>CM044305.1:77909896-79157396 GCA_024291935.2 Okapia johnstoni
TGGTTCTAAAAAAGGCAGAGGAACCAGAGATCAAATTGCCAACATCTGTTGGATTATCAACAAAGCAAGAGAGTTCCAGAAAAACATCTATTTCTGCTTTATTGACTATGCCAAAGCCTTTGACTGTGTGGGTCACAACAAACTGTGGAAAATTCTGAAAGAGATGGAGATACCAGACCACCTGACATGCCTCTTAAGAAACCTGTTTGCAGGTCAGGAATCAGAAGTTAGAACTGGACATGGAACAACAGACTGGTTCCAAATAGAGAAAGCAGTACGTCAAGGCTGTATATTGTCCTCCTGCTTATTTAACTTATATGCAGAGTACATCATGAGAAACACCGGGCTGAATGAAGCACAAGCTGGAATCAAGATTGCCGGGAGATATATCAATAACCTCAGATATGCAGATGACACTACGCTTATGGCAGAAAGCGAACAACGAAAGAGCCTCTTGATGAAAATGAAAGAGGAGAGTGAAAAAGTTGGTTTAAAACTCAACATTCAGAAAACTAAGATCATGGCATCTGGTCCCATCACTTCATGGCAAGTAGATGGGGAAACAGTGGAAATGGTGACAGACTTTATTTTCTTGGGCTTCAAAATCACTGCAGATGATGACTGCAGCCATGAAATTAAAAGATGCTTGCTCCTTGGAAGAAAAGTTATGACCAACCTAAACAGCATATTAAAAAACAGAGACATTGCTTTGCCAACAAGTATCTGTCTGTCTAGTCAAGACTATGGTTTTTCCAGTAGTCATGTATGGATGTGAGAGTTGGACTATAAAGAAAGCTGAGCACCAAAGAATTGATGCTTTTGAACTGTGGTGTTGGAGAAGACTCTTGAGAGTCTCTTGGACTGCAAGGAGATCCAACCAGTCCATCCTACAGGAAATCAGTCCTGAATATTCATTGGAAGGACTGATGCTGAAGCTGAAACTCCAATACTTTGGCCAGGTGATGTGAAGAGCTGACTCATTTGAAAAGACCCTGATGCTGGGAAAGATTGAATGGGGGAGGAGAAGGGGATGACAGAGGATGAGATGGTTGGATGGCATCACCAACTCAATGGAGATGAGTTTGAGTAAACTCTGAGAGTTGGTGATGGACAGGGCGGCCTGGTGTGCTGCAGTTCGTGGGGTCGCAAAAAGTCAGACACGACTGAGTGACTGAACTGAACTGAACTGAGAGTGTGAAAAGCCTGAGAACACAGGCAGGCTTTCCAGGAGTTCTGGAGGGTGCCATGAACCCAAGACAAGGCAATTTGTACAATTGCAGAGGCAGCATTCCAGTCAGTTCAATAGAGAACAAGAGCTTTTAAAGAGCTGGGATCAGACTAAGAGAAAAACAAAACAAAATAAACACAAATAAGAACTAAAAGAGATTTGAGTGAATAAAATCAAACATAAAGAAATACTAGAGACAAAATGAGTACAGAAGCCTCCCACTTCTTTTCATGTTACCACAGCATGGGCTTATATTAAGGCTTATATTAAGCACAAGGTTCATATTAAAGTGGCTCCAATATATGAGTCTGGCTTCTTTGCACTCAGATTTTGATGATTAGACTTCTGCCTTATTTCTTTTAACTTGGTCTTCATCTTGCTCCTTTATCTGCACATACCTAATTTGGTCATCTCAGATTCCTAATTCTAGACCTGGGGCCCTGTCATTCCTGTCTCGCTGTTGTCTCTGCTTGAACTTAGTCTCCTCTACTTGTTTCCTGATACTCATATCCATCCCAGTGCTTTTGTTATAGCCAAATGCTTCTCTCAATGAGCTCTTTCCGGCTACTGGGGAATACACATATAGTCCCTATGGAGAGCCCTCTGATGCCAGTGATCTGTTTACCTAGTGTTAGACTTTACTAATGTGCTGTACACTTGTCCAGATGTCCTCTTGTTGTGCAATAAATGCTTATTGAATTTAACTTCCTGGAAACTTCCCAGATTGCCTGCCCTGCTCCAGTAGGGTGAGGTTCAAGGGTTGCTAGGCATCTGGTTTTGACAAAAACATTTCAGTATTTGAGTTTGTTGTCTGGGTTAAAAATGTCAGACATAGGACTATCTCTTTTTTCCAATTAAATAATTCATATCATTATGTTATCACAAAACCTGTATACACACAGGCAGTAAAATCTAATAAAAGCTAGAAATTGTTATCAGTGGATGTTCTGTCTTTTCAAAATTAGGGTTTCAGATTCTTATCCATTGTATCCAGTATTTTTGCAGATACCACTTAGCAACCCTATCTAGGTTATTGCTCCAGTAACCAAATTTTGCAGTAAGAGAAAATGTAGAGAAGAAATATTAGTTGGATTGTATCTTAGAAAAGAAGTGTAATGATAGGAATGCCATTAACATCAACAAGAATATACTGAGTACCTGCTTTAGTGATTTGAGCACAGCTTTAAAGTAAATGCAGTGATTACTAATATCTCTACTTCCTAAAAGGAGAAAAGAAGACTTTAGCTGCAACTTCATTAGATGGTTTTCTTTAGAGAGAGAGAGAGAGAGAGAGAGAGAAAGAGACATCAAGATAAGCATGAGCATGGTTATAAAAATAAAAAAGGGCCTTCCTCTCAGAAGATGTAGATATACTTTTCCCTATTTCTCCCACTAAGTACAACTGAAAATCCTGAATATTCTATGCAAAACAAAACTTAAGAAGACTCTGAAAGTTCCGGAGAAGAAAACGGATCAGCTATGAACTTCAGGGCTCAAGGAATTACACAGTACTAATTTAGCTGGATTCTGCATTTGCTCCAGAATTACCAACAGGTGCCGAAAAAAAAAGTCTAACCAGTTAAGTCTGCTCTAGCTAGCCAAAGAACTGGGACAGGGGCAACCTAGCAAGGCAGAAAATTTTCAAACAATACCACTCTAGTCAAACAACACAGAAAATACTATGACCCTCATTCCCACTCATGCCAGCAAATGCCAACTGGCAAGCCTAGACTTACCTCCTCAACAGGCTGTAATGAGGTATCTCAACATCCCAACCTAAGTGGTGTCAGAAAAAGCCAAGTAGGGAATCCAGACTTTCATCTTGGCTGACCAGTAATAATCCCTCCTCCACCCCCAATAGTCATTGGAAACTATTGTGGGGGGAATATCCACCCTCATGTGGTGATTACAACAAGCCCCCAGTTCAGGTGCCAACAGAGACCAGATGGGCAACCTGGACATCTACTTCTACCTGAAACTAATAAGGAGCCCTACTCCTTGCCCTGTTAGAAGATTTTTAGAGAAAGTCAACAAAAACAGAAAGCTTAAAGGAGGCGTAGTGTCTCATAATATATTATGAATATGTCCAGGTTTTGTTCTAAAATGATTCATAATATCAAAAACCATGATGATTTCAAACTGAATAGGAATAAACAATCAATAGATGCCAACAATGAGATGAATAGAATGTTAGAATTATCTGGCAAAGATTTTAAGGCAGCTATGATTAAAAAGAGGACTTTCCTGGTGGCTCAGTGGTAAAGAATCTGTCTGCCAATGCAGGAGACACAAGAGACATGGGTTCAAGCTCTGGATTGGGAAGATCCCCTGGAGAAAGGAATGGCAACTCACTCCAGTATTCTTGCCTGGGAAATCCCATGGACAGAGGAACCTGGCTGCCTAAAGTCCATGGTATCTTAAAAGAGTCGACATGACTTAGTGACTAAAGCCACAACAATTTATTATTTTACAGTTCTCAAGATTAGAAATCCTAAATCAAGTTTGGAAAAAGTCAAAGTCAAAAGTCAAAGTGTCAAAGTGTCATCTAGGCTATATTCCTTTGGGAACCTCCAGGGGAGAATCTGATTCCTTGCCTTTCCCTTGCCTACATTCCTTGGCTGGTGACCCCATCCTCACAATGGCACTTACTCTCATTTCTGCTTCCATCATCAAATCTCTTCTCTCTGACTCTGATCCTCCTGCCTCCTTTGAAATTACACTGCACCCACCTGAGTTATCCAGTATAATCTCCCCATCTCAAGACCCTTAATTTAATCATATCTGCAAAGTCCCTTTTATCATGTGAGGTAACAGGCATGGGTTGAGACTTGGACATCTGCGGCAGGCCATTATTCAGTCTATCAGACTACAGTAATCAACACTGTATGGTAGAGGGAGGGGACATATGTACACCTATGGTTAATTCATGTTGATGCATGACAGAAATCAAACCAATATTATAAAGCAATCATCAATCAATTAAAAATAAATAAACATTAAAAAAGACTGTATGGTGAGGCGTAGACATGAAGATCAATGGAACAAAATAGAGAAGCCCAATATATGCCCAACTGATTTTTGACAAAGGTGCAAAAGCAATTCAATGGAGAAAAGATAGCCTTTTCAATAATTGGTACTGGAGCAACTGGACATCCAAAAAGGAATGAACCTCAACCTAAGTTTCATACCTTACACAAAAGTTAACTCAAAATGGACCACAGACTTAAATTTAAAATATTTTTCTGAAAGAAAAAACACAGGAGAAAATCTTCGGGGCCTAAGACAAGCCAAAAAGTTCTTAGACATGACACCAAAAGCATGATTCATTAAAGACAAAATTAAGTTGACCCTCATAAAAACTAAAAACTTTTGCTCTGCAAAAGACCCTGTTGAGAGGATGAAAGAATGGTCCTAGAATAGGAGAAAATAGTGCACCTGATGCAAAGAACAAACTCATTGGAAAAGACCCTGATGCTGCGAAAGTTTGAAGGCAGAAGGAGAAGGGGATGACAGAGAATGAGATGGTTGGATGGCATCACCGACTTGATGGACATGAGCTTGAGCAAGCTCCAGGAGTTGGTGATGAACAGGGAGGCCTGGCGTGCTGCAGTCCACGGGGTCGCAGTTGGACACAACTGAGCAACTGAACTGAACTGAACTGAGGAGAAAATATTTGCAAACCACATACGTGACAAGGACCTAGCATATAGGAAACAGAAGGAACTCTCAAAACCAAACAGTAAAAAAACAAAAAATCCAATTCAAAACTGGGCAAAAGTCATCAGCAGACTTCACCAAAGAGGATATAAAGATGAGAAACAGGGAAATGTAAATTGAAATCTAAACAAGATATCACCACACAAGTATCAGATTGTTTAAAATAAAAAATAGTGACAACATCGAATGTGGGTATGGAAGTGGAGATCACTCACACGTTGGTGGGAATGTCAAATAGTAAAATCACTCTGGAAAAGAGTTTGGCAGTTTCTGATAAAACTAAATATGCAACTACCATGTGATCCAGCAATTATACTCTTGGCATTTTTTCAGATAAATGAAAACTTATGTTCACACAAAAACATGTAGATGAATGGTTATAGAAACTTTATTTGTAGTGAGTCAAAACTGGAAACAATACAAATGCCTTTCAAACAGTTGAATAGTTAAACGATTGGTAGCACATTGGTATTGTGGAATACTATTCAGGAATGGGCTTCCCTGGTGGCTCAGTTGGTAAAGAATGCACCTGCAATGCAGGAGATGCAGGAGACACAGGTTTGATCCCTGGGTTGGGAAGATCCCCTGGAGAAGGGAATGGCAACCTACTCCAGTGTTCTTGCCTGGAGAAGTCCATGGACAGAATAAAAAGAAACTATCACTACACACAACTTGAATGAATCTCCAGAGATTCTGAATGAAAAAAAGCTAATCCCAAAGGTTGCACACCTTTGGGTACGTAAAGGTATGATTTTATCTATATAACATTCTTTAAATGACAAAAACTCTAGAAATGGAAAATAGTTTAGTGGTGGCCAGAGATTAAGCGGTGGGTGGGAGGCAGGAAGGAAGTGAGTGTAGCTATAAAAGGCAACGTGAGGGTAATGGAACTGTTTCATATCTTGACTATATCCGTGTCGATATCCTGCTTGTGACAGGGCTATGGTTTTGTAAGATATTGCCATTTAGGGAACTTGGGTAGAATACAGGAGATCTCTCTGTATTATTTCTTAGAAGTTCATGTGAATCTAAAATTATCTCAACATTAAAAGTTTTATTTAAAAATAAATACATAATAGAGATCAGAAATGTAGGTAAAACAAGAATCCCTGAATCTGTACTGAATTATATAAACAAACAAATCTTAAAAAGAAAATAGTACTCAGGGCTTAAAATGAAAAGTGGTGATCTCTTTTCCTCCTCATCCTCTAGTCACGCTTCTCAGGGATAACCACTAACAACACTGTTAATTGGGTTCTTCTTATATTTACCTGCATATTTCTATATGTAATCTGTAAGCTTATATTGTTATTATCACTTTCTTGCATTATCTATTGAATTTCTATTTTGATACATGAGTGTAGCTCCCATTCTCCCAATTCATTTTTGTTAAATCAGTGGTCAGTATTTATATTATCATGATGATGAAAGTATCTTGTATTGTTGAAGCAAGTTGATTCTATGATTGTGTTTCCCTCTCTTGTATACCCTTTAGTTTTTCCTAGAGTTCCTGGAGAGTGTTCTTTCACATTTCCTTTGGTTCTATCTACCTATCAAAATACTTCATTAGATCAGTCACATGTCTACGGAACTTTTTTTCTGATCTCATAGGTATATCAGATAAGTTAACAATTCCGTTTCCTTCTTTGATGACTTCCTTCTCAGAGTTGGCTCTTTCCTCATTTGCCTGCTCTAAACTGAACTGACTGTTCCCTTGGCCTCTGGGGCACATTGTCATCCTGTGACTTAAAATAATATTCTCTCAGAGATTTGAAAGTATTGCTGCATTGTATCAAGGCTTTAAATATTAATGCTGCAAAGTTCAATGCTATTCAGTGCTGCTTTGCTCTTTGTATGAAAAAGAGTGAAATAGGTATCTATGCATAAACAGTAGCAATTTTAAAAGCATAAAGGAATAAATATGTATGTGCATTGTAAGTCGCTTCAGTCATGTCCGATTCTTTGTGACCCCATGGACTGTAGCCCACCAGGCTCTTCTGTCCATGTAATTTCTGAGGCAAGGATACTGGAGTGGGTTACAGTTTCCTCTAGGGAATCTTCCCATCCCAGGGATTGAACCTGCATCTCCTGCATTAGCAGGAAGATTCTTTACTACTGAGCCATCCAGGAAGCCCTAAGAACAAAGAGTGACATTTAAATAAACCAATAACAGCTAAATAATTTGAAGTTTCAATAACTTAGCAACTAAAAAACTCCCTACCAAATATACCATAAGCCCCAATTATTTTAGGTGTGGATTTTACCCTAGTTGTTATGATGGAAAGCTTGCAAAACTGATCTATGAATCAATTAGCCTTGACACCAAAACCAAGTAAGAACACTACAAGAAAAATTATAAAACAAACATCCAAGTATAAATGTAAAAGTGTAAAACAAAATTTTGGCAAGTTTATTTCAGCACAGTATTGAAAAAAATCATGAGCAAGTAGGATTCATTTCAAGAATGCAATAATATTTTAACATAAAAACCAAGCAACTTAATCACTACATTAATGGACAAAGGAGAAATATATGATCATTTCAATACATGTAGAAAAAATATTTGATAAAATCCCTGTCTATTCATAATTTAAAAAAAAATTGGTACACTAAGTATGGGAGTGAACCTTAAGTTAACCTGATGCAGGATATCAATCCAAAACCTAAAGATAATATTATACTTAATGCTGAAACTTTAGAGGCCTTCACATTAAAATAAAAAACAAGACAAGGATATCTGCTAGGATTGCTTCTATTCCACATGGTAGTGGAGGTTCAGGTGATTACAATAAAATAAGCAAAAAATAAAGAATTTTTAATAAATCAAGATTTAGAAAGGGTGATACAAAACTGTTGTTTGCAGATAATATTATTGGCTACATAGAAAATCCAAGATATCTACAGACAAACAGAATTATAAAGAGAGTTTGACAGATGCTGGATATAAGGTCAACATACCAAAGTTGGAAATAAAACAATAATATATTAAAAATTAAAAGAAGAAAAGATGTGTAGGACCTTTTATGGATAAAATTATAAAACATTAGCAAAGTACATAAAGGAAGACCTGAATAAATGGAAAAATATATCATGTTTATGAATGGGAAGTCTTATTATAAAGATGTCAATTCTCCCCCTAATGAATCAATAAATGCAGTGCAGTTACAATAATAATCCCAACATAGGATGACAGAAGAGCCAAGAATAACCCTAACTCACACCACGTACAAAATAAATTTCAGATGGATTGAAGAACTACACCTGAAAAACAAACCTTTAAAACTTTTAGTAGAATGTACAGGAGGATATTCTTTAGATCTCAAGATAGAAAAGGATTTCCTAAACCAAACACAGGAAGACCAAACCAAAAGGAAATTCTTAATATTTTAATGAATTATATGGTAAAACTACTAGACAGCAAAATTCATCAAAATATAAAAAGACAATGCACAGACTGAAGAAGATAACTGCAATGTATATAACTAAAAGGATTCAAATCCAGAATATGCATCAATAAATAAAAAAGAAAATAACCCCAAAGGGGCAGGGGAGGACAGACACATAAACAGGTGATTCACAGAACTGGAAACCTAGATAGACAATATGTGAAAAATGCTCATCCTCACTAGTCACCAGAGAAATGCAAAATAAAGCAACTAGATATCATTTACAATCCATCAGATTGACTAAAAATTAAGAACTCAGCATCAAGTGTCAGTGGGGATATTGGGAAATGGAACTTCATACTTGACAGTGAAAATCTGCAAAAATTCTTTGGAGCCTGATTTGGTGATATCTAGTAAAGCTGAAGATGTACATCAACTAAGAGCTTGTAATTTCACTTCCTCATCTCTCATACTATGTAATTAGAGATTGTCTAAAATTGACATATCAAGAAATTGAGTTGCGGGACTTCCCTGGTGGTCCAGTGGTTAACAATCCACTTTCCAATGCAGGGGATATGGATTTGATCCCGGGTTGGGGAACTATTAGTAAGATCCCACATGCCACAGGGCAACTAAACCCACACACCACAACTAGAAAAGCCCACACAGTGCAATGAAAGATCCTGCATGTGGCAACTAAGACCCAATCCAGTCAAATAAATAAATGAATTAATTTTTTAAAAGAAAAAAGAAATTGAGTTAAATATAAGCATAGTCTACATCCCAGGACTTCTCAAACTTTCATGTGTATACAAATTACTTATGATTCTCTTTAAAATGCAAGTTCTGATTCGCAGGTCTGAGATGAGCTCCAAGATTCTACATTTCTGAAAATCTCCCAGGTAGTGCCAAAGATGCTGATAGCAAAACTTTATTTTGAGTAACAAAGAGATAAGGCATAAGTTGCAAACTCAGATGCCTACCAAGGCCAGTTCAGATCAGTTCAATTGCTCAGTCGTGTCTGATTCTTTGCGGCCCCATGAATCACAGCACGCCAGGCCTCCCTGTCCATCACCAACTCCCAGAGTTTACCCAAACCCATGTCCATCGAGTCGGTGATGCCATCCAGCCATCTCATGCTCTGTCGTCCCCTTCTCCTCCTGCCCCCAATCCTACCCAGCATTAGGGTCTTTTCCAATGAGTCAACTCTTTGCATGAGGTGGCCAAAGTATTGGAGTTTCAGCTTCAACATCAGTCCTTCCAATGAACACCAAGTACTGATCTTTAGGATGGACTGGTTGGATCTCCTTGCAGTCCAAGGGACTCTCAAGAGTCTTCTCCAACACCACAGTTCAAAAGCATCAATTCTGCGGCACTCAGCTTTCTTCACCGTCCAACTCTCACATCCATACATGACCACCTGAAAAACCATAGCCTTGACAAGACGGACTTTTGTTGGCAAAGTAATATCTCTGCTTTTAAATATGCTATCTAGGTTGGTCATAACCTTCCTTCCAAGGAGTAAGCGTCTTTTAATTTCATGGCTGCAATCACCATCAGCAGTGATTTGGGAGCCCCAAAAAATAAAGTCTGACATTGTTTCCACTGTTTCCCCATCTATTTCCCATGAAGTGATGGGACCAGATGCCATGATCTTAGTTTTCTGAATGTTGAGCTTTAAGCCAACTTTTTCACTCTCCTCTTTCACTTTCATCAAGAGGCTCTTTAGTTCTTCTTCACTTTGTGCCATAAGGGTGGTGTCATCTGCATATCTGAGGTTATTGATATTTCTCCCGGCAATCTTGATTCCAGCTTGTGTTTCTTCCAGCCCAGCGTTTCTCATTATGTACTCTGCATATAAGTTAAATAAGCAGGGTGACAATATATAGCCTTGATGTACTCCTTTTCCTATTTGGAACCAGTCTGTTGTTCCATGTCCAGGTCTAACTGTTGCTTCCTGACCTGCATACAGGTTTCTCAAGAGACAGGTCAGATGGTCTGGCATGCCCATCTCTTTCAGAATTTTCCACAGTTTGTTGTGATCCACACAGTCAAAGGCTTTGGCATAGTCAATAAAGCAGAAATAGATGTTTTTCTGGAACTCTCTTGCTTTTTCGATGATCCAGCAGATGTTGGCAATTTGATCTCTTGTTCCTCTGCCTTTTCTAAAACCAGCTTGAACATCTGGAAGTTCACGGTTCACGTATTGCTGAAGCCTGGCTTCACCAAGGCCAGGTGGGTCGCAAAGGTGTGAAGCTGATTAGATAGGGACTGCAGTGAGCTAGCGAGTGTATGCCCTGAAGAGAGGGGGCAACTGCTATTCAACTTAGGCTGCACAATGCAAATTCAGAGGTCCCAATTTCTTAAGAGAGGCTGAGAAATTGGTTTTAGATGAAATCTTACAATTTTAAAATGTTAACAATCATTTAGAGGAGAAATGGTTCCAGTTCTCTTGCCTGGAAAATCCCATGGACGGAGGAGCCTAGTAGGCTGCAGTCCATGGGGTCTCGAAGAGTCGGACACGACTGAGCGGCTTCACTTTCACTTTTCACTTTTATGCATTGGAGAAGGAAATGGCAACCCACTCCAATGTTCTTGCCTGGAGAATCCCAGGGACAGTGGAGCCCGGTGAGCTGCCATCTATGGGGTCGCACAGAGTCAGACACGACTGAAGCGACTTAGCAGCAGAAGAGAAAAGAAAACACTATGGAAAGTAGACAAAATGCATCTTTGCGCAGGTCTGACTTGCTGGCCCTCAGTGTGTGCAATCTCTCATCTATAGATGGTAACGAATAGAAAAACCTAATATCAAGCAGTTAAGAGGTTGTCTTTTGGTATATGGAGCTGGAATGGGGAGACGAGGGAGCCAGAGACTGCTGCTTCTCATCACAAGATCTTCTATACTGTTTCACCTGTTCCTACATGGGCATAGCTTCAATTTTTTAAAACTATTTTTACATAAAACAGTTATGACTAAATTTATGATTGTTCCATATTTGCTTTGCCTACCTTAGCTATGATTTAGCTCAAGCTTAATCAGGAATCTATCATCTAACTATGATTTTGCTCTTAAAGGAATCCAGTAACCTACTTTATAATGATCCTTCAATGATGTGATTTCTAGGAATACAGCATAGTGAGAAGTAAAGACACCCTGAAGTGAGGGTGTAAATTTAATGAAATTGCATCAGCAGCCTTCTCTGGGGGTCTTGTAATCAACCAGTAGTTCAAAAAACATAAAAAGCCTAGGATCCCATGGCTGAATGGTCACAGAGGTTATCCAGTCTACCATACCACCAAGTACTTGAACTCTATAGTTTCTTAACTTATATTGTTCTACATTCCCAACTTCTCCTTTTGTATCACATGAGGTGTATAATACTAGGTCCAGGTGTTAAAATATTTTTAATTCACAATAACTATGGTAACAGTATGAATAATAACAAAGATGATGCCTAAGATATTTTGTCCATTTACAATATGCCAGACATTGTGCCCAATACTTGATATGTATTATCTCATTTGATCCTGGGAAAACCAATTGAAAGCTCCCTATAAATGACTTGTTAGTTACAAAAGGACAATATTAATGTTAGAGTGGAGAAAGCTAATGGACATCACCTTCATCAAGTGATCAAAACTAACACCACAATATGGAGACAATCTGATATCACATGCCTGCTAATATGATGCATAGAGGACATGACATCACTTCAGTGGGATTTTTGTCCAAAACACATAATCTTAATCATGATAAAATGACAGAACAAATTGAGAGACATTCTGCAAAATAACCAGCCTGTACTTTTCAAACATGTCAAGGTCATGAAACACAAATAAAAACTGAGGAACTATTACAGATTAGAGGAGATTAACAAAACATGACAACTGAATTTAGTGTGTGATCCTGTTTTGGGCCCTGAATTCGGAAAAGTATCTAGAAAGGACAATGTTCATAAAAGTGACAAATTTGAATATGTACTGTGGATAACAATATTGTATCAATTTTAAATTTCCTGATTTAGATAACACACACAGAATAATAAAATAAATGAAGTAGATTGGGTAAGATATAAACAATTGTAGGTTTGAAATTACACCAAAACTATATTTACAAAAATGAAATAGGTACTGTTACTATCCAATGCTGCAGATGAGGAGAGTGAAGATCAGAAAGCTAAGTAATTTCCACAGTTTAAGTAAGAGGTAAAATCTGGATTCAAACACAAGGTTGCCTGAATCTAAAGACCATACTCTTAAATGTTAGGGCATACTGTCTCAAATTAGCAACTTTGCTTTTGAGAACTGCTTCTAAGTCCGTGCTTTCTTTAAAGCAGTCATCTTGGAGGATTATATGCTCATTCCATTGAAGCTCTTGCTGCCTACAGCCCTGTTTTTGGAAATATCATTTAAGGTCAGCTTGCTAGTCACCTTGATTTTTCTTCTATATTTTCCATATCTCAGTGTTACTACTCCCCAGTTGACAATTTTGAAGGGAATATGTGAAGCACGTTATGTCTGTTTTAAAAGTTGTCACATGGCTTTATAGATATTTTTCAGCCTTTTAGATCAAAACGATAATTGCTTTAAAAAGCCAACATGGGGTGACAAGACAATTCGATGCTGAGAGAATGGTCTTTCCAATGAATGGTGTTGGGACAGTGCAATATCCACACGCAAAAGAATGAAGGTGGACCCCCCCCACCTCACACTATATACAATCATCAACTCAAAATGGGAAAACCTAAATATAAGACCAAAGGCTATAGGCACTTAGAAGAAAACATAGGGGTAAGTCTTTTTGATCTTGAATTAAGCAATTATTCCTTAGATATAGCAACTAAAGCCCAAACCAGAAAATAAAAGACAAAATGGGATTTGATTAAAATTTAAAATATGCTTCAAAAGATACTGTTAAGTGAAAAGATAGCCCACAGATTGGGAGAAAATATTTGCAAGTTACATATCTCATAAATGACTTAGATTCAAAATATACAGTGAACTTCTACAACTATATAACAGAAAGATAAATAACCCAACCTAAAAATTGGCAAAGGACTTGATTAGACATTGCTCCTAATAAAACATGGAAATAACCCCCCAAAAAAAAGAAACCCACACACACACAGGAAAAGATGTTTAACATCATTAGCCATTAAAGAACTGAAAATCAAAACGACAATGAGATGCCACTTTCCACCCATGAAGTGGCATTAATCAAAAAGACAGTAGTAAATGTTGGCAAAGATATGGAGAAATTGAAACCCTTGTGCATTGCTGGTGGAAATGCAAAATGATACTGCCCCTGTGGAACACAGTCTGACAGTTAATCAACTGGTTAAATGTAAAGTTACCATATAAACCAACAATTCTACTCTGAAGTATATACCCAAGAAAATTGAAAACATAAGCTTACCCCAAACCTGTACATAAATGTTTCTAGTAGCATTATCGGAGAAGGCAATGGCACCCCACTCCAGTACTCTTGCCTGGAAAATCCCATGGATGGAGGAGCCTGGTGGGCTGCAGTCCATGGGGTCACGAAGACTCGGACACGACTGAGTGATTTCACTTTCACTTTTCACTTTCATGCATTGGAGAAGGAAATAGCAACCCACTCCAGCGTTCTTGCCTGGAGAATCCCAGGGACAGGGGAGCCTGGTGGGCTGCCATCTATGGGGTCGCACAGAGTCGGACACGACTGAAGTGGCTTAGCAGCAGTAGCATTATTCATAATAACCAAAAGGTAAAATGACCCAAATGTCTATCATCTGGTGAGTGGATAAATAAATGTGTTATATCCATATAATGGAATATTAATTGGCCATAAAGAGGAATGAAGTACTGTTACATGCTACAACATGGATGAATCTTAAACAGGGTATGCTATGTGAAAGAAGCCAGATATACCATGTAACGTTTTCTATGATTATATGTGGTTATATGATTCTGTTTATATGAAGTGTCCAGAATAGGCAAATTTGTAGAAACAGAAAAGATATTAGTGGTTGCCAAAGGCTGAGGCAAGTGGAGACAACGGGAATGACTGCTAATAGACATATAGAGTTTTGTGGGGGGATTAATGAAAATGTCTGGTATTAGGTGGAGGTGAGCAAAGCACAACTCTGTGAATATACTAAAAACCACTTTAAAAGGTTAATTTTAATTTTTTAAAAAAAGGTACAAATGAACTTATCTGCACAACAGAAATAGAGTCACAGATGTAGAAAACAAACTTACGATTACCTGTGGGGAGAACAGGGGTGGGGAAGGGATAAATTAAGAGATTGACATATGCATACTACTATATACAAAAAAAGACAACTGATAAGAACCTACTGTATAGGACAAGGGACTCTATTCAATACTCTGTAATGGCCTGTAAGGGAAAGTGAAGTGTGCAAGTCTCTCAGTCCTGTCTGACTCTTTGTGCCCCCATGGACTATACAGTCCATGGAATTCTCCAGGCCAGAATACTGAAGTGGGTAGCCTTTCCCTTCTCCGAGGGATCTTCCGAACCCAGGGATCAAACCCAGGTTTCCCGCATTGCAGGCGGATTCTTTACCAACTGAGCCACAATGGAAGCCCTTATATGGGAAAAGAATCTAACAAAGAGTGGATATATGTATATGTATAACTGATTCACTTTGCTGTACACTGGAAACTAACACAACATTGTAAATCAACTATACTCCAATAAAAAATTTTAAAAGGGTGAATTTTACAGGGAATTTTTCACCCTCAATAAAGGGTGAATTTCAATAAAGCTATTTATTAAAAAAAAAAAAAAAGACAATGTCTAAGATTTGGGCTTTTTTCACTTCCTGATTGCCCATTCCTCACTTTCCCTGTTTTCTCAATTATGTCTGATTGTGTACTTTCATTCTTAGTTTCCAACTTCCCTCTTGAATCTGAAAAGACCCAGTATTGGAACATTCCACCCATGATTGGTTCAGCGATGGACACACGACCATATCAGGCCAGTTAGTAAAACTCGATTTAGGAACTTCCGTTGCTCTACTGGGAAAGGGAACTCCACTGCTGGATTAGGCATTGTGAGACTGAAGGTACCAGGGGTACCTTCTTCTCTAGGAAGATCCTGAAAATAGAAACCAACCCAGAGGAAGTATCTCTGATGGTCTTGGTGAAGTAATCTGCCTGTGAACTAAGCCATGTATGAAGTTGGCTCTACGCCTGAACTTATTAAGCTTATGGTAAGCTATAAATCACCCTTTTGGCTTAAGTAAGTTTGGGTCTTTTTTTTTTTCTTTTTTTTTTTTTTGTCACTTGCAGTGAAAGAATCCCAAATGATATAGGCTGTTTTTCCTGGGAGCCAATCCCCTTAGGACATGATTTCAAATCATCACATCACATAGGGCCCTGCCTGTTAGACCTAAAATGATAGATTCCTGCTTACCAAAGGAGGCACATCAGACAGCTCCTGTAACACAACACATGTAAATTGGATTTTCACATAGCGCGCAAATAAACAGGCATCAAACAGTGGTTACCCCATAACTGAAAAGCTGGAAAGGAACTGGTGGTCATATAAAGCAGAAGGATGATACTGGAATCAGGAGTTACTTGCTTCCTATCCAAAAGCCAGAGAGGTTATGCCACTGAGGGGAGGGTGAGCTAAGGGTGTGGAGAGCTCAATAACCTGGAAAGTGAAAGTCACTCAGTCGTGTCCAACTCTTTGCAACCTCATGGACTATATAGTCCATGGAATTCTCCAGGCCAGAATACTAGAGTGTGTAGCCTTTCCCTTCTCCAGAGGATCTTCCCAACCCAGGAATTGAATCTGGGGGTCTCCCACATTGCAGGCAGATTCTTTACCAGTTGAGCCACAAGGGAAGTCCAGGTATATTGGAGTGGGTAGCCTATCCCTTCTCCAATAGGTCTTCCCAACCCAGGAATCAGACCGGGGTCTTCTGCACTGCAGGTGGATTCTTTACTAACTGAGCTATCAGGGAAGCCCCAATAACCTGGAGAAAGGGTAAATAAATAGGTGGGCCTCTGATAATTAAGCTAGCAGAATCCTCATGCAAGGAATGCCATTATCTATCTCTGAGAGTCAACCAATAAAGTGTCTGTATGTGGGTGACTTGAGGTTGGAAAACATGCAGAACTCCAATCAAGGCAGTCACCTCCGAGAGACCAAAATGGAAAATGACTGTAAATAAGTAACCTGAAACTCATGCTTATACGCCCCTGCACCCAGCCTCATGCTGGGCACATGGCAGTTTCAGTAAATATTTGTTGAATGAATGAATAAATTTATATGAGCAAAAGGGTCAACAGACTGGAGGGAAATCAGCTGAGCCCAAGGCAGGCAGCCATCCTCCAAGTGGTGTCCAGGGGACAGAGTATTTCACATAGATACACACATGGTTAGGAACATGGATGCGGCTGTGGACAGAGAAAACAGACCCGGCTCTGTGTGCTTGGTTAATGTACATCCACCCTTGGACTACAGACCCCCTCTCAGTGGGGGGACCCAACCTTGGACTCTACCTTGTTGAACAAGGTAAATTTCACCTATCGTGGCCTCTTGGCAGCCAACCAGCTGGCTTTTATCTAGTGATAACCTCTGCCTTTGTCATGAACTAGGCTAACCTTAGCACGGTGACTACTTTACCCTCTGTACTGATCAGTGAAATATGTAACCATTGCATCAGGAAAGATGTTTAAAAAGTGGAAACCATGCTAGATAATCAGTGTATGTAGTTTTTGTTGTATGATTCCTCTTTCCACGATCTTACATTAAGAGCACTTCAGTGAGGACTGGCTGAGAATATTGCACAAGAATAGTTCTAGGCCCTTTGTGGCACCCGAGAGAAGGTTCAGTAAGACCTTCCCCAGCTCCATCAGGGATATCACAGTCACACGGATACTGCCACAACTCTTGTTCTAGATAGAAAAACATTCAAGATTAAAAACGAAACTATTGTAAAGTAATTAGCCCCCAACTAAAATATAAATAAAAAAAAAAAAAAACGAAAACAAGTTTTCCATTTCTAACCCCAGTAGGTCAATGCCAGGCCTTGCTTTCCTCCGTTCCTCCTTTCTTATCAAAGGAAAACTAAGGGACCTCATTGAGTTCTCTGTGTCAGTCATAACTAGAGAAAGGGAGTTTGATTCCTACTTGGTTTATTCTTCCTTTTTTCCTTTTTTGATCAAAAGTTCAACTAAAGTATTTGCTCAGATAGAAAGGATATTAAGTAAATAGTGAGCCCATTCCAAGATTATCTTGTACATATATATAGAACAATAGAAGGATTGAAAAGGGACTGGAATTTGCAGTGGAATTTCTTTGATAAGTAGGAACTGGATCTATAGTTATGCTCACCTATAATATATGATGAATGGATTATATGGGCTAGTGCAAGACCCAGACCTCGATTTTCAACTTGGCGAAGAATTAGAAACCTGTGAGGGAGAACCAAAGGCTAATATCATACTGAACTGAACAGAATCTCTTCTTTTTTAAAAAATTGATTTATTTTTTAATTGAAGGATAATTGCTTTACAGAATTTTGCTGTTTTCTATCAAACCAGAATCTCTTCTTTATCAAACAAGCATCACTGGATTATGTAGACTCCCATCTGACCTGTCCCTTGAGAAACCTGTATGCAGGTCAGGAAGCAACAGTTAGAACTGGACATGGAACAACAGACTGGTTCCAAATAGGAAAAGAAATACGTCAAGGCTGTATATTGTCATCCTGCTTATTTAACTTATATGCAGAGTACATCATGAGAAACGCTGGGCTGGAGAAAGCACAAGTTGGAATCAAGATTGCCGGGAGAAATATCAATAACCTCAGATATGCAGATGACACCACCCTTATGGCACAAAGTGAAGAAGAACTAAAGAGCCTCTTGATGAAAGTGAAAGAGGAGAGTGAAAAAGTTGGCTTAAAGCTCAACATTCAGAAAACTAAGATCATGGCATCTGGTCCCACCACTTCATGGGAAATAAATGGGGAAACAGTGGAAACAATGTCAGACTTCGTTTTGGGGGGCTCCAAAATCACTGCTGATGGTGATTGCAGCCATGAAATTAAAAGACGCTTACTCCTTGGAAGGAAGGTTATGGCCAACCTAGATAGCATATTTAAAAGCAGAGACATTACTTTGCCAACAAAAGTCCATCTAGTCAAGGCTATGGTTTTTCCAGTGGTCATGTATGGATGTGAGAGTTGGATGATGAAGAAAGCTGAGTGCTGCAGAATTGATGCTTTTGAACTGTGGTGTTGGAGAAGACTCTTGAGAGTCCCTTGGACTGCAAGGAAATCCAGTCAATCCATCCTAAAGGAGATGAATCCTGGGTGTTCATTGGAAGGACTGATGTTGAAGCTGAAACTCCAATACTTTGGCCACCTCATGCGAAGAGTTACTCATTGGAAAAGACCCTAATGCTGGGTAGGATTGGGGGCAGGAGGAGAAGGGGATGACAGAGGATGTGATGGTTGGATGGCATCACTGACTCGATGGACATGGGTTTGGGTAGACTCCAGGAGTTGGTGATGGACAGAGAGGCCTGTCGTGCTGCAATTCATGGGGTCGCAAAGAGTCGGACACGACTGAGCAACTGAACTGAACTGAACTGAACTTGGTCCTTGGTGCGTACACCAATTCTTCTGTGTGGGAAACTGCAACAGATCATTTCTGGGACAGCCAGGTAAGAGTCTGCTCAAAGTCATACGCAGGGGCATCTAGTCAGGCTCATTTTGATGATGCTTTCTTTCTCTGACTTTATAGGCTCAACTCCAGCTTTCTCTGCTACGATTTGGTCTCCTTTGGCTATCTGAAGCATCAAAAGGTAACAATGCTAAGATCTATACCTCACCATTAACCAATGTCTCTATTCCCCTTAGACACAAATGGAAATATTTTTATGTTGTTGTTGATGTCTTTCCAGTGTTTTCCTCTATTTTCAAAGACAGTGATGACTGATGAAAATTGAAAATACCAGCCATCAGGATTTTGAGGGTGTCCAGGGTTGCTGATAGATAGCAGGAGTGAGCCCTTTGTGGGAGGTTGTGGTGGAGTAGCACTGCATCAGTGAGCTAGCTGCCAATGAGGTGTCTGACACCCTTACTTTGTTCACCACGTCCTTAACCAGCTCTGTTCCTAAATGGTTTCAGGTATCCTTGATTTAAGTCCCCCAGACCTGATGCTTGATACTGTCCTTCCAGAAGGGCCGTTTTGCCAGCCTTGATTGTAAATCACATTTCCCTCTTGGATGACTTCTTTTTCTCTCTGTTCCAGATCAACACTTTCATTGATCCAGAAACGAAAGCAAGGCAAAGTTGGAGGGGGGAAGAAACATGGAAGAAGACATTTTAGCTTACATGGAGGCTCTGCCGACCCAGGAAAACGATGCAGATGCAGCTGACGCATACACCGGAGCCCAGCCTGTCATTCAAACCATACTCAAAGATGCTAATCTTGATGCAAGTAGGGGGGGAAATGTGGGGCCGGAAAGCATGAGTCCAAGAGAGGATGATGAGGTGGAAAAAATGTCCAACCTCAGTCTGTGTCTGAATATGGAAGTGGAGGCCCCACGACCACGGGCAGCTCCTGATCACACTATATGGCAGAGGGCTAACATCAGGGGTTGCATAGGGAAGAAAAACAGCTGTAAAAGGGGGAATAGGAAAGAAAGAAAGATGGGGTATCTTCCTTGTCCTCTGACGCTGCGGACTCAAGCACCTTCGGCAGCCCCAGTTCTGGGTCACACTCCTGTCCTGGGTCCTCTGGGATGATACAGAAGGCAGTGTGGAGGATGAAACCTGGGAGCAAAGGGAGAACGGTGAGGGTGAAAAGGCATCCGTCCTCAGTCAGTCTCAGATGGCACTGGCTGGTGCCCTGTTGCCAGCAGCGAGTCCAACTCAGTCCTCTGCTGAGTGGGACTCTCTGGTGGACAGCCAGGAGATAAAAGTCGAGTAGGAAAACAGCCATAAAGGGAGAAATGAAAAGAACAAGATCATGTGTAGCCCCTGGCCTCTGATGGTACAGGCTTGGGCATCTTACACGGGCCCAGGTCCATTACTCACAGCTCCGTTACCCACGGCTCCTGCTGGGGCTTCAGCAGTTGCCAACGATGGAGTCAATGCGGGACTTCAAAGCAGGGATCAAAATGAGGAGAAAGATAAAATGTCTCTGGTTACTTCTTATCAGAGTGCTCAGGCTGGCAGTCCATGCTCAGATGTGGCATCAGGCCACGGCTCACTGGAGAAGGTTTCGTTTGCTAAGGATGGGTTGAATGTAGGGGAGAAAAGTGGGTGTAAGAGGAGGGATAGAAAAGACCAAAGTGTCTTGTCTCCTTTTTGGCCTCATTCAGAGCCAAAGATGCAGTTCAGACTCTCTTGCAGGGTGAGTCTTCCATGGCAAGTGTAAGGATGAATACAGGCCAGAAAAGCTGGCCTCAAGTGGAGAATAGTAAGGAAGAAGCAGAGTCCATTCTTCCTTGCCCTGTGAGGATCCAGGCAGATGCCTCCTTCGCAGCTAAAGCTCCGGGGCCGGATTCATTTGAGGGGACTTCTGCTCTGGAAGACCTATTTTCCAAGCTGAGTCAAAGCAGGAGGAGGCCCCCGTGGGGAGAGGAGAGCCAAGTGCAGGGCAGTGCAGAGTTTTCTCTGGAACCTTCCCAGGATTGGAGAAATGCAGAGAGATACCCCGGGGATAAGCATTTGTGGAAGTGCATGGTGATGAATTTTGCTAGGCAAGTCGACTGTTATTGTAGGGAGCTCTGCTCTCAAGAGGGGATAGAGACTTTGACCCTGACAAAAACCCACACCCACAGGAGTTCTTCGGTGATGGGGAGGCAGGGACAACGGAAGGAGAGGGCTGAATCTCAGATATCCTGGATGGGGAAATAGGAAGATTTTTAAGATGCAGGGGAGAAAAGAAATTGAACTAAGGAGACTCTGGGCCTTGGAAGTGTGACCATCTGTCTCTGCTCAGGAGAAAGAAGGGTTTAAAATGCTACTCTGAAGAAAAAGAGGCTTGCTACACAAACGGTCTATCTTATCCTGTTATACTGTATCATCACAATTCATCTCTTGATGGGAGACTGCTCGCCAAAATAAGTTTTAAGTTTACAGGTGGTTGATGCTATATGATTGGCACATACAGGCTAATGTTTTAGAAAATCAAAAGTCCTTATGCTGTCTATCCTTTTTCCTATAAGAGTTTTCACATCCTTGGGAGAGGTCTGTTACTTATGGCTAGGAAATGGTGTTATGAGTCTAGAGTGTAAACCAAGGACGGAATGTGTATTGTACCCTAACAACACTACTCCTGACTGGAAAACGTTACTGCGTGTTGCATATTAGACTGTAAATTGCCTTCATGGTTGCAGGGAGCTCCTGGACTGGCCGGTTTACAATCGCTGAGAGCACAGACTCTAGAGTCACAATGCCTGTGTTCAAACCCCAGCTTTGACACTAACACCCTGTGTTCCTCTGAGCAACTCACTCCTGCCTTCTGGCTCCCGGGTTCTGCTTCTATCACCTGGAGCTAATAATAGCCCCTGCCTTGTAGAATTGCATGAGGATTAAATGAGTTAATACATGTGAAGCCTTTAGAAGAGTACTTTGAAAATAATAAGCAGCCAAACGACATCAGCTATTATTACTTTATCTTGCAGCATTAAATTTCATGAGAGGGCCTGGCATTAGCAGGGCCTGGCATTAGCAGGGCCTGGCCTGTAGCATATGTGTCTTACAAACAGCAGTGTAGGCTTAAGACGGAAGATGATTCCTCCACTTAAAAAATCATGGTGGCAACAATTCTTAAAGCCATGGACATGCTGTTTAAGGAGGAAACAAGTGATAAAATAGTAGCTATGATTTTGAAGCAGTAGGATTTCAACCATGTCAAGAAAAGGTGCTGCAATAAACTCTGGGAGAGAAACACACTACTATGTTAATATTGGTTATTGCGGAATGAGGGGGATCATGCATGAGGATGTTTTTCTGTTTCTTCATTCTTTTCCATAACTCCCAAGTTTCTACATTATCATGTCATCAGCAAATGATCAAAAAAAAAAAAAACTAATGAGGGGAAGAAGACTTCTCCACAGTGGACTTGCTAGAGGGGAGTCACCCGACATAAGGGGACCAGACCTTCCCCAGTGAACACTCCCCAGCCTGCCGCTCTGGAAAAGAGATTCAGGTGCCTTGGACTGGGGTTGAATAGAGCAGAGACAGCTACACTATGGGAGGCGGCGGGGGGTGGGGGGAACTTCTATATTTCTCGAACAACTTGTGGGAACAAGGGAGGGGTGCTTACTCTTCTGCTGTAATCAGTCATTGCCTATCTTGGCAGGCACTGTGCTGCTCTGGCTGTATTATTGCTGCCATCTGTCACGTTTGTTGAGAACTTATCCGGAAGCTTAGCTGGACAGTGTAGCTTGGTATAGGGTGAGGTGAAAAGGAAAATTTGTTTTAGCCTTCTGTATAGCTGGGCTTTGGGGATCAATTTAGTGAAAACGATATCCTGATCATTCCCCTGACAACACTGAAGGGGTAGGTATTCAAGGAAGAGGTGGGATCAAGTGCCCCTTTTATGTGTCCCTGATGCTCTTAGCAGGGGTTTGGAAGCTTTCTGATGCCCATGCATCTTCCTGTCTTGAGGTCCAGCTACACTCTAATCCCCCTTGAAGAGAACAGTAGTACCCTCAGCTGGTCCTGTGCCTTGCTGTACAACTCATGGCCTTAACCAGAAGAGGGACCAGGTGTATGTGTGTTGGACAAGTGGCCACATAGTCTTATTACCTCTCACTGTAATCTCAGGGTGGGCTCTCTGATATACATCAAGGTCAGAATATAGGGAATGAAAGACTGCCAGTGGAGCAGGGCTTTGGAAGGGCAAGACCAAAGGGCTCCATGCTTTCTCCCAGGTAAGTTTTCCCGTCCACCGTCTCCCACATTAGTTGGAAATTCAGTGTAGGAAAGCTAAGCAGAGCAAGGGGAGGAGCAAGGAAAAGGAACTGAGAGACTGGTTGCCCAGTTCTTGGTCTGGTTCAAGTTTGAAAACTATAAAAGAGGGTAAGAGGGCTCTGAGGTTTCTTTGTTGTCCAGCTCAGCTCGCCTGGGTAAGAGAATCAAAATGAATTTGAGGCAAAAGCCTATAACTGTGAATAAAGACTGAGTTTGCCTAATGTATTTGCTGGGTCACATTAATCTTGGGAAACTTAAAGTACAACAGCAGGCAACTGACAAGAGTCTGGTACAGTGTGGTGGAGGGAATCCAAGCATCTGAGAAACACAATTAGCCTTGTGGTTGTCCTTGCTTTATCCTACTGTTGCCACCTCTTGTACTTAAAAGAGGTGGGAGCCAGGAGAACTGTTCTCCTTTGACAAAGGCATACATGATAGGATAAGCCTTTGACCCTGAACTTTCTAGTCCCAACACATTATTTCTTTTCAATTTTTTTTTAATTGAAGGATAATTGCTTTACAACAGTGTGTTGGTTTCTGCCATACATCAACATGAATTAGCCCTAGATATACATATGTCCGCTCCCTCTTGAACCTCCCTCCTACCTCCAACACATCATTTCTGTCTATTTCAAATCTAAATCCTTCTGCTTGCCTTTCTTCCCTAAGAGTACTTAACATTTCTAGCTCTGTCTACTGCTGCTCCCCATAAGAACCATCTACTTCAACCATGCTGGTCACATGAGTGTCCCCCAAATATGCCATGAATATCCTCACCTGCAGGCTTTGTGCAAATTCTCACCTATGCCTGGCCTTTCTCCCCTGGAATACATTTCCTGTTCCCGTTTCGGAACGCAGGGCTCCATTAGGCCTTCCCCTCAGCTCACTGATGCATCTTCATTGTTTCATTTGAGCCTTTCTTCTCACCTGAGCCAAAGCTGTTTACTCTGTTGCTTCAAGGGCTCAGTGAAGTTTTGTAATAAGAAGTATTCCTTCAGGATATATATTGTTCTAAAATTCAGTCAGCCACTTTTGGGGAGGGGGGTCATTTCTTGTATACATCAACTGGGTCAGGTGCACAAGGGACTATACTTTAATTCCACAACTAGGTAAAGAAATTGCTGAACATTATTCATTTCCTACTAGTAAAATAAACGGGCTCCCTGGGGTGGGGGTGGGGGAGCCCTGAGAAACAGAAAAGCTCTTTCCTGGGCCCTGCCTTAAATAACCATCCTACAGTACCCAGAGTTTGTATAGGCCTTAGCTTCCAAGAGGTTCACAGTGGTTCTCAATATCAAAATATACTATCCATAGTACATGAACACATCAATGACCCATTAGTGGTGGACGTGCACTTGCAGGAGCTTTCCCTGGTGGCTCAGTGGTAAAAAAAATTCACCTGTCAATCTAGGAGATGTGGGATACTGGACTCGGAGTGGTTTTACCAGTAGGGGTGAGGCTGCACTCAGTCTTTTAGTCTCTTACTCTTTGCGACCAAAGGCAGCCATTTTCCAGCCAGGGATGGGCCTTGGAAGGGAGTAAAGCTAATTGAGCCACAAAGTCCCCTCCCCTGGCCTGGAGCTCTAACCACCTCAGCTCACCAGCCAGAAGCGCTTCTGTCCCTTAAGGCCCTGGTATTCTTCAATTCCTCACATGACTCCAGGAGTGTGAGCTCTGGAGTCTGATCATCTGAATTCAAACCCTGACTCTTCTTACTAACTTGGGTAAATTGCTGAACCTTTCTATGCCTCAATTTCTTCAACTGAAACTAATAATAGTACCTACCTATTTAGATGGTTGGGAGGATGGAGAGTGTTAATACGCATCAAGTACCTAGAGTAATGTCTGGCATGTATTTAAGTACTCAATTCATGTTGGCTATTAATGTTATTCATTCTTCCCCAATGAAGAAACCAAGAGCTGAAGTATTTTGCCCTGCAGGCTTTGGTTTTCCCTACAACCTGGTGCCAAGCTCTTCATCTTCATTTGGCTGTCAAACTAGATTCCTTGACAACCACGTTACACCTTCCCATAGCCCTCACCCCCTGCCCATCCTGACAACATTATTTAACTGCTTTTTTGACACTGCCATGGGTGCATCAAAGAAACTTCCAATATTGTTTCTGCCCTCAATGAGCTCAACATTTACCTCCGAAAATGGGCCAAAAGGAAAGTGACTTTTGCAGCATACGCACCCTATCACAGTGGGCACAGCCCAAACCCATTGGGTTTAGGCATATTCAGGGCCAGCCCCAGAACAAGTTTTAACCCAAAGTTGGGAAAGCCATAATAAAAGGTCTGGGAGATGTCTTATAAGACATTCTTGTTTTGGGGGAAAAAAACAAAATGAAAGGTTTGGTTTCCTGACAAGATGAGAAAAACCTACATCTGCTAATCACCCACAATTATGCTGCATACTGTGAGGATATCTATCTATCTAACTATCATCGATCTGTCTACCTACATGTGTCTTATTTCAGCAGGGTACCAGATCCTTGAAGAGTTTCCAATCTAGCAAAAATCTTGAAATAATTTTTAAAATAATGCAACAAAAGGACAAATGTATGATTCCACTTATTTGAGGTACCTAGACTGGCTAAATTCATAGAGACAGAAAGTAAAATAATGGCTACCAGGGGCTAGGGGTGCGGAATGGGGGTACAGAGTTTCAGTCTGAGATGATGTAAAAGTTCTGAAACTAGACAATGGTGACGGTTGTAGAACAACATGAATGCACTTAAGAATACAGAACTGTGCACATAAAATTGCTAATATTGTAGATTTTATGACATATGCCTTTTAAAAAATTGTTTAAAAATATGTAAGATGGTAAAAAAAAAACTCACATGCTAAATTATGCTAACTATGCTGAAAGTAATTTCTGGTCACACTGAGCTCAGAATAAGGAAAACTCAAAGAGGACTGGAGTAGCTCAGGAAAGTTTTCTAGAAAAGGCAAGATATGAGCCAGGTTTAGATGAAGGCAGACAATCTGGAAAGGGGAGAGTGAGAGGAAAATTGCTGGAGCAGAGGCCCAAAGATAGTGATGAATACGCTCCCCCGAGGGGGCACAGTCAGCCCACAGAAAAAGATGTGTTGCTTAACAAGCAATGGGAGCTGTGGCCCTTGAGTGGGTTAGAGCCTGACCACAGAGCGACTTGAACTGCAGGCAGACACTTGAATTGGAGGCCTTGGGTAATAGACATTCATTGTAGTGTTATATAATTTGATTTTTTACTACTGAAATCTGAGCAACATCTACAGTTTAATGAAGTATAATGAGTCTGGTTTTCATAATATGTTATAATTATATAAGATGTCACCACGGCGCGCGGGGGGTGGGGGCGGCAATCAGGGTGATAGGTATTAGAGACCTCTTGGCACTCTTTTTTGCAACTTCTTGTGAGTCTATCATTATTTCAAAATCAAAAGTTAGAAAATCAGGAGGAGGGAATGGATATGAACTGTAAAAGTGTCACATGAGAGAGCCTTTAGTGGTCAAGGAATGATTCTGTATCTTGATTTCTGTGGTAGTTGCATGAATCTGTGTATGCATGTGCTAAAATGGCATAGAACACACAAACTCCATTTTCTGGTTTTGATTCTTTACTACAGTTACCTAAGGAAGATTGAGTGAAAGGTATATTGAACCCCTCTGTACTATTTTCACAACTTCTTATAAGTCTATAATTACGTAAAAATAAAAATGTTAAAAGTTGTAAAATTTTATAAAGTTAGAAAATTAATGTTTGAAAAATCAACTTATCTCTGTGCACATTGGCTTGAATGGAGATAAAAGGGACACAGGATGAGAAAAAGTTATTCCAAGCAGGTATTTCCTCACTTAAACATGGTTCACCCAGAAAAAGGGTTGGCCCTGGGTAAACAAAACGTTCCTTTGGGTTGTTCGGTCAAGGAGAGAAATTTTTTTAGTTTATTGGATTTATGAGCTAAACATTGTGCTACTGGATGAGGAGGTTTAGTCTTGAGAATTTGGAGTTGAAACTTTCTAGTCAGCCATCTGGAAGTGAGTCAGGCTGTGACAGGGCAAACAGAAATCTGCTTATAAAGAAACTGTAAATGCAGTTTATAATTCATCTGCTCATAGGTTGAACCAGCTAAGCTAGAGCTTATTCTCTAAGAATAATCAATCTGAAAGGAAATCATGCCTGAATATTCATTGGAAGGACGGATATTGAAGTTAAAGCACTGGTACTTTGATGCTGAAGCTCCAATACTTTGGCCACCTGATGCGAAGAGCTGACTCATTGGAAAAGACCCTGATGCTATGAAAGATTGAAGGCAGGAGAAGAGGGTGACAGAGGATGAGATGGTTGGATTGCATGACTGACCCAAGGAAACATGAGCTTGAGCAAAGTCTGGGGGATACTGAAGGACAGGGAAGTCTGGCGTGTTGCAGCCCATGGGGTCACAGTCAGACATGACTGAGCGACTGAACAACAACAAATTCTCTAGAAAAATAATGGAAACACCTTTACAGGTCTGTAGCCTACAGTGAAGATGTTGGGCTTGGTACAATCTTCTGTAGCAAGTGAGTGGGCATCTGGCTGTACAATAGGCCCATTAAGGGATGGAGACTCAGAAGTCCATCATCCAAACATCATCTGCTTGTCCAATCAAGCCAACTCAGCATCCAGAGTCTACAAAAGAAAAAGCTGAATGCCAACACACAAATTTTCTCCTTCTTTCCCTCCTGTATTTCTTTTCAGAAAACAGATGTCAGTTGTGGTGGACAGTGAGTGAAGGGACAAGTGTTGGAGGGCAATCTTCCAGATGGTCACACATCCTCCCTCTGCCCACCTCCTGCAGCTGATTGGGACCTCGGATGAGGCTCTAGGAGTATATCCGGCCAGCTGGTTTCAGCTGGTTGCATGGATGCAAGCCAAAAGTGGAGTGGGAGGGTGATGAGGAGGAACTGGAATTTCTCTTCCCTGTTTTTGTCTTCCACTTTCCCTTCCTAAAGTTTGCACCCTTCCGTCTCATTCGGCTTCATGCTTCAGCATTTCTTTCTGGGGGACAAGACTCCTGCTACTGGTTGAGTTTGTTTTCTGCTCTGCACAGTGGCTGATTTCCTTTATGTTTCTGAGGTACCTCAATTATCCTGATTGTTTCAGTTTGGGCTCCTGAATTAAACCAGCTGCTCATGAATACCCAGAGGATTTATCACTTAATAACTGAACTGCTTAGGTCATTAAGGAAAAGTAGAGAAACAGTCAAGTGATTGTTAATCTTGCAGAACATGTAACAAGGAGATGGCCATTGGCTTCCTGTTGAGTCCTTTAAGGTTCCTGTCTGTGAAAGGAGGGCTTGTTTTCCCTTTTTGGCCTTGGGGGTCGGAAGCACTGTTTAGGGTGAGGTAAAGGGCATGGCAGGCTGAAGGGCAAGCAGAGACCAGGCCTTCTGAGAGCAAGCTGTGGACTTTTGGTTTTTGCATATCTCTTCAGACTAGTCTCCTATAAGGTGTGTTCTAAAGGCATTTGCATGATTTCCTGGGCAGGTATTTGCATTCTCCTGGGTGGGGAGCTTGATTCCAGTCTTTCCCTCTGCTCCTGTGTGGCTCTAGGGACAGGGCAGGGGACTCAAAACTTTAATGCCTTCCCTCATCACATCCCGAACTCTGTTCCCATTTAACTGGGTGAGGATCCTTGACCTTGACATATGTCAGTACTCCTATAAAACAGAACATTTATCCCAAGGCATATGCACCAGGCCAACCGAGTCATCCCTTTTGACTCTCAAAGTGTATGCTGTGGCTGGGGGTGAGAAAGAAGGACTTTGGAAGTATGGGCATTCCTGGAGCACCTCCTAGCCATTGACCGTGTGATTTGCCCTGCTCTCAGCCTGTGTTCTTTCTTCTGTGAATACCTATGGTGAACCAGGAGGGCTATGCAGCCCACTAGGGAAGGAGATGAGTGAGCATCAGAAAAATCCCACTGAAACTTCATGAAGGTGCTTCTCTAAAAGTTCCCAAACCCTGCTAGGCCATCTGGGACACATAAAAGGGGCACTTGATCCCCATCCTGAGTCTTCCATGAATATTCACCCCTTCCATGTTGTCAGAGAATGTATCAGGACATTATTTTAACTAAATTGACCAGAAAGTCAGGCTATACAAAAGGCCAAATCAAAGATTTCCTTTTTAATCTCAACCTATACCCATGACCTATATACTACATGGTACAGTCATGGTGCAGTCAAGCTTCCAGATAACCCTTCAACAAATGTAGCAGCAATAATATAGCCAGAGCAGCATGGTCCCTGCAAGATGAGGCAATGGTTGGTTATAGCAGAAGAGTAAGCACCCCTCTCCCAGGTTGAGTGACTGTCCCTCAACAAGTCCAAGGCTCCCCGGGCTGCTCAGATGGTAAAGAATCTGCCTGCGATGCTGGAGACCCAGGTTTGATCCCTGGGTTTGGATGATCCCCTGGAGAAGGGAATGGCAATCTACTCCAGTATTCTTGCATGCAAAATCCCATGGACAGAGGAGCCTTGCGGGCTACAGTCCATGGGGTTGCACAGAGTCAGACACAACTGAGCCACTAACACACTTTCTTTCTCCTTCCCCTACTCCTTCTCCTTCTTTCCTCCCTTAATTAATTTATTTTAGTTATCATCTGATTATGTGGCAGTGTAGAAATTTGGGAGTCATAGAAAAGAATTAATAAGCAGAAAAACATCCCCATGCATGATCCCACCATCCAACAATAACCAATATTAACACAGTAGCATATTTATCTCCTAGCCTATATTGCTACATATTTTCTTGACATGGTTGAAATCCTGCTACTTCAAAATTATCACTACTTTGTTATTATCTGTTTTCCCCTTAATAGCTTTAAGAATTGTTACCACAATTTTAAATGGAGGCATCATCTTCTGCTTTACATATGCACTGCCATTTGTATAACTTTGGGGAGAGTAATTCTTAACCCTTTGTCTTTCAGGACTAAATTTCATAGAAGAGTCTGGTGCTGTGGTATTGTGTGTCCTAATAACTCCTGGGGTCTCTGTTGAATGACAAGATTTACCTCCACCCATTTGCTGAAGCTGAGAAAACCTGATCCTGAAAATTTTTGCTGTCAACCTCATGTTTAAAGTTGAGGCATCTTTAGCTGTGTGGCTTCCACGTTCTTACGTGTCAATGCCTAATGTTGTCCATTCCATGCTTCTAACATGCAGCTCTGTTTCCTATATAATAGGATGTCCAATTCATCTAGGTTTGACTAGGACTTTCTGGTTTTAACATCAAAAATTCCATCCCGGACAGATCTGAACAGCAGAGAGACTATTTTTGCACTGAGAAGTCCGACATTCCCAGAAACCCTTCACTCCCAGGCAAACATATATATTTGGTCATTCTCTACAAGATTCCATAAGGAATTGGCTGATGGCACTCCTTTTACCAGGGGTATTTGCATTTTAATAAAGAAATTTTCTAAATCGTGAATGAACAATCCAAAGAAATGAATGCTTAATAGTTGAATCACAGTTACTGGGAGAAGTTGGTGCGATAGAGACTTTCCTCCTTTCCCATGCCTTTCAGTTCTCATTCAGGTGACTGCATACTCTGCCAGTTCCTTCCAGCAGGCAACCTGCAGCACTGTATTACAACTGTTGTGAGTCCTTATCCCATAGGACATGGTTCTCAAACTTGAGCTTAAATCAGAGTCACCCAGAGGGCTTGCTTAAAACATAGATTTCTGGGTCCCACTCCCATAATTTCTGATTCAGGTGGTCTGGGATGGAGCCAAGAATTGCCTTTCTGAAAGTTCTCAGGTAATGCTGATGCTGGTGGTCCTGTGATTTTACTGAGAACCACAGTATGTTAATTAGTACAGTCTCTGTGGACCAACTGCATGAGTTTGAATCCTTGCTTTAATACTAATCAGTTTCACCATCTTAGCTAGTTACCTAACTCCTTGTGCCTCAGTTTCCTGATTGGTAAAAGTGGAAGTAATAACAAGACTTCTTTCATTGGATTATTTGAGGTAATGAAGCAGTACTGGGCTATAGTGAGCTACGTATATGTGTGTTATCATTACCCTCAAGCTCATAAGAACTAATCTACTATTTTTATTCTTTAGACTTAAAGCAAGCTGCAAGCACTTTGCACTCCTACAAGCATTCCTGCCATACCCAGCCCCTGAGTAGGATTTGCAGCTGCCCCGGTTCTCCCAGATTCTAAATGACCCTCTGGAAAAGTTTGGCTGAGCTAGCGTTCAATATTCTCTCTAGCCCACCCTGCAGGTTTCTAGAGAGCTTCCAGAATGTTTCCAGGAGAATGTCCATCAGTGTATCCACAAAGTAGCCCAAAGTATTTGACTAACTCATGGCCCTATAAACTCCATAGACAAAGCCTTAGTTGTTGAGGAAGGAAGAGTGCTTAGTTGAAATAGATACATGTGGACTTCCTTGTTTAAGGAGGAATGAGTTTATAGCAGGATGCAAATATTCACTGTCTATATATATGTAGATATATGTATTTTTTTCCCTTCTCGGTTTTGTTGTTGTTGTTTAGTTGTTAAGTCTTGCCCAGTGCTTTTGCAACCCTATGGACTGTAGCCCACCAGGCTCCTCTGTCCACGGGATTTTCCAGGCAAAAATACTGGAGTGGGTTGCCATTTCCTCCTCCAGGGGATCTTCTCGACTCAGGGAATTGAACCCACATCTCCCATATCTCCTGCATTGGCAGGCAGATTCTTTACCACTGAGCCCCCAGGGAAGCCCCTATTCTCTGTTAAAAGGGGTCATTTGGCCCATTGTCCAGCAAAGGTGTCCTTCCCCAGGAGAAAAGTACATCTCTCTTTTCCCCTCCCAGAAAGCAGGCAATTGAGTAACACTTGAAACCATACCTTGACCTCCAGGGAAGATAAGCCTGTATTCTGTTGCCAATGACTGGGACTCAAGTTTAAAAAGAGCCACTGAGGCTCTTCCTGGTGGACCCTGAAGGGCTTTTGATGGAGTCCATGAAAGAGAAGTGGATCTGCTGGGGACAACAGCCAGCCTAAGAGTGCATGGCAGATTTTAAGGGGGCAGGCACAGTCAGAGGAGGCAGTTATTTGCCAATTAGAATTTGGGCCTATGTTGCTGTATCTTAAGACTTAAAAAAGGAACGAGAAAAAGAAGCCCCAAATCCAGCCTTTTAAAGAAAATCTCCTTTTTTGTTTTTTCTGCTGTGCCACTTGTGGGATCTTAGTTCCCTGACCAGGCATTGAACCCTGACCACATGGGAAATTCTGAAATCTCTTGATTTTTAAATATTGTCAACCAATTGAAATCTTTTAAAAAAAAACACCATGTAAGCCAAACAAATATGTTCAAAGCACATACTTGCTGCCAGCATATGACTTCCTGGTTATTACGAGAGAAAAGACACTAGGGCTTTTAGTATGGATGGCAAATGAGGTTAGCAGCAGGCAAGCAAGAGAGGCTGAGTAGGTAGAGCAAGAAGGGAACAGGAGCTCTGAGTGCAGTCCTTGAATGGGGGTGAGCACTGCCAGCTAGCTACCCAACCTTCAGTGGGTAGGAATAACAACTAACATTTGTTGGACACTTAAACTGTGCCAGGTATTGTTTTGAAAGTTTTACTTGTATTGTTTAATTCAGTCTGCACAATATCCCTGGGAGGTTGGTCTCATTATTAACCCCATTTTACTTCATTTCACCTGCACCCCAGGCTTGCCCCAGTTGACTTCACGGACCAGGAGCTTTGCCCTGTCTGGACAAAGGAGCCTACAACCCAATGCACTGCTATGGGCAGAATGCCCAGTTGGTAGATACCATGGATTTATATGCAGCAACACCACCGTACCCTAAGAAACTTAGGACTCCTGGCTAGGCATCACAGAGGATCTCCTGAACCTGTTGGCTGGGGCCCTGAACTGAGTATGCCAGAGTTTAGACAGTGGGAAGTAGCTGCATTATTCTCGTCTTATCTCCTGTTGTCTTAGAAACCAGTAGCAGAACACCGAGGGAGTGACCTACAGGACACATCAGCTTTGATGAGAGAGAGAGCATGAGCTCTCTATGCCTTGGAAAGCTACTTCATACAGGACATTGTGGAGTGGAGGAGGGGAAATTTGGGGCACCGGGGAAGAACATGAAGATACTGGTAACCCAGAGAAGAGAGGAGTAGAAAGGAAGGCTAGAAGGAAGCAAAGAGAAAGTTAGCCTGCTACATGACTTTTCCAAGGCCCAGTCTTGAATGCAGGCCATTAACCTGGCTGGGAAAGAACTGCAGAAGGAAATGAGGTTAGGAAGTTCAATCAGTCCAAATGTTGGACTAGAGCCCCTGGTCTCTTTGAACATTTTTTCCATTTCCTTGCATAACTACAGCCACAGAAGCGGGGAAGGGATTGTGAATTTAGCCTAAGGTCCTGGTTTATCATTATCTAAATATATATTTACCAAAGACTTACCAAACAGGGTTTTCTAAAAAGTTCTGGGTGATGTCCTTCCTGGTATTTTCTTAGGGAAATGAGATTGTTGCCTCATCAAATAATGGGTTATTTATTGATGGAGAAAAGTAGCCAGCAAGATCATTTCCCCACACTGCTTAGTAACTTTTACACACACTCATAAGTCATATTATATATTGGCTTAGCACTGCTGCCTGCTGCTAGTAATTACTAAATAACAGGAAATTCTTAAAAGGTTTCGGTTATGTAGAAGATAGCAAAATTTTTTGACTACACAGTTTCATATTCACTTTATGATGTCAAAGCTGAAGTTGTGGGCTTTCCTCTCTCAGCTACTAAATATGATTATTTTGGATCCACTAGTTAGTTGGTCATTCAACAGCATCTCCTGGGCATTCTCTGCTACCATCGTTGGGCCTGGTAACCATAGCTATCACTTACTGAGCACTTGCTATTTGCCAAACATTTGGCTAAGTTGATTATCTCATTTAACTGTAATAACCACCCTCCTCAGTTAGTATTGCTACCTTCATTTTACAAATGAAGAAACTGAGACCTAGAGGAGCTAAGCAACTTGCCCAGAACAAGAATACAAGCCTAGGTCTCTCTGCCTTCAAAATCTGTTAAAATCTCCTAAACTACAATAACAACCACTACATCGTCAATGACAATGATTGATTTTTATAGAATAATTTATATTTCAAACATAGCACTAAGTGTTACATATGCACCATCTCATTGAATTCTCAGAATGACTTTGTGTGCTCAGCACTATTATGGTTAGCCCTATTTTTCATTCCAATCCCAAAGAAAGGCAATGCCAAAGAATGCTGAAACTACTGCACAGTTGCACTCATCTCACATGCTAGCAAAATAATGTTCAAAATTCTCCAAGCCAGGCTTCAACAGTACATGAACCATGAAATTCCAGATGTTCAAGCTGGATTTAGAAAAGACAGAGGAACCAGAGATCAAATTGCCAATATCCGTTGGATCATGGAAAAAGCAAGGGAGGTCCAGAAAAACATCTACTTCTGCTTTATTGACTATGCCAAAGCCTTTGACTGTGTGGATCACAATAAATTGTGGAAAATTCTGAAAGAGATGGGAATACCAGACCACCTGACCTGCCTCTTGAGAAACCTGTATGCAGGCCAGGAAGCAACAGTTATAACTGGACATGGAACAACACACTGGTTCCAAATCAGTAAAGGAGTACATCAAGGCTGTGTATTGTCACCCTGCTTAAAAGCTGGAAGTAGCACAAGCTGGAATCAAGATTGCCAGGAGAAATATCAATAACGTCAGACATGCAGATGACACCACTCCTATGGCAGAAAGTGAAGAAGAACTAAAGAGCCTCTTGATAAAAGTGAAAGAGGAGAGTGAAAAAGTTGGCTTAAAACTCAACATTCAGAAAAAGAAGATCATGGCATCTGGTCCCATCACTTCATGGCAAATAGATGGGGAAACAGTGTCAGACTTTATTTTCTTGGGCTCCAAAATCACTGCAGATGGTGACTGCAGCCATGAAATTAAAAAACACTTGCTCCTTGGAAGAAAAGTTATGATGAACCTAGACAGCATATTAAAAAGCAGAGACATTACTTTGCCAACAAAAGTCCATAGTCAAAGCTATGGTTTTTCCAGTAGTCATGTATGGATGTGAGATTTGGACCATAAAGAAAGCTGAGCCCCGAATAATTGATGCTTTTGAACTGTGGTATTTGAGAAGCCTCTTGACAGTCTCTTGGACTGCAAGGAAATCCAACCAGTTCATCCTAAAGGAGATCAGTCCCAAATATTCACTGGCAGGACTGATGCTTGAAGCTGAAACTCCAGCACTTTGGCCACCGTATGCAAAGAATTGACTCATTGGAAAAGACCGTGGTGCTGGGCAAGATTGAAAGCAGGAGGAGAATGGGGTGACAGAGGATGAGATGGTTGGATGGCATCACCAACTTTGTGGACATGAGTTTGAGTAAGCTCCAGGAGCTGGTAATGGACAGGGAAGCCTGGTGTGCTGCAGTCTGTGGGGTCGCAAAGAGTCAGATACTAATGAGCCACTGAATTGAACTGAACTGAACTGAGCCCTATTTTGTATATGAAGGAAATGAGGCTCAAAATGTTAATCTGCCTAGATTCACACAGCTGGTGAGTGAAAGAATTATGATGCAAAATAGCTCCATGTAACTCCAGAAGACAACTCAAAGGTCACGACCTCCAGGAAGATTTCTGTAAACCCTCTAAAATGTTTTAGGTGTCTGTATACCAGGTTCACATTGCATCTTGCTTCTTCTATCACACAGTGACTATTAATACTTGTATTATAATCTTTCGAGTGTTTTCATGCAAGTGCTATACACACACACATTATCTCTAGACCTCACAATGGTATGGGGGGAAAAAGCATTATTCAACTTATTATCTGGGAAACAGGTTCAGAAATGTTAAGTAACTTGCCTGAGATCACACAGCTAGCAGAAATGGATCTGGAATCCAAATCCAAGTCTGTTGGCCTCCATTGAGTAAAAACCCCAGTATTCTTTAACAAAATACAGCCTGAAAAATCCTGTAAACAGAGTACCCTGGGAGGCTACAGTCCCAAGGATTGCATAGAGTCAGACACGGCTGAGCATGCACCCTGTGAGCACGCACCTATGTGACTATAAGAACTCTCAGGAAGCCTTCTAACAGGGGTCCACAGAAGATGTGGTTCATTTTTCCTGCACAGTATTTTGCTGTTTGCTTTTGCTTTTGACTTTACTATATTAAGGCACAACGTGTGCAATCCACCTCACTATGGGCACTACTGCTCTCCATTGTTTTAAACTCTCAATATCTCTGCTTAGCCCTTGAAGGTCTTTGAGTTGGAAAGAGTCAGACACGACTGAGCAACTAAACAAATAGTGAGTACATAGATTACTATATTTGATATCAAAATCTTGATTGTAATATTTTTCTATTGTTTTAAATTGCAAACTTTTAAAAGCTTCTTCCAAAGAATAAAGGTTAAGCATGAAAAAACAAAACAAAATCAAACAGCTGCCCGGGAGAGCTGTTTGAACTAGATCTGCCTGTGGCATGAATGACAAACTTTTATAGTGTTGAACCACAAAGATGTGAGGGTTGTTTCTTACAGCAGCTAGAAATAATTACCTTGATTAATATATCTTCCTTATGTCATAGGACCTAAAGTATTATTCCCTCAATTGTGTCCAACTCTGCGATCCTGTGGACTATAACCTGCCAGGCTCCTCTGTCCCTGGGATTCTACAGGCAAGAATAATGGAGTGGGTTGCCATCTCCTTCTGCAAGGGATGTTCCCAACCCAGGGATCGAATCCAGGTCTCTCACATTGTGGACAGATTCTTTACTATCTTAGTCACCAGAGAAAGACCTACAACCCTGATGGTAACTGCCTATTTACGCATCTTTACTAGTCATTAAAATGTAAGCTGCAGGAGTTCTGTCTGTTTTGTTCTCTACTATATCTCTAGCACCTAGGGTGCCTCACACTTATTCACTACTCGATAAGCATTTGTTGAATAAAAAATGAATGAGCATCTTATTTCTTTTAAATCCCACATTGAAAGAGTAGAAGGAGCCATACCATGCCATCAAGGCCATCGTACTCAGTGCTGCCTGAGGGAGTAGCTGCCTTGACCAATTGATAACATTCTAGATCACAGCTCTAGAACCAACCTTATGGGGATAATCCCATCATCCCTTATATTTCTGTTAGCCTCAGCCATTGCCAGTCTAACCCTACAACCCCCCACCACCCCCATCCCAAAACATTTTGCCAAAGAGACTGAAGGCTTCCATGTTAGCAAATCTAATAGGGTCCTTTTTGTTCTTATCTAATTTGATATTTCAACAGTGTTCAATACAGTTTACTACTCTCCTCCAACAGTCTCCTCTATAAGCCACTGTAACAGTATAAATTAAAAAAAAAATTCTCCTGTATCTTTGACTGTTTTTTCCGTCTGTTTTGAAGTCTCTTCCCCTAGCCAGTATCAACAATTTGGAGTGCCCCAGCACCAGTTCCTTGTCTCTAGCTGCACTCTCCCCCTGAAAGTGAAAGTATTAGTCACTCAATCATATCCAACTCTTTGTGATACCATGGATTGAAGCCTGCAAGGCTTCTCTGTCCACAGAATTCTACAGGCAAGAATACTGAAGTGGGTAGCCATTGCCTTCTCCAGGGGATCTTCCTGACCTGGAAATCGAGCCCAGGTCTCCTGCACTTCAGGTAGATTCTTTACCATCTGAGCCACCAGGGAAGCCTTAAGTGATCTCTATTCCCATGGCATTAAATATCATCTGTAGGTTGATTTCTTCCACATTCATATTCCCAACCCAAACTCTCCTCTAAATGTTAGACTCACATCACCCATTGTCTAGAGATCTACTTGGAGTTCTCAGAGGCAACTTAAACTTCAGCTGTCCAAAAAGAGCTCTATTAGTGCCCTCTTCCCTACCCCTTCAGTATAACTGTTCCTTTTCATCTTTTCCATCTCATCAAAATGAATCACCATCTACCAAGTTATTGAAGCCATAAACCTGTAAATCATTCTTAATTCTGCTGTCTTCCTCACCTCCAACATCTAATCAGCAAGTTCTATAGTTTCTAGCTCCAAAATTCACCATGTACCATTGTCCTTTATTCCCACAGTCAACTTTTTAGTCTAAACCACTATCACTTCTTGCCTGTACTACTGTAATATACTCTTAACTGGTTATCCAAGTTACACTCTCCTTCCTTCTAGTCTAGTCTCCACATATGAGTCAGAATAATCTTATAAAAGGGCTTTCCTGGGACTTTCCTGGCTGTCTAGTGATTAAGACTCCATGATCCCAATGCAGGGGACATGGGGGTATATTTACAATGCCTGGTCAGGGAACTATGATCCTACATGCCACAGGGCACAGCAAAAAGAAAAAAAGGGTTGGGGAGCTCTCGCACTTGAAGTCCGTACTCTTTCAATGGATTTCAAGTCTCTATGTAATCTGACCTTTGCCTACTCCCATCTGCTCTCTAATGCTACTAGTCTAGTCTAGTGTTGGTTAGCTCAGTTGTGTCTGATTCTTTACGACTCCATGGACTATAGCCTGCCAGGCTCCTCTGTCCACGGGATTCTCCAGACAAGGAGGGGGTTGCCATTTCCTTCTCCAGGGAATCTTCCCAGCCTAGGGATTGAACCTAGGTCTCCTGCATTGCAGGCAGATTCTTTACCATCTGAGCCATCACTGTCTCCTTTCAAGTTTATTAATAACGCAAGCTTTCCTGTCTCAGGACCCTAAAACATGCTAGACATTCTGCCTGGAAAACACTTTCTTTCCTCTACTCCTGGCTATTCTTCATCAGGCTAACTCCTTAATAAAAATATCTCCATATACAAGCCCTCCTTCCCTGACCACAATTTCTAAATATGATCCCTCCTCATTCTCTGCAACTGCTCTTCTGTTTTCTTCACTCACCTATCACAATTTGAAATTACCTATTTATTGCTTATTTACTTGGTAATTGTCTATTTCCCCCCACTGTGCTTTAATTCTATAAGGGCATAGACAGCATCTGCTTTATTTTATCCATGTATTACATAGCACCTAGCACAGTGCTTGGCACAAAGTAGTTACTGAATAATGTGTATTGAATGAAATAGCAAGCATTTCCACCTAGCATGTGGGATTTGAAGAGGATGGTGAGGTAGCCGCCAATCCCATTCTAAAAAACTCTCTCCCAAGAATTCCCTGCTCTTTTGTTCTATTTATTCCCTTATCCATTAAGGAGTTTATTCTCTGCTACAGTCTTAGGGCCCTAGGGGACCCCCAAGCCATTGCCAAGGTAATTTAGGGGGAAAGCCCTATATAAACATTCTCATGGACCTAGGTAGGGGGAGTCTGATATCCTGGTGGTTCAGTGGTTAGGATTCTGCGCTTCCATGCAGAGGGCATGGTTCCATCCCTGGTTGGGGAAATAAGATCCCATAGGCCGCATGCCAAAAAATAACCTCTTTCTCTTCCATCTCATCCAATTTATAATAACATGTATAATCCCCATGAATTTATTGTCTAGACAAGGCACTAGTTAGCAAACTATAGCCCACTGGCCAAATCTGGCCTGCCATCCAAGAATCGTTTTTATATTTTTACATGATTTAAAAAATTCAAAAGAAGAAAACTATTTCATGACATGAAAATTACATGAAATTCAATTTGTTTACTTATTGGAACACAGCCACTCCAATTTGTTTATGAATTATGTATCGCTAATGTCATGCTATAATAGCAGAGTTGAATAGTGGCATCAAAGACTACACATGGCCCTCAAAGCCTAAAATATTTAATATTTGTTCCATTCCAGAGAAAGTGTGCCAATCCTTGGGCTAATCTATCGAAAGGTCCTATTAAAATATGTTGCCTGAGAAAAGTAGCTGAGTGAGCCATTATTGATCTGCCATCAACACTCAAACTTGGATTTGTCTATCTGATCTCTTTCAGTCACACAGAAGGGGCCAAGGAAAATGGGTTACAAATCAGGAGAAGTTTTGTTGGGGAAGAGAGTAAGACAGGTCCAAAGCATGTATCCTTGACCTTCTTTGGGGACAAGAGCCACATTTAAGTTGCCCCACAGTTTGAAGCCCTGAGTAGGGGCCAGGAAAAGGGGACAGTGGTACATTTGGATGAGCCTGGTGAATGGACATTGTGTGGGGGGAAGGTGATGTCTGTCCTTGGGCAGTGGGAGAGAGGCAAAAGAGTATCTTCTTGCCCACATCTCCTCCTCTTTGTTTGACACTGAAAGTACCTAGGAGCTACAGAGAAGGTAACCCAGCAGAAGCTAAGAACCTGCCATGGAGTAGGTCAGGCTTTACACTCAGTGGAAACTTATATCACAGTTTCCACTGTGATGAACCTGGAAACATGTGGGCTAGAGCACCATCAGCCTGGGGAGAAGAACTGAGCCGAGTTACTCCAAGGAGCATGGAGCAACAGGAAAGCCTGGAGTCCCAGCAGGCTCAGGGAAGGGATAGGACTGAAAGTCAGCAGCACTTCATTCACCGTTTTACTCTTTACTCTCCTTCATACACATCCTTCAGATTTAGGTTAATAATCACTAGGCTCTAAGAAACCTCATCACGGTGAAGTCTTCTGTGACCTCTTTCCCCTAAACTCAAAGCATGACAGTTGGGATTCGGGCAGGGGTTTTCTACCCTCTCCAGCTTCTTTCTTACATCAAAGGGATGACATGCCCCTGGGCCTCCAGGGGTTTTCTCAGGAAAGTTCACTTATCTACTGGTTTAGCTGAGTATGCTACCACCCAGGCAACTGCCCTTCATGCTCACACACTGGCCCAACTCCCTCTCCCTCCCCTACCAGGCAAATTATTTCTGCTGCTCAGCGTGAGTCACTACACAGAAAGAGCTACCACAGAGTCAGGGGCCCCAACATGCTGTTTTTTCACAGAGGGTGGGGACATAGGAGGGAGGGAAAGAGAGAGGGCAGAAATGGGGAATGGAAGAAGGCGAGCAGACCACAAACTGAAGGGGTATTCTTGTCCTCGACTTCCTATTGGCATGGCAGGCCCTTTGATGTGTTAGGCAGTCTTCCCCTTGCTACTCGGTTTCACTTCCCTTGCTCTTTTGTTCTGTTTATTCCCTTCTAGGATAAGAAGTTTATTCTTTGCTACAGTGTTAGGGCCCAAGGGGGACCCCCAGAACCATCGCCATGGGGATTTCCAAAAAAAAGCCCTGTATGAACATTCTCACGGACCTAAGTAGGGAGAGTCTAAGCCTACAAAGTTAAAGGTACTGTTGGAACACTAAACATGGTACTGAAATCCAAGAGCAGCGTAGAGAACCCGTGACCATAGTAGGACAGGGCAGGCTGAAAGAGTTCTTAACCCTGGTAATAATAGTATTAATAAGTTATTAATAAAACACTGTTTTAAGACACACTCATATACACATACACACATATGTATATAATGTGCTTAATAACACAACAAAATGAGGTACAATATTGTAATTAATGCCATATCCCAATGAGAAAATCAAGGGCTCTCAAATAAGGCAATCACCCCCAACGTCTCTAGGCTACTAAAACACTGAGCCAGAATTTGAGCCTAGGGTCCTGGCACTGGAATCCATGCCCTTAACCACTAGATTGCTGCTCAAAGCCATAGTGCTTAAATATAAGTGACTATTTGGACCCTAGATCTGAAAAGTCCTAGGATCAATCCTTTCCTTCCAGGGTAGACATTCTGACATATAGCTTTGGGGAGAGAAAGGGAGGGAGAGAAGGAAGTAGAATATGAAATGTTCTGCACTGCCGCTTGCCCCTTGCCCCCTGTCTTCATACCGAGGTGCGTGCTTAGCTTTGAATGGGATTGGCAGAGTCTAGCCTGGCAAAAGCCTTTGAGTGAAACCTTCACACTGCTTGTGTTTCTTTATGCCTGTATCATAGATTTGTTGCTCCTTGCCACCCACCATTTCCTCTCATATGCATGCTAAGTCCCTTCAGTCATATCTGACTTTTTGCGACCCCATGGGGTTAAATATTCAATGACAGGTCAGGTCCTGGAACACAGCCAGTCTACTTGTTAAGAAACAATAATCATCAAACAGAGCTTCTCCAGGATGGAAAATTGATGGCTGTCCCATATTCACACAGCTGCAATATGATAGATTGAAGTAGGATAGCCACAAGCAGGGTAGACAGAAATATGGTCGAAAGATGTACCAAGTCATAACTTTAAAATACAGACTGCAGTGACTGGGGAACACTGCAACAGGTGGAATACTAGGTATGCAACAAGTCAGACGAGAGCTGCTGCTCTTTCTGAGGAAGGGCATTGAGAAGACCAGGGGACAAAGAGCTTCAGGCTGAAACTATAGTCCAAACGATAATCTTTACATATGGAGTATATGGAATGTGGATGATACTAATTGTCATGGCTATAGATCTGCATGTATAACTATATATATAGGGGTAGAGTAGCAGCTTGTAAGACCTAACAGTGATTACTTTAAAGAGCATTAATGGTTAACATATGGAGTAATACAATTAAATTACTTAGATTAAAATGCTTACTGACCACCAGCTATAGACCTTCCCAACAGAGGGAAGTGGAGAGGAACAGAGGAAAATAACAGATGGAAATGTTGCAAGCCAGCAAGAAAGACTTCTGTTCGTCTTTAAAAAGAAGAGAAGGAAATAAAACAAAAAGGTGGAATCTGAGAGTGTGAAGCCAGGTTCTTTCAAAATGAAGGTTTGAAAAACAGATAATAACTTAAAAAAAAACAACTCCATTCACCTAAAATTTTCTGCAAAGAATTTTACAGGTTTATTAACTATCTGAATAGTTGCCCAACCTTTCAAGTCTTGTGTGCCAGAGGTAACCTGGGGTTTAGAGAGCCTGTGAAACCCATGAGATTATATGCAGAACTCAGTGTGTTTATGTGTATATTTAAAGATGTGTGCATATTTTTCCATAAAGAGGGATTTTCCCCTTTTTTATATTGGCTGGGCAATGTTGACATTAGTTGGTATTTAGCATCAGTATAATTAAGATACACATTTCTGACTTCATGGGAGAAGATATTTTCAAATGACATATCTGACAAGGGATTAATATTCCAAAAATACAAAGAACTCATACAACTCAACATCAGAAATACAAATAACTCAATAAAAAAGTGAGCAGAGGACCTGAAAAGACATCAACACAAGATGGTGCCCAACATCACTAATCAACTGGGAAATGCCAATCAAAACCACTCTGAGATATCACCTCACATCTGTTAGAATGGCTATTATCAAAAAGACAATAAATAACACGTGCTGGTGAGGATGTAGCGAAAGGGAACCCTTATGTACTGTTGGCAGAAATATAAATTGGTGCAGCTCCTATGGAAAGCAGGCTGGTGATTCTTCAAAACATTAAAAATAGAACTACCATACAATCCAGCAATCCATACGATCCATACAATCCACTTTTGAGTATTTATCCTAAGAAAACAAAAAACTCTAATTTGAAAAGATACATGCACCCCAATGTTCGTAGCAGCACGGTTTACAATAGCCAAGATAATGGAAGCAACCTAAATGTCCATCGACAGATGAATGAGTAAAGAAGATGTGGTGTATCATTTTGAAATGTATAGAAATATCAAACCATTATATAGTGTTGTGGGTCTATTATACTTGAGAAACAAACACAAAAACTCATAGAAAGAGAAGATATTTATGGTTACCTGAGGTGGGGTGGAGGAGGGAAAATTAGACAAAGGCAGTCAAAAGGTAAAAACTTCCAGTTACAAGATAAATAAGTACTAGGGATGTAATGTACAACATGATAAATGTAATTAACACTGCTGAATGTTATATATGGAAGTTGTTGAGAGCAAATCCTGAGTTCTCATCACAAGGAAAACATGTTTTTCTGTTTCTTCAATGTTGTAGCTATGTGAGACAGTGGATGTTCATTGAAACTTATTGTGGTAGTAATTTCATGATTATGTAAGTCTGTTCATTATGCTTAAACTTATACAGTGCTCTATGTCAATTATATCTGAATAAAACTGAAAGAAAAAAGATACACATTTCTGGACAGAGTAGTACCCACGGGGGGAAAAAACACAGAAGATGTTGACTAAACAATTTCTAGAGTATTAGGCTGATATCTGGATCCTGTGACTCACTAAGAATCTCACTATATGGTTCCATATCATATATGGCTGGGAAAGAAAGAAGAGGAAACTACACCTGAAAAACATCTATTATGTGTCAGGCACCACCATTCATTTATTGAGTCAACAAATATTTATTGAGTGCCTTCTGGCTCAGATGGTAAAGATTCAGCCTGCAATGCAGGAGGCCTGGGTTCAATCCCTGGGTTGGGAAGATCCCCTGGAGAAGGGAAAGGCTACCCACTCCAGTATTCTAGCCTGGAGAATTCCATGGACTCTATAGTTCATGGGGTCACAAAGAGTCAGACACGACTGAGCAACTTTCATTTTCGCTACTATATTTACATATATATTTTATTTCCTAAAGTCCCACACTGTAAGCATCATTTCCCACACTTTATAGATGAGGAACCAAAAGTTCAGAGAGGTTAATTAATTGCTCAAGATCAAAGAGGAAATGTTAGAGTGGGGATTTGAACCCTGGCCTTCTTGGACTCAAAGCCCAAGTTGCTACCCTTAATCCCAAGTGACAAACAAAAATATTGAGACCTAGAGAGTCAAAATGCTTGACAGGGTATAACAAGTAACAGAGTGATGGGAAGAACTCAGGGCTGCCTTAGGCTTCTGCTCTCTGGGTAAGACCATCTGAGGAGCCAGTACCTATGACCTGCCTTTGGGACTCTGCCAAGTGACCTGGCACTGCTCAAGTTGCCTTCTCCTAAGCAGCCTTGCCCCTATACTCTTGTTTCCAGCAGAACTGATGCTATTAGATTACATACTTCCCTGGGTGAAGTGACAAATGGCTTTTCCAACCTGCCAGCTGCCTGACTGAATCCCTGGAGGCAGACTCTCCTTACAGGGCAAACTCTAAAGAGTCAGCTATTGGTGACGCTATTGTTTGCCTTCACATTTTGGCCTACCACCAGCTTGCGGTGACAGAGACTGGCTTTTGGCTAGCCATTCCTGATTTGTAATTGATCAGTCTCTCCCCTTTAGCTCCCTTCAGAAAACCTTAGACAGTATTTGATATCGGTTTCTCAAATTAGGGCTGCTTTTTGTCCAAGTAAGTCACTCCTCCTCACACCAGATCTGTTAAAGGATATTGTCCTTGACACACACACACACACACACAAATACACTGCTTCAGCAATCACACAGAGCTGTTAGACCCAACTTCCAGAGTTAGGATCAGAGTCACATGCCCACATTCACACCTCCACTTCTAATGTTTCCATGGCAACAGAGGGGGCTCAAAGGCTCTTCTCTCTCTTACATATGATAGCAGTCCCAGATTGCCCAGTGCTAGTTCTCTCTTTGTGCAGTTCCCTGGAGTCTCCTGCCTCGGTTTTCCAAACAAGATTCCAAGAAAATGTAGAAAGGAATTCAGGACTTCCTGGTGGTCCATTGCGGGGTGGGGTGGTGGTATGGGTTCGATTCCTGATCAGGGAACTAAGATCCCACATGCTTTTCCACTTCATAATATGAAACAGAAATAGTGGGGATTATTTAGCAACACCTACAGTTAGTTTGCCCAGGGCCCTATATTTCCAAAAGACTGAACCTGAGCTGCAAGAGGATTCTGAATCACAAAGCAAATAATGAAAAAGGCAAGAATTAGGCATTTTCAGGGCTGAGGACATTATAGGCACCCTTTGGAATGCCAGTGTTGATCAATTACAGTATCATTACCATCAAGATAAGAATACCCTATGTACTGTAGTATATTCTTTTTAACTCTAAGATTTCTCAGAATCATCACATATTTATGGAACCACTAGGTATATTTCATTGGAAGCTTGAATGACCCAAGTCCACCTTTTGCTACATGACAACCTTGAAAGTCCAAAATAATCTATTTTTAGAAACCACTGCTGTCCATGGGATTTTCCAGGCAAGAATACTGGAGTGGGTTGCCATTTCCTTCTCCAGGGGATCTTCTTGAGCCAGGATCGAACCTGAGTCTCCTGCATTTTGGGTGGATTCTTTACCACAGAGCTACCAGGGAAGCCCTGAATTTTGTTTTTTAACACCAGAGACTGCAAGTGTCTTTCAAGTAGAAAAACTTCATTGAATAGGAAGGTACCCAGTTTACCTCGTCCTACTATTTTGCCAAAACAAAGGCTTCTTTGGAAAGCCAGGGGAAAGATCAAATGCCGTCTGGGTAAAGCTTCTTTAGAAGTTCATTTTTGGCCACGCTCTTTACTTTTGCAAGCTCATTGTGCAATCCTGTAATTCAGGAGAGGCGGTTGTTGGAGAAATGTTGTAGGGCCTCACTTGAATGTGTATGTGTGGGAGTTCCACTTGGTGTATCCAGCTCAAGTTCCAGGAAGGAAAGATAGGAAGGAAAGATGCCATCACTCAATGAAATTCCATTAATATGTAAGCCTAGACTTCAAGTTCAGAGGGAAAACTGAATCACAAAATAATGAGCACTAGATGCTACTGCAGCCTCCCCACACTGCGAGTTTTTTCTCACTTTTTTATTTTTCTGATGACTCCTTGGTGTAAGGATTAGGGAGCAGTCAGAAAGAAACGTCCTTGAAAGATGTACTCAGTGTGTACACATGAAAACACTTCACTGTCCCTCTTTCTCCATTCTCACTTACCCCATCCTCAGTTCTAAGCCTAACCCAGACAGTTATGGAATAAAACCATGAGTCACCTTGAAAAGCAGTCCTTTAGAGGGTCCTTAATGATATCTGTGGCTCAAACCAGTTAGGTCATTATCTGCAGAACCATGGCTAATTTAGAAAACTTTGTTAGGTCTTGTGACTCATATCTTTCTTGATAGCTCTTGAGCAGATACTACTCATGGCCCAAAGCACAGAAGCTCAAGTTCATGGGGCTGTCTAGGTACCAAAGAAGGCAAAGAATTCCTCCTGTTCATTATCCATTAGAGTCCACAAACCATTCTCTTCTCTTTGTCCAAAACAATTAGCATCTATGCCAGGGTATTTCTTCACTGCCGTATCACCCCCAGTTCACTGTGGGCCCACATACCCCTCCCCAGAAGGAAGTATGTTTATGCAAAGTGAATGTGGCAAATAAAGATGAAGAAGCCAAAGAAAGTGAGGGGCTCTCATGGAAGATGTGGCAGGAAAGAGAGTGGGGTATGAGAGGCTGGTCACATCTCAGGTCTCAGGTGAGTCCCTGGGATGGCCACCAAGGGTAGATTCTTGGCTTTGTGCAGGAAAGAATTCAAGAGTGAGCCATAGTAAAGAGAAATAAGATTTGTTCAGGGAGATACACACTCCACAGACAGAGTATGGACCATCTCAGAAGGCAAGAGAGGTGCCAGGGTATGGGGTTGTCAGTTTTTATGGGCTGGGTAACTTCATAGGGTAATGAGTGGGAGGAGTATTCCAGCTATTTTGGGAAGGGCTGGGGATTTCCAGGAATTGGGCTGCCTTCCACTTTTTGACCTTTATGGTTGACCTTGGAACTGTCAAGGCACCTGTGGGTATGTCATTTAGCCTGCTGATGTGTTACAATGAGCGAATACTGAGGCTCAAGGTCTAGTGGAAGTCTACTGGTCTGCCATCTTGTACCTAGTTGGTTCTAAGTAGTTTATGTTGTGTCCTCAGGCTATGTCATCTTTTTAAGGTTGTGTCCTGCCCCCTTCCTGTCTCAAAGGGACCTCATAGAGCAAGGGTAAGGAGGACTCAAAGAATGGGGAGAATGCCATAACCTAGCAGTTAACCTCAACTTAGCTATTAACTGTAATGTATTCATGAGCAGATGGATCTTTCTTTTTAACTCCAGCTGGTGAAGCCTCCAGCTTCTTTGCCCACCCCTCATTCCACTCTCACCCTACCCCTACTCCCATCCCATCAACCACCTGGTCTCTGCTACTTGTTAAGAACTCCCAGAGTGCAGAGGTCAGAGCAATCACTCTATTAGCCATACCCTAGGGATGGTTTGGGTCACTGCCCTTTCAGAAAGCCCTACCTAACAGAGGGGGAAGGGTTGGAAAAGAGCTACAGAAGAAGTAGAAAGAGATTAAAGGCACAGGAGGGGGAGGTGTTGCCATATGGCAGAAAGGAGTCCTGATTAAAAAGATTAGCTGCCCTTCAATCAGAAAGGCTGGGGTGGGAGAGATGCATCAGAAAGCTACAAAATCACAAAAAGCCTCATAGAGTAAGCAATGAATTCTAAAAGAGAAAAAAGGAAGAACCCTCTTCAAGTTTATGAGGTGAGTTTAAGTCAAATTGAGGGAAGTCTGATTTTCCACAGTGGGGAGAAAATTTAGAGAATCCATTACCATGAGAAATGGCACAAGCTGGCAATCATCCCCCAAAACGCAAAGGAAGATGCTCTCTTAACAAACCCGCAATGGATTATTAAAGAAAAGGCAGTAACATCAAAGAGGCCAACCTCAACCCATCTGTGGGAGCCCCTGCAAAAGATAAGAGCCCTCAGCTGAAGAAGGGGGCTGGCCTAGCCTTTTCAATTCTTTGGTTCTTAGGCAACATAGTGAAGATGGGTTTGCATTCCCAACACCTTTGGTTTCTAGATCTTCCATCTGGGGAAGAATCAACCTACTGAAAACGATAACTTCTATATGTCTTCTAAAGATTTTCCAAATAAAATTTTATAGTCTACCATGTTGTAAATAACTTTGAATTTGGAGCCATAAACATAGTTATAGAAACATCTTGGCCTAGGTCATAAAAGTAATTATCTGAGCCCAAATGAAATCAGGCTCAAAGACCTAAGAATCTGAGTACAAGTGGAAACCTTCAACACACTTCACTTTTGTTAAAGTGAAGGGAAGGACCAGGGCAGTTACTGGGCTCTTTGGAAAACTCCACAGGCATATTTGGGCAAGGCTGACTCAGAAGATTAGCTGCTGTCCTCAGGAAATTGTCACATCTATAGGTCACAGGGCGATAAGTAGCAAATGGAAAGACAAAAGGAAAGACTTATTTTCACCTAGCCTTTCTGTCTCTATTTGTCTGTCTATCTCTCTCTTACATACATGCACACACATTCACAATGCTTAAGCATGTGGGAATAATGTGAACATATTCAGTGAGAGATTGACTACTTATAGAATTCTACCTTGTGGACTGATGCTGAAGCTGAAGCTCCAATACTTTGGGCCACCTGATGCAAAGAAACTGACTCACTGGAAAAGACCCTGATGCTTGGGAAAGACTGAGGCAGGAGGAGAAGGGGATGACAGAGGATGAGATGGTTGGATAGCATTATTGACTTGATGGACATGAGTTTGATCAAGCTCCAGGAGTTGGTGATGGATAGGGAAGCCTGGAGTGCTGCAGTCCATAGGGTTGCAGAGTCAGACATGACTGAGCGACTGAGCTGAACTGGTAATCCTAGAAATATGTCAGCCAGTCAACCAGATGGCACTCAAACTTCAGAATGACCTCATGCAAATACAAGATGTTTATGATGCTCTTTTAGGGTTGACCACACTAGAAAAACTTTAAGATGCTGCAGAAGAATTTGAGTATTTTCCTGGGGAGCTTTTAAACTGGCTAAGACATTTTTTTAATCACTTGAAGTTGCTGCCAAAGGAGACATTAAAAATGGATGGATGGTTTTGGGTGATTTTTAAGGAACTGGCAGGGAATTGCCCTGTTGAAAGGGCAACTTTACTTTGCTCTTCGGATTTATTGCCAAAGGCAATGCCATTACCTTTACTGGGAACAAAAGCAGTTAGTTTTGGTATCTGAGGCCAAGCAAGCTATTAGGAACAATACCCGAACATTGTTGCTGATGTTGGGGAAGAAGAAATTGTTCTCTCCCCTTCTAGGTTCTTCTGGTTGGTCTAAGAATTCAATTAACATGAGACAGATTATCAGGGGAAAATCCAACAAAAGTTTAGTGACATGTATATATGGGAGAGTCCCAGAAGAGCTGAGTAACTCACACAAATGGCAGAAGCCTTCACCTTAAACACCCTTCTCAGCTAAAGAGGAAGTTTAGGGTGGGAAAAATCAGTTACAGGAAGTTACCAAGAAAAGCAGATTTAAGTAAGTGTCTTCTCCATTGATGAGAGTTTCTATAGAGTTGGTATTCCTCGCCCCTCCCCCAAACACGGTTGTTGTTGTTGCTCAGTTGCTCAGTCATGTCCAGCTCTTTGCAAGCCCATGGCCTGCAGCACACCAGGCTTCCCTGGCCCTCACTATCTCCCTGAGTTTGCTCAAACTCATGTCCATTGAGTCAATGATGCCAGCCAACTTTCTCATTCTCTGTTGCCCCCCTTCTCCTTGCTCTCAATCTTTCCCCAAACACAGACAGCTGTCATCCTTAGAAATGGAAATTTCTTTTACAAATATAAATATTTCTTTCTTAAGGGCAATTTTTCCATGGTTTTCAGAGCACTTCCCAAGTCTGCTGTTTCTCGAAAGTAACCTGCTTAAAACAATATGCCAAAGAGACATATTTTAGGGTGACAAAATTCTGCTCCCTTACACTGAGAAATTAGAATTTTTAAGAAGAATTCCAGGAAGCCAAGAGATTTCTGAGTAAATGCATAAATCATATAAGAAAAATCTACTTTTTTCAGGCCAAATGTTGCCTCTCCAGTGATGCAATAAGATCAATAGGCCATGAAGCCTTTGTTCTCATGCTGTTTTAAATTTTCCATATTTTCATAGTACTGTATTTATCAGAAATACCCTCTCTGTCACCCTCAAGGAAGAAGTAGGAGGAAGGACCCTCTACCCTTGTATCAACACTATTAAGGAGCTGCCTCCTAGATACTTTCTCCAGGAGAGAATCCTGACTCTTCATGAATGTCTCCAGACTTCTTAAAGCCAGCCTTCTTCCCACTGTAACTGAGCAGGACCCTATGGGGCCTTACTAGCACAGACACTACCCCCACCCCCCCAACCCCCAGCTATATGCTCTGCTTCAGCTCCTCTCTGAAGTACCTAGACAATAGTATCTGATGCTTATTTCCTGACTATTTCAGATGCTAACACCTTCACCAAATGGGAACAATTAACTAGTACACAAGTACAGAACCCCCAGATCTGGCGCCTAAGGACTGACCACCGTCAACCAATCAGAGAATTGTGCACGAGCTCATGATAAACTCTGGGGGATACACCCTCCCTCACCTGACCTTTAAGAAAGCTTTGCTGAAGGACCATGTGGGCTTCCCTGGTGACTCAGACAGTAAAGAACCTGCCTGCAATACAGGAGACCTGGGTTCAATCCCTGGGTTGGGAAGATCTCCTGAAGAAGGGAATGGCTATCTACTCCAGTATTCTTGCCTGCAGAATCCCATGGGCAGAGGAGCCTCGTGGGCTACAGTTCATGGGGTCGCAAAGAGTTGGACACGACTGAGTGACTAGGCTACCACATACATATACATATATTCCCTGGTGGTCCAGTAGTTAAGAATTTGCCTTGCAATGCAGGGGACACCGGTTTAATCCCTGGTCAGGGAACTAAGATCCCACATGCCATGCAACACAACTAGAGGGTCTATGCACCACAAAGAAAGATCCTGCATGACAAAATGAAGACCATGCATGTCACAGCTAAGACCCAACACAGCCAAATAAATAAAGAAATTAAAATAATATAACATTTATTTTAAAAAATAGTTTGCTGAAACCCTTTGAGGAGTTTGAGCCACCCATTTTCCTTGTATTAGTACCTTCACAATATGCTGCATTTTCCTTCACCAAAATTTGGTGTCAATAGATTGGCTTTACCAGATGTGTAAAGTTTGGTTCAGTAACAGGGGCATCTTGCATTACCGATAAAGCCATATACACCAGAAAATGCATTTCTGTTGACTTCAAGTCTTCACATCTACTGCTGATATCATCCTTATCATCATCAGTAACATGGATACTTAAGTTAAAAAATAAATTATGTTATATATATATATATATATATATATATATATATATATTAGCTGTACAAAAATAGGTACACATACACATAAAAGGTACATGCACAAAACCATAAAGAAGAAAATTCCAAGTAACTGTACACTCACCCCTCCATGATCACTATCAGGTACCATGCAGCAGTTTTCATTTTTCCAAAATTACCAGCTATGCCCTTCACATTTCCTTTCCCCCATGGTGTGGAAAGCACCCTAGTGCCATCTCAATCTGATCCATGATATTGTAGGAACTTGTGAAAACGGGCCCATTAGGTTTCTTAAAACTTAGTTTCATTTGTTTCGCAACATTAATCTTCTATTTGATTTTAAGCTCTCACTCCCTCTCAGTGCTCCCCATCCTGCCTTCTTTCTGGTGCTTACCCTTCTGGTATTGGGGTTAAAAGAACAAAGAGAAGCTGATCTCAGTGAGGGAACAGTGAGCGGTGGTGTGAAGTGAGATCTACTCTGCCCAGGAATTGAACCTGGGTAGCCGGGATGAAAACCAGGAATCCTAGCCCAACAAGGGCTAGAGGATAGAAGCTATTTTTCCCTGTATCTTTGCCCCCAGTGAAAAAATGCATTTCTCACGGAGGCAAAAATCTGTACAAAGTTTATTACTGAAGACGTAGCACAACAAGTGGGAGAGCACACAGAGAAATGGTTTGTTTAGTTAAGATAGAAGCAAGGAAGAGATGCACACCTGGAGAGAAAGAGTATGGGTGTCCCGCATAATGAAGGTGAACGTGAAAGCCATTCAGTCCTGTCCGACTCTTTGTGACCCCATGGGCTATACAGTCCATGGAATACTCTAGGCCAAGAATACTGGAGTGGGTAGTGTTTCCCTTCTCCAGGGGATCTTCCCAATCCAGGGATTGAACCCAGGTCTCCCGCATTGCAGGTAGATTCTTTACCAGCTGAGCCACCAGAGAAGACCCCTTCATGAGGAAGAGTGCAGTAAGAGGCAGTTAAGTCATTTATATAGGACAGTTCTTCTGGGTCTTTGTTTACCTTTAGTCAATTATCTGGTTTCTTTTTCCACACTTGACGTACACTGGGAGCTTCCCCAACATGCATGTGCAAGTTTTTTCCAAGATGGATTCCAGCCCAGAGGCCTAAGGGGTCACATATTGGCATTACACAATATGGGGTGGTGCCCCCTCCTTTTGACCACCAAGGAGCCTTTCTGTACATGTGAAATGCCTCCCTTGTCCCAGGGATAGGAAGTATATGAACTCCTAATCTTTTAAAAAAATTGTTTATTGATTTATTTATTTTTGCCTGCACTGGGTCTTTGTTGCTGCACATGGGCTTTCTCCAGTTGCAGAGAGTAGGGGGCTACTCTCTAGTTTCGGTGCTTGGGCTTCTCACTGTGGTGCCTTCTCTTACTGCAGAGCAAGAGCTCTAGGTTCATGGGCTCTAGAGCACAGGCTCAGTAGTTGTGGTCTACGGGATTAGTTGCCTCGAGGCATGTGGGATCTTCCTGGACCAGGGACTGAACCTGTGTCCCCTGCATTGCAAGCTGGATTCTTAACCACTGGACCACCAAGGAAGCCCCTGAACTCCTAACCTTTCAACAGGCCTTATTCACACTCTGTCCCTGCCATTAAAATGCCTAATGTCTGATTTTTTACCCTATTCTTATTGCTAGTTTTTATATCAAGGTGTAGATCTCAAAATATAGACGGGAGTCCAGTCATAAATATGTGTTAATAGTCCTGGAGCCCATTTGTTTTCTTGCTTCAAGAAATGTAAACCGGGACTGGTGATGAATGGACAGCCTGAAACTCATTGTCTTCTCACCCCAAGAAGTGTGAACCAGAGGCCAGTTGTAAATGCCTAGCCTGGAGCCCATGTACCTCCTGCTTCAAAACTATTATAGTTGAGCACTTTGGATGAGTCTAGCGTTCAGGCTGAGAAGGCAATGGCACCCCACTCCAGTACTCTTGCCTGGAGAATCCCATGGATGGAGGAGCCTGGTAGGCTGCAGTCCATGGGGTCGCGAAGAGTCGGAGATGACTGAGCGACTTCACTTTCACTTTCACTTTGGATGATACCACTTGATAGCTCCCCTGAGCAATTCCGCAGTCGCTTCCCTTCTGAGGAGCTAGGTGTTGCGCACACCCACCCCCTGGACACTGATATTCCTGGCATCTTCCTTCTCTGCGTTCTTCTGAAGCACATGTCTCTTGGCTCCACAATGTGCGTGCGTGTGTGCGTGCTGGGGGACCTGTAGCTCCCAATCTCGCCAAGGCTCTGACCTCTAGGGAAGGAGATATTCAAGGGGAAGTTATTTGCTTCCTTTTCACCTGGCAGTCCCATCATTCCTTGGATTCTCAAAGTCTTGTCTCCTTTCCAGTGATACCAGGCCTGGTCTACAGAGCAGAGCTGGTGACTAAGCAAATGTCTAAGCACTGTGGTTCTCCGAGGCCTCCCTCCAGTGTATGCTGAGCCAACTCAACCCAGCTCACACACACGGATTGGTAAATTTTCAGAAAACACTTTGGCCATTTGACATCCTATCGGTAGCTTGAAATTGGCCCTGGATGGACTGTTTACACTCCAGAGATGCCTCCAGTAGGCTGTTAAACATTTACCAGCATGTCATTGCCTCTTTTCCACCAAGGGGAGGGGAGGCAGAGGTGGAGAGAGTCTCTCACCGTCACTGCAGTCCCCAAAAGGCAACGTCTGTTTTCCTTTCAGTCCAACTCTGAATGGGTGGAGGTGGCTGGCCTCAAGAACTAGGGCTATTAGATTGTTTTGAATGGCTGCCTGCCATTTCATTGTATCACTGCACCATGATTTTTGTAATCATAAATCTTTGTGTTTGATGAAGTAAGCCTTCAATAAATGTTGGCTATTGTGAAGATGATGATGATGATGATGATGACTTTTAAGTGGGGTTATCAGGCTCAGCACAGAAGAGGGTGATACTAAACATCCCCTCCCCCTTCCTCTTTCCCATCAACACCATTAATGCTGGCAGTCAGGCTTCTTACCCCACTCTGCTCCTGCCCCCAGGCAGGAAATCAAACGGTTCCCTTCTGGGGAATTTTGCCTAGGAGAAAAGACACACAGATATGGATATTCAAATGAAATGGCCAGTTCCATCTAAGAACGTAAACCCACCAGTCAGTTGTCCTAATACACACACACACACACACAAACACACACAGCTTTTCAGTTGCCTCACTCATAAATACAAATGAATAGTTAAAGAGAATCAAACCCTGAAGAAAAATCTTTAATAGAAAAAAGAAACCAAAACAGACACTGAAAAAACAATCTGGGAAGAAACAGAAACAATGTAGGGAAAAGAAGAAGCCATATACTTCATATTCTCAGAGAAATGCATGAATGCACTGTGTACATAAAACATTCACTGATGGTAGAAACAAAAAGGAACATTCTGAGCATGAGAATGATCTCTTAAAAATTCAAACTATTAGAAGAGAATTGTTTCTAATTCAGCAGAAAGAACATACATTTAAAAAATCTCTAGAATGCAGAACAAAATGACTGAGAGATAGGTAATAAAGACAAGATAGAAGAATTAAAGAACCATTATCCAGGAGGTCCCAGAGAGAGAGCAGAAAAAATGGAGAGGAAATAATCAAACAGAGTAAAAGAAAGCTTTTCCCCAATCAAAGGAAATGAGTTACCAACTTTAAAGGCTGAATATCTCGAATAAGACTGTAACACACATGCTGAGACACATTGTCATAAAATTTTGGACTATGAGGGAATAACCTCTCAAAAAAAAAATACCTCCCATGAACCCTTTTCAGGAAGCTATTGGAATAAGTGCATCACCAAGACAAGGAAACAAAGGATCCAACACAAAAGACTAATGAAGAAAAGTCCCAGGGGACTTTCCTGGTAGTCTAGTGGTAAAGAATCCGCCTGCCAACGCAGAGGACATGGGCTCAGTCTCAGGTCCGGGAAAATTATACATGCCTCGGAGTAACTAAGCCTGTGTGCCACAACTACTGAACCCTGCCTAGAGCCCGTGCTCCTCAACAGGAGAAGTTACCATAATGAGACGCCTCTGCACCTAGAGAAAAGCCCATGCAGCAGTGAAGACCCAGCACAGCCAAAAATGTATAAATACATAAAAAAAAATTTTAAATTCCAGGATGAAGGTGAAAGGAAAACAGCCATGTTGTAGGCTAGAGACAGATAGATGGAAGGTTCTAAAAGGACATCTCCAGAAAAAATAACCATCAGATTTTTTGATGTGTTGATCTTATTGAGAAGAGTTTTAGATCCTTTGAGGAAGTCTGAGGTTGGATTAGTAATGACAACTGCATAAATACTAAGATAGTAAAAAAGGAAACCAATATCAACTCCAAGAAAAATAAGACAATTGTGTATATATAATGAAGGGGAAGGGTTACAAGGAGAATTAAATCATTATATTCCATATAGGAAATGCATTGATAATGCTTCAAATTGAAAAATCAAGAAATAGCAGTAAAAGCTGTAATTCAGCAATTTAGAGTTGAAAAACAAAGGCCCAAACCAGCCACAAGACATGAGAGTGGTTTCCTCTTAGAGGATAGATACAGGAATTGGGAAGAGTAAGGGTTGCTGTTTTTTCAATATTAGGACTACTAACTGTTCAACTGTGCGCATGTATTGCTTTGATAATAATAACTGCTGAGAGGGGTTTTTGTGGGGTTTAAGTAATACAACGCAGATAAAGCTCTCAGCATACTACTTGCAGTGTACATGTTAATTGAAAGTCCCCGTTAAGTGCAAAGTTGTTATAATATTAGCCACAGAAAGCTGTAATCAGGAAGGTCAATCAGCCATATATTGTGTTTGAAGTCATGTGACTCTTGGTCGGGCAGGCACTTGGGAATTTTAAAACTACTTCCTATCTTCTATTCACACACAAAATGGAGAGATTTACATCCATTATTCTCCTTCCTTGTAAGTCCATTTCCTCCATTGTTGGGAGACAAAAAAGATACCTCTGTTTTTGTCCCTCTGACATTTAGCCTCAGAAGTTAAATGCGCTACAGCAAAATAAATAATGTGACTTTGTTCGGTAGAGCACATGAGACCTTGATTCTTTAAAGTAAACATCTCAGACAGGATGGAGTTTTCTCAAGCACTGCAAATGTGCTGGTGGCCGAAGACACTGGCTCTCCCTGGTATCTGAGCCATCAGATCTCTGGACTCTCAGGCTAAGAGAATGGAATCTGAATGAACGGCTGGAAGTGCAGCTGGGGAAGTTGTTTTCCCTGAGACTCCTCTCAACTTGAAAGCTTTTAACCCTGTTTTATTTGCTGTTTGGTCTGTTTTTTTTTTTTCTTCCTTCAATTTAATGGCACACTAGAGCCGTGGTCTGAGACAGTCTGATTTTGATCAAAGATCTAGTCACATCACAGTCAGGATAACCTTTCTTATACCACCCCTAGTAGAAAGTTTATAGAATAAAGAGAACATATGGGTGGTGTGATATCTGATAAAAGCCCTGACTCTGGAGTCAGATGAACCTGTGTTTATCTCAGTTTATCCTTTCCCTGTCACCTTAAAGCAAGTAACTTAACCTCTCTATGCCTCAGTTTTTTTCAACTGGTAAATGGGAATAATAATAACATTCACTCTCTTAAGAGTCTCACGAGGACTAAGAAACAGCACGTGAATCACTTCACCTCGTGCCTGGGGCATAATAAGCCCTGGAAAAATGCTAAGCAGCTGTCTATTCATCATGCCTCCTTGGGAAGTGACGCAAGTTCCTTTCCACTTGAGATATGGAAATCGAAAGGTACTTAATCAACCCTAGAGTTTCCACTTTATCATCCAACTGGGAAGACACAAAATCTGAAGGAAGCCCCAAATGATCAAAAATGCTTTTCATTTCTCCTAATCAAAGGAAAAGCGCTTTCATAATTTCATCGATGATTTGTCACTGTACCTCTGGCGCCCACTAGTGGCAAAATGCACAAAATTTCCCCAATTGTCTCTCCGGTGCATTTTGAAAGTAACAATGCAATCTGTGAACTTTAAATTTGAAGTGGAAGATAAGGCTTTAAACTGCCGTTGTAGTGTTTGTTTTTTAAATGACGACTCAAATCAAGGTGCCACATATTTTAGGTGCGTTTGTCGGTAAAACTCTTGTCTGTGGATGCACTTTAAATTGGGATTCTCTCTATAGTCAGAGATGAAAATACAGGATGACCTAATAAAGAACTGACTAGGTGTCAGTAGTTACAACTTTAGCAAATGCCAGGCTGCATCAATAGGATCCTCACAAGGACGTGAAACTCAGACTGCAGATTGGCTGCCAAAGCTCATGAATGACTGATGCAAGAAAACAGCATTTTATAACCTGCAGTTAGGGACTTCTGAGAAAAGTCATTCGAAGTGATATTAACTATAAACAAATTATTTTTATATTTTATTTTGAAACGAAGTCACTTAGACGAGCTCTTTCTAACTGAATACTTGAGAAAGACTTCAAAGAAATCAAGACAGTATCAATTAAAACACAATCACATGTATAGTATTATTAACTAAAGTATAGATTTTATTCAAATTTCACGAAATTTTATGCATGTGTACATTATTTGTTTTCACACCTTATTCAAGATTGCCTTTAGGTGCATTGGGCAACTTCAGCTGCATGCAACAAATGCTGGGAAATTCTCTTTTCATTTTCATTTTGTTACAAGTATTTTCCAATTTTTCTTGTTACGGCTTCTAAGATATACCCATCATTTTTTTTTAAGATGGGCATTTAATTTCCAAATACGTGGGTTTTTTTTAAGTATCTTGGATATTAAATTATCATTTTGATATGAATTTCTCATTTAAATGTTTTCTTCTCTGCAATCATCCTCTGTGGTTTTTCAGACTTCTAACTTTATTGTGGCTTTCAAATGGCTAAGTCAAGGACCTCTCTTGGTAAATGTCACATTGCACTTGAAAATATGTGGATTATTTTCAAAAATCTTTTGATATTGCTATCTATTATAATGCTACAGTGATGAAAGAACAGACTTTGTATGATTTCAATACCTTTAGACCATGACATTTTTGCACCTTGTTTTATGTCCCTGGATATGTTCCAGTATTTCCTAGTTTACAGTCTTTGGGAACTTGAATAAAATTTGTATCCTACTGTTGTGTGAAAATTGTACAAGTCTTAATTATGTTGAATTGGTTCGTGGTGCTTTTCAGGTCTATTGTATCCTTCTACTTTTCTGTATATTCTTTCTATTAATTTTTGAGAGTTTGATATTGAAACTCCAACTAAAAATCTTAATTAATCTACTTTAAAAATAACTAATGTATAGTGGAACTATATGTGACTTTGTTCTGTATTTTCCAAGTCTCCTATAAATGTGTTATCATAACTCCATAATTTAAAAAATAAAGAGGAAAAAAGGACAATCACATGACCTAGAGGGTGGAATGGAGGTGGTGGGAAGGAGGCTCAAGAGGGAGAGGAATATGTGTAAACATATGGCTGATTCACAATGTTGTATAGAAGAAACTAACACAACATTGTAAAGCAATTATATTCCAATTAAAAGCACACACACACACACAAAGATAATCACAAAACCTTCTAATTTGGATTATCAGGCAACATCCAGTCTGAGGAAAAAGGAAAGGACATTTCTGACTCCCAAGGCTTGAGTAATTTCTTGTGTCAAAGTTCTATTAAATGTTTAATCAAAAAGAGCAACTATAATGTTGCTTCATGTATTTCTCTATTTCTTCCTTCTAATATTTTCCTTCTCTGTGTCTCTTGCTATTTCTGTTGCCACTCCTTTTCCTATACCTCCCTCAAATCAATTCAGCTTTATTTCACAAGAGTTGGGTTTAAGAGTTAGATTCCAAGTTTCCTGAGACACCATCCCCACACACCATTTAATTAACGTCATCACTAAATAGTATATTCCAGAAAATGTGACTAAATACCAAAGTTGCCATGGTTTCAGAGCTTCTAGGAAGGGAGCTGCCTTTCTTGGCTTGGCTCATGAAATATGCTACCAAACATGCCCAACTTTACTTTCTCTTTGTCTGTTGGACAATGTAGCCTACAATATACTCACTACAGCTGCCACGCTGCCTAAGACCTCAATCATTGTGATCTCATCTACAGTTCTGCCTATTTGTCAAGTGAATACAATGTGCCCAGTAAATAGTGTCCTTGTACCCATCACTTGCTGAGCACAGAATGCAGAGGGGAGTTTTAATGAGGCACAGAAGAAACATTTTAGCAGTGGTAGTTCACCTGAGAAAACCTTCAGCTAGTGAGCTGAGAAGCTTCTGTGATGGCAGTTTTTAGAACTGATTTTACCATTTGAAATATGAGCCCGCCAAAGCCCTACCAAAATGTCCTACTACTCTGCCTGTCATGGATCCTAATGATGACAGACACAACTGAAAAAGGAAAAACCAACAGAGACAGATCCTAGGTCTCCCAAAATACAACTGGAAAAAAGCTAGAGGATACAAAGGCATAAAATTGCCTGTTGTAAAAATTGAAGCTTACTCATAAAAGATAACATTGTGAGCAGAAATTGCATCTTCAGTATACCTTTTGAGCCTTTGGTTTCTTCGCCCACAGCCAGAAAAGTGCTCAAAACCAACTCAAGAGAGAGTGGACGGGATATCTTGATTGACCCTCTCAGTTTAAGGAAAAGTAATAGCTTCTGAAATGATTCTGAAATTTGGGGACCAGGTTCAACCCATCTCAGGCTGAGGAGTTGCCTACTTCTAGGGAATTGCTGAGGTCAGCCCACTTTCCTAGAATTCCTGCAGCACTTCAACTGCTGTTTATAACAAGGGCAAGACCCTAAAGGCTTTCTGAACTCTCAAAGAATCAGCCATGCTTAGTAGAATTTAAATGTTAAATATATTTTATTGTCTTCCTATTCTTCTTAAAGGGGCTTAAATTGGTAATTGTCATACAGGACACAAGCACTTCCAAGCCTACAAATACAACCAATGTTGAATAATTATTTTGTGTTTTTTTTTCTCAAATGATAATGCTTGAAGTCTAGTTACAGGAGGATGAGGAAATAGGTGGAGATTTTTGTACTCCAAGGCCAAATTTGCCTATTACTCCAGGTGTTTCTTGACTTTCTACTTTTGCATTCCAGTCCCCTATAATGAAAAAGACATCTTTTTAAGGTGTTAGTTCTAAAAGGTCTTGTAGGTCTTCATAGAACTGAAAATTTGGAAAACAGCAAATTTAGAAAACTCAGCAGTGGCCACAGGACTGGAAAAGGTCAGTTTTCATTCCAATCCCAAAGTAAGGCAATGCCAGAGAATGCTCAAACTACCACACAATTGCACTCATCTCACATGATAGTAAAGTGATGCTCAAAATTCTCCAAGCCAGGCTTCAGCAATACATGAACCATGAACTTCCGAATGTTCAAGCTGGATTTAGAAAGGCAGAGGAACCAGAGATCAAATTGCCAACATCCGTTGGATCATTGAAAAAGCAAGAGAGTGCCAGAAAAACATCTATTTCTGCTTTATTGACTATGCCAAAGCCTTTGACTGTGTGGATCACAATAAACTGTGGAAAATTCTGAAAGAGATGGGAATACCAGACCACCTGACCTGCCTCTTGAGATATCTGTATGCAGGTCAGGAAGCAACAGTTAAAACTGGACATGGAACAACAGACTGGTTCCAAATAGGAAAAGGAGTACGTCAAGGCTGTGTATTGTCACCCTGCTTATTTAACTTATATGCAGAGTACATCATGAGAAATGCTGGGATGGAAGAAACACAAGCTGGAATCAAGATTGCCGGGAGAAATAAAAATAACCTCACATATGCAGATGACACCATCCTTATGGCAGAAAGTGAAGAAGAACTAAAGAGCCTCTTGATGAAAGTGAAAGAGGAGAGTGAAAATGTTGGCTTAAAGCTCAACGTTCAGAAAACTAAGATCATGGCATCTGGTCCCATCACTTCATGGCAAATAGATGGGGAAACAATGGAAACAGTGACAGACTTTATTTTTGGAGGCTCCGAAATCACTGCAGATGGTGACCACAGCCATGAAATTAAAAGACACTTACTCTTTGGAAGGAAAGTTATGACCAACCTAGACAGCATATTAAAAGCAGAGACATTACTTTGCCAGCAAAGGTCCGTCTCTTCAAGGCTATGTTTTTTCCAGCAGTCATGTATGGATGTGAGAGTTGGACTATAAAGAAAGCTGAGTGCTGAAGAATTGACGCTTTTGAACTGTGGTGTTGGAGAAGACTCTTGAGAGTCCCTTGGACTGCAAGGAGGTCCAGCCAGTCCATCCTAGAGGAGATCAGTCCTGAGTGTTCATTGGAAGGACTGATGTTGAAGCTGAAACTGCAATACTTTGGCCACCTGATGCGAAGAGCTGACTCATTTGAAAAGACCGTGATGCTCAGAAATTTTGAAGGGAGGAGGAGAAGGGGATGACAAAGGATGAGATGATTGGATGGCATCACTGACTCAATGGAGATGAGTTTGTGTAAACTTCGGGAGTTGGTGATGGACAGGGAGGCCTGGCATGCTGTGGTCCATGGGGCCATGAAGACTCGGGCATGACTGAGCTGAAGGATGAAAAGAATGACAGCAATTTTGAACATTTGTCCTTTATGGACTGAATGTGTTCCCTCCAAATTTGTATATTGAAGTCCTAACACTCAGTACTTCAGAAAGTAACTGTATTTGGAGACAGGTTCTTTTCAAGAGGTAATTTAGTTAAAACAAGGCCATTCGGGTGAGCCCTAATCCAGTATGATTGGTGATGTCCTTATAAAAAGAAGAGATTAGGGCACAGAGCAAAGAGCATCTGAAAACACCAGTAGAAAACGACCATCTACAAGTCAAAGAGACAGGACTCAGAAGAAATCAACCCTGTCACAATTAGATCTTGGACTTCTAGCCCTCAGAACTGTGACACATTTTTTTGTTTAAGCCACCTGTTACTTTTTATGACAACCCTAGGAGACAATGGCACCCCACTCCAGTACTCTTGCCTGGAAACTCCCATGGATGGAGGAGCCTGGTGGGCTGTAGTCCATGGGGTCGCTAAGAGTCAGACAGGACTGAGCGACTTCACTTTCACTTTTCACTTTCATGCATCGGAGAAGGAAATGGCAACCCACTCCAGTGTTCTTGCCTGGAGAATCCCAGGGACGGCGGAGCCTGGTGGGCTGCCGTCTATGGGGTCGCACAGAGTCGGACGTGACTGAAGCGAGTTAGCAGCAGCAGGAGACTAATGCTCTGTCTGAAACTGCTTTTTACCAGATTCTTAAGTGACAACCTCTGATCCAAAAAATGTACATAGTATATTAAGCTATCAGACTTCAAAAGTCAATCACAAAATTGAATGTACAGTGACAATTATATGCAATTAGGTTCTACATTTATTGGGGAAAAAGTAAAAATGTTTGCTATATTATTTATGTAGAAGGTGTGGAGAAATAGCAACACCATTTTCTAATGTCATCACTTAGTAACAAAATACTATAATTATGTAAATAAGTAAATTTATTTTTATAGTACAAAGTTTTAGCTGCTGTTAGCTTCAGTGGTAAAGGCCTTAGCCAAAGGGGACAAGTAGTACCATCTTGTAAATACAAATAATCTAGTCTCAGCTAACGTTTCAGCTTCTGGAGCCAGACAGATGTGGGTTTTGCCACTTTTTAGCTTCGTGACCTGGGGGAAGCTACTCAAACTCTCTGAACCTTAGTGTATAAAATGGAGACTATAGATGGACTCAACTCACAGGGTTATCATGACTATTGAATGAGCAGCTTCATGATAAGTCTTTAACACAAGACTTGACTGGAGCAAGAGTCCAGAAATGGTGCTTGAGTTTGTTGCTATCACAGATCTCATCAGCCTGCTCACTGAGATATAGTTGAGAAAGAAAAGACCAGTAGCCAGCCACTACACAGGCCATATCATCTGGTTCCAGAGCCTCATCAGGCCATGCTTGAGAACATTGATTTCCAGATACTGTTTATAACAGGGTCCTTGTTTTCTCCCATGCTGCATGAGACCCAAGTTGTAGCTGCCTCAGAACTGTGGTCAGAGAAGGCAATGGCACCCCACTTCAGTCCTCTTGCCTGGAAAATCCCATGGACGGAGGAGCCTGGTAGGCTGCAGTCCATGGGGTCACTAGGAGTCAGACACGACTGAGCGACTTCACTTTCACTTTTCACTTTCATGCATTGGAGAAGGAAATGGCAACCCACTCCAGTGTTCTTGCCTGGAGAATCCCAGGGACGGGGGAGCCCAGTGGGCTGCCGTCTATGGGGTCGCACAGAGTCGGACACGACTGAAGCAACTTAGCAGCAGCAGCAGCAGCAGCAGCAGCAGCAGCAGCACTGTGGTGGGGTTTGTAGACTATTCAGTTATGTGCTTTACTCCCATTAGCCAACAGGGAGTTTTGTCACTTGTAACCCAAGGACCTTCCCCCCAAAGCTGGCTCTTGTTCTCTCTCCTGGTGCATGTGGCCGAGGTGGGGGCGGGTTCCTCTGGGGCCGGTAAGATCTGGGATACTTAGTATAAGCGGTTTTCCTAATAAGTGTGTTAGGACAGGTCGGGTGCATAGCATGAGCCAAAGAAGTGACATTCACTAGCCTAGTGACAAATATTAGCCTAACCAGGCTGGTCCTTGGGAAAGTCCTTCAGACTTTTTCAGATTTTGTAGTGTGTCTGGTTAGTTTTGACCCATCCTCAGAACCTCTTGAGCAGAACACAGGGTTGAATAAACTCCCAAGATGAGTCTGATGCACAGAGCTAGGCTTAAGAAGCCAAGCCTGTATGGAAAACAATAATTCTCACATTTCAATACACATTGGATTCACTTGGTGGGGTGGGACTTGATAAAAATGCAAATTTATACACCCCAGCCCACTCAGACCTTTTGATCTAGTAGATCCTGATAGGCATCCGAAATCTGCATTTTTAATCAGCACCCCTAAGAGCTCTGGTCCAGGGGAAATTACTCCCATCATAACTATTCCTGGCCAGTACAACCCAAAGATTCTCCAGAGAATGAAGGCATTGCTTAATCCGTTGCAAGTTTCTATACCTCTTTCATGTTAATATCAGTACATGTGTGTGCTAAGTCACTTCAGTCATGTCCGACTCTTTGTGACCTATGGACTAAAGCCTGCCAGGCTCCTCTGTCCTTGGGATTCTCCAGGCAAGAATACTGGAGTGGGTTGCCATGCTCTCCTCCAGAGGATCTTCCTGACCCAGGACCCAGGGATGGAACCTGTGTCTCTTATGTCTCCTACATTGGCAGGTGGTTTCTTTACTGCTAGCCCCATGGGGGAAGCCCTAATATCAATATACAATCTCCTAAATCCCTTTTGGAAATTGTTGAAATATTTTCTCATTCTTGTGATAATGTATAGCAAAGAATGATTCTGAGGGACAAATATTTATATTTTTGATCATTATATTATTGAAGACTGTATTAGTTACCTATTGCTTCAAAATAAATTACTCCCAAATTAGCAGCCAAAACAGCATTGTCATCCATCACAGTGTCTGTGGCTTAAGAACCTGGGCCTGGCTTTGCTGGTTCCCTCTGGCTCAAGGTCTCTCACAAGGCTGCCATCAAGACATTGGCCATGGCCTGTGGTATCCTTTGAAGGTTCAACAAGGGGAGGGTCTGCTTCCAAAGTCACTCAAGTGATTATCAGAAGGGGTCAGTTCCTTTTGACTGTTGACCAAAACCATCAGTTCCTTGCCATGTGGATCTCTTCTTTCTATTTTTTAAAATAATTTGATTTATTGTTAAATTTCTTTTTGGTTGTGCTGGGTCTTCATTGCTGCATGGGCTGGCTCTCAGCCCTCCTATAAGCTCCTTTAGATAGGAGTGACTCATTCTCATAAATCTTGCCTGTTGGGACAGGATGAAAGGCTCCAGAGTAGCTTCTCAACTCTTTTTGAGCCTGGGGGCTCAAAGGCCTCCATCACAGGACCTGCTCCCTGGTAGGTCGGCATTCTTGAGACCCCAGGCCATTCAAGTACAGTAACAGCTGGCTCTGAGATAACCAAGAACTTGGGTTCTCCATCTTGGTTAACTATTTGTTCCAGGAACAAGCTGAGACTCATAATAAGCTTTGATAGCAACTCGGGGGCCAAGAGCAGGGTGGGGGAGAATATCTTTCCTCTACAGCATTAGTGGGCAACTAATTCATCCACTAAGAAGCTGACTCATGTCTCCATCCTGGGCAGGGAAAGGAATCACCTTGCTGGGCTTGGGGATCCTACCCCATCTCTGGCCTGCCCGTGGGATCTTCTCTATTGGTCGGGGTCACAAAACTAGTACTGGGTGTCCTAGATGCAAAGACCCTGTCCTGCTAGACAGCCCTGGAAGGCTCTTTGGAAAACCTTTTCTGTGACCTTTTGCAAAGCCTATCCTACAGGCTCAGGAGAATCAAGAACCTGTCGGAGAATATTTCAGGAGTTCAGAGACCCTTACACTTGGGGAGCAACAGTGTCCACAATACAAAAGTGAATAAAGTGTCCGCAATAGTTCACTTCCTGGGCTCTGGAAGAGAGAAGGTACAGAAGATGGCTTTAACAGGGGCTGGAGGAGAGGCCCCTCAGACTTACGGGATGCAGTAGGCTGTCCTGACCTGGGAGTTGTCTGAGACTGCATCTACCCATAACCACCTTTTTCCTAGATTCAGAAGTATGTGTGTGCTTAGTCTCTCAGTTGTCTCCCAGTCTTTGTGACCCCATCGACTACAGCCCACCAGGCTCCTCTACCCACGGGGAGCCTCCAGACCAGAATATTGGAGTGGGTTGCCATGCCCTCCTCCAGGGGACCTTCCCAACCCAGGGATCGAACTCAGGTTCCCACATTGCAGGTGGATTCTTTACTATCTGAATTAGTCCCATGGGTCAGGCAAGGGGTTCTTGAGTCTTGGAATTAACCAGGGTCTGTCTGTCCTCTCCCTGACAAAGTTCTTAGTAATTGGCTTTGGGACCTCAGGGACTTTACAGAGAAATCATGGGGAGACTAAGGGCATCCTGTAAAGAGCACTCTGAAAATAGGATTAGGTCAGATGTCCTAGGTCAGGGTCAAGCATCAGAGGCTAAAACTAACTTAGAGTTTCCTAGGGGTTCTTTGCAAGCTTTGAGGCATCTCAGAGAGTATATAGCTCACTTCCTGATGGTTATCTGCAGCTGCAGGGGAGGCTAGCTTTCAGTGCTTTGGGGCCTGGACACTGACCCTCAGCCCCCTAACATTCCTCACATTTGATGCCCCCAAGCTGATGGTAATGGTGAGAATCTCAGCTTATTTACGGGACAGCATTTCTGAGGGAACAGCCTAGGACAGACTGGCAGTAGCAACTCAGGGGATATCTATGGCCTGGGGGATGCAGGTGGGAAAAGTGAACAGCTACTATTCCCAGTGACAGCATTTCCAGCCTTTCTGGGTTGCCTTCAGGTTGTATCTGGGGAGAGGAACCCAAGGAGGCCATGGGGAAGAGGTTGTGAGGTAGCTAGATCTTGTGCTAAACCCTAAGTAACCCGGTCCCAGTGGTCCCAGTGCAGGACTTGTTTGAGAGCAAATATCACAAACATTGAAGTAAGCAAGAATTCATGCACATGTCTGTGTGTGTGTGTGTGTGTGTGTGCACGCACGCACGTGCGCGTGTGTATGCTCATGTAAGCACATTACTAGTTTCTATGTCCCCAACTCAGGTGAGGTTGACTATGGCAAATCTCAGTTAAAGCAATGCCTTTTAGTGGATGTAAGAACCATTTCCTACCCTCTTTTAGATAAATGTTACCTGCATGCAGAGTTATAACTAAAACTCTCATGGCTAACTTGTTGCTCTAGATTTATGGGATCTGGTTAGGGGTCCTCTTAGGTCTAATTGAAGTTTTAGGGCTCCTAGGAGACCCACGGTGATTCACACAGACTAGATCTTTAGAAATGCTTTCATGAATGTGCTTCTGGTTCCATAGCATTAAAGATTCGGTTGTTTGCACTGAATGTTCCAGTGGTGAACATGTAGCCCTTGTATTTGTCCTTTCTGTCCCAAATTTCCGGTGATTCAGTCAGTTCAGTTCAGTCACTCAGTCGGGTCTGATCTCTTTGTGACCCCATAGACTGCAGCAAGCCAGTCTTCCCTGTCCTTCACCAACACCCGGAGCATGCTCAAACTCATGTCCATCGAGTCGGTGATGCCATCCAACCATCTCATCCTCTGTCATCCCCTTCTCCTCCTGCCTTCAGTCTTTCCCAGTTTCAGGGTCTTTTCCAGTGAGTCAGTTCTTCGCATCAGGTGGCCAAAGTATCGGGGCTTCAGCTTCAGCATCAGTCCTTCCAATGAATATTCAGGACCGATTTCCTTTAGGATGGACTGGTTGGGTCTCCTTGCAGTCCAAGGGACTCCCAAGAGTCTTCTCCAACACCACATTTCAAAAGCATCAATTCTTTGGCGCTCAGCTTTCTTTATGGTCCAACTCTCACATCCATACATGACTAAGATGGACTTTTGTCGACAAAGTAATGTCTCTGCTTTTTAATATGCTGTCTAGGTTGGTCGTAGCTTTTCTTCCAAGGAGCAAGTGTCTTTTAATTTCATGGCTACGGTCACCATCTGCAGTGATTTCAGAGCCTCCAAAAATAAAGTCTGTCACTGTTTCCATTGTTTCCCCATCTACTTGCCATGAAGTGATGGGACCAGATGCCATGATCTTAGTTTTTTGAATGATGAGTTTTAAGCCAGCTTTTTCACTCTCCTCTTTCACCCCCATGAATAGGCTCTTTAGTTCCTCTTTGTTTTCTGCCATAAGGGTGATGTCATCTGCATAGTCAAGGTTATTGATATTTCTCCAGGCAATATTGATTGCAGGTTGTGCTTCATCCAGTCTGGCATTTTGCATGATGTACTCTGTGTATAAGTTAAATAAGCAAGGTGATAATATACAGCCTTGACGTACTCCTGTGGTTACGCAACCCCTGTGGTTAATCCTGATGTAACCCCAGTGGTTCATTTATTGGATTTCATCAGAAGACACACCCCCACCAAAGAACCCAAAAGCTGAAGTGATTGTCCTTTCCGTGGCTCGCAGCCCCCACGTGACATGAGTTCTGCACACAGAGCACCTCCCTTCACTGGCGGGAGCACAACCCTGGAAAAGGGACACTGGTCCCGAGGAGAAGGGACAGGGTTTCTGGAAGGGGCTGTGTCTTCTTGCCCTGGGCCAGTGTGTCCACCATCATGCCCCTTTCATGCTGGGGCTACCCCGGCTCTGTCCCCAGCCCTTGTCCCGGGAGGAGTAAACGGGACAAGAGACACTCCATCTGGTTCCACAGGGTCAACTAATGCTGCTTGGAGCCTGGTGGCTTCTCAGCCCTCTTTTCTCACCCCACTTCCTGCTGGACGTGTCCACTAAGTCCCACTGGCATCCCACACCCTACAGGTCCCACTGAACTTGTCACCTGTCCCCACTCATGCCCTTGCCAACTTATAGTCTTGTGTTCCCTGTCTCTGTTAACAGCATCACCAGGGACCCGAGCTGAAAGCTCAGGGTCATTGTCACCTTTTCTCTCTCCTCGACCATCCACGACACCAGCCCTGTGGTTTCTGTGGACATGTCCCTGGAATAGTTCCCTGCTCTCTGCTCCCACTGCACACTCCTGGGCCAGAGCTCCTGCCATTTCATGCATTAAGATGGCATCCCAAATGGTCTAACCTGCTTTGAGCCCCTTTGCTCACAGAACAAGGTGCAAAACTCAGCCTGGCCAACAAAGCCTAGTGTAAGCTGCACCCAACCACCTTTTTGTCCCCTCTGCTGCTGCCAGTTGTGTACCACGCCCACCCCTCAACCACGCTCTGGCCCTCTAGAATAGGCTCTTTCATGCAAATACTGCTCCTTCTATCTGAAAGTCCATCCCGTCACTCCACTGCTCCTCCTTGCAAAAGCCTCCATCCCTCAAAATCCTGCTGAAATGTCCTTCATTTGGGAAGCCTGCTTAACTTCTCCACACCAGGTCACTTCCCATCAGTGCTCCCATGACATTGCTGTGTTTCTCAAGAAGAGCACCACCGGACCATAAGTTTTTATATCCTGCAGTTAGTCCTGCAGTACATAGTTATGTCCCAGTTAGCCCTGCAAGATGGAGAGGTCCCCAAAGTCTACCAATACAAAGGTTTTGGATTCTCCTTTTATTCTCAATGCCTAGCACAATACTTTATATACAATAGGTGCTCAATAAATGATTGTTGTTTCATCATCTCTTATTCTGCAATCTAGTCAAATATGCCAAACTAATCTTAAACACACAGCTGTTAAGTCCTCACACATGCCATTCCATTCATCTTGATTTCCCACTTCTTTCCTTTATTTTTTGAACATTGTTCTCTTCAATTTCCATCTGAAGTCACCTCTTCCAGGAAGACTTTTCTGATGAGTTTCATCCAACTCTCCTCTTTTCTTTTGCTTGCCTTCCCCTGAGGTAACATATAGTTGCAATTTCTACAGCAGTCCCCACAACAGTGATTCTGTCTAGCAGAGCTCTGGGGAAATATTCCCTTCCAAAATCCCCCTCCCATGCAACTGGTGAGTCTTTAGGAGAGAAATTTCATGTCTAGGTCTATTTCAGCTTTCATCAACATTGCTCTTTCCGGTTTGTAAACATTTCCCCCAGATGAGTAGTCTTTAACTCACTGACTCATGATTTAAGATCTCACAGTGTAAAGTACATCTTCATCCTCTACACTGCTCCAAACCATGGAAATGTTTAGTTGTAGTAAAGAAGAGTTACCCAGTTGTACCTTAGACGAAAATCTGTTCTTTTCACTCCTTCTTATGAACTAAGACATGTATTAAACAAGGAACTGAGTTAAGGGTAGTGGCAACCTACAAAAAAGATTTGCAAAACAGAAATAGTCTCACAAACATAGAAAACAGACGTGTGGTTACCAAAGGGGAACAAGAAGATGGATGAATTCCGAGTTTGAAATTAATGGATACACGCTACTGCGTATATTAATAAAATAGATAAACAACAAGGACCTACTTATAGCACAGGAAACTATATTCAATATCTTGCATTAAACTATAATGGAAAAGAATCAGAAAATAATATACATATATATAGAATATACATATATATTAATACATATATATATATATGAATCATTTTGCTATACACCTGAGACTAATGCAACATTGTAAATCCACTATACTTCAATTAAAAAAAAAGAGTAAACTGCAGTCTTGACATTCAAGTTGGTGTGACTTCTTCACCAAGTGCCGTTATAAGTATATTTCAACAAATGACATTTCAGGGGACAGTATAGAATGAGGTGGTTTAATGGTCTTGGGTATGAAATAGACATGGATTCACATCCTGGCTCTGCAGCTTATGGTCCACGTAACATCAACCACGTCACTCTATTTGCTCATCTCTAGAACGAGGATAATAATAGTTTCTATTGCATAGGGTGGGTGTGAAGATTACATGAGTAAATCTTGGCAGTCAGTGTTTTATAAACGTTAGTGATTTTTTTCCTTCATTCTCTCTGACTTATAAGAGCAGTATCTGTCTTCTATTGCGCTAAGACACAGGGAACACATGAAACGTGAACTTCCAGATGTTCAAGCTGGATTTAGAAAAGGCAGAGGAACCAGAGATCAAATTGCCAACATCTGTTGGATCATGGAAAAAGCAAGAGAGTTCCAGAAAAACATCTACTTCTGCTTTATTGACTATTCCAAAGACTTTGACTGTGTGGATCATAACAAACTGTGGAAAATTCATAAAAAGATGGGAACACCAGACCACCTGACCTGCCTCCTGAGAAATCTGTATGCAGGTCAGGAAGCAACAGTTAGAACTGGACTTGGAACAACAGATTGGTTCCAAATTGGGAAAGGAGTACATCAAGGCTGTATATTGTCACCCTGCTTATTCAACTTATATGTAAAGTACATCATGAGAAACGCTGGGCTGGATGAAGCACAAGTTGGAATCAAGATTGCTGGGAGAAATATCAATAACCTCAGATATGCGTATGACACCACCCTTATGGCAGAAAGCAAAGAGGAATTTAAGAGCCTCTTGATGAAAGTGAAAGAAGAGAATGAAAAAGTTGGCTTAAAACTCAACATTCAGAAAATGAAGATCATGGCATCTGGTCCCATCAATTCATGGCAAATAGATGGGGACACAATGGAAACAGTGACAGACTTTATTTTATTGAACTCCAAAATCACTGCAGATGGTGACCACAGCCGTGAAATTAAAAGATGATTGCTCCTTGGAAGAAAAGCTGTGACCAACCTAGACAGCATATCCAAAAGCAGAGACATTACTTTGCCAGCAAATGTCCATCTAGTCAAAGCTATGGTTTTTCCAGCAGTCATGTACGGACCTGAGAGTTGGACTATAAAGAAAGCTGAGCACCGAAGAATTGAAGCTTTTGAACTGTGGTGTTGGAGAAGACTCTTGAGAGTCCCTTGGACTGCAAGGAGATCCAACCAGTCCATCCTAAAGGAGATCAATCCTGAATATTCACTGGAAGGACTGATGTTGAGGCTGAAACTCCAATACTTTGGCCACCTGATGCGAAGAACTGACTCACTGGAAAAGACCCTAATACTGGGCAAGATTGAAGGCAGGAGGAGAAGGGGACAACAGAGAATGAGATGGTTAGATGGCATCACTGACTCGATGGACATGAGTTTGAGTAAACTCCAGGAGTTGGTTATGGACAGGGAGACCTGGTGTGCCGCAGTCCATGGGGGTCACAGAGAGTCAGACACGACTGAGCAACTGAACTGAACTGAACTGAAGACACAGGGAATTCTGGAAGAAATCAGGCCAGGGGAAGCTGGGGCCTCACAGAATAAAACTTGGGACACTGAGTTGCCATAGGCCAAGAGAAGAAATAGTGAGTGATCTAGAGGATGGGATTGTTTAAAATATCCCCACCCTTACAAATACCAAAATTTAAGAGGCTTTCTAGAATAGCTGCAGGACATGATGACAAGAAAAAAACATGCAACTGAGTCAGCTTGCTGGCCGAGTTTCACCTGTCTCCACCTCTACACCACTCCTCACCTGACTTTGGCAAGGCCCAATCTCAAGCAAGACTGGCCTGGAGGCAGCAGGTGGTTAACAAGTAACCTTTAGCCAGAGTGACCAATGAACCAGCACACCTCTCTGAAGAAAAATCAATTCTAAGATGTGCCCTTGGAAAGATGTAAGATTTGCTTACCACAAATTGTGCATGTTTACATTGTAGGAGTGGATCTTCCAAACTTGCAACATTTTGAATAAACCTGCTGCTGCTGCTGCTGCTGCTGCTAACTCACTTTAGTCATGTCCAACTCTGTGTACCAGAGTGGGAGTGTGAGTCAAGAGTTTTCTTTGAAATCAATAATCTCATGGACAGATTTTGTCCTTTCATTGCTCAAATTCTGTGCCTGATTCAATCATGACTCCACCATTTGGTCCCTGTGGGTACTTTCAACCAACTTTGGGGTTTAACACTCTTCATTCCAATGAGATCACATTCCCAGAATGGATGCTGTCATTCAATAAGTGGAAAACAGCTGTTTCCAGGTGCTTGCTTGGCCAGGATATAAAGTAATGCTGTTGTCTGGTAAGAGGAAGTTGTGCCTCGAGGACATGTAAAAGGTGTCAGTATCCAAATAAGTGAGTCATGGTATCCAAATAAAATATGCAAAAATCATATTTTACTCACGTTGTCTTCTTATAGTAGTGGTGATAGGCTAATTTGATAGCTGAAAATAAACACAGGTAGAAAACATTTAACTCCTATGTTAACTAATTTTCTTGTTCATGCATTTTCTATGTTCTATCTCCTCTTCTTTTGAAACAAACAAGTTCTTATCTCTTTTAACATTTTATTATTGAAAATTTCAAATATATGAAAAAGAAACTAGTATTATAAACTCCTATGTACTCATCACCCATTTTTAACCATCATTACAATTTTGCCCTTCTTGTTTCATCTAGCCAACTCTCTCCCTAAATTAAAAATATATATAGATTTTGGAAGGAAAAAGTATTTTAAAGTAAATCTCAGATATTATATACTTTCACTCATAAAAAATATCAGTATGTATCTTAAACAGTTTAGTTCTGGGGATGTAATGCTCAGCATGGAGACTAATAATTAACAATACAGTTGGCTGTCTGTATCCATGCATGTGGAACCCATGGATATGGAGGTCTCCTGTAAAGACTTGAATACCCATGTATTTTGGTATCTGAGGGGGTCCTGGAACCAATCCCCCATGGATTCCAAGGGACAACTGAACTTTATTGTATATTTGTAAGTTGCTAACAGGTCAAATCTTAAAAATCCTCATCAGAAGAAAAAAATTGTTAACTATGTGATAAAAGAAAACATAATCACAATATCATACCTAGTATAATTAACAGTAATTTCCTAAAACCATTTAATACCTAGTCCAGTTTCAATTTTCCTTGATTTGCAAGCTCTATTCCAGAAGAGACATTTGAAATGAAGAGTTGGAGGCTCTAAGATGAGGCATACTTTGCCCTAGGTCATACAGTCAGTTAATAAAAGAGAGGTGACTAGAAGAATTCATGTCTCTTGATCCACTGTCCAGTGCTCTTTTTACCTTCTCTGTGGTTTTTTTTTCCCCACTTTTTACTCTCCACTTACCACTGCTTATTGTCTTTCCTAACTTTTTCCACTTTCCATCTGACAAGACAGTTACCAGTTTCTATTGAGGGTGAAAAAAGCAACAATAAGAAAAAGGACCATGATGTTAGAAATCATAGTCGCTGTATGTGGTTTCAACTGAAGATTTGGCAGCAAATCAATGCCAGCGCTGATTATTAATTAGCTTAGATGACTTTGGCACCCTCCCATTCATGCATCAAAGCCAATGACATTCCAATATCTCTGTCTGTACGTGTTTCCTCCTCTTCTGAGCACATTGCTTCAACATTTGGATATTTGGGGACTTTGCTAATACTTGCTGAGGATTCCAGCATTTCTTGAATCAGTGGCACACCCTGGCACATGCAAACAAGGGGAAAATTGCAAGAAATAAACCAAATGTGCTGCAAAGATGCAGAGAGGATTAACAGCTAAAGCTCCAATAGCAGCTGTCTGTTAAGGATTGCTGGAGAGTGGGCAGGTGGAATGGTCAAGGGAATGGTCCAAGAAAAGCAGGACTGAACATGCCCTTGCATGAGTTCTGTGTAAAGATCAGTATAGCTAGAGCCCAGGATCCATGTTAGAGAATCTGTGAGATTATGAGTGGGCAGAGACTCGAGTGCAAGCTATGTCTGGCAGAAGAATTTGTACTTTTATGCTAACTCTAAACAAGCAAACAAGTAAATCAACAAATTACCAAGCCAATCCTTGATCAAATAGAAATGTAAAATAAAGTCCTATTAGGCCTTGGGTTTCTGCATCTTTTCTTTGGACAGCTATCTCCATGAAACATTTATAAGATTTCAGTTTTTTGCCTCATTGTGGTATTAACATAAAAGAAAATGCAGCTGTTGGAATCAAACCTGGACCAATTGCTTAGAAATCAGATTCACCAGGACACCTCCTTTGGAGCCAGGCCATGAGGTGGGCTCCAGTCAACCTGAAGGATGACGGGTGAGATTTGGGCAACACTGAATATAAATGAGGAAGGAGAAGGCAGATTTCCAAGCTCGTATAAAGATGAAAATTAGACAGTAACAACTTAAAGTTATGTTCAAACAGTCTTTGTATCCCACTATTCCAAAGCCAAGCTATTTCTCAGACCAGTTGTTTCCACCATTGCAAGTGTAGTACTGTTTTAGTCCAGTCTGATTATAATGCATTATCAGGGGAAAACAGACGTTTATGCCATTTACCACAAGAGGTTGTTTGTCTAGTTCCTATTGGAGTTGAGAATTTAGATTTCTTGATTCTTCATTCTTTCTACTATATAATGAGTAACATCATTCTGCCTTAATTTCTTCATCTGCTAAGTGAGATAATGATAGTTCCTTCTTCACAGAATTTATGTGAGGCTTCAAGGAGTTAAACATGTAAGCACTCAGTAAATGTAATTATTTATTCACTCATTTATCCATTCACTTAACTATTTATTTACTACCTACCATGTCAGTACACAAGAAGGAGCTAAGCCCTATGAGATGGTATAACAAAGACAGGCTCCTTCCTTCAAAAAACTTACATTCTTATGGAGAACACAAGACATACTTCATGAATCTGTGACACAATCTGCATTAAATGAGAAAAAAAATGATATAGGCTATAAGCAATCAGAAGTCATGTTGTTGTTCAGTCACTAGGTCGTGTCTGACTCTTTGTGATCTCATGGACTGCAGCCCGCCAGGCTTCTCTGTCTTTCACTATCTCCCAGAGTTTTCTCAGACTCTTGTGCACTGTGTCGGTGATGCCATCCAACCATCTCATCCTCTGTCATCCCATCCTCCTCCTGCCCTCAATCTTTCCCAGCATCAGGGTCTTTTCCAATGATCCGGCTCCTCAAGTCAGGTAGCCAAAGTACTGGAGTTTCAGCTTCAGCATCAGTCCTTCCAATGCATATTCAGGACTGATTTCCTTTAGGATGGACTGGTTGGATCTCCTTGCTGACCAAGGGACTCTCAAGAGTCTTATCCAGCATCACAATTCAAAAGCATCAATTCTTTGGCGCTTAGCCTTCTTTATGGTCCAAATCTCACATACACACATAACTACCGGAAAAACCATAGCTTTGACTAGAAGGACCTTCATTGGCAAAGTAATGTCTATGCTTTTTAATATATTGTTTAGGTTTGTCAAAGCTTTCCTTCCAAGGAGCAAGTGTCTTTTAATTTCGTGGCTCCAGTCATGGTCTGCAGTGATTTTGGAGCCCAAGAAAATAAAGTCTGTCGCTGTTTCCATTGTTTCCCCATCTATTTGCCATGAAGTGATGGGATTGGAATCCATGATCTTCATTTTCTGAATGTTAAGTTTTAAGCCAGCCTTTTCACTTTCCTCTTTCACTTTCATCAAGTCTCTTTAGTTCCTCTTCAATTTCTGCTATAAGGGTGGTATCATCTGCAGAAGTCATGACTCCTAGCTAAATTTTCTTCCTCTCTAAGATGTACCAGGTCTCACCTTTACTAGGAAGACTTCTTTCCTTGACATCTCTCTCTCTCTCCAACCCCTAAGCTCTTCTTCATCTTTCTCCTCTGTTCTCCCATAATATCCTAGGCATTATCCTCTCATTCATGCTCTGAATGAATGGTCTATTTCTCTGCCTTCCCCATGAGACCATGAGTGTTTGAGAGCCAAAGTCATGGCTTATTCACCTCTATATCCCTAGGACATTGCACAATGTCTGGCACACAACCAATGGTGAACTCTGTTGAATGAATAAGAATTTGCTGCCATGAAAAGTTTCCTGGAAAAAGGACCATAAAACTTGGGTTATGGTCACAGCCTTGCTACTCACCAAAGCCTTCTTGGCTTTAGCTTCCTCATCTGTGATGCCTGAGGATTGAACCAAATGAACTTCAAGAACATTTCTAGCCCTATTATTCTAAAATATTTCTTCATTTAGTGTCATGGGATATCTGGGGGCTGAGTTATGACTGTACATCTCTTCCCTACATTGAATGTGGGTTACAAGTTGTAGTGAAAGGGACTTTAACTTTCTTTCCAAAGTTCCTCCAGGCAGGGAGGGTTGGGGTGGGCAGAGAGGAGTCATCTTTCCAGAGGACATTAGCAGGAAAAAGAGATACTAGAACAATAAACATGCACTGCTTGTGGTGTGCATTTCTTTTGAGGTATGTGAAAACATATGACTCTGTTTGTAACAACGATAACAACAAAAGCATTGTGTGTCTCCATATGGCCTTATTTTTCTTCCCCTTTCTGTAATACAAAGGCCTGTCAGTGCCTTTCCTCTGTAGGCATTTTTAGTTCAGTTGTCACCATGTTTCCCTTTTTATGAAAGAATTACCTAAGTATAGGAAAGTAATCCTGACCCTGAAAAACCACAAATCTGCCTTTGCTCCTCCCTCTGTTCTCTGCAACTTTCTTTCCCTTCTCATCTGTAATCCACCCTCTCTGGTTCAGCTTCGCACACTCTTCAATGCCCCAGAGTCTTCATTCCTGACTCTTTCACCCTTGGCCTCATGAACTAACTTTCATCCACCCATTTAGCAGTGTTCAATAAGTATCTGCTTTTTTTTAAAAGATTGTATTTATCTATTTATTGTTGGTTGTGCTGAGTGGGTCTTTGTTGCTGCATGTGGGCTTTCTCTAGTTGTGGTGAGCAGAGGCTGCTCTCTGGTTGCTATGCACGGGCTTCTCATTGCGGGGGCTTCTCTTGTTGTGGATCATGGACTCTAGGGCTCATGGGCTTCAGTAGTTGTGGCTCACAAGCTGTAGAGGACAAGCTCAGCAATTGTGGCACATGGGCTTAGTTGCCCCACGGCATGTGGAATCTTCCCAGACCAGGGATTGAATCCATGTCCCCTGCATGAACAGGGAGATTCTTAGCCACTGGACCACCCAGGGAAATCATAGTACCTGCTTTTTATCAGGGTCTAGAGCCAAGGAATGGATCTCAGAAAGTTTCTTAGAGAAGACATTTGAGTTAGATCTTGAAAGAGAATAGGAGTTTGCTGGAATGGGGTGGAGGATGAATAAGGAAGCATTATTCTGTGCAGAGGAACAATATGTACAAAGTCAGTGGGGGCATAAAACTCATAACAAATATAGGAGCCCTATAACTTGGGATGCCTATGGCATAGGGAAGTGGCAGTGTTAGTCGCTCAGTTGTGTCCGACTCTTGCAACTCCGTGGACTGTAACCCACCATGATAAGGGTTTGGATTTTATCAAACAGGCTATAGGGAGCCATTGAAAGTTTTTAGGGAGGAGACTAAAAATCAGATTTACATTTAGAAAAATCCATGGCAGTAGGATTAAATACGAATTAATTAATTCCTTGGCAAGGAAGCCAACTGATAAGAGGATTCATCAGAACATTATTGCAAATTCTAGGAGAAAGAGAAAGAGGCCTGAACCAAAGCAGTAGCAATGGGGATGAATAGTGATGAATGACTAGGCACATAGTGGAATGTTTAGGAGGTAGGTGACAAGACTTAGTAACTGATTCAATGAGAGAGATGAGGGAGGTTTCTGACTGTTGATCAGCTGGATGGCAATGCTATTTATAACAGTGGATACAGGAGAAGTCAAGGCTGGAGGGAAAATAATGAGACACATTTTGGATGTATCAGGTCTGTTACAAATTCTGTTAGATAAACAGCACCTGAAGGAAAGGTGACCACCTTCCAAGTAGCTTAATGAGAAATTGCATTTTGCTTGGGTTCTGTATGAGTAACAAAATTGAAGATTAAGTTAATACCAATTACTTGATTTCTCAGTGAGAAGTCTATTGTATTTAGAAATCTTCATTACCTTAAAAAGACATTTTAGACACCAAAGCTTTTCTAAAGCTGGAATGCATACAAGAAGAAAAAAATACATTATTGTGACCTTATTAAGTTTCTCCTGTAGAGCTTTTTAGCTGAGTTGCATGAAATAAGTTGGCCAGCCCTTCACTCTTCATTATAAAGCCTGTTTTTCCAAAGATTTAGAGCCAACTCAATTAGCTATGCTGATGGAAAGAAGAATAACACAAGTAATTGAAAACCTCAGACAATTCAAAGCTCCATGGACAACTCTTAAGAAAAATGTGGCCTCCTGTAGTTCTTTGGAACCCTGAGTTGGCCTCACTGGCAGATATAAATGGTCAGGCGATGACCTTTATGGCAAGTTTATGTTCTAGAAAGTCTAAGTTTTTAAGTAGGAGGTAAGAAAAAACAGTGGGAGGAAGTAATAACATAATAACAATGAAGCATAAAATTGAGGTAAAAGGACTGTTCATTGTTATTATCACACAGCTGTTGATGGGAGTTGGGTAATTTGAAAGAGCAAAGGGTGAAAACTGAAATAAAATAGTAACTGAGTTACTAAGGAAAAAAGGATAGATCTACATGTTGCTTTTTTGAGTTAAAACTAGATGCATTCTGAGGTTTTCCCCTAGTCCAAAAGATCTGTCAAGAAATTGGAAACAAGGACAATTATTTATTTGTATTTCAGACCAAAAATCTAAAAGTTATACAAAACAGAAAGAAATTCACAGACTTAGAGAATGAATGTATGGTTGCTGGGAGGTGGGGGAAAGATGGGGGGAAGGGATAAAGTTCCAGAGTTTGGGATGGGTGTGTACACACTGCTATACTTAAAATGGATAGCCAATAAGGACCTACTGTATAGTACAGGGAACTCTGCTCAATGTTATGCAGCAGCCTGGATAGGAGGGGAGTATATGTATGGCTGAGTCCCTTCACTGTTCACCTGAGACTATCACAACATTGTTTAATTGGCTACACATCTCAGTACAAAATAAAAAGTTTTAAAAATAAATTTAAAAAAAGAACCAAAAAAATCTAGAAGTTATATCTGATTTCTCATTTTCCCTTACACGCTACACTCACTGAATTAGCATATCCTGATAGTTATACTTGGGGCTTCCCTTGTGGCTCAGCTGGTAAAGAATCCGCCTGCAATGTGGGAAACCTGGGTTCAATCCTTGGGTTGGGAAGATTCCCTGGAGAAGGGAAAAGCTACCCACTCCAGTATTCTGGCCTGGAGATTTCCATGGACTGTATAGTCCACGGGGTTGCAAAGAGTCATGTTCTGAATCTATCCACTCCTCTCCATCTTCTGTTAGTCCAGGCCACCATCACATTTTGTTTGGACTCCTGCAGTTGTCTTCCAACTCCTGCAGTTGTCTCCCTGCCTCTCCTCATAGTCCAGTTCACACATTATTCTTCATCTGGCAGCCAGCAGCATCTTTGCAAAATTCCAACCAGATCGTGTTTTCCTTACCTAAAATCCTCCAATGCTTTCTCATTGTGTTTAGGAAAAAAAATCCAAATTCATTAAAACAGCCGGGGGAAAAAAAAAACAAACTATGCTACCTAGTCTCTACCTACCACTTTATCTCCCATAACTCTCTTCCTCCTCTGCTAAATGACAGCCACGTGTGGTCTTCTTTCTGTTCCTCAAATAAACCAAGCTCTTCCCATTCTTAGAACCTCTGCACCTGCCATACTCTTTTTCCTTGCAAGCCATGTGAATGACTTAGTCACTTTTTTTTTCTTCTTTTTAAATGTTTTACTCTCACTTGAAAATGAGTAGCAAAGTACTGTTTCTCAAACGTTCTTGATACAGTTTTTTCTTAAAAATTGAGCTATAGTTCACATACCATAAAATTCACCCATTTTAAAGTATGCAATTCCATGGTTTGTAGTATATTCACACAGTTTTGCAACCATCACCACTACCTAATTTTATACTATTTTCATCACCCTATAAAGAAACTCTTTCACTATTAAACCCTACCTGCCATCTCCTCCCCAGCCCTAAGCAATCATTAATTTGCTGTCTCCATAAATTTGCTTATTCTGGACATTTCATATAAACAGAATCATATGATATGTGGTCTTTTGTAACTGGCTCCTTTCCATTAGCATAAAAGTTTCAGAATTTATTCATGTTATAAGAGTGCTTTGATCTTTTTAATGTTAAAATATTATTCCATTGCGGGAAAGAAGCACGTTTTGTTTATTCATTCATCAGTTGAAGGACACTGGGCACTTTCTACCTTTTGGCTGTCATGAATAATGCTGCTGTGAATATCTGTGTACAAGTTTTTTTGAGGACATAAGTTTTCATTTCTATACATAGAGGAGTTACATTGCCTAGTCATGTGGCAACTCCATGTTTTCTTGACCTTCCCTGACCACTCCATTGAAAATAATCACCCCACCACCATCATAGCTCTCCATTGCTTTATCACACTTTGTTTTCTACATGCCCTTACCACTGTCTAAAGAAATATTATTTGTTAGTGTACTTATTTGCAAACTGTGTCTCCCCACAAGAACATCAACTCTGCAGGGACAGAGACCTTGTCAATCTTTCTCACTGCTGTTCCTTCAGCACCTAAGACAATGATCAGCATATAGTCAGAACTCCAAAAGTATTTATTGACTGATTGAACAAATCCATGGCAGGAATGTTTGGGATTTCTTTCCTTACCACAGGGCCTATCCACAAAAATATGTCTATTTTAGTGCTTTTCTATTCCCTTAACTCTTCTTCAGGTAAAGTCAAAATACCCGTTTTAATTATAGAAAGAAGTGGTAAAAGTGAAGAACATGTGGATAATTTGACCTAGATTTGTACCTCCTATCTGACCCTTCACCTTTGCCCCCAAAGTTGTGGAACCAGAGCCATACGCCTTTAGTGGCAACTGCCTAAGATTGCGATAAATAGGAATGTTGCAGGAAAGAAAACCCTGGTGAGTAAAATGAGTGAGATGCCCAGCGTAGTAGAACTGTAAATTAAGGGTTTCTTCTCTGAAAACGAGGCACTTTGCAAAGTACCGAAATACTTCTGTATTTTGCAGAAGTGTAAGGACTTCTCATCCTTAGATACAAATTAAAACATGATTTGCACTATTCCCATGTTTCTAAACCGGAGATCTTTCTCAAAGAACAGTATTAGTCTGTTATATCTTTGTCTGGGGAATGACAGAGAACTTGTGTGATAGCCTGGTTTGACCTTAATCAGTCATTTGCATAAAATAAATGGTACAAGTGTTGAGGAGAAGGAGAGAGGGGATATTATCTGAGGGGTTTTATTTTCTCTTGGGTCTTAATAGGAAAATGAGATCAAGATTTATATACAAAATATTTGCCTCACTCGATTCAATGTGCCCCTGTTTGAGGGTGGAAACTTTTTAAAAATTGAGCTGCAGAATTGAACAGGTGTAAATTTCAAGATGATAAATCATTAACATTTCAGAAGGAATCAGAGTTGCCTGTGTAACATTTTCATATGCATCCTAATACTTTTCCACACAACTTTGCATTTCAGAAATGTTAAAAGATGCCTTTTAGGAAATGTTTGTTGTTTGAAATTTCTGGCTGAATATTTTTAAGCCTTGAACAAGCAAGTTTTAGGTACAACCTTGGGCGGAGACTTGGGGCCTGGCAGGGGAGGTATGAGCTGGTTTTTAGCTGAAACCATATACCTGGTCTCAGGACTTAATGAAGATCAGGTTTTTTATGTCTTGGGGCAGAAGGAATTCAGTGAGAGGCAAAGTAATAGGTAAAAAGTAGATTTATTAATATCCTTTTGTAAAGAAGTTGCAGGGAAATGGGGCACAAGAGAATGATCACGTCCCAGGTCTCAGGTGAGTCCCTGGGACAGGTTACCAAGTGAAGGTCCTTGGCTTCACACAGGAAACAATTCAGAAACAAGTCATAGTAAAGTGATAGCAGAGATACACATTCCAAAGGCAGAATGGTGTAGTCCTTCTCAAAAGGTGAAAGTGGCCTTGAGGTGCAGGGGTGGGTAGTTTTTATGGGCTGGGTAATTTCATAGGCTAATGAGGAGGAGGACTATTCCAACTATTTGGGAGAAGAGGCAGGGATTTCTGGGATTTGGGCCACCACTCACTTTTTGGCCATTTATAATCAACCTCAGAACTGTCATGGCACTGTTGGGTGTGTCATTTAGCGTTCTAATATATAACAATGAGTATATAATAAGGCCCAAGTTATATTGGAAGTCAAATCTTCTGCCATCTTGGACCTAGTTGATTCTAGGAAGTTTATGTCATATCCTCAATGGTTATGACATTTTTTTAATTGTTGTGCTCTGCCCCGTTCCCTCCTATTTCAGTACAGCCCAATACACGTTCACAAAGTGAGCATACCTGTGTAACCAGCTCTGTATCTGTAGTCCTGATTCTTAAGCTGAGTGGTGGGTACATGAGTGTTGGTTATATTGTTTCTACTTTTTATATGCCTGAAATATTTGATTTAAAGGTTTTTGTTTTAACTCCACAGGGGCCTCAAGTGGTTAGACTACTAATCCTTTAAATATCCTTCCAGTTTTAAAATGTATGGAAATCCAAACAAAATAGGATATCAGGGGAAAATGGATTAAAAAACCATAACTGACATGTTATGTCATTTGTCATTTTATGCCATTTTAATGTGTATGATAATATCAAAGTATAAAAAATCATAGCCACTTGTGTTAAAAAATTCAACCAAGTAAATTTGAAGATCTGTTTGGCCTTATTAGAAAATTCACAGATTGGGTGGCATCTGACTTAACAATTAGAAGAAGGCTTTGAGTAGTTGTCCAAAATGGGAAGCTCTTATCAGAAGAAGGATGGGGCAAGGGAGCTATTAGCAAATGAAATGATTGTTTTCAGGTCAGGACATCTTTTGGGAGGAAAGGAAACTGCAAGGGTTTTATAATGCAAATTGCATCTTTTTCCCCTGGGGGAAGGAGGGAGTAGAGAACCCATGTGGCAGATGACCTCATTGGTGCTAAAGAGAAAATTCCAGGCCAGTTGATGAAGATTACAATTCTAGTGAAGATACAAACTGCAATTAGATTGCATATTAAATCTTCAGATTGGTATCATGGGCTTTAACATAAGTGATACAATTTTACACCTGTGGTTTTTCTCTTTAGCAATTGGATCTGCAAGGAGGGAAAATTTTTCCTTCTTTCGTTTTATATTCTTTGGCTGACCTAATAATTAAGTTGACATTTACTTTCTTGGTCTCCAAAATCACTGCAGATGGTAACTGCAGCCATGAAATTAAAAGACACTTGCTCCTTGGAAGAAAAGCTATGACCAACCTAGACAGCATATTCAAAAGTAGAGACATTACTTTGCCAACAAAGGTCTGTCTAGGCAAAGTTATGGTTTTTTCAGTAGTCATGTATGGATGTGAGAGTTGGACTATAAAGAAAGCTGAGTGCTGAAGAATTGATGCTTTTGAACTGTGGTGTTGGAGAAGACTCTTGAGAGTCCCTTGGACTGCAAGGAGATCCAACCAGTCCATCCTAAAGGAGATCAGCCCTGAGTGTTCATTGGAAGGGCTGATGTTGAAGCTGAAACTCCAATACTTTGGCCACCTGATGCAAAGAACTGACTCATCAGGAAGGACCCTGATGCTGGGAAAGATTGAAGGCAGGAGGAGAAGGGGACAACAGAAGATGAGATGGTCGGATGGCATCCCCCACTCAATGGACATGAATTTGAGAAAGCTCTGGCAGTTGGTGATGGACAGGAAAGCCTGGCATGCTGCAGTCCATGAAGTCACAAAGAGTTGGACACAGCTGAGCAACTGAACTGAACTGAAGATAGATTAACTGGAGAAAAACACAAATAAAAGTTATACAACATGTATACATGGGAGAGATCTAGGAAGACCGAGTAACTTTCTGAAATAGTGGAAACCATTAGCTTAAATACCATTTCAGCTAAAGACAAAAGATATTGGAAATAGGGAGTCAGTTATGGGCAGTTACCAGGGCACCATAAACTAGTGTAAGGTTATTAAGCAAATTGAAGTTCTTGCCTTCTGCATTGATAAGAATTTCTTGAAACTGAGTCGTCCTTTCCTTCCTGGTACAGCAGGGTGATACCCTTACAAGTGGAGATTTCCTTACAAGTGTAAATGTCTTTTAAAGGGGTAACCTTAGTTGATTTTCAGAGATTCTTCCATGTCTGCTGTTTCTTAAAAATAATCAGACTAAAATAATCCTTATGCCAAGAGACATATTTTCTTTCTTTTCTTTTAAATTATTTATTTTTTTTACTTTACAATATTGTATTGGTTTTGCCATACATTGACATGAATCCTCCATGGATGTACATGTGTTCCCCTTCCATAACTCCCCTCCCACCTCCCTCCCCATCCCATCCCTCTGGGTCATCCCAGTGCACCAGCTCTGAGCACCCTGTCTTGTGCATCAAACCTGGACTGGCAATTCGTTTCACATATGATAATTAACATGCTTCAGTGCCATTCTCCCATATCATTCCGTCCTCGCCCTCTCCCATAGAGTCCAAAAGACTGCTCTATACATCTGTGTCTCTTTTTCTGTCTCGCATACAGGGTTATCATTACCATCTTTCTATATTCCATATATATGTGTTAGTATACTGTATTGGTGTTTTTCTTTCTGGCTTACTTCATTCTGTATAATAGGCTCCAGTTTCATTCACCTCATTAGAACTGATTTGAATGTATTCTTCTTAATGGCTGAGGAATATTCCATTGTGTATATGAGAAACGCTGGGCTGGATGAAGCACTAGCTGGAATCAAGATTGCCAGGAGAAATATCAATAACCTCAGATATGCAGATGACACCACTCTTATGGCAGAAAGCGAAGAAGAACTAAAGAGCCTCTTGATGAAAGTGAAAGAGGAGAATGAAAAAGTTGGCTTAAAACTCAACACTCAGAAAACTAAGAACATGGCATCTGGTCCCATCAATTCATGGCAAATAGATGGGGAAATAATGGAAACAGTGTCAGACTTTATTTTTTTGGGCTCTAAAATCACTTCAGATGGTGACTGCAGCCATGAAATTAAAAGACCCTTGCTCCTTGGAAGAAAAGCTATGGCCAACCTAGACAGCATATTAAAAAGCAGAGACATTACTTTGCCAACAAAGATCTATCTAATCAAAGCTATGTTTTTTCCAGTAGTCATGTGTAGTTGTGAGAGTTGGACTACAAAGAAAGCTAAGTGACAAAAACGTGATGTTTTTGAATGTGATGTTGGAGAAGACTCTTGAGAGTCCCTTGGACTGCAAGGAGATCCAATCAGTCCATCCTAAAGGAGATCAGTCCTGAATATTCAGTGGCAGGACTGATGCTGAAGGCAAAACTCCAACACTTTGGCCACCTGATGCAAAAAACTGACTCATTTGAGAAGACTGTGATTCTGGGAAAGATTGAAGGCGGGAGAAGAAGGGGACAACAGAGGATGAGATGGTTCGATGGCACCACTGACTCAATGGACATGAGTTTGGGTATCTCTGGGAGTTGCTGATGAATAGGCAGACCTGCCGTGCTGCAGTCTATGGGGTTGCAAAGAGTTGGACATGACTGAGCAATTGAACTGAACTGAAATAATGGTGGTTTTATTCCTAGTATTTTAAGGAATCTCCATAACATCTTCCATAGTGGCTGTATCAATTTACATTCCCACCAACAGTGCAAGAGCCTTCCCTTTTCTCCACACCCTCTCCAGCATTTATTACTTGTAGACTTTTAAATGATGGCCATTCTGACCAATGTGAGGTGATATCTCATTATAGTTTTGATTCGCATTTCTCTAATAATGAGAGATGTTGAGCATCTTGTCAAGTGTTTGTTAGCCATCTGTATGTCTTCTTTGGAGAAATGTCTGTTTAGGTCTTTTCCCCACTTTTTGATTGGGTTGTTTGTTTTTCTGGCATTGAGTTGTATGAGCTGCTTGTATATTTTGGAAATGAATCCTTTGTCAGTTGTTTCATTAGCTATTATTTTCTCCAATTCTCAGGGTTCTCTTTTCACCTTGCTTATAGTTTCCTTTGCTGCACAAAACCTTTTAAGTTTAATCAGGTCCCACTTGTTTATTTTTGTTTTTATTTCCATTACTCTAGCAGGAGGGACATAGAGGATCTTGCTTTGATTTACGTCATTGAGTGTTCTGCCTATGTTTTCCTCTAAGAGTTTTATAGTTTCTGATCTTACACTTAGGTCTTTAATCCATTTTGAGTTCATCTTTGTGTATGGTGTCAGGAAGTGTTCTAATTTCATTTTTTCACATGTAGCCGTCCAATTTCCCCAGCACCATTTATTGAAGAGGATGTCTTTGCCCCATTGTATATTCTTGCCTACTTTGCCAAAAATAAGGTACCCATAGGTGCATGGGTTTATTTCTGCTCTTTCTATCTTGTTCCATTGGTCTATGTTTCTGTTTTTTTCCCGGTACCATACTGTCTTGATGACCATAGCTTTGTAGTATAACCTGAAGTCAGGAAGGTTGATTCCTCCATATCCTTTCTTCTTTCTCAGGACTGCTTTGGCTATTCTGGGTCTTTTGTGTTTCCATATGAAATGTGACATTTTATGTCTGTTAGTGTTTGTCTTATGTATTGAAATGCTCCTATGTTGGGTGCGTAGATATTTACAATTGTTTTGTCTTCCTCTTGGATTGATCCCTTGATCATTATGTAGTGTCTTTCCTTATCTCTTGTGATCTTCTTTAAGGTCTATTTTGTCTGATGTGAGGCTTGCTACTCCAGCTTTCTTTTGCTTTCCATTTGCATGGAATGTATTTTTCCATCCTCTCATTTTTAGTCTATATGTGTTTTTAGGGCTGAAGTGGGTTTCTTGTAGACAGCATATATATATGGTTCTTGTTTTTGTATCCATTCAGCTGGTCTGTGTCTTTTGGTTGGAGCATTTAATCCATTTACATTTAAAGTGATTATTGATATATATGTGCCTATTGCCATTTCCTTAATTGTTCGGGGTTGGTTTTGCAGATCTTTTTTCTTCTCTTGTATTTCTTGACTATCTAAGTCCCTTTAACATTTGTTGTAAAGCTGGTTTTGTGGTACTGAATTCTCTTAACTTTTGCTTGTCTGAAAGGCTTTTTATTTCTCCATCAATTTTGAATGGGATCCTTGCCGGGTACAGCAATCTTGGTTGTAGATTTTTCCCTTTCAGTTCTTTAAATATATCCTGCCATTCCCTTCTGGCCTGTAGAGTTTTTGCTGAAAGATGAGCTGTTAAGCATATGGGGTTTCCCTTGTATGTTATTTGTTGCTTCTCCCTTGCTGCTTTTAGTATTTTTTCTTTGTGTTTGGTCTTTGTTAGTTTGATTAGTATGTGTTTGGCGTGTTTCTCCTTGGTTTTTTCCTATATGGGACTCTTTGTGCCTCTTGGGCTTGATTGACTATTTCCTTTTCTATGTTGGGGAAATTTTCGACTATAATCCCTTCAAAATTTTTCTCATATCCTTTCTTTTTCTCTTCTTCTTCGGGGACTCTTATAATTCAACTGTTGGTGTGTTTGATATTGTCTCAGAGGTCTCTGAGACTGTCCTCAGCTCTTTTCATTCTTTTTCATTTTTTCTGCTCTTTGGAAGTTATTTCCACCATGTTATCTTCCAGCTCACTGATTCATTCTTCTGCTTCAGATATTCTGCTATTGATTCCTTCTAGAGTATTTTTAATTTCAGTAACTGTGTTGTTTGTCTCTGTATGTTTGTTCTTTAATTCTTCTAGGTCTTTGTTAATTGATTCTTGCATTTTCTTCATTTTGTTTTCAAGGTTTTTGATCATCTTTACTGTCATTATTCTGAATTCTTTTTCAGGTAGTTTGCCTATTTCCTCTCCATTTATTTGGTCTTCTGTGTTTCTAGTTTGTTCCTTCATTTGTGTGGTATTTCTCTGCCTTTTCATTATTTTTTTAACTTATTGTGTTTGAGGTCTCCTCTCCCCAGGCTTCAAGGTTGAATTCTTTCTTCCTTTTGGTTTCTGCCCTCCTCAGGTTGGTCCAATGATTTGTGAAAGCTTCATATAGGATGATATTTGTGCTGAATTTTTGTTTATTTCTTGTTCCTCTGATGGGCAAGACTGAGAAAGGTGGTAATCCTGTCTGCTGATGATTTGCTTTGTATTTTTGGTTTGTTTCCTGTTTAGATGAGTGTCTTGCACAGGGTGCTACTGATGGTTGGGTGATGCTGGGTCTTGTGATTAAGTGTTTTCCTTGGTGTGAGTTCTCACTATTCGAAACTCTCTAGGGTTAGTTCTCTGGTAGTTTAGGGTCTTGGAGTCAGTGCTCCAAAGGCTCAGGACTTGATACCTGTTCAGAAACGAAGATTCCACATGTGGTTTGCTCAGAAGTCACTCTGTCACTCTTGACCTCAGTTTCTCAGTGTTTACATTCTGTGATCATTTTTCCTTCTTCTTCCACGAATGAGCCACATAGGTGACTCTAGATATTTGAACTGCTGTAGTTTCAGTTTCTTCTAGGATCTCTTCCCTGATGTGTAGACCTCAAAAGAGGGAGGGGATAAGAGCATGGAGCTGTCAGACAGAATCAGCTGAATCCACAGTCTTTTCATTGGGATCACACACCTGATTTCAGGAATTAATGAAGCTCAGATTGTTTATGTCACATGGCAGAAAGTATTCAGTGAGAGACATAGTGATAGGTAAGAAGCAGATTTATATAGAGAGAAACACACTCCACAGACAGTGTGGGCCAATCTCAGAAGGCAAAAGATCCTGAAATTTGGGGAGGTTGGTTTTTATGCTCTGGGTAATTTCACAGGCTAATGAGTGGGAGGATTATTCCAACTATTTGGGGGAAGAGGCAGGGATTTCCAGGAATTGGGCCACTGCCCACTTTTTGGCCTTTTATGGTTAGTCCCAGAACTGTCATGGCACCAGTGGGTGTGTCATTTAGATGCTAATATATTACGATGAGCATATAATGAGGCTCAAGGTTCACCAGAAGTTGGATCTTCCACCATCTTGGATCTACTTAATTCTAACCGTTTATGTTGTGAACCCAACAGTTATGTCATTCTTTTAAAGGTTGTGCCCTGCCCCCTTCCCTCCTATTTCAGGTCAATTCTACTAAACAGTTGTGTCATTTCAGAAAGTGGCTGATGTAGCTGGGCTCCTAAAGTTAGGCCTATATTGTGCAAGAAATCAGGTATTTAATAAGGCATTTATGTGAAAACAAAAGAAAACCAAAATTAATGGTTGGAGAAAATTATGAACATAGTGCCTGAGTCCTAAGAGTTGCTCATCAAGATTTCTAGTTTTAGTCTCAAAGTATCTGTAGGGAGCAAAATTTGCCATTTCAAAATATTTCTCTTTGGCATGAGGATAATTTAGGCAGATTATTTTTAAGAAACAGAAGACTCAGGATGTCTTTCTTTTTACCTCCCCCTTAGCTGCCTAAAAACTTTAAGTAAAAGTCATGTTCTTGGAATAGAGCTATCACCAGAGATATCTGCAAAAAATATGGGCTAGATATGGTGGGCCTAGAGATTAGGATCCACTCTGTGTCCCATTGTCTTTGCATGGTCCAGAAAACATTTTTTTTTTTACCAAACATTTGTTTTTCCATCTCCATGTCAATTTCCTTCTTCCCCTTTGAAATCCCAAACCCCTACCCTCGACATCCTCTTTTGTTTTTAACTGAAGAGGATATTTAAGGTGAGGGTTTCAGCCCTTTTCATGAGTTTCTCAGTTTTCCTGGATCTCTCCCTTTTTATACATGTTACTCAACTTTGGTTTGATTTTCTTGTGTTAGTCTGTCTCATGCCAATTTAATTCTTTTAAAAAATATTTATTTATTTTTGGCTGCATCATGTCTTAGTTGTGGCACATGGGCTTCTCTCTCCAGTTGTAGCATGTAGGCTCCAGAGTGCAAGGGCTCAGTATTTGTGGTGCTCAGGCTTAGTTGCCCTGCAGCATGAGGAATCTTAGTTCCTCAACCATGGATCAAACCTGAGTCTCTTGCATTGCAAGGTAGATTCTTAACCACTGCACCACCAGAGAAGTCCCCATGTCAGTTTAATTCTTAGACCAACCAGAAGCAATAAGCATTTACTCTGCTTGTAACAGGACACAGTTGGAAGCTGGTTATATTACCAAAGCTTAACTTTAATGTCATATTTGAGACAGACAGATAGAGATTCAGATATGACAAGACAGCATAAGGAAACAAAAATTGACTTTATGGAGCCAATAAAGCCCCTTGGAAATATTGGTCTTGTACCTTGCTTACAGGGTTCCCAATAGTCTAACCATATGAGTAAAGAAGGTCACTTCCTGGCAGGTTCTTGCCTATTGAATTTGAAAGTGAAGTTGGTCAGTCATGTCCAAGTCTTTGCAACCCCATGGACTATACAGTCCATGAGATTCTCCAGACCAGAATACTGGAGTGGGTAGCCTTTCCCTTTTTCAGGGGATCTCCCTAACCCAGGGATCAAACCCAGGTCTCCCGCATTGCAGGTGGATTCTTTACCAGCTGAGCCACAAGGGAAGCCCAAGAATACTGGAGTGGGTAGCCTATCCTTTCTCCAGCGGATCTTCTGGACCCAGGATTTGAACCAGGGTCTCCTGCATTGCAGGCGGATTCTTTACTAACTGAGCTATCAGGGAATCCCTATTGAATTTACACAAATAAATATATTCCATGAAAATAAGAATAGTCACTATGAGTTTCTGAATTCTGGATGGATCAGGTAGGGAGAAAAAGATAAATGTTTTAATTCTGCTTACAGAGGTATAATTTACCAAACTGCTGTAAATCATAGTAATCTTAAACTTCCCTGATGGCTCAGTGAGTAAAGAATCTGCATGCAATGAAGGAGAAATAGGAGACGCAGGTTCAATCCCTGGGTCAAGAAGTTCCCCTGGAGTAGGAAATGGCAACCCACTCCAGTATTCTTTCCTGGAGAATTCCATGGGCAGAGGACCCTGGAAGATTATAGTCCATGGGATCACAAAGTGTTGGACATAACTAAGTGTGCACACACACACACATAGTTATCTTAAGAGGAAAAGTTTTCTTATATCTGGAAAACAAAAGCTTAAAGAACCACCAATATTTCAAACAAAAAGTCATTAAAAAATTACACTCATCCTCCTCAGTTTATTCAGTCCACATAATCAATTCTTGTTGATTTTGATCTTTTTGTTAGAAGTTTTATGAAGCCATCAATTTCTCCATTATAGTTCTGTAAATTCTATGAAGCCATCAATTTCTCCATTATAGTTCTGTAAATTCTTGGAACATTTATCAGAAATCTGTGTTCAGAATTCTTTCTGTGAGTCTTGTTCAAGATGAAGCACTTTTATAAAAGCATCAGAGTAAAACAATAACCATAAATGACAAAAGACTTAAAAATGACAATGGTTAAAGATCTGATTAGACTTTGTTACAAGGCAATTGAAAAGGAAATTTGGTTATTTCCATAATATACAATTAAGATGATAACTAGAATTACAAATGATAAGAGTGTATATATAGGACATATTAAAATTAAATTTTAGGAATTTCATACAATTTCCAGAACATTTCTATTAATAGCATATACCTGTACTTAGTCACTCAGTCATGTCCTACTCTTTGCAACCTCGTGCTTGGCATGCAACCAAGCCCACCAGGTTCCTCCATCCATGGGATTTTCCAGGCAATACTGCAGAGTGTTGCCATTTCCTCATCCAGGATACCTTCCCAACCCAGGGATTGAACCTGCATTTCCTGTATTGGCAGGTGGATTCTTAACCACCAAGCCAATAACATAGTAAAGTGTTAGTTGCTCAGTCATGTCCGACACTTTGCGACTCCATGGACTGTAGCCCGCCAGGCTCCTCTGCTCATGGAATTTTCCAGGCAAGAATACTGGAGTGGGTTGCCATTTCCTTCTTCAGTGGATCTTCCCAACCCAGGGATCGAACCCGGGTCTTCCACATTGCAGGCAGATTCTTTATTGTCTGAGCTATCAGGGAAGACTGAGCCAATAACATATACTGACACAAATATAATAAAGGAACATTTAGCATCACTTATGTGACAGTGCTTCCCATGCAATTTAACTTGCCAAATCAGTTTAATTGTTTAAATATCTCTCTTTCAGATATTTAAGGGGCCCCCTGAAAAATTCCTGATTAGCTAAATGTCAAAGGCACTTTGTTTAGAACTTGATTTTAGGAAGTTTGACAAAGATATCAAAAAGTTTGGACACTTGACTAAACGGGATCATAGATTATGAAATAATGGTGGTGGTGGTTTAGTCCCTAAGTCATATCCAACTCTTGTGACCCTATGGACTGTAGCCTGCCAGGCTCCTCTGTCCATAGGATTCTCCAGGCAAGAATACTGGAATGGGTTGCCATTTCCTTCTCCAGGGGATCTTCCTGACCCAGGGATTGAACCCAGGTCTCTTGCATTGCAGGCAATCTTTATCGACTGAGCTACAAGGGAAGTCCTATGAAATAATACTCAGTTATCTATTTAACCAAAGTGACAATAAAAGATTTCAATGACAAATACATAAGGTTACATAGTGGTGAGCAAAATCAATCAAAGACTTCATAAAGCACAGGAAATTATTTTCATAAAACACAAAATATTTGCTTTTTAGGCAGATATTACTTAAAAGGAAAAGAAAAAATCTTTCATAATATTTTATTATCAAGAGCTGACCAATAGTACAGAAAAATTTTATCTTTTTAGTAGATGAAAGAAAATTAAGATTTAGTTTTATATAATTACACTACTGATTTTAAAGCTCATTTTTAAGTACACACTATAAAACATAATTTTTATGTTTTATGTTTTATATGCCTAAAAGCTCTTATCCCAGTTACAACTATCTAAATAATTTGCTCCCAGGAATTATGTTTAGACTACTCACGAAAACTTCACGAGATATTAGACAAAGTCAGCAGTCATCCCAAACTAATTCTCTTGCTGACGAATTTTGTACAGATAATATGAACTTATTTGATAAATAAACCCAGCTGGAATAAAAGTTGCATGTCTGCATTACATTCTGTGCTGGTAATTCTAAAGACATATCTATTTTAATTAAACCAACAAAATTAAACTAGCTTTTATTAACAAAGTGTCCTAGATCACATGAACTTGAAAAAGGATAAGGATAATTTTTATATTTCTGAGAGTTTCAGAATACCCAATCCTTACAAACGCTTGCGCCTTCAAGCTAACTAGAGTTCTTCTACAAATTAATTTTGGTAACACCATTCAGAGGTAGAAAAAAAACATTAAAAACCTACAGAGTCACTATACAGACACACACAAATGTACAGACAAGCACTTAAGATTTTTCAGTTGCCCATTTTCCAAATACTTTTTCTTTCTTTTGATGAGAGTCATCTCCCTAAAGACTGCAGTTCAAACAATGGCTCATGGGTCTTAGAGAAAATGCATAGGTAGGAAATCTACATCACAAAGGCACAGAGAAATTGTCCAAGTTTTCTCCAAGATGGAATCTTGGGAATGTATTTGCCTATTATCAGAGATCTAGGATAACTACTATTTGGAAGTTTTTTTTTTTCTTTTTCTTAAGTGCAAGCCAATTTTGTTTCCAATATCCCAATACCTAAAAGCATTCTGAGATGAATAGGGGAGGTTTGGGGCTTGGTTTGAATTGTCTTTAGGGCTTTACCTCTAGCCTTGCAAAGATTTGCAAGACAAAGACATTTGCTTTCAATTCCCCAAAGAATTGGTTGCAGTCTGCATATCTAAGAGCCGACCCACCCATAAAAAATCTGCTGCTGTCCAGAGGACATGAATTCTTTGGGTGGAGGTCCAGGACATATGCGCAAAGGGCATTGCATAATAAGGGCCTGAATTTGACAGCCTGATTACAGAGCGCTAGAATGTAGGAGGAGTTATAAGAGACAAGGAAACCTTATCATTCATCTCAGGTGCTTTTTGCTAAATTCCCTTCCTGGCTTTTAAAATTTTTCCAAACAAGGGTAAATAGAGTAGACTTGTTTGCGGCCTTTTAACACTGCAGGACAAGCATGAGATCTCTTTGTTGCTGATAGTGCTGTATTAAAACCTTTGTTCCAACCGCATCAATGTCTGTTTCATTCATCCCATTTCTTAACAATCATCCAAAGATTCCCCAAACAATTGAGCACCGAAGAATTGATGCTTTTGAACTGTGGTGTTGGAGAAGACTCTTGAGAGTTCCTTGGACTGCAAGGAGATCCAACCAGTGCATCCTAAAGGAAATCAGTCCGAATATTCATTGGAAGGACTGATGCTGAAGCTGAAACTCCAATACTTTGGCCACCTGATGCAAAGAACTGACTCATTAGAAAAGACCTTGATGCTGGGAAAGATTGAAGGTGGGAGGAAAAGGGGACATGAGGGGATGAGATGGTTGGATGGCATCACCGACTCAATGGACATGAGTTTGAGCAAACTCCAGGAGTTGGTGATGGACAGGGAGGCCTGGCGTGCTGCAGTCCATGGGGTCTCGAAGAGTTGAACACGACTGAGCAACTGAGCTGAACTGAAAGATGGCTCGCTGGCAAGAGTCCTATGACCCTCTCCTTAGTCTCTCCCCATTCTCTTATTAATATGCTTAATATTTTAATTAGTATATGTAAGACTCATAAGACAGAGGTGTTTTTGTCTCAGCTCCCAAAGAAAACCTAAAGAAAGAAAGACTTATCTAGCTACAAATAGGGTGCAACTCATGTTTCTGTCTGGTCAAATCTGGGAGCTCCCACCTGATGGCTGCCAAGACAAGTTCTTAGGACAAAAAATGACACAAACAAGAAGGCAATAAACTGAAACCAAAGACCTTGCACTGTCACAGGCAGTAAGAATGATGTAGTACAAAACAGTGTATCTGGTTTCACATGAGAACATGAGACTCCAGTCATCGACCCACTAGTCTATGACACCAGCCAGCTGCTTCTGGACTGGGACTTCTCCAGAACTAAAGAGACAAAGATTGAGAAAACAAAGTCCTCTTATGGACAGGGATCCCATAGAACAAATTCCCCTGGGAGCTGGCACATTTGGACAAGGAACAGGGCTTATCAGAACCACAGCTTATTGGGCTGCCTGCCAAATACACGCCAGTACATGCATCCCCTGGTTGGCAGAGACCAGAAACAATATTCTTACTGGTCATAAAGCCAAACTCTTAAGACATAGAACAAGACAAATGATACAACAGAGAGAGAGACAAAAGAAAAAACAATAATCTCCTCTGAGAGGAAAAAGATCAATAAAAACCAAGACTCCTTCATTTACCAAATTTTTACCAGAGTCACTGTGTCTAAGGAACTAGTTCTACAAAGTATTTTTCTCTTACCTAAATTTGAGGGAGGGAAAAGGATTCTTGTCACTCTCCCTTCCATTAGACCCTGCAGGCAGAGATCTGGGAGACTGATGTGGTGGGAAATCCTATCTTCTGCAAACTTTTTGTCAGCCTTAGAGTGGGTAGAGTTCTTCCAGTGAAATATTCTGCCAGCTATGCCAACTGTAGTGGAGTAAAAGTTTTCCTTCTCTTCTAGGTTCTTTGGCTGGCCTAATAATTAAATTGGCATAAGATAGACTAATAGGAGAAAAAAAAAAGCTTAGGAACATGTATACAGAGGAGACTCAGGAAAACTGAGTAACTCTCAAAAGTGGGAGAAACCATCACCTTACATCCCATCTTCAGGGAAAGATCAAAGAAGATATTAGAAATAGGGAGTTTATTATGGGCAGTTACCAGGAAAAGCACAATGCAGTAAACAAGTGTAAGGTTGTTATGCAAATCTGAGTTGTTGCCTTCTATACAATGATAGAAGCTTGCTTAAAACTCAACATTCAGAAAACTAAGATCATGGCTTCTGATCCCATCACTTCACGGCAAATAAATGGGGACACAATGGAAACAGTGACAGACTTTATTTTGGGGGGCTCCAAAATCACTGCAGATGGTGACTGCAGCCATGAAATTAAAAGACACTTGCTCCTTAGGAAAAAAGCTATGACAAACCTAGACAGCAAAAGAACAGAGACTTACTTTGCCAACAAAGGTCCATATAGTCAAAGCTATGGTTTTTCCAGTAGTCATGTATGGATGTGAGAGTTGGACTATAAAGAACCTGAGTGCCAAAGAATTGATACTTTTGAACAAGTGGTGTTGGAGAAGATTCTTGAGAGTCCCTTGGACTGCAAGGAGATCAAACCAGTCCATCCTAAAGGAAATCAATCCTGAATATTCATTGGAAGGACTGATGCCGAAGCTGAAGCTCTAATACTTTGGCCACCTGATGCGAAGAGCCGACTCATTGGAAAAGACCCTGAAGCTGGGCAAGATTGAAGGCAGGAGGAGAAGGGGATGACAGAGGATGAGATGGTTGGATGGAATCACCGATTCAATGGGCGTGAGTTTGAGTAAACTCTGGGAGATGGTGAAGGACAAGGAAGCCTGGCATGCTGCAGTTCATGGGGTCACAATGAGTCGGACATGACTTAGTGACTGAACAACAACAACAATACAATGATAAGGGTTTCGAGAGACTGTCATCCCCTTCTTCCCAGTATACCAGGGAGACACATTTACAAACGTGTAGGAAATTTCCCTGATGATTGTAGAGATTGATATGTAGAGATTTCCCTGATGATTGTAAATATCTTTCACAAAGGGAAAGTTCTTCTTGGTTTTCAGAGCTTCTCCCATGTCTGCTGTTTCTTAAAAATAATCCTTATGCCAAAGAGACATATTTGGGGGTAACAAATTCTCCTAGGTCCCAAATTTATCCAAGGAAGAGTTAAGGGAAGGAAAATTAATTGTACAGGGGCCCAGTCCTGGCCTTTTCCTTCTGCAGGTACTTCCCAGCTCAACTCTGAATTTCGACATAGGGGGTTCCATTGCCTGTTGCCAGAGAATTCCCTGTCTCCCCCACTGATAAAAAGGAAAACCACACAGGGAAAGGAGCTTGGGTTGCACCAGTTGTTTGACATGACACCTGGGCAAGAGAAACCATGGAAGGCTTTAATAAAGCGTTGGAATTTGAGATAAATAATGGCAGTAACAAAGAGGGTTGACTATTTTAAGGAGTAGGAACAACAACAGAAACCAAGGCATGCAAGCAGGAACACACGAGATGTGGCCTAGAAGTGGCAAATAAACCCTCATGTCAAGCCAAAATATTAGGGGATAATTCAGATGTGTCACTTGAAGATCCCTGGTTCTCCTTTAGAACAGGAACAGGGACAACCTCCTTCTCCCATCACCCTTGTTTGCAGTTGGACAATGGTCCCTCTAGTTCAGGTGAGGCAGGGTGAGGAGGTACAGATGGGGAGTCCAGCAGGTTGAAGGTTGCGAGTGGCTGGAGAAAGGACTCAGGGATGCAGAACAGACTTGTGGATTTGGAGGCAAAGCCCCAAGTGAAGTCTGGGACATGAGCAAGAAGTAAGACACTGGGGCCAGAGGTGCCCCACTTTCTCCCATTCTGCCTGCCTTCCCCTTTGTCCTCCCCTTCAACCCTAGCCAGCCTATGGGACTGGTGCTGCAACAGCCAGAGGGTAAAGGGGGAAACTTCAGTGGTAGCAGCACTGGCAGAGTAGGACAGGGTTCTTTCTTCTCCCTTTCTGCCCCTTGACACTGCCATCTACTGCTGGGAGGGGTTGGGGGATGAGGGGAAAGATTAGCAGCTCTAGGAGGCAGGGGTTGATGAATAATCCCAGGTGGTTTTTCATTCTTCTTCTTTGCCTGTTGAAAGATGGTCTTTGTCACTGCTGAGGCCAGGCTCTAGGCCCCAGGACTGCTATGAGGGACAAATAGAGGGGGAAGTGGGCCTCATCCATGGTGGCAGTTCCTAGGTGGCAGGCGTTTGTGGTTAGTTATACACACACCTCAAAGAAGCTCCCTGCCTCTCTCTTCTACTTATGTGTAAAGGATGCTAAGTTTGGAACATTCCCTGTGCAGTAAAAGAGAGCAGCCTACTATCACCATAGACACAAAGGAGGCATGAGTTTCAAACTCAATTTGGTAGTAGTACTGATAACAATAAAATAGGTAGCATTTGTGTAGGAAATGCTATGTGGCTGGCGCTGAACCTTCCTTATCTCATTTAATCCTCACAGTACAAGCAGTACAGATACAAGCCCTGAAGTCAAACCAACCTGAGTTTAAGACTTAGCCCTGCCACTTTGTTGCTCCAGCACAGTGCTTGACACAGAGTAATAAACATGAATACATATGAAATAAACATGAATCAATTAACCAGTCTATTTATTATTACTAATTCATATTCATTAATATCACAATGTATATTGGTGTTCACACGCACAGTGCTATGAAGACATACTATTATCTCCATCTTATTAATGAGGAAATTGAGGTCCCCTAAGGTGCAAGTTTACACAGCTACCAAGTGGCAGAACCTAAATTCAAAACCAATTGCCAATAAAGAGTTTCCATTGGGATGCTGAGAAAGTTATGGAAAGGGATAGTAGTGATGGTTGCACAGCATTGTGAATGTTTAACATACTGAATCCTACACTTACAAATGGTAAAAATGGTAAATTTTATTTTGTGTGTATTTTTATTGTTTTTCAGTTGCTTAGTCGTATCTGACTCTTTGTGACTCCATGGACTGCAGCATGCTAGGCTTCCCTGTCCATCACCAACTCCCAGAGCCTGCTCAAACTCATGTCCATTGAGTCAGTGATGCCATCCAACCATCTCATCCTCTGTCATCCCCTTCTCCTCCTGCCTTCAATCTTGCCCAGCTTCAGGGTCTTTTCCAATGAGTCGACTCTTTGCATCAGGTGGCCAAAGTATTGGAGCTTCAACTTTGGCATCAGTCCTTCCAATGAATATTCAGGATTGATTTCCTTTAGGATGGACTGGTTTTATGTCCTTGCAGTCCAAGAGACTCTCAAGAGTCTTCCCCAACACCACAGTTCAAAAGCATCAGTTCTTCAACACTCAGCCTTCTTTATCTCTCATCCATACATGACTACTGGAAAAACCATAGCTTTGACTAGACAGACCTTTGTCAGCAAAGTAATGTCTCTGCTTTTTAATTTTGTCATAGGTTTTCTTCTAGGTTTGTCATAGCTCTTCTTCTAACGAGCAAGCATCTTTTAATTTCAATGCATATTTTACCACACATTAAAAAAAAAAAAAAAAACAGCTGTCAGAAGCTAGGCTTTTAACCACTGTGTTAAATATACTGCCTCTCGATGAACATCAATTTAATTCCTATTGTTCATAAGGCCCTCCAATGTCATAGAACAAGCACTAGATTTTCAGTTTAAAGACCTCTGTTCAAACCCACATCTGCTTCTTACTCATTGTGTTATCAGCGAGTGACTAAGTCTGGATTCTCGAGCGGAAAGGGGAACCAAGTTCTGGGCAAGCCTCTCACCAAGAGTTCCCAGCAGTTGCAGACAGACAGGTCTCCTGTTATGCTGCTGACTGACCTTGGGGAGAGGGGGGTCCAGTCAGCTTTGAGCCCCTACGAGGAAGGTAATTAAAGTTTGAGCCAGTTTACCCATTCTTCCTTATTCCTTTCACCAAAGTGAAATGTGACCACGACTGGATGGGAACTTCTATAGGGAAGTGAGACAGCTACTGATACGGGAACTTGAGAAAGGCCTCCTTGGAAAGGGGAAGGAAGATGAGTTCATATTGAGATAGATCGTTTTGGGGGGAGTAAAACTAGATAAAGTCAGTATTTTCACATGCTGTAGGAAACAAACCCACACAGCAAGCAATGCTGGTAGCTGTTTTTCCTGCAGAAGTGGATCACTCTTTATCCAAGTTTCTTTGGAAAGAAAACCCAAGTCCCCTTCAATCTTTTGGGTCCCTCTATGGCTCTGCACATACTCAGTGGAGAGAAGAAATATTCAATAAGTAGCTGAGTCCCAAGATATACCATGATGCTGTACGAGGAGAATGACACAAGAGGAAATCCACCCTCCTTCCCGTTTTCCAGACCACAACCTCCACGCCCTTAATTTCTCTAAAGTTGTCGCTAGACTTTCCAGGATGGAGAAATATGACCAGCAGATGCTGCCCTCTATTGGAAAATTCCGCCTACTCAAAGGCTGCACAGCCATATGTGGCTTCTAGAAAACCTTTGTGGGTTAATGGTTTGAAGCCCATGACACATGTTCTTAATAAGAACAATTCAGAGTGTCAGGTTATCAACTGAAATGCATTCATCCTGAGAGGAGGACATGCAGAGCCCCAAGGCAGAGCAGGTCCGTTACTCCCTCTACACAGGACAGAGAGTCCTATTACAGCCTGGAGGAGAAGTACAGGATGCATTATTTTTATTTTCCCCATCCTGGCCCCATTAACTATGCTCAGTCTGTCCAGAGGAATCCAGGTGTGTAATAGGCTAGCAACATTGGTTGCCTGTGTTCTTATTTGCTCTTTCAGCTCCACTTCAACAGTCTTATTTACAAGCATCTTGGTTCTCTGGAACCTAATTAACTCAGCATGTTGACTCCTGATACTCCCCCTCAGTCTCTCTCTGTTCCTATGCCCCATTTTCGAGAGTTCTTCAGTCTGGATCTCAGCAAGCTCTCTTCAAATTCTGTTTGTTTCCCCACAGCCTCACACACTCACCTTCTGCCCATCCATTTAGACTAGGTTGACCTGCTGCCTCAGGCTGGGGATACCGGAAACCACCTATTACCCACTCAAGAGCATTACTGCAGTGCCTTGTGCTTCAGTGTCAATCAAGGAGATTGTGGAACTCTTCTCACAATCTAGTTGACCTGTCCCCTCACCACCATTGGTGCTGCTACTCCAGAGATTAACAAGGGTAGATTAACAGGGGTTAATCTCTGAGGTGGCAGATACAGTTATGACTGGAAACACTGGGTTCTAAGAGTCCTGAGGGAATGCTGCATAAATCATATTTCTTGTTTCTTTGTTGGCAGAAAGGCCATACAGTGGGACCATGTTTTTGCAAACAGGAATATATTGGAATTTTGTTGCAATGACATGGCCTATGCTAGAATTTTCCAGATTTCCAAACTGCTTTTAGAAACATTCTGTGGCTCCACCCACTACGGTATAATCAAGTCTGTAGGAAACCAGGTTAGTTTTGCTTCTTGAAGCAATAGGGGCCGCAGTTGGAGCGGAATGAACTGACAACCCAATTCTTCAAGGTCTCAAAGGATCAATGTGCAATGAATTGCCTAGATCAGCTGAGCCTGGGGGCCCTTGGGAGCTAACAGATTTTACCTGAACTGTTAGAAGGCTGTCCCACATCTTCTGGGCACAGCAAATCCTCCCATGAGGATCCAAGGGATGATGCAACTTATGTAGTTGGCTGCCCCCTCGTGTTCACAGAGCAGCAACAACAGCAGGCAGGACAGCTAAGCTTCTGTTAGGAAGGGCAGCAGGGCATAAAAGTGCCAGGCTAAGGTGTTGTGAGCCTGAAATTCAGCCTGTCCTTTCCTCAATGCACAAGACTCCTTCCACCAGGTGGCTGACCTCTTTCTCTAGTTTTTCTGCCCACAGGGTTCATTTTTTTCCAGCTCTTATTTAGAAATTTCCATGTCGCCTGCTTGTTTGCTTCCCTGATGGCTCAGGTGGTAAAGAATCTGCCTGCAGTTCAGGAGATCCGAATTATATCCCCAGGTTGGGAAGATCTCCTGGAGAAGGGAATGGCAACCCACTCCAGTATTCTTGCATAGAAAACCCCATGGATAGAGGAGCCTGGCAGGCTACAGTCTCTGGAGTTGCAAAGAGTTGGACACGACTGAGCAACTGAGCTCGAACACACAGTGCTTCTCTGTGGTCTTTCCCCTCCCATGAGTTGATACACATAGGTGCACATGACCTGGATGCAACTATCCTACTGAGGCCAAAGTTCAGGGGAGATGGAGATGTGAAATAGATTGAACCTGGGTCCCTGAATGACCATGTGGAGCTGAATGCTGCTGCTGCTAAGTCGCTTCAGTCGTATCCGACTCTGTGCGACCCCATAGACGGCAGCCCACCAGGCTCCCCCATCCCTGGGATTCTCCAGGCAAGAACACTGGAGTGGGTTGCCATTTCCTTCTCCAATGCGTGAAAGTGAAAAGGGAAAGTGAAGTCGCTCAGTCGTGTCCGACTCTTAGCGACCCCATGGACTGCAGCCCACCAGGCTCCTCTGTCCATGGGATTCTCCAGGCAAGAGTACTGGAGTGGGGTGCCATTGCCGTCTCCGGTGGAGCTGAATACCCCTGCGTATTTGAATTACTCACTCTCATCGTTATCTGAGAAAGAAAGAAATTTCCTTAAGCCACAGAACTATTGTTGAATCCTTGTGTTACAGCAGTCAAGGCTTATCCTAATTAACAAAGTGATCAATGAAAGGATCTTTGTATGAATAACTAAATGGAGAAGTAGTCATCCACCTAGACAACATTTTGGTAGATATTATTCCATCTGGCCTCAAGTCAACCTGGACTAACTGACAGAACCACTTCTGGGCCATTTGAGAAAAAATGCTTAAGTGCTCAAGTGAGATTTCTTAAAAGACCATCATGATGCCAAGCAAGGTCCTAGGCTTGGAGGCTTCCAGGGTGATTAATGCTGTCTGGCAATTCTTAGTTTTCCAGAAACTATCCCAATGATTCATGCTCTGTTTCTTACCCAGAGAAATAATTCATCTCAAAAGAGGAAAACTATTTGTCTGGTGCCTGCCCAGTGACCATATTCCTGCCTCCAAAAAGCCTACTCATACCCCAATCTTGACGAATCTCAATCCAGCCAGATTTATACCCTCAAAACCAAAGCCTATATATACGTGCGTCCTGCCCAAAGAGAATTCATGCATTGCAACTGCCACCTTTATGCCTATCTCAAGGCAGTTGGTGCCAGTGTGGAAATGAGAGCCATAAGTGATCAACTCTCCCTTTGAGGTTCAGGAGCACAGCCATTAGGAGCCCAACACCCCCTTTCTTTAGATCACTTCATCTTAGGGAAGCCAAGGCAGACCCTAAAACTGAGCCCATACCAGAAGAGGTGGATCACCTTCAAGCAGTTTTATTTTTCTATCCCATACATAGCAAGAAGACCAAGCTACCGAGAAGACCTTGTAGTTGAAAAGTTAGAGACAGTCTAATTGAGCCCATTCTGGAAAATCCTCTGGACTGGGAACTTCATAGTCATCCATCCATCTATGAACTTCTGTCAGCCCTACCTCCAAAAATATCCTGAATCCATCTGCTTCTCTCCATCTTCACTCAGTTCTAAACCAAGCTACCAGAATTTCTGGTACAATGGTTGCAATAAAGGGAGAAATACTTGTCCCCTACAATGGACCTCTAACTGGTCTCCCTGCTTCCATGCTTGCCTCCACACAACCACCACAATGATGAGTTATAAAATGAATCAGTTCGTGTGACTCCTTTCCAGTGGTTTCCACTAAGGGCTCGTCCACTAAGCTCCAGAAATACTAGCCTTCTTAAAAATTGAATTTTTTATTGAGATCATTGCAAAATCACATGCAGTAGTAAAAATAATACAGAAAGATCCGTGCACACTTGGCCCAATTTCCCTCAATGGTAACACTTTGCAAAACTATAATATTACAACCAGGATATCGGTACACTGATACAATCCACTAATATTATTAAGATTTCCCCCATTTTACTTGTATTCATGTGTGTTAGTTACCTGTGAATGCTAGTGTATCCACCATCACAGTCAAGATACCAAACGGTACCATTCCCACAATGAGGCCACAGGGATCTCTCGTGTGTTGTACTTTTATAACCACACTCGCTTCCTTCTCCTACTCACATGCTGAATCATGGGCAACCACTAATCTGGTCTCCATTCCTCTAATTTTGTCATTTCAAAGACATTATACAGATGGAATTGAATAGTATATCACTTTGAGACACTGTTTTCATTGAACATGACTTTCTGGAGATTCATCTAGGCTGCTACATGTAACCATAATTTATTCCTTCTTATTGTTGAGTTGTATGCCATGATACTGATGGTGCTTCAATTTAACCATTCACCCACATAGAGCATTTGTATTGTTCTCAAACATTCATGTACATGTCCTATGTAAATGTAAGTTTTCATTTCTCTGGAATAAATGCTCAAAAGTATAGTTGCTAGGTCTTATTGTAAGGACATGTTTAAGTTTTTTGGACATGGGAGGCCTGGCTTGCTGCGGTTCATGGGGTCGCAAAGAGTCAGACATGACTGAGCGACTGAACTGAACTGAACTGAATTTTTAAAGAAGTTGCCAAATTGTTTTCCAGAGTGACTGTTCCATTTTATGTTCCCACCAGTGATATAATAAAATCACGACTCTTTCCATGGATTATTAGATCCTAGACAATCTGGCCTATGCTTAGCTCAGGTCTGGAGGTAGCACACATCACTTCCACTCATATGTTATTGGTGAAAGTTAGTCATACTGCCACTCTAATTGCAAAAGGGCTAAGGACTAGCAAAGGGAATTACTAGCTAGGCAGCCATGTCCCAGTGACAAATCTATTATCATAGAGGTAGAGGAGTAGATTTTGATGAGCAGTCTCTGCCACATATGACTAAGTTCCTTTACCTTCCTTTCTTTTAATTATCATTGTCTAGAGTATCAGATTGTGCTATACCTTTTGTGTTAACTATCAAATATGATTTATAAAACTCATGAGGAAAGTGATTGTTGTATGTGCCCATATTTCTGCTCTAGCTGTTGTGTTTTCTTTCCTGATGCTCCAGTATTCCTTCTTTTACAGTTTTCTTCCTGTTTTAATAAACTTCCTTTAGGCATTATTAAGGATTAAGTCTGCTAGCAAAGAATTATTTTGGTTATGCTTCATCTGTAATTGCTTTTATTTCTTACTCATTCCTGAAGGATATTTTTGCAGGTATAGAATTTGCAGTTGACCGTTCTTCTCCGCCAACACTTGTAAAATGCATCACTTCATTCCTGTCTTTGTGGTTTCTAATAGAAATCTGATATAATTTGAATTGGCCTTCTCCTATACGTAATGTATTGGTTTTTTCTGGCTGCTCTCAAGATTTCTTCTTTGTCTTTAGTTTCAGAAGTTTAATTATGATGTGACTTGGCATGGATTTCTTTGGGTTTATCTTTCTTGGGGTTTGCTCAGCTTCTTGAATTTGAAGGTTTGTATTACCTCTCATCAAATTTGAGGAGTCTTTAGCCATTATTTTTTCAAATGCTTTTTCAGCTCCAAAAGGAGAAAAGAACTCTCCTTCTGGGCCTCTGATGATAAGAATGAATGTTAAATATTTTGTTATCGTCTCACAGATTCACAAAGATCTCATTATTTTCAGTCTTTGTTCTGTTATTCAGAAAGGGTAAATTCTATTGATCTGTTCTCAAGTTCACTGATTCTATCCTCTGTTATCTCCATTGTGCTATTGAGTCTAGCCAATGAATTTTTCATTTCTGCTATGTGCTTTTCAATTCTATAATTTCCATTTGATTTTTTGGGGGTAACTTCTGCTTGTTTGCTACAATTTTAACTTGTTTCAGGGGAATTTGCATTGTTGAAACATTTTTATGATGTTGCTTTCAAATCTTGGTCAGATAATTCCAACATCTGATTACTCTCAATGTAGTTGTCAATAAATTCTCTTTCTAATTCAAGGTATGTTTTTTGTTCTTGGTATGATAGGTGATTTTCAATAGCAGCTGAACATTTTGCCTATTAGGAGACTCGAATGCTTGTGCTTGTGAGTGCTCAGTCATGTCTGACTCTTGTGACCCTATGGACTGTAGCCTGCCAGGCTCCTCAGTCCATGGGATTCTCCAGGCAAGCATACTGGAGTGAAAAACAAAGAATACTGGAGTGAGTAGCCATTCCCTTCTCCAGGGGATCTTTCTGACCCAGGGATCAAACCCGAGTCTCCTGCATTGCAGGTGGATTGTTTATCACTCAGCCACCTGGGAAACCTCTAGGAGACTCTAGAGATTATGTAAATCTTCAAGTTTGTCAGGCAATTACCCTGTTTAGGTTTAGCACACAGGTACTAGAATATTCTTGTGGGCTGTGATTCCAATGGTAGTTTAAGTTTCAGTCTATGAAGTCAGCATCAGAAAGGTCCGGCTGAGACAAGAAGGCATCCTCCCCATGAGCAGAGCAGCAGCAAGGAATCTGGGCATGTTGAAACAGGTGAACAGGAACATCCAAGAAAGGAGGGAAGTTAGAGAACAAGAAAAAGACAGGCTTCTAGCCTTAGAAGTGAAGGCACAGGGCAAGCTAGGTAATAAGATAGGGATTCAGGTATCAGGTCTGAGCTTTGAAGAGTACTTACCTTAGGAGCAAAGCCCAGATACTGGAGACAAGGTGAAAAGTTAGCCTCTAAGCAGCTAAGTAAAGCTTCTTATTCAATGTCCCTCATCCAACAGCACTATTGATGTGGGACAGAAGCTATAAATAGGTAGGAAGTATGGGAAGATAAAGATTGTGTATAAGCAGGGCCATAGTGACAGTGGTTAAAAGGATGGGCTCTGGAGCTAGAAAGTTCTATGTCTTATATGCTGTGTGGTCTTCAGCAAATTGCTCAGGCTCTCTGAGCCCCCATTTCTACAAAGAAGAAAGTAATAATAACACCCAGAGGAAGGATAGAATGAGAACTTCTATTGAAAGAATTGAGCCCAGTGCCCAGCACATGGTAAGTGCCCAATAAATATGAACTAATTATCTTATCCCTTGCTTGACTCTGACCTTGAATAATGCAAACCCCTTCTCAACAACTCCCTAATTAATGACAGTGAAAACAGGAGCCTTCATGGTTGCTTAGAAGTTACAAAATCTCATTCTAGGGGATATGTTCATTGATATTCTTACCACCTTTTCTTACAGACAGCATCAGAGGCCGAGATTTATGTAATGTGAACAATTTAAAATAATAATTTCGGTAAGCATACACAGAGCCAGCTTTCAATTACTCACTCTAATGGGCAAGATCAGAGTCATGTGTAATCCAAAACTGCCAGATCCAAAGTCATCTCTGTTTGGCTTGGAAATGGACTGGATGCCCTTCTTCTGCAGGACATTTGCCTTCTGGATTCTTTTCTGCTTTGGCTAATAATAAAATAAATTTACATTCTCTAAGCACACTAGCTGGCAGCAAGTGAAAGTACACAAATATTCCTGGGGAAAGGGGGAAGCTGAGATCAGGGTATCAAATTTGTTGCAATGAACAAAGGATTTACTTTACATTTGTTTAGTGGTTCTCAAAGTTCAGAGGAGGTAAAAAATCACATGTGGAACTTGTTAAAAATGCACAGTTACAGCCCCAACCCTTAAAATTTTGATACAGTAGCTCTGGGTTGGGGGTGAGACTCAGAACTATGCTTTTCTTTCTTATGAATTGTGATAAAAATACAGAGCATTAGGGACTTGCCTGGCTGTCCAGTGGTTAAGACTCCACGTTTCCTATGCAGGGGGTGGGAGTTTGATCCCTGGCTGGGGAACTAAGATCCCACATGTCACATGACATGATCAGAAAAGAAAAGATACTTAATTTTTTAAAAAGATATTTTAAATATACAACATTAAATTTACCATCTTAACAATATTTATGTGCACAGTTCAGTAGTGTTGAATATATTCACGTTGTTGTACAATAGATTGTAAGAACTTTTTCATCTTGCAAAACTGTAACTTGACATCCATTCAATATTAATTTCCCCTCTGCTCCTTCCCAGCCCTTGGCATCTATTTTCTCTTTTTATCATTCTGACTACTTGAGATACTTCGTGTGAGTGGAATCACACATTTACTCTTTTGTGACTGATTATTTCACTTGGCATAATGTCCTCGAGTTTCATCCATGTTGTAAATGTGACAAGATTTCCTTCCTTTTTCATACTGAATAATATTCCATCATATGGACATACCACATCTTCTTTATCTACTCATTTGTCAATGAATGTGCTTTTCTAATAAACATCTTGGGAGATTGTTAAAGCTGGACCTCATACCACAACTTGAGAATAATAATATAGACCATAAACTTAAAGCCTGGAAAGGCCTTTACATAAGAATCAGGTATCATATGATCCTGCTGTGATTTTACAGGTGAGAAAGCTGCATTCCAGGGAGGAAAACTGATTTGTTCAGTGTCGTAAGACTAATAGTGGAATGGAGGTGGGACCTAGGTCTCCAGCTCTTCATATAATGAACCAGGCAGAGGCAATAATGGAGGCCTCCAAGGAAGAATGAAGAGAGAGAAGCCCAGACAGAGGACAGAATCATGGAACTTTGGGTGTGTCCACATTAGGTGGGGTGGGAGGACACACCAATAATAGAGAAAATGCATGAAGTAAATTGTTGTTGGTGGTGTTTTTTTAAAAAAAACTTTTTATTTTGTATTGAGGTATAGCTGATTAACAATGCTGTGATAGTTTCAAGTGGACAGCAAAGGTACTCAGGCATACATATACATGTATCCATTCTCCCTCAAACTCCTTTCCCATCCAGGCTGCCACATAACATTGAGCAGAGGTCCCTGTGCTATACAGTAGGACCTTGTTGGTTATCCATTTTAAATATAGCAGCGTGTACGTGTCGATCCCAAACTCCCTGACTATCCCTTCCCCTCATCCTTTCCCCAATCCCGCTCCTGGCAACCATAAATTCATTCTCTAAGTCTGTGAGTAGATGAAGCAAACTTCTTGAACATTGGCTCTTCGCTTCAGAAGCTTCTAGCCCAGCATTTCTCAAATGACCATATACCTGGGTCAATCTGGCCAAGCATTAAATTAAGTGCAGATGCACTGACATTCTGATTTAGTGGGTCTGAGTGAGGGTTCAAGTTTCTGCACTAATTTTTTTTAAGTAGGCACATAGAGTGGTTCAGAATCAAATGAAAAAATCATAACTTGGAAAACTGCTTGTCTAACCTTCTAAGCTCTTGAAGGTTTGCTGCCAAGCTGCTTTAAAGAAATGTTGAAGTCATTGATAACTCCAGATTCCCCTTAGTCAATGACTTGGGACCGGTGGTGGAGTTTAATAACCCATCCACTTCTGGGATGGAGCACTCTGTCTGGATAGCAGAAATATGGCATGCTGCTAAAGGATGCAGAATTTTGAGCTGTGTTGGTCTGGGTCCAAATCCTGTCTCTGCTATTTGCTAACTAAGTCATCTCAGGCAAGTTCTAGGTTATTTTCCTCTCTGAGCTTGTCTCCTCATTTCCAAAGAAATTCACTTTCCTCTCTTCTTGCCTTATAAGATCATTTGAGGGTGGTACCTAAATAGCATTTAGTAACAACTCAAACCCAGCTTAAATTATTACTGTTTCTTGGTTGTTTAGATGGTGGATCTTTTGCTCAGGTTTAATCCTCTGAAGATCCTAAGGGAATTAGAGTGACCAACAGTACCCATTGATCGAGGACAGGGAGGTCTCCCAGGACGCACAACTTTCAGTGCTAAACACCAAGACTGTCCAAGGGAAATTGTGATGGTCAGTCACTTTAAAAGCAGACCTTTTTTAATTTTAATTTTTGGCTGCACCACGCAGCATGTGGGATCTTAGTTCCCTGACCAGATATTGGACCTGTGTCCTCTGTATTGGAAGCAAAGAGTCTTAACTACTGGACCACCAGAGAAGCCTCTAAAAGTAGACACTTTTGAAGCTCTTCAAGTACTTCAGAATAATCACTGAAAGTTATCTTAGAATCTATATGTTGTTGTTGTTGTTTAGTCGCTAAGTCATATGGACTTCAGCACACCAGCCTTCCCTGTCCTTCACTATCTCCCAGAGTTTGCTCAAACTCATGCCCATTGAGTGGCTGATGCCATCCAACCATCTCATTCTGTCACACCCCTTCTCCTCCTGCCCTCAATCTTTCCCAGCATCAGGGTCTTTTCTAATGAATCAGCTCTTCAAATTAAGTGGCCAAAGTATTGAAGCTTCAGCTTCAGCATCAGTCTTTCCAATGAATGTTCAGGGTTGATTTCCTTTAGGATTGACTGGTTTGATCTCCTTGCAGCCCAAGAGACTCTCAATAGTCTTCTTCAACACCGCAGTTCGAGAGCATCAATTCTTCGGCACTCAGCCTTCTTTATGGTCCAACTCTCACATCTGTACATAATTACTGGAAAAAACCATAGCTTTGACTATATATCAATTAGCTTTTCTAGCTAAAATTTCTAACTTGGGCGACTTGGAGAGAAGTGCATAGAGGGAACACATTTCTCAGCTCCCTGGAAATCCCTGTATCTGAAATGTGCCCAGCTCTACTGTACGTATTTCTTGACTAGGTGATATATTTCCTTTAGTAAACATGTAGGCATGTGTTTTTTGTTTGTTTTTTTTTATTTTATTTGGTTGCAGCAGGTCTTCGTTTTGGTGTGGGCTCTAGAGGACTTAGGCTTAGTTGCCACGAGGCATATGGGGTCTTAGTTCCTCCACCAGGGATTGAACTCATGTCCCCTGAATTGGAAGGTGGATTCTTAACCACTAGACCACCAAGGAAGTCCCCAGATGTGTATTAACAGGACTTGGAGTAGTCTTATAATGCTCTTTGCTCAGTCGCTCAGTGATGACCATCTCTGCGGCCCCATGGACTATAGCCCACCAGGCTCCTCTGTCCATGGAATTTTCCAGGCAAGAATACTGGAGCTGGTTGCCATTTCCTCCTCTAGGGAATATTCCTGACCTTGCTTTGACAGCAAGGTTTTTTTTTGTTTTATTTTTTTACCACTAGTGCCCCTGGGAAGCCCCACAACGCTCTTTGGTAGCCCAATAAATGTTAGTTGGATAAATAACTGGCTACCAATCAATTCATCACGACTTGAGTGTTTTGGAGCCTTGATTTATGAAATTGGGAGATACGATTTTTAAGTCATCCCCTTCTCAAACAGCAATTTCCTCCCTCGCACAGCACTAATTCTCTCTTAATTTGGCCTCCCAGAATAAAGGTTTGATACAAGGCAGTCACTGCGCTTCCCAGGTAGCACTCGTGGTAAAGAACCTGCATGCCAATGCAGGAGATGTTACAGACTTGAATTCGATCCCTGGATTGGTAAGATCTCCTGGAGTAGGAAATGGCAACTCACTCCAGGATTCTTGCCTGGAGAGTCCCATGGACAAAGGAGACTTGTGGGCTGTAGTCCATAGGGTCACAAAGAGTCGGACATGACTGAAGCAACTTCGCACACATGTACGCACAAGGCAGTCACATACATTTCCCTAGTCAAAACATCCTTGGGATGGCTGTAAAGAGCATTTGTGGAGTCTCTGAATTTGGCCAAGTCATCTGACATGCATGTATGTGATATGAACACACATATATCATACATATTATTTATCTCAAAAATGCCAAGCTAAAGTCATATATCACATGCAGCTATGTTCCAGGTGGGACTTGACCTTTGTTGTATACATATTTTCATAGGACCGTGCTTTGGACCTGTTAAGAGTGGCTGAGGGTTGAAACTGGCTTTTCTTTTAAAGATCTACTGCATTTTCTCAGACTAGGATTGTCATCTTCCATTCACCACTAGATGGCCCATCAATCAAACAAAAAAATTATCCCTTCATTCGGAAAAAGGTTTATTGAACAAGTTTCCCACAATCATTTGAGTATCACCATCATGAATTTGAGCCATATCTCAGCATACTACTATATATTTTTAAAATATTTTTCTTTAAATTGACAATTTTTAACTTAAATATGCTTATTTTAGAAGTAAACTGGAAGATGAGGGGTAGAAAAAAGAGAGGTATATTTCAACACAATGGCCCCAGAGAGAAAGAGCTGCACCAAATATTAATGGGAAAGGATAATGGGTCTGAAGCCGATGATCCAAAACTCAAGGGACTCAGATCAGTAGACAACAGAGAGATGGAGGGAGCAGATGAGAAAAAAGGAATTTCAAAACTGAGACAGAGGGGCTTCCCTGGTGGCTCAGTGGTAGAGAATTCACCTGCCAATGCAGGGTACATGGGTTTGAGCCCTGGGCCAGGAGGATCCTACATGCCACGGAGCAGCTGGACCCGTGCACCACAGCTGCTGAGCCTGTGCTCTGGAGCCCACGTGCCACAACTGCTGAAGCCCAGGCATCCTGGAGCCTGTGTTCTGCAATAAGAGGAGTCATCACAATGAGAAGGCAGAGCACTGCAACTAGAGAGTGGCCCCCACCTGCTGCAACTAGAGAAAAGCACCCACAGCAATGAAGACTCAGCACAGCCAAAAATAAAATAAATAAGGAGTGTGTACGTGAGAGGCTTCCCAGGTGGCACAGTGGTGAAGAGTCTGCCTGCCAATGCAGGATACACGGGAGACTTGAGTGTGATCCCTGAGTCAGGAAGATCCCCTGCAGGAGGAAATGGCAGCCCACTCCAGTATTCTTGCCTGGAGAAAGGCATGGACAGTGGAGCCATTGCCAAGAGTCAGACACTAATGAGAAACTGAGCGTACACTTAGAAGAGGCAGGGAGTTATAATTTTAATAAAACAAAGGGAAAACCTGGGCAAAATATAGGATGAGGAAAGCATAGAACCTAGGGAATAGGGAGGAGCTGAGACAAATACAGAAAAGTTGGTATAAGAAATTTATATAAGGTGAGGCTGCTGCTGATTTTGGCAAGCCAGAGGCCAAAAGAAAGGTGGAGCCTAAGGAAGAGGCATGGGGGTGGGCACTGAGGAGTACAAGGAGGTGTACCTGACACTGGGCTGCCTAGCCGGTTTCCATCCCTTCCTCCTTCCTTTGGGGGAACATTGGGAAACACCGTTCAGTAACCAAGCCCCAAATTGTGGCCCAACAGACCACAAACTTGCAAATGCCTTACCTACAGACCATGTGGCCATGTGTGTTTGGGAATTCAGAATTGTTTGGATTTTAGAAAAGGTATACAGTATGTACTCAACAGTAAGTAACATAACCAGTGTGGTCTGGGGCAACACCTCGTAATCAAACATATTACTATTTCTGCAGTGAAATGCATGGTTGATCACAGAGTGGGATAGATGAAGATTATGAAAGAGCTTTAGGTTAGTCCAGGTTAGGTTTTGTGATCAGAGGAATTTTGATGCCAAACTTAAAAAAAAAAAAAAGAAAAAAAAATCTCTTGACTTTTAGAGCCTTTTGAACTATGCGAACTGCTAATGTCTAAAATTTGAAGCTGGGTCATGGGTATCTGGATGTTTGTCATATTAATTTAAACCTTTTTATATATCTGAAACGTCAATTTGGGGAGGTGCAAAAGTAAACTTTAATGCAAATAACATTTTAGTAAAGTAAGCCTCAAATTTTAAGAATTGGTATCATACCGTCTTTTCTCTGATGGTAGTACATTTAAATTAGACATTGATGGGATTTTTCTGGTGGTCCAGTGGCTAAGATATTCCATGCTCCCAATATGGGGACCCTGGGTTCGCTTCCTGGTCAGAGAACAGGTTCTAGTCAGGAACTAGATCCAGTTGCCACAACTAAGATCCAGGGCAGCCAAACAAATAAATAAATACTTTTTAAAAAATAAATTAGACATTGATAACCTAATTACAATTGATAGCATATTTTGCATGTCACAGCAATTACCTTTTTAACTTAATATTTTGAACATTTTTATCTATTAGTATGAATATATAGTCATGGCATTCTTTACATATGATACATATTAAGTAAGAGTATGTATGCTTGCCTCTCTTATTCATTTTTTTTCTTTCTTTATTTTCAATTGAAGTAGAGTGGATTTATATAAGTTTCAGGTATATAATGTAGTGATTCACAATTTTTTAATGAAAGATTGATTTTTAAAACCTTTGCATCTCATAGGCTTGTGTCTGTTCTGAGAGGGCACATAACACAGTACTAGCTTCATAGCAGGCTTACTAAATACTTGTTGAATTAAATCAACTTGACCTAGCCCTCTCACGCTATTGTTCATTATCCTTGCCTTAGAAAAAGCAACAGATGCTCGGCTGGTTAGAGAGGTTAGTCTGGTTTTGAATACAAATAAGAAGTAAGCTGGAACAAGGACCGGCCCTAGGAAAAAGCCATTCATTCTTTCATTCAATAATTCAACAAATACTTATTGAAGATCACTCTGAACCTAGCACTGTGCTAGAGGCTAAAAAGTCATGGGAGGCAACACATGAACAGTATTTCCTCTCCATGAATGAGAAATTCATGGTCTGATGGAGGAGATGAGCTTCTCCCACCTTCCTGTGATTTAATGGGCTGAGTGCCGCAGGAGAGGCAATGAGGGCAATGAAGTCTCCATATGCCAAGCATATGGACACCTGTGCGTGCCTGGAGATCTTAACAGAGGAGCTGGGAGTACTGCAGTCCTCACACTGCTACCATCTAAAATGGCAATCTGCTCTGTCTGCTCCCTTGAGGGCTTGAGTCTTCATGAAATTAGATTTCTGAGGTTCCCAGAGCTTCCTCTCCACCCAAGAAGGAGAAGAGTGGAAGACTCCCCAGTGCTTACAGAGTATCATTTTAGATGGCCCCTGGGGCAATTTATCATGGTCTCCAGGATGATATTCTAAAACAGTCCCTGATCTGACAGCCCCTGCTCCAGACAGTCCCGCTCCAATAATTCCCATAAGAAAATGCCCTCATAACTCTACATTCCTCAGAAAAGACTTCCTGAAGCCCAGAGGCTGCAGAAGTTCTCCAATGACTGAAGATCTTGGTTTCTGTCTTCCTTGATCCTAGCCAAACTCAGCTCAGCCCGGGTCTACACTGTGATGTGGGCCACCAGATTTTTATCTGAGGATAATAAAGAAGTTGATGTATGCAGCTGTGTATCCACCTCATAGAGTTAGTGTCAGGATTAAATCAGATTATCCACATAAATTGGTTAGTACTCAAATATTAGATCTTATTATTTATTACTACTATCCTGGTCAAGGAGTACTCCAGTTCCAGTAAATTCCACCCATGGATCTAGATCTCTAAGAGGCTGACACCTGTGGGATCAAAGGTTCTGTTTGTGAAGAGGAAATGGTACTCAACTCCAAGATCTAGAAATTCCATGATGGTACATTCATAGCTGAGAGAAGGAGGCTGGGTTGGGGACCCCTACCCCCACCCCATTCCAGTGACATGATTATCGTAAAGATCACCAATGACCTCTTTCTTGGTCAATTCAATGGATCATTTTCAACCCTTATCTTCTGTGACCTCGTCTTTCAGCAGGCAACACTGGCACTGTTTAGTTTTCCTTCTTTCCATGAGATGTGGTATTGGCTTATATGCGACCACACCCTCCAGGTTTTCCTCTTTCTCTCTGGCCACTCCTTCTGATTCTCCTTTGCAGGCACTTCTTCCTCCAGCCATCTCTTCACTGCTGGTGACCATCAGGGTTCATCCCTAGGCAACCTTCTCTTCTCACTAGACCTATTCTCCTCAGGTAATCTTATCCACACCCATGCTTCAGTGACCCATATGCTGATGACTCTTAAATCTCTAGCCCAGATCTCTCTTTTGAGCTCCACACCCATAGATCCAACAGCCAACTGAACATTTCCTCATGAATGTCTTACCGGCCCCTCAAATTCCACATGGTCCTAATTCAACTCATCATCCTCGCCTTACCTCCATGAAGAACCTTGCTCCTCCTCTTATGTTCCCTAGCTCTCTCTCTGTCATCAGCTGCATCTAATCCATGTGGAGATGGCTCTACTTCTAGAATATACCCTGCGTGAATCCATTGCTCTTCATTTCCATTGAAAGTGAAAGTGTTAGTCGCTCAGTCATGACCAGCTCTTTGTGACCCCATAGTCTGTAAACCACCAGGTTCCTCTGTCCATGGAATTCTCCATGCAAGAATACTGGAGTGGGTTGCCATTCATTTTCATTAGCACCACCCTAATAGCACCATCTCTCACTTGTAACAGCTTTCTAATGGATGTCATTCCCTTCTGCTTTTCTCCTCTCCTGTCCTTTCCCCACACTAAAGCTGGAAGGAGTGTTCTGAAACAGCAAAGAACTGTTACTGTCACTCACCTGCTTAAAATCTTTCAACAACACCTTAGAGTTTTTAGGTAATAATAATAAAAGCTTGTATTCATATTTTGCTTATATGTGCTGGGCATTCCTCTGAGATATATATTGCCAACATTCAATGAAGAACCAAGACCTGGCAACTATGTGAGTGAGCTTGCAAATAGATTGATTAACCAGCCCTAGTCAAATGTTGAGAAGGCTGCCTTAGCCAACAGTTTAATTGCAACTTTAGCCCAAATTACCTAAATAGATCACTCCCACATTTCTGATCCTTAGCAACTATGTGAGATAAGTGCTTGTTGTTTTAAACAGACAAGTTTGGGGGAAACTTGTTAAACAGTGATAGATAACTTATTTAACACTCTATTTCAGTTCAGTTCAGTTCAGTCGCTCAGTCGTGTCCAACTCTTTGAGACCCCATGAATTGCAGCACGCCAGGCCTCCCTGTCCATCACCAACTCCCAGAGTTTACCCAAACCCATGTCCATCGAGTCAGTAATGCCATCCAACCATCTCATCCTCTGTCGTCCCCTTCTCCTCCTGCCCCCAACCCTTCCCAGCATTAGGGTCTTTTCCAATGAGTCAACTCTTTGCATCAGGTGGCCAAAGTATTGGAGTTTCAGCTTCAAGATCAGTCCTTCCAATGAACACCCAGGACTGATCTCCTTTAGGATGGACTGGTTGGATCTCCTTGAAGTCCAAGGGACTCTCAAGAGTCTTCTCCAATACCACAGTTCAAAAGCATCAATTCTTCGGCACTCCGCTTTCTTCATCGTCCAACTCTCATCCATACGTGACCACTGGAAAAACCATATCCTTGACTAAGCAGACCTTTGTTGGCAAAATAAACACTCTAGTATATGACCTCAAATTTTATTCATTCATTCATTCAACCAAACAACCAATAACTATATAATGAGTATCAAGTATGAAAAATCAGTTAGTTCAGTTCAGTTCAGTTCAGTCGCTCAAAGAAGTAATTTTCATATTTGGTGCTAGTATGAAAAATACAAGCACCAAATATGAAAATTACTTCTTTATCCACCTTGCCTTACCTTTGTCTCACCCCTCCACCCCCATGACAGTGGCCTGAGTTTTCATGCTTTGGTGCTTTTGTGCTGCCCAAGACGATCCTTTGCTTCTTTTTTATCCTGGTCACCTTCCAGTCTTCCTCAAAGTAGAATTACTGTATAGCTCTCAGTTTAAGTTACATGCTTCATTTTTGTGCTCAGTTAATTTTTTTAAATATTTTTTATTGAAGCATAATTGCTTTGCAGAATTTTGTTGTTTTCTGTAAAACTTGGACATGAATCAGCCATAGGTATACATATATCCCCTCCCTTTTGAACCTCCCTCCAATCTCTCACCCCATCCGACCCCTATAGATTGATACAGAGCCCCTCTTTGAGTTTCCTGAGCCATAGAGCAAATTACTGTTGGCTATCTATTTTACATATGGTAATGAAGGTTTTCATGTTACTCTTTCCATACATTTCACCCTCTCCTCACCTCTCCCCATGTCCATAAGTCTACTCTCTATGTCTGTTTCTCCACTGCTGCCTGGTAAATAAATTCTTCAGTACCATTTTTCTAGATTCTGTATATATGCATTAGAATATCATATTTATCTTTCTCTTTCTGACTCACTTCACTCTGTGTAATAGGTTCTAGGTTCATCCATCTCAGAACTGACTCAAATTCATTCCTTTTTATGGCTGAGTAATATTCCACTATGTATATGTACAACAACTTCTTTATCCATTATTCTGTAAATGGACATCTAGGTTGCTTCCATGTTCTAGCTATTGTAAATAGTGCTGCAATGAACAATGGGATACATGTGTCTCTTTCAATTTTGGTTTCCTCATGGTATATGCCTAGGAATGGGATTGCTGGGTCATATGGTGGTTTTATTCCTAGTTTTGTAAAGAATCTCTATACCATCTTCCATAGTGGCTGTATCAATTTACATTCCCACCAACAGTGCAAGAGTGTTCCCTTTTCTCCACACCCTCTCCAGCATTCACTATTTGTAGACTTTTTGATGATGTCCATTCTGACCAGTGTGAGGTGATAACTCATTGTAGTTTTAATTTGCATTTCTCTAATAATGAGTGATGTTGAGCATCTTTTCATGTGTTTGTTAGCCATCTGTATGCCTTCTTTGGAGAAATGTCTGTTTAGGTCTTTTCCCCACTTTTTGATTTGGTGGTTTGTTTTTCTGGCATTGAGTTGTGTGACCTTCTTGTATATTTTAGAAATTAATCCTTTGTCATTTGTTTCATTTGCTATTATTTTCTCCCATTCTCAGGGTTCTCTTTTCACCTTGCTTATAGTATTCTTTGCTGCACAAAACCTTTTAAGTTCAATCAGGTCCAACTTGTTTACTTTTGTTTTTATTTCCATTACTCTAGCCGGTGGGTCATAGAGGATCTTGCTTTGATTTATGTCATCAAGTGTTCTGCCTATGTTTTCCTCTAAGAGTTTTATAGTTTCTGGTCTTACATTTAGGTCTTTAATCCATTTTGAGTTTATCTTTGTGTATGGTGTTAGGAAGTGTTCTAATTTCATTCTTTTACATGTAGTTGTCCAGTTTTCCCAGCACAATTTATTGAAGAGGGTATCTTTGCCCCATTGTATATTCTTGCCTCCTTTGCCAAAAATAATGTACCCACAGGTGCATGGGTTTATTTCTGCACTTTCTATCCAGTTCCATTGGTCTCTATTTCTGTTTTTGTGCCAGTACCATACTGTCTTGATGACTGTAGCTTTGTAGTATAACCTGAAGTCAGGAAGGTTGATTCCTCCAGCTCCATTCTTCTTTCTCAGGACTGCTTTGGCTATTCGGGGTCTTTTGTGTTTCTATATGAATTGTGAAATTTTTTGTTCTAGTTCTGTGAAAAATGCCATTGGCAATTTGATAGGGATCACATTGAATCTGTAGTTTGCATTTAGCTGTATAGTCATTTTCACAATATTGATTCTTCCTATGCAGGAACATAGACTATCTCTCCATCTGTTTATGTTGTCTTTGATGTCTTTCATCAGTGTTTTATAATTTTCTGTGAACAGTTCTTTTGTCTCCTTAGGTAAGTTTATTCCTAGATATTTAATTCTTTTTGTTGCAATGGTGAATGGGATTGATTCCTTAATTTCTCTTTCTGATTTTTCATTGTTAGTATATAGAAATGCAAGTGATCTCTGTGTCTTGATTTTGTATGCTGCAACTTTGCTAAATTCACTGATTAGCTCTGGTAATTTTCTGATACTATCTTTAGGGTTTTCTATGTATAGTATCATGTCATCTGCAAACAGTGAGAGCTTTACTTCTTTTCTGATCTGGATTTCTTTTATTTCTTTTTCTTCTCTGATTGTTGTAGCTAGGACTTCCAAAATTATGTTGAATAATAGTGGCAAAAGTGGACACCCTTGTCTTGTTCCTGATATTAGGGGGAAAGCTTTCAGTTTTTCACCATTGAGAATAATGTTTGCTGAAGGCTTATCATACATAGCCTTTACTATGATGAAGTAGGTTCCTTCTATGCCCATTTTTTGAAGAGTTTTCATCATAAATGGGTGCTGAATTTTGTCAAAGGTGTTTTCTGCATCTATTGAGATGATCATATGATTTTTATCTTTCAATTTGTTAATATGGTGTATCACGTTGATTGATTTGCATATACTGAAGAATCCTTGCAGACCTGGAATAAACCCAACTTGATCAAGGTGTATGAACTTTTTGGTGTGCTGCTGAATTCTGTTTACTAAAATTTTGTTGAGGATTTTTGCATCTATGGTCGTAAGTGATATTGGCCTGTAGTTTTCTTTTTGTGTGTTGTCTTTGTCTGGTTTTGGTATCAGGGTGATGGCAGCCTCATAGAATGAGTTTGGAAGTGTTCTTTCCTCAACAGTTTTTTGAAATAGGTTTAGAAGGATAGGCATTAGCTCTTCTCTAAATGTTTGATAGACTTCTCTTGTGAAGCCATCTGGTCCTGGGCTTTTGTTTTGGGGGAGATTTTTTATCACAGCTTCAATTTCAGCACTTGTAATTGGGTTGTTCATAATTTCCATTTCTTCCTGGTTCAGTCTTGGAAGATTAAACTTTTCTAAGAATCTGTCCATTTCTCCCAGGTTATCAATTTTATTGCCATATAGTTGTTCATAATAGTCTCTTATCATCCTTTGTATTTCTCCATTATCTGTTGTAACCTCTCTTTTTTTCATTTCTAATTTTGTTGATTTGATTCTTCTCCTTTTTTTTGATTTATCTGTCTAAAGGCTTGTCCATTTTGTTTATCTTCTCAAAGAACCACTCTTTAGTGTTATTAATCTTTACTATTGTTTCTTTCATTTCTTTTTCATTTATTTCTGCTCAGATCTTTATGATTTCTTTCCTCCTACTAATTTTGGGGGGAGGTTGTTTGTTCTTCTTTTTTCAGTTGTTTTAGGTGTAAAGTTAGATTGTCTATTCGATGTTTTTCTTGTTTCTTGAGGTAGGATTGTATTGCTATAAACTTCCTTCTTGGAGAACTGCTTTTGCTGCATCCCATAGGTTTGAGTTGTCGTATTTTCATTGTCATTTGTTTCTAGAAACTTTTTGATATCCCTTTTCATTTCTTCAGTAACCTGTTGGTTATTTAGAAATGTGTTGTTTAATCTCCATGTGTTTGTGTTTCTTACAGTTTTTTTCTTGTAATTGATATCTAGTCTCATAGCGATGTGGTCGGAGAAGATGCTTGATATGATTTCAGCTTTCTTAAATTTACTGAGGTTTGTTTTGTGACCCAAGATATGCTGTATCCTGGAGAATGTTCCATGTGCACTTGAGAAGAAGATGTATTCTTCTGCATTTGGATGGAATATCCTGAAGATATCGATGAGATCCATCTCATCTAATGTATCACTTAAGACTTGTGTTTCCTTATTAATTTTCTGTTTTCATGATCTGTCCATTGGTGTGAGTGGGGGGTTAAAGTCTCCTACTATTATTGTGTTACTGTCAATTTCTCCTTTCATGTCTGTTAGTGTTTGTCTTATGTATTGAAATGCTCCTATGTTGGGTGCACAGATATTTACAATTGCTATGTCTCCCTCTTGGAGTGATCCCTTGATCATTATGTAGTGTCCTTCCTTATTTCTTGTAATCTTCTTTGCTTTAAGGTCTATTTTGTCTGATGTGAGGCTTGCTACCACAGCTTTCTTTTGCTTTCCATTTGCATGGAATGTGTTTTTCCATCCTCTCATTTTCAGTCTATATGTGTCTTTAGGGCTGAAGTGGGCTTCTTGTAGACAGTATATATATGGGTCTTGTTTTTGTATCCATTTTGCCAGTCTGTGTCTTTTGGTTGGAGTATTTAATCCATTTACATTTAATGTAATTATTGATATATATGAGCCTATTGCCATTTCCTTAATTGTTCGGGGTTGATTTTGCAGATATTTTTCTTCTCTTGTATTTCTTGACTATCTAAGTCCTTTTAACATTTGTTGTAAAGCTGGTTTTGTGGTACTGAATTCTCTTAACTTTTGCTTGTCTGAAAGGCTTTTTATTTCTCCATCAATTTTGAATGGGATCCTTGCCGGGTACAGCAATCTTGGTTGTAGATTTTTTCCCTTTCAGTTCTTTAAATATATCCTGCCATTCCCTTCTGGCCTGTAGAGTTTCTGCTGAAAGATGCGCTGTTAAGTGTATGGGGTTTCCCTTGTATGTTACTTGTTGCTTCTCCCTTGCTGCTTTTAATATTCTTTCCTTGTGTTTGGTCTTTGTTAGTTTGATTAGTATGTGTCTTGGCATGTTTCTCCTTGGTTTTATCCTGTATGGGACTCTTTGTGCCTCTTGGGCCTGATGGACTATTTCCTTTTCCATGTTGGGGAAATTTTCGACTATAATCTCTTCAACAATTTTCTCATATCCTTTGTTTTTCTCTTCTCCTTCTGGGACCCCTATAGTTCAAATGTTGGTGCGTTTGATATTGTCCCAGAGGTCTCCGAGACTGTCCTCAGCTCTTCATTCTTTTTCGTTTTTTCTGCTTTTCCAAAGTTATTTCCACCATTTTATCTTCCAGCTCACTGATTCGTCCTTCTGCTTCAGATATTCTGCTATTGATTCCTTCTAGAGTATTTTTAATTTCAGTAATTGTGTTGTTTGTCTCTGTATGTTTATTCTTTAATTCTTCTAAGTCTTTGTTAATTGATTCTTGCATTTTCTCCATTTTGTTTTCAAGGTTTTTGATCATCTTTACTATCATTATTCTGAATTCTTTTTCATGTAGTTTGCCTGTTTCCTCCTCATTTATTTGGACTTCTGTATTTCTAGTTTGTTCCTTCATTTCTGTAGTATTTCTCTGCCTTTTCATTATTTTTTTTAACTTAGTGTGTTTAAGGTCTCCTTTTCCCAGGCTTCAAGGTTGAATTCTTTCTTCCTTTTCATTTCTGCCCTCCTCAGGTTGGTCCAGTGGTTTGTGTGAGCTTTGTATAGGGTAAGATTTATGCTGAGTTTTTGTGTGTTCGTTTTTCCTCTGATGGGTAAGGCTGAGTGAGGGGGTAATCCTGTCTGCTGATGATATGGTTTGTATTTTTTTTTGTTTCTTGTTTAGATGAGGTGTCCTGCCCAGGGTGCTACTGGTCGTTGGATAATGCTGGGTCTTGTATTCAGTTGTTTCCTTAGTGTGAGTTATCACTATTTGATACTGTCTAGGGTTAGTTCGCTGGTAGTCTAGGATATTGGAGTCAGTGCTCCCACTCCAAAAGCTCAGGGCTTGATCTGTGGTCAGGAATGACAATTCCACAAGTGGTTTGTGATGGCATTAAGGGAGAGGAAAACAAATATCCAAAAACAGGAAACCAAAGATGAACTCCAGACAAATGGCAGTTACAAAATCAGGCAAATAATAATTAAAGTAATGGAATATACACATATACATATACACCCATGAGCGAAACCAAAACAGTCCAACAAAAATAAAGCACAGTAGATTGATCCATGAACAAAGGAAATCAAAAATTACATTTACAAGTTAAGATCAAAACTAGTTTAAGTACAAACTGGAAAACAAAAGTAGAACAAGGTGCCAAGTGGGAATAAAGCAATGAAAACAAAACTAATATGTTGTGAGGAAAGGAAAGAAAGAAAGAATAGATATGTGAAGTTAAAAAGAAGTAGATGAAGAAGATTTATATACAATAAAGATTAACTGCAAGGGGAAAAGAAGAGTAGGAAAGGCAAACAAAGGAATAAATGTAGAAAAATCTAATAGGTTTTTTAAAAAATTAAAATTATAAAAAAGAGAAAAAGAAAAAAAAAAAACAGGAGAAGAAAGAAGAAAGGGAAAAAAAGGAAAACTCCACCAAACTGCAAAAGCCCAACATAGAGGCAGAGGTTTATAACAGCAGTAAAAATTATGACTGAAGATACACATGTACGTATATACCCATAAGGAAAATCAAAACAGTCCAACAAAAATAAAGTACAATAGATTGACCGGGTGTACAAAAAGAAACCAAAAATTATACCTACCAGAACAAAACTAACTAAAGCACAAACTGGAAAACAAAGCTAGAGCAAGGTGCCAATTGGGAGGTAAAGCAATGAAAATAAAACTAACAAATATGTTGAAAGGAAAGAAAGAATAGATATGCAAAGTTAAATAGAGGTAGATAAAGAAGAGTTACATACATTAAAGATTAACTGCAAGGGGAAAAGAACAGTAGGAAAAGCAAACAAAGGAATAAATGTAGAAAAATAATAATAGGTTTAAAAATCAAAATTAAAAAAGAAAAAAAGAAAAGGAAAACTTCACAGAACTGCAAAAAGCCCAACGTAGAGGCAGAGGTTTATAAAAGCAACAAAAAATGTGACAGAAAAAAAAAAAAAAACAGCTCAAAAGCTTAATTAGATTTCATAGTGCCAATAAAATTGACAACTACAACAGAGGGGGAAAAAAGAAAAAAATCCAAAAGAATATACAAAGCAAGTCAAAACATAAGAATAATAAATGTTTTTCTTGACTCATTGCTCTCAGAGTCCTTTCCCTCACTGGGAGTCACAGTCCACCTCACCTCCCTAGGATGCTCTCCAACACTGTGCTGATCTTTGAACCTGCTGTGGGGGGCAGCTCAGATTCTAATCTGGTCCTACTCCTATGTGTTCTTGCCTCCAATGTTCACAGCTATCAGAACTACTGTGTTTTCTTTTGTGGGTGCTCTCAATGCCCTTTTATATATTCCATAGACACAGAGTCTGCCTAGTTGATCATGTGGATTCAATCTGCAGCTTGTACAGCTGGTGGGAAGGTTTTGGATCTTCTTCCTTGGCCACATTGCCCCTGGGTTTCAGTTGTGGTTTTATTTCCACCTCTGCATGTGGGTTGTGACTGGGGTTTGCTCCTGAGGCTGCCCTGGAGGGGTTGGGTTTTCCAGGTGTGGAGGTGGTGCAGCTACTTGGGCTTCAGGGGTTCTGGCAGCACCAGGTACTAAGGGGAATTGGCAGCTAGGGCAGCAGGAAATATAGTGCTCTAGAAGGATATGGTAACTAATCTTGGCCAATACACTACAGTATTCTTGCCTGGAGAACCCCCTTCCCTGACAGAGAAACCTGAGAAGCCACAGTCTACAGGATCACAAAAAGTTGGACATGACCAAAGCGACCCTGCGTGCATAGAGGCAAGAGTTTTTTTTTTTTTTTTGCCTGTGGCAGCTCTGCACCAGAGAGAGTTGAGCGTTAAGGTGCCACAGCTGCTTGGTTTGCAGGGACCCTGGCAGCTCCAAGAGTCCAGGGACACGGACTGCATCCGCTGCAGGAGTTATGGTCTTATCAGAATCTTTTTTCAAGCCTGTTGTAGCTGGCGGTCAGAAGGCTTCTTTGGCCAGTCTTTCTCCATAGCTCTGCTGGTCCAGGCACTTAGAGGGCTCCCTTGCCTGGGGTCCTTCTCTGTTGTTCAATGTGTCAGGCACTTAAAGGGGCACCCTGGGTGGGGTCCTCCTCTGTATTTCAGTGCATCAGGCATTTGATGGGCCAGCCTCTCTCTTGTTCAGCTGCCGATGCTTGCATGTGGGGAGAGAGAGTCTATGGTGATGGCTCCACCCCCATGCATGACTCAGCAGTATCGCCTTGCTTCCCTGGCTGCCCGGCTTTCCTCCACAGGCATTTCCCCCCACAATCTCCTCCCTCACCTCTACTCGATCCATCTTTCTACAGTAAACAATAGCCTTCACCCTGGGATCACTCCAGACTCCCCAAACTCCAGCTCTCAGCTGCTGTGCCTTGCAGGGGACCCTCCTCCCTCTCTGGGGTACGTATGGCTGTGGCAAGGATTGTCTGATTCTCATTCCATTTAGGCTTCCACAGACCAGTTTTTTCACTCTCAGCCTTAAATGTTTCTCCTCTGACTCAGACAGTTGCCCTGATGTGGGGATTGGACCCCTGCTTCAGTTCCCCCACCTGATGAGGGCAGGTCCAGTCCTACTAACACTCCTATTTTTCCCTAGATCCTTCATCCTACCGAGTTTTGCATGGTTCTATATATTCTTTTCCTCTGTTCAGGTACTCCTATCCGCTCTCAGCTGGTGTTCTGCATGCACTTCTGTGTCTGAAGGTGTATTCCTGATGTATCCGTGGAGAGAGATGTACTCCACGTCCACCTACTCCTCTGCCATCTTGTTATCCTCCGTCAGTTAATATTCTATAAACACCTCTCTTACAGCTATTATCTCACCACTGAACCTTGAAGGAGGAACTATGTCTTACTCATCTGCACATTCCCAGTGCCTGCTTAGGTCTGTAGAATTGAAACAGGAGGAAAGGGGTGACAGCCTCTAAAGGGAATGATATAGCCTGAGGAAGTGACATAATAACTGTTAGAACCAATTTACATTCCAAGATGGTGGAAGAGGCCACTTACCAGTAGAAGACCTTGTAATACATTAGCATGCTAAATGACAAGCCCCACAAGGCGCCATGACAGTTTCTGGGCTAATCATAAAAGGCCAAAATGGCGGTGGCCCAATTCCTGGAGATCCTCTCCCTTCTACCTAGCACTTCACTCCGAATCACCAGCACAAAGGAATGAACATGAGTAAATGAATGTAAGTTCTAGGAAAGGCAGGGGTTTTTGTCTTCTTTATTCACCGATGTATCCCAAAATCTACATAGGTCAGTGCTCAACAGTTACTGTTGAATATTGCAGAGGTTTAATGAAGAAACGAATGAAACAAAGCCCACATACCTGTAACATAACGAAAGGTGCTCCACCCCACTCATAATAAGTGTAAACTAGAATTAAAGTTGTAAACGATTTCCTTCTTGTTCAACTTGCCGAAATCCGAACGATTACAAGACTCGCATTGAAAAGCAGTAAGAAATTAACACTCTCATGCATTGCTTTGGGGATTACAAAATGGTACAACCTCCAGAGATGCCATTGGGCAATGTCTATCCACATTTAAAAAACAATTTACCTTCTGGGATTTTCTTAGAGTAGACTTTGACACTTGTGAAACAACTCATGTAACAGGGTTATTCCTTGTTTGAATTGGTTAAGGTTAGAAATAGCCCAATGTCCACAGGGAACTGGATAAATGAGCCGTGGTTCATCTGTACAATGTAAGTACATGCACTTTTTTAAAAAGATGGTTGAGACTTCCGTGGTGGTCCAGTAGATTAAGAATTTACAATTACAGAAAAAAAAAAAAGAAGATCCACCTATAATGCAGGGGATGCAGGTTTCAATCCCTGGTTGGGGAACTAAGATCCTCACGTGCTGCACAGGGCAACTAAGTACTCCACTCCGCAACTAGAGAGAAGCCTGTGTGCCACAATGAGATCTTGCATGCCTACAACTAAGACCCCATGCACCAAATAAATATTTTTAACAGATGAGAACTGAGAAGCTCTCCTCTGTACTGTTACTGAAGTATAGTTGATCTTCCATAATCTGTGGATCAGAACTCTTGGATACAGAGGCCCACTTACTATGTCATTTATATCATTGTTATCTAGGGACTTTTGAGCATACCCCAGATTTGATCTGTGGTGGTGACATAGAACCAAGCTCTTTGATAACAAGGAACTACTCGTATCTTTAGGATCCAATCACTACAGCGAAGAAACGCAAAGTACAGCAAAGGCTATATAATATGCTACCTCAGAAAAAAAGGAGGAAAAGATGAAACACACCACCAACACATACATATTTGCACAAAATTAAAAGTTTAAAACAAGAGATTTGATAAACAATGGGCAAGAGGATTGGGCAAAACCGGGTATTTAAGATAAGGTAAAGGAAGACTTTCTTAATGTATCCTTGTTAAATATAGATCCAATTTTAATCCTATATTTAAAATGTTTGAATCATGTGAAATGTGCTACCTATTTGAAAAGCATTAAATTACCTAGAAACAGCCCTATCTTTAAGCTAGTTACACATTGAAAAAGACACACTCAGTCCCGGAAACATATTCGTGTGGCGTCCTCCCAAAGACCTGTGCCTTCAAACAGGGACTCAACCTGAAAGAAGCCAAAGAAATCCAAAGCATACATGGTGAAATTTCAGCAACAGAAGCCTCCACTGAAGAGAGGGGAAGAAGAGCACCCCACCCCCTCAAGCCTATCCCCTACCGTGACTTTACATAGATCTTGCCTTTCCTAAGTGTAGCCCCTGCTCTCATCCCCAGCTCTACACTCGCCCACACATTCAGGACACAAGCTGAAGGTAGGCTCCTGAATCCAGGGCTAATACCAGCTCCTGGTTGTATACTGCAAATACTAGCTGGGTAGCATAAAATGAATTCCTTTTGCTAATTGAGAATCGACTTTTGAAGAATATTATGTAGAACAAAATGTAAAAGGTGCCCTGAACTCTCAGAAACAGACAAAACAAAAAAGATAGGAAAAGAACAAGCTATAACCACCACTGATAAGAAAACCTGGGCGTTATTTGGCACAAAATCCTATGATCATCGAATGTCTCAGAGCTGTAATTCTGTCTGATTACTCTGTGCTGTCATGAGGGTGGAAAAAACCCAGAATATTAATGTTTTTGTGTGACAATAAGGTGGCAGGCTGCAACTCTAAGCTAATCTCCCATGATGAATCAGAACAGTGCTGAGAGTCTTCAAGAGACAAGCACATTTATAATGATTTTTTTTGGAGGAAACAGAGACCTGTCAAGCCCCGATTCAGTAGCTTCTGCTGCTGTTTGCTTCTTAGTAGACAAGGCCAATTCTCCCTGTGGCACAGCTCCCCCTTCCCTCTCAGTGTTTTGTGGCACAAAGCTATGTGGGAGAGGGGTATATGGTATGAAGGGCAGGGGACAAGGCTAACTTGGATATGAGCTCTGGTTTCCAACTTTTTTAAAATGCAAAGCCCTCAGAAACAGCTATAATCTCTTTCAATGGGAGGAAAAAAGTTCAAGATTTTGCTTCGAGCTCTTTCCCGAGGCATACATGGAAAAGGTGGCCCATTTTAAAACACGAACGACTGTTCAGTTGATCTATCAATTGACTCCAAAACATTAAAGCTATAGCATGCATGCTCAGAACGTGTCTGACTCTTTGTGATCCTATGGGCTGTAGCCCACCAGGCTCCTCTGTCCAGGAATCTCCAGGCAAGAATACTGGAGTGGGGTTGCAATTTCCTCTCCAGGGGATCTTCCGACCTGGGATCAAACTCGTGTCTCTGGCATCCCTGCACTGGAAGGCAGATTCTTAACCACTGGACCACCAGGGAAGTCCATAAAGACTATAAACACGAGAATTTAATACAAGCATTGTAAAAATCTGCCCATTTAAATATAACCACAAGCCAAATTTACATGTAAAGTTATCTGCATATAAGCTGTGTTGCCTTTTGGAAAAGTTACTAACCTCTCAGAGACTCAGTCTATAAGATGAAGATAATAATATTCAGCTAACAAGGGGTTGTGAGGATGAAATGAGACAAATTATGCATTATCTGCCATTAAGGCAGATACCCAGTTCAGAAGTTAACTCACAGGCATTTATTAACCATTCATTTATCTTTTAGGAAGCTCCTATCTCTCTAAACTTCATTTTCATATCTTTAAATAGGAGATAATAATCTTCACAGGCCCAAGTGAGGAAAGGCAATAAGTTCCTACATATGAACAAGTTCCATTTGGAGAGTGCTTTTGTAAAGTCCAATTTGTTCGTAAGTCCAACAAAGTTAGCCTAGGTACCCAACTAACACAGTTGGCTATATAGTACTGTACTGTAATAGGTTTATAATACTTTTCACACAAATAATACATAAAAAAAAACAAACACAAAAAATAAAGAAAACATTTTAATCTTACAGTACAGTACCTTGAAAAGTACAGTAGTACAGTATAACAGCTGGCATAAAGGGCTGGCATTGAGTGAACAGGCAAGAAGAGTTACTGACTGGAGGAAGAGGGGGTGGGGATGGTAGAGCTGAAGGATCATCAGCAATAGGAGATGGAGGGCAAGCTGCAATTTCACTCACACCTGATGTTGATGGCACAGGTTCTGGTTCCTTGCTGGATTCTACCACCCTTGAAAAAATGATCCAGTGATGTCTGGGTAGTAGCTCTTTCTTCTCATAGTAGACAACACGGTGACATGGTAGCACTGGATTGCATTCTGAATGGCTGCTGCAACACTACCTAATACCCTTCTAGAAGGTTTGGGTCCAGTGCCTCAAACTAACAGTCCCTCCTTAAACAAAGAAATCTTGCATTTCTTGCACATGAATCTTTTTCGGTTTCCAGTTTTACTTCTTCTTTTTGGTCTCTCTTTGTCCTTTCTCTTCTTCTCCTCCACCTTTCCTTCCACCTTTTCACTTCACTCCACTCTCTCAATTATTCTCACTTTTGTTTCCATCATTATCACTTGGTTCCTCTTAGCAGTACCAGCTATATCACCACTGCTTTTACATTTGCTTCCAGACATCCTGGGCTTGAAATAAAAGTACTGTACACTACACAGTAAAGTACACAAAAGCACAACCATCCACTGAGGATGCACTCACATGACAATGTACACCAGACACGTAGACTAACAGGTGATTGGACATTTGAATGCACATTCACATCTTTGAAAGTTCACAACTTGAAGGTTCATTTATACCACTACTTATTTTAATTACCACTAAACACAGATCAAAAACATAGCACCAGTGCCTGGCATAGTAATCATTTAAGAAGTGAAAGCTAGTAGTAATGGTAGGAGTAATAAGAGGAAGAGGAGGAAGAGGAGAAGAAGGAGGAAGAGGATAGAAATGTACACAAAAATCACAGGAAGAGAGATTTGACTTAGACATAAGAACTTAGTAATGCAAATTTTTTTTATTGAAGTATATTTGATTTACAAAGTTCCAGGTGTACAGCAAATTGATTCAGTTATACCTACTTATATATATATATGTATATAAATAATATATATTTCAGATTATTATCCATTATATGTTATTACAAGATATTGAATATAGTTCCCTGTGCTATACAGTAAATCCTTGTTGTTTATTGTATATAGTAGTGTGTATCTGTTAATCCCATATTCCTGATTTATTGCTCTCCCCTGCCTTTCCCCTTTGGTAACTGTAATTTTGTTTTCTATAGAGTGACTCTAAATTTATTCTTCCTCCCACTCCCACCACACACAAAACACATACACACTTACACACTTAAAAACTCTATGTGACTCCAAACTCCATAGTATTGTATACAAAGCCTTTCAAGATCTCTGTCCTCTTTCTATTTTTCCAGATTCATCATCTTCCTATCCCTTTCCTCTGTCTGCACTGTAGCTCAGACAAGAATTCCCATAATTCTCATGCCCTGAACATGCAAGACTGTCTAGGCTGTTGTTATGATTTGTTATTTATATGATTATGTAGGTCATTTGTTGAGCACTTGCCATATGCTAAGCATATGCCTTATTCCCAGTTGACTGTCAGCTCCATGAGGAGCAAGGCCACCATTGTCATGGATTTACCCATGTACCCACACTTTCCAGCCAACTGCCTGGCCCATGGGGGGCCCTCAGTAAATATTTCTTGATGCCTGAATGAATCTAGCTCTCACAACAACTCTATCAGATGCATATAGCTTATTCTCATTTTATACATAAGAAACCAAGGCTCAGCTACATTAAATAAAACTCTTAAAAGTTGTAGCATTGAGACTACAACCCAAGTTTGTCTGGTTCCAGAAGTTCTCCTTGGAGCCACTCTCTTGTCCATCTCAGTCTCCCCAGTGCACACCGTTAATTCTCATGTTTTGGTATCTCTGCTCCTGCTGCCAACCCTGTCCTTTTCTCTCTGCCCATCCTATAAGCCCATCCTTTAAGACTCACTTCATGTCATTGTCTCTTATGATTACTCTACTTTTTATATTCTACTTTATTATGAAAATTATTTGAGATGGCTTTCATAGTGAAAACAAGAAAAACAAGGAAATGGTAAAAGCAAAGCCAAAAGAAAATTAGAATTATCAAAGGAAACAAAAACCCAAGGAGGCAAGACTCACCAAGGAAAAAAATTCTCGCTAAAAGACTCCTCTGTTTCTGAAGATGTGGGCCACAGATTTATTTCTAAGCTTGCTAGCAGCAAAGGCAAGGATAGAAACTTGATTAGTTACAGGATTCCTAGTTTCCATAAGTTAAAAAAAATACCTACCCCCTTCATTTTAAAAGAAGCTCTTTTTTTTCCCTCAGATATGGGAAAAACATCCTCCAAGGATTCTCAAAAAAAGAGATACTGTAAAATGAATTGGATGGAATTCTCCACAACACTCCTACGATGAATTTGATAGGAAACTGCTTATTTTATTAATATCCCTCATTGCAAAACAATCGCCTCCTCTGAGAAATCTTTCTTGGTTACCACCCCCAGCTTCTCAAGGCTGAAATAGGGCCCTTTTATGTTCCCATAACATCTTGTCCTTCCTTCAATCAGACTATATTATAATTATTTAAATATCTATATTCATCAGAGTGAGAGCTTTGGGAGAATAGGTAGCATGTTTTGGTTACCCCAATACCTGTCTCTCAATTTCCTTATCTGTAAATGGCGATATTAGTAGTACTTACATCCTGGAGTTATGATGAGGAAAAGAGTTAATACATGTAAATTGCATAGAACAATGCCCAGGGTGAGCACACAGATAAGTATTAGCTATTATGTACAACACTGGGCACCAGACATTCAATCAAAGTGTTGGATAAATGGATCAATGTGCGAGCCTGTGAATTCTCTTTGCCTAAAGAGCTCTCAAACTATGGAAGAAGCTATGAGTCTTAAGTTGTTTATTCTCTTTAGGTCTCTATTCAAAGGTCACTTTTCAGTGAGGTTCTACCCTGATCCCACTATCTAAAATTATAACTCACCTCAAAATATTTCCTATATCCCCTTCCTTGCTTCTTTTTTTTTTTTTGCCTTTGCACTTCACTCTATCTAACATATTATGTTTGATTGTTTATCGTGTTTATTCCTGCCCTTCCCCACTAGAATAGAAGCTCCATAAAGCCAAGGATGCTGTTTGTTTCTAGACAAGTACTTGGCAAATAGTGGATGATCAACAAATACTGATTGAAAGCATCATTGTTTGGAAACAAAGCAGAGTGGGGACTAGGATGAAACAAGCAAGGTGCCCAAGGCATATTTAAGGAAGCACTCACTCTCAGGATGGTGCAACAAGCCTGATTTTCCATAACCTTAAGAAAGTGACACCTTACAGTTTTAGCCTATGCACCTTGCTTGTTCATCCCAGTGCCAGCCCTGAAAGCAGGGGATGGACCAGATGACCTAGTGGGGTTCAATCTAGTCCTGAGCAGTGGAATGGAAGTAAATGCTTACCAACCATCTCTTTGCAGGGTGAACCATGATTTATAATGTTTGCCAATTTCTGTGGTGTAAATATTCCCACATGGCCCATTTGAAGCTATCAGTGAAATGTCCCCAAACAGAGAGTGGGGAAACATGCTCAAACTGCTCTTACGAGCTCATGCAAGTTGACTTCTGCACACCACTGGCCAGGATTCCTGGACTTTTTACTAACTGCAACCAAGGCCAGCATGAAGGATGGCAAAGAGAAATTAAAAAGGATAAGTGGATCAGCATTACCCATCTCCACCACTAAAAAAATTGTCCAGATGTGCACATTCTGAATGGAGGACCAGTGGCCTTACTTTCAAATTATGAGGGATGAAAGGAGCAAATCTAGTGTTTTGTTCGTACACAGTCTGATAAAGTAAGTACCACTATTGCCCCCATTTTACAGATGAAGCAACTGAAGCATAAAGATGATTAATAATTTGACCAAGGTGACACATCTAGGAAGAGGCAGAGCCAAGATTCAAAGAGAAACTTGTTAGATTCCAAAATCCATGTGTTTTCTCTACATAGCATAATATGGGGCTATGGCTTCAGAATATGGTGAGATGACCACAGGTATGTACTGAGAAGCTTCCATAGCCCCAGGCATGTATCACAGGTAAATTCCCTTCTTCCCATTTGCACAAGCTTCTACTAGCTCCAGAGGACAGTGGTTGCAGCTGTCTGTTTTTCTATATTCAGTGACAAGCACAGTGTCCAGAGCATAGACTTTATTCTATAAATAATGTCTAATGATGAAAGGAATAAAAAGAAGAAAGAAAGCAAATGGAGGAGAGGAAGGAATTTTTGCCCCATGGATACTATTTGTTTATGGATTACTTGAGAAGACTTTGGGCAAGAAATTTGCAAAGGTAGCCCCATGCAAATTCCTCTTTTCAACTTCTACTAATTAGATGATGCTAAAGCCTGCAGTGGATTCCTTCTGGTATCTCTTTTACCAGAGATTCACAAGGGTGTGGAATTGGGGGGATGGATTCTGGGATTATCATTGTTTCAGATTTGCTTTCCTAATTTTTGTGGGGAATAGCAGGCAGTGCCCAGGGATGTCACTGAGTGTCACAAGAAACGGCACAGGCTTTACAATTTCCATGACTAATCCCTATAGAGGAGGCAGTCCTCTCCCATAGATAATTGAATAGTGACTGAATTCAAGTTACCAGCTAAATTTCAGGACTCTTCCATTCGGGAGCCTTACCTAAACACCTTTTGTGAGATTTCTTTAAAGAGATAAAGTTATCTTCAGGTTGGTTTTTTTTTTCTGTCTCTCCTTCTTATTCATGAACATTTAATCAGTGCCAGGCCTGTTGCAGGGAAGAAAGTGAGCTGTGAGAAGTTGGTCACATCCCAGGTCTCAGGTGAATCCCTGGGATGGCTGCGCAGAGTGGGTTCTTGGCTTTGTGAAGGAAAGAATTCAAGAGAGCACCATAGTAAAGAGAAATCAGGTTTATTCAGGGAGATACACACTCCACAGACAGAGTATGGGCCATCTCAGAAGGCAAGAGGCACCAGGGTATGGTGTTGTCAGTTTTTATAGGAGTGGGTAATTTCACAGGCTAATGAGTGGGAGGAGTACTCCAGCTATTTAGGGGAAAGGGTGGGGATTTCCAGGAATTGGGCCACTGCCCACTTTTTGACCTTTGTGGTTGACCTTGGAAACTGTCATGCCATCTATTGGTATGTCATTTAGCTTGCTGATGTGTTACAATGAACTGAGGTTCAACGTCTAATGGAAGTTGGCCCACCCGCCATCTTGGACCTAGTTGGTTCTAACCAGTTTATGTTGTGTCTTCAGGTTACATGATTCTTTTAAAGGTTATACCCTGCCCCCTTCCTGTCTCAGGCCAAAGGTCACCCAAGCTTAAATATTCTGGACTGATTCAACACCTGGGGTCGTATACTGGGACAGCATCCAGGAGAGGTGGCCAGGAGACTGAATGTGTCCCAAAGACATATTTTTGCTCAGCATGCTCAATATTTCAGGATCATTTTTTGGCAATTTGAAAGTATTTATAAAAAAAAACAAGGAGATTTTGCATTTTTAAAACATCAGCTCTTTTAGTTTCTCTTGAAAAATGCGGAAGCTCTGCCAACTCTAGGCACGCAGTCTGACCTGTATCCTCGCAGGGGTGGATCTGAAGAGTGACTGCCCTGTGTGAACAGAGCATGCGCCCCTTCTCCCATTCACCTCTGATCCACCACTTCCCCTTCTCTGCCAGGCACAGAGGCAGGCTGTCATTTGTGCTATTTCATAATTCAGATGAGTATGTGCTCTCTAGTTTGCCACAAAGACTAGTACACCACACCCACTAGATTTGTTTCAGTTGCTTACCAGGCTCCTGCTGTCACTAGGTCTGTGTCTCTGACCCCCTACTCTAAGGACACAAGGCTGGTCTTAGACATGGGCAGGGTTTGTAGCTGCCAGCACTGATCTGTGATACAGGTTGCCAACAGAAAGGCCCTATGCCTCGAAAATAGCTTTCCAGGGGCCTACCTACCTGAAATTCACATTATCACTCACTTATTAGGTTAAAGAACATAGCCTTCCCCTTTCAAAATGAAAGCACGTTAAGTTGGGAGGGACAGCCTATTCTGCTGGTTTCCAGGAACATGAAGGGGAGAGGGTCTGCAGCAGAAGGATTTTGGAAGGGGTTTAGGATGGCTAACATTGTTCAAGTCACTTGGCTAGTCTCCAGCAAAAGGAAGAGAGAGCATGTAGAGAATAAGTCACAGCATAAGTAAACTTTGCTGAAAGGAGGCCAAGAAGAAGGGCTCAGCAGAGCCTGAGGGCACACCCAGGGTGGCAAGCGCTGGTGGCCCTGTGGGTGGAGGAAGAATGAGAGTGCAGAAAAGCATCTGCCTTTTGTGGCCAGTGGGTCCTTCAGAGAAAGAATGAATTCGTTCTTTAGAAAAGATGGCTGGGTTGCCTGTAACTCACAGGTGGTGTGAAGGCTGTAGCTCTATAAACAGATCCTCTCGCAGTTACCAGAAGCTATTTTTGATCCTTGCAACATCATATGCTGGGCAGACAGTGCCCCTGTTGGAAAGCAGAGTCAAGCGACACAGCAATTGGTAGCTACCCTAGGGAGAGAGTTTCTGTTTTTTTTTTTTTTTTTCCATTCCAACACACCCTGAGCCACCCCTTCACCCTTCCCATCCTGCAAGCCTGGCATCTACTAGCAACAACCCCTCCCCAGCTCCCTGGAGCCCAGAGTGTTCTGTGGAAAGCCAGGTGGGATCCAGTGGCCATGCAGCTGCCCAAACTATCCTGTCCACCACTCCCAACCGGCTGGGTTCCAGGACTCTCTTGCTTCCATGGTCTCTCCCCCTGTCATAGGCAGCTCTTTCTTGCTTCTCTCTCTCTCTCTCTTTTTTGACTGCACTTCGCAGCATGTGGGATTTTAGTTCCCAGACCAAGGATCGAACCCATGCCTCCTGCAGTGGAAACGTAGATTCTTAATCACGGGACCACCAGGGAAGTCCCTTTCTTGCTTCTCTGACCTGGCTTTGCTCTCAGGACTTCAATTAAAGCGGCTCAGAAATTCAGGGAAATGTCAGTTTTGAATACTTGGGGAGGGAGATGACCCAGGTTGGGGGGGGGTCTTTATTTTAGTGTTTGAGGAGTAGCAACCAGAGGAGAATGGATGCAGGGCATAGAAGGGGACAGAAGAGTAAGGGGAAGGACTTGGCTTTCCTTAACATTTTACTCCCATTCTCATCCTCTGAGTGACTCCAGCTCTGGCCATATTCCCTGTGCCTCTTGGGGAATCCCCCAACCTCCACTTGCACAACATTGTTCAGGGGCCCGGCTCTTTTCTCCAACTTGTCTCCTACCACCTGTGCCCAGGCTGCAGCATGCTGATTTACGGATTAGTCAGATGAACACGTAACACCCACCTCCCCTCAGCCTTGGCAGCTTACATTTCCATGAGAGTGACAAGAAGGGTGGAAATACTTATTATCTACTTTATTGTATATGGAAGCCAATCCTCACAGGGCCCACACTTTTCCTCTCAAGCAGTGGTTGGTGCTTGGAGAGGCCGCGTGACCTTTTTAGGCCACTGGGAGAGCCCGGAAAGTGGTAATTTACCAAAGTCAACCCTTGATTCCTCCTGTGATTTATCCACTTGGCAGATTACCTGAGGATAATGCCTGTCTCTAAGCTGGTTTTCCCCTGCCTGCTAGCTGGCTTCTGAGCTGTTTTCCCCTCTGCTCCCATGACAGCCTGTGGATGTGTGCTTAAGGAATGCAAAGTTGAACATTTGCCTACGCAAAATGGAAATACAGAAGAAAATTGGATGGGGAAAGGGGAGGTGCACACAATCCTCTGATTCCTGTCAGCCAGAAATGATTTGGGGCCTTCAATTTAAATCCCCAAATTCCAACTGCACACTATGTGAAAAAGCCTTACTTTGGTAGCTAAAGAGACAGTACCTTTATTTGTCCTACGTGGCTTCTTTTTGTTTCTCAGGGGCCCCAGAGATGCAAGAGAGCTAAATATGAATGAAACAAGTTGACTAATAAGGCAAATTATACATCATCATCATTATCATCATCACAAAGACAGCTAACACTTGTTGTTTAGTTGCTAAGTCGTGTCCAACTCGTTTGTGACTGCATGGACTGTAGCCCATCAGGCTCCTCTGCACATGGGATTTTCTAGGCAAGAATACTGGAGTGGGTTGCCATTTCCTTCTCCAGGGGATCTTCCTGACCCAGGGATCAAACCCATGTCTCCTGTGTCTCCTGCAATGGCAGGCAGATTCTTTACCACTGAGCCACCTGGGAAGTCCTAGCTAACACTTATTATGTGCCAGGCACAGTTAAAATGGCTTTACTTGCATGAACTCAGTCATCACAACTGTGAACTGACATATCATTAACCCTGTTTTAGAGGAAAAGAAACTGAAGTACAGAGAGGTTCAGTGACCTGCCTAAGGTCATGCAGTTGGTACCGGGGCAGCCTTTATCCAGGCTCCACGGGCTTGACACTACACTATACCTCTCACTGCACGCATTCTGCTGTTTCTCTTTTCCATTGTTACAGAACCACCCTCCAACTTAATGGCTGAGAACAACCATCATTTTCCTTGCTTGTGATTCTGTGGGTAAAGAATCCCAACACATAATGGATGACTTGTCTGTGTTCCAAGATCTCTGGAGCCTCAGCTGGCATGGCTAAAACAGCTGGGAACTGGTCAGGATGGCTCAACTGGGCTCCTATATCTGGGGCCTCAGTTCTCACTGTCTATTGAGTTCCTGGATTCTCCTCTACATGGCCTTTCCATGTGGCTAGCTTGGGCTTCCTCACAGCATGGTGGTCTTAGAACAATCAGACTTCTTACATGGTAGATGGGCTACCTGGTGGCTCAGTGGTAAAGAATCTGCCTTCAATACAGGAGATCTGGATTCGATCCCTGGGTTGGGAAGATCCCCTGGAGAAGGGAATGGCTACCTACTCCAGTATTCTTGCCTGGAGAATCCCATGGACAGAGGAGCCTGGCGGGCTACAGTCCATGGGGTCACAAAGAGTCGGACATGATTGAGTGACTAACACTTTCACATGGTAGCTGGCTGCCCCTGAGAAAATTCAGATGCCTTGAGGCTCTGAAAAAGCTAGACCTAGAACTGGGCACAGTGTTGCTTAAACCACATTCTATTAGTCAAATAAGACATGAGATCAGACCACCTTCAAGATCACCTTCACTCTGATGACTGGAGTGGTGTGCTGGTCCATGAGAAGAAGTAAGTATAGTGACCATCTTTAGAGACTACCCCATTGTTTATATATACACCATTTATATTATGTTTTCTATATACATGTTAATTTGTTACCTCATATGTTTGTATGTATACACATAAAAACTTAATTAAAAAGACAAAAATTGCAGATATTTTGACCAATACTCTGCATTGGTTGGCCCCACTTCAAGATGCTTAGTGAGTACTGAAATTCATTCCCAGGCCTGGATCCCATCAAAGGTTTTAATGCCTTTTCCAGTGGCTCAGCCAACTCTCCCTGATCCCAGTGACTTAGAGGACCATGATTCTACAGCTGACCCTGGATTCTACCTGCACGGAATCCCTTGTTTTTTTTCTAAGACAGAAAACAGGGGGCTTCTCAAATGAAGTTCTATTCTGAGGCAGTAACCCACTGGGCTCACACAGGGAAAACCAGCCAGCCTGGCAGACCTCATTGCTTTAAGTAAAGCTTCAGCCGCTGAAGATTCCTGACTGGGAAGAGAATGGATGAGAGGAACACAGGAAACATGAGTTTGTAATCTTGGTTCTGCTTCTCTGCAGGTGAGTAGGGAGCAGAGAAGAAGGAGGTAGCAGAAGGGTATGGAAAGTATTTGTGAGTTATATCACCTCACTGCCTATAGCCCCCAAATGGACATGAGTAAAGCGATACTTTATTACCTCCCCTCTACCAGAGGTGCTTTTGTTATTGCCTTTCCCCTCCTCAAAATTGGCAGGGCCTTGGCATAAAGTGTCACACTCCACTGCCATACCCAACCATTTCCCACTCTTGGCTTAGCTGGCTTCTTGTTCCTGCTACTGATAGTTCATTCATTCATGCAATATTTATTGAGGGTTATTATGTGCCAGGCAGGCTTCCCAGGTGGCACTAGTGGTTAAGAACACCCCTGCCAATGAAGGTAGATGCCAGAGACAAGGGTTCGATCCCTGGGTCAAGAAGATCCCCTGGAGGAGGGCATGGCAACCCACTCCAGTATTCTTGCCTGGAGAATCCCACAGACAGAGAAACCTCATCGATGGGCTACAGTCCATGGATTCGCATAGAGTCGGACACGATTGAAGTGACTTTACCAAGCACTGCTCTAGGCAACCAAGATAGAGCAGTGAATACATCAGACCAAAATACCTGCTCCTGGGGAGCCTACATTCTATTGAAACAAAACAGACAATAAATGAAATAGGTAAAATGCACAATAAGTTAGGTATTGAATGTTATTAGAGAAAAACCAAATAGGAAAGGGAGGTAGAGATGCTGGGATTGATTGGGGGGGGGTGACAATTTGAAACAGTGTGCATAGGAAAGGCCTCTCTGAGAAAGTGACATCTGAGCAAAGAGCAGAGAGAGGTGAGGAAAGGAGCTACATTGAGAACAGACTCTAGGAAGAAAAAGAAGCAAAGAGAACAGCTAGGAAGCATGGCAGATTCGATTAGTGTTCTTAATTTTTCACTCTCTTTTTGTTATAGAATTTTTATGCATCCCCTCATCAAGTGACTTTGAAATACTTCCTTCTAGAGCAAGTAGACTATATTTCACCACCATGTTGCCTGCTGAATGTGGCCACATGACTTGCGATGTCCAGTGGAACGTCAATGGACAGGATGCTAGCAGAGATTTTAAATGTGCTTGCCTGATTTAGCTTGGCCTCTTGTACACCTGCCATCTGCTGTGAGGAGAACACACCCCAGCTGACTGCTGGTCCTAGAATAAAGAGATACATGAAGAGGATATGAACTTGACTCTCAGCCTGAAGCAGAGCCATCCCAGCCAACCCACAGACCCATGAACAAGCAAAATAAATGTTGTAAGCAATTAACATTTGGGGATTGTTTGGCAATATCATAATAGCAATAGCTGACTGATAGAGAAGGTTGTGCAATAATCCAGCTAAGAGATGATGATGCTTTAGATCAAGGTGGTAATAGTGGAAATGATAGAAAATGATCAGATTCTGGATATATTTTGAAGACAGAACTGACAGTATTTGCTGATGAATTGGATGTGGGGTATGAAAGAGAGACAGCAACAGAGAGACTATTCAAGGACAACTCCAAACAGTTTGGCTTGAGCAACTGGAAAGAGGGAGTTATCATTTAACAAAATGGGAAAGGCTTAAGGTGGAACAGCTTTGGGGGGAGGAGGAATATCAGAAGTTTGGCTTTGGACATGAGCTTGGCGTGCCTATCAGATAACTCATAGTTCAGTGTTTCCCCAAAGACTGTCCTAAGGTTTAGACTTTGAAAGAATAATGATACCTTCATCTCCCTGAATTGTTTGGAAAACTCTGAAGCCCTCACCCCACTGACCCATCACTCCATTTCCCTACCTATTGGTGGTTTTGAAATTTTGCATTGAAGGAGTTTGAAGAAAGCAGTCTGTTTAAAAGGGAGCTACGGGACTCTTTTTGAAGCTGCCTTTGCAAAAAAAAAAGCACATGGTTTTCACTTGACTTGTGTGCTACAAAGCAATAAAAAGAGCAATTTTTTCTGAATATGCTTTTGTTTACACATTACATAAGCCTGAGAAAATATTGCTTTTCTATATCGTATAATACAAACCAGGAGGAAGTTCTTATGGCCAATCTCACATCACACATTAGAACGAAAACTCCCAATAGCTAAGGACCACAGGGCACCATTGATTGGATGATCTACTTGGCTCCAAGAACTGCACTAGGCGCTGAGAATGCAGTGATGCAGCAGAATGTAGTACTGTCTAAATTTATTGTCACCCATGCCTGAGTGACATATATATTATATACTTGCCCATCTTGTTCAACTCAGCAGTAGTGACTATGCCATTTCCAAGCAGAAGCTTTTGGAGCCATAGCATGATAACTCTATGGTCTGTCTTCTGTCTGCTATGGGAACATCAGTATCCCAGATAGGGGCCACTCTGTGAACCTGGATCCCAGAGTGAAGACACATGGAGCACAGCCATTACCAACCCACGGCCAACATATAATAAATATGAACAAGAAATAAGTCTTTGTTTGGGGAACCGTTTGTTACTGCAGGATGTGTGTGTGTGTGTGTGTGTGTGTGTGTGTGTTAGTCAGTTGCGTCCAACTTTTTGTGACCCCATGGACTATAGTCTGACAGGCTCCTCTGTCCACGGGATTTTCCAGGCAAGAATACTGGAGTGGGCTGCCTTCTGCAGAGGATCAAACCCTGGTCTCCTGCATTGCAGACAGATTTTTTTTACCATCTGAACCACCAGAGAAACCCTAATACACACACACACACACACACACACACATGAGATTAAAAAAGTTATGAGAAAAAATGCTGTCCATAGTGGCTTGGATTATAAGAAATGGGGAGCCACTTATGGTTTTAAATGTGGCATCAGGGGAATCTAGCCTTAAGTTTCAGGAAGATAAGCCATTGGGGCGGCAGTGTAAAAGATGGACTGGGAGGTAAGAGACTGGTGAATGGCAGCAGAAAAGAGAGGTAAGGTAATTCAGAACAGTGCAGGCAAATGATGAGAAGGAATAAGAATGAAGGAAGTTGCAGCAAAAATGGACAGTCTAGAGGTAAGGCCAGGGTTTCCAGCTTAGACAAAATATAAATATGGGTATATATTTCTGTTTTCTCAGGGCTATGGATTTATTACCTTAACCTGTTTTAAAGAACTATCAAAAGTAGAGCGCTCAGGGAATTTCCTGGCAGTCCGGTGGTTAGAAACTTCACACACTTTCACTGCAAAGGGCATGTGTTCAATCCCTGGTCAGGGAACTAAGATTCCACGAGCTGCACTTAGCCTAAACTGACTACTACCAAGTTGTAAATGGGGCACATGTGGTCATTGCCCTCATGGGATGTACAAAGAGATAAAGAAAGCAGTAAACAAGTAGGAAACAGAGAGAGAGGGAGAGAATTATTGTAAGGAATTGTATGTAGTGAAAATGATTACCTCTGTGTGTGTGTGTTTATGTAGACCTACTTTATAAAGGTGGTCAGGTAAGGTAGGTTTCTGACCCTTGACCCACAGAGCATGAAACCAACTCTACTTCTTTCTTTCTCTCTTCTTCATCTTCTCCCTTTCCTCTTCTCTTATCATTCCCTAACGTCAAGTCTCATCCATCTCACCTTCCTTTCCATGATACTTTCTCCAGATTCTGTCTTTCTTTTCTTTCAACTCTCCACATTTCTGTGCATAGACATATGTGTACATATGTGTATACTCAACTGCACTTGAACACATGGACACACACACACACACACACACACACTCACACACACAGAGGCAGTGCTTTGGAGACTGAACTTGATCATCATAACCCTGGGAGCCCTGCTTATCCTACCAGAATTGTTGCACTGCTTTAATTACAGCCATTATTCACAACACCTCGCACATTTTCTGTCTTGTTGACAGTATTTGGGAAGCAGCAGCTGCTCCCTTACTTTCACATTGATTGCTACTGTTTTGCCTTGCAAAGGGATATTAAACATCACAGTTAAACACAAATCTTCTTCAAGATGGCTTCTGTTCCCAGCCATTCAGATCCCATCTCTTTCATCCAGCTGAGCTCTGCAGAGCACTTTCAGATTGGCTCCTCTGCTTGACTTACTTCAAAATGTCTGTCTTTGATTTGATTCCACCTCCCTTCCAAGTCCCCCAACATCTCTGCTGCCTCTGTGGCTGCCTGTTCCTCCAGTTTCCATTGGCCTATCTCAAGACAACCTGCCTCTCCCAGGAAACATCTCTGTGACTTTATTCGTGAGTTCCATGAGGTTTTTAAGGACTTTGGGAGAAATCCCTGACCCCCCTCCCCCAGCTCATTGCTCCTGAAACAACACAATTTGTAGTGTATTTCTTCACATTAAAGCTCCCAAGCCAAGTGGTTTGTGAAAGTGAAAGTTGCTCAGTCATGTCCGACTCTTTGCAACCCCATGGACTATACAGTCCATGGAATTCTCCAGGCCAGAATACTGGACTGGGTAGCCTTTCCCTTCTCCAGGGGATCTTCCCAACCCAGGGATTGAACCAGGTCTCCCACATTGCAGGCAGATTCTTTACTAGCTGAGCCACAAGGGAAGCCCAGTGGTTTTTACTTACTTAAAAAAAAAGGATCATGGACTGGGATTTTCCTGGTGGTCCAGTGGTTAAGACTCTGAGCTTACAATGCAGGGGGCCTGGGTTCAATCTCTGGTCAGAGAACTGGAGCCCACATGCTACAACTAAAGATCCCGCATGCTGCAACTAAGACACAGTGCAGCCAAAAAAAAAAAAGAGAGAGAGAGAGAGAGAGATCAAGGACCCCTTAACTATCTGATCAGATGTATGACTGCTTTTTTTTAGAAAAATGCACACACTCACAGCATTTAACAAACAATTTCAGAAGATTCTTGAATTTTCTAAAGTCCATTCATGTGCCACCTGTCTCAGGGGTACATGAGTCTCAAGTGAGGATAGCTGATGAGAACATCAGTCCCCCTGATAAGGGTCAGCATCTATCAGCAGGAATGGTTATAATAGATTCTTTCCAGAGGCTTTAACCAAGAGGGTAACATGAGAATGCGGCAAAAGTACATGACTTGAAAAGGTTGCCTAACTTCAGGTCTGCCTTTCTTCTACTCTGCACTTTCCACCGTCTGACCCACGCTCAGGCCCTTTCTTCACTACAGTCTTCTCTCAGAGGGCCTGATGCCCAAGGACAGCTCCTCAAAGCACACAGGATGGACCACCAGGCCTGAGATTTGCCACGTGTTGTGAAGTTCCAGGTCAGTTGTCAAGGCTGGCCCAAGCACCAGCACGTTCCCTGAACTCATTCTTTTCATTTCCAAGATCTGTAGGTAACACACGCTTTCAACCCAAGGTTAACCTGACAGTGTGGCAAGGATGAAAGCGGACACTAGCCTCTAGAGTTTAACCTCTGAGTACTTGTTGACAGTTTTGGACTTCTGGCCAAGGCTGATTTTTCGCCATGACTGGTAAACTCTGACAAATAGAAAATAACAATGCAGATGGGAAATGATTTGATTCCTGCCCTGGAAGGCATTCTAGGGTTTCCCTTGATTTTCCTAAATTAACAGGTAGCATGTGTGTGTGTTCTTAGTCATGTCTGAATCTGTGGCCCCATGGACTGTAGCCCATCAGGCTCCTCTGTCCATGGAATTTTCCAGACAAGAATACTGGAATGGGTTGCCATTTCCTACTCCAGGGAATCTTCCCAACCCAAGGATCGAACCTGCATCTCGAACCCGAGTCTCTTACATCTCCTGCAATGACAGGCAGATTCTTTACCACTAGTGCCACCTGGGAAGCCCCCAGGCAGATCTGGGATAAAAGGGTGGATATACAGAATTGCAGCTGAGAGGCTGAAGTGAATGGAAAAAAAAAATGGAGGAGTGCTTTTAGGTGACCCCATGTAAATAAGGTGTTAGAGAGCAAATGTAGTGTAAATAAGGTGTTAGGGAATGTGGTTAGTGAGGCTGATTGGCTGAGAATGGGAGAATGTACAAAAGGCAGGGGATTCGGAGGTCCTAGCCCGCTGAGGACAAGACACTTTTCCATTCTGAGAGTCAGTTTCCTGGATGTCAGAATCTGGCAGACCAGTGTTCCGTTCATTTCTAACTCTGTCATGCATGTCCTTCCTGAAACTTCTCACCCAATCAAGCAAGTGAGGTGGATGCCTGGATCACAATCCCCCTTCTGTTAGGGAGGAATCTTGCTGAAGTGGTTAAAAGCATGGAATCGGGGAGCAGACTGTCCAGCTTTCCCACCCTTACCTGTGTGACTTCTGGCAAATCATCTATAGCCTCTCTGAGCCTCAGTTTCTTCATCTGTAATATGGGAAACAGTGTGTCCTCTCATTTGTTTATTGCAAGGCTTAAATGAAATAATGCACATTACTTAGATTACTGGGTGGCACGTGGTAAGCACTCAGTATGTGCTAGTCATGATTATTATTCCCTGAGAATGACCCTTTGGATGCATAAAGGTGGAATCTCCCCCCGACACACACTCAGTAGCCACTCAGTAGTCACTCACACACACACTTATGCTAAGTGACTCTGCCCTCCGGTCATAGCTGAAGAAGTCTGAGACAGATCCTTGGCACAGATAGGGTCATGTTTCTCTCCAGGAAACATGAACTGTGAATGGAGCAAGTCAGAGAGGACAAGGTGCTGGAATTGAGTCACATTAATGGCAGCGCTTTGTTTCCAGTTTTTAATTGTAGGATAATTTCTTTATAATGTTGTGTTAGTTTCTGCTATGAAAACTATATATATAATATATATATATATATATATATATATATATATATATATATATATATTCCCTCTCTGTTGAGCCTCCCTCCCATCCCCCATCCCACCCCTCTAGGTCATCACAGAGCTCCAGGCTGGGCTCCCTGTGTTATACAGCAGCTTCCCAGTAGGGCTTCCCTTGTGGCTAAGCTGGTAAAGAATCTGCCTGCAATGTGGAAGACCTGGGTTTGATCCCTGGGTTGGGAAGATCCCCTGGAGAAGGGAAGGCTACCCACTCCAGTATTCTGGCCTGGAGAATTCCATGGACTATCTAGTCCATGGGGTCACAAAGAGTTGGACACAACTGAGCGGCTTTCACTTCCCTACTAGCTATTTTACCCCTGGTGGTGTATATATGCTAATGCTGCTATCTCAGTTTGCCCCACCCTCTTCTTCCCCTGCTGTGTCTGTAAGTCCATCCTCTATGTTTAATGGCAGCACTTGGAGCAGACACTGAAGACATGTGTTTTTCTGGGCCCTTACAGTGTCTTTTGTTTTAATGTGGATTACTAGTGAATGTTTTAAAATCAGGGAATGTGAAATAACAACCCACAATTCTGCCTTTACTGGATCTGGTGGCAATGGGCCAAATTTTTATATGGCAACAGTTGGCTAGAAGGAAGTAACAACTGCCCCAGATCACTATAGCCTACTTCAACCCTGCGTGACCCCCGGAGTTTATGATCCTTGTTGCTCTGGGGCATGCTACTGGCATGCCTTGGTTTCTGCTATTCCTGAGCCTTGACTACTTCAATCTACCTTTGGTCCTATGACATATCCCAGAATCCTGTGAAGCATTCCACTCAACACTTTGTACCCCCCTGCGTGACCTGGAGTGTCTGCCTCTTGCAGCCAAAAGATAAAAGACTATCAGAATGGCTGGACTCCCATGGTAGAGTCTCTAATGTGACTGGTTCCCAAGAGCTGGCCAATTCCATGAAGCATTCTTCAGACTTCCCTGTAGCTCAGATGGTAAAGAATCTGCCTGCAATGCAGGAGACCTGGGTTTGATCCCTGGGTCGGGAAGATACTCTGGAGAAGGGGATGGCAACCCGCTTCAGTATTCTTGCCTGGAGAATCCCATGGACAGAGGAGCCTGGCAGACTACACTCCATGGGGTCACAAAGAGTTGGACACAACTGAGCGACTAACACTACTATATGCTTCACACAGTCTGATTGAGTTGTCCGATTGTCAAGGGTTGTAATCATGACTTTCTTCACCTGGAGTTTCTACATACTAGGATCTAAGACAATGTATGTTCTGACCTGATTTTCCCAGACGGATCCGTTCTATTATTCCCCAAAATTACAGTTGTATTTTTCAGATCATGTGTCCTAATCTGGGTGTTGAAAAGTATACTCACCATCTACTTCAAATCCTAAGATTGTTTTTTCATCATTTGAAGTAGCTCTGAAACATTAGGAGAAGGCATAATGAAACCACTTGAAATCAATTTTAAGATCTGTTAAACACTATTTAAAAGCAGTTTTCAATAAATATCTTCCCCAACATGCATAATATTATGTCCTCTCTGCCTAGAATGTACGGTTGTCCTTCTTCATAAGCAAAAATGCCACTCAGGCTTCAAGGTGCATCTCAAAAGCTACTTTCTAGATTAAATTTCTCCCTCCCACCTAGCCACCTAGGGAGACTATTCATTTCCGCCAGTGTGCTCCCAGAGCCCCTTTTCTAAAAAAATTATATTTATTTATTTATTTTTATTTTTGGCTGCTCTGGCTCTTCGTTGCTGCATGCAGGCTTTTTCTATTTTCAGAGAGTGGAAGCTACTCTTCATTGCGGTGCTCGGGCTTCTCATTGCAGGGGTTTCTCTTGTTGTGGAGCACCAGCTCTAGGGCATGCAGGCTTCAGTAGTTGTGGCACACAGGCTTAGTCGCTCCATGGCAAGTAGGATCTTCCTGTCTTGCTCCATGGCAAGTAGGGATCGAACCTGTCTTCCCTGCATTCGCAGGCAGATTCTTATCCACTGTGCCACCAGGGAAGTCCCTCCTATAGCCCTTTGAATACACTTTGAACTTAGCACTTAACACATGGTATTACATACATCGGTTTACTTACCTGTCTCTCGTACAGACAAGTGAGAGCTCTTGTTTGTGAGCTGCTTGAGGGTAAAATTCATGTCTTGGTCATCTTTGTATCCCCAGCATCCAGCTCATGGTAGATGCATCACCCATGTTTGCTGTATGGATGCTTGTTGTTGAGTTAATTGAATTTAGACTAGAAAAACATCCTGAGAAAGATATTTCCATAGAGTTTACATACAGGTGATAAACATGGATTACAAATACTGAATGACAATGAATAGCAGGGTATTTAGCATCAGATACATATGAAAACAAGAGCCATACAGCACAAATAACTGTTGGGGTTTTTTGAATTGTGCAGGTAGATTAAAGAAAATGGTATAGCTGTTAGGAAGAGATAGAAAAAATGTTAATATATCAAAAATATATGTATCTCCAAGATGTAGAGTTTTATGAAAAATGTCCATTTTTAAATTACATTTAATTTATTTATTTTTGGCTGTGCTGGGTCTTCATTGCTATGCCGGCTTTTCTCTAGTTGCTTTGAGCAGGGGCTACTCTCTAGTAGAGGTGCACTGGCCTATCATTGTGGTGGCTTCTCTTGTTACAGGGCACAGGCTCTAGGGCACATGGGCTTCAATAGTTGCAGTACATAGGCTCAGTAGTTGTGGCACTTGGGCCCTAGAGCACAGGCTCAATAGTCGAGGCACATGCGCTTGGTTGCTCTGCGACATGTAGGATCTTCCCAGATCAGGAGTCAAACCCATGTCTCCTGCATTGGCAGGTGGATTCTTCACCAGTGAGCCACTAGGGAAGCCCCTAAAATTATTTTTTATGGAACAATACATGTGCCTTCATTTCAGGGTGACCAGTTGACAAAATTATAGGTTGCTAAAGCACATGAAAATAAAAGGGAAAATCAGAAATAGAGGCAGACATGGGCAGAACATAGAAGTTTTTGTAAATACCTTCAGAATGGGAAAGAAAACTTAGCCCAGAGGAGGAATGGAGACATGGATAGTCTGAAAGACCTAGAGTGGAACCCTCTTTCTTGGAGCCTGGAAAATCAAAACTAAAACCTAAGTAGCTCTATGAACTAAAGCCAACTGAATAAAACAGTCAAGGCTCTGAGAGAAGCATCTATGAGCAGCTAGAGACTTCATAATTGACTCTCTGTGGAGCCTCAGAGGGCTTCCCAAGTGGCGCAGTGGTAAAGAATCCACCTGCCAATGCAGGAGATGCGGGTTCAATCCCCGGGTCAGGAAGATCCCATGCAGAAGGAAATGGCAACCCACTCCAGTACTCTTGCCTGGAAAATCTCATGGACAGAGGGGTCTGGTGGGCTACAGCCCATGGGATTGCAAAAAGTTGGACATGACTGAGGAACTGAGCGCATATGCATGCACAGAACCACAGAATCCAGGATAACTTTGGGAGAAATCAAACACATTGAGATATGAAAAAATATGAGAAGCCAGAAGGTGAATCTAGAGTTAAATTAAGCTGTATTGTACAAACAAGTAAAGGAATGATAATTCCTTATATTTGATTATTTATTTGCCCAGGTTGTAGCCCAAAATATGATGTCAAAACTCAGTGATTGCAGAACCAGTGGACTGGTGATCCCTGAAGACATATATTAATATTTGCATAAGTTGATACACATGGTAAAGATTTGGGGGTGAAGGCGTCAGAAGCCTGAGGAGAGATGAGAAGAATGGAGGAAATACTACTGTACAAGTTATCAATCACTGTGATAATTTGGTAATTTACCAGAAATTTGATTAAAAGTTGCACACATTTACTATCTTATAGTTTTTGACTTGGGAATTTGGGTATAGCTTAAATGGAAATGGGTCCTTTGTTTCAAAGTCTTTCACAATGCTGCTATCAAAGTGTCAGCCAGGGGTCTCATTGGAAGATTTGACTGGGGAAGGCTCTATATCCAAGTTCATGTGGTTGTTGATGTGGTTCAGTTCTTCGTGGGATGTTGGGTTGAGAGCCTCAGTTCTCTTCTGAATGTTGATTAGAGTCCTCCCTCAATTCTTTGCCAGGCGGGTCTCTCCAACAGGTTGCTTGCTTCATGAAAGCGTGCAAGCCATGAATGCACTAGAAAGAATCAGTCAGCAAGACAGTTAAAATCTTACCTAACATAATCACAGAAGTGACTTACCATCGCCTTTTTCATATTCCATGGGTTAGAAGCAAGTGTTTAAGCCAGCCTACACCCAAGAGGAGGGGATTAGGCAAGACTACAACCAGGAAACAGGGATTATTAAAGGCCATCTTAGAGTCTGTCCACCACAATTACTGGGTCTGTGCCTTACTGGTTCCAAAGAGATTAGTTTTGAGTTCAATTAGAACCAGGCACTGGGAAAGCTCTGGACTTTGTGTGATTCTCAGTATAAAACGTGCTGCTTCCTGGCAGGTGAAAAAGTGAGTCACAAAGTTGAGGAAAGACTAGCCTCCATTCCCCCACCCCCCCTCTTACCACTCTACTGCAGACTACAGTGCCATTCAGGATGGCCATCAGCGGAGGACAGCTCTGCGTGGTCCAGAGCATTCTCATGGGGCCAGAAGCAACAATAAGGGGCTTTGATAAGGAACCTAGAGTGAAAGAACATGAGAGAACATATTTCTAAGAATAAAGTGAAATGTTCAAGGAGAGTCACAGAAGTAACTTGGGGAGTCTTTGAGAGAAGGCTGAGTTCCTCCCTGTTCAAATATCTCTGAGATCCTGCATTTGGTGTCATCTTGGCACTAAATGTTCACATGATCTCTTGCTCTTTCCTTTCATACCTTCTCTTTCTCCCACTTTCCTATTTCTGTTAATAGTCATTCAGGCTCAAAACTTTGGAGTAATCTTCAACTCACTTGTGTTTTCCTAGAGTCACTGCTGCCAACTGTTGATAGTTCAGGCTCTCAGTCCAATCTGGTACATCAGTTATCCCTATAGCAGTTTATAATATAGGTTCAGTTGCAAGCAACAGAACACCCAAAATGACAATGTTTATACAAGGTAGATATTTTTTTCTTGTGAATGTAAACATAGGAAGTCCAGGGTTAGTGAAGTCTCCACGATCATTGGCATCCAGAGTTCTTTCACCTTGTTCTGCATTTCTCAACACACATCTTCCATGCATGTGCCAATGTCACATCATGATTCAAGATGGTTGCTCCAACTCCAGCCATCGTGTCTACATTCCTTCCAGGAGGAAGAAGGAAAGACAGAAGAATCCCCCTCTGAAGGATACCTTCTAAAAGTTGTTATTAATCTCTGTCTTAGACTATCAAAATGAACTATTTGCTTTTTTCCTCATGCTGTCGCCTATGTCGTAAAGTAGCCTGCTCCACCAACCCCTATTTTTGGCTGATAATAATCTTCCCAATATGCCCATTTTTAGATAAATACATAGATACAAAAAATTAAGCACTTACTCTGGAATAGGCCTTAGTCTGAGAGATTTACATGTATCAACTCATTTAACACTTAAAATAAGCCTGTGAGATACATGTGATCATTATCACCCCCATTCTACAGAGGAGCAAACTTAAAGCACAGGAAGTTAAGTAACTTTGTGGCATAAGCATGTTTCATCAAGTCAATTTCATCTTCCGCTTCCTGGGCACACATTCCCATCTTCCCTTGCAATTAGGCTAAGACCATGTGGCTGGCTTCTGACCAATATAATATGCACAGAAAAGATGCAAGCCATTTCTAGGCCTGGCTCTTAAAAACATCTCATAAATCCCTTCTGTTTTTTTTTTTTCTTCCCCTTCTGCAGCACCTTCAGAAGCCATACGTTGATATGGTGGTATTACAAGATGACAGAGCCTCTATCACCAAGGTCCCTTCTATCCTGACTATTGACTGGTTTCATGGCACATAGTTGTTAAAGGCAGAGGAAGAATATGAAGTCAGGCAATGTGACTCCCGAGCTCACTCTCTGTAATGCCTCCTTCTCCTACTTTTGTAACTTTTTTCTATGGAATGTTTCAAACAGTTACAGAAGTTGAAAGAATAGTACAATGAACCAAATTTATCCATTATCCAGATTAAGACATTATCAATTTGTGTTCATTCTTATTTCCTTTATAGTGCCACTCTCTTGCTATTATTTTGAAGCAAATCCCAGTTGTTATAACATTTCATCTGTAATCATTTCACTGTGTATCTCTGTAACAAAAGAACTCTTTACAAAAATAGCTATACCATCATCTCACTAAATTCCTTAATATTATTAAGAAATTCCTTACTATCATTAAATATCTAGTATACATATTATTTCTTTTGTTTTTTAAAATAATTTTTTGAATCAGGAAAAATAAGATCTATATACATTGCAATTCACTGATAAGTCTCTCTCTTTTTTTTTTAACATTTCCCAAACTTTCTTCCCAGGTTTATTGAGATATGATTGATATATAACTGTATGAACATCAACAAAATTAAAAGGCAACCTACGGAATGGGAGAAAATATTTGAAAATCATATGTCTGAAAAGGGCTTAATATCTAAAATATATAAAGAACTCAAGAGCAAAATTTTTTTTACTAAAAATTGGACACAGGAACAGAACAGACATTTTTCCAGAGAAGACATACAAATGGCCAACATGTACATGAAAAAGGTGCTTAGCATCACTAATTATCAGGGAAATGAAAATCAAAACCACAAGGAGATGTCACCTCACATCTGTTAGGACAGCTATTATCAAAAACATAAGAAATATCAAGTATTGGTGACGATATAGAGAAAAGGATACTCTCATGCACAGTTGATTAGACTGTAAACTGGTGCAGCTTTTATGGAAAAGAGTATGGAGGTTCTTAAAACATTAAAAATAGAACTACCACATAATTCAGCAATTATGCTTTTAGGGATTTATCCAAAGAACATGAAACTACTAACTTGAAAAGATATATGCACCCTTGTGTTAATTGCAGCATTATTTACAATAGCCAATATATGAAAACAATCCAAATGTCCACTGACAGATAATGTTCGATACATATATTACATTTCCATTAGAGGACTTCAAATGGCAACCCATTCCGGTACTCTTGCCTGGAAAATCCCACGGACAGAGAAACCTGGTAGGCTACAGTCCATGGGGTCGCAAAGAGTTGGACACAACTGAGCGACTTCACTTTCTTTTCTTTCTGGTGGCTCAGATGGTAAAGAGTCCACCTGCAATTCAGGAGATCTGGGTTCAATCCCTAGGTCAGGAAGATCCCCTGGAGAAGGAAATGGCAACCCACTCCAGTATTTGTGCCTGATGAATTCCATGGACAAAAGAGCCTGGCAGGTTATAGCCACAAAGAGTCAGACATGACTGAGCGACTTTCACTCACTCACTCACTCATATAATACACATATTTTATTATATATATATAAACACACACATACATAATGGAATTTGGCCATAAAAAAAAAAGTGAAATCTTCCCATTTGTGACACCATGGATGGACCTTGAGAGTACTATGTTAAGTGAAACAAGCCAGACACAGAAAGACAAATACCATATGATTACTTATATGTGAAATCTGAAAATACAAAACCAAAAACATTTTGTAAATTTAAGGTGTACAACATGATGATTTCACACACATATATGTTGTGAAATGATTACCACAATGGAGTTAGCTAACACATCCATATTCTCTTGGCAACTTTCAAGTATATAATATGGTATTGTTAACTATAGTCACTATGTTATGCATTAGATCTCCAGAACTTATTTATTTTCTAACTAGGTGTTTGTACCATTTGACTAGTATATCCCCCTTTACCCCTTAACCCCTGGCATCCACCTTTCTACTTTCTGTTTCCCTGAATTTGAGTTTTGTTTTGTTTTTTAGATTCCACATATAAATGAGATCATAGAGTATTTGTCTATTTCTGTCTGACTTATTTCACTTAGCACAATGCCCTCAAGGTCCATCCATGTTGTCACAAAAGACAGAATTTCCTTCTATTTATGGCCCAGTGATATTCCACTGTATATAATACACCATATTTTCTTTATCCAGTCATCCATCAATGTACACTTTGGTTATTTTGATGTCTTGACTATTGTGAATAATGGTGCAGTGAACGTGGGGGTAAAGATATCTCTGAGATAGTGATTTCATTCGCTTTAGATATATACCTAGAAGTAGGATTGCTGGATCACATGGCAATGCTTTGAGGAAACACCATACTGTTTTCCGTGGTGGTTGAACAAATTTACATCCCCACCAACAGTGTGTTAGGGTTCCCTTTTTCCTACATCCTAGCCAACACTTGTTTTTTCTTGCCTTATTGATAATAACCATTCAAACAGGTGTATGGTGATATCTCATAGTGGTTTTGGTTTGCATTTCCCTGATGATGAGGGATACTGAGCATCTTTGGTAAGGCTCTTAAGTATCTCTAGGCACCCCTCTTTCTTTTTACTTTATTTTTTGTAATGTATTTGTTGAGGAAAACAAGTAGTTCATCCTGTAGAATTTCGCACAGTTTGGATTAATGCCACCCTCTTGTGCTTTTTCTGACTTCCCAAGTTGGATATCTTTTGTTCCTTCTAAGAACTCTGCTCCCCACAGCAATTTCTAACCCTTTAACAGCACTGATTTTTAGACTACTTGGTTTTTTAAGTATGAGTGTGTACTTGCTCTCCTGAAAGAAGGACTAATACCCTTTTCATCTCTGTGTGATTTTCCACCCTCAACCCAAGACCCTAGACTATTTTGTAGACTAGAAACTCCATAATTTTTGTCAGACTATTGTTTGATATGCTGATGTTAGGGTAGTACTTGAACTGTGTGTAGACATGCTGTTTGGAGAGAAAGCTTTGCCCAGGAAGGAAGGAAAGGTTAGGAGTCTAGGCCTTGGAGTCAGAGATATTCACATTTGAGGCCAAATTTAACTGTTCCCTGACTGAATGACTTTGGGCAAGTAATTTGACTTCTCTGTATGAGTCACATTCTTAGTTATAAGCAACAGAAACTGACCCTAGTTGATTTAAGCAGAAAATGGGTTAATTATGGTAGTTTGCAGAGGAATCATGAGGGATGGAAAGCAAGCCTTGAAGAAAAAAGTCAAGAATAATATCAAAAACCACACCATGGACCTATCTTGGTGAGGAAATCACTGCCATCAACAACTTCAAGCACTAGCAGCCACAGTTTGTACTGTTTGAGTTCCTGGTGATTCTCCACTTCAGACAGGACTAGAAAGTATGCTGATACTATCTAGAGACTGTTTAACAGACTACATTTAGTCTGTTAGTGTCCCGACAATCCCATCTCATTGTGATCTAATGAGTCAGAATATATCAGTTCCAGAAGAATTTGTCAGGTCCAGAATGAAAGTAAAAATCTTGGTTCTATCATTTATCTCCTTACCAGAAGGTGGGCAGAAAAGATCCACATGCTCCCCTAGTCCTTCAGGAACTATTTCCAAGGTTCAGTATCTTCAGAAAATGCCTTTTCAGTATTAGATGCAGAGCTATCTAGCAATGCCTCCATCAGGGTTTTTATTCTTGTCACATAACTCTATACCAATTGGACCCCAATCTCTCCAAAGCTAATCTGAAATACTAATTTGACCTATAAGGTTAGTGATTCATAAAGCATTGTTGTGTAGTATCCCCTCCCTCATTCTCATAAGAGCTCTAAATTAATTAATTCTTTGCTTTACTAAGAGTTTACTAAGCAAACTCTTATTGAACATCCATTATGCTCTGGACCCTGTGCTAGATGTTGGAGACACAGTAGTGAAGTAGACAGGCATGGCACCTGCACCAATGGAATTTACAGTCTAGTGAAGACAAACTAGCAAATATACAATTATGAAGGTGTATATTATGGCTTTGAAATATGTCCACAAATTCTTTTATGCTCTTCTTTTCAAGAGGTGGAACTTAATTCCCCTCCTCTTGGGTGTGGGTTGGATTCAGTGTTTCACTTCTAACAAATAGAATGTAGCAGAAAGAATGATGTGTGACTTCTAAGACTTGGTCATAGAAGCATTGCAGTTTCCTTCTTCCTCCCTTTCTTGGATCACTTGCTCTGGGAGGACACAGTCAACATTTTGTTTACAACCTCATGTGAGATCCTAAGTCACAATCACCCACCTAAGCCACTCTTGACCCACAGACACTGAGAAACAATAAATGCTTACAGTTTTCAGGCTTCTAAGTTTTAGGGTAATTTGTTACACAGCAATAGATAACTAATACAAGGTGTGTAAATACTATGAAACAGGAAGTACAGGGAACTATGAAAAGATATAGTACAGGATCTTAAGTTTAAAGAGTCAAATAAGTTCTTACTGAGGGATCAGTTAAACTGAGTCCTCAACAGAAAGGAGGAATTCACCAGGATACAGGGATTGATGTAAAAGGAACAATATTCTCGGTGCAGAGAAACTTTCATGTGAAGGTAGAGAGGAGAAAGTAAGCCTGATGTTTTACTCCAATGGGAGTGAAGAAAAATACAGAGCCAAGAAGACCAGTTAGAAGACAGCTGCATTCTGTATAATGGGCTCCAGTTTCATCCATCTCAATAGAACCGATTCAAATGTATTTTTTAATGGCTGAGTAATATTCCATTGTGTATATGTACCACTGCTTCCTTATCCATTCGTCTGCTGATGGACATCTAGGTTGCTTCCATGTCCTGGCTATTGTAAACAGTGCTTCGATGAACATTGGGGTACACGTGTCTCTTTCAATTCTGGTTTCCTCGGTGTGTATGCCAAGCAGTGGGATTGCTGGGTCATATGGCAGTTCTAGTCCCAGTTTTTTAAGGAATCTCCACACTGTTCTCCATAGTGGCTGTACTAGTTTGCATTCCCACCAACAGTGTAACAGGGTTCCCTTTTCTCCACACCCTCTCCAGCATTTATTGCTTGTAGACTTTTGGATAGCAGCCATTCTGACTGGTGTGTAATGGTACCTCATTGTGGTTTTGATTTGCATTTCTCTAATAATGAGTGATGTTGAGCATCTTTTCATGTGTTTGTTAGCCATCTGTATGTCTTCTTTGGAGAAACGTCTGTTTAGTTCTTTGGCCCACTTTTTGATTGGGTCGTTTATTTTTCTGGAATTCAGCTGCAGGAGTTGCTTGTATATTTTTGAGATTAATTGTTTGTCTTTTGCTTCATTTGCTATTATTTTCTCCCATTCTGAAGGCTGTCTTTTCACCTTGCTCATAGTTTCCTTTGTTGTGCAAAAGCTTTTAACTTTAATTAGGTCCCATTTGTTTATTTTTGCTTTTATTTCCAACATTCTGGGGGTGGGTCATGGAGGATCCTGCTGTGATTTATGTCGGAGAGTGTTTTGCCTATGTTTTCCTCTAGCAGTTTTATAGTTTCTGGTCTTACGTTTAGATCTTTAATCCATTTTGAGTTTATTTTTGTGTATGGTGTTAGAAATTGTTCTAGTTTCATTCTTTTACAAGTGGTTGACCAGTTTTCCCAGCACCACTTGTTAAACATATTGTCTTTTCTCCATTGTATACTCTTGCCTCCTTTGTTGAAGATAAGGTGTCCATAGGTGCGTGGGTTTATCTCTGGGCTTTCTATTTTGTTCCATTGATCTATATTTCTATCTTTGTGCCAGTACCACACTGTCTTGATGACTGTGGCTTTGTAGTAGAGCTTGAAGTCAGGCAGGTTGATTCCTCCAGTTCCATTCTTCTTTCTCAAGATTGCTTTGGCTATTCGAGGTTTCTTATATTTCCATACAAACTGTGAAATGATTTGTTCTAGTTCTGTGAAAAATACCATTGGTAGCTTGATAGGGATTGCATTGAATCTATAGATTGCTTTGGGTAGTATACTCATTTTCACTATATTAATTCTTCCAATCCATGAACACGGTATATTTCTCCATCTGTTTGTGTCCTCTTTGATTTCTTTCATCAGTGTTTTATAGTTTTCTATATATAAGTCTTTTGTTTCTTTAGGTAGATATATTCCTAAGTATTTTATTCTTTTTGTTGCAATGGTGAATGGTATTGTTTCCTTAATTTCTCTTTCTGTTTTCTCATTATTGGTATATAGGAATGCAAATACAGAGTGAAGTAAGCCAGAAAGCAAAACACCAATACAGTATACTAATGCATATATATGGAATTTGAAAGATGGTAACGGTAACCCTATATGTGAGACAGAATAAGAGACACAGATGCATAGAACAGTCCTGTGGACTCTGAGGAAGAAGGTGAGGGTGGGACGTTCTGGGACAATAGCATTGAAACATGTATATTGTCATATGTGAAGTGGAACACCATTCCATGTTCTATGCATGGGACAAATGCTCAGGGCTGGAGCATTGGGATGACCCAGAGGGATGGGATGGGGAGGGAGGTGGGAGGAGGGTTCGGGAGGGGGAGCACATGTGAACCCATGGCTGATTCATGTCAATGTATGGCAAAAATTACTACAATATTGTAAAGTAATTAGCCCCCAACTAAAATAAATAAATTTATTTAAAAAAAAAAGAAGACAGCTGCAGCCATTCATATGTAAAAGGATAGTGACTTTAAATAGGGAAGTGGCAGTATGCCTTTGTAAGAAGTGAATGAGTTTAAAAGTTATTGGAGAGGTAGAATCAATATATCACGTCTTCCTTGAGGTTTTTTGGAAAGAAGTTGCAGGTATTCTCTTCTGGTAATGATTTTCTCCTTGAAGAGGATGTTTGGCCATCTGTTTGGAGTGTGTGGGCTTTGAAGGACACGGAGAAGTTTTGAAATAGCTGGAGTTGTGAGTGGTAGAATGCTGATATTAGTTAGGCAGACAGCATTGAGGACCAGTTGAGTTTAGAGACTGGATTTATGGAAACATCAGGGTGCACAATTACTTGATTTTCTCTATCTATGTTCAGCAGCTCAGGTATAAGAATGGGGAAAGTTACTTGAATTCACTTAAGACTAGAGTCTTTACCTGCGAAGGTAACACAGAAAGACAATAGAATAAGCATTTGAAAGTACTTACTTGAGTATAATTGGAGTGTTGAACAATGACATATAAGCTGAGTAGGGAAGGGAATGAGGACAGGAAAGAGGCTGTAGATTGAAGTGTGATGCAAACTGTAACATCCCACCCAGACCACCTTTCAGTGAAGGACTTGTTGCCTCAGTTGCTGGGAATGCCTTCAGCTGTGCTGCCAGAGGCTTCAGGGATTGCTTCATAGCCAAAGAGAGCTTCCTTACACAAAGAAATCACACCACTTCCCCAGTGGCGTACATTCGATGATTGACTAAAACATGAGCATAAAGGCCTGGCCATCTTGGCTGAACTCAGAACAACACTTAAGGATTATTGCAGCTTCAGAACTCCCCTATGGGATTGACCAAGACTGTCTCTGGGCCTGTTTCTGCTTCTTTCTCTTCCTTTATACAGGTATTAATCCCAAGAACCCTTCTTCATAAATACCTTGCACACTAAACTCCCTCTAAGAGTTTGCTTCCTTAGGAATCAACCTGTGACATGGTGTCTGTGGACTGAGTCCTTGTGAGGTTGAAAGACTAGTATACTGGGAGTAACTGAGGTGGAAGGATGGGAGGGTGTGGTCACAGGGTAGAATGTCTTATGATTTGAGAGGTGGAATATTCTAGATGGTGACAAGGACACAGGTGTGGCCAAGAGAGTGAGTGGCTAGAGTGAAATGAAAGGCAGGATCATTGAGGATGTGGAAGTCACATGGATGTGGAAGTCACCAAGAATTCACTAAGTCAATAAGTATTTTATTGAGGATCTACTGTATTAGCTATTCAGTTCAGTTCAGCTCAGTCGCTCAGCCGTGTCCAACTCTTTGTGACCCCATGAACCGCAGCACGCCAGGCCTCCCTGTACATCACCAACTCCCAGAGTCCACCCAAACCCATTTCCATTGAGTCAGTGAAAAAATAAAGTCAGCCGCTGTTTCCACTGTTTCCCCATCTATTTGCCATGAAGTGATGGGACTGGACGCCATGATCTTAGTTTTCTGAATGTTGAGTTTTAAGTCAACTTTTTCACTCTCCTCTTTCACTTTCATCAAGAGGCTCTTTAGTTCTTCTTCACTTTCTGCCATAAGGGTGGTGTCATCTGCATATCTGAGGTTATTGATATTTCTCCCGGAAATCTTGATTCCAGCTTGTGCTTCTTCCAGCCCAGCATTTGTCATGATGTACTCTGCATATAAGTTAAATAAGCAGGGTGACAATATACAGCCTTGACTTACTCCTTTCCTATTTGGAACCAGTCTGTTGTTCCATGTCCAGTTCTAACTGTTGCTTCCTGACCTGCATACAGGTTTCTCACGAGGCAGTTCAGGTGGTCTGGTATGCCCATCTCTTTCAGAATTTTCCACAGTTTATAGTGATCCACACAGTCAAAGGCTTTGGCATAGTCAATAAAGCAGAAATAGATGTTTTTCTGGAACTCTCTAGCTTTTCCGATGATCCAGCGGATGTTGGCAATTTGATCTCTGGCTCCTCTGCCTTTTCTAAAACGAGCTTGAACATCTGGAAGTTCACGGTTCACGTATTGCTGAAGCCTGGCTTGGAGAATTCATTTGTGTGCAATAAATTACTCCCAAATCTAGAGACTTAAAACAACAATCATTTCTTATCTCACAGTATCTGTGAATCAGGAATCTGATTTGTCTCCATGGCTTCAGACAGTAAAGTCTGCCTGCAATGCAGGAGACCCAGGTTCAATCCTGGGTCAGGAAGATCCCCTGGATAAGGAAATGGCATCCCACTCCATTATTCTTGCCTGAGAAATTCCATGGACAGAGGAGCCTGGCAGGCTACCATCCATGGGGTCACAGAGTTGGACATGACTGAGTGACTAACACTTTCACTTCACTTCATCTAATTTGAGATATAAAGAGATGTCATAAATTCTGAGTATTCTGAGGTGAGTGTGAGCAAGATAAGCTGCTTTTTGAAATTAATTTAGGCTTTAGGCTTCAGCCTTTGAAATTCCAGTTGGTTATTAATCACAAATCTTCAACTTCAAATCTGCTTCCCTCCAGATGACTCAACTAGGGCAATCTGCCTGGGAAAATGTTCTTTTCTGGCCTCCTACAGCAATGTCCAGAGAAATAGCAGGTCAAGGTACACACAAGCAGGCCAAGAATCAGATCTTGTCCTGGGCTTCGAAGCTCTTTACTTTCCCCTGGACCAGTGTTTCTCAACCTTTTTTTTCTTTTTTTGTATTATTGCTCCACTAAGGAGCCTTTTAAGACATCTCTTTCCTAATCTCTTTCTCCTCGTGAAATTTGAATGACACAGATGAAGTGTATATCTGGTTCTGCACTTTTGTGTTTTGGAGGGTCACACACCACTGTAACATCCACTCCTAAGAAACAATATTCCCCTGCCCCAGGCATTGATAAGCCCAGGCTTCCCAGTTGGTTCAGGGGTAAAGAAACCATCTAACAATGCAGGAGACACGAGTTTGATCCCTGGGTCAGGAAGATCCCTTGGAGAAGGAAATGGCAAACCACTCCTGTATTCTTGCCTGGGAAATCCCATGGACAGAGGAGCCTGGTGGGCTATGGTCCATGGGAGGTGATAATACTTCTGTTGAGAAAGCATCCCCTGATGCAAAGAAGCACCTCTGATGGTGAAGATTTTAGACATAAGGTAAGAGTCCATTGTGAGACATTTTAAATAAGAGTTGGGAGCTGGGAGGAGTTAGTCCCCCCCACGCCCACACACATCCCAAACCACATCAAGCTGGGAACATACGGCGGCTGCAGATGGAACTGTCACTGATACTTCACAAATCAGAGGTCAAGTCTGAGAATCAGTCTTTGGCGCTTGTTTATATATCCTTGATTGGGTCCACTGGAGCGTGATGGTTCTTCTTGGGACTGAGAGCTGAGTTGCGCTCCAGGAAAGCAGAGTAAACCCCATGCCAAAGGGGACCCCTGGGAAGTCCTCATCGTTCTGTGAAACAAACATCCACGTGCCTCTCTCGCAGCAAGACTCAGCAATGGCTGTTTGGTGGAATCTTCTGTCTTCTGTGGGTGTTCTAAGCAGTCAGTGCACCCCTGCCTCCCTCCCCCCTGCTGTGGTTCTTCCAGTCATCTGCCAGGAGGAGCACGAGCAGCCCTCCAGGAGGGCTGCTTTCACTAGCTCCATAAAGACTGCTTATTAGCTGGAAGGTAGCAGTGAGGGGTGGGATGGGGAGGCTGCCCTGGAGAGTTAGACAGCTCCCCAGAGAGCAGCCTCTCTCAGAGCTGCACTGAGGGAGCTGGGGGGCTATGCCTGGGCAACGGAGCCAGGGTAGATGGTGGTGTCTCCCTGTTCCTGCCCTCTTCTGCTCTCAGGCTGCCAGAAGCCAGGCAGGCTGCCACGGTCAGATGCTGTTATTACCCAGGCTTCGATTCACCTGAGCCTCCTCTCCCCGCTGAGCAGCAGCAGACTGTCCACCTTCATTTCCAAGCCCATGTTTACAGTAGAGAGGGTGGAGAGATAGACTGAATCTATAAAGAGAATCATTGAAGAGCTCTTAGGCTGGACTGTTCTATTTTCTCATCTCTCAAGCAGACCCAGTCTCCCAGCATGGGCCGCAGTACAGTCTGATCTGGGAAGAAAATAAAAGCAGTGTGTCCGCCTTATTTCTTGGGGACTCGTGTGTGAGGCCCATGTGATGGCCCCCAGTGCCTTGCATTCCCCTGGGCTCACCGGGAACTAAAGGAACTCCCCACTCCCACCCCTAACACAGGAAGGAATCCTCCAGCAGTTTTCCTAACTCTGACCCAGTGGGTCCCACAATTTAGTATCAGAACCACCTGGAGAGCTGGTCCAGGCAGAGGCCCCAGAGTTTCTGGCTTGGTAGGTCTGGAGTGAGGCACGGGCCTCGGGATTTCTAACAAGCTCCCTGAGTCACCCAGATGCTCAGAAGTCCAGGGATAGAGTTTAGGAAGTAGTGCTTTGGGAGCTCTTGGATGGGCTTCAGGAAAATCCTGGACCCCTGGAACTCTATGCAAATTGTGTTTGGTGATTTCATCCAGATAAGCTCAGTTTACTTTCAGTTACTTCAGTCATGTCAACTTTTGTGCGCTTTCCCATGGATCTGAGAGACTCGCACACACAGGCTCATGTGTCTGACCTGGGCATGTGTTCTCTGAAGCAGAGTGTACTGCGACGTGGGTGCCATGCACCCGCTCTATCCAGGGGGGAAGCTTTCCCGTCCAGGAGATTGGATGACCTCATGCTCGTGTCTTACGGTCTCGTAGAGCAATGTTGGCAAGACTCTTGACAGCATGGTTCTTTACCATGTGTAGATGCCCATCTCGTGAAATGCCCTCGCATCTAGATAGCTGCTGCACGCGTTGTTGTCTAAGTTTGTTCAGTGTGTAGTCCAGAGACTGCTGTTGCGACCCTCCAGTTGGACTGCAGCCTTAACGCCTCAGAGATCCTCCATCCGAGGGGGATCTTTCTACAGCAAGAGTTATCACAATGGTAATGTGGGTAGGATGGCCATTGCCTTTCTCCGTCTGTTCTAGATATGAGCCCACATAATTTAAAAGACACTGTGTCATAAGAGCAGGTAGTTAGCAACATATCAGTGTATAGGTGTTCTGAGAAGCAGACACTTGATTGTCTAGAAGAGGTAAGGGCATACGTGTGTCGTGCGCATGGGGAGGCAGCTATACTGAGGAGATCCATAGTTGCAGGGGTAATGGCTGCGGGCTGCTCTGGCCCCTAGGGGCCTGAAGTGAAATTGTGAGGAGTCCTCTTGACAACCAGGAGTGACTGTTTCCTTCTTGGCGCACGACTCTTCTGTGTAAAACTCCAGTGGTATCTCAGGTTCAACCCCTTGAGATTCGTTACAGCAAGCACTGCAGGACTCAAGCTCTGCGTGTTTGCACAGAGGCCGATACGCAGGCCTCCTTCAATCGCAGCACCTTTTTGAACTTGGATGTCGCAGAGAAATGGGCATTTGTAGCTGTTTGAGTTGAAAGGAAGTAGAGATAAGTGGGAGGGTGGCGCTGGAGGGGTAAAAGTGAGAGAGAATTGCTGGAAAAGGTCATTTTGGTTATGTTTACGTATCGCAAAAAAAAATAAAGAGCTCCAAGTGTAATTCTTCTGGGACGCCTGCTGACACTACGCACACACACACACACACAGCGTGATGTGTGTTATAATTTAGTTGACTGACCACGTGGTTAATTTAAGAGACCTCTGAACAAAAGTATCATTTCTCCCCATACAGGTCACACTCCTCCCTTTCGAGGCTTCAGATTGAGTCTGTTAAATCTTTGAGGGTTTTCCTCTTTCCAGTTTTCCTATCATGATTTCGCGCAATGTATAGTTGTCATCGCCGGGTTATCCAAGGGGGATTGGTGCCAGCCCCGCCTCGTGTATAGCCAAAGATTCATGCAGTATCGCCGTCATGTCACTCTCTCATTAAAATTGTGTAGTGATTTGCATGTACGTTGTTTGTAACCACAACAACTGTGCCATTTATGCTCCTGTGAATACTTCAAATCATTCTAGATTATTTATAACACTCGATGCAATGTAAATGCCATGTAAATAGCTGCCAGTGACACAGCTCTCAGGATTGAGTTTTTCTTTTTGAGAAAGTTCGTCTGGATTTTATTACCCTGAACTATTTTACTCATATTGTGATGTTTGTGGTTTTGAATTGTACGTGATGTTGTGACAGATGTGTGTGAACAGTTCTGTTGTGTAACTCTGGAATCCATGGTGTATCTTTAGGTTGTGGGATGCTTTGGTGTGTGTATTAATAGAAATTATCAGATGTGTTTACATGTAGAGTTCCATGTCCCAATCCATTTGCAATCTGAGTCTGGGTTCCTTCAACCCAGTGTAGGTACTCTTAAGTGAATCTGCATTTCTAAACAAGAGTGCTCCAAAAAAGATTGTGATTCATGTTGTTCTTAGGCCACACTTCAAAGAACACTACACTTTCAGAAAGGACTTGTGAACGTTCTGTAGCGCGTATAATGCAGTGGTTTGTGTGGTATATTATATGGCTCGCCATATACTAGACTGGGGCAGTGTTGGTAATTAGCTTTGGTCAGAGATGAAAGAGATTTCTTGAATTGAAAAGGCAGACAGTCACTAACAGGAAATATTTTAGCAAGGAATATCAAAACAATAGGATTCAGAATAGAAGGTCGCGCTAGGGTCTCCAAGGGAGGGAAGATGTTTGACCCTACACTGTATTCAATATCAATGCTAGGAAAAGATCATTCAAGTCACTTTGCTACTTTGCTCTGGTTGAGAAATCGGAGAAAGGATTTAGACATATCGCTTGACTAAAATGAAGATCCTTTTGACCTGTGGAAAATTTTGCAATTTACTATCACAAAGAGTTAATTGTCCTTACTTATATGAAGAGATGCTGCAGATTAACAAAGAAAAGGAAATATAATATTGTAGCTGTAACTTATATATTACATCAACTATACTTCAATAAAAATAAATTAATTAAAAAGAAAAGATCATTTAATGAAAAATGGCAATGGATGCGGATCAAACGCAGTTTACGTGGAAAAAGGAAACACAAAAAGGATCCTTTAAACATATGTGAAAGATGTGTCAAGTGTGACTCGCATAATAAAGAGAAAATACAATGTTAATATTTCAATGAGAGAGACATTTAGTTCACTATCAGATTGAGGAATATGAAAAATGTGAAACACACTGTGTGTGGTGTTGTAGATTGGAAAACGCGTATGGAGGGCAAACGTTTATTTTTTTTTAGCGATTGGATAACAAGTCGCTATAGTGGATGCCCACAGCTCTTCTGATAGGAACCATTCACTATTTAAGAACTTTATATACAAAAATCTCACACATGTGTAAGTGACTGCTAGAAAACGCCATAAATATTGTCAACAGGAGAAGGTTACATTCAATAACTCACAACAATCATTACAAAAGGAGTACGGCACCTTTAGTTGGTGTGCATCACGAAGTCTCAATGGGGCAATGCAGTTTCGAGTAAACTCCAGGAATTGGTGATGGACAGGATAGATCTGGTCTGCTGCTAGTCCATGGCGGTCGCGAAATAGAGTTGACGCGGACAGTGAGGTACTGAACTAACTACTAAACGTATATGGTGCTTATAGAGCACCTTCAAGATGTCCTAGTTCTGTGGAAAAAGCAAGATTGTGAAACAATGTGTACAATGGTGCTTTCCATTGGATTAATAAAAAGTTATATGCATATTTGCTTGTGTTTATCTGTTTTACTCTTTTCGCAGAGTTACAAGAGAAGGAACATAAGGAATTCTTAACCAATGGTTGACAAAAACAGGGGTTTGGGAATAAACTTCCTTTTAATTTATACTTTTGCATCGTTTGGATTATTTGCAAGATATTTTTATTTAAGAGATTCATAAAATGCTAAAAAAAAATGAAACTAAAGCAGGCAAGCAGGCTCTGATTGACAGTGGGAAAGTGGGTTGGCAGGAATGGGAGGGGCCTGGAGTGAAGTTGTTCTCCCACTGAGAAACATAGCCTTTTAGGTGAGCTACTAGACCACATAACCACAGCCTCTGGCTACAGCCAGGCATGCTGGAGGTGCTCAAAAATTTTGACAGGTGAATAGATGGAAATATCACATTCTCCAGGAAGTTTGGGGTGTAAATAAGACTGACAACACTAGATCACAGGCAGGGAGTCATATAAGAAAGAAAGACACATGCTCCCCAGTGTTCTACTGCCGCACAATTTACAAACAGGCAGGGACCATGGAAGCAACGTCTGTCACAGAGGAGTGGATAAAGAAGATGTGCTACATATAAAACGAGTGAAATATTATTAGCCATAGCCATAAAAATTGGGTCATTTGTGGAGACTGTGGAGTGGACGAGAGTCTGTCATACGCAGAGCAGATGAAAGTCATGAAAGAAAGAGAGAAAAAACAAGTATCTACATATAACAATATATGTGGTGAATCTACAAAAAATGGTTTAGACGTTTCTTATTTGCAAGTCAGAGGAAATAAGAGACACAGACATACAATAAGTGTATGTGCATACCAAGACGGGGGAGATGGGGGGGATGCGGAAATGAAATTAGGAGATTTGCTTGACATATCCACACATACTGGATTTCTATGTATAAAATAGATAGGTGCTTTCCAGGGGACTCAGTTGGTGTTAAAGAATTAGCCGTGGCTAATGCAGGAGATGCAGGAGACCTGGGTTCCAATCTCCTGGGGTCAGAAGAGTCGCCTGGTAGGAGGGCACGGCGAATCCTCCACTCCAGTATTCTTGCCTCAGAGAAAGCCCATGGACAGAGGAGCCTGGTGGGCTACGAGGTGCCATGGTGGATCACAGAGAGTCAGAAATTGTGACTGAAGCAACTGAGCATGCACAGTTAAAAATAGTAGAACCATGAGAATCTCTGTATGCACAGGGAAATCGTGCCTCAATGCTCTGTGGGTTTCCTATATGGGAAGGAAACTAAAAAAGAGGAGATTATATGTTAGTTACACTTGATTCCACTTTGCTGCTACAGTAGTAAACTCACACGAAACATTGTGAAGCAACTATGTTCCTCCAATGGAAAATTAGAAAAAATAATAAAAAGTATAATAAATTTGTAAAATGAGAAAGTCGTTCTTGTCAACGTTTTGGTCATCACTATAGAATGTCTACTTCATGTTCAATGCCTGGCTCATAGGCTAGAATCCTCTAAAAGGACTTCCATGCTCTCCGTCCTTGGCCCATACCCCGCCTCCAGTGGGTTTGCGCTTATTTCCTTCCTAGCGGTGCTCCAACGCATGCATTTTCCATTATATCTGTTCTTTTGGGTATATTTCAGTATCGGCTCTTTTATGGTTGTATTTAGATGTAATAATTTGCTGTCAATAGTCTTAACCTTAATTGCTAAGACTCTCTCTTCCCCAATGTCGGTGCTGCATGTCATTCAGTGCGGGGTCGCATTGAATATAGATGATCCATAGTAAAGGGAGTGCTTCCTGGTGGCTCGTGGTAGGAATCTGCCTGAGCACAGTTGAAGATTGGGTTTTGATCCCTGGTTGGGAAGATCCCTTGGAGAAGGGAATATGGCAACCCACTCCAGTATTCTGGCCTGGAGAATTCGATGGACAGAGAGAAGGGCTGTCCATAGGGGTCGCAAAAGTGGTGAGGCTATGGACTTAGACAACTAAACAAACAATGATAGTAAAGGGAATGCAACCCTCCTTATAGGACACCGCCTGAGCAAGCAGTGTGCTCTCAATTTATACTGGCAGGAACCATCGCGCATGGTGGGTGATAATGCGACGAAATTGTCCTTAACTGTGGCCATCTTCCCAATGAGTCACTTGATTCACTCAGATGTTTGAGAGGGAATGCTTTCTCACCAGCCAGCCATGGCTCTATATAACAGATAAGGATTCTCAGCAAATTAGTCTGACTTCCAGATATCCTTTTCAGTTAGCTCCCATGACATGGAGCCGATCTGATGCCTTATGCTTCCCCTCTGCTCTTCCCATGCCCAGATTGAGTCCGCCCTCTCATTAATCAAGTCAGACTCCCTTTCTCCCTGTTGTCCCTGTGTAGGGTTCAAAATTAGTCCCTCGTAAGGGATGGCAGTGGGATTGGCAGCGACAAAGCAAAACCTATGCCATCCCAGGCCTTGAGCTGATTCCTGCCTGTTCTGGGGCGACAGTGCCCTGCCAGCAAGACACAGAGCTCTCCCAGGGGCCTGGAGAGTCCCAGCTTACTCTAGGTTGCAAGTGTTATGATCAAGCCACTTAGTCTGACCTTGAACACTGATAAGTAAGTTGCACACCAGTCCTGGTAAGTCCTAGCCTGATTGGAAAGCAAGCTTGCTATGCGGCTGAATTTTTGGAAGGCAGACAGACTCAGTTAACTGGAATCCAGGTTCATCAGACCTCAAGTCACTGGAAACTTGGACCTATTTCGCCTCCTTTTTTCTACTTCCCCAACTCAAAAAAGAAAAAAAAAAGACATTAATACTTCCCCTTAGGTAGAGGAAGAACTAGAAAGGAAGCAAGCTCCTATCTAGGATTCATGTTTTTTAAAACAGCATCCCAGGAGAATTCCTGGCAGGTCCAGTGGTTAAGATTCCACACTTTTCGCACTGCCAAGGGGCCGTGGGGTTCAATTCCTGTTCAGGGAATAAGTGTCCTGAAAGCTACATGGTGAGGACAAAATATATAAATAAATACATAAAATATATTAACATAGCATTACCAGAATATGTCTTGAGTGTCAAGGCACACTGTAGGCTGATCCCTAGAGCATTCGTCCTCCAGCATAACTTGTCCCTTCCATTGCCTGGATAGTGACCAGTATCGGTGTTGATAACTATGGCCTGTGAAAGAAAGTCAACTCAAAAAGAGGCTTTAGGCTGTATAGAGTGCTGTCCATTCTGATTTTCCAGCCTTACTTTTAGTTAGTGTTCAGGGTGTGGCAAAACCTACAAGCCCAAAGGCCAAGGTCCAGATCACCACCTGGCTTTTATAAGATTTTATTGGAACATTATGCTTGCGTTGTTCATCTATAGTTGCTGTCTATGGGCAGTGCTCACTCTATGTAATGGCCAAAGTTAAGGACAACTGGTGACAGAGACTGTGGCCTCACAAACCAATAAAATATTTATTATTGCATTTATAGAAAAAGGTTGCAGATCCTGCCTTAGACTTCTCTTGGAGCTGGTCGTAATTATCAGCGAGTGTACACTTCTTCTCCTTCCTCCTCGTTGCTTTCGTTCTGCCTTGACCCTCACTGGTCCACTCTTGCAGATATACTCACAAAATTTCACACACACACTGGTTGAGGGGATCTCTGCCAGACTGGCTGAGGAAAAAAGGTGCAGGGGTTTTTGAGTGTGAGGGAGGCAGCATGCAGACTGATAATGTTGTCTTGCCTAAACATAGTATCTCTGCAATAGAACAACAGAGCTGAGACACTGTGGATCGTGCTTGTTATGTATATTTTTTTTTGGGGTGTGGGACTTAAGTCAAGGTTGAGAAAGCCTTTGTTGGAAATGGTGTTCTGTTGCCCATGTAGAGAGAGGTGCGTGATCTACACGATTGTCACTAAATACTCAGGCTAGAACTGGGGAAAGCCACCTGCTCCCTTTCAACCCAGAGGGCACCTTATGACTATCTAGTTCTATTCTCAATTATAGGGCTGAGTTTGGGATAAGGAAGGTGCAAGATTCAGACATACTTAGGCAGAAAGAAGTTCTTTAGACATTTCTTCTCTTCCCTTTCCTCTCTTTCTGGCCTCCCCACCCTCTCTTTCTCTCAGCTAGTTTAGGCAGCAATGTGGGGGAGGCAGCTATTATGAAAACATCAGTGCCGGCATGATTTCTGGACCACAGATCAAAAGCTTAGCTAATAGTGGACATAGAAGACAGATTTGTCAGTTTTTCTCTTTCTCTTTCCTTTCCTTGTTTTGAGTGGGCCATAGCTGATCTGTCCCAATAACCAATTTGGAAACTTCCTGGAAAAGAGGAATGGAGATGGAATGGTCTTAAGGTTGAAAACAGGGTGCTGACTTCACTCTGACTACATGGGACAACCAGATTATAATAAAACCAGATCTATACACAAATATCATAGGATATCAGTTACATGTGGAATCTAAAATATTACACAAAGGAACTTATTTATAAACAGAAATAGACTCACAAACACAGAAAACAAACTTATGATTACTGAAGGGGAAAGGGGGAGAGATAAACTAGGAGTTTGGGACTAGCAGATACACACTACTACATATAAAAGAAACAACAAGGACCTACTGTATATTCAGTATCTTGTAATAAACCATAATGGAAAAGGATATGTATATATTATAACTGAATCTGGCAACCCCCTCCAGTATTCTTGCCCAGAGAATCCCATGGACAGGGCAGCTTGGCAGGCTCCAGTCCACAGGGTCGCAAAGAGTCAGACACGACTTAAGCAACAGCACACACACACGTAACTGAATCACTTTGCTGTACACCAGAAACTAACACAACACTGTAAATAAACTTCAATTAAAAAAAAAACAGGTTTATCCAATCAGCATGTGGGCTTTGTGAAAGTCCATTCATACACAGCTTGGAACATGCAGCGGTCCTCGGATGATAACCACCAAATGGTCAGGCTGAAGTGGGAACTTTGGCAATCACTTGGTCTGGTTCCTCAGGAAAACAGATCTAACCTTAATCAAAGAAGGCTGCTTGGAGGAAGTGATGATATAAAGGAACTTTAAGGGAAAGGTTTGATAACCTGATTTTCAAGAAGCAGAAAAAGATACTAAGGGAAAGGAATGATCTGGTTCAGAGCTTACAGAAAGCTTGGAGAGTAGGGATGGGAAGGTCTGACAGTGTTCTTAGGAAGAATACCTGAAATGAAACAGATGCTAGGGCCAGCTCTCCAGCCCTTGATCGCGTTATATGATAATAAATGTCCCAAAGTCTGCACCCTCACTGAATATGCCCTTGCTCGCTCTGCTTTTCTGCCTGTCAAATCCAGCTGTCAGAAATGGGACTGAGATATGTTCCTTCCAACTGAAATGTAAAGGGTTGGGAAGGGTGAATGTATTACCTCTTCCAAGGAGATTGGCATTTTGACAACACCAACAGTTCTTAATAACAGGAATTCAGGTAGGAGCAACCCAAAATTGTTCTGAGGAGTGAAGAAATTTTCTCCATCCCCTAAAGTCACAGCAATATTGTTGGAGCTCTCTGTGCTTCTGATTCATCATCCCCATCATGGGCATTACAGAATTATTGGCTTCCTAGTGTTATTCTGAGGGCTAAATGAGATAATTACTGTGTATAAAGTGTTTTGCACAGTGCTTGGCACATCATAAGCACATCATAAGAACTCAGCAAATATTAGATCTTTATCTTGATTATAGTTTCTACTCAAAGTGCCAGCCCCGAAAAAAAAAGCAAAAAACAAACACATATTCTTACGCTGGGTGCTGTCAGCCCTATATAATTTTTATATGTAGGTTGCTCTTCCAATTGTGCCATGAGCTAGAGAAGGTACAGAGAAGCTCTAATTATCTTACATAAGGGAATCCTAAACAGATTACCTCTTTTCAGTGGGAAAAGGTGAAGAGGATGCCATCAAAATGTATCATTCAAGAACATCCTAAAAGTATGGGAAGAGTATATGGAGTATAGGTTAAGGACTTGGGACTCTGCAGACTGGGAAACCAGGGTTTGAGTCCTAGCTGTGCCACGTATTAGCTTTGTGACCCTTAAGATGACAGTGTGAAAAAATGAAGACCAAACAAGTAAGAGCAAGCAAAGGCTATTCTGAACTTGCTACAGAGAGTCATTCGCTGTTGCTTAGGCTGAGGCAGACACTCAAAAGCAGGCAGAGGAGTGAGAAAGTTTTAGAGTGGAAAAAGGAAAGGCTTTGAGTAAATGCCCTGATTGGAGGCTGTTGGCTTGGGAACACTGAGAGCAGGCTAACTAGACACAGGGCATCCTATGTGATTGATTAGAGGTGATATTTGGCTTTCTTTGGTTGGTCCCAAGTTGGAAGCTGGAACAAAAATTAGAGGAGCTGTCAATTACTAATTGACAATTACTAATTGACTAATGGAGAAGGAAATGGCAACCCACTCCAGTATTCCTGCCTGGAGAATCCCAGGGACGGGTGAGCCTGGTGGGCTGCCGTCTATGGGGTTGCACAGAGTCAGACACGACTGAAGCGACTTAGCAGCAGTAGCGGCAATTACTAATCTGGTCCTGGCCATTGGGGGCTGACTGTTACAGGGATCAGTGTTTGGCTGTGTGGATTATACAGGAGATAGAAGTCTGACTACAATCAAGTCTGACTTATAGCAGGCTGCCTTACTGGGCTGGTTATTGAAAATGAGGATTTGGTTTCCTGGGCATTTGCTGTAGGTTATGGATGAGAGTTTTATTTTTATATATGATATGGTCATTGTCCATTTGTATAATCTGTCTCTTATCGCTTAATTTCTCTGAGCATTGGTTTCCTCAATTTAAATGGGCCATTAAAACTTTGAATTTCAGGATTAAGTGAAATTTGTCCATTAACAGTTTAGCACCAAATCTGGAACATCAGTGCCCATCGTTTTGGGGGTTTTTTTTTGTTTTATTTTTTTGATTTTTTTTTTTAAATTTCTATTTATTTATTTATTTTGGCTGCACTGAGTCTTCGTTGCTTTGCTTGAGCCTTGTCCATTTGCGGTGAGTGGGGGCTATTCTTCATTGTGGTACACTGCCTTCTCATTGTAGCGGCTTCTCTTGTTGCAGAGCTCAGGCTCTAGGCACATGGGCTTTTGTAGTTGCAGCACGTGGGCTTGATAGTTGCAGTTCATGGACTCTGGAGCTCGGGCTCAGTAGTTGTGGTACACAGGCTTAGTTGCTCCAATGCATGTGGAATATTCCCAAACCCGGGATCGAACCTGTGTCTCCTGCATTGGCAGGCAGACTCCTCTCCACTGTGCCATCAGGGAAGTCCAAGTGCTGTCTTATAACTAAATCCTTACATAAGAGAATGTAGTAGACTGGTACATCTTAGAGTGGGAGGAGGGTAATGTTAGCAGGAAGAAAAGGAAACCCTAGTGAACCCTACAAAAAGTATCAAATATATAATCACCAACACTAGCAAGAGCTAACACATATCACACTTACTGTGAGCCAGACACTATTCCAAGTAGGCTACCTACATTGGTTCATTTAACTCTTATAACCACCCCATGAGGTAGATACTACTGACATTGTCATCCTCATCTGACAGATGGAGGAAACTTTGACACAAAGAGGTTAAGAAACTTGCCCAAGGTTACACAACTACTGTGTGGGGCCAGGTAGTCTGGAGATAACAGTCTGTGCTTTTACCAGTTCTGCTGTTCTCACATGAGATTAGACATGATGAAGTTACAAACAGCTTCAGGAAGGAACTGGAGAAAAATTTCAAGTATTTCTCCATAGACTAAATGAAGGGAAATCACAGGGATGTTTAGAATATCCTGAGTCTTTGAGGCTGACACCAATGGAGGGCATCTCACACATGTCCCTCCAGATACCACCTGTTTTAAGTCTGACCTTGATCTCAGTTGGAAGCCACTTTCTCAGAAGCTTTGTCTGAGCCTCCAGAGTGTGTTAGCCCCCCTCCCAACCCTACTCCTTCCCCATTCTTATCACAATAGATAAGGTATGTAATTATTTATTTCATATCTGTCTTCCACACTAGACAGAATGAGCAAGTGGGTCTATTTTGCATATCGTTGTATCCCCATCACCTAGCCTAGGGTCACCAACCAATGGCCTGTGGGCCAAATTTAGCCCAAAGTCTTTTTTCTTCTAATAAATTGAGATTGGCACATAGTCACACCATTTACATATCATCTATGATTTCTTTCACACTAAAATGGCAGAGTTGAGTAGTTGCAAGAGACTATGTGGCCTGAAGGCCTAAAAAATATTTAGTATGTGGCCTCTACAGCAAAATTTACCAGTCCCTGACTTGCTCGTGGATATGCTAAGTTGCTTCAGTCTTGTCTGACTTTTTATGACCCTATGGACCATAGCCCACCAGGCTCCTCTGTCCATGGGATTCATCTCCTGGCAAGAGTACTGGAGTGCGTTGTCATGCCCTCCTCCATGGGATCTTCCTGAACCAGAGATTGAACCTGTGTCTCTAAAATCTCCTGCATTGGCAGGCAGTCTCTTCACCACTAGAACCAACTGGGAAACCTAGCTCATGGATACCTAACAGACATCTGTTTAAAGGATGGATATACTTACTATTTATTTATTTATTTAACACATAAATTTACATGGCACTTACTATAATCAGACCCTGTTCCAAGTGCTATACAAGTATAACTCATTTATTCCTCATAATAATCCAATAATATCTGTAGCATTATTATTCCCATTTTACAAAGGAAAACAGAGGGAAACAGAGAGGTTCAGTATCTTGCCTCAAATTAAATAGGTTGTAGGTAGCTAGGCTAGGATTCAAAACTCAGGCTTTCAGGCTCCCAACTCCAGGCTATCTACACCATGTTAACTGACCATGGGTGGGATCTAGTTTTTCTGGTGTTCCAATGAGAAAACTGCTGGATGGTTTTAAGAAGGGGAAGGCTGTGGTCAAAGCAGCAAAAGGAGATAAAGTGATCTCACTCCACACAGTCCCTAGGACTTGATTGATGACAAGGACATTCTAAAAAGAACAAATTAGCAAAGCATCGTTTGGCTCTCACCATGGCTAACAGAAACAAATAAGCATTCTCTAAAAATAAGCTATCACCCTACCTGGGACTAGCTAACACCACTGATTAAAGCTTTTAGAGCACTCTGAGGCTGGGCCAGTTTGTTACCCTCTATCACATGTCCAAACACTCCACCTCTCCCCTACTGTAGCCAACTGTCTTCAAATGTATCCCACCATAGAACAAGACAAGAACAAATGATTGGTTTGGTGCTAATTTATCCCACTTCTGAAAAAATGAAAAGTGAGTGAACTATATGGCTGTTATTTTAAATATTTCCTCTTCCTGTCTCCCTAGTATCTGGGCTGTATGCCAGTTGTTAGTAGGGAGGGGTAGCAAATGCCATCAAATGATGTTATAGCTCTAAAATACAATGTTGGGCCACCAATAAGTCATTGCTGATGGCTTGACTTCTTTGTGGTTTGCTGAAGGAAGTCAACTTGTTGACAAGGCTTGGGAGAACTTGCTTCATGTGGCTGAGGGTGAGGGGTCAGCGGAAGCAGCTAGTTAAGAAAGAACAGTCTGAGAGACCACGTAAAGTTTGTTCTTCTCTTCCTGGTAGGACAAGCAAGATGCCAGGATTCTACATCCACGCTGGGGGCCTGGGCAGGGAACCAGGGTTGGGTTTGGGGTTCGACCCACCTGGGGGCATCACAGCTTGAAGTCAAAGGTGATCCAAAAGCCAGTGATCAAGGGAGAAGCTGAACATTAAATCCTATCGGACAGCCCAACTGAAGAGCCGATTCCATTTGGCAGACCAAAAGGAGACAATTTGCGCTTTTTGTTAGTGAGAAAACCAGGCACAGTAGACCAGAGTAAGAGGGATTGGGACAGAGAGTCAAAGGCAGGGCCTATGGTCCTTCCCTGAGCTCTTGGGACAGCTTTGCAGAAACTTCTTATTGGGTGACTCGGCCTTGGCTTTGAGTAGGGATGACCATCCTACCACTAGCAAAGAGAGGCAATATAGTCAAGAGGTTAGCAGTACACTCTAGCATCAGACTGACTGAAAGTACATCTCAGCTGTGCTGCCTATTAGCTGTGTGGCCTGTGGTTAGTCACTTCACCTACTCTAGCCTTGGCTTCCATATCTGTGAAATAGAAATAAAAACACTTACTTAGCAGGGTTGAAAAAATAAGTAAAATACCATGGTAAGTGCTTAACACACATGAGCAATAAATGTTGCTTAATGTTATTTTGGGGCTTTCCAGGTAGCTCAGTGGTAAAGAATCCACCTGCCAATGCAGGAGATGCAGGTTTGATCCCTGGGTCAGGAAAATCCCCTGAAGGAGAAAATGGCTACCCACTCCAGTATACTTGCCTGGAAAATTCCATGGACAGAGGGGCCTGGTGGGCTATAGTCCATGGGGTTGCAAAGAGTCCAACACAACTTAGTGACTAAAATATGTGTGTGTGTGTGTGTGTGTGTGTGTGTGTGTGTGTTAGTTGCTCAGTCATGTCCAACTCTTTGCGACCCCATGGACTGTAGCCCACCAGGCCCCTCTGTCCATGGAATTTTCCAGGCAAGTATACTGGAATGAGTTGCCACGCCCTCCTCCAGGGGATCTTCCTGACCCAGGGATTGAACACAGCTCTCCTGCGTTGCAGCCAGACTCTTTACTGACTGAGCCACCAGGGAAGCCCTTTAATAAACTATCTGGGATTCTCCAGGCCAGAATACTGGAGTGGGTAGCCGTTCTCTTCTCCAGGGGATCTTTCCAACTCAGTGATCGAACCCAGGTATCCCGCACTGCAGGTGGATCCTTTACCATATATATATAATTTTAGGGCATTCCCTCATGGTCCAGTGGCTAAGACTCCACACTCCTAATGCAGAGGACCAGGTTCGATCCCTGATCAGGAACCTAGAACCCACATGCTGCAACTATAGATCCTACAGGCCAAAATGAAGATCAAAGATCCCAAATGCTGCAACTAAAACCTGGAGCAGCCAAATCAATAAAGATCTTAAAAAATATATTATTTTTAAAAAGCACATCACTTAGGCTCAGACAAAGGATCAGTGTAAATCAGTTCCAGGCAAAATCTGTGTAACGTCCACACCCTGACTCGAAATCCACAAGCAGACGTCCTCAATAGGAGACAGGGGTTGACCTACTGCTGCCACTCCTGGGGCTGGCTCTGCCAAGGGCACTGCTGTGCCAGCCAACAGCAGAAGGGCAGGGCAAGTGAAATCATTCTTTGATCTCATCTTTTGGAGGGGATTTTCTCTTTCCCAACCACCCTGATTCCTCCAGCTGAGTAGGTCCTGCCAGCCTGAAAGAGAAAAGCCCCATAAACAAAGGTGCTGGAGACTTAATGTTCTCCACTGTCAAGAAATACCAGGACTTCCCAAAGAAAGCTTGGTCACACACATCACTGGAAGATGTAGGAAAGTAGAAAGGTAAGCTATGGATTGGGAGGCCTTAGAATTCCACTGTGAGTTGGGGCTGCTTGGTAGAGAAATCGTTAAGGGGAAGGCCCTTGGTTACACTGCAGGCAGGCATCTTTGCCATCCTTCCTGTTTTGCAAAGTGTTTAGGCCAGTGTTTTTTTTAAGTGTATTTCCCTCACCACTTGCATCAGAATCTACAGGGGGGAACTAGCTAAAAACGTAGATTCTGAACCCCTGGAGTTCTGACTCATGAAGCTCAGCATTTTTAATGAGTTTTCAAGTGGATTGTTATTCCATTATGTAATTTTTGAACAGACAACACATTTACATGGCACAAAACTTTACAAATATAAAAAGTGTATAGAGTGAAAGTGTCTCTCCCATCCCCGTCAACAGCTGCCCAGTTCTGACCTTTCCCCACCCCTACCTGCCATACAAACCTTGGTTACCACTGATATTCATGTCTTAAGAATCCTTTCAGAGGTTCTTTATCAGATATTTTATCAGATGTCAAGCAAAACAAATACATGTCTTTCACTTGCCCTCAACAAAAGTTAGCACTCTTCACATAGTGTTCTTCATCTTTAAAAATACATATAGATAAACAAGGTCTGCTGTATAGCACAGGGAACTATATTCAATATCTTATGATAACTTATAATAGAAAAGAATCTGAAAAAGAATATATATATTCACATTGCTGTTGTTAAGTCACTAAGTTGTGTCCAACTCTTTTGTGACCCTATGGACTGTAGCCCTCCAGGCTCTTCTGTCCATGGGATTTCCCAAGCAAGAATACTGGAGTGGGTTGCTCTTTTCTTCTCTGGGAGATCTTCCCAACTCAGGGATTGAACCTACATCTCCCACTTGGCAAGCAGATTCTTTATCACTGAGCCATCAGGGAAGCCCCATTATTCATATACATAAATATATATGTATATATGTATATGTGTGTGTGTGTATATATATATATATATATGTGAATCACTTTGCTGTATACCTGAAACTAACACAGCATTGTAAATCAACTGTACTTCAACAATAAAATAAAATAAATACATACAGAACTTAAAGATCTTTCCACATCTGACTTCCTTACTAGTTTTCACAACTGTATACTATCCCATTGTATGGATGGACAAGACTATTTCACCAGTCACTTTTTGAAGAACACTTGGGTTGTTTCCAATCCTTTGCAAACTAATACAATAAACAAATATATGGAATTACCCTGTACATCCATTATCTTCAGATGTAGGATACATTTCCAAAATTAGAGTTCCTTCTCTGGCTCTGATTCTGATGTACAGTGGAATTTAGGAACCACTGGCTTAAGGGTTGCTGATGTGATAGGACGAATTTATCTTTGATTAAACCTTTATGTTAAAACTCATAGAATGGCAGAGCTGGAGGGACTCTTAAACACCTTCTTCCTCATTTCACAGATGAGGAAATTGACTCTTAGGGAATCAACATGCTTAAGGATAAACATGTTATGTATGTTGGCAGCAGAGCTGAAACAGGAATGCAGGTCTCATCACTTATAGGTCAGTGTTCTGCTTTGTTGTTGGTGTTAAGTCACTCAGTCATGTCTGACTCTTTGTGACCCCATGGACTGAAGCATGCCAGGCTTCCGTATCCTTCACCATCTCCCGGAGCTTGCTCAGACTCATGTCCATTGAGTCGGTGATGCCATCCAACCATCTCATCCTCTGTCATCCCCTTCTCTTCCTGCCTTCAATATTTCCCAGCATCAGGGTATTTTCCAATGAGTTGGCTCTTCCCATCAGGTGGCTTGTTAGTCAACAAGCAAATGTGGAGTGCCCAGTGCAGGTATGAAGGTCTCTAGCTGGAACAGATAGGAGACACAAGGGGAAAGATAATGCATCATAGCTGGTGTCTTGGAATGGCAGATTTTCAGATAATATCAGTATTAAACAAAATGTCCTATAAAGTAGGGTGAGCCACGGACCTCTTTCCACAAAATGGAGAAAAGCCAGTGGTTCTCTATGCATCTAATTAAGTCCAAATTCTGGAAAAAGGAAAAACTTTGAGTGTCCATGCAGTTTCTATAAGGGGCTTAAAGCAGCCACTTGATACTGAAGACCAAACTCATGGAGAGATGATTTGGGGTTGGTAAATCTCCATGAAGGTGCCACTCTTATTCTGTAGATCCATTTTACAATGTATAGAAAGGCTCATCGAGAAAACCAAAGTCTTCTAAACTTTTTAAAAAATTATTTATTTCTTTTTGGCTGTGCTGGGTCTTCGTTGCTGTGCAGGCTTTTCTCTAGGTACGGCAATCAATCAGGGGCTGATCAGTCAGCCTGCTGAGCACAGGCTCTAGGTCTTGTAGGCTTCGGTAGTTGCAGCTCCTGGGCTCTAGAGTACAGGCTCAGTAGTTGAGGCACACGGGCTTAGTTGCCCCGCTGCATGTGGGATCTTCCCAGATCGGGGATCAAACCCATGTCTCCTGCATTAGCAGGCAAATTCTCTACCACTGAGCCATGAGGGAAATCCAACAAAGGTCTTCTACAAGGAACAAGTGAACTCTCAAAGTCCTCCTACCCCATAATCTCCTGCCCAACATTAGAGGTTTATATTTTTCAGTTATGGTCTCTGTGAGATGCTTGCTGTTTCTGTCTATTTGTATTCATCACGGATGGTGTCAGTGCAAACCTTGTTGGGAATTCCCTGATGATTCAGTGGTTAGGACACAGCACTTTCACAGCCAAGGGTTCCATCCCCAGTCAGGGAACCAAGATCCCACGAGATGTGTGGCTTGGCAAAAAAGAAAAAAAGAAAACCTTGTTAATCTTAAAGCTTTACAGATTGTTTTGTAGAAACTTCAACCTTTTTCTATTTTAGCCAATTAAAGGGGATGTGTGTGTGTGTGTGTGTGTGTGTGTGCGCGCGCACACACACACACGTGCGCACGCGTGTGTGTATTTAAAATCAGGCTAAATATCAGGCTAAATATCTTGTAGGGTCTTGCACAGAGTGGCAGGACAGTGTTTCTGTTGTTCTTAGGTCTGATTTCAACATTAAAGGAGCAAGTATACTAGTTGAAGAGCTCAGACAGGCATCAGGGAGCCTGGGATTTTGAACTGCAGGGGCTATATGCACCAGCCAGAGAAGATGCATTCTTTATCCCATTATTAGCCACTCTCCAGTCCTAATTTCGATGAGAACAAGGCGACTGTTAAGTGGAGTGCTCCTCACTCCACAGCTTAATGAACCATAGCTCTAACAGCCTCCCTTTTATGTGGTCAGCAATCACTTGTGTTTCCTGAGAGAGGGGCGTCGGGGAGAGAGCCTGCAGGAAGTAGCAGATAAAAGCAGCTGAAGAAAATTAAATTGTACGTTTTTCAACTCTGAACCATCAATGACCTAAGAGAGAACCAAAAGAGCCCAGAGCTTGGAGACCTTCAGCCACCATTCCCAAGCAAGAGCGTGAATGAGGAGAGTGTCAGTCTCACAGTGTTGAGCCAAGACCTGCTCAACTGCTGAGATCATTTGACAGCCTTCTCCCAGGTTCTATAGAGGCATTCTAGACCCTAGGCCTCTCTTAAAGTACAGTTCTTAGAACACATCTATGAGACTATCTGGAAAGCTGTGAAAAAACGCTTCACCTCAGGGGCTTCTGGGTTAGTGAATGTGTGAAGATTTGGGGAAAGCCCTTTCGCCATACCTTGCCCTGTGCATCTCTTCCATCTGACTGTTCCTAAGTTATATTCTTTTTATAATATAACAGGTAATCTAGTTCAAAAATCTTCAACTCAGACCACTGAATCAGAACCTCTGGCAGTAGGACCCAAGCATCTGCATTTTCCTCACATTTACTGTGTAAATCTGTGATACCATAAAAGACAACAACTGTTGGCCTTACTATGAGAAGGTTTTGTGAAGGGGTTCCTACTCCTTCTGCTCAAACAGGTTTCAGTGTCGTATTCATGTACAGATACTGTGATAATGGTAGAACTTGTTAACTGAGCATATTCTATGCCAGCCTCTGTGCTAAGAGCTTTGGGCGTTACTATTGCATATTATAATCCTTGCAATTACCAAGTGAGGCAAGGGATATTATCTGCATCTCACAGATGAGAAGATCGAGACTTAAGACACAGAAGCAACCTAAATGTCCCTCGACACATGAATGGATAAAGAAAAGGTGGTACATATATACATTGGAATGCTACTTGGCCATAAAAAAATGAAATAATGCCATTTGCAGCAACAAGGATGGACCTAAAGATTATCATGCTAATAAGTAAGTCAGAAAGAGAAATACTATATGAAATCACTTATATGTGGAATCTAAAACATGACACAAATGAACTTATTTACAAAACAGAAGCAGATTCACAGACCTACAGATCTATGGCTGCCAACGGGGAGGGGTGGGTGTGGGAGAGGGATGGATTGGGAGTTTGGGATTAGCAGATGCAAGTTATTTTATATATATATATATATATATATATATATATATTAATCACTTTACTATACACCAGAAACTAACACAACATTGTAAATCAGCATTACTTCAATAAAATAAATTTAATAAAATAATATCATCTCAAAAATCATCAAAAAGGGCTTCCTTGGTGGCTCAGAGGGTAAAGCATCTGCCTGCAATGCAGAAAACCCGGGTTCTATCCCTGGGTTGGGAAGATCCCCTGGAGAAGGAAATGGCAACCCACTCCAGTATTCTTGCCTGGAGAATCTCATGGACAGAACAGCCTGTTAGGCTACAGTCCATGGGGTCGCAAAGAGTCGGACACGACTGAGCGACTTCACTAAAAACAAAAACAAAATCTTTAAAAAAAAAGAAAAAGAAGAAGATAGAGGCTTGAAGGCGTGAAGGAAAAACAGCTAGTAAGTAACAGAGCTGGGATTCAAACCAAAGTCTACCCATCTCCAAAGGCCATGATCTGAGTCTTTACTGTATCCTGTCTCAAACAATCATTCTAAAGCTGGTTCTAATAGTACTCATGCCAAGTCACTTCAGTTGTGTCCCACTCTTTGCGATCCTTTGGACTACAGCCCGCCAGGCTCCTCCTCTGTCCATGGGATTTGGGTGGCCATGCCCTCCTCCAGGAGATCTTCTCGACCCAGGGATCAAACCCATGTCTCTTACATCTCCTGCACCAGCAGATGGGTTCTTTACCACTCACGCCACCTGGGAAGCCCCTTCTAATAATACTTGGCAGCTCTTAAAAGATGTCACAAAATGATCAGACGAGGAGTCATCAGTACGATGGAGGAAGACCGCCTCTCTATAACATCATTTTGTCAACAGATCTTTTTTTTCAAATCTTCTTTCTCTGTCCTCATGTACTATCTTTGGCACTCACTCCTATTTGCTAAAGGTAAATCAGACTCATCTGCTTAACTGACTTTTCAGCATTCTGGATACTTGATATTTGTTTGGGTTGATGCTCTGTTACAAAAGTGAGTGAATTCAGAGCCTGCTTTCCACATACCAGACGCTTGACGTATACTCTGAACAAGCAACCCACTCCAGTATTCTTGCCTGGAGAATTCCATGTACAGAGGAGCCTGGTGGGCTGCAGTCCATGTGGTCACAAACAGTTAGGCAAGACTGAATGACTAACACTTTCATTTCACTGAACACTTGTGGTCCCACTGTCAACCTGGCTGACTCAATGTTTACTTTAGCTAAGTTCTCTAATTATCACTTTTCCAAAGTCAGTGCTGGATATCTAGTTGTGTATTTATGTTGATTTCCAGGAAAAAGTGTGATGAAATAAATCTTTACTATTTTAAAAATAGAGTGTTACTATTTTACAGTTCAACCAATTACTTCATAATGCATTGCTTTTTGAAAACATCAACCACCACAGTCCACCAGCATGCCAGCCTTCAAGGGGCTGCCACAGACATGCTTTTAGAAACTGGCCTATCTGAAAATGAGGACAAGTTAAATGTGGGATTTTGACAGGTTCTTTCCTCCTCTCTGCGTCTCAACTGAAATAGCAGAACCTTGGATTAGATGACAGATAAAGGTCCTTGTATCTTGAACCGTTTAGAGCAAAACACCCAAAGTAGCCAATCTTCCAGAACAACCTTCACACTAGGACTCTTATTAGTTAGCTACAGGCTCAACTGCTCTAATCGGAGAAGGCAATGGCACACCACTCCAGTACTCTTGCCTGGAAAATCCCATGGACGGAGGAGCCTGGTGGGCTACAGTCCACAGGGTCGCTAAGAGTCAGACACGACTGATCGACTTCACTTTCACTTTTCCCTTTCATGCACTGGAGAAGGAAATGGCAACCCACTCCAGTATTCTTGCCTGGAGAATCCCAGGGATGGGGGAGCCTGGTGGGCTGCCATCTATAGGGTAGCACAGAGTTGGACATGACTGAAGCAACTTAGCAGCAGCAGCAGCAGCAGCAGCAGCAGCAGCAACTGCTCTAATAAGGGACTCCAAAATAATGTATTTTCAATGAGTCAGAAGTTTTTTTTTTTTTTTTCACTCAGTTAATAATCCAAGGAAGTGGTCCAGGGCTAACATAGAGGTTTGGAGATGTTAAACGCACAGGCTTCTTCTATGTTGTTGCTCCCCACCTTGTTAACATTCCAGCTCATAGGAACGGAGCACATGGCCAGTGAAAGGCATACTCCGTTCTTTTATTCTTCCCATGTTATTGAGATATGATTGCCATACAGCACAGTGTAAGTTTAAGGTGTACAGCATAATGATTTGGCTTACATACATCATGCGATGATCATCAAATTTTCAAATTAGTTAGCGTCTATCATCTCAGATAGACACAGCGTTAAAGAAATAGAAAAAGTACACTTTTTCCTTGTGATGGGAACTCTTAGGATTTACTCTTTCAACCACTTTCATACATAACACATGGCAGTGTTAATTATCTTTATCTTGTTGTACATTATATCCCTAGTACTTATTTATCTTATAACTGGAAGTTTGTACCTTTTGATTACCTTCATCCTATTCCCCCATCCCTCACCCCCGCCCTACCTCTAGTAACTACAAATCTCATCTCTTTCTCTATGAGTTTGTTTTTCTCTTGTTTTTTAAACTGTAATTGACCTACAACACTATGCTAGTTCCTGTTACACAACACAGTGATTTGGTATATACAGATTTCAAAATCATCATCAAGGTAAGTCAAGTTACAATATGTGACCATACAAAGGTGTTACACAGTTATTGACTATATTCTCCACACTCTACATTTCATACCTGTGACTCATTTTGCAACTGGAAGTTTGTATCTCTTAATCTCCCTCACCTATGGAGAGGAATGGAATATATGCTTCTTTCTTTTAAGGGCACAACTCAGAAATTGCAAATACCCATTCTACTTGAGTCCAATTGACTAAGAACCCAGTCACTCGGCCAGATCTAGCTGCCTGGGATGTTGGAAAATGCAATCTTTACCTTGCCTATCATATGCAGTTAAAGCTCCTATTACTATTGAAAAACCATGAGGATAGATATTAAGGGGAGTTGACAAGCAGCCTCTGGCAGAGCACTATATTATGAATGAGTAACCTTGCTTATCTCTTTCCCCCAAAAGAGTCCTTGTTTCACTGGCTTGCTGTGCTACTCACTGGCTTTTACCAAGCAAAAGGAGTTCTTTTTGTTTTATTTTTATTGAAGTACAGTTGATTTACAATATTGTGTTAATTTCAGGTGTACACCACAGTGATTCATTTATAGACATGCACATACCTATAAGCTTTTTCAGATTATTTTCCTTTACAGGTTATTACAAAATATTGAGTATAGTTCCCTGTGTTATACAGTAGGTCCCTGTTAGTTATCTACTTTATATATAGTAGTGTGTATATGTTAATCCCAACATCCTAATTTATCACCCCCCACCCTTCCTTTCCCATTTGGTAACCATAAGTTTGTTTTCTGGGTCTATGGGTCTATTTCTGTTTTGTAAATAAGTTTATTGGTATCATTTTTTTAAGATTCCATATATAATAACCTCTAAGTCTATCCATGTTGCTGAAAATGGCATTATTGCATTCATTTTTTATGGCTGAGTAATTCCATCTTCTTTATCCATTCATCTGTTGATGGATATTTAGGATGTTTCCGTGTCCTGGCTATTGTACATAGTGCTGCAATGAACACTGGGGTGCGTGTATCTTTTTAGATTATGGTTTTCTCAGGGTATATCCCCAGGAGTGGGATGGCAGGATCCCAATATGGTAACTGTACTTTTATTACTTTTTTTTTTTAAGGAAACTCCATATTATTCTCCATAGTGACTGTACCAATTTACATTCCCACCAACAGTCTCCAGCATTTGTTATTTGTAGACTTTTTCATGCTGGCCATTCTGACCAGTGTCAGATGATACTTCATAGTGGTCTTTAATGATTAAGCCAGAAGGTTCTTGATGAAAGGGGTCGGACTAAGTCCTGTGGTCTGCTATGAAATGGCCTTAAGTCAGCCTCAAGTGGACTTTGGCTCCTAGAGGGATAGAATATCTGTTCTCTAAGCTGCTATCCTCTGTAAAGTCTGATAGAGCTGCTGGAGGGGGCCACCAACAACTTTGAATGAATTTCATCCTTCAGTTGAATTCAAACCATAGGCGTTGTTTCTAGGGTATTAGTAACAACTGGTTGCCATGTTCCTTTTTGGTCCATTTATTTGTATCAACATACATGTTATTTATTGGTATTGGATATTATAAAGAGCATGGGTTTTGGTATCAGATCAGTGTGGCTTTGAGGAAATTGTAACCACTCTGAGCTTTAGTTTCTTCATTTGTTTAACTGCAGTAAAGTCATCTAACTCAAGGAATGGTTGTGAGAATTATGTGAGTCAGAAACTATGAAATTACCCAGAGCATTGTGCACATTAGGCATGTAATACACGTTCTCTTTATCGACACCAACAATTCACAAGAATGATTCACTTGTTAATTCCCTACTGTGTATGTGCCAGGCACTGAGCTAGCTTCCACACATATAGCTGGTTCACATGTACATGTTTTAGTATCTGGGAACCACGGAAAATTTCTTTACAATTAGTTGCTTCATTTGGTCCTTGTGAATGAATGTGGGTTGCTGCTCTCACTTAATAGAAACACTGTATATCTGGCAAAGGGCTTAGAGGGAGGGAGGGTGTCAGGAGAGAGTGACTCAATGGCCCTAACTTGGTGCTGGTTTCCATTTCCTTCTGTCTTCAATAAAACTTAATTTAATAAGTTTTCCCAGCTTCTTTGATACTTTACCTGCCAACTCTGTTTGAGAACATCTGGTATCTCAGAATCAAATCTTGAAAGTCCTTAACATTCTCACTTTCTGAATCATGCTACCTTTGAGACTTTGCTTGCTTGCTGGCTTCGCTTCAGTCATGTCCAACTCTTTGAAACCCCATGGACTGTAGCCTGCCAGGCTCCTCTGTCCATGAAATTCTCCAGCAGGAATACTGGAGTGGGTTGCCATTTCCTCCTCCAGGGGATCTTCCCGACCCAGAGATAAAACCCTTGTCTCTTATGTCTCTTGCATTGGCAGGCAGGTTCTTTACCACTAGCGCCACCTGGGAAGCCCACCTGGGAAAACTTTGAGACTAGTAGTAGTTCAAATGCCAGCCCGCCAGAGTAAATGTGTGTGACCTTGAGTGAGTCATTTCCATCTTCTGAAGCTCACTTTCCTCATTTATGAAATGCGTATATTAACAAAACCCACTTCATAGGTTTGTTGTGAAGACTGAATGAGACAATGCGTGCAAATTGTTTAACATGGTATCTGGCTCATAGTAATCAATAAATGAATAAACGTTACTATTTTCAATCCTGCATTAATTAATTCATTCAACGGGTGTTTATTAAGTGCTAGGAATGAGCTTGGCACTCATTCCAAAACCTTCCAATTTCACTGGGAAGCCAAGACAAGATATAACCTAAGAGAACCTTGACACACTGTTGGTGGGAATGTAAGTTGGAAAACAGTAGGGAGACTCCTCAAAAAGTTAAAAATAGAACTACTATACAATTCAGAAATTCCACTTTTGGTTGTTTATCTGAAGAAAATAATAATTCAAAAAGATATATGCACCCCTATGTTCATTGTAGCATTATTTACAATAGCCAAATAAGGAAGCAAATTAAGTGCCTACTGACAGATGAATGGATAAAGAAAGATTATATATAATGCAATATTACTCAGCCATAAAAAGATGAAATCCTGCCATTTGGGACAACATGTATGGTCCTTGAAGGTATTATGCTAAGTGAAGTAAGTCAAACAGAGAAAGACAAATACAATATGATTTTACTCATATGTGGACTATATTTTAAAAAATCATAAATGAGCAAACCAAACTAAACAAAAGCAAACACACAGATACAGAGACCAGCATAATGGTAACCAGTGGGAAAGGGGATGGGGGAGGGCAAAATGGGTAAAGAAGGTCAACTATATGGTGATGGATAGAAAGTAAGCACAATGTAGTGTATACAGAAGTAGAAATACAATGTTGTACAGATGAAACATATACAGTGTTATAAAACAACATTACCTCGGTTTAAGAAAAAGATATAACCTGTGAAATGTTCAATATAAAGTGGAATGTGATCCATGACAAAATAAGGCAAAGTCAGAGGAAGAAGAGGTCATTGTGGCCCAGAGCAGTGTTTCTTAAGCTTTCCTGGCTTAAGTTTTATTTCCATCAGACCTTAGAGCCTTTTATTGGATCAGTTTGAAAACCAGTGGATGAGACTGAATTAGAAAATGTGGTTATATAGAAAGGAAGGGACAAGTAGTAATGGAAAAACAGCAGGCTGGGACAGGTCGTGAAGGCCTTGAAATATTTAGACAGAGAATGTGGTCTTGATTGCTTTGGGGAAGGTCCAAATCCAGGGTCTCTCTGCAATCTTTCCCCTACCAAACAATGGCAAACAGCCACTACCAATCTCTTCACTCTCTATAAACCCAACCTTGTGTATTGACAAGAGAGAGGGAATACAAACCTCAGTGCCCACCCACCCAAGCTAGCCCTGTGGGAAATGCCTTTGAAGATGAGATCATAGTCCAGGCATCTGGAGCAAACTAGCAGGTTCTACTTACTGTATAAAAATTTCTGAACATATTTTTCTTTTCCTTAACCCTAAGTAAAGCTATCCTAGGGTTTCACATCAGTGGTTTTGAATTTTATTAAACAAAATAGCTAGTTCCTGCTTGATTGAAGTTTGGTGGTCTTTCCAGAATTTTTGTCTACATAACTCTCCCCTTTCTTCTCTGTTTCACCAGGGTTCTTGATTGTAAGTAGAAGAAACAAGTTATAGTTAAACTAATCAAACACACCAAAAAATACATATTGAAAGGATGTTGGGGCAGGAGGGGGAGCTTCCCAAATCAAGGGGAGGTTAGAGGGCCAGGGTTGGAAGATGATAGGAATCAAAAGGGTTCCAGAGGCCACCAAGAAGCAGCAACAGTACGGCTGAGAGAGTGAGGCTAAGCATTGTCAAAACTATAGTGATTAGACACAAATCACCCCTGTCTCTTGATCAGTTGCTCCAGATTCTTCATCCTAGGAATGGAGGGAGAGGGGGAGAAGATCTCTATTCTTCAACTTCTCTAGTTGAGACAGCATACTGTGCTCCACCAATATCTCACATCTTGGGAGATCCCCCTTCAAACAGGAAGAGGATGAACAGTAAACAGCAAACAAGTAAGGTAACATGCAAAACAATGTTCTTTATCTTCTCCCACATAATGTTCTTCAAACTGCAGTTGGTAACACATTATTGGGTTGTGAGATGAATTTCATGGCTGTTGAATCACACTGACTGATTTTCAAATATAAGAAAAGTCTCATTGATATATGGCAGAAACCAGCACAATATTGTAAAGCAAGTACAAAAGTACAAAGTACAAAGTGAAATCGCTCAGTCGTGTCCAACTCTATGAGATCCCATGGACAGTAGCCTACCAGGCTCCTCCGTCCATGGAATTTTCCAAGCAAGAGTACTGGAGTGGGTTGCCATTGTAAAGCAAGTATCCTCCAATTAAAAATAAAGAAATTTTTAAAATATTAGATATATCTTACATTTCTGAGATAAAATCTAGCTTGTCATAATGTATTATCTCCTTTTCAAATAATTGGATTCAAACTACTGAAATTTGGTTTAGAATCTTTGCATCTAGGTTCATGAAGGGTATTGGTCTGTAGCTTTCTTGTACCTACTTTGGCAATCCTGTTCTCATAAAATAAGTTTAGAAGGTTTCCATCTTCTTCAATATTCTGGAAGGGTTTGCTAGAATTTATACTATTTCTTCTCTAAATCTGGGCCTAGAATTTCCTTGTGGGAAGGGTTTTAACCACAAATTCAATTTCTTTAATAGATACAGTGATATTCATGTTATCTATTTCTTCTTAAGTGAGTTTTCACAGAATGTGTCTTTCATCTAAGGTATTGACTTTTTAGGAATAAAGTTGTTTATAACATTCCCTTACTTTCCTTTTAATATTTGTATTGACATCAACTCTTTCAATAATTGCACATTTGTTTCATTAATTGGCAGTTAATTGGTAATTTAGTGTTAGATAGGCCTTCCTCGTAGCTCACTCGGTAAAGAATCTGCCTGCAATGCAGGAGACCTGGGTTCAATTCCTGGGTCAGGAAGATCCCCTGGAGAAGGAAATGGCAACCCACTCCAGTATTCTTGCCTGGAGAATCCCATGGACAGAGGAGTCTGGCAGTCTACAATCCATGGGGTCGCAAGAGTCGGACAAGACTTAGCAACTAAACCACCACCAGTGTTAGATAAAGAGTCCAACTTTTGCATGTGGATATCCAGTTTTCCTAGAAGCTTTTATTGAAAATGCTGTCCCTTCCCCAATGATTTGTCTCGGCAATAATCACTTGACCATATATGTAAGGATTTACTTTTGGGATCTCGCTATTCTACTTACTTGGTCTCTATGTCTGTCTTTATGGCAGTATCACACTATTTTTGCTTTTTGCCTTATGATTAAGGACTAGAAATTGCTATAAACTTGAATAAGTATTTTGGAATAATTGCTGAAAAGTCTTTCAGTACCCTAATATTTTATATTTTTATTACCACACTGTTTTGACTACTATAGCTTTGTAGTAAAGCTTCAAATTAGGAAATGTGAGTCCTCTAGCTTTGTTCCCTTTTTCAACATTGTTTTGCCCATCTAGGCCCCTCAAGATTCCATATGAATCTTAGGATTTAAAGAAAAATCTCTAGACCCACTCTAGGTAGTAATGATATCATAACAATATTAAGTCTTTCAATCATGTTGGGAAAACTGAATAACCCCTGCAAAGGAATGAAACTGGACCCCCGATTTACACAACTAACAAAAAGTAACTTAAAATGGATTGTCTCCTAAACCATGAACACAGGGTATGTTTCTATCTATTTATGTATTCTTCAATTTCTTTCAGTAATGTTTTTATTTTTCTTTTGCTTCTGTTTTTTTTTTAAAATTGAAGTGTAATAGACATATGACATTATAATAGTTTCAGGTGTAATGAATTCAATATTTGTATACTGTCTTTTGTATATGTGTATACATAATGTATGCATTGGAAAAGGAAATGGCAACCCACTCCTATATTCTTGCCTGAAGAATTCCATGGACAGAAGAGCCTGGCAGGCTATAGTCCCTGGGGTCGCAAGAGTCGGACACAACTTAGAGACTAAACCACCACCATGGAGAAGGAAATGGCAACCCACTCCAGTATTCTTGCCTGGAAAAGTCCATGGACAGAGGAGCCTGGTGGGCTGCAGTCCATGGGGTTACATGACTGAGCACGCGTGCGTGAGGAGGGTGAAGGGAGATCAGTTGGTAGCAATAAACTGGTAGAACTAAAAAATAATAATAAAAATAAATAAATAAACCACCACCCATGTATGCATATATACGCATTTGTATACATGACAATATTTATATAATGTATATTGTAAATTGTATATTTGTATACAAGTAATTCAGTATTTGTATACATTGTGAAATGATCACCACAGTAAGTCTAGTTACCGTCTGTTGCCATAAATAGTTATAAAATTCTTTTTTGTGTGAAGAGAAGCACTGTTTTGTTTTAAAAGATATTTTCACTTTATATGGACCCTAAATTCACAATATTTTTCAATACATTAAAGATGTTCCTCTACTGTCTTCTCTCTTGCAATGTTTTTTCATGAAAAACCTGTTGTTTTCCTTATCTTTTGTGTTTCTCCATATACAATATTACTTTTCCCCCACCTCTGGTTGTGTTTAAGATTTTCTCTTTATCACTGGTTTTGAGCAATTTGACTATGATGTGCCATCTTTGTCCTTCTTGTGACTGAGGATAGTTGAATTTTTGTATCTGTAGGCTTATAGTTTTAATCAAATTTGGAAAATCTGGGGCCATTATTTTTTCAAATGTTTTTGTCTCTTTTCCACCTCTATTCCTCACCTATCCAGTTACATGTGTATTTAGGCCACCAGTAGTTCCACAGCTTATTGATGGCACCATCACTTTTTTAAAAAAATTCCCTTTTCTCTTTGTGTTTAATTTAGAATAGTTCTTATTGCTATGATAGTCAGCTTCTAAAACAGCTCCCAGTGATTCCCACTTCCTGGTTTTATGTTTTAGTGTCATCACTTCCCCTTGAGTGTGGGCTAGAACTAATGGTTTGGATTTAATGAACAAAATAAGGCAAAAGTGATGGCATGTCTTTCCTAAGATTAGGTTATAAAAGACTGAGACTTCTGCCTTGCTCTTACTCTCTCTGGCTTTTCTTGCTAGACATGCAATTGTTATTTCTTCCAGTTTGCTGATTGTTTTCTTCTGCAATATGTGGTCTGCTGTTAATCCCATTTAGTGTATTTTTCTAGTTCCTCATTTATTTCCTTATATCAGTACAAACTCAATATTTCCCATATAATTCAATGTGTTACAATCAGTCACTTTCACTGTTTATTCTAATGCACAAAAAAATTGTTATTCTAATGCACAAAATTTCAATGACCATTTTGGTCAATAGGAGCTCCTTCCAGCTGGCTTATATTTCTTTTGACATGCCCCTATTTTTATTATTTTAGTACTTCATTGCTTTTCAAAAGTACAAAAATATTTTTTCAGGCTTACCTTGTACTATTCTCGCCACAGCTTTGGGCTCAGCCATTTTTTTTTAATTAGTTTATTTTCTATTCTTTAACTTTACAATATTGTCTTTGTTTTGCCATACATTGCCATGAATCCACCATGGGTGTACATGTTATCCCCTTCCAGAACCCCCCTTCCACCTCCCTCCCCATCCCATCCCTCCGGGTCATCCCAGTGCACCAGCCCCGAGCACCCTGTAGCATGCATCGAACCTGGACTGGCGATTCGTTTCACATATGATAATTTACATGCTTCCATGACATTCTTCCATATCATCCCACCCTCGCCCTCTCCCATAGAGTCCATAATACTGTTCTATCAGCCCTTCTTGAAGGAGACCCAACTCTTTTACTGGACAATGGTATTTAGAAGCCAAGATTTGTATGTGTACACACATGCACACACACACACACATACTTACTTCTATATTTATTTCTATACCTGATGTTGTTGTTGTTTAGTTGCTAAGTCGTGTCTTACTCTTTTGCAACCCCTGATCTTTATCCCACCAGGTTCCTCTGTCCATGGGATTTCCCAGGCAAGAATACTGGAGTGGGCGGCCATTTCCCTCTCCAGAGGATCTTCCCAACCCAGAGATTGAACCCATGTCTCCTGCATCGGCAGGAGGGTTCGTTACAGCTGAGCCACCTGGGAAGCCCATTTCTATGCCTAGTCACGTATACATTTAGTGTGCATGTGTGGTAGGCTGAATATTGACCCCAGATATTGTGAATATGTTTCCTTACATTGTAAAAGGAAATCTGGATTGGTTGTTGAGTTAAAAATCCTGAGATAAGGATATTTCTTGGATTATTTGGGTAGACCCAAAGTAAACACAAATGTTCTTACAAGAGGGTGAGAGACAGAAATTTGATTACAGAAAAAGGAGATGTGATGATGGAACCAGAGGTCAGGGTGATGCACTTTGAAGATGGAAGAATGAGACCAAGTATCAAGGAATGTAGGCAGCCTCTAAAAGTTGAAAAAACTAAGGAACCAGATTTTCCCTTGAAGCCTCTCAAAACAATGCAACCCTGATGACTGACATCTTGATTTCAGACTTTTGACCTCCAGAACTATAAGATAATAAATTCATGTTGTTTTAAGTCATTAATTTTATGGTAGTTTGTTACAGCAGGAAATCAACACATCACAAGTTCATATCAATATGTCCAAGTCCAACCCAGTGCCATGGGATTCATTCTAATCTTATCCTCTTATTTGTAACTCCCTTCTCTGTGAGAAATCTCACTCCCTTTATCCTTAATCTTCCGGTATGTAACCAAATGCATTTCTTCTATCACCATTTCTTCCTGTACAGACTCCCTTCCCATCCCACATATAACAATGTGGATGAATCTCACAAACATTATGCCGAGCAAAAGAAGTCAGATACAAAAAATATATAAATGGCTTGATTCCATTTACATGGAGGTCAAGGATATCACCCCCCCCTCACAAGCCAAAATAACCCCCCACTTCCCTGGTGGTGTAGCCTCACAACCCCCCGAAATATCAAGTTTCATGTCCCCCAAACCCCCCCATTACAACAAGTAGATATCATGCACAAAAAAATTCACGAGCTGTTCACTCCCCCCCCTCAACCCCCCCCCATCCCATGTCTTTAATGTATACATCAGACATCATAAAGAATAACTTTTAATCCCTCCCCCCCACTGTGTCCCACCCCAGAACATGTTCTGTTTTTGGAAGGTGGATATGTTTTATTTCAGAAGTCATTCATGTCCCCCCATTTTGCAATCCCCCCACCCCCCCCCCCCCCCCCACCCCCCCCCCCCCCCCCCCAACCCCCCACATACCAACAAATAAAACCTCCATACCCCCAACCCCCACCCCCCCCATGATGTTTTTTGACCCCTGTGGGTTTTTCTCCTAGTTGGTTATTATAGTAGTTGTTCAAAAGAATAGAATCAGAAATAACAGAGTGAATGAATGCAGATATTTCAAAGTACTGTTCTATCACACAAATCTTGTGTCAGTGTGTGTGTAGTTGTGTGTTGTGTGTGTTGTTGTGGTGTGGAATGGAATTTACATTGTAAAATGTATTTTTGATATTTAAGATGTGGGTAGCCACCCTCTGAAACAAGTCATGTTTGTGTGCTAAAGAGTATAGTGCTCAAAAAAAACCCATTTCTGTCGAGTTCCCTGACCGACGGAGCTTGCTGGTTGAGCTTTGAGCAACTGACTGCTCTCTCTCTGACCTCTCAGCTCTTTTTTGCTAACCTTGTGGCATTGGACACTCATGGTTCCTCCAGCTTCTCCCTTGTTGCCGACAACAGTATCAACTAACCACTAATCACACCACTCTTACAATTTGCCAGGCACTGTTCTGAATTCTTTCTGTGCATCGAGAGTTTCTTGATGTCTCTCACCTTAGTTCTGGCTCTATTTTAAAATGCCATAATCATAACCAGTACTGCTACCAGTATGCCAAATTCATAACTCTGCACCAGTCAGCTCTGGTGGGGCTACACTGCCTTTCTGGCTCCTTTTGAAGGAGGTATGGCAGACTTTCCTGGCCACTTACTTAGTGAGTTTCCAGGAAGCTGGGGACTTAGTCATCCTTCTTTGCCAAGTTCGCTTAGAGTACACAGACACTGGACTGACACTTGCAGAGTTAGGTTCTGGCTTCCTAGGGTCCCTCCCACATTTCCTCTTATCTCATCAAGGGCATAGTTTTCTAAAGACCAGATTCCCTTTGTCTCTTTCATCCGTCTCTCCCATCATTTCCCTCTCAACAGAGCTCTGTGCTATCTCTTCCTTCCCAAAATTAGTTTAAGTCTTCACATCCAAGGGCTTTCTATTCTGACAGGAGAGAAATCAGTGTTGGTTTTTTTTTTTTTTCACTATCTCTGGCTAATAATCAATATTAAATTTCCCCCTTTGGGCCATGCCACTGAAAACAAAGCCCATCACACTTTCTGCTTCTTGGTGAGTTCTAAGAATTTCTGATACAGACAGTGTGGAGTCTGCTTGGTTTCCTGTCCCCAAAGTTCTCCTTTTTCCATAGTTACCCCTGGAGCCACTTGAACGCCAATCTATAGTCCCAATGAGCTCTGCCCCATCTATGGGACCCACTTTGCCCTCCAGCGATTTAAGGGTCTCTAATTCAATGCTCAGATTCAAGACAAGTCCTGCCATATCACTCTGGTGATGACTTCTATATTCAACCCGAGTTCAAGCCCCTATTTTGTCTCTCTCTTCTGATTCTGGCCTATTGCCCCTGAGCTTCTGTTTAGGCCTTGATAATCCTCTGTAGAGCTTCCCAGGTGAAGCCAGTGGTAAAGAACATGCCTGCCAATGCAGGTTGGAGAAGGAAATGGCAACCCACTCCAGTACTCTTGCCTGGAGAATCCCATGGATGGAGGAGCCTGGTAGACAACAGTCCATGGGGTCGCGAAGAGTCGGACATGACTGAGCGACTTCACTTTCACTTTTCACTTTCATGCATTGGAGAAGGAAATGGCAACCCACTCCAGTATTCTTGCCTGGAGAATCCCAGGGACGGAGGAGCCTGGTGGGCTGCCATCTATGGGGTCACACAGAATCGGACACAACTGAGGTGACTTAGCAGCAGCAGCAGCAGCCAATGCATGTAGATGTAAGAGATGCAGGTTCAATCCCTGGGTCGGGAAGATCCCCTGGCAGAGGACATGCAACCCACTCCAGTATTCTTGCCTGGAGAATCCCATGGACAGAGGAGCCTGGAGGGCTACAGTCCATGGGGCACAGAATCTGAAGCAACTTAGCGTGCAGACATGAATCCTCTGTAACTGGGAATTTGCTCTGTTCTTTCCAGTCCTTTCCCTCCTCCCCCCTCCCCCAGGAACTGGAATGCTCCAATGGCTATGGCCTTGAAACCTTGTGTCTTACTTCCTTGATGCTGCCTGCTCAGCTGCATCTCTGCTTCTAGAGTTCCCACTGCCCTGTTTAACACACCTGTCAGGAAATCCCAAGTCTTGGTAACTTGAAATTTGCTCCACATGCTGTAATTAGCCCTTCTGCATAGACTGTGTTGTATGAAAGGACAGGGGCCAAGTAGATATTCCTATTTGCTTGAAAGAATGTATTTACACTAGACTCAAAGTGTGGTCCCTGAACCAGCAATACCAGCAGCACCAGGGTACACCACACCTTCCAGGTGGGACTCTTCATTTTTAAAAAGATTGGTTCTAGGGCTATCAGCTGACCCACTAGCAATAAATCAAGTCAATGAAACAGCATTTAAGTGTCTTTTGCTCATAGGATCATTTACTCCACTAGAGTTTTAAGCTCTGTGAGGGGCAGAAAATTAATATCTCTTGTTCACTGCTGTATTTCTAGTGTTTAGAACTGTGCTTGGCAGATGGTAAGTGCTCAGTAACTGTTAAGGGAATGAACAAGTGAATGGATGAGCTGGTGAATTTTTACCAAATAGGTGGCCTTGGAAATGTTAAATTCTCTGAGCCTCATCATTTTATTCATCTGTACAATAAAGATTCATATCCCTACTTCCAAGTATGAGGATCATGCATAAAAAGGGTTGTAGAGTTGTCAACATTTCTTTTGATACAACGGCTACTCTTCACTGAAATGTGGATCTGTTTTGTTTTGGAGTGATTAGTTCTTTGCAGCTGCTTTACCCTAAGTATTATTGAGGGCTTGTTCTGTGTGGAAGAATCTTGGAAGAGAGACTCATTCACCCAGTCATTCATTCATTTAGAAAATATTAATTGAATATTATGTCAGGTTTTATTCTAAGTGCTAAGGAGAAGAGCAGTAGATAAAACAAACACTCTACTCCCAAGAAGTTTACATTGGGAAAAGACAGACATGACTCAAATAAAATTGTAATACATCAAATGGTGATATTTGTTAAGAGGAATAAAGTGAATAAGGCTTCCCTGGTGGTTCAGAGGGTAAAGAATCTGCCTGCAGTGTGGGAGACCTGGGTCTGATCCCTGGGTTGGGAAGATCCCCTGGAGAAGGAAATGGCAACCCACTCCAGTATTCTTGTCTGGAGAATTCCATGGACAGAGGAGCCTGTCGGGCTACAGTCCATGGGGTCGCAACATGACTGAGTGACTTAACACAACACCAAAGTTTCTCTGAGGAGATAGCATTTGAGCAAAGATCTACAGGAAGCAAGGGGGTGATCCATGGGGATGTCCAGGGAGAAAATTTTCCAGGCAGAGGGACAGCCAGTGTAATGGCCCCAAAGTGGGAAACCATGTAGGATGTTTAAAGAACAGCAAGGAGACTTTACTTTACTTTATTGGAGTAAAGTTGGAAAATAGTAAGAATGATGGGTTTGTGGGGGAGGAGCGCTGAATCATGTAGGGCTTTACAGGGCATTATATGACCTTTAGCTTTTACTCTGAGTGAGATTGGAAGTCATGGGAGAATATTCCATGGGGAATGATGTGATCTAACTTAAATTTTAAATGAGTCACTCAAGTTGCTGTGTTGAGTAAGAATAGACTTTAGGAGACTAAAGCAGAAGTTAGGAGATAAGATGGAAAGCAGTTGCAATAGTTCATGTGAGAGATGATGGTGGCCAGGATTAAGGGGGTAGTAGTGATTGAGATGGGGAGACCGGTCAGATTTTGAAGAAAAGTCTGGTATGTTTTGCAGATGTCTTGGGTATGGAATGTGGGAGAAGAAGGAGGAGTCAAGAATGACCCCAAGGTTTTTACTTCAGCAATTAGAAGGTTGGAGCTGCCATCAACAGAGATGGACAAGACTGGAGAAGAACCAGGTTTGTGGAAGAGGAATCAGGAGTTCTGTTGGAACATGTTACATTTAAGATGACTATTTGATCTTTAAGAGGGAATGTTGAATAGACAGTTGGGTAGATGCATCTGGAGTTGAGAGAAGTCTGAACTGAGATACACATTTGGAAATCTTCAATGTATCTAGGGTAGTTAAAGTCATGGAACCAGATGTGATTTCCTAGGGGCAGAGCATGGAAAGGAGAAATTGCCCAAGGTCTGAATTTTCAGTTATTCCAATGGTCCCAGGTCAGGACTGAGAGGGGAAATCAAAAGGCACTAGGTCAGAGTAGCCAGTGAGGTAGGTGGTGAGAGAATGGTTCCTGGAAGCCGTGGGGAGACAGTGTTTCAAGGAGGAGGGAGGGTTCAACTGTTTAGAATGCTGATGAAATGTCAAGCAAGATGAGGACTGAGATTTGACAACATAGAGGTTCATTAAAACCTTGAGAGGAGCTATTTTGATGGAGTGATAAATGTCTAATTGAAGATGATTTGAGAGAGAAGCAGAGAAGAATTATAGACAGTGAATATAGGCAGCTCTTTCAAGGAATTTTGTTTTAACAGAGAGAAGAGAGGTGCGACAGAAGCTGGAGAGGGATGTGGGGTGAATGGAGGACTTCAGTTGGTAGATACTGTAGCATGTAGAGAAGAGGAAATTATTGATGCAAGAGAGAGGTGAGAATTCCCTGGAGTGGTCTCCTTATGTGGGTGAGAGATGAGATTAAGGGCACAAGTGGAGCCATTCAGGGAAGGAGCCAGGATTTGAACCAGCTGTCCCTTACTTCAAAGCCTCTTACTCTCAACCATCACATTACAGTGCTACCCAGACAATACTCATTGGATATTGGAGCTTGGCTCTATTCTTCTCATCACATGCTCAGGCAACTGCCTCACTTGGTATTCAAGTCACCATTTCGACTTGCCTTTGATTAGGGAAAAAATTAAATCTCTGAAACATGATTTCAGCATCTCTTCTGATTCCCTAAAAACCCTCCCTCCCTCTTCTAATTTCGTTTGTCATTACAGAAAGGAAAGGGACTCCATAAAACAAGCCTTCTGTGTAATACTGGCTGAATGGGCAGAGAAGGCCACTTCTCTCCCTTGCATTGTTCCTCTCTCATCATCTCCAAACCTCAAACGTTGCTCTCAAGGGTGGTTATAGCAATCTAAGAAGCAATAGTCATTTTTGCAGGTGTTTTTTTCACCTGCCCAGAGGGATAGGTAAGAATCCTGGCATATGGACATGAGGAAGGTGGGAAGCAGGGAAACGGCAGAGCCACTCTATTGCAATTGTGCTTCTCTGTGTGTGTGTGGTCAGTCGCTTCAGTCTTGTCCGACTCTTTGCGACCCCATGGACTGTAGCCTGCCAGGCTCCTCTGTCCATGGGATTCTCCAGGCAAAAATACTGGAGTGGGTAGCCATTCCCTTCTCCAGAGGATCTTACCAACCCAGGGATCAAACCCACATCTCCTGCATTGTAGGCGGATTCTTTATCACGGAGTCACCGGGGAAGCCCATGCTTTTCTGTAGGGTTGGAAAAGAGCCAAGAAAGTCCCCTAAGCACAGGCGTGCCGTTTTTTCCCCATCTTCCCTCCATTAGCCACAACATAGCCAGATTCAGATGAGTTACTCGGTGGGCTAGGGGTGGCTGGGAGGTCTCACCCCACAAATGGAAGCCGATGCAGAGCACGAGGGGACAAAGATGAGAGCTTGATGATGATACCTGCCAAGTTTTCAGGTCAGGTGGCACTATTTGAACATTTTTAGGCTGAGTTTGAAAGGAAGAGCTTCCTTTACGGCTTTCTTTTTAGCTAAGCGGAGAAGGCAATGGCACCCCACTCCAGTACTCTTGCCTGGGAAACCCCATGGACGGAGGAGCCTGGAAGGCTGCAGCCCATGGGGTCGCAAAGAGTCAGACACGACTGAGTGACTTCACTTTCACTTTTCACTTTCATGCACTGGAGGAGGAAATGGCAACCCACTCCAGTGTTCCTGCCTGGAGAATCCCAGGGACGGAGGAGCCTGCTGGGCTGCCGTCTATGGGGGTCACACAGAGTCGGACACGACTGACGCAACTTAGCAGCAGCAACAGTTTAGCTAAGTCGGTAAAGAATCTGCCTGCAGTGCAGGAGACCTGGGTTCAATCCCTGGGTTGGGAAGATCCCCCTGGAGAAGGAAATGGCAACCCACTCCAGTATCCTTGCCTGGAAAATTTCATGGACAGACGAGCCTGGTGGGCTGCAGTCCATGGGGCCACAGAGAGTTGGGCACGACTGAGTGACTAACACTTTTGAAAGGAAGTGTGATTTTCTGGGCCAGGGGAAAAGGAACAACAGAAGGAGACAGGGTTAGGAAAACACAGAAGATAAAAGAAGGGAGTAGGACTTCCCCGGTGGCCCAGCAACTAAGACTCTGCTCCCACTGCAGGGGGTCTGGGTTTCATCCCTGGTTGGGGAACTGGATCCTGCATGCTGCAACAAAGATAGAAGATCCTGTGTGCCACAACTAAAACCCAGTGCAGCCAATTAAATAAAATAAAAATAAATATTTGTTAAAAAAAAAAAAAGGAGGAGCAGTGAAAGACCTTGGAAGGGCATCAGGAGGAATAGGAAGTGAAAACCCAGGCTTGTCCTGCTTAATGGTAGTTACAGGAACCTTTAGCCTCAGGTGCTGGCTAAAACAAAATAGTATTTCTGCCCCCTCCCATCCATGCAGCTTGTACAGACTTTAATGTGAAGTCTATAACTTTGAATGTTTACATCAGAACAGGAAGAAAAACCAGAAGTCGTTTTTCTGCTTTAAATCTGAGTTATTTCTCTTGTCCTCTTCCTAGGTGTGTAGGGCCTTTTGACCAATATAGTACTGACCATCCATTCCTAAGAACAACCTTGGCCAGTCACCATTAAAAATGCCATATAGTAGGGAGCTTGTGTACAGTGCAGTTGGAGCACAGTATTATGTTATTTATTTTTTAATCTAATCCTCTGCCTTTAGATGCTAGAAATGAGAATTAGAGCCTAATCTCTCCAGGGATGTGTTCTTTCCAGGCAAGCCTGGTCTGTCTTCTATAGAAAATAGGATGAAATCCAATTTTTGGATGATGTGATGGGGATGGAAAAAGAGAGAGAGAGGCCAACAGGGCTGGGAGAGGATACAAATGGCCCTAGAAGGCTGATAAATCGCCCCCCCCCCTTTTTTTAAAGAATCACCATTTGGGGAGATCTCTCCTGTTTAAGGTTGACCTGACCATCCTAATCAGATGATGTGGCTGCTTCAGTTATTGTAGTGAGAAAACATCACATTTAAGGTCAAAAAAGAGAATAAACAACACCATGAGAAATAATCTCATTCTTCTCTCTGTATTTTTTGGTTTTGTTTTGATTCTTTCACCTTTAATCAATTGAATGTTAATAAGGTCATGGTTTCTGCACTCAGAATCGGAGCTCCTTTGACCTTTGAAGGAAACAGAAGTCTTTGGATCCAATTATCCATGGGTCTCTTTCTCTTAGAACTCCTGACTAAATCCTATGAAGAGCTTCTTTTATTTGCTTTTTAAAAATTACACTTTATTTTGATATAATTGTAGATTTGCCTGCAGTTGTAAGAAATGATACAGAGAAAGCCCTGGTACCCTCTCCCCAGTTATGTTTGCTTCTTTTTTTTTAAAGCAACTTTATTGTGCTTTGATTGATATACAAAAAACTGTACCTATTTAATGTGTGTAACTTCATGGGTTTGGAGATATGTATACACTTGTGAAATTATCACCACAATCAATGCCATAAACATATCCATCACTTCCAAAAGCTTCCTCCTACCTTCTTGATTTATTTATTTTGGGGAAGATAATGCAATATATGATCTACCCTTTTAGCAAATGTTCAAGTACACAATACAGGTACTGTGTATTAACTATAACTGTAGGCACTACGCTGTACTGTATTTGCATTTTAAAGTCCAATTAGATCTTTCTTTAGTGGATCCCTTCCCTCTTCATTCACATGAGTAAGTTCATATTTGGGCTTTCCTGGTGGCTCAGTGGTAAAGAATCCTCCTGCCAATGGAGGAGACACAGGTTCGATCCCTGATCCCGGAAGATCCCATATGCCATGGAGCAACTAAGCCCATGTGCCACAGCTGTTGAGCCAGTGCTCTAGAGCCTGGGAGCTGCAACTACTGAAACCTGCGTGCCCTAAAGCCCATGCTCTGAAACAAAAGAAGCCACCTCAATGAGAAGCCTGCCCACCACAACTAGAGAGTAGCCCCTGCTCCCTGCAGCTAGAGAAAACCTGAGTGCAGCAACAAAGACCCAGCACAGCCAAAAATAAATAAATATGAAAGCGTTAAAAACACATAACATTGTGCTCTACACACCTCTGAAGAACCAAGAAATGCCAGGTCAGAGATGTCCCATTCCAAAGGGGAAAAGAGAAAGCTTCCAGCTGAGGCTTATGCAGTCACTGCATTTTATTATTCACTTGCCTTAATGATGAATTGTACCTTGCTCTACATATGGTTCCTGCAAGTTTCTAAGCCAGAATAAAGGAAATGTCAAATGTGGAAAGGAATGGAATCCATAATTGTGCTGTGGACTAATAGTATATCATGAGTTGTACAGGTCATGTGCATGTCCTGCTGAGTATCCCTTATGGGGGAAGGAGCGCATCTGGAGATAAAATCTGGATGAAAGAATAAATGGAGAGTTGATGAAGGAAAGAGATGGAGGGAAGGAGCAGGGGGTGGCCCTGAAGTTAAGGTTCTGCCACAAAAGGTAGCGCCAAATGGGGGAAGCTCTGGAAAGAGGCTGGGATGCATGGAGATAAACTAAAAATCTGATTATAAAACATTCATTTTTGGAACCCCTGGTGTGGATGAGCGATTAGCATGCTAGGGGCCAATCCAAGGGCAAAGTGGGGACTCCTGTCTCTTATTCCTTTGTTCTTTCTGTCTCTGTTTCCTTAGAAACAAACCCATCAATATCCGGAGAACCCTATCCAAGAAGGAATTGCTCTGAAGATATTCAATCCCCAAGTGTTTTGAAAGCAGATGCCAGCTATGTCAAATGAGCCCTTGAAACAGCTAAATCACATCCTGATTTGAAGCAGCAAGTAAAAAGCTTACCCATCTTTAATGACAGGAGGTAGAACCAAGTGTTCAGAAGATTAAAGTATTGTGATCATGAGGCTGAGGTCCTGGGCTCAAATCCTATGTGGCTCATTTGCTTCTCGATGTCTCAGTTCCAAACAGTAGAGACTGCTCTTGTCCACAAATGAGTCCTCCAAACATAGACGGTCATTTTGCAGGAATAAGCCACAAGTCCTATAAAACTCTGGGCAAGAGGCAGGGTGGTGTGGAGTGTAGCTGGTCAGGATCTGCATTTAGACAGACCTGGTTTGAAAATTTGCCCTTATTTCCACCTTATTACCAGTGGAACCTTAAGCCAATTACTTATCCTCTCTCTTTCAGAGCCTTGGTTTCCCTACAGGGTTGAGATAATTTAGCATATAACTGCTCAATAAATGAAAGCTGTTATTATTTTTATTATCACCAATAATGTTATAATTCTCAGGTGTAGATTGAGATCTAAGTGTAAATTTGCAAGTTGATTGCTCCTGCCACGTTTCCCCTCAATAATTCTCAGAAGAGATGCAAATTCACCTGGCCCTGGACACTGTTTAACCTGCTCCAAGAGGGGGTGTTATTATCAGTATCCTTTAATAACTTCAGGTCAAATGAAATCAATCTCCTATTCTCAATCCGACTCTACTGCTAGAACAATGATTCAAAGCTCTTGGGTCTGCCCATAAGGGACAGAATAGCTTTATCTTCTCTGTATCAGGGAGGGAGGAAAGAGTGCCCTGACTGCTTATCTTACAAACAGAGTACAGGTGAGGGTAGGGGACTTCCACAGAGCTAGGATGAATGCAGCAACAGCTCTCAGCATCCCCCAGGGATTCTTGAGCTAGCGTTCCAAAATTGCTTTTAGCATATTGATTTCTGACAGTGCTGCACTTCAGGAAAAGAGCAACTACACACTGCCAGCTTGCCCACATCTCCAAATCAATTGCACATGTACCAGATGCTTGGTTTTCTTTCTTTCTTCTTCCTCCCCTGCAGGAAAGTATGTGGTTTCTAATAACACTCCTGCAATGTTGTGGCGGGACAAGATGTCAGTTTCACCTGAGGCTACAGAAGTAAAAGGGTATTCTAGTCCACAGAAAATTGGCTCACTTGACCCACTTGGGATAGATTTGATTTCTGCTTTAGGATTAAAACATGAACATCCGGAATTGAAAAGGGGGAAAAATCCCTAAAGCAAATAGTTATTGAGTGGCTTACTTGCCAGACAGGGTGCTAGCTACTTTCCATACATATTACATCACTGATCCTCGCAACCACCCTGCAAGGTGGATACTTCGAATAGCATAACACATATGAGGAAAAAGGCTCTGAGAGGTTAAGTCACTTGCCTGGAGTTGCAAAAGCTCATCACTGGCCTGTATCTCTCAGATTTTAGGTCTGATTTGTTTACTTGATTATTCAAATATTGATTCATGAAATAAAGTCAATACTTATTTTATGTTAATTTCAGCATCAGGGACTTAAATATTTCTTGCACTAGTCAACTTCTAGGGGTTTCCCCAGTATCTCAGCGGTAAAGAATCCTCCTGCAATGCAGGAGACACAGGAGATGCGGGTTTGATCCCTGCTTCGGGAAGATAGCCTGGAGAAGGAAATGGCAACGCACTCCAGTATTCTTGCCTGGAGAATCCCATAGACAGCGGAGCTTGGTGCGCTGCAGTTCTTGGGGTCGCAAAGAGTCGGACATGACTGAGTGAATGAGCACACACAGTCGACTTCTGAAAAATAAGGGAGGTGTGTTTATGCATTCTAATATCTGAAATATACGTTGTCTGTGAAATTTTAGCTATAAAATGCTTGTTTGTACATACTACCTCACACAGAGTGGCCCTCAATACATGTTTACTAAAAAGAAGGATAATAAATGGTGTGAGGAAATGCAGCCAGTAGAAATAAGGAAAATGCTGGGTGTACCATCCTTCATGCAGTTGGGACTAGTTTAGCCTGAAATGAATCAGCTTATATCTCTATTCACTGGAGCAATTTCTTCATTACTGCATCATGTTATAAGTGTGCGTGTGCTAAGTCGCTTCAGTCATGTCTGACTCTTTTCGATCCCATGGAATCTTCCTGATCCAGGGATCGAACCTGTGTCTCTTGTGTCTCCTGCATTGGCAGGTGGGTTCTCTACCACTAGTGCCACCTGGGAAGCCCACATCATGGTACAGAAAGAAACAAATTAGCTAAACAGCCAGGATTCCAAACTGCAGCCCACATTTGTAAGGCCTGTTTTTTCACACCAATATACCTGATTATTTTCAAGGTCTATTAAAGCTAGGAGGGAATTTAGAGGTCAGTGACCGAAATCCTTTTGGATTCCAAGAAAGAAAGCAGAGCCCCCAAGAAAGGGATTGACTAGCCCAAGTGAATTAGATTCAACCCAGGTGTCCTGGTTGCCACTTCTCTCTTGTGCTTTCAACTATATGACACTTCGCCCAGTCAGGCTTTCCCAGATTGTGTCAAGGGCAGATCGAGCAGCCCAAGTCCTGAAGAGTTCCCTGTTCTGCCCAGTATGCCACAGCAAGTTTTTGGCTCTGCCTGAGCCTGTGACATTTAACCATAGACCGTTCTTGGAACCCCTGGAAAAAAGACAACCACCTGACTGCTTCGTGATTTAAATAGCCAAGTAATGCCAAGTTGAATTTCTCATGACAGAGTAAGTGGTAACTTAGGACTACAAACCAAGAAAACATTTCTCTACTGATAGCTGATTAATGGAATTAAGGGAAAGTTTAAATTTGGAAGCTTGAGGAATGATTTGTTAATTTGAACTTTTTCTTCAACTTGGTTTGGGCTGTCTAGAGATAAATAAAAGGTTTAATAATGTCAGTTCTATTCAGTTAGTTTACCCAAAGCAAAGACATTTTTCATGTGTTCTCTCCCTGAAGTTTTTATTTCTTTTCTTGGTGTGTACCTGATATATGTACTTCTAAGCAGTTTCCCTTGTGAAAACATGATTTTCCCATTATTTAAGATTTAATGATGGTAACAATCTTTTGAATTTATAGATCAGTGAGATTGCAGAGAGCCTTGGGTATATATTCTTTTTTACATTTATTTTTTAAAAATTGACTACTATTATTATTTTTAGGCTGCTCTTTGTGTCATGTGGGATCTTGGTTCCCCGACCATGAATTGAACCCTTGTCCCCTGCAGCGGAAGCACAGAGTCTTAGGCACTGGATTGCCAGTCCCTTCAGTTATATATTCTTATTTGTCCTGAACATATACTTGTGAAACAAAGAGAGGCTGGAATTTGTGCCTTTCTGTCAAATATGAGGAAATCAAAGAGCGAAGTTGGTTAGGTAACAAGCCAAGGACCCGAGGCTAGAACCTGGACTGTTTTTGTCTCTGAACATAGTGTTTTTCTCAACTAGTCAGTCAGGTTTCTTACCAAGCGATCCAGTGGGGAGCAAGTGAAAATTGCTGCTAGATGGATCAAAGTAGGTGAGAAGTTAGTGAGCCAAACAACAAAGCAAACAAACAAAAAAATCCATCAGATACTCAGGAACCATATGAAAAAGTTAGTTTGACGTCTGGAGACTCCAGGAGACTTACAAATAAAGTCCAAAGATCAAAGTTCAAAGTTATAGAAAGGAAACCCTTAAAATAAAGCCAGGAAATAGAATGAAAGGATTGTGATTCTCTGCCTCTCACAGCCCTGATGAAAGAGCTCTGCACGTCGTGAAGGTTGAAGTTATTATTGCCTCATGCTGGAGACCCTGAATGGAGAATAAAGCTGTGTCCATGTGACTAAACGCATTCAAAATAGTTGTATCATTTCTACCATGAGAAGAAGAGCTAGCATATAGCAATGGACTTAGAAAATCTGGAAATTTGGAATTGCCTACAAAAATTAAGTACCTGAACACGAGAGGCTGGCATTAGCTTGGGGGTGGAAGGATGAAGGAAGGAAAGGGAGAGTAGTTGAGTCCAATTTGTGTTATTTGGGGATCAGCCATGGGTATTCTGGGCTCAGTTCTGACAGGGAATAGAAGGGAGTACAAGGACTTTGTTGAACTTTCCTAACATGGGATTGCATCAGAAATGCCCTCCCCACCTCCCACCAAATGTTAATTATGTTCTTTGAGATCTTTCCAAAACTGGAAGGACCAGAATTCTTCCTGGGGCTCCTGGAGTCCAGAGGCCAATTTCATTGTAGCACATACCTCTGACACCAGAAAGCTGGCTTCTGCTGCTTCCCAGATTGTATGAGGTTAATGTGTCTTGAATAATTCGGTAGAAATACAATACGGGGGCCCCACTGTCAATATCAGCAATGGGAACATGGCTGGGAACTATAGTGACAGAGATGGAGAAGGGCTTCTGATTTCCAACTGTTCCCAGCTTGACAATGAAAGCCCTGAGCCCTGGTGGGTCCCAAGTGCGATTGGTTTAGCATCTTCTATACTCTTAGTATTTACTTCCTGACATAAGAAGTGATCTGATGAACCTCACAGACAGAAGGGTAAGCAAAATAATCTAGATGCAATAAAGCACAGGTTTATGATTACACTTAAATGGCATTCAAGTTTAAGCAAAACTAATCTATGATGATAGAAATCAGAACAATGGTTGCCTCTGGGGGTGGGGATTCAAGATCTGACTAGTGATTACAGGGGTGTATACATTTGTCAAACTCCTGGTGCTTAAGACTAATAGTGCATATTAATATATGTAAGTTAACTCTCAATAAAAAAAGAGAACATTTAAAACGCAATGTCTTCATGTACAGCCAGCTCATCTATCAAGAGCATCTGCCTATGCTTTCCCAGTTACATGACTGGCTGCCAAGCAATAGTGTATTTCGGTTCAGGCTTTAGGGTGAACAGATCTAGAGTGAAATTCAGCTTTGACACTTATAGGCAGTATGACCTGAGCATCTATTTTCTCATCTGTAAGATGAGGATCATAACAAGAGTACCTGTCTCTCAGGGTTGTCTGTTAGGAGGCTTAAATGAGATTGTCGTTGTTGTTCAGTCACTAATTGTGCTGCACTCTTTGTGACCCCATGGACTGCAGCACACCAGGGTTCCCTGTCCTTCACTATCTCCTGAAGTTTGCTCAAACTCATGTCCATGAGATACTGTATACCATTTGCTGGAGGAGGAAATGGCAACCCACTCCAGTATTCTTGCCTGGAAAATCCCATGGACAGAGGAGTCTGGCAGGCTAGAGTTCATAGGGTCACAAAGAGTCAGACATGACTTAGTTACTAAATAACAACAACAACATACCATTTACTGGTGTTTGATCAGCTTTAGATATTCTTGCTATAGTGACCAGATCCATAGTAGTCTGAACCCTGATTTAAAAAGAAATAAAAAAAACTAACCCATACTAAGGACCTACTTCCAGAGCTTCTGATTGTGTTGGTCTGGTGTGGGCCCCAAGAATCAGTATGTTTAGAAAGCTACTCAGTTGATTCTAAAGTATAGCCATTTCTGAACTCAAGTTCATGTGCCCAACACACAGTGAGGCCAAACATAATGAAACATTGGGGTTTGGAGCAGAGAAAAATTTATTGCAGGGCCTAGCAAGGATAATGGGTAGCTCATGCTTAAAAAAATAAAAGAGCCAAAATCCTCAGTGGTTTTGGGGGAGAAGTTTTTTACAGGCAAATTTTGGGATGATGGCTGCAAAGTGACTTTCTTCCGACTGGTTGGTGGTGAGGTAACAGCACTGCTCCAGGAAATCTTGTGCTCAGCCTCAAGTTACCATCCTCCACCTGGGTGGGGGCCTTAGTTCCTGCAGAAGAGCTCAAAGATATTGTTATGTATATCCCTTGGGGAGGAACCAGGACCCTGCCCTGCAGTTTCTTGATTGTTCCTCTTTCATTTCTGCATTCCCTCCTTTCCCTGATTAGCAAATATTTGAATCTGCCCTTTGGTAAACATGAAGGTCTAGGAGGCTGAAACCTTATTCCTGCAAACAAGAAACAGGGGACACAGAAAGGCCTCTGTACCCTGGAGAGCCCCACAATGTCCTGCTCGGTTTCATGGCCAGAGCTGACAACCACTGGCCTAGATTCATTCACATCTCCAGTTAAACACTTCCACTTTCTCCATGAAGTTCCTGGAAATTCCTGCTCTAGGTGTTTTCTCTCTTCTCTGAATGTTTTTAAAAATTGAGGTATACTCGTATGTGGTAAAGTGCAAAACTCGCAAGTGTGGGGGTCTATGAATCTTCACATACGTGTGCACCCATGTAACAGCACCCAGATCAAGATACAAACACTGCCTGCACTCTGGAAGACTTCTGTAACCTTTCCTGTTAGTGACCCCCAAGAGTAACTGCTGTAGGAAAGGAAAAACAATGTTCCTTCTACCCTTCTAGATTCTCCACTGAGACTCCCCTGTGATAAAAGACAGATTAACAGGAGAAAAACAGATGTTTCAGTTCAGTTCAGTCACTCAGTTGTGTCCAACTCTTTGTCATCCCATGGACTGCAGCACGCCAGGCCTCCCTGTCCATCACCAACTCCCGGATGTTTAATAACATGTATACCTCCTATATATGTTTCTGGACCAAATTTTGGGTCTGCTCACCCACCACACAGTAAAGCCAATTTACTGACACCGGATTGTGGTGAAGGCCAGTACAGCTTTTACTGCAGGTGACAAGCAAGGAGTATGGGCGGCTCATGCTCAAAAGACCTAAACTTCCCTAAGGCTTTCAGGGAAGGGCTTTTAAGGGAAGGATTGCCTCAAAGGCAACATTTGCCTCAACATGCAACTCAAAGGTGCATGACTTTCTTCTGATTGGTTGGTGGTGAGATAACAGACTGATGTTTCTGGCATCTTAATCATCCAATCTGAGGTCTACATGCTAGTGTTCAGCAAGTAGTCACCACCCTTCACTGGGGTAGGGGTATGTGTCTTAGCTCCTGCAGAAAACTCAAAGATATATGTCAGATTGTTATGTATATCCCTTGAGGAGAAACTAGGACTTTGTTTTATTGCTCAACTATTGTCATTATGGGCTTCCCAGGTGGCGCAGTGATAAAGAACCCGCCTGCCACTGCAGGAGATTCTGGAGACATGCGTTAGATCCCTGGGTTGGGAAGATCCCCTGGAGGAGGAAATGGCAACCCACTCCAGTATTCTTGCCTGGAAAATTCCATGGACAGAGGAGACTGGTGAGCTATAGTCCATGGGGTCACAAAGAGTTGGACATGACTGAGTGACATTACAACACTGTCATTACTTTTCTTGTTTAACTGGTTTACCTTTGCTTCTGCATTTCCTCATTGAAACTTTGAGGCTCTCCTGGGTACAAATTGTTTTCATTTCACCTTTTCTTGTTTGTTGGAAAAAGGCTTTGGCCTCTAGAACTTCCCTGAGTATCAAAGGGCAGGTTAAAACAGTTGCTAATCAGGGAAGCAAGGGAATGAACAAACAAAGGAGGAGCTGTCAAGAAACAATAGTGCAGGTTCTGGTTCCTCCTCAAAGTACATATGTAAGAATATCTGTGAATTCTTTGAACTCTTCTGTGGGAACTAAGGCCCCAACCTGTGGAGGATGGTAACTTCAGGTTGAGTACAAGATTCCTGGAGCAGCACCCTGTTACCTCACCACCAACCAATCAGAAGTAAGCCACAAACCCCACAGCCCTCACCCCAAATTTTGCCTATATAACTTCTCCCCCCAAATCATCAGGGAGTTGGGGTGTTTTGGAGCATTAGCCACCTGTTCTCCTTGCTTGGCCCTGCAATAAACCTTTCTCTTCTCCAAATGCTGACATTTCAGTTTGTTTGGCCTCAGTGTGTGCTAGGCACAGGAACTTGTTAGTAACTACTTGAGTCTGCTCTTTGGAACTCAGGGAAGGCCTAGGACACTAAAGAAAGATTTACTTTTTCTACAAGTAAGAAAGGAGCATGCAGAGGGGCTTCTGTACTGGGGAGGGCCCTACAGGGTCCCGCTCAGTTTCAATCCCATTTCTTTGATACTCCTCAACCATGAGGGGAATAGGGGCAGGACAAGAAAGGGAATAAAGTTTTGGATAGAGAGGATAATTATAAACTCAGCATGGAAACTCAGTTTTGGGGAAGCTTGGTTTTGTATGCAGCAAATGGGAGAGATCCCAGAAAACTGAGTAACTCCCTGAAACGGCATAAGTTACCACCTTAACTATCATCTTATAAAGACAAATGATATAGAGGGTGGAGGGAGCCAGTTATTCAACATGACCAGGAAAACCACAGTAAACAAGGATAAGATTGTTCTGCAGATTTAACTTGTAGCCTTCTCCATTGATGGGGGCTTCTCCGATGGCTTAGCAGGTAAAGAATCTGCCTGCAATGCAGGAGACACAGGAAATGCGGGTTTGATCCCTGGATTGGGAAGATCCCCTGGAGGAGGAAATGACAACCCACTCCAGTATTCTTGCCTGAAAAATCCCATGGACAGAGGAACCTAGTGATGTACGGACCAAAGGGTCGCAAAGAATAGAACACGACTGAGTGACTAAGCACGCACACACTTCTCCACTGATAAGAGTTACTAGAGATTTGGAGTCATCTTTCCCTTCCTTGTACAGAGAGGGAGACACCCTTACAAATGGCAGTTTCCCTTACAAATGTAAAAATCTCTTACAAAAGCACAAGTTCTCCTATGTCTACTGTTTCTTAAAAATAATTGGCCTAAAATAATCCTTATGCCAACAAGGCATATTTTGGGGTGACAGATTCTGTTCTCCTTCACTACCATGCTGACTTTTCTCCCCACAGATGAGTTCTGCCTGGTGTTGAACTACTGAACTCATTGACTGTGCAACTCACTTGACATATGCAAGATTTTCTCTGGTGGCAGCAGCTCTTACCTGCTTGGTTTGTATTTATACCTCCCTCTTGAATTGTTATCTAACCTTCTGTTTGTTTTCCATGTCTCCCTAACTAGATTTTAAGCTCCTTGAAGGCAGAGCTTGCCCACAAGCCTAGGATTTTCCCATGCAATAGGTAATATTGTAATAAGAGTTCCAGTAAACATTTGTGGAATGAATGCTAGTGTTGAATGAATGAGGCGGTGTCGGGGGGGGGGGGCAGGAAGAAGCAGTAAGCAGATAGTCAGATCAAGACAAAGGCTTCTCTCTTCATTCTCCCCCATACACATGCCATTTATTTTTTACTGATAACAGTTGTATAATATTGGGATTGTGCATTGTTTTTTGCTTGTGGGCAGTCATGCATGCATTTCACTTTCAGGTTACATCGTGAGTAGGACAGAGTGGATGCAAAGAATATGAAATGCAGGAGGAGAAAAGGTCAGATGGCCAAGCCAATGAGCAAGCTTGCTCTGGCCTGTGCTGTTGAACCGCAGATGCTAGCCCTCACTTTGCCATGAACTTGTGTGATCTTAGGCAAGTCACCACACCTTTCTGAGCTGCTAGTTGGTGGTATGACAGAGATAGTAATTTGACTCTTTGCATTCCATAGCAGGTCAGCTGAGTTCATAGCTGAGAAAAGTACTTTGGACAAAAGAATTTAGGGTACTGTCTCAACAGGCAGAAAGGTGGCTAGGATCACCAAGCCAGTTAGATGAGGTTTCTCCCTTAAGAATCAAACATGACTTGGATGAAAGGTGGCAAGGCTGAGTTCCTAGAATTACACAATCTTAGAGCCAGCAGGCATCTTAGAAACCATTCTAGGCCTTCCCTGGTGGTACAGTGGATGGAAATCGGCCTGCCAATGCAGGGGACATTGGGTTTGATCCCTGGTCCAGAAGATTCCACATGCTGTGAGCAACTAAAGCCTGTGTGCCACAATTACTGAACCCGAATGCTGCAGCTACTGAAGCTCGTGTGCCTAGTGCCTGTCCTCCGTGACAAGAGAAGCCACCACAATGAGAAGATTGTGCATTGCAACGAAGAGTAGCCCCTGATCACTGCAACTAGAGAAAATATGCATGCAGCAACGAAGACCCAGAGCAGTCAAAATAAATAAAGCTAAAAAAAAAATAGCCATTCTAGTCCACTCCCCCTCATCTTACCTGAGTACATGGAAGCACAGAGAGATGTCTTTCCCCAAGGCCCATGGACAGAGGAGCCTTGCAGGCAATAGTCCATGGGGTGGCAAAAAAGAGAAAACAACAATAATGGGGACAACACTCTCCTAGTGTCTGCCTAGTGCCTACTATATTTGCTAATCTGCTAGGTGCTGAGGGGGGTTTAGAAAAAATGAAGACCCATCCCTGCTGTCAAAGATCTGAGTGTGGGAGACAGAACTAAGAATGAGAGAACAATGGAAGGCAGTAAGTGATTCAGAATAAAATGAGTAGTGCAGGCAATAACTGCTGTTCAAGTTCACAGGAGAGAGAGCGTTCTGGAAGCTGGGTGGTGGGGGTTGGGGAAAGTGCAATTTCACGTGGGCTTGGAAGGCGGGATAGAATTGTTTATGCAGATGTGGGGGAGGGCACTGAATGTGTGTCTTCACGGTTGGGGGGTAGGGGGCGGCTGCAACGATGCAGAACTACACGGGGATTAGGGATAGCATTTATTGAGCACTTTTTATGCACTGGCTACACAATTCAATTCATGTAAATGTGCATAATCCTAGGAATTAGATAATAGATCACTGATAACTGTTTGGTTGAGAGAGGGAAACTGAAGTACAGAGAGGTAAATTGCCCAAGGTGGGCATAATTATTATTAGTATCCCAGAGTCGTCAAAACACTTGGCTATTCTACCTTTGAAAGAGAGGAATTTGTGCCTCAGGCGAGGAAGCTGGCCTGGCACTAAACACAGTCATTTTGCAAACACAAAACCCTCTAGGAGGAACTCCCAAAGAAATTCGGTATGGATTGGTGGTTTAGTTGCTAAATCATGTCTGACTCTTTCGATCCCAAGGACTGTAACCTGCCAGGCTCCTCTGTCCTGGGATTCTCCAAGCATGAATACTGGAGTGGGTTGCCATTTCCTTCTCCAGGGCATCTTTCTGTCCCAGGAATTCAACCTGGTCTCCTGCATTTGCAGGCAGATTCTTCACTGACTGAGCTAAGAGGGAAGATTTCTGCATGGATTAATGAATCCTTTTACTGAGTGCTATCATCTAGTAAGGAGATGAAGACAGGAACTTGAGGTCTCAGGCTAGTCATCACCAGAACTCCACAGTTTTATCCTTAATGTTATTGGGCAGAGGATTTAACAAAACACCAACGGAGAACGAGTGAGCTGCTGAATCGATCCTTGTTTGTTGTTGTTCTTTATTAATTAGCACTTCAAGAGCATCAGGCCCTAAGGTGGATGCTGTCTGTGCAAAGCTACCTGGCTCTGAGGCCAGGTGGGGGAAAACCAGACTTGGAAAGGATCGCAAGAAAATGGCTGGCAGCCAACACCAGAAAGTGTTTCCCAGGCAAGGTGCCTGTTTTTTTCTGGATATTTTCCTTTGTTAGTCTTCAACAGATATTAAACCAACATAAAGTGGATTCTGAAAAGGTCTTTTTCCTGTTTCCTTGCCCAAAGAAAAGCAAATCCCAGTCTATGGGTAGGAAGCAGCAGGGAAGAGGCGGCCCTGTTTTTGCCAGCAGCCCTTATCCAATTCTTGGGCCCCTCCACAGCCTGGCGGGCCTTTAAGTGGCAGGACTCTCGGCCAAGCGCAGGTTGGAAACAGCTGCTCCGTCGCAGGGCGGGAGGACGGAAAGAAGTCTGGGGAAGCTTCTTCTCCTCCATCTTTTCCTCTAGCTAGAGTAGATTGAGCTTGAAGGCGTGGCAGGAGAAAGGGGAGACGGAGAGCCCGGAGAGGGAGTGGCCAGAGGTTAGATGGAGAAATATCGGAGCAGAGCAGGAGGGGGAACGGCCGGGCAAAGTAGGGAAAGAAGCCTTGTCTAGGACGGAAGTGGAGAGTAGGGCTGTGGCTACAAAGGTGGAGAAGATGCCGTCTTGGCCCTGCCTGAGTCTGCTATTTCAGGGAGGTCTGGAGGAGAGGCGAAGAGTAGAAGGTCACACCCAGCGGACCTCCCAAAGCCCAGAGGCTTATCACTGGACAGTCTCGTCCATTCCCCCAAGAACTCAGCGAGGGCCGGCCAAGCGCCTACTAGGTGCCCGGTGTCCAAGGAAGCGCCCTGGAGAACCGGGGCGCAGGAGGCGGAGTCGGTCCAAACGGCTTCGCGGAGCAGCGAATTCCGTAGTCGGCGGTGCGGAAGGGTGGCGGTGCACGCGTGCGGGCCGGGCGAGCGCAGAACGCGAGGCAGGCCGGGGAGGAGGGGAAGGAGGCGGGGATTGAGCCCGGGTTGGGGGGAGGGAGGGGGAGGCCGAGGCGCCGAAAGGGAGAGTGGGAGGTGTGAAGGGTGCGAGCGGCGGTGGGGTGGGGCGGGGGAGGCCGGAGAGGGGAGGCGGCCGGGCGGAGTGGCCGAGGGCGTGAAGTGGGGGGGGCGGCGAGGGGCCGAGCCGGGCGGGAGCGAGGAGGCGGCGGCGAGGGGGAGGAGAGAGGGAGGGGAAGAAGGAGGAAGCGAGCGCCGCTGCTGCAGGGGGAGGAAGACAGGGAGGAGGAGCCGTGCGCGGCGGCCGTGGCGGCCGCCGGGGGAGCCGAGCGCCAGGGCGCGGGGAGCCGACCGGGCGTCCAGTCGGGACTGAGGGCCGACTGCCGGTGAGTGGAGCCCCGCAGGGCGCGGCGACCAGTCCTTGGGGCCGGGCGGGAGGCGCGGGAAGCTGCGGCGCCGAGGCAGAGGGAGGGGGCCGGCCGGAGCCCAGCCCCCGGCTGGCCCGGTCTCCCGCCCGCCTTTCCTCCCTCCCTCCCGGCTTCCTCCCGCCGCTGCCCGCGCGAGGGGGGCAGGTCCCGGGCGGGCCGCGGGCTGGGGGAGGTGCTGCCCGGAGGGCGGGCGTCTGGGGCCGGGGGGTGGAGCTGGGGGCCCGGGGGTGTACCCGGGGGCGGGAGGCTGGACCGGGACGGCTCTAAATTGGCTCGGAGGGGCCCGTCGGCGGCGAAGTTGCTCGCTGGGGGCAGAGACGGCCACGCGGTTGCAGGAGTAAGCGATCCCCCTGTGGCGAGTGCGTGAGACGAGGAGTCCGGCGTCGCCGCCAGCCCCGTCGCCCTCCCCGCCGGCCCGGCCCCGCCAGCTCCCCTCCTGGCCTCCGCGTGTTCCCTCGCCGTCTCTCCCCGGTTCGCTCCTGCCGCGTCCCCTCGACCCTCGCCCTGACCCCCCCTGGCCTCCGACTTCCCCCGACCCCTGCTTGCTTCGCCACTGCCCCTGTTCCCCTTTTCTTCCCTCGCTAGTTACCCCTCCCCGCTTCGTAATTCCCGATGCAATTGCCTCTTTGAGACCTTTTTTTTTTTTCCTCTCCTTCCTTTTAGATTGGCCAACGGCTCGTTTCCACCCTGCCTCGTTGGTGGCCACTGGAGAAGCGCGGGGGGGCTCCCCAGGCATCCGTAGGGACAAATTAGAGCCAGCACTTGGCCCCGGGCCTCGCGTGTAGCTTCCCGTCCCCTGCTCTAGTTGCCCGGGTGTCCGGAGAGGGGTGCGGGGGCGGGGGTGTGCCCTCCGTATATGTCCCACCACCCGGGCCACCCTCAGGGCTTGTGTTCCTTCTCGCTCTCGCTTCCTGGACGGTGGTCGTGGGGAGCCACTTTGCATCATGTCCCGGTATAGCTACCAAAGTCTCCTGGACTGGCTCTATGGGGGCGTGGACCCCAGCTTTGCGGGCAATGGGGGCCCCGACTGTGCTGCCTTCCTCTCTTGGCAGCAGCGGCTGCTGGAAAGTGTGGTGGTCCTGACCCTGGCCCTGTTGGAGATCCTGGTGGCCCTGCGGCACATCCTGAGGCAGACGAAGGAGGACGGTAGGGGTGGCCGTGGCTGCCAGCCAGAGCAGGTGACCCAGCGGCCAGAGGAAGGCAAAGAGAGCCTGAGCAAGAATCTGCTCTTAGTAGCCTTGTGCCTGACCTTCGGGGTGGAGGTGGGCTTTAAGTTCGCCACCAAGACCGTCATCTACCTGCTCAACCCCTGTCACCTGGTCACCATGATGCATGTGAGTCTGTTGACTTCCCCCACCCCTTCCCGGCAGCCTCAGCCAGCAGAGTCATTTGTGTGCTCAGGACACTTGGCCGCGTAGAGCACCTCACCCCTGCGGGCAGTGTGACCCTTAAAAATGATTTTCCAACGAGTGGCTGTTTGGGTGCGGATTTCAGATTTGGCTTCCTTCCACCTTTGCACAATGCGTCAGCCCTACGGTGGTGGTGAGCCCTGGGAAAGACTAGCACTCAGGCCAGCGGCCCCTCCCCTCCCAGGCCTACCCTGGCCTTTTGCCAGCAGGAAGTCCGACCCCAGCCAGGTTCCCTTTCTGGATCACCAGAGGGGGGCCATGGGCCAACCCCCCCCCCCCACTTCCCTCTGCCACGGTTAATTTCCCAGAGGCCTGGTGGCTTTCTTTCCTGGTCATGGTCACAGAAGGTTCCCGGTCTCCACTGTCATACTTGGGGGAAATACTTCTGTAGGTTTCTCTTAATGACTCTTTCTTTTGGGAGTTTAAGGTCTTAGGGTGAGGTCTGCCTTTTGAGTTCTGAGGTGTCAGAGCAGCACCAAACTCTGACTCACTGCACTCTGAAGCAGACCCCAGGCAGACTCATGAACTCTTCTCTGTCCGTGGTGAGAGGGTATTTATTTCCTGCAAACCTCTCCATCTTATCACTCTCATTCTCTCTGCTGAGGTCACAGTCCAGGGGTGCTCAGAGAGCTGATTTCTTTATCTCCTATTAGGGGTGCTAAGCAAAACAAATGAGATTGAAAAGGAAAGTTGCCAGATACATAAAAATAATCTGGGTGAGGACCAACCAAGAGCGAGACTGTCTTTTTGTACTCAGCCTGTGTAGAGAGATGATCTAAAACTATAATATCACGGAGGGGTAGGAAGAGGAGAAGGGGGTGGGGTGGGGGGGCTGTCTCGTAGATTTCAGGCTGTGGAAAACCTGGTGTGTTTTATTCAGGGACAGTTGTGAAACCTGTCATTAGCATCTTTATTGCTTTTATATTTGTCGAAGGTTGTTCTCAGGAGACTCGTGACAACCTTGTGTGGGGCAGGAGGTTGAGATAATTGTCTCGGTTTCACAGGCCTGGCGGGGGTACTCTGGGATGGGAGGTTGCTTGCTTGCAACCAAAAGATGAATTAGCTTTCTGGGTTGGAAAGCTAACCCACCCTCTTTGGGGTTGCGGAATGCAGAGCAGTCTCTGGGAGGCCGATGCTGATCAGCATGGTGCTGCCTACTTATGCTGCGGATGCTTGCTAGCTCTGTGTTGTAGGAACTCCTTGGATGGCAGGTTCTTGGCCTCAGTTTCCCAATCTGGAAACTGTGGTGAATGACCACAAACCCCTTTTAGTCTTGCAGATGTGGTAAGGAGGTGTAGACAGATTTGGAATAAAGCAGCTCTTAGTGATGGGATGGCTCTAAGTGTCCAGTAGGCTTGGAGTGGGTAGCATTTTTTAGAGGCCTTCTTGGGAAGTGATGCCATTCACAGGAAACCCAAGGGCTCCCCCAGTTGGACCTTCTGTGTAAATTTGAGCCTGTCCTTTTTTTTTTTTTTTTAATGAATGGGCTTTTTGTTAATGAAAGGAAACAACGCATCTCAGCCACTGCTATGTGAGGCTCTTGGGACAGGAATGCTTTTTTTGGATGGCAGGTGGTGAGGGTCAGAGGGTGCCTCTTCGACAAAGGGGTCTTGAGGCCTCTGACAACCACATATCTAGAAGGTCAACAAAGAACTAAATTCAGCCCGATTGGGGCTGCTGCTGGGGTGATGACGTCAAACCTGGCAGCATCATGGTTTTCAGTGGAAAGGTTTTTAGAGGCTTTTAGAAGACTCTGGAGGCTTCGTTCTGGCATTAATTAGTTGTGTGACTTTGGGGAAAGTACTTGTCCTGGCTCTCAGTTTGCCTGGCTGCAAAATGAGGCAGAGTTGAATTTCTAGGTCTTGACAGTCTATGTGCTGTGCTTCTTTCCTCCATAAGCAGTGCCTGGGGGTGCCACACAGAGCTATTCTAGAAATGGCTTTTGGTCTTGTCACCGATTTCAGGTGGTCATGGTTCATCTTCTCATCCTCATCTGTCGCTCCCTGTGTCTTCCCCGTAAAGTAAACCTGAGAAGGCCACCCTTAGGGATCCAGATAGATGATGTTGGCCCTCAGGGGTTGAGTGCTGCAGAGAGATGGATGTTTGGGGAACTATGGACTGATTCCTGTCACCTGTGCTTTTGCTTTTACCCTGTGCTTAGCTGAAACTCTGAAGCTAGGTGTTGGGGGCAAAGAACAGTCAGGCTGAGGAATCCTTGAGACCAAGCAGGATTGTACTGCTTTGCACTTGACTCCCAAGGTACTGCTTTGTGTCATTTAAATAGAAACTTCTGGCTTACTGGGGCACCTAGCCTTTGATGAATCCAACATTCCATACCTTACCTATGGATCTTATTGGAAGCAGGGACATATGGATTTTTAAAAGCTGATGTGAATCCTTAAATATTAGAACAGAGGGTTGCAAACAGTTTTCTAACTTGGCTAATGATAGTAAGTATGGTTAGTATTTGGGCTTCCCTGGTGGCTCAGACGGTAAAGAATCTGCCTGCAACGCAGGAGATACAGGTTTGATCCCTGAGTCAGGAAGATCCCTTGGAGGAGGGCATGGCAACCGACTCCAGTATTGTTGCGGGGAGAATCCCATGGACAGAGGAGCCTGGGGGGCTACAGTCCATGGGGTTAGTATTAATAATACTTTACATCTGTCTAGCTCTTAACTGTTTATAAGACCCTTTCACACACACTATCTTATTTAGGGTTATGCTAGATAAGCTTGAGCCTGGACAGAGAGATGTTAAAATGTACCCTGTGACTGTGTGTGTTTCAAAGGGGAGGTGTTGAGTACAAAGAAATACTTTGGCAAGTGAATTAGCTGAGTTAGGCTATATCATGGCAGTAAATTCTGTGTAGTTCAGGCGTCCTGATAAGGAAAGGGGGACATTAGCTGAATTGAAAGCAGGAGCTTAGCAGAGACATTTCTGATGTGTGTCTCTCAACAGGATGACTCAGTTATGGCTTTATAGAAGGCCTTGTTCTGCAGAGGCAGTGTAAGATTATAACAAGGGCAGTATTACTTTTGGCCAGTAAATGGAAGCACTGGAGGGAGAATGACCCCCATTTTTCAGTCTGTAAAATATTTACTCCAAAGGCCTTTGATACACAGACCCTCCTCACAGCCATGCTGCCTTTGGGTGACCGCCAGCTTTAGAATCACAGGGCAGGGTACTTCTTGTGTCTGATTTCTGTTCTTGAATAATATTCCTGCTGTCAGGTTTCTTTTTGGTCTTGTCTGTTATCTCAAGGGCCCTGGAACCTGGGACTGGTAGAGGTTTGTAGGATTAAAGCAGCACCTTCTCACATCTAACTTAAGCCGGGGATGCTTGAGGGTTCTTGGAAGCAGCAAGCATCAGGATTAACACACCGTTGTTAAACCCCTTGCTGAATATAAGTGGTGTTTACCCATTACACCAAGAAGTATTTCTTCAAGAGTGGCTAACTAGTCTCCTTGTGCATAGTATTTTCATAGGTATGGGTGACACAGAATGAATTTACTGTTTATGCTGTTTACAAAAACAAAAACAAAACAATGGAAATCACACTGCCAGCAAGATACTGGCAGGGGTGGCTTTAGAACCCAGCTGCCAACAGTGAGAATTGGGGCTTTAGCAGGAAGAGATTCTCATAGCTATTTAAGTCCTAAAATCTGCAGTTTCTTAGCTGAAGGGTTAAAATGCCAGACAGTTTGACTGATTGTGTCTGTAAAGACTCATGGCCTTTTATCCTTTGCATCTAGTTAGATTGTCTCTGTCTTAGGAACTTAAGGCAGAGATCGAATTTTGGATGTCTTGTCTAATTGTCCACTTCTGGTTGGTTGTGTCTGTGTCTGTGTCACTATCCCATTTGGGCCCTGAACTTAGTGGGGCATAGCATATGCCGTTTAACCCTCTGTGTCTCTGTGCATAAGGCACTGTGGATCTCAGCTGGACATGTGCCAAATAATAATTGATGCTATTGACCCCTGAGCCTCTGGTTTTTAGCCTTTAATACCAAGTGAGCCCCATCCGTTTTTTTTAGAGTTAGCATTGCTGTTTTATTTTTCTGTCTTTACGATATATTAGAAGGCTGATGTCCACCAAATATGGCTAACCTGCTTTTGTCTCACTGTTTACTTTCCTACTTCACTGTTTGCTGAAAGCACATAATGGCACATATTCAGAATGGTTCTGAGCTTTTTGTGACACCTTTTGGAACTCACTGAATGTACACGGGTATGTTCTATTTGCTCTGTGATGGATTTGTTATAGAGAAAACCTGATAGATTTGAGAACTAGGCATTTTTGTCCCCCCGCCTCCTTGACTTCAGACCAACCACACCTCTTCATCCCTATCTGTTGTCTGGAGCACTGATAACTGCTCCCGGTTGCAAGTGATGTTGGTGGGTAGTGGGTACAATGAGGGATCCAGCCGTCTGCTGGCTTATCAGATGGACTGTGTCCTGTGTCATCAGTCCAGGGGGACACAAGGGGGTGATGTTTATATGGGCCTCAGCAGTGAGGCATGACATTCCTTTTTAGTTTGTTTGATATTCTCCCCCAAGGAAATTTGCAGAGAATTTTTCCATCTTTCATTGTTACAGTCTTTGGCAGGGTCCCTTCCATTATAAGGGAAGTGGTGTGGATTAGTAGATTAAACAACCCACAGACAGCCCTGGGATTTAAAATGACGATACTAGTTTTGCTTGTCGCCTGTTAGGGAACCTGAGCAAGTTATTTAGCGTTTTCCTATCTCGATCTTCTTCATGGAATGGACCACATGGAAACAAAGCATTTTAATCCTCTGAATAGCTCTGTGGTCACTTAAACAGATGCCAGGTACAGCTGATCAGAGCTGGCAGATGACCAACAGATTTTTTTCCTCTGACTCAGAAACTGACAAACCTCAACTTCTTTTCACCTTTCTTGATAGCTCTTAAAATCCATTCCTCTCGTTAGTTCTGTTGCTTTTCTCTGGATCCTTGCCCGTGCCTGCATACCCTTCTCATACACAGTCTATAAAACTGGATACTGTGACCAGAGGTCCAGCCCACACCCAGCAGAGAGGAAAGATTTCTGTCTCAAACTTTTCTCACTGTGTATCTGTTAATACAATGCAGTCTGGAGCTTGCTGTTAAGTAATAGAATGCAGCAGGCTCCTACTCGGGTGATCCACAGGCCCCCTGGATTTTTGTCCCTTTGCCATAGAAGTACCTCCTTCATCACTGTCTTCATGGGATCTGTCGTGAATTCCTCCCCTCTGTAGATGGTCCTGAAGATTCTCCTCTGGGAAACTTTCCAGTTGACCTTGACTCCAGTTATTCCACTCATTCCACCAATACCTCTTGTCCTCCTTTCCCAACTCTGAATATTACTCAGACTATTAGCCTCTTTAACATTTGCCTTTGCATGAAAAAATTGCAAGTGTTAGTCGCTCAGTCGTGTCCTACTCTTTGTGACTCCATGGTCTGTAGCCTGCCAGGCTCCTTTGTCCATGAGATTCTCCAGGCAAGAATACTGGAGTGGGTTGCCATTCCCTTCTCCAGGGGATCTTCCTGACCCAGGGATTGAACCCAGGTCTCCTGCATCGTAGGCAGATTCTTTACCATCTGAGCCACCAGGGAAGCCCATGGCTTTGTATACAAGTAGGTAATTTGGTAAGTGTTCAACTGGGTTGTTTGATTTTACACCTTTGTTCATTCTCTACCATTAGCGTGTATACTTTTCTTTAAGGAAAGGTGTAGTATTTTTTTTCCTCTGTAACACCCTGCAGAGCTTCATACAATACTGTATGTGCACCTTAATTGCTTAATATGTGCCTGGATAATGCTGACTGACTGACTGACAGAACTGACTTTTTCTTTTTTTCTTTTTCCCTCCAGTGGTTCTGTCTGTGTTCCCTTGAGGTCTCATGGGCATTGTGTTCCTGTGTCTCCTGTGCCTATTAAGAGAAACTCCTGTCTGGTTTGTTTTTTTTTTTTTTTTGAAATAGCCAGAAAGAGAGGTGGTTTCGCTTCCAGCTCACACATCTTTTTGTTGAATTTCCATCACAGAGAGCTAGTTATTAGGAACTGCAGCCCATTCTTTGCCCCAAGTTTCTGCTCACTTTCATTGCAATGAGGAAATTGCACTGTTGGATCTTGGTCTTAAATCCCTTGGTTTGACATCTGGAAATGTCTACTTTCTTCTTTTTCTCCTTTAATATCAGACATTAAAAAAAACTGTTATTAAGCTGGTAACTCACTTTCCATCTCTCCCCTTTTATATTTTTCAATAGGTTGTTCACTGTCATCATGCTTCATTGAAATACCCTCCGCAAGAAGAGCCAGACTTCTCAAGTTTTGGTCTTTCACATATATTGTTTTTTTGTTAACTTTGTGTTCAGCTTTGTGAGGTATAATTGACAAAGAAAATTGTAAGATATTTAAAGTGCACAACATGATTTGATTACGCATACATCATGAAAGGACTCCCTGCCTCCCACTGAGTTCACTAACACATCCATGATCTTTCATATCTTTTGTTAAATTGAGAGCGTCTTCTGCCAGTAACTGACTGAGTGGACCTGAAGTGGAGTGCAGTGCTTTTCAAACTTTCTTTGTGAAAGATTCCCTTGGAACCTTGTTCTCATGCAGATGCCTGGCTCTGCACTCAGGGTCTGAGTCAGTATAGGTCCTATAGGTTGAGGATGGGAACCTGTATTTATTACAAGCTCCTCAGTGATTCTCATGCCGGTGAGCATTGGATCCCATGTTGAGAGACATTATCTAGTGGCTAAAGTATGAGGTGGGATGTTGCTTCAGATGCTCTTCCTGACTGGTGTGATTCTGCTGGCCTGTGGGTGGGCATTTGGTCTTCTGGTAGTACCTCGATATTTATGTGGGTGTTAAATAAGGTGGTTGAAATTAGAGGTTGAAGACCCCAAGTTGTTGTGAGGTGGATTTTAAGGTAACTTTAGAGTTCCAGTGGCTTGTTGGGTGCCTGTGGCTTTTATCAGTGAAGGATTTCAGCCAAACCTCTTTTTATCACCTTCCAGTCCTCCTACACTCCTTTGCCATTCTTGCAGTGTTGGAGATCTTTGGGAACTAACAAGATGAAATACTGACACAGAATTATTGCATGCTAGTTCTCTATTTGCAGGACTTTAATTTTAAATGCTCATGGAAATGTATTCATTTTGCATCTATTCAGCAAACATTTGTCCAGTGCCTGTTGTGTGTCAAACATTGTGCCAGGCACTGGAGATTCAAAGATAAATAAAAAACATTCTTTGCCTTCATGTTGCCCACAGTTGAGATGAGACAGGCGAGAAAAAAAGATCAACTAAATTACAACGTGATGTGTATGGTAACAGATTTGAACAAGCATAGAGGACCAGAGGGTCTTTTGTTTTTTCCTGTTGCAGTTAAGGAAAGCATACTGGAGGAGGTGACATTTGACTCACCAAGGAGACATGTTAGCTCTTTGAGAGCAGGGGTCCTTGTTTGTCTTAGTTTCTATCATAGTGCCTCTTATGGGACCCACCTTACAGTAGGTGCTCAATAAATGTGTGAATGAATGACTAGGAGGTGGCTAGGTGTTGCAGAAGGAAAGAGTTTCTTGGCATAGGAAACGATACATGTAAAGGCACAGAGTTGCTTCCTCTTTCACAGAAAAGCTTTAAAACTCTTACCTGGAGTCATTTGCATGTTATTATCAGGGGCAGGTATTGTTTTTATATTTCTCCCTTGGCAAACCACGTAAAACTTGGAATGCTCTGTCATTTCTGCCCTGTTGATAAGACAGCTGCAGTTGCTCACAAGTCCTTTATAGGGGGCTTATGAGATAGAGCATTGTGCTCTCTGCTGTCCTAAGGAGGGCCCACATGGTCAAGGACAGACACACGGAACCCAGAGGAGAGTGAGCAGACATTAAATGCAGGAAATGAGGCAGCAGGCCTTGCGCCCCCCACCAGAAGATGATTTTAAGTGGTTCATGGGATGGCTGCTGCCCCCACGAAGGTGGAACTGATGCAGTATTTCGATGCTCTTTGACCTTTCTCTTTTCTATTTCTCTTCCCCTGCTTCCAAGTCTTCCCCCCTCAATCCCCCAACTCACCCCATCCAAGTTAGCCTCTTTTCAGAGTACTCAAAGCTCTAGATCAACTCCATCTAAACGTCTGTTTCACCGGAGGAAGTCCTATCTCCAAGGAAATCATAAAGAAATCAGTTCCTTGTAGGAGGTTCATACGCAGTGTGAATGGCTCAGATGCAACTGGGGTGGGGGAGGGCAGGACTTTTTAAAAGGGCCTTGTTATCCTTACATGATCTTTAATTGGTGGGGTGTGTCTCAGTATTTGAGCAGGTGGCCTTTCCCATGCTCCTTGCTGAGTTGTTGGCCTCCCTCCTGCTCCACACCTCCCATCCTCCCCCACCCTGAGAACTGGGGTTATCAGTGTCTTGCTGTCCTACTTGCTGAATGCTCAGGGTAAGTCTCCCTCCAAGGTGCTATTGAATACAGTAGTTAAATCTGAAGGCCTGGGGAGGGCTCCTCCTCTTCTGGGCACGGTCCTCTCTGTTTACTCAGCTCTTTCCCAGAGAGAGAGCTGCCAGCTAAACAGGGCATGACTTGCCCGTCTGTCAGTGTGTGGTGTGTCAAGGGACACTGACCTGTTGCGAGCCCGAGATCCTGAAGGGGAGGGTTGAGGGGATCTTTCCGTTGGCTGCATATCCTTAACAGTAGCTGCTGGAGCAAATGTCAGAGGGAGGCAGGCAGGGTAGGATGAGTCTGGTCGTGGGCCTGGTGGCTCTGAGGAAAAGAAATAGATGGCAGGAGACTGTCTTCTCTAAGACAGTTCTTAGGATTGGACTGCTGGGCAGACCCAGTGAGAGGCGAGATTATCTGAGGAGAAAGGAAACGTGCATGACAGTTGCTCAGTCATGTCCCACGCTTTGTGACCCCATGGACTGTAGCCTGCTAAGCTCCTCTGTCCTTGGGATTCTCCTAGGCAATAATACTGGAATGGTTTGCCATTTCCTCCTCCAGAGGGTCTTCCCGACCTGGGGATTGAGCCCACATCTCTTGCATCTCCTGCATTGGCTGGCAGGTTCTTTACCACTGTGCCACCTGGGAAGCCCAAAGGAAGCATGAGCCCATTCTGATTCCATCTCAGTTCCTCCAGTCTCCCTGTCTCCAGCACACATCAGTGATGGTATAAACTCAGGGTGTATTTTGCCTGTGAATTGAATCGCCTTTGCCAATCGACCAGCTGTGTTTGCAGAAAGACTTTGTGCTCAGGCTGTTGCTAGCAAAGAGACATTTCATTCAGGTGCTGATTAAATAAGGCGCAGAGCCAGATTGCACATTAAGGCCCTTAACTACGGCTCTGGGAGCCCTGGGTAAACACTTATTACATGTTCTGGGTAGAGTATTAGGAGAGGCTGCTGGACATGAGGGAAACTGGCTAGGAGAGACTTCTAGAAAGGGCTTTGGTCTTTTCCTGGATGCATCAGATCCGAGCTACTGGCACGTACACAGAAGGGCTAGATAGGTTTCCTCCTTGGCATTTACTTGGGAAATTCTCACTGGGACCCATTTGGTTTGGACTGGGACATAGCAAAGAACTTGGCTAAGTTTAGCTGGGCATTAGAAATGCCTCCTTTTCCTAATGCAGGTTCAGCTGAGTGGACTGAGCTTTTGGACCATATTTCCTGGGTTTGTAGTTGAACTCCATGATCATGTGACCTTGGGTGGGTAGTGGTAAAGAATTTTCCTGCCAGTGCAGGAGATACGTGTTCAGTCCCTGGGTTGGGAAAATCCCCTGGAGAAGGAAATGGCAACCCACTCCAATATTCTTGCCTGGAGAATTCCATGGACAGAGGACCCTGGTAGGCTACAGTCCATGGGGATGCAAAAGAGTTGGAGATGACTGAGCATCCAAACAACAATGAATTGTGTGACCTTTGGCATGTTGCTTAGCTGCTGTCAACTTTCACTCATCTGTAAAATGGAGATAATCACAGTACCTACCTTACAGGGCTATTGTGAGGATTAAATGGAATAACTTAAATCAAGCATTTGGCAGAAATTCTGGCTCATTGTCAGCACTCAATAAATGTTAGCAGCTTTTCATAGTACAGTCAGCCCTCCATAAATGTGTGTTCCAGTTTGCAGATTTAACCAACTACGGATTGAAAATATTAGGGAAAAAATTTCAGAAAGTTTGAAAACACAAAACTTGAATTGATTGTGCACTGAAAACTGGTTATATTGTGTTAGGTGTTGTAAGTAATCTAGAGACGATTTGACATATATGGGAGTATGTGCAAGGTTACATGCAAATACAACACCATTTTATACAAGGGACTTGAGCATCCACAGATTTTGGTGTCCCTGGGGCTCCTGGAATCAATCCCCCATGGATAGCAAGGGACAACTGTAGTAGTAGTAGTACTGTATAGTACTATAGTAGTAATAGGGGGCTTCCCAGGTGGTGCTAGTGGTAAAGAACCCGCCTGCCAATGCAGGAGACATAAGAAATGCAGGTTTGATCCCTGGGTCAGGAAGATCCCCTGGAGGAGGAGGGCATGGCAACCCCCTCCAGTATGCTTGCCTGGGGAATCCCATGGACAGAGGAGCCTGGCAACTAAGCCTGAAGCGACTTAGCATGCACAGTAGTATATAGAACTACTATATAGTGGTTCAAGTCATACTGGGTAAAAGCTGACTGTGTGCATGTGCGCACAATCAGTCATGTCTGACTCTTTGCGACCCTCTGGACTGTAGCCCGCCAGGCTCCTCTGTCAGTGGGATTTCTCAGGCAGAAATACTGGAGTGGGTTGCCATTTTTACTCCAGGGGATCTTCCTGACCCAGGGATGGAACCCATGTCTCTTGTGTCACCTGCATTGGCATAAGGGTTCTTTAGAGCCAGCTGGGAAGCTTCCCAGGTGGGGAGGAAATGTCAATTCACTCCAGTATTCTTGCCAGGGAAAATCCCATGGACAGAGGGGACTGGTGGCTTACAGTCCATGGGGTCACAAAGAATTGGACACAACGGAGCACACGTGCTCACACACACACACAAAAGCTGACTCTAGGTTGGTAAAAGCCTGGGTTCAGATCCTACCACTAGCTGTGTATCCCTGGGCAAGTTATGTAACCTCTTTGACCCGCTAGTGACCACATTTGTGAACTGGAATAATTAAATCTACCCTGCAGGGCTGTTGTAAGATGGTAATGAGAAACAATGAGACAAGAGAAATAAAGCACTTAAGATAGTAAACAGTCAATACTTTTTTTTGCTGTGATGTGATGTGTGATGATAATGAGCTTCGTTATCCTTATGGCTGCTGCTGCTGTGAGGTTGGATGCCTGATGCTGGGATAAGAGGACAGAAATTAGATACAGGAAGGCAGCTCTAAGAACCTCACCCAAGAGAAACTTCGCTGGCATCTTCATTTCATGTGGTAGGCAAAAATACTGATTCCATGAAGTTAGCACCCACATAATCTCTGCAGGGCAGGGTTGCTTGATTGTTCAAGGCCTAAGGACAGCTTTGTGGGAAATTTAGAAGTTACTGTAAATCACCCAGTGTTTTCTGAAGCATTTGGAGGATGGCTGTCATTGGTGGGATGCTTGGCTGTCCAGGGACCTCTGGGCTTAATTATTGCTTCTCTTCATCAATGGACTGGCTTTCTAGTGCCAGCTGTCTTGAGATCGGTAGCCTAGGAAACCAACAAGAACATGACAGAAGCAGGAAAGGATTGGTTTGGGGGTGGGCAGAAACAGGTGCGTGGATTGAGTTTTTACTTTTTCGTTAATTTCTTTTGACTGAGGCTAGTGCAGCTCTCTCAATTGCTGCCTGTTCCCAGAGTTAAGAAATTATCAGAGGAGAAAGGCAGGTTAAACATAGACCAGTACCTTGCCTGACATCTCAGCAAATGTATGAAAAACCAAACAAACGAACAAGACAATTCTTCGAGTATCTCCCAGGTATGGAAACCCTCTCATTTATAAGACTAGCTACTCAGAACTAGAACCTCAGCAGCCAGTCCCTCACTAAAGAGAAGTCCCCTTTAATTGTGCAGCCCTCTGGGGCCAAGGCCTGGGTCTTGGGGTTTCACAGCCTTGGGGTTGGGATGCCCCACCCAAGTAAGGCCACTGAAAGGCCTTCAGGCTTATTTGCAAGCATTGTGAGTAAATAGGCAGTTCCTTGGGGGTAAGGTCAGGTTTTCTGTAATAACCCTGGTTCCCTGGGAGGAACTGGCTTGGAGGGCATTCCTAAAACAAAAGACAACCCTGAGAAATGAAGGGAGACTGTACCCAAGGGTCCCCTTCTTATCCACATTATCCACATTTTTGTTCCTTGTCATTTTGCATTTGTCAAGAGTTTCCTTTTTTAAGTCCCAGGCACTTGAGAGAGTGCGCATGGGCATGCCTGTTGCCGCACTTTATTTCCTGCCCTGCAGGAATGTTGCTCAGGGTCATGTGCTTAAGTACCATATTATCTTCAACGCTTTTACACTTGGCCCATTGAGTTACCACTGACTGCTGGCTGCTGCTTCATGCGGGCCTTTCTCCCTGTTTCCCTGGTCCCTAGTCGCAGGAGGACTCTCAAGGCCCCTGAGGAAAGGGGCTGGTTTTACCTTTGGGTTTCCTTTCCCTGGGCAGCAGCGCCTTGTAGTTTGCAGTTCAGCTCTCCTCATAATAGCCCTGTAAGCTGGCACCAAGCTAAAGTCAGGTTTCTCTTCTTTACTGGTGGGGTTTCTGGCTAGTGAGCAAAAAAAACTGAGTGACCCCTAGCCCTGTGCCTATCCTCCCTGGGCGAGGCTCTTGGCGGGGTGGGGATGGGGTGGGGTGCCGTCTTGGGCCTGGGAGGTCAGGGGTGGCCTTTGGGCCGAGGCTGCATTCAACTTGTGGGGTCACAGGGTCTTCTGCCTGGCTGAGAGCTGTTTGGCCATACCTCACAGCTAGGGCTGTGTTTACTCAGATGGACACACATGGAATCCAGGCTGGGATCATCTTCCCAAATTTCTTACTCCCTGCTTCGGGTCTGAACTGAAAAACAATTTGCAGAGTACACTGTGGTCCACACCTGTTTTTTTTTTTTTAATCCCCTTTCCACAGCCAGTTTGCAGTGAACTGAAGATTAATCCTGCTGCTGCTGCTGCTGCTGCTAAGTCGCTTCAGTCGTGTCTGACTGTGCGACCCCATAGACAGCAGCCCACCAGGCTGCCCCATCCCTGGGATTCTCCAGGCAAGAATACTGAAGTGGGTTGCCATTTCCTTCTCCAATGCATGAAAGTGAAAAGTGAAAGTGAAGTCGCTCAGTTGTGTCCGACTCTTCGCGACCCCATGGACTGCAGCCTACCAGGCTCCTCCATCCATGGGATTTTCCCGGCAAGAGTACTGGAGTGGGGTGCCATTGCCTTCTCCGGAAGATTAATCCTGGTTCCTCCCATTTCTCTCATTTTTTTCTTTAGTTCCCCTTGGGGTTGTGTTCTTACTCTCCAGTCATAAATGTCCATAGACATTAAGGAGAATTGGTGCCACTGCTCATTTAGGGTCCCCCTGCTCCAGACCTCTTAAATACTGTAAACCTGAAATAAGGTTATATGGGCAAAAGGGGGTTAAATTTAGGAGAAAGAGCTCATCATAATATTTGGTTATCTTTGTACACTCTAAAAGTTAGGAGTAGTAGTAATGATAATACTTTTGATATAAACTATACTTTGATAATACTTTTTGATATAATACTTTTTGATAATACTGTTTGATAATATTTTTGATATAAGTGATGATAACCTAACAGTTTGAGCATATATCGTGGTTCAGGTACTGTGCTTAAGTCTACTGCCTATGTATTACCTAATTTGCAGCCTTCTTCAAAAGGCCATTTTTGTTTTATATAATTCTTTTGGAGAAGGAAATAGCAACCTACTCCAGTATTCTTGCCTGAAAAATCCCATGGACAGAGAAGCCTGGTGGGCTACAGTTAAAAGGGGTCACAGAAGCGTCAGACACGACTGAGCGACTAAGCATGCAAACATGCATTCTTCTTTTCCCTCTGTTGTAGCCCATTTCTTCTTTGGTTGACTTACAGATACTGAAGAAAATATTCTAGCAACACTTTACTGGATGGAAATGGCTGAGTGATGCCAAATCAGAGCTGAAAAAAAAAAAGAACCTCAGAGATCATCTCCTCACTTGTTTTTCCAGATGAGTAAACCAAGACCGAGAGAGATGAAGTGACTTGCCCAAAGTCACAGAGCTCAGTGGAAGCAGAGGTGGATCTACTGGTTCACTGTCACTCTCTAGTACCATTCATGGCCTCCTTCTACCCCTTACCATTCCAGCATGAAAGAAGCTGGACTCTCGTTCTTGCCCAGTAGTAGAGAAACAGAAATCTTGTGTTTTATTTATTTATTTTTTTGAGCATCATTGTCTGTGACAGCCTTGAAAGCAAGGCTGTCACAGCTGCAGGCCACCTTTCTACCTGACCGCTATAGCAACTACTTTTCCAACGTGTTTTTCTGCCCTTGCTTCCTCTCTTCCACAGAGGAGCCAGGCTGCAGTGCCACCACTGCTTGCTGCTTGCCCTGGGCAGGTAGTCAAGGGAGTGGTATATGCTCAGTGAGCCTATATGGCAAGTCAGTGTCATCTGCTGCGAGATATTGATGGTTTGGCAGTGGGACCCATTCAGTTGGGGCTGTAACGGAGGTCATCATTTCTCTCCTCTAAGTAGAGACCTGCATCCCATCCTAGTGAATAGTTGTGTGAGGCTCCACAGCAGGCGAGTGATTTCAGAACCTCATTCTGGCAGAAGTGATGTAGGTCAAAGAGGAAAGAGGTCAAAATAATTTGACCAGGAACTTTGACCTGGGCTGACCAGCCAGACCAGGGAAGAAGTCATTTCATCTTGGTAAACAATGTAGAGTAATAGAGCATAGGATCAAATATTAGCCAGACCTGGGCCTTGGCTGTAGGTTTCATCCCTAACTGGTTGGCAGAACCTAGTAGTTTTGGCTAGCCAGATTGCCTCTCTGGGGCTTATCTCCTTATGTAAAGTGTGGTAGTTAAGAGTCTAGGCTCTGAAGTCAGACTGTGGCTGCTGCTGCTAAGTCGCGTCAGTCGTGTCCGACTCTGTGTGACCCCATAGACAGCAGCCCACCAGGCTCCGCTGTCCCTGGGTTTCTCCAGGCAAGAACACTGGAGTGGGTTGCCATTTCCTCCTTCAGTGCATGAAAGTGAAAAGTGAAAGTGAAGTCGCTAGGTCATGTCCGACTCTTCCAGACCCCGTGGGCTGCAGCCTACCAGGCTTCTCCATCCATGGGGTTTCCCAGGCAAGAGTACTGGAGTGGGGTGCCATTGCCTTCTCCAGAAGTCAGACTGGCCAGGTTCAAATCCCAGCTCTGCTGCTTCCTAGCTGTGTTGCTTTGGGTAAGTTAATTGACATCTCTGGGTATGTTTTTGTCTTTGTAAGATGAGAATAATACCATCTGTGGTTTTCTTCCAAGAATTCAGTGCATAGCTCCATGTAAAGTATTTAGATCAATGTCTGTTGCATAGCAAGCACAGAGTATGTTATCTGTAACATAAGGATGCTCTTTGCTCTTCATACCTCACAGGGTAAACGTAAGAATCAAGTAAAAGAAGATTTGCGAGTATGTCTTGTAGCTGGAAGGTACTATCTAAACAGGAAAAAGAATTTTTTTGAGAGCATAAGCATTCAAAGACAAGTCTTTTCAGTGGTTTTATCTAATCCTAGGATTAGATATTGATGGATGTTTATTTTTTTAATTTTAATTTTTTTAAATTATGACAGTATGATAACACCTTTACAAGAGACTTGGAAAATACAGCACAAGATTACATGTAGTTCCACTATCTATTACAAGTATTCTTTAAGTAGATAAATTAAGATTTTTAGTTGGTTTCCACATCAAACACTCAAAAAATAATAGAATGAACATATAGAGAAGGAGAAGGATATAATAGGCCTGAAAGGCACTGTGAACCAATTCTACATGATATTTTTTTGACAAGCTGGCAAAAGGAAGGATAGTAGGTTTATTTGTAGGGCTATATAAATGCTGGGTCCATCAAGCAGTGCATGTTCTGCTTTTTCCCTCCTAGTGTACTTAAGGGTGCTTAAAAGCTAAGTAAAGTGGTTGGAGGATTTGGAGTGAAAAGCAAGGATTACGACACTTTTCCCTCAGGGCCCCTATCTTAGTTAATGGCACTGCAGTCCATCAGTGACCCGGGTTAAGTCCTTTGAAACCTTGACACATTTCCATTCTTCTCTTCCATCATCAGAGTCTCTTTGAGTCATTTTGATTCTGTCTTTCATTATTTCTCCCATCTGTCTCTTGCTTTTCTTCTTGGATTCCTCTGCCCTAACTCACCTGGTGGTTGATCATCATCACCACTATCTGGCTTCTTACCAGCAGCCTGCTGACTTATTTTCCCTTCTGCTGGGGTCTTTCTGCTCTGTCCATCATTTATACCACTGCTAGAAATGATACAAGGCAAATTCATGTTGGGGCCTGCCATTCTCTTGCTTAAAAGCCCTCGATAGCTCCCTATTGCCTTCAGCAAGGAGAGCAGACAGCTGGATAGATGCACCTTGTGGTGCGCTGGGCCAGCCTTGCTAATCAAAACATGAGCATGCTTTCTCAACATGCGTCTCCATGTAGGTTCAGAATCATCTTTAGCATAGTATTTTAGGCAGCTACTATTACTCAGCCAGAGAGTGGCAGAGAGAGAAACCCTTTAGAGAAAGCCTGAGCTCCTTGTGATAGGATTTGGGACCTTCCTGATCTTGGTTTCAACCATTTCACCAGCTTGATCCTCTAGTACATTGTTCCATGTGTGCTCTAATCCAGCCACATGTACCATGAACTTCCACATTTCTCTGACTCTGAGTTTATACTTTGTTCATGTTGTACCCTCAGTCAGAAATACTTTTCTCTTCCTGTTGAGATGCCAGTCATCATTCAAGGCTCAACACTCCCCCTTGTGAAGGTTTCTTCAAGCCTTTATGCCAGATTTAGCCATTCTTGTCTATTTTAGCATTTGATTCTGCCTTGTATTACATAATTGTTTATGTTGCTCCCTTACTTCTTAGTTTGTGTGTTCCCTGAATGCAGGATCTATGTTTTGTTGATTTTTTTTTCTTACCCTACACAAAATCTAGTACATACTAGACTCCTAATTTTTTAAAAAAGCATTTAACTGAGTCTAGTCCATTCCCTTTGTTTTTCGGATGAGGAAACCAAGGCTTAGAGGAAAAGGTCAGTTCATTTGGGGATTTGTTGAGTCTCAGATGTTTGAGATGTTGAGGCTGGAGTGAACAGCAGGCAGTTGAGATGCAGGTGGGCTGGCAGAGTGATTTAGGAGGCATTCTGTGGAAAATTCTGAAAGAGATGGAAATACCAGACCATCTGACCTGTCTCGTGAGAAACCTGTATGCAGGTCAGGAAGCCACAGTTAGAACTGGACATGGAACAACAGACTGGTTCCAAATAGGAAAAGGAGTACGTCAAGGCTGTATATTGTCACCCTGCTTATTTAACTTATATGCAGAATACATCATGAGAAACGCTGGGCTGGAAGAAACACAAGCTGGAATCAAGATTGCTGGGAGAAATATCAATAGCCTCAGATATGCAGACAACACCACCCTTATGGCAGAAAGTGAAGGGGAGCTAAAGAGCCTCTTGATGAAAGTGAAAGAGGAGAGTGAAAAATTTGGCTTAAAGCTCAACGTTCAGAAAACTAAGATCATGGCATCTGGTCCCATCACTTCGTGGGATGAAGGAAGCCAACTCATGAGAGAGGATCTGGCAGCTGAGAAGACACCATGTGGGTGAGAGACTGCTCGCAGAGCCTTTGCTGCCTCTATGGCTTGTGGTGTGAGGCAGGGAGTACAGTGAGACAGGGCTGCTAGAATGAGGCAGTAACCCCATGGCCAGGGCATTCAGCTGAAAGGGATTAAGTAGAAGAGTGGCGAGGTGGCCTAGAGACAGGCAGAGGCTGATTAAGAATGAATTAAAAGAGCAAAGTGGCCATGTGTATATATGAGGGGGGCAAGAGAGGATGGGGTTGAGGTGAGATTGGTTGGGGGCCCAGCTGCAGACGGAGCGAACACTCTTAGCTGTAAGGAAACATCCAGGTGAGGCAAAGAGTAGCACAGTTGAGAAGGGACAAAACAAACATCAGTTTGAAGAGGAGAGAAGCTTCCCCCAAAAGGCTGAGATCTCAGGCTAGGTAAGCCTTCCATACAGTGGTTGGGGCAGAGGCTGGACTACCTAATTGCCTTCTCTGACTGAGGATTAAGAAAGCCCCTCTTTGTTTAAATTTTGGTGGCCAAAAGTTATCTTGATGGCTCAGAGAATAATCAGGTGAGTGAGCGAAATGGAATTTCTGTGGCTTTGCAGGACTCCGAGTTATCTGCTGGACCTGTCACTAAGTTTGGGACTAGAGGTGGAGATGGAGAAGGTGGAGGCCAGGAGTCCTCACCCATGCCTGCTCCTACAGTCATTAAGGAAGCAGTTAAAAATCCCAGTACCTGTTTTCCCCACCCCATTCTTACCTAATTGTCTGGACTGGGGGCCTACACATGAGCATCTTTTCAGGTTCCTCAAGTGATTCTAATATGCAACTAGGATTATAAACCACTAGTGGAGAAGACTGGTTTACATGTGTTCTGAGCCTAAACTGGCCCTCTGAAGCTTGTGTGTATTTAACACTATTTCAGTACACCTATTTCGTGTATTGTGTATTCCCAAAGCCTGTGGGTGCACCACTTGTAAAACGTGCATCCCATTGTTTGCCAGCTTCTTGCTCGCCTGTCGGGGAGATCTAATAAGCTCTATGAGGTAATTTCAGGAGCTCCTCAAGAACAATAGTTGTACTTGTAGGGCCCCTCATAAGGTTACCTGGCACCTCGGTGTTCAATTATTGTCAGGTGAAGTGACAAGGAGCTTTGTTTCCCTGTGCAACGCTCCTTTTAAACACCCAGGAATGGTAAAACCTGACATACTCAGAAAGTCTGGTGGGAGAGAGGCTTGCGAACCACCTGGCACATGTAAAGCATCTATACACTAAGCACTGTGCGGGAATCGGTATCCCTCAGCATGTCCTATGCAATGACTCTGAGCTCTGCATCATACTGAGGACTGAGATACACAGGAAACATCAGATATGGTTTCTGCTCCCTAGGGGGCTTATTATCAAGGCTCGTTTATAGTCTTAATTACTGCATTTTAATGTGGAGAGCTTACAACAGGAGAAGCTAGAGGTCAGAGGGCCTTTGGAGTTCCTCTAGTTCAAACCCTTCATTTTGCAGTGGGGGAAAGAAGCCCAGTGCAGGAAGCTACTTGCCCAAGGTCACACCACTTGGAGATGGCAAAACCAGGGCTGGAGTGCCGGGCTGCCTCCCTCTGAGGCCTTAGTGCACTGTTCTGTTGATCAGTTGAAGGACAAGTGAACCTAATGGTCCATGTTAAAACTTTAACAAGAATTCCAGTTTGTGCTTTATGCTCTCACTACCTTATAGTTGAGGGAAGAGTGTTTGCATTTTAGTCTTTTTTAAAAGCTTGCCTAGGGAGGGCCAGCACTGGTTACCACTGGAATGATAGCTCAGGCCCAAGAGGCCTAAGGGGCTTCCCAGGTGGCTCAGTGGTAAAGAATCTGCCTGCCGATGCAGGAGACCCGGGTTTGTTCCCTGAGTTGGGAAGATCTCCTGGAGAAGGAAATGGCAACCCACTCCAGTATTCTTGCCTAGAAAATCCTATGGACAGAGGAGCCTGGCAGACTGCAGTCTGTGGGGTCACAAAGAGTTGGACCCAATTGAGTGACTAAATAGCAGCAGTGAGAGGCCTAAAGATGGGGAATTTTGCCTTTACTGAAACAGCCACTGACTCTTAACTCCTCTGTGTCTAATTAGGGCACTTTTCCTACTGTTTCTAACGGGCTTCCCAAGCTTAGTAGTGATAACTTTCTGCCTCAGTCACTGCTTTTTTTGGTTAAACTTTTGTGAGGCTTACCTTAGAGGAAGGAGGTGGCCTGGTGTTCTGTGCAGGCCTGAGAATTCGTATAGTGGGGGTGGGTTCCTAGTGGTGCCAGCATCAGGCTGTTTCTTCTAGCCTTGTTCCCTGCCAGTTCCCAAACCCAAAATTCAGTTCCAAATCTGGGGCTTTCTCTGAAGAGTCAGGTGTAATTCCAGGTAGAGATTCTAGGTTGCTCTTCCCTGAGCCCCTTCGGCACACAGACAGGGTTTAGAGAGCTAACAGCTCTGCCTTCCACTGTGCCAGATTGTGGTAATAGTCACGTGTGTGCCGGCTAAGTTGCTTCAGTTGTGTCCGACTCTTTGCGACCCCATGGACTGTAGCCCGCCAGGCTCCCCTGTCCATGGGATTCTCCAGGCAAGAGTACTGGAGTGGGTTGCCATTTCCTTCTCCAGGGGATCTTCCCAATGCAGGGATAGAACCCACGTCTCTTGCATCTCCTGCATTGGCAGAAGGGTTCTTGACCGCTAACACCACCTAGGAATCCCCAATAATAGTCACAACTAATATGTATTGAACACCCTCTGCGATCAGTGCTATGATTGGCATTCCCATTTTACAGATGAAGACAATAACCTTCAGAGAGGTTTAAGTAGCATGCCCAAGGCCACATAGCTAGAAAGTGGTCAGTGGTACAGACAGCTAGGTTTGGCTGACTTCAAGGCTGGTGGTGGTAACTGTTAGGTTAGTAGAGCTTGTCATTCAAAGAGATTACCAATTATATTCTTCCTATGGATGAAGAACAATCTGCCAACTTTCAGTAAGCCTATTTAAAGAATTAGAAGAGAATAGTCCCATGTAGCAGAATTCTGTTCTACTGTGGGGCGACCTGTATTAGGAGACTTAACCAATCAGCAGCACTGCAAAGTCAGATAGGTTACTTCCCCTCTCTGGGATTCACTTTCCACATCTGTGAATGAAGGTTGGACCAGATGATATCTAAGATCCCTCCCAACTCTTACATTTGATGACACTTTGGTTCATTTCTCACTTCCTGGCAGAATGGAAAAGTCAAGGAACTGGATGATAGACAAAATGCATCAGAAGTGTAAAAGTGGGGAGAATCTCATAGTGCTCTCAGGAGCTTCCTGGATGGGTCAGTTAACCTCAAATGGCTTTACCATGCTTAGGCAGTTACACATGGGTTCTGCTTTTCCTTGGGAGTTTATAAAGAAATAGTTTCTTTTCAGGTAGCTTCTTACCCACGTCAAAATTTAACCAGCTTTCTTAAAGTGGCAGTTATTTGATTTCAGGACTTTGTGGTGCTAAAAGTATTTCTGAAGATCAAATAAAAACTGAAAGGGTAACAGGGCACTTAAATAGGGGGCACTCATATTTTATTGCTCTGGGTTACAATGATTAAAATTTGTGTTCTGTTTTGTAAGAGGGCTTGGGGAGATGGTGGTTTTTAGAAGAGAAGCAATCTAAACAGCAGGTTGTATGTGTAACTTTTATTTCCCTTCAGAGTTTAAGAGCAGGTCAACCCATATCTAGGTCTCATGTAATTGACCTTTCCTTTTTCTGTTTTGTCATCAAAAATCATCTTGTATTCAAGAACACTTAAGGTTAATAACCTGTAAAACCTATGTGGTCCTGCAGTTAGAAGGGTAGCTTGGATCTTAAAAAGTATTTCTGTGTTATTGTTGGGGTGTATGGGTGTGGATATTCTTGAACCTGGAGTCTCTTATTTTGGATGGTACATGTAGCAGTCAGCTTGCATCAGGAAGGGCTGTGAGGGGCTGCCCCCAAAGCCAGGCTCTGTCATCTCTTCTGCCATTCAGGTTAGGTACAGACATTAGGAGGAGCAAAATATTTACTTGGGGACAGGGAAGGGGAAGCCCTGACGGGTGGTTTATGATGCCAGTGGGGCTTGGCACATAGTGCAGCACAAGTGTTAGCCTTTGATCACCAGTCCCAGGTCAAAGTAGTTGGGGGTATTCATCGTTTGTGGGCCATGAAGTCAGTTAGCCTGGCAGTGCTGCCATGTAGAAGGAGTTGAAAATCAGGTGACATCAAAACATAAGCGGCATGCACATCCTGTTCTTCAGCTCTGGCCCGATTTTACCTTATTCATGATCACCTGGGTCTGTGTACACTCATAGGAGTGTATGTCCCGGTCATGACTATCTTGGTTTTCAGAGGAGAGGGTGAAATGAGGCCACATAGATGCAGTATTTCTGTGAGTTTTTAAAAAATAATGCTCAGTCATGCCACAAAATGGCAGCAGCATTTTACCTGGTTACATCATGAACACTAACTTGGATACCCTGCTGGTTTGCTGATTTTTCAGTCTTCTATTCACATGATGATTGTGTGTGTCCCCAGTGAAATTGTGCCCTCTGGTCTCAGAAGGAGAATTGACATGCATTGCTTCATATACACAGTACCCACTTCCCCCCTTTATTTCTTTCTCTTCTAGCTTGGTGCAGGGCTTTGCAGACAGATCTGTATTTGAAGCTAATTTCTGTCACTCCTGAGCTCTGTGCTTTAAGTAAGTCACCTAATCACTGTCTCATTTGTAGAATAGTGTTAAGAATTCTATCTGTTTCATTAGATTACAGAAAGAATTTAAATGAGTTAATATTGGTGAAGCCCTGAGAAAAGTGCGTGGAACATAGTAGGTGCTCAAAGAAATATTAGTTACTATCTATCCCCTTCCCCCCAAGAAGTGGAGGCAGTAACAAATAACAGCCTTCCTTTGAATATTTCCAGAAACTCTCCTGGCATTAGTCTGCCCTAAGGGGCTGAGGTTTGCCTTGTCTTTTGATGATGAAGAGTAACCGTCAAGAACCGTCAAGAACTCTGGATTTTATTCTCACAGAAAGCTTGAAGTTGTTGACTTTTGCTGTCAGTTAAAAGAGTTGGGAAGATGGGGCGGGAATCTCCAGAGAAAAGGTGTGTGCTTTTGCTAATTGCACTGCAGACAGCAGGGTGTATGAGTAATGAGCTGTATGTTTGGAGTGGGAGTTCAGTGCCAAGCCTAAGGGACAACATGGCTGAGTTTCATTGGCTCCTGTGACAGGTGGCTTTTTTACCCTTGAGATGTCAGAGTCCAATAGTTTGAAACCTCAGGGCTCTTGATAATAGGCCTGTTAACTACTTCTTCATGGTGATAATAACAATTAGCATTTATTCAGCTTTTACTTTGTTCGAGGCACCAGTCTAAATGCTTTATGCATATTAACTCTTTTAATCCTCGCAAGAATTTTAAAAGGTAGGGCACAAAATAGCTAAGTTGCTTGCCAAAGTCTCACAGCTGGTGGTGGAGCTGGTTTTAGAAACTAGGTAGTCTGATACCACGGAGAAGGCAATGGAACCCCACTCCAGTACTCTTGCCTGGAAAATCCCATGGATGGAGGAGCCTGGTAGGCTGCAGTCCATGGGGTCGCAAAGAGTCAGACACGACTGAGCGACTTCACTTTCACGCATTGGAGAAGGAAATGGCAACCCACTCCAGTGTTCTTGCCTGGAGAATCCCAGGGATGGGGGAGCCTGGTGGGCTGCGGTCTGTGGGGTCACACAGAGTCAGACGTGACTGAAGCGACTTAGAAGCAGCAGCAGCAGCAGTCGGACACCAAACTCAGGGTCTTCATCAGCTCTCCTGTAAAGTCTCTGGTCTTTTTTTTCCCTTTTTAAATTACACATTGTAATTGTTAGTTGCTGATGTCCAGAAATACGATTGATTTTTGTTCATTTTTTGTAGCCAGCAACATTGCTAAATGCTTCAAATTAATTGTAATTAATTGATCTGAGGATTCTTGTGTGTTTTCTATGTTGGTAATCATAATCTACAACGAGTGAGACCTTTGTCTCTTCCTTTGGAGTCATTTTATCTTTAATACCATTTTCTTGCCTTACCATTCTGGTTGAGTCCTCTAGTACAGTGTTTAACAGAAGTAGCAATAGTAGATACCCTTGTCTTTTCCCCTGTCTTAAAGGGTGTGCATATGTGCTAAGCCTCTTCAGTCGTCTCAGACTCTCTGCAGCTCTATGGACCATAGCCCGCCAGGCTCCTCTGTCCATGAGGTTCTCCAGGCAAGAATACTGGAGTGGGTAGCCATTCCCTTCTCCAGGGGATCTTCCCAACCAAGGCATTGAACCTGGGTCTCCTGCATTGCAGGCAGTTTGTTTACCATCTGTTCACTGGGTGTTAAGCTATAGATTTTTTTGGTGATATCTTTTATTGGACTATAGAACTTCCCTTCTATTCTGAGTTTGCTAAGTTGTTTCTTGTTAGTCATGAATGGATGTTGCTTCTTATCAAAGGCTTTTTCATCTGTTAAGGTGATCATATTCCTTTTGGTCTTTAATCTTTCAATGTGGTAAATCATGTCGATTTTCTAATACTAAACCAACTTTGCATTCCTGAAATCAAGTAACCTTGATCACGATGCATTATCTTTCTTATTCCTGGATATGATTTGCTAGTATTAGATTTGGTGTTTTTACAACTGTTCAGGAATAAGTCTGGCTGTGGTTCCTTTCTCGTACTGTACCTGTAAAGTTTTGGTATTTATTGCTAGCTTCATAAAATGAGTTGGGTAGTGCTTCCTCATTTTCTAAACTCTAGAATAGTTTGCAGAAGATGGGAGTTATTTGTTTCTTGAGTGCTTGCTAGAACTTGCCAGTAAAACTATCAGGGCTTTGGTGTCTTCTGTGGAAGGATTTTGGACTACTGATTCAATTTCTTTCATGATGGTAGAAATTTTCAAGTATTCTATTTCTTCTTTAATTAGTGTTAGTAATTTGTTTTTCTAAGAATGTGACCATTTTGCCTAAATGCTCATACTTATAGGTTTAAAGTGGTTAATAGCCTCTTAATTATAGAAACTGCAGATATGAAAAAGACAGCTCCCTTTTCATTCATAATATTACTTATTTTAAATAATCAACCTCACCAGAGATTTGTAAGTTTTGTTATCTTTTCTAGGAAGCAATTTGGGCTTTATTAATCCTCTTTCTAGTATGTGAGTCTCATTTCTGCTAGTTAAAAAATTGTTCTGTAAACCAGTTTAAAATGTTTTCAGTTTTACCCCTTGTTCTTTTTCTAACTTAAGTTGGATGCTTATTAACTCATTTATTTTCAGAATTTATTTGACTAAAAGTATTGAAGGCTAATAATTTTGAGCCATGTGCTGCTTTAGCTGGATCCCACAGACTTTGGTATGCAGTACTTTGTTATGTTGTTAGTTCCAAGGATACTTGGAACCTGTTGTTAGTTTATAATTTCCATGGTGATTTCTTAACCCATGGGGTGTTCAGGATTTTTTGAAGCATTGCTAAACATTTTCTAAGTTATTTTGTTGTTGATTTCTAACTTAGTAACATTGCAATCAGAGGATGTGGTCCGTATGGTCTGGTTCTTTGAAATTTGATGCTTTGTGGCCCAGCATGAGGCCAGTGTCCACTAGATCAACCTTGTTAATGTTGCTGCTGTTTGACAGCCCTACCCAGTTTTTCATTGGCTTACTCTTATCAATTGTTGGGAGAGTTAAAATTTACCACCACAAAGGAGGGTCAATCTAGTTCTTTTAGTTCTGTCAACTTTTACTTTATGTATTTTGCTGCTATGTTATTAGGGGTAGTAAGTTACTTTTCCCCCTTTCTTTGTTAGGTCCGTTAATGAAATGCTCAAGATAGGCGTTCGAGACAGGCGCAACTTCGCCTGTAGATAGATTAGTAAGGGTGACTTGGTGAAAGCAAAAGCATCCTTCTAGAGGGGCTGGGTAAATTGGATTTTGAGTTCCAAGGAAGAAACACATTTAAAATCCGAATTGCACCTTCCCAGTCATAGAATTAAATTCTTAAAACAATTTGACTTTGCCAAACAAAATTAACACCCTCATATCCTCAAGAGCCAGAGGCTTTTTGTCATCATTAAAACAGTTTTGAAAGCTGTATTCCTCTTGGGTTGGGCAAGAGATTGGGAAAGAGAGCTTTATTTCTCTTGGGCCGTGTAGACATTATTATTGGTTGGTCAGACAGGTTTCAGACCCTTAGGCACTCTGCTTCTTATTGCCTAGCATTTTCTGTGGGATATGGCTCAAATCAGTTAACCTCTCTGCCTTTTAGTTTCAGTGGATGTAATTATGTGGATAGTGCTCATTCCCCTTCCACCTGACAGGGGTGAGGTGTGCAGAAATTGAGATAATAGTTGCATAGGGATTCTAAATAATTAATCAGCTCCTCTGCTCACTCTGCAGAAAGAAATTCAAGTCTGTGGGAGACAAGCACTCAGGAGGACCAAGCAACAGAAATGATGGCAACAACTACACCTTTTATTAGATTTTCAAATAGAATCAGACCACATGAGGCTGGAAGTCATACAGAGAGACAGATTACATCTGGTCACATTTGGGTGGGAATAGAACTTTTCAGCTCCAGCTCTTGAGCCGCTGTAGTTCTGTGAAATCTCATTTTCAGGCTCTGTTAGGGCAGCCCCTGATTCTGATTGTATTTCTGAAATAAGTACTTGGAGCTGGTCCTCTTCACTAATGCCTCCTTCCCTCTCAGAGAATTGCAAAGGGAGAGCAGGTGAGTCAGTTAGGACCCACTTTCATTATCTTTTGATTATATAAGTAACATATGGTCATAGATAAAAAAAAAACCTTAAAAGTACAGGAATGTATAAAGAAAAGGGAAATTTCCTGGGAATCCATCTCCTCAACCCTATTCTTTTCCTTTTAAAGACTGTGGCTGATGTCAAAGAATCTCTTCTCTTCACCCTCTGATTCTTTTTCTTCTGATTTGTTTTTACTTTGATGTGAAAGAAATTCTAATTTAATGGTTATGGTGGTGGGGGAGGGTGGTTCTAGCTTCTACAGAATATGGCTGCATGAAATAAAGGTCAGGACTTGAAAATACCAATTGTTCATTCTCATTTTAAAAGGGTAAACTGTAAGGCAGGGAATAAGATTTTAGGTACTCATATCCTGATCCAGCTGTGTTTCGGTACAGTCGAAGTAAGACCATTTTTGCAAAACTGCTTTGTTAACTAACAAGCTCTACAGATATGAGATTAGCATGAATGTTGTTGCTGACTCTGGGGGGATGGTCTTGTGTGTTTATCTGAACAGTTAATATCTGTCAGTGAGCCATTGCACAAGCAACTGGCCAAATGATATCCTGTGTCTCAGATGTTGCATCTATTTGCAATTCCAAAGCTTATTTAATTGCCCTCAGCTGCTTAATATATACCTCATCAATAGGATAGAGAAGCAGAACTTAGCCTTAGAGGATGAAGGTCAGAACAAGTGTAGCTTACTACTGATATGCCCTGTTAAATAGCCCACTCGATGCAGGGAATTGAAGAAGCATATAAGAAAGCATTACCCAGTACTGCCTTAAGTACAATAGAGTGAGTGACAGCACTCTGTAAACTGTTAAGCTGGGTAATAATGCAAAGGATCGATGTCATCATGACTGGGGAGATTGGCTGTCACTCAGCGACTTAGCTGTGATATGCTTCCAGGCAATTCCACGGGGCTTTTATAAGCCCCTTTCCTGTACATGTGCTAGAAAGTGCCACAGAAATACAGTCTCCTGATGACTGTAGAAGCCAGGCAGCAAAATTTAATAAGACATTTGTCAAGAAGATGGCAGATAATGACCAATTTTTGGTAGACAGATAGTTGTCTGCAGAAACAAAGCCTGTATTGAACTATTTTGGAGTGGGAAGAAGCATTGCTATGACAACAAATTACTTATATTTGATTTAGAATAAGGAGAGGAGTGCAGCTTAATGGTTTAGAAAGCTCATGAGAACAATTGTTGGCACTGGGTATATGTTAAAATCTAAAATGTTAAGTATGATCTGTTAAATAATTGAGCACCTCAATGCATTCTGTTTCCAGTCTCTCTTGTGAACCAATAAAATACAACATAAATCAACTTCTAAGAAACAGCTACCAGAGTTACATGCAAATCGTTCTTTTTTATAAAGTGCCCCAAATGAAATTCCCAGCTTTCATTTGCTGAAATGCCCCCAAATATCGTGTGTTTAAAAGGAAAAAAGAAAAAAAACAGCCCAAACCCAGAGACCTGTTTACTATGTTTTTATTGCATCCAGACCTGAAATTATGGTAGTTTGGAGTTTCTCATTCAGTAGATAATTAATCTTTTTTTGTGATTGGTAGTGTGTTTATTTGAAACGAAACTTATCTTCAGACCATTTCCATCCTTTCACTGTGTTCATTCCTGAGAGAATGAGTAAACAGTGGTTTGTATGAACTGGTTACTGCAGTACGCCTGGGGAAGCAGGCCTGAGGCAGATGGTGAGGGCTTAGAGAACCTGCAGTAAGCCTGTGGACAGGAGGCTTTCTCTGACAGAAACCGTCTTTCCTCTTTCTAAGGGAAAAACCAGAAGGACCATATTCCTTGGAGATAGGATTTAGGGCCTTGACCATATTCTAAGGGTGGATAGATTTAGTGACTCCTTAAGGGCCCTTGAAACAGAAGCATCTAAAAGTTTTTGTTTACTTTTATTCCTTTCCCTGCCCCTCCCTGCCCTTTACCCAATATCATCTCCCGGTATCCTTCTAGAATATAAATGAGAAGTAGGATATAGGAAGAAGCTTGGAAGATAGAGGACTAACTTCACCAACAGAGGATTACCACCCTGAACTTTTAAACTGTCTCTCCAGGCAGAAGTCACAAATTTGCATATGGCCTTCCCTTTCCTTTGGAGGAACAAATTTGATAGGGCATTATTATAGGAAGGAAACCATTTTGTTGGGTTTACTCAGAGGAGGTTTACTCATCCCACTAGCAAAGTAATGCTCAAAATTCTCCAAGCCAGGCTTGGAGTACATGAACTGTGAACTTCAGATGTTCAAGCTGGATTTAGAAAAGGCAAACCAACCAGAGATCAAATTGCCAACATTCTTTGGATCATCGAGAAAGCAAGAGAGTTCCAGAAAAACATCTGCTTTATTGACTACGTCAAAGCCTTTGACTGTGTGGATCACGATAAACTGTGGAAAATTCTGAAAGAGATGGGAATACCAGACCACCTGACCTGCCTCTTGAGAAACCTGTATGCAGGTCAGAAAGCAACAGTTAGAACTGGACATGGAACAACAGACTGGTTCCAAATCAGGAAAGGAGTACATCAAGGCTGTATATTGTCACCCTGCTTATTTAACTTATATGCAGAGTACATCATGAGAAACGGCTGGGCTGGATGAAGCACAAGCTGGAATCAAGATTGCTGGGAGAAATATCAATAGCCTCAGATATGCAGATGGCACCACCTTTATGGCAGAAAGCAAAGAAGAACTAAAGAGCTTCTTGATGACAGTGAAAGAGGAGAGTGAAAAAGTTGGCTTAAAACTCAACATTTAGCAAGCTAAGATTGTGGCATCTGGTCCCATCCCTTCATGGCAATTAGATGGGGAAACAATGGAAACAGTGAGAGGCTTTATTTTCTTGGACTCCATAATCACTGCAGATGGTGACTGCAGCCATGAAATTAAAAGACGCTTGCTCCTTAGAAGAAAATCTATGTCCAACCTAGACAGCATATTAAAAAGCAGAGACATTACTTTGCCAACAAAGGTCTGTCTAGTCAAAGCCATGGTTTTTCCAGTAGTCATGTATGGTTGTGAGAGTTAGACTATAAAGAAAGCTGAGTGCTGAAGAATTGAGGCTTTTGAACTGTGGTGTTGGTGAAGACTCTTGAGAGTCCCTTGGACTGCAAGGAGATCCAACCAGTCCATCCTAGAGGAGATCAATCCTGAATATTCATTGGAAGGACTGATGCTGAAGCCGAAACTCCAAAACTTTGGCCACCTGATGTGAAGAACTGACTCATTTGAAAAGACCCTGATGCTGGGAAAGATTGAAGGCGGGAGGAGAAGGTGACAACAGAGAATGAGATGGTTGGATGGCATCACCGACTTGATGGACATGGGTTTGAGTAAGCTCCGGGATTTGGTGATGGACAGGGAAGCCTAGTGTGCTACAGTCCATGGTATCGCAAAGAGTTGGACACGACTGAGCTAAACTGAATTCACAGGAGGAAGTTTGAGAACTACAAGCCACAGCTTTAGTTAATCTTCCCCTTTAAATGAGGAGTGGCCCAGAGTCACAGCTGCTGATGAATCACAGACTTTGCCTGGCATCCAGTTTAAATTCCATCTCTTTAAGTGATCTGTGTTTTACTAGTGGACATCATGTCAGATCATGTCCTGTATTCTTTAGAAGCTTCTAGAGCCCTCAGGTACTTGCAGAATAAAATCTGAAGTTGTTAGCTTGTTCTTGTGTGTGTGTGTGTGTGTGTGTGTGTGGTAGTCATTCAGTTGTGTCTGACTCTGCAGTGCCATGAACTATAGACCACCAGGCTCTTCTGTCCATGGAATTCTCTGGGCAAAAATACTGGAGTGGGTAGCCATTCCCTTCTCCAGGTGATCTTTCCAACTCAGGGATCGAACTCCGGTCTCCTGCATTGCAGGCAGGTGCTTTACCATCTGAGCCACCAGGGAAGTGGCAATACACCTTTTAGAAAACTATTGCAAATTAATGAAAGTGAAAGTTGCTCTGCTGCTGCTGCTGCTGCTGCTGCTGCTGCTAAGTTGCTTCAGTCGTGTCTGACTCTGTGCGACCCCATAGACGGCAGCCTGTCAGGCTCCGCTGTCCCTGGGATTCTCCAGGCAAGATCACTGGAATGGGTTGCCATTTCCTTCTCCAATGCACGAAAGTGAAAAGTGAAAGTGAAGTCGCTCATTCGTGTCCGACGCTTTGTGACCCCATGGACTGCAGCCTACCAGGCTCCTCTGTCCCTGGGATTTTCCAGGCAATAGTACTGGAGTGGGGTGCCATCGCCTTCTCCGAAAGTTTCTCAGTCATTTCCAACTCTTTGCGACCCATGAACTATACAGTCCATGGAATTCTCCAGACCAGAAAACTGGAGTGGGTAGCCTTTCCTTTCTCCAGGGGATCTTCCCAACCCAGGGATTCAACCCAGGTCTCCTGCATTTCAGGCAGATTCTTTACCAGCTGAGTTACAAGGGAAGCCCATTGCAAATTAATACCTACTTATTATAGAAAATTTGAAAGATACAAGGGTTGACAACATTTTTATGTAAAGGGCCAGATAGTAAGTAATTTTGTCTTTGTCACTACTACTCAGATCTGCTATTGTAGCACATAGTCAGCCATGGACAGTGACAGTATAGAAATGAACATGTGTTTGTGTTCCAGTAAAACTTTATATACAAATCAGTTAGCCGGTCAGATTTGGTTTGTGGGTCATAGTTTGGTGAGTCCTGGTATGGAGAGTAAAAATCACCCATAATCTTATCAGAATGCTAACATTTTTGTTTTATTTTCTTTTTTTCTATTCATACTGTTTTACATGGTTGTGACTATAAATTGTATACTACCAAACTTATACCCTGATTTTATTTTTCACATAACATTCTCACAAACATTTTGCATGTCATTTAAAATTTGTCAGAGGTGTAATTCTTAACAGCTATATAGTATTCCACTCTATAAGTAGATTGTAGTTTACCCAATCATTTCCTGTTGTTTTCTCAGTTATAGATAACTGCAAAAAAACCTGCTTTGTGCATAAATCTCTATAATTTAGATTATTTTGTGTAGGCCATTTTCCTTGAAGTGGAATTATCAGGTCGGGGGGAAGGAATGTTTTTAAGGAGCTTAATACAGCTTTTCAAAAGTGTAGTACCCATTTAATTCCCACCAGCAGCGTCGGAGAGAGCCTGTTCCATCTCGTCCTTGCCAGCAGATTTTCACTAAGGCAAAATCTTTGTGAAAATGGCATCTTAAGTTAATGTATTCTTTGATTATTATAGTGCTTGGGGAAAATTTCAAAGAATTGTTTATTAGCTGTCATATTTCTTCCTTGGCTCACTCAGCCATAAATGCACCCTGGGCCCTTGTTTCCCGTTTGCTTATGCAGTGTTCCCCTTTCATCCTCCAAACTCCAAACTTTTCAAAATTCTACTCATCCTTTAGGGCTCAATCCAGATCTGAAGTCATCTCCCTGTCCGTGCAGTCCTCCTTTCTTCCTCCCATTCATTTGATCTCTCGGCCCCGAGGTCCTTCTCTTGCAGCCTTTATTCCTTTCTGCCTCCTTCTGTAGTTCTCTGTGTATGGACTTTCTTCCCAGGGCAGGGACTGGGTCATGCTCTCCCTACTGGCTTGCAGAACCTACCAAGGAGCTTAGTATACAGAGGTCTGACTAGTCGATGAATGCTTTGTTGAAGGGTTCCTGAGGTCTGCTGCATGTGACTTCAATGACTACCATACACACAGACACACAGACACACACAGACACACACACACACACACACACACACACACACACACACGAACAAGCTAACAAAAATGGGATATGGTAATTGCCTGTGATTGCAGAGCTCTTTGGGATCAGTGATAAGAATGCTTTCCTCATTACTTAAAATGAGCTGTATCCGTGAGTCCTGTGCATTCCTTTTTATTAAATGTGGTTCCTCAAGTTTTCCAAGAGGTGGTAAATGACAGTTTTAGTACACGTTAGGCTATTCCTCTCTGGCGTGTATAGTGTAGTACTGCACTAGCCAATAGAAGTTTGTATTTTGGTGGAAATGTTTTATATTTGTACTCTGCATTGCAGTAGCCCCCAGCCACTTGGGGCTAGTGACGTGGTTACTGCAAGCGAGGAACTGATTTTTTTTCATTGTATTTAATTTTAAATAGTTGGAAATAGCCATGAATAGCCATGGGTAGTAGTGGCTACTGTACAGGACAGTGCAGGATCATACAGAATATTGAAAGGTACAGTCCCCTTTTTTTGTATGGCTAAGAGAAGCTCAGTATTTATAATAATCTACAGTAATCTTGACATGGTTGCTGCCTGGAATTTTGCAAGGCAGCCCATATCCTGGTAGAACTGGGGTGAGAGAAGAAGCTGTGAGTATGGTTCCAAATGGAAATTGCTTCTAGTGGGAGCTCTGTGCTGGGCAGGGAGGGAGATGGTTGAGCAGAGGCCAAGCAGAGGCAGAGTACAGCAAGCTGGAATATTCAGAGGAGACATGTGGACTTGATATGGTCAGTAACAGGGAGCCATTAGCAATTCATGAGAAGAAGAGTGACAAGAGAGAGTGGTGTCGCAAGGTTGTCTCCCCCAGGAGCACGCGAACTACTGGGAGGGGTTGTGAATTATTGGTTGTTCTTTTATTGGGGAGAGCTGGGCAGTAGTGATTCACCAACTCCATCAAAACCGAGCCCCATCAGAGAACACAAATGATTTATTTTTGCATTTGCTTCCGGTTATTGTGTGCCTTCCTGTGGCTCAGATCCACACCAGCTTCGAAGGCTTGGAGTTGGGAGGTGGGAGAGGCCACCTATGTGAGAGGAGACCAGCTGTTTGGTCACCACTAGTGAGTGCCCTTTGTGGTTCTGGCCCTTTGAAAGGTGTGTCTTGATGGCTCCTTGAACCTTCCAAGACAGCCTGGAAGCCCACTCATTCTGTTCCCACTGGTCCACTTGAAGGACCAGTGAAAATTTTCTCATTTTCTTCGTTAGGAGATTTTTAATCTTATTGCTTTCTCCCTACCCAACTTTTCAATTAGGTTGAACATTTCTACTACTTCCTTCTATCTGCTCCTTACTGCCCCCACTGTGTCCCTTATTACATTGCTTATATTTTTATAACCCTGACCTGACGTTAGCGCATGGACTTAATAATTGGCTGTCATTGTTCTCAAGATCACCCTCCTTTTAGTGAAATGACGAGGCATGTCCCGTTTATAAAAAACTCAGGGAAATGGAATCATGTCATGGTCTCCCATCATCTAGGTCCCTAGCGATTTAAGACCTCAGAGCTGTAACTGCAACTCTGTTAGTTCTGTTAGAATGTGAGTTCCCACAGCCTTTATCTATCTGTATAAGGAGTTGTGTACAGTCACTTCATGATGACACAATACAGGGTAATATAAATAAAAAAAGAGAGAGAAAGAGAAAGAACAGAACGAAGCCTTCACTTCCTTTTGGTGGTTTTTGCCTTCTCTTGTTTCACTGGACCTCCATCCGTGCTCCTCTGAGGTTACCTACTGCTTGGGCTCATAACCACATTGCCTCTGATGTGCCCCCAAACTGATCTTTGCTACTGCTAAGTGTCATCCTTTTCTTCTTCTTGGATCCATATGGTAAAGTTTGACCCTTGGGATAAAATACCTAGGCGAGCAGCAGATTAAATGGGAAATCCTTCCGTGAAACAAAATTCATTTAATAGTATTACCTTGTATGACAGATGGTAACTAGACTTATCCTGCTGATCATTTTGTGATGTATCAAAATACTGGATCACTACACTGTCAGTTGAAACTAGCGTAATACTGTAAGTCAATTGTACTTTAATTTTAAAAATGTGGGATTACCTTGTAAATAAGTAAGAAACATGAACAGCTTCTATCCCCTCACCCCTGTTCGCCATGTAGCCTGAATGGTATAGTTGATGTTTTTGTTTCTTCAGTTTTGATTTTACTCGAAGGAAATTATCAAGATCAGACACACCTCTGATTGTACAGAAGTCCCCAAAATATTTGTTGCAAATTGGTATCTAACAAGCCAGTTTGGTTGTCCAGTTACTCGATTCTGTTTTGGTGAGTATCATTGATTTTCAACAGTTAGAGGTAGGTGAGGGCTATAAAGGTTTTCTCCCTACAACCAGGATATTACAGTGAAAGCAATTCAGATCAAATTCTACCACACAAACATTAATTAATCATCAGGCAGAAAACAGTCAGACAGCCTGATCTGTACGCCCAGAGACATTCCATCTCTTGTTGCCAACCACTGTCTTGTGAGAAAGTTTCCCTGGAGATAGATGTGACAGTATTCTAGCTATAGGATTCACCTTACTTCTCTAAAGGGCACATTCAAATCCTCCATTAAGTGTCTATACAGAAGATTTGTTGGGACTCCTGAACCTAGTGTGTCATTCCCAAGAGGTGAAGGTCATTGGGCTGGCCGACTCTATCCAAGGTTTGCAAGGGTGGTAGTGCCTAAGTACTTCTAACTGGTCCACTTGTCTTGAGCACCAAGAAGTTCCCCAGTGAAATATATTTCTAATGTCCATTACTCTAATTAACAAACCATTTGAAGGATTTCATAGAAGCATTTAAGTATAGCTTTTTATCCGTTAAAAAAATTAAGGTATAGTTTACGTACGTAAAATTCCCATTCCCATACCATAATCAATATAGAGAATGCCTTCATCATCCCCCTCCCCAGTTTCCCCATGACTTGCTTGAGGGATTAAAAGAAGCTTTATTGAGATATCATTTATGTACCATACTGTTCACCCACTTAAAGTGTACAATTTATGATCTTTGGTATATTACATTATTTCTTTATATTGTGGTAAAAATATATATAATGAAATTTGCCATTGTAACCATTTTGAAGTGCATAGTGCAGTGGCACTAATTATGTTCACAACTTTCTGCCACCATCGCCACTATCTATTTACAAAACCTTTTAATCACTTCAAATATAAACTCCTTACCATTAAGCATTATAAACAGTAAGTCCCTATTTTCCCCTCCCCCAGCCCCAGGAACCACTGTTCTATTATCTGTCTCTGTGAATATGCCTATCTTGCTACCTCATATAGGTGGAGTCATACAATGTTTGTCCTTTTGTGTCTGGCTTATTTCACTTTGCACAGTGTTTTTAAGGGTCATGCATAATGTGATGTGTCATTCCTTTTTAAGGCTGAATGATACTCTGTTTTATGGATATACCACATTTTGTTTATTCATCTGTCTGTGGACACTTGGATTATTTCCCTTTGACTATTGTGAATAATGCTGTGATGAACATTGACTTGCAAGTATCTGTTTAGTCTTTTTTTAATTCTATGGGGTATGTACCTAGGAGTGAAATTGCTGGATCACATGGTTATTCTATGTTTAGCTTTTTGAGGAACTGCAGAACTCTGTTCCGCAGCAGCTTAACTATTTTGCATTCCCACCAGTAATGTACCAAAGTCCCAATTTTTCTACCTCCTTGCTATCATAATTTTAAAAATTATGGCCATCCTAGTAGGCATGAAGTGGTATCTCATTGTGGTTTTGTGTCGCCTTTCCCTAATAACCAACGATGTGCTTATTGGCCATTTATATGTATTTGGAGAAATATCTGTTCAAGTCCTTTGCCCATTTAAAAAAAACTGGATAGTTTGTCTTTTCCTTGTTGAGTTCTTGATTGTGGGCTTTGATTAGAGATCTCAGTTTTGGACTGAACAACATTCATTGATTTGCACTCCAGGTAAGTTACGGTAGCTCTGGAGGAGGGAGAGGACAGACTACCTCTCTGTTTCTGGTACCCAACAGCAGCCTTGTGTCCCATGTGCCACCCATTATCCCTTCTTCAAAATAGCCGTGAATTGTTGTTAATCACCCCTTGTGTGTGTATTCTCAGGGTTTTTCAGATGTTAACAGTGAGGTACTGGTTAAACACTTAAAGTCCTGATTTATACCATTTGCCAATTTGCATGGTCCTTTTCAAGTTACCAATCTGCCCTCACTAAAGTAACAGGGAGGGATGCACACAATCAACTCTTGCTAGCCAGTGCTACTGGGTTTCCAGCATAGCACTAAATGTTAATTAACTGTCCTACAGTGTAGAAAACTAATAAACACACATATCATGGTGTCTATGCTGAAAGTATTTTAAATTAAATTTCAGACATTATAACTGAAATTAAATGAAAATTATTTTCAATTACGACTCTTTCAGAATAGCTACCATTTGTTGAGTGCATCATATGCTTGACATGTTCCAAGTGTTTGATACAGAATCATCAGTCAACAGAGGAGGAAGCTTAAAACAAGTTTGGAGTAGCCTGAGACTTGAACCTGGACTCCAGAGCCACTGTGTTTGACCTCTGTGTACACTACCTCTGTTACATTCATGGGATGTACATACTGAGTGTTGACTTCCATAAACAGAGTGAATGGCTTTCTTGTAAGAGAGACCCTTCTGTGGTACTCTTTCACTCCAGCCACTCCAAAACCTACAAATTAGAGATGCAAACCAATGCCATGTTGATACTACCTACCAATGAACTGCAGAGGGTTAAAGATATCCTTTTCCTGATTGCAAAAAAAAAATGCCCCAAACAGAAAAACAGACCCATGTTTTTTAAGAAAAATGGCAAAAAAGAAAGTGAAAATCCTCCATAATCCTATTTACCAGAGATAATCATTAACAGCTTGCATTTATTCTTTCAGATCTTTTATCTTTTTTTTTAAACAAAACTGGGTTGATTCCTTACAATCTGAAACTTTCCTCACTGGGCAGTAGAGTTGGATGCCGGAGCATGTTGCACAACTTCATTGCTTTTAATTGCTGTATAATATCTCTGAGAAAGAAGCATAAGGGATTTTGAAGGGCTAATTTTCTCTTTAATTAGTTTGAATTGCAGTATAGTTGCTTTACAATGCTGTGTTAGCTTCTACTGCATAGCAAAATGAATCAGCCATATGTATACATACATTTGTTGTTTAGTCGCTAAGTCGTGTCTGACTCTATTGCGATCACATGGACTGTAGCCCGACAGGCTCCTCTGTCCGTGGGATTTCCCAGGCAAGAATACTGAAGTGGATTGCCATTTCTTTCTCCATCATATACATATATCCGCTCCCTATACCTACTCCCTTTTGGACTTCCCTCCTTTTTAGGTCACCACAGTACATTAAGTAGAGTTTCCCTGTCCTATACACACGTCCCCATCCGTTGTCTATTTTACACATAGTATCAATAGAGTATATGTGTCAATCCCAATCTCCCAATTCCTCTTTCCCCTTTGGTATCCATACTTTTGTTCTCTGTGTCTGTGTCTCTATTTCTGTTTTGCATATAAGGCCATCTATACCATTTTTCTAGATTCCACATATATATGGGTTAGTATTCGATATTTGTTTTTCTCTTTCTGACTGAAGGGCCATTTTGAAGAAGAGATAATAGGTGACTCATGGGATGAAAAGATTGATAACTGCTGTTGGGTACCAGAAACAGAGTGCCTTTCTGTCCGCTCCCTCCTCCAGAGCTACCACAACTTACCCAGAGTGATAAGATGCAACTCAGTTGATGTTGCTAAGAGTTCCAGGAAAACTCTTCAATAAGCTGCTCAGGGATAATTGTGAGATAAGACTAAATATCAAAATCTTTCGCAAGTCTTTAGGATTTTGCAGCTCTGATCTTTGAAACCCTATTTGGAATCTCTTCAATTCCAGTAGGACTTAGTCTGAGTTTGAGAAATCTGTTTTCAAAGCAAGACAACCTTTTAATTTCTCATCATCTCTTACTCATTTTACAAGATGGCCACCACCAGATTTTTTATTGTTGTTCTGACCTGTTGGTTCTCTGTTATTCTCCATGGTTGTCAAGTGTTTTTGTGTTGTCCTTGCTCTAGGCACTTGTCGCTAGCATAGCTCCTATTGACTTTAGCAGGCGTGGCATTTATGATTTTTTTTTTTTTTTGCATCTGGGAATTGATGGGAGGAAATAAGGTTATGGAGGGGAAGGTTTAGCCTGAAAGTGGTTGAAGTGTCTGACAGCCATTATTGGATGGCTGTCAAAATAGAATGCTTTACTCTCCAGTGTTGGAATTGAATAATCCAAGAGCGATAAGCTCTCAATTGCCATCTGTCGGTTTGTGATGCTGCTCGCTTGTTCTACTTAACACTGAATGCTGACCTCACATGCTACTTGGAGAAACTTGGAGGAAGATAATATGCTCACAGGGTGTAAAGCAAGCTGACTGAAGGCCTGTCAAGAGAGATGGGCTAAAGGCCAGTGGTAGCCATTTATCAGGATTTGTCTATCTCAGACTTTCTTCCTTTCCTCTCTGTCTGAGGGAGCTGACAGCATGGTGTTTTTGCCTTTTTTGTTGTTGCTAGTTGCTCAGTCATGTCCAACTCTGCAACCCATGGACTAGAGACCACCAGACTCCACCATCCATGGGATTTTCTAGGCAAGAATACTGGAGTGGTTTGCCACTTCCTTCTCCAGGGGATCTTCCCTACTCAGGGATTGAACCCTGAGTCTCCTGCATTGCAGGCAGGCTGTTTACCATCTGAGCCACCAGGGAAACCTTATTAAAGTACTAAAGTTTTTCCTCTTTAAAACATACTTGCATTCTTTTTTACCAGTTTAAAAAGGTAAGTTAAGTAGGCACTGAGGGCTAAAGCCTGTGTTGAGGTCAGATGCTATCTTTTTTCTTAATTATGAAGGTTAAAATATGGGTATTGGAAGCTCATGAATGGACATATTATTGACTTTCAAATTATATGCAAAGCCTCAGACTTGGGCACATATATTTTACTGTGCCTTTGGGTCCATATCCCCTTCAAAGGCAAAGCACTCCAGGCCAGCTGTGCTGGGGCGGGAGAGGGCAGTAGCCATGAACTGTGCCAGAGACTTTGCCTCCCTGCCTTAAGCTGACTGGACTGGGAGTGGCCACCTGTCCCCCAAACAGCCAGTGGATCACCTGGGGCGCAGTATGAGTTTGATAAGATGAGTTAGTTGGGCCATTCAGTTTCCTCTCCTGCTGCTGCCACTGCTAAGTCTCTTCAGTCGTGTCCGACTCTGTGCGACCCCATAGACGGCAGCCCACCAGGCTCCCCTGTCCCTGGGATTCTCCAGGCAAGAGTACGGGAGTGGGTTGCCATTTCCTTCTGCAACGCAGGAAAGTGAAAAGTGAAAGTGAAGTTGCTTAGTTGTGTCCGACTCCTAGCGACCCCATGGACTGTAGCCCACCAGGCTCCTCCGTCTATGGGATTTTCCAGGCAAGAGGACTGGAGTGGGGTGCCATTGCCTCCTCCGAGTTTCCTCTCCTAGGAAATTAGAATTGGGAAGCTGAGAGACTAAATAAGACAGTTTGTAGCTGGGACAAGAGCCAAAAGATGACAGGGAGGGGAGCAGGCATGTCAGGCCAAGTCCAAGCTGGTGCTGTGAGGAGAGAGAAGCCACGAGGAAACAGTAAGAGGAGGAGAGATGCCCTGAGAGAGAGGGTAGCTGTTCCTCATAACCACCTTGGACCTAGAACCACCTTACAGATCCCCTGAGGCCAAGCATTATCCCGCACTGAGATTCTCATGGAATACCTGTTTTCTTACCATAAACCTCTCTTTTGTTGAGTCAACTTGAGTAGGACTGTTTTCTTTCAGTAAAAATGGTCAGACCAACACTTGCCTTTCCATTTCTTGATAATAGCGAGAAAATAAAGATAAGTGTTAGTGAAGATGTAGAGAAATTGAAACACTTGTACACTGTTGATAGGAATGCAAAATGGTGCACTGCTACGGAAAACAGTATGGAGATTCCTCAAAAATAGAACTATCATATGAGCCAGCAATTAATTACCACTTCTGGGTATTTAGCTGAAAGAACGGAAATCAGACTTTTGAAAAGATACCTAGCCAACCAGTGTTCTTATAGCGCTATTCAGAGTAGCCAAGATATAGAAACGACCCAAATGCCATTCAACGATGGATGAATGGATAAAGAAAATATAAAAATGCACAAAATACAAAAATGCACAAAAATATAAAAATGAACTATTCAGTCTTAAGAAGGAGGAAATCCTGTCATATACCATGATATATGGATGAACCTTGAGGATATTATGGTTAGTAGAGTAAGCCAGTTAAAGAAGGACAAATACTGCATGATTCCACTTACATGAGGTATTTAACTAGTCAACTTCATAGAATCAGAGTAGAATGATGGTTACTAGAAGCTGGGAGGGAAGGGTTACCAGGGCCTGGGAGATTGCTAATCAGTGAGCATAAAGGTTCAATTATACAAGATGAACAAGTTCTAGAGCTCTGCTGTATGACATTGTGCTATAGTTGACAATACTCTATTGTACATTTAAAATTTGTTAAGAGAATAGATCTCATGTTAAATGTTCTTACCACAATAGACCAGATCTAGGTCCAGAATTGTAGATTTGGGGCTGAATCAACAACAGTTGGTTAACATTCAGGCTTTTAGGGTTAACAGGAACTGCTGAAGACTCTTCTGGGTATTATGAGGAACAGTGGAAAAAAACAGATACCTGATTATTTCTTTCAGGCTCAGTGCTGACGTTATGGGTTTTAAATCTGTGTTCCTGGCAAACAGAGAAAATGAAAAGAGGCAGGGATTCTGACTGTTCATTTATCAGCTCACAGCTCTCAACCAACAGGGGGCCTTCTTTATCCTATTTAACCTCTTGGTAGAATATTTGCCTTTCATTTATTCCTCTTTCCAGTCAACCCTTGATTATTCACGTAATAGAGGAAAACATTAATGTGAGTCAGAGAAGACCGCCCTACCTTGGCCTCTCTTCTCTGCCACAGCAGCACAGAGTTCCAGAAATGGAAACCAACCATCAGGAGAGGTAAGGAGGCTGAGCAAGTTGGGGCAGGGCCAAGCAAATTAACATTGTTTCTCTTCCCACTTCTATACCTTCCTTCTAAATGGTCTCTGTTGAGTTCCTTTTCTGGTGCCAGGAGGAGATTGTTGGAAAGGCAATGCCATCTGCTTGGATTAAAGTAAAAATATGGGATTTTTAAAAACTAAAGTATATCTGGGGGCACATTGACTGGGGTGCTGTTTTCTTCTCTTGTGTCCATTTTGCCCTCAGTCAGTGTCTCACATCAGATCACCCAGTCTTCTGATTAGCAACTGGTATTCTCAGTTCAGGGCTTCCCTGGTGGCTCAGCTGGTAAAGAATGTGTCGCAGTGTGGGAGACCTGAGTTCGATCCCTGGGTTGGGAAGATCCCCTGGAGAAGGGAATGGCTACACACTCCAGAATTCTGGCCTGGATAATTCCATGGACTGTATAGTCCACGGGGTCGCAAAGAGTCGGACATGACTGAGCGACTTCACATTCTCAATTCAGGGGTCGCGACTCGGCTGGCTAGAATTTCCAATGTAGAGTTTCTCAAGGTTTGGTTTTTAAGTCATTTGCCTCAGAGTTTCCTTGGATGCCTATTAAAAATGTCGATTCCTGCACCCTTCCCCAGGCCTACTGAGTCCAGGTAAGGGGGAGGGGAGTTGACCTGGGGACATGACTCTTCACCCACCCTTCTCCAGGTAATATTTATGCACCCTGAACTTTGAGAATGACTGCTCCATAAAATGACCTGAGGGGCTTTGGAGGGTGGTTCTGGGGAACTACCGCCACTTCCATTTCCCTTACTGTTAGTAGACTGAATGAGTGGGTGGGGGAAGTGGGGCATTCTTCCATGTGGAAGTGGGAAGAGGGTGTTTTTCTGAGTGCTAATAGGTAAGGATTCTCTACTGAAAGGAAATTGAAGAAAAATGGAGACACCGACCAAACAGAATTAGATGGCACTTAGCATCTCAATACTTGTTGAATTCCTTCCTGAATAGTTGAGAGGTGATTGGGCATGGACACAGCAATGTTGTGTAGAAGTTACTAACTGGGTTTACATCCATGTTTCTTTTTAACAAGACCACCCTCTTCTCCATTTCTGCCTGTCTTTATTTAGAGTGGAAGTAGCCAGTCATCTGCCACATATTTGGGGTTTTGTGGTAATTTAAGTATATGAATAGATACTGCATGGTGCCACTCAATGTTTGTACCTAAGTATAACCCTACTAATCAAAGTGAAGATATTGTGTTTATTTTAAGACAGTGGTTGTAGTGTTCATTCTTTTTTTTTCAAACACTGGCTCCATGGAGGAAAGCAAAGTCCTGTGTTTCATTGCTTTCCAAGCATTCCCCAACAACTGTTGAATGAGTTTTGTTCCAAAGGTTTCTTTGGAAATCTGTTTAGAATTCAGATTGCATTTTTCCGTGGAAGCAGTATTCTTGGGGTTCTGGTTCCCAGACCAGCTGGCAAAAGCCTGTTTAATCTGGAATGGAATGGAAGTAGAGTCCCTCATCCCCTCAGCAGGATTCCAAACAGTGTTTTTTATTATTTATTTTTGGTTGGGCTGGGTCTTCCTTGCTGTGTGTGGGCTTTCTCTAGTTGCAGTGGGGCCACTCTTTGTTGTGATGCATGGGCTTCTCATTGCAGTAGCTTCTCTTGTTGTGGAGCATGGGTTCTAGGTGCATGGTCTTCAGTAGTTGCAATGTGCAGGTTCAGTAGCTGTGGCACATGAGCTTAGTTGCTCCAGGGTATGTGAAATCTTCCCAGACTATGGATTGAACCTATGTCCACTGCATTGGCAGGTGGACTCTTATCTACTGGATTACCAGGGAAGTCTCCCTAAGAGTGTTTTTATGGGAAAAAAGCACCAGAGTTTCAGACCTGTGATCCTTGGTATATATTCACACATCTGAGTTTCACTCTCTGAGCAGAATCATAGGGACTTGTGGGAGGGAACAATTCAAAGTCGTTCACATGGCTTCCCAGACCTTGTGTGATCTAGCTTCTGCTCACCCCTCCAGCATCGTTTCTTATGGGTTTCCCCTCGCACTCTATATTGTCTAGGCAAAGGAGCTGCTTTTGGTTCATTGAACATGTTTTTGTAACCTCTGGGCCACTGAACCTTTACCCACACTCCTTGGATTAATATTCCGCTGTTGTTTCCCTGCACTTTAGATGTGGTCTGCAGGAGGTGCTTCAATTCCTCCTTATAACGTGGCAAAAAGCATTTTGCAAGTGAGCTAGAGGAGGGATAAGATACAAATGAATAGATGTGTAAATAATTTGCCAACTTCAGTACTCTATTATTCATCATAAATCACTTGCCTGACTTCTCTTTGCCTGCTGAAATGTACCCATGGGCTGCTACGTGGTTCTGAGAAGCACAGATCTGGTCCAGTGTCGATGTGGGCTTTGAGACTGAGAAAGGGCCAGTCTTTTGCCTGAGTCCGTCCTTTACTTAGCAGCTGTTCTGGGAATAGAATCTAAGGCCTTTGATGCCCAGGCCATTATATCTTCTTGCAGAGGTATCCAGTCTATAAATAGAGTCTGCATGCATTGAAACAACTTACCCTTCTGTGGATATTCGAGGCAGTCTTGAGTCACTTGACCAGGGTCACTACTGGTGATAGACTGAGGGAAACAGAAGGGTGAAGGAATGCAAAAAGTACATTCTCTAATTTCAGTTTGGTTCATTAATGTGAGGCCTGGGGAGAGGGCAAGGAGTCCAACTTACCCAAGGCACTGCTTATGCAATTGAGACTTAACAGATGGCTCTTTATTATGCTAGGATTGCACATCTGCACAGAGTTGTAGAACATGACTGAATGTTCAGTGGGTATTTCTTGATTATGCGATTTGCAGAAATCACTCTGCTGGTGTGATGATAATACCATTTAGGATTCTTTATACCATTGAGCATTTAATTGGTAAGCATGTGGTTTGATAAATGAGGTGGTGGTTGTTGCTGTTATTACTATTATTACTTTTAAGTAGCTCCTATAGAGCTAGAAGGAGCCTTTCGGCCATTTGGTTTGGGGCTCTGTGTCATCTGTTAAGAATTACATAGGGATCTTAATGCTATTTGTACTTCTGGTTATGATTCTTGTGTGTTTCTTCTGCTCAGAATAGAATTTGCCATAGGACTGAATGAAAGGAAACAGCCTAATGGGTCACACTAAGTAAACTTCACGTTAAGTAAAGTTCAAAGGAATTTAGTTTTCCCATCTGTTGGTCCCTGGAGAGGAAGGGAAAGCCGGGCTTTTCCAGGTGTAAGCCTGTGATCCAAGGTTGGATTCTTGTGGAAGGTATGTGGCTGGTTGGAGAGGGGAGAATAGCTCATTTCCCACCTACTTTCCTGTAGGACACACTCCAGGAGTCTCCCATCAGGCTGAGTATTTCTCCCTGGTGAAGAAGACCACTAACAGGTGGCTAATTAAAAATATCATAAGCCCTAAAGCCAACCTCAAAGACTTGTGAGAGGTTAAGCCTTCTTCCACCAGGCCACGCAGAGTCCTTGGAGACTAGCAGGCCAATAGCATAATGAATGTCACTCCCTACACCACTTTAAGAAAAGGTAGCTTATAGTTTTGTAGTCCTTCAAACCGCCAGTATTTTGTTCCATCATAGTTTTGTTTCCACACCTCTTCTTTAATGTCACTGAATAAACTCCCATCTGTCTGTCTGACTGTCTGGACTGAGGGAAATAGAATGAGCCTGGAAGGGCCATTCTTGAAGCCATGCACCACCAAATTCTAGGCTGTTTGCATCTGCCTCAGTTTCTCCTTGTAACATGATAAAAAGTGTTTTGGTTTTAGGTAACAATGCAAAGCTTCCTGGAGTGAACCAAATGTGGAAAGTGGTGTAATTTGAGGCAGTTTTCAGAAAAGAACCTCTTCTAGTAAAGAAAGACTCCCTTTTCCTTTTCTTCCCCCTTTTTCTTTCTTCCCTTATTTTTTCATTTATGCCTCATCACATTTTTTCCAATTTCAGCTCATCACAGGCTGTATTTTCTTTTTGATTTCTGCTTTCCAGAATAGCCCCTGACTGCAAAAAGGGAACAAAAGGCCAGCTCCTTGGCTTTCAATTTGCAGCATCCCTGGCCCTTTCATCCATCTCAGTGCTCCTCTAGTTGGGAACAAAACCCGAGCTCCACGGTCAGAGCACATATGGAGGAAGAACGTTTTTTTCAAACTCCAAGCCCATGCAGATTTCGTGTTTCGTTGTCACACGTATTCACAATACAGGGTCAGGTGCAGGTAGGGAAGCAAGAGGGAACCTGGAGGAAAAAAATTGGTTTGCAACCTTCACCAAAGCAGACATTCCCATTTAGGGGTCAGAAGTTCAATTAAGAAGAAAGCATGTTCTTAAGGGTTTCTTTTGCTAATCCAGGGCTGCTTTCCACCTTGAGAGCTTATGTGTCAAGGTACCCAGCCCGGAAGATGCAGCAGGAGTTTGATGTGCTGCCTGGTTGGGCACCAGCTCAGACATCATGTCTTTTGTGCTCTAGTTTCCTGTCAATTCTTCAGTGTCTACTTTTCCTCTTCTGCTTCCTTTGGTTGCAAATCACAGAAGACCTATCGCTTTGTGCTCTCAGCTTGTTGTCTTGGTTACAGACTTCTTTGGCCTGCCTCTTTTTTTTTTTTTGAGGGGAATATAACTGCTTAAAGAAGACTTTTAAAAATAGCGACTGAGGGCTCTTTCTTGAAAGATACTAGGGTATTCAGCAGTGGGTAGAACTGGGGTTTGCGAACCTGGTTGTGCTTTGAAATCACTCAGAGTGCTCTGAAATGCTGCTCAGGCCCCAGGCTCAACCAGTTGAGTCAAGATTTAGGGGAATGGGCCTCAGGAATTGAGATTTTATTTTCAGTTAACTGGCTAGGAGATCCTAATGTGCATTCAGTATTTAGAACTATTGAGGGTTTTTTTTTCTTAAATTGAAGTATTGCTGATTTCCAATGTTTCAGGTGTATAGTAAAATGATTCAGTTATACAGATATATGTATTTTTCAGATCCTTGTGGTAGCTCAGCTGGTAAAGAATCTGCCTGCCATGCAGGAGACCCTGGTTTGATTCCTGGGTTGGGAAGATCCCCTGGAGAAGGAATAGGCTACCCACTCCAGTATTCTTGGGCTTCCCTGCTGGCTCAGACCGTAAAGAATCCTCCTGCAATGCAGGAGACCTTGGTCCGATCCCTGGGTTGGGAAGATCCGCTGGAGAAGGGAATGGCAATCCACTACAGTATTCTTGCCTGGAGAATTACATGAACAGAGGAGCCTGGCGAGCTACAGTCCATGAGGTTGCAGAGTCGGACACGACTGAGTGACTTTGACTTCACTCTCCATTATAGATTATTATAAGATATTGAACTTAGTTCCTTGTGCTATACAGTAAATCCTTGTCGGTTATCTATTTTGTATATAGTAGTGTGTGTATTTTAATCTCAAATTCCTAATTTATTCCTTCATCGCCCATTCCCCCTTCAGTTTAGTTCAGTTCAGTCACTCTATAACATCTGACTCTTTGACCCCATGGACTGCAGCACACCAGGGCTCCCTGTCCATCATCAACTCCCAGAGTTTACTCCAACTCATGTCCTTTGAGTCGGTGATGCCATCCAACCATCTCATTCTCTGTTGTCCCCTTCTTCTCCCACCTTCAATCTTTCCCAGCATCGGGGTCTTTTCAAATGAGTCAGTTCTTCGCATCAGGTGGCCAAAGTTTTGGAGTTTCAGCTTCAGCACCAGTCCTTCCAATGAATATTCAGGACTGATTTCCTTTAGGATGGACTGGTTAGATCTCCTTGCAGTCCAAGGGACTCTCAAGAGTCTTCTCCAACACCACAGGTCAAAAGCATCAATTCTTCGGCGCTCAGCTTTCTTTATAGTCCAACTCCATATCCATATATGACTACTGGAAAAACCATAGCTTTGACTAGACGGACCTTTGTTGGCAAAGTAATGTCTCTGCTTTCCCCCTTGGTATCCATAAATTTGTTTTCTGTCTGTGCATCTGTTTATACTTTATAAATAAGTTCGTTTGTATCATTAGAACCATTGAGTTTTAACAGCAAAGCCAAAGAGTTGGGTTTTGGGCTGTCTTAGACAGGTGAGGAGAATATGATCAACTTTTCTGTACCTTAGTTTTTTCTGCTTAGGAGAGCGACCCATAAAGCTTGAGGAGCTAAAGAACCTAACTGTAACTGCCATGTCATTACTGTCACATACAAAAGAGTGGCACCTTTGCTTCAAAAAAATATCCAGTTCTCCAGATGGCTTCATGTCTGGGGCATAACAGTGGCTTGAGGCAGTCTCGAGGATTAAAATAAATCTTTTCAGTTGCTTGAAGAAGGAGCTTACCTATGGGGAGGCACAGCAATTTCACTTTCCTCACTCCAGTATTTTTCCCTGGAGAATCTCATGGACAGAGGAGCCTTGCGGGCTACAGTCCATGGGGTTGCAAAGACTCAGACATGACTTAGCAAGTAAACAACAGCAACAACATAAAGGCAACGCCACACCTATGATCCAAACCTGAGACATTGCAGGAATATGACACGTAGCAAATAAAAGTCCCCTAGTTGTCTCTCTCATCATCAGTGTGTGTTTCCATCAGATTTTATGTTTGATTGGTTGTTATTGAAAAACTCAAATAATTGAAAGGAATAGAAGGGCATGTATAGTTTACTCCAACCCCTGACCCCTGATCTGTTACTTTTTCTCCCCGGAAACAAACCAACATTACCAGTTTCTTGGAAATCTTGAGAGACATTTATGCATAAACAAGGCGTGAATATTTTAAAGTGATTTTTTGATTAGGTAATCAGGTCTATCCACCTACCAGAGACATCTGTTTGTTTCACTTATGCATTCAACAAGTATCTGATGAACATCTTGAATGTTCCAGGCATTATGTCAGCTTCTGGATCTATAACAAGGACCGGCACACAGCCACTGCCCTCCAGAACCTTACAGTCTAGCAGGGAAGATTGTCATTTAACACAGGCAACCCACTCCAGTATTCTTGCTTGGAGAATTCCATGGACAGAGGAGCCTGGCAGGCTACCCATGGGGTCGCAAAGAGTAAGACATGACTGAGGCGACTTAGCACACACGCATGCACTATCAAATGAGAAATGGTGACAAATGTTGTGAAGGAAAAGGACATTTTACATGTGTCACTTCCAAAACAGTGGTTGGTAGAGTCCCCTTCCCCAGTTTTCTAATATGGAGGTGTGGATGATAGATTGGAGGCAAAGAGGTAAACTGCAACCGTTATTCTTGCCAGCAGTTTTCTTCTTTCCTGCCAAAATTTTCATCTGACAAAATGTCCTGCTGAGAGTTGGGGTAATCTACCAGCCAGCTTTATATTTATACTTGGTTGACAGAGTGCTGGCAGTATGCTAGATCAGACTCTTTGTCAGACATTCTGAACTGCTTGCAGACAGGAACTATGCCTTGTATCTCTGTGTGTGCTCCAAACCCCATCATGGACAAACTGATTCAGACTTTATATGATAGGTCCTTTTATTACAGTCTCATTTTATACCTTAGCAGCGCTTCAAGTGGTATGTATTCTTATTTCCATTTTTAAAGATGAGAAAACAGGTTTAATGAGAGGGGTGTGTGTGTGTGTGTGTGTGAGAGAGAGAGAGTTAGTTAATATAAAGCTTTCTTATTTAAAAATACTCCTGTCCGCCCCCCCATCCCCACTGCTGCCAAAATCTATGACCATGGTCACATAGCTTTTCAGTGGCTGTGACCCTGATACAGTTGGTTCCCTTCCTTCAGGGAACTGGATACCACCCAGCCCTTTCACAGACTGGCCTAGGCTCTTTTCCTTCTGAGTTGTCTGGATGAGTTTTAAGACAACCAGGTTATCCATCCCATTCTAAATATGTTTCTGGTATTGAGGTCAAGGTAGCAGCGTTATCCTGCCCTAAATGAGTCAGAGGAAGAGGACTCCCATGGCTCCCCCAATGGGTCATGTCTCTGTACTCACTGCCCTTCTTCCCTGCTCTTCCAGCTTGTGTCTTGGGCTGGGCTCTGGCCAGGGAACAGAGTCACCCTTGCATACGTATCCTGGGGGAGCATTTCTGTGTCTGACGTGGTGTTAGGCACTATGGGGAGTGGTGGCAGATGAAGATCCTCAAAAGACAAAGCAGGAGACAAAAGGTAAGATTGGCTACAAACAAAATCTTTGGAACCAGACAGTTCTGATTCAAGGCCTGACTCTTTTCCCTATTTAGTTGTGTGACCTTAGGCAAGTACTTAACCTTTCCTTAGCTCAGTTTCCTCATGTTTAAACAGAGGTGGGGTGGGGTGGGGAACTGCACTTACCTCATAGGATTGCTATGAGGAATACATGAATATGGGGCTTCCCAGGTGTATTAGTGCTAAAGAATCTGCCTGTCAATGCAGGAGATGTGAGTTCAATCCCTGGGTTTGGAGGATCCCCTGGAGGAGGAGATGGTAACCCACTCCAGTATTTTTTCCTGAAAAATCCCATGGACTGAGGATCCTGGTGGGCTGCAGTCCATGGGGTTGCAAGAGTCGGACATGACTTGGGCGAATGAGCACGGGCGCGCGCGCGACACACACGAATATAGTGTTAGGCATCTAGTGAAGCACTCAGTAAAGAATAGCTGCTGCCGTTATTATTATTAATGTCATTGTCATTGTCAACATCATCACTACTATTACTATTACTAATTACAACAGAAAGGAGTGATAAGTGTATAATACCAGTATGTGCAAATGGCATTCAGAAAAGGAATGATCAGTTGGGGTGAGTGTTATTCAGGAACTCTCTGGAGGAAATAGAAGAAGTGGAATGAAATATGCCAGGCAGAGAAAATACAAAAGTGGGAGGCTGAACTAAACTGGAGTGGGAACAAAAAGAAGGAACAAACCCAACGTCTGGCATACTTGGACTCGGCTACTAGCTCACTTGTCTTCACAGTCCATCTTTCCAGCCATTTTCACATCCCTGTTGCTGCTGCTGCTGCTGCTCCTAAGTCGCTTCAGTCATGTCCAACTCTGTGCGACCCCATAGACGACAGCCCACCAGGCTCCACCATCCCTGGGATTCTCCAGGCAAGAATACTGGAGTGGGTTGCCATTTCCTTCTCCAGTGCATGAAAGGGAAAAGTGAAAGTGAAGTCGATCAGTCATGTCTGACTCTTAGCGACCCCATGGACTGCAGCCTACCAGGCTCCTCCATCCATGGGATTTTCCAGGCAAGAGTACTGGAGTGGGGTGCCATTGCCTTCTCCGTTGCATCCCTGTAAGCATGCTTTATTACTGCTTGCTGTTGAGATGTGGTAGTCAGGGGGACTTGTTGCCGGCCGCTCTGGCTTGGATCTAGAAGGTGTCTGTGCCATTGTGGCACAGTTGACCTGGGTCCTAAGTATGCAACGTGATTGGTAGGTTTAAAGCCTAATTTTTATCAGCTTGCCTAGGCATGTTGGTTTCACACTCCCCAACTTTACAAAGGACTGCTTGAACGACAAGGCAGATGGATGGATTGATGATGGGAGAGAGATCTGTATAGACACATAACACTTGTGTCTATCAGCCTGGTCATACCTTTCCTGAGAGCAAGGTTCCTGAAGCCAAATTAAACAGGGGCTTATTTAATAACCTAAAATCAGAACCTAACAGAATTGAAGGGTCTTATGAGAGAGACCATGTAGGTACATCACACCTTTGTATTGACAAGAACATGGGTCCTTTTCTCTTTCCACTGCTGGAAAAAAACATCAGTGATGGTTTTTCTCTTGGATGTTTCTGTTTTGTAATTCCATACAAACACTGTGTGTGCTAAGACCATATTATTCTCCTGAGTTCCTTTTTCATCTTCTTCATAAGATTTGGAAAATACCCACTTCTCACCAGCAATATAGTTAGAGTGATTTCTTCTCATTGAGTGCTGTTTTTGGCTTTGCTTGCAAATTCTGGATGTTTCCAAGCAGGGCCACCACGAATGGCTATGCACTGCACAACCCTAGGAGAGGGTGCCATTCACATAGACTATAATTGAATGGCGCCACTAGGGTTGTGCAGTGCACAACCTACACAACTATACTCGGTGGCCCTGGCATAATGTAACGTCAGCTTTCTTCATCTCCAGAAGGTTTTTGGGAGAAGTAGAGACTAGCAGTTTGGAACCATTCCCAGGAACTTAGTGAAGGAGTCTTGAAGCTGTGAACTGCTGCTTTCACTAGGAAAGGAAGAGAGAAGTGCAGTTGTGGCTTCCAGAGGATTATCATCTGGCAGTGGGAACCATCATGTGGAAGGACTACTTACCTTCATTATTACAGTAAATAAAGTTTTGAAGACCTACTATATGTGGGTTGAAGGATGGGGAAAGATTTGCATGGGAGGGAGCATTTGAACAGGGTCTTGTATAAAACAGAATATAAATATGAATTAATAAATATGAATTGTGAGGAGAGAGTTCCAGGGAAAAGGATTAGCAAGGGGAAAGACAAACTGCATGGGGTAGATGGATAGTGGTAAATAATTCAGTTTGGTTTGATAGAAATGCTCGTGAAAAAGGATAGTGAACAATAAAGCTGGTTGGTGAGTGGGGGGAGTCAACTGATGATGGGGAAGGGGAGGGACTGGAATGCCTAATTAAGGAGTTTGGCCTTTATTCAACAAGGAATAAGGAGCCATCTGAGGTTTGGTTTTTTTTTTAATCGTTTATTGAGATATACTTCATTACCATATAGTTCATCCACTTAAAGTGTTCAATCAGTGATTTTTAGTATATTCACAGGTATGTGTAACCATTTCCACAGTCAATTTAGAACATTTTCATCAACTCAAAAAGAAGCTCCATACCATTTAGCCATCACTCCCCTACCTGTTCTTCCCCCATGCCCCCATGCCTAAGCAATGACTGCTCTGCTTTCTGCTTCTATATACTTGCCTCTTCTGGACATTTAAGAGATGGAGTCATATAATATATAGTCTACTTTGACTGGCTTCTTTTTCTTAGTATAATGTTTTTAAGGTTCATCCATGTCATAGCATGTGTAAGAACTTCATTCCTTTCTATGGCCAAATAATATTCCATTGTATAGGTATACCACATTTTATTTATCTGTTCGTTCATCCATTGATGAGTATTTGGGTGGTTTCCACCTTCTGGCTATTATGAGTAATGCTGCTATGAACATCCATGTATCTATGTATAAGTTTTTCTTCCCCAATTTATTTGGCTGCACCAGGTCTTTGTTGCGTCATGTGGGATCTTAGTTCTCTGACCAGGAATTGAACCCAGGCCCCCTGCATTGGGAGTGCAGAGTCTTAGCCACTGGACCACCAGGGAAGTCCCCATGTATGCGTTTTTCTGTGAACATTTCTCTTGGGTATGTATATAGGAGTAGAATTACTGGGTCCTATGATAACTCTGTGTTTAACTTTTTGAGGAACTGCCAAACTGTTTTCCCATATTGGGGCACCATGTTCCGTCCTAACTTGCAGTGTATGAGGTTCCCAGTTGCTCTGCATCATCATGAATATTTGGTGATTGTCTCTTTTATTTTAGCCTTTCTCATGTGTGTGAAGTGGTCTCTCACTGTAGATTTGATTTCCATTTCCCTAATGATGCTGAATACCTTTTATGTGCATATTGGCCATTCATGTGTCTTTGGAAGAAATGTCTATTCAAATCCTTAGCCCACTTTTGAACTGGATAGTTTGTCTTTTTATTATTTGAGTTTTGAGAGCTACTTATGTATTCTGCATAATAGAGCCTTGTGAGAGACAAGATTTGCAAAAATTTTCTCCCATTCTTTGAGTTGTCTTTTTGCTTTCTTGATAGTATGCTTTGAAGCACAAAATATTTTAATTTTCATTAAGTCCAGTTTACCTATATTTTGTGGCTTTTGTTTTTGGTGTCACATCTAAGAATCCATTGCCAAATTGGGATCATGAAGGTTTACCATTATGTTTAATTTTAAGAGTTCTGTAGTTTTTGCTTTTTTATTTAGGTCTTTGATTGATTTTGTGTTGATTCTGTGGATGATTGTGAGATAGGGGTCCAAAGGTCATTCTTATACATGTGGAAATCCATTTGTCCCAGGGCCATTTGTTGAAGAGACTTTCCTCATTGAATAGTCTTGGTCACCTTGTTGAAAATCAGTTGGGAGGGTTTATTTTGGGATTTGTTTGAATTCTTTCCATTAGCCTATACGTCTATCCTTATGCCAGCACCACTGTGTCTTTATTACTATTACTTTGTAGTAAGTTTTGAAATCAGGTAGTGTGGGTCTTCCTACTTATTCTTTTCAAGATTAGTTCAGTTCAGTTCAGTCCAGTCGCTCAGTCGTGTCCGACTCTTTGCGACCCCATGAATCGCAGCATGCCAGGCCTCTCTGTCCATCACCAACTCCCGGAGTTTACCCAAACCCATGTGCTCTAGCTATTTGGGATACCTTGCAATTCCCTGTGAACTTTAGTGTTAGCTTCTCAGATTGTATAAGGATGTCAGTTGAGATTTTGATAGAGATTGTATTGAATGTATCAGCTGAAATCTGTGAGGTGTATAACATGATCAGTGCTCTGTTTTTTTTTTTTCTTTTTAGTTTATTTTTGGCTACACTAAGTGTTTACTGCAGCGCACAGGCTATTCCTTGCTGTTCATGGGCTTTTCTCTAGTTTCGGCAAGAAGGGGCTAATTCTAGTTGTGGTGCACGGGCTTCTCATTGAAGTGGCTTCTCTTGTTGCAGAAGGTTCTCTTGTTGTGGAACACAGGCTCTAGGGAGCTCAGGCTCAGTAGTTGTGTCACGTAGGCTTAGGTGGCACATGGGCTTGGTTTCCCCGTGGCATGTGGGATCTTAATTCCTGGACCAGGTAGATTCTTAAGCACTAGGCCACCAGGGAAGTCCCAGGGTTGTGTTTAAGAAGAGGAACCTAGCAATACTGTATCAACTGGAGCGAAGAAGGAGACACTGGAGGCCTCGAGATCAGATAGGAAAACTGTTGCAGTAGTTGAAGAAAATGAATAGGGACTGAACTAGGAAATGATAACAAGGATGGATCTGAGATATATTGAAAAGGTTAAAGTGTCAAGGTGACAGGGCTTGGGGAGTGACTACATATGGGGCCTGAGAAAGAGGGGCAGCATCAAAGATAGCTCTGGGGTTTGAAGACAGGCTAATTGATTGGATAATAGTACTTTTAAAAAAAAAAAACAACTTTGTATTTTATTTTTATTAAAATTTTTATTGAAGTGTAGTTGATTTACAATGTGTTAGTTTCTACTGTACAGCACAGTGATTCAGTTATGTAAGTATATACATACATATATATAGTTAGGTTCTTTTCCATTATAGGTTATTTTGTTGTTTAGTTATTATGTCCAATTCTTTGGAACCCCATGTACTTTAGCCTGCCAGGCTCCTCTGTCCATGGGATTCTCCAGGCAAGAATACAAGAGAGGGTTGCCATTTCCTTTTCCAGGGTATCTTCCCAACCCAGGGATCGAACCTTCATCTCCTGCTTGGAAGTCGGATTCTTTACCGCCGAGCCACCAGGGAAGCCCTTATAGGTTATTACAAGATACTGAATATAGTTCCCTGTGTTATACAGTAGAACCTTGTTTATTTTATAGGTAGTAGTGTGTAAAAACTTTATATTTTAAAATTATTTTCAGTTTACAAAAGAGTTGTAAAGATACTGCAGAGAATTTCTTTATCTCCTTCCATCAGCTTCCCTTAATGTTAATACCTTGTATAACCATGGTAAAATCTTTAAAACTGAGAAATTAGCATTGATACTTGAACTAAGCTATAGACTTTATTCCTATTTCACCAGTTTTTCCCACAAACATCTTTTGTCTGTTCTCAGATGGAGTCCAGGATCCCACATTGCATTTGGTTGTTAGGTCTTCTTAAACTCCTCCATCCATGGCAATTCCTCAGTCTCCATCTTGTATTACTTTGTCAACATTGAAGAGTACTTGTCAGTTACTTTGTAAAATGTTCTTTATTTGGACTTACCTGATTTTGTTGTTGTTGATTAGATTTAAGTCATTGGGCAAAAATACCACAGAAGTGATGTCATCCCCTTCTTGGCACATCATATCCGGGGGACATGATGATATGTGTTATTATTGGTGATATTAATTAACTTTGATCTCTTCTTGTCATATTTTTCCACCCAAAAGTTACTATTTTCCCTTTGTAATTAACAAGTACTTTCCATGCAAAAATGATAATCTTGCATTACTCGTCAGCATCTACCAGTGGTTCTTGCCTACACTTATTGCTGTACTGTTTACCTGATATTAATTTTGTTTCCCTCATGCCTTCTGCCTTTATCAGATCAGTTGGAATTCTACTATTGAAACAGCTGTCCTTGTTCTTCCACTTTTTGAGGGAGCAGTTAACAAGGGAAGAGGTTAGGAAAAGAAGACGGCAAGTTCAGATTTAGGTATGAGATAGATACCTGTGTGCCATCTAGAGGGAAATATCTAGAAAGCATTTATTATCTGCATCAAATAGTTGAGTTTAAGATGTTGGAGGCAAGCACTGTTATTCTTTAGTATTTTAGAATGTAGAAACTGAGGTTCAGGGTGCAAACCTGAGTCATAGTGGGAAATAAAACTGGCAAGGGAGCTGAGGGCCACGCTGTTGAGAGCCCTGATTACCCAACAAACAACTTTGGGCTTTGTTCAGTGACTCACCTATGCCAATTTAAAATTTGTCAAGAGGGAACAATTGATAATCCAATCCTAGCTCTCAGTCTGTTATAGCATTTTGTGCAACCATAGGGAAACCATTTAATAGGCCAAATTAAATAAAATCTAAGTACCTAATGAGTTGTAGAGGCCATTGGACAAAAAAGAGGTGTTATCTGGAGTTATTGGAGAAGGCTTTGTGTGGGAACTAGAACTTGCTGTGGGCCTGGATGGAATTTGTAGTGAGTGGACAACAGAAAGGACAACCAAGAAGGATAATGCTATCAGTAGCTCATATTTATTTTATTGCTTACAACGTGCCAGGCACTGAACTAAGTGCTTCAAACATTTAATCCCCATAGCCACCTTATGAGATAGTACTGGTGTAATCCCTATTTGACAGATGAGGAAACCGCACCTTGAGTGTTTCAGTGTTCTCTCCTTGTAGGCAGCTGGACAAGGAAGCCAAATAACGTATTAGCACATTATACTACAAGCAAGTGAAGAACAAGTGAATAAAACAAGTGAAGAACAAGTGAAGTTAGATGAATTGGAAGTTTAATAGAAGCTCTGGTTGATGTAGCTCACAGTAAGGATGGACTTTCTTTTGTGATCAGAATAATTATAGCTACTATGTATTGAGTGCTAGCTATGTGTTAGACATTGTGCCAGGTGTTTTGCTTGCTTTATCTCATTTGATCCTCTCCAAAACCTCATGAGACATAGATGCTATTTTTATCCCTATTTTAGAGATAAAAATTCCTCCAGTGTCTCCTCCAAGGTTACAGTGCTGGTGAGTGGCCGAAATCTATCTTAACTCTAAAGCCCATAATATTCACCACTTAGCAATGCTCCCTAGCCCACTTCCATTCTTTTAATAGGGGTGAATTTGGCACTGAGACCAGAAAAGTTGAGATTTACAAGCTAAGATTCCCTGGTCCCTGGCTAGTACTTGGATGTGGAAACTGCCAAATATATATGCCTTTGTGACTTTCTTTATTCTGTACCTCAGTGTTTGGTCAACCCCATTCTTTCTTTGGGGATAATTCAAACAGGTTACAATCTGGTCTTTCAAGTCTAGGAATATTCTAGTTTTAAAATGCATTTGCTATGTTTTAAATCCATTATATGTTGATTTTGAAGCCCAAGAGTTTGTCAGTAGGTGGTCTAATTTACTTTTTGTTTAAATTCTTGAAAGAAGGCTCTTTGTCCGTTCCTTATACTGACAAAAAAGATACTTTCTCAGAAAGAAATAAGCAGAAAGAATTAATGGGAGGATAGAAGGAATCATGGGCTTCCCACATGGCTCTGTGGTAAAGAATCCGCCTGCCAATGCAGGAGACGTAGGAGACATGGGTTTGATCCCTGGATCAAGAAGATCCCCTGGAAGAAGAAATGGCTACCCACTCCAGTATTCTTGCCTGGAGAAGTCCATGGACAGAGGAGCCTGGCGGGCTTTAGTTCATGAGGTCACAAAGCGACTAAGCATGCACACAGGGGAAATGATGCTTTCTTTTGTTATTTGAAGGGTAAATAAGAGGTAGCCAAAAGAGGAAAGATGAGAAGGCCATTCTGGAAGAGTGAGTAGGATTAACAATAATGCAATTTTTGATTTGGAGATTTAAAATTTTTAAATATTATGAAAACAATTGGTGACTCTTTTTTTAATCCCAGGATTGTAAATAACTTGCAAAGTATGACATCAGAGACAGAAACCATGAAGGAAATAAAAAGTATATCTAATTACGTAAAGATACAAAAACTTCCATATAAAACTGCCATAACTGGAGCTATGACAATGGTAACATGGGAAAAATATTTGCAATAAATGTCAAGTAGTCTGTATTAAATGACATTAAAACATAAATAGCTTCTTATAACCCAATAATAAAAAGAACATACCAGTTGAAAAATAGGCAAAGCCACAAAAGAAGAAATACAGCTGGCCAAAATCATGTTAAAAAATAGTTTAATATTTCTGGTAATCTCAGGCATGCACATTAAAGCAGTGAAGTGTGTGTGTGTGTGTGGTAAGGGAGTAAAGTTAATTTTCACTCTACCCTTCTAAGTTCGTGGCTTGATATCCCCCTGTAATAAAAGACAGAATAACAAGAGGAAAACAAACAGACTTTTAATAACTTGTGTACCTCCTGTGTGTGTGGGAGAGACCCAGGAAAACTAAGTAACTCCCTGAAAAGGGCCCAAACCACCACCTTAAATACCATCTCCAGCTAAAGACAAAATGGTGGAGGGAGCCAGTTCCTGGAGGTGACTAGGAAAGGCACAGTATAAGATTGTATGCAGATTTAAGTTGCTGCCTTTTCTAGTCATAAGAGTTTCTAGAAATTCAGAGTCATTCTTCTCTTCCTTGTACAGACAGAAGACACCCTTACAAATGGAGATTATCTTTATAAATGCAAATGTCTCTTACCGAAAGAATCTCTTCTACTTGATTTTCAGGGCTTCTCCTGTATCTGCTGCTTTTTTTTTAAACAAGCTCAAAATAGTCTTTATGACAAAGAGACATATTTGACGGTGGCAGATTCTGTTCCCTTTTAGTGTTTTGCCTTTTAAAACTGATAATGACCTCTTGGCCGGGCTGTAGCAGAAACACATTTCTCATATGTTGCTGGCAGGAGTACACATCCAAAGATATTTTCTGGAAGGCAGTTTAGAATTATAGGTTAAAAGGCCGTAAAATCCATATTCCCTTTGAAGACCTGGAAATTCTCATTCTAATGAGAGACCAAATACTAAATGTAGACTACTACTAAATGTTGTTTAGTTGCTAAGTCGTGTGTGACTCTTGTGACCCCATGGGCTGTAGCCCACCAGGCTCCTCTGTCCATGGGAGTTTCCAGGCAAGAATCCTGGAGTGGATTGCCGACTAAATGTAGACTACTACTACAAAATGTAGAGTAAATAGTGAAGGACCTAAAAATTTAGATATTACTTACATGTGTGACAGAAAGAGATGGGTTGAGTAAATTGTTGCATATCCATATAGTTGAATAAAATGAAGCTATTAGAAAATGAGATTATAGAAGCCTGTTTATGACATGGAATATGCTCAAGATACAGTTTGGGACAGTGCCCGAAGCCAGCAGGCTGAAGAGATCAGCAGGGTGAGTAGAGAAAGCCTTGCCTGCCTGGCTAAGGAACTTGAGCTTTTCCTGTAGTTACTGGCCAGCCATTAAAGGATTGTAAAGGAAAGATTGGAGATGCATTTTAGAGCAATCCCCATTACCAGCAGTGTGTCTGGAGACAAGAGACCAGTGAAAATCATTTCATCAGTCCAAGGAGAGAGAAGATGAGGCCCCAAGAGTATTAACACTAGTGAATAAAACCCAAGACAGACTTTTGGTAGCCCAAGGAATGGATCTTTGCTATGGTGGGTTATGTTTATAGGCATTCCTTTAAGAACCCCCAAATAGATGGGTGCCCTCCTAGGCGGTGGAGCCAAGAGAACTGGAGCTGGGCCTTGGAAGATTGTGTTGCAAGCCAAATGCCACTCTTCTGTCCCTCTCTCAATCTCTTTCCCTTTCATTTAGTTTTCCCATCCTTTCACTGCTTAAGCTGGCTAGCCCCTCAGTTAGGATGGTCTTGGTGACTGGCCATCCTTCCCGCCTACATTTCTCATAGTACTAACACTTCTTCCTATGAACAAAAATTATCTTCTTTCAGTGTTATGACCATGAGGGGCTAATGAATCTGATGTTGGGGTTGAGCAGAATTCGACAGGGAACAGGGTATTGATGCCAGTGAACTTGGGGCTAATATTATCATGGAACAGAAACAAGAACAGGAAGTGGGACAAACGATGCTGAGAGCTTGGGTGGAGAAGGTGGGAACCTGGAACCAGAGTGTCTCAGAGGTAGAGGATCAACTGGTACAGCTGCTGGTACCTAGATTATGTGCTTAGGAAAAAATGGAATTTTCGAGTTTCTAGGGAAGATAACAGAGAGTCACTCTCTCCTGAAGAAGCTGAGAGAGTGTGGTGTTTGAATGGAACCTGTAGGTTCTTCCAGGAAAAACCAGCCCCAAAAGACTTCAGTTCTGTAGGGATTCAAGAATCGCCAGCATCCAGTAGACCGGAGAATGAAGCTGGTTGGATGTAACGTGAGCCTGTCTGTAGGGAATGTTGGACTCTGAAACCCTGAAACCTATCTGTGTAAATATAATTTGCTGCCCAGGCAGGTCTGTGTTTTGAGATGTCTCAGCTTGTAAGGAGGAGATTGGAGGAGCTGTGTTGTGGTACAGATGTGAGGATCCTGGGGTGACTCCATGTGTGCTGTGGGAGTTGAGGGACAGGGCGAGAGTCTAAAGAAGAGAAGCCCCCATGAGGCTAGGACCATGTCAGGTGTGAGGTTAAAAGTGTTGATCTGAGAGTTTATTACAGGACCTGGGTTCTTGCCGGAAACCTCGTCAGAACCTTCCCCCTGGGTTTCTCCATCTGTAAAATGAGATTTCACAACAAAGCCCTGCTTGCCTCCCAGACAGTGGATCAATGGAAGGGCATAGTAGCGTTTCTCTGTATGCTCCCTGCTCTTTTCTTCAGATGCCTATCCGGGCAGATGGCAGCAAGAAGACAAAGTGCCACATCGGTTCTGGGATGTACTCAGATGCCTTCTCATCTTCCTGCCCTCCTTGTTTGCACTTCCAAGTGTCCTCTCTTCCCACTCTATTTGCAGCTGAAGGGATAGTTTAGCTTTCCGTCTGCGAGGCTAAAACACATGCCAACAAAATTTGGAGGCCGTTGGCAGCCAACCAGAGAAGAGAGCAGGGATATTTGGGCCAAGGCTGGGGGGCCTTTGGGCCTCTGAATTAACATCTTATCTTCCCCTCTGATCCTTTGGTTGATGGTGATTATGGATGTGGCTCCAGCATGACAAAGTAGAGAGGTTTAGTGTCAAAAATCTAGGAAGTTGCCAGAGAAGACCATGAGTTTACCAGAAAAGAAATAGGATGGGGTCGGGGTCCTTTTTCAAACCTGCTTTTTTTATGTTCTCCATGTATCTGATTTTAAAAGTTGCTTGGAAAAGATACCCTCTATCCTGGTGTTGGGGATAGATAGGCAAGATGAAGATGGTTGGAAATGACATGACCACAGGCAAGTAACTGTTGGAAAACTCACTTAAGAGTCAAGACTAGATGGGCTGCCTCGAAAGAAATCAGATCCATGATTGAGTTGGGACTGCAAGGCTTGCTTTCTTCAGGAGGTTTCTGGGCTTCCCCGCATAGGGTCATCGGGGATCAGAACCATCCAGATGGGGCAGTTACAGGGAAATTGCCCCTCCCTCCCCCAAGAATCTGCTCATCTCCTCTTGGCTGTGTGTATAGAAAAGTCAGAGGAGGCGGGGGGTCCGTGTTGCATTTTTGCTTCTCTGTTTTACAGTGTTGAAAGTATCTAGGGTATTCCAGAAGCTCAGGAAGATTGCTAGCATGACTCTTAGGTGACTCCAGAAGTATTCTTTCCAAGGTGCTTGGGGGCCCCTGTCTGCTTTCTATATTACTGTAGCTTCTGAGTGTAGCCTTTGATGGCCTGATGCTGGGTAACTGTGTACAGCCTCCAACTTGGTCCCTTGCCTAAGGTGAGTAACTTTGCTTCCGGGTCAGTGGTAAAGAATACCAGCTTGGTTTCTTTCTGTCTTGTACTGTTCTGACGGGTAGGGTGGGGGAGTGAGGTTAAGTTCATGTTTGGGTGATTGAAATTCCAAGTTGACAGTCCTTATCCCAAACCATGAAGATAAGATGTATTTCAGAAGTCTTGAGTTTTTTGGATTTTAGAAAGGCAATACTGAGAGTGTGTTTTATAGACACTGCCAATGGGATCTGGGACAGCACCCCGTAATCAAAGTACATTATTCTTGTGGAAAACATATGAATACCCACCATAAATGGAATAAACACAGTCTGTAAAGAGCCTCAGCTCAGTTCAAGTCATGTCTGCTACCAAATTAGTTTTTTTTTTTTTTTTTAACCAAACCCGACGTTCTGTTTCTTAAAGCTTTTTGAATTTGGCGATTGCAGATAAAGGATTGTGGACCTGTAATTGTCATTGGCTTTGTACTTTTAATCAAATTGATCCACAGGGGAAAGTAACATTCTCAATGGATTTTTTCTTGGTGGCTTCTCTGATGAGGTATTGTGTGAGTGATGGACTCCCGGCTGTGTTCCTTTCAGGACCCTTTCTTCCTCATTCTTTCTCTTAGTCTCTGCAGGGATTCAGGTATCTCTACTTAGAGTAATTTTCCTTAGAGTACCCTTTCCTTTTAAATGTAGATTCTGAGAGAACTGAAGAACAGAATATAAAGAAGATACATGGGACAAAGCCAAACCGGCCCATAATGCCAACAATGTCTATTCATAAATGCTCACCACAAGAGAGGAACACATAGCAATGATTTTGTAAATCTGCACTGTTAAGTCACCGTAGGTGAAGTAACTCCATAAACATGAGTTTTATTTCTTTGGTCAGTCTTTTGTCCAGCTGAATGTCTTTGATCAAACCTTGAGCACACCTGGCTACTTAGAATAGTTAAATCTCCTAGGGCTTTTGTTGAAATGCACAGATTCCTGGAACCTCTGACTTATGGAATCAGCATTCCTCATGGGGGGAGCCCAGGAATTTGCACATTGTACTACTGCTTTGCAGGGCTTTCTTTGTCCCCCTTAAGCAAAGTCAAACAAGGTTTGACTTGGGTGCAAACTGCCACTGCTGTGGGTTTCTGAAGGCTGTAAATAACCCAAGCCTAGTTCAAACCAAGGAGCATGGAACTGGTGGTCTCTTAGAAGGATCAGGTTCTTTTTGTTTGGTTTGAGCAGGGAGAATAGAAGAGGAACCACCTAGTCAGGCTTTGAAACAAACCAATCAGATGTGGGAGAGGAAAAATAATTTTCCCTCTACTCTTCTAGGTTCCTGGCTGAAACGCACCCCCTCCTCCACAATAAAAGATTAACAGGAGAAAAACAACGAAAGTTTAATAATATGTATACCTCCTGTATACATGGGGGAGATCCAGGAAAACGAACTCCCTGAAATGGCCCAAGCTACCACCTTAAATACCATCTCCAGCTAAAGATAAACATGTTGGGTGTTGGTTGAGGGGTAGGGGTGGAAGAGAAGGCAGAAAGAGTGCAGTAAACAAGGGTAAGGTTGTCACACAGATTTAGGTCCTTGCCTTCTCCCTTATTGAGGGAGTATAAAGATTTAGAGTTCTCTTTTTCCTAGAGGGTGACACCTGAACAAATGGAGATTTTCCATATAAGCGTAAATATATTGTACGGAAAGGTAAATTCTGCACAGTTTTCAGAGCTTTTCCTATGTCTGTTGTTTCTTAAAAACAATCAGCCTAAAATAATCCTTGTGCCAAAGAAACAAATTTTGGGGTACCAAATTCGGCTCCCCTTCAAAATCAAAGGGAAGTGAAGAGCCTGGGGGTGGCAAAATCAATAGGATTGCCAGATAAAAAATACAAGCTGTCCAGTTAACCTTGAATTTTGATAATGAATAATGTTTTAGCACATGTATGTTCCATGGACTATCCAGGATATACTGATACTAAAACATTGTTCATTGTTTATCTGAAATTCAAATTTAACTTGGCATCCTGTATTTTTATTTGCTAAGTCTGGCAAAGTTAGTTATTGATTAACCCACCTTCCCCCATGGGAGGCAAATCAGAGGGTATTTGTGTGCTTATCCTATGCTCAGAATCCATTTTTACTTGTCCTGGATTAAAAACTTCTTATCCTGGCTACTTGCATCATACTGAAGTTTGAAGTATTGAAAAATTGAGTGTTCTAGAGGTTAAAAGGAAGTGAGGCTGAAATGGCTTAAGGAAAAGCTCTCCCCATCTCTTACCCTCCAAACAGTTACTTCTTCCACTCTCCATCCATCTCTTTCCCTTCCCCTCACCTTCTCCATCACACACACAGCCAGGACAGGTACACGTAGATGCATGTGCAGACACAAACTTGTTTAGAAAACCACTTGCTTATCTTTTAAAGTTTTTTATATTATATATTTTTTTCTGTGTAAGAGTTTGGTTATTTTATTATTAGTAGCATTAGAATTAGTATTATTAAAGTAACCCTGTCTCACTGTGTCCAGCATTTCTCGTGATAACCATACTTAAATTTTTTTCCATTGCAGATCTTTCTGCTGGCCTGCCCTCCATGTCCGGGAGCCATCGTCATCTTCAAGTAAGGGCAAATTGTTTTTCTGTTGCTGTTGCTGAACTGCTTTGTCTGCTTGGTAAAAAAGGATGATGAACACATTGTGAGCACATTGAACCTGCGATGCTGTGTGTCTGGGCTTCCCAGGAGACAGATGTCTTCAAGGATCCAATGAAACAGGGAGATGTTATATGTGGAGATTTGGCCTTTGTGCTTTTGGTAAGCCCTGGCAGATCCCTTTTAGTGATTCCTTGTGGTGGTGGTTTATGGCCAAGACATGCTCCCTTGGAAGGTTGCCACCCTCCTAAAGTTTCTCTTGAGAGCCTGCTGGGGGCCAGAGAGCCCCCCTCTACTCACAATTGTACTGTGGTTCTCTTGTTTCACTGAGGATACTTTGAAGGCCTGTGTTCTTGTGTTTTTATCTTTTGTTGCTCTTGTTGTTAAAGTGCAAATTAAAGTGAGGAGAGAAAAATATCACCTTATTACAAGTCCTGACTTTCTTTAAAATAACAAGCATCCAAATCTATTAAAGTGTATTGCAGGCAAATTGTGTTTGTCTGAAGGCAAGTTTACTTAAATGAAATTCTCGAGTCCCAGAAGCCTCATGTGAACCAGGAGTTGTGACCATTTTGCTTATCAAACCTTTTATTAGAGTTGCTAATGAGAAGCTAAATCGACCCAATTAATTTCGTCTCTTCTGCCCTTCCCCGGCCCCCATTTTGGAGCTGTTTCTGAGCAGGGAAGTGGCCCCAAACCAGAGGGAGGGGGCAAAAAGTAGAGAGCCCAGCAGATCCTTGGAAAATTGAGAGTGGCATAAATGGCTTTCTGATTTACTAAGTCATTAAAGTGTGAGGTGGGGGAAAATATACCCCATTTGCTGTTTCAAATAGCTCCTTGGAATAGCCACTTAGTCTCTTGCCTTAGGTGAATAACTTTCTGCTGGATGAGGGGTAATGGGTCCCGATTTCATAAGTCTCTTACTTGGACAGCTCCTAAGGAGAAGGGGTATTTAACCCTGTTTACCTCCCTTGATTTCCCAAAATGGGCTCAGTCTTTCAGTGCAATGTTTTAAAAGTAACATTTATTGGGTTTTATTTCATTATTATGGGAGTTGTAATTCTCATTATAGAAAATGCAAAAACACACACAAAAAGAAGAGAAACACCATCACTAATCCTACCAAGAAATTATTTTGGTTACTGCCCTCCTTTTTTTTATTTAAACAAGCAGAGACCATATTTTGTTTTTTTGTTTGGTTTTTTACTGTATCTTTTCTAAACTTAATTCAATTTATATGTGTTTGTACACATAAAATACATAAATATGATTGCTGGATTTATTTTTTTTAAGTGGTCCTCCCCTGCCCCTCATTTTCCTTGTTTGGTTTGGCCTTTGCCCTATCTTTCCACATTGTCCCTGTATATTACCAAACCAGTATGTATCCTTCTATATTTTTTTTCATGCTTGTAGGTACACACACACACACACACACACACAAATGGGTTTTGGAATGTTTTGTTGTTTTTGTTCATTGTTTTACAAAAATAGAATCCTATATATACATCCTACTTTTTTTCACTCAACAATATCCCATGAAAATCTATCAAAGCCTCTTGGTATAGCTCTTTGTCTTTTAAAAGGCTAGAAAATATTTTGTGGATGCACAATTTATTTAGCCATTTCCCTATTAATGAACATATACATTCTTTCCAGATTTTGGCCACTGCGGTCCATGCTGAATTTAAACATCATTGTGCTTATGGCCTTATATACTAGTGCTTTCAATTTATACACATGTATACACACACACACACAAATGTTTATTTGTAAATAAATATTTGTTACCATATCAGTTTATAAAAACAGGCTGTTATAATTCACTTTTTCTCTTTTTATGTAATATATGAGATTATTCTTTTTTTCACATCCCTATCAGCATAAGGTTTTATGATTCTTTTATGATTTTGACAACTTAATGGATGTATTTCCTTAGCTAATAATGCATTTCAGTATTCTCTCATTTTTTGTCCAGTTGGATTTGCTCTTTGAATTGTCTGCTCATATTAACTACCCATTTCCTAGGGGTTGTTTATATTTTTTTTAACTTGTAAGGCCTCTTTGTATATTTTGGATATTGGCCCTCAGGCTACCATCTTTATTATAGACATATTTCCCAAATCTGTATGTGTTGATTTTACTGATGGTATATTTTGCCACATAATTTTTTCTACATACTTTTTTTCATATCCAAATGTGATAATTTTCTTATAGCTTCCGGGTTTCCAGTCTTTGTTAAGAATGTTTTCTCAAAGATGGATAACCAGTGGTGGTAGCATAATATGTTAAGTAATTCCTACTTTCCTTTGTAAATTGAACTACTATCTTTGTCATTAAACTTTTTATATACAAGGATCCATTTATGAATTCTCTTGTTTTGTTTTATCTGTATGTCTTATTTACCTAAGTCATGTTGATTAGATTAAATTAGCTTAAAAATATCTTGGCTATTCATTGGCAATTTTTCTTTATACAATTTTAATATCATTTAATCAGTCCCCCAGCGCCATCCTATTGTGATTCTAATTAGAATGGCATTAAATTTACATTTCAATTTTGTAACAATTTTTTTAAAATACATAGCTCTTTTTGTCTAAGAAATGGTTATTTCTTTCCACCTGTTCAGATCTTATTTTATACCTTTCTTGATACATTTATTCTAAAGAATTAAGAGCTTTTTTGTTCATTAGAAGTGCAATATTGTCCTCCTTTCCATTCCTAAATGCCTCTTACTAGAATAGAAAAAGTTTATTAATTTTAAAACTACTTCTCAAATCTAGCTATTTTACCAAATTGTCTTGGTAGCTCCAGTAGCTTTTATTTTAGTTGTATCTTCTTTTTTCTTACCAGATTGCAGCAGGTTTAATAGTGGCCCCCAAAGGTATGCCCACGTTGTAACCCTAGAACCTGCAAAGGTGACCTTATTTGGAAGAACTATCTTTGCACGTGTAATTGTGGGTTTTGAGATGAGATCACCTGGATTTAGGGTGGGCCCTTCTATGTTTGTTTGTGCTCAGTCATGTCTCTGTGACTCCATGGACTATAGCCCACCAGTCTCCTCTGTCCATAGAATTTTACAGGCAAGAATACTGGAATGGGTTGTTTATATTTTCTTTCTAATGGTTATTCTAATTATTTAATTTTCTTCTATTTTTCCCTAGAAACTCAAAGACAGCATTAAATAAAAATAATGCTGGTGGGCCACTTTGTCTATAACTAGTTTTAAATAGAAATGTTTTCTGTGTTTTTCCATATTTGCTGTTGGTATTTTTAAATAGTTTCCACATTTACTCTGCGATATTTTAAAAGGGAATGGTTCTGTATTTTATCAAATGCTTTTTCAATGATTTCTGATCTTTTTTTTTAACTTAAGTTTTTGATATAGTGAATTATGTCATTAGATATCTGGTTTTGAACAACTCTTACGTTACTGAAATAATGTAATAATATATTACTATTTTGATACATTGCTGGATTCTGTTTGTCAATCTTTTATTTAGAGCCTGGCCTCAGTATTCATAAGTGAGATTGGAGTCATTTTTTTATTGGATTCTTTTCTTCAGGTTTAAGGGTTAAAATTATGTAGGTTACATAAAATGAACTGCAGAATTTTCCTTCTTTTCTCTGGCCTGGAATACTTTAACTACCTTTAGAGATTATGTGTTTTTTTGTTTGTTTGTTTTTTGAGATCAGATAAAACTCAACTGTAAAGCCCAAATATGAACAGTGCCTTTTTCAATTGGTAGACCTTTAATCACCTTTCCAGTGTTTTATATGGTAAATCATATATTCACATCATTTTGGGTAAATTTTGATCATTTGTATTTTCTAGGAGTTATCTATTCTTTCAAAAATATTGCCATGAATTTAGTTGAGCATATAGTTTTATAATTGAAGAAGCCTTTCTCCTCATTGTAGTCAATTTTTCTTTCTTGGGCTTAGTCTTGTCTTTGTGTTCTGTCTCAAATTTTATATATCAGTCAGTTTAGTGAGCACTTTTATCTATTTTTGGTGGCTTTATAGAACCCGGTTTTGGATATATTTATCCCTTTTACCTTATTTTGTTTATATATATATATTTTGCGGGGCGGGGGGGCTTCCCTTGTGGCTCAGATGGTAAAGAATCTGCCTGTAATGTGGGAGACCTGGGTTCGATACCTGGGTTGGGAAGGTCCCCTGGAGAAGGGAAAGGCTACCCACTCCAGCATTCTGGCCTGGAGAATTCCATGGACTCTATAGTCTATGCAGTCACAAAGAGTCGGACACGAGTGAGCGACTTTCACTTTGACTTTTCATATATATATTTACTTAATTTTCAACTTTTTATATTTATTTTCTTTTCCTGTTTTTGCCTAATCTCTCAAGATTTATGATTATTTCTTTACTTTTTGTTTTCTTTAATCATAGTTTTTTATTCTGCTTTTTTTCACTTGATGATATCACAGGTTTTCCCCTATTTTATCATGTACTCACATTGTTCCCATCATTTTTAAATTAAATTTTATATTTTGAGAAACTATGTGAAATAAAATATAACAAATATCATTATGATGTAGAAGAAGTTATAAGAAAAATGCAGAGAGATCCCATATACCCTTCAATTAGTTTCCTCCAGTTGTAACCTATTGCAAAACTGTGTGATATCACAACCATACAGTCAAGACAAAGAATAGTTTCATCACCATGAGGATCCCTCCCATTGTCCTTTTAAAGCCAAGTTCGTTCCCTCCCACTTACATCTTTTCTCTGACCCCTGGCAACTCCTCTGTTTTCCATGTCTTTAAATTTGTCAATTCAAAAAGGTTGATATAAATTCAGTCATACGGTATGTCACCTTTGGGATTAACTTTTTTTTAAATTTAGCATAATTCCTTGGAGATTCATCCAAGTTTTTAACCATACACATTATTTTTCATGGGTACTTACTATTCCACTGTGAAAATCCTGTGCGCAGTGTGAAGTTGAACATTGTTTTAGAAAGTAGATAGCTCTAATAATACAGCTCTGTTGACTGTTCTTGAAGAACTCTGTCTTAAAGGATCTTATCTAATCCTTCAACTAATGTCATGAGATAGGGAGTACATTTTATCCACATGACAAATAAAGCAGTTGGGGCCAAGAGATTTTAAATAACTTGGTTAAGATTACATGCTTTTAAACTGTGGTGTTGGAGAAGACTCGTAAGAGTCCCTTGGACTGCAAGGAGATCCAACCAGTTCATCCTAAAGGAAATCAGTCCTGAATATTCATTGGAAGGACTGATGCTGAAGCTGAAACTCCAATACTTTGGCCACCTGATGCGAAGAACTGACTCATTTGAAAAGACCCTGATGCTGGGAAAGATTGAAGGCGGGAGCAGAAGGGGGCGACAGAGGATGAGATGGTTGGGTGGCAACACCGACTCAACGGACATGAGTTTGAGTAAGCTCTGGGAGTTGGTGATGGACAGGGAAGCCTGGCGTGTGCAGTTCATGGGGTCACAAAGAGTAGGACACAACTGAGCGACTGAACTGAAGATTACATAGTGTCAGAGTCAGGATTCCCTTTCTTCCTCTTCCTGCTAATGCTTTTAATCAGGTTTATTGTGTCTAGTCAAGGTGGGGAACATTTAACATAGATATCTCATTTAGTCCTCCCAGCACGCCTATGTGGGGGGTACAAACAGTACCCTCAGTTAGATCAAGACAACAGGCTCTGAAAGTTTATGTGATTTAAGTGGCTTGTAAGTGGTGTAGATGGGATTCAATCCAGAATCTCTCTGACTGCAGACCCAGTGCTCCTAATCACTGCCTTATGTTGCTTAAGGGAGTCTTTTCTGTTCTTCTGGTACTATTGAAAGAAAGGGTTAACAACCATGATAACATCTCATTTAAAATTTCATAAATTTCAGTGTACACAGACAGGCCCTGCTGTGGGTGCATTGACTAGTGCTACCTACCCACCTCTTGTTTTTTCTAGTGGCCCTTTGCTGTGGCAGCCACGCATGAGTTTGTTTGCTTCCCAGCGAAGCAGGGGCTGGCATCCTCTTCATGGAGGCATGCCCAGTCACTGCAGGAAAAGGGGTATGGTGTGCCCAGCAGGCTGCAAGCACTGTGCTGGGCAGGGGCTGGCAATTCTCTTTAGGGTGGGGAAGGGGTGGGACTCTCTGCAGGGTTCCCACGCTGCACTTGACAAGAGGGAATGATGGTTCCCCAGTGTTCTGGCTGGGTCCCAGAGTGCTCCCTTTATGTGCCCCACAGTTGACATGTGACCTGCTTAGTCAGCTGCTGTAACTGGCTGCCCAAGGGAAAAGCATGTGCCTCGAACGTGGAGCCTCCACTGCAGCAACCTTGGGCATGGTTGACTTCCATGTCCTAGAATGCCAGCCTGGCAGCATTTGGCCCCTTATTCCCCATCCCGTTCCCAGCTCTTCCATGCTGTGGATGCATGTTGTATCGAGTCTGTACAGGCAGTGTTGGTCTGTGTCTCTGAGTCTGAGCCATTTTCTTTTTATTCATTTCGCTGTTTTGAGTGATTCTCATCTAAAGAGCTATCTACCATCTTCAACATCCAAGCCACAGAATTCTTTCTCCTACTGAAGTTTGAGTATTATACCCTTAGAGGCCATTCTGTGCTTTCTCTCCTGCTACTGACTTCAAAAAAGGTACCTTTTGCAGGTGCCTTTAGGGAAAATACCCTGTTGCAAAATATGAATCAGCCTACCTTTCGGGTTCTTAATAAATAAGATTCTCTTTTGCCACCCAAAAAAAGGGAAAGAGAGCAGGTACTCCCCAGTTCCTCTGGTGGCTTTTCTTTTTCTTTCTTTTTGCCCCTTTCCTCATTTTTTTTCTGCTTCAAATGTCATTATAGAAAATTCTAAACATACACATATTATGCTTATTACACATTACATATTTTAGTTTGTGAAGTGTCACTTTTTTGTTTTGTTTTTTTGTTTTTATATAAAATTATTTCTCCTCTTGTGGATCTGAATGAGTTGTCCATATATAAAGAGTATTAATCCTTTATCACCTTTGCAGTAAATGTTTTCCCCAGACTGCCTTCTAACTTGTTGACAATGCTTTTGATGTATGTTTTACATTTTTATTGGTCACATTGATTGGTTTCTGCACCACCTTCAGACCCTGGTTTTTTCTTCCAGTGCTTTTATGCTTGAAGAGATTTACCATTCTAAGATCAGGTAGATAATCTAGCTTTTTAATCTGTTTTTAAATATTTTAGCTATCAGTTCATCTAAAATTCATTTGTGCATAGTATGAGGTAGGGATGTAGAATGTTTTTGCCCAAATTGTCATTTATTTGAGCACTGTTTGTTGATTATTTCCCTATGGTTACTGCTGTTACATTTTTATCATACATGAATTCTTATATATGCTAGCATAAGGGAGCAAAATTTGCCACCCTGTCACTTTGGCATGAGGATTAATTTACGTATGTTCTTAGTTTTAAGATTAACAGAAGACTCAGAAAGTCTGTATTTTTACCTCCTTCTTAGCTTCCTAAAGTATAATAAAGGGCTTATTTTTTACATAGTGCTCTCACCAGAGATAATCTGCAGAGTATGAGCTGGGTGTGGTGAGTTTTCTCTGTGTCTCATTCTCTTCATGGCGCAGCAAACATTTGTTTACCAAACATTTGTTTTCCCATCTCCATTTGACTTGCCTTTCTCCTCTTTTGAGTCCCAAACCCCTACCTCTATCATCCCGTTTTGTCTATTTATTTATTTTTATTGAAGTATAGTTGACTTAAAATGTTGTTAATTCCTATTGTACAGCAAAGTGATTTGGTTATACATACATATATATACACACACACACATTCTTTTTTAATATTCTTTTCCATTATGGTTTATCATAGGATATTTTTTAAATTGGAGGATAATTGTTTTACAATGTTATGTTAGTTTCTGCCGTGCAATGAAGTGAATCACCTATAAATATATATATATCCCCTCCCTCTTGAGCCTTCTACCCGGCTCCCCATCTCACTCCTCTAGGTCATCACAGAGCACCGAGCTGATCTTCTTGTGTTTTACAGCACTAGCTATCTGTTTTATACATGGTAGTGTGTATATGGGAGAAGGCAATGGCACCCCACTCCAGTACTCTTGCCTGGAAAATCCCATGGACTGAGGAGCCTGGTAGGCTGCAGTCCATGGGGTCGCTAAGAGTCTGACACAACTGTGCGGCTTCACTTTCACTTTTCACTTTCATGCACTGGAGAAGGAAATGGCAACCCACTCCAGTGTTCTTGCCTGGAGAATCCCAGGGACGGCGGAGCCTGGTGGGCTGCTGTCTATGGGGTCGCACAGAGTCGGACACGACTGAAGTGACTTAGCAGCAGCAGCAGCAGTGTGTATATGTTAATGCTACTCTCTTAGTTCATCCCACCCTCTCCTTCCCTTGTTGTGTTCACTTATCTGTTCTCTAAGATGGTATTTACACTGAGGGTTTCAGCTGTTTTGGCAAGTTACTCAGTTCTTCTGGGTGTCTCCCTTGTATACATGTCATTAAACTTTTTTATGATTTTCTCCTGTTAATTGGTCTCACGTCAATTGAATTCTTAGACTAGCCAGAAGAACCCAGAAGGGCAGAGGAAAATTTCTTCCTCCCTGACATTGAGGTTTATTTGGATGGCTTATTATACAATTCTGTCAGTGTCTCTGTTGGGTTCGCCACCAATTTCAGACTTTTATATTTGCAGCAGCTAGCAGGCCAGATTTCTCTTCACCATTCTTCCCAGACTGTTACTTTACTCACACTTTTTTCATAGCTCATCTGAACCATTTTTTTTCCTTCCAAATGAACTTCAGATGTTTTTGTCAGACTCTTCCCCCAAATCCTGTTGTTTTGATTGGAATTACTTTAAATCTAAAATTTCATTAATGTCCTTACCATAATGAGTCTCTCTATCTAAGAAAAGACAAGGTAGATTTCTGAATTTGTTCAGGTTTTCTTGTATGTTCTTTAGAAGTGTGTGGAGATTGTATATCCCACAGATTTCTTATTAAGGTCATTTCTGGAGAGTTTGTAGTTTGTGATATGATTTATGATTTGTGGTATGATTTATTCTATGTTCAAACTGATTATTACTGGTACAGAGGAAAGATTTTGATTTTATATGTTTATTTTATATTTGACCACCATGCTTAATTCTTTAGTAGTTTTTCAGTTGCTTCATTTTGATTATTTTGGAAATTAAGAGTATCAACTCTGGTATGATACCTTTGTCTTCTTTTAAAGAGCAAAACTTTTTTCAAGCCTGATTGTTTTAGCTAGAACTTCTGGACAGTGTTAAATGATAGTAGTATTGGCAGGAATTCTTGCCTTGTTTCTGATTTTAATGGAAACATTCCTAGCATTTTCACTTTTAATTCTGATGTTGGTTATTGGTTAAAATTAAACATCCTTTATAATGTTAACGAATTATCTTATTTTTAAATCACCATCCCCCCACTTTAAAATCAGGAATGGTTGTTGAATTTAGTTAATGGTTTTTGAGAATCTATTGAGAGGTTCATTTGGGTTTTCTCCTTTGATCTCCAAATTTGGTCTGTTACATTAATAGATTTTCTAATAACAACCTTTGTCACATTTCTATGGTTATCTTTCCATTTCCTCTGTGTACTTGGGAGAGGTTCAGATTTGGCCTCCATACTATGAATTGATAGATTTTGCTCTTTTCCATCTCCAATGTGAAGTTTAATTCTACTGCTACAATATTTTTTGTAATTCTTCCTTGGTTTGCTGAACTCTCTTTTCAGTCCAGTTTTGTTATCTTTCTTTCTTGATATGTTTTATTCCAATGGCTTTCTGTACCTATTTCATAGAGTTCATGTTTTCTTGTATTCTCTTGAGGATGCAATTTTCTAAAATATTTCTTCTGGTTCCAACACTAAATGAAGGCTTTTGTGCTTCCTCCAACTCTTCAGAATGCTATACATTTCCCTTCTGCTAGAGGTTTTCATAGGAAGCATGCAGTCTGTGATGTATGTTGATGCATGTTTGAAGGAAGATTGATTTAGGGTTTGTTAAAGACATAGAGTATGTGGATTTCGTTTGACTCTCCTCATATTCTCTTTGGTATTGGCTAGAACCCCTTCTCAGCCCCACTACTGGTATCCAGGTTAATGCATCAAGCTTCCAGCCTGTTTTCCAGTGTCTAGCAGCTTCATCTGATGGGTTTTGCTGGACCCATATGGAATCGCTTATTCCTACTTACTAGATTCTCTGACACTCTGAACATATAAACTGGATGAAGAACTGCAGCCTCCCATATGCATTGGTACCTGAGTTTTACTTGTGAAGTTTCCCATTCCCAGAATGCAGTGTGAAAGCACCAAACAGATCACTTCAGCCCTTTTGGTTTGTGGGAGGAGTCTCTGAATGGATATAGACTGGCTTGGGGAGTTGTTGATTTCCCTTGCAAATGGTAGCCCTGGAGTAGAGGCAAGGCTGGTTTTGCCAGTTATGAGATGAACTCTCCATTGCTAAGCTGTGAGGCTGACTGTGGTTAGTCACTGAGTAAAACGCTATCTTGTTTCAGATTTCTGCTGCGAGACTTGGCCCCAGATTGTTTTTTCCTTATTTCAGCATTAGTTTTAATGTTAATGGAAATTTCTCCCAGATAAGCATAGTAGGATGCCCATCAGTCTAAGTTTTAAGTAATTTGGGGGAGTTTTATCATTCTCTGTGTCTTGATAGGTATTTAAGTGGGGAGCTAGGAAAAGCTGTGTTAGTGGTAGTTAAGCAAATACTATTTTAAACTATAAATCCAATGTGTGTGTGTGTGTGTGTGTGCAAATACTTTTTTTCTTTTTTTTTATAATTTTCACCATGCCACCTAGCTTGTGAGATCTTAATTCTCTGACCAGGGATTGAACCCATGCCCTTGTCAGTGAAAACATGGAGTCCTAACCACTGGTCCACCAGGGAATACCTTATGTTTTGGTTTAGAGCAGAGATCAGCAACCTTTTCCCATAAAGGGCCAGATAGTAAATGTTTTGGATGTTGTAGGTAATCTGATCTGATCTTTGTTTTAACTCTATAAGTATTGTTGGAGCTTGAAAGTAGCATAGACCAGTACTGTAGGTATACAAATGAGTTTGGCGGTGTTCTAATCAAACTTTCCAAAAACAGGAGGACCAGCTGAAAAAGTTCTGGAGATGGGTGACGGTGATGGTTGTACAACACTGTGAAGGTACTTAATACCTCTGAACTATATACTTAAAAATGGTTAAGATAGGGGCTTCCCTGGTGGCTCAGTGGTAAAGAATCCGCCCACCAATGCAGGAGACTTGAGTTTGATCCCTGATCTAGGAAGATCCCACATGCTGTGGAGCAGCTCAGCCCGTTGGTCACAATTATTGAGCCTGTGCTCTAGAGCCCGGGAAAAGCAACTATTGACCCCAAGTGCCACAACTACTGAAGCTTGGTGCCCTTGAGCCTGTGCTCTGCAACAAAAGAAGCCACTGCAATGAGAAGGCTGTGCAATGCAAGGATGAGTAGCCCCTGCTCGTTGCAACTAGAGAAAAGCCCACACAGCAACAAAGACCCAGCACAGCCCAAAATAAATAAATTTAAAAATTAGCACACAGAAAGAGGGAGGAAGGAGGAAATTCCATGCCTACAGTAAGAGGGGGACTTTGCTCGAAGCTTCAAGGCAGTGAGACAGATTTCTGGAGTAGCAGTTAAAAGGCATATCATGGTAGAGGGGGGTGAGTTCGGGAACTTCACAGTTCATCCTCGTAATAGCATCCCATGCTCTTTAGGAATAGAGATACATAGAGATGACAGTCACATTTTTCGGCATAAGGATCAGAGCAGGGAATTTTTGTCCTTGCGAGGCTTGGGGAACCTCTGCAGCTGTCACGAGGGTTCATCAGATGCAACTGAAAAGCCAGCCCTGCCTTTGTTCTTGGTGACTGGTGATGCTTCCTGTAGATGACCTGCTCTCTTCTTAGGCTGGAAGATCCTGGGTTTTCAGTTATTAACCACAACAGGCTCACTGGATAAAGAGAAGCAGCCACTAGTCTTAATCAGCTGCTATGGTGCCTCTTTACCAGTATCTGCCACTGGGATTTACTCATCAGCTGGAGACCCAGGCCCTTGGCCTCTGGAAACAGTGCTGCCCTCGGCACCTCAGGCCACATTTCCTTCAGTGGTGTGGACAGGCTTCTCCTCCCCAGCTCTTGCCCTGGCAGCCCTCAGCTTTTCCCAGACCTGGAAGGAAAGAGCCTAAAGTCTACCGTGCATGGCCTCCCATCTCCACAGGGGAAGCAGGTGGGTCTAATGCTGTTCTTGGAGCAGAGTTAGCATACCCACATCGATTTACACGATCCTCCCCATCTAAAGAGCTTTCTTGGTGGCTCAGACAGTGAAGAATCTGCCTGCAGTGCAGGAGGCCCCAGGTTCGATTCCTGGCTCAGGAAGATCCCCTGGAGAAGGAAATGGCTACCCACTCAAGTATCTTGCCTGGAGAATCCCATGGACAGAGGAGCCTGGCAGGCTACTGTCCATGGGATCGCAAAGAGTCTGACATGACTAAGTGACTAACTATCCCATCTGAAGGTGACACTGGAGGAAATCTAAGAGGTCTCCATGGCAGCTGAGTGGTGGGTCTGGTGCTGCAGGGCCACCAGTCATGGGACCTGCAGGTGTGGCCAGGAGCAGCTATGGGCAGCGCTGGGTGGTTTGAGAGCTTCCTGGTCTCTGTTGGAATCCATTCTCTCAGGCTGAAGGAAGGTGGCATCATCACTGAGTGTCAAGCGCTCACTCCCCCTGCCCAGTCTCCACGGATCCCGCCACCATAGAGGGGCTTGAGTGCTGGCAGCCTCTTAGTTTTCAGCTTGCTCTTTGGCATCCAGGCTGCTGCTGTTAGAAAAGGATGGAATTCTTGGTTTCACAAGGGGCTAGGAGCCCACTGGCTCCATGGTAAAGAATCCACCTGCAATGCAGGCGATGCAGGTTTGATCCCCAGGTCACGAAGATCCCCTGGAGGAGGGCATGGCAACCCACTCCAGTATTCTTGCCTGGAGCATCCCATGGACAGAGGAGCCTGACAGGCTGCAGTTCATGGGGTTGCAGAGTTGAACACGACTCAGCAGGCACACATGCACACACAGAGTGCTCTACTTAGAGAAACCAGCCTTTTGGGATGCTCCTCTCTCTGAGCTGGGGTATTTTGAAGGAATAGATGAAGGAAAAGGAAACTAACTGGCTTTGGGTTGTAATCAGGTAGCTTAGCTGCCTTGCAAACACTCACTGCTTAAGGTGCCTGGTTTTCTGATTGTGCACTCTTGAGGGTGGGAGTACTTATGGAAGGAGTCACTGATCTGTGCACTTGAAATGGCAGAGAGCTCTTCCCCTACCCCACCCCAGTTGAGAAAATTGCATAGCCAGGAACTGGCCTACACCCTGTGCCTCAGAAAGTGTAGGGTATGGGGACCCCCACCCCCAATACTGAACCCCTTCAATCTGTTCATTTTCATGTACACATGGGGGTAGTGGGTCTTTGATGCAGGAAGAATTATTTGGTCATGAGTGTCTGCTGACTCAGTCTGGAGAGGCTTTTAAAGGAGTGAGATGAAATTTCATCTGTGCCACAGAGAGCAGGGGGGTGCATTGCTGGGTGGAGAGAGGACTGTAGGTCGGGTGTGAGCCAAGATAGATGAGGGAAGCATGGGGGTGCATAAGGGCAATTAGGACAACCTGACATGTTATCTTGGCATTGCAAGATTGATGCCCTGTTGGCCTTGTGGCACACGATATTATGAGAGTTCAGTAGCCTCGTGACCACCATCTCTTTTACTAGATCCCATTCCAATTTTTAAGCAGCAGGATTCTTCCCAGAGAGACTCCTATCTCTAGGACTGTCCTGAGTTCATGAGCTTGGCTCAGGCTGAACCTGTTGTAACTTACTGGTTTCGCCATCTAGCTCAGCACCCCCTTTCCCAGTGTGCAACAGACCAGCTGCTTCAGAACCCCCAAAGGAACAGCCTTTTTGCCTCTTCACCTGGTCTAGCTTTGGAGTTATTTCTGAAAAGGGTGTTTGGGAAACTGCCTCTGGCCTGAGCAGCTTTCTTAAGACTCTGTTCTGGGCAAGGGAGAGGAAACCCTACATATGAATGCTGCTGATGTCAGAGGGAAAGAGATCAGGAACCTAGAAAATCCATAGTAAATAAGCAGCAATTCAAGGAGCCCGATTTCCTTTCTGATGCAGAAGCTTCTCTGGTGTCTTCTGTCCTGGGAGCAACTGCCAGGTTGCTGCCTTGTGACTATACATATTCTTCCTTAATGCTCTTAATGCTCAGAAAAGTAATTCTAGGAGGGAAACATCATACAACATAATAGATAAGGTTTAGGTAAGCTATTTAGGGGCTGTGCAGTGGGTAATGAAAAAGTAGGGGGACTTCCCTGATGGTCCAGTAGTTATGATTCCATGCTTCCACTGCAGGATGCAAGGGTTCAGTCCCTGGTCTGGGAACTAAGATCCTGCATGCTGGATAGTGCAGCAAAAAAAAAAAAAAAAAAAAACCGAGAGAAAAGTAAGGAGACATGAAGAAGAATGTTTCATTCTCATTATAAAAATAATCCATGCTCGCTATAAGGAAAACATCAAATGTTACAGAAAATAAGAATAACTGAAATTCCTCCATTAATGTGTTGGTGTAGTTTCCTCCCAGTCTTCTGTGTATATATGCCTTTTTTGAAAAAATTGAGATTATTCTATACATGCTACTTTGCAATATATTAAAAGCTAATATGCCATGATTATTTCCCCATGTTATTAAATATTCTTCTAAACATGATTTCTAATGACTGCACAATATTTCATCATTTGAATGGACATAATATGATGTATGTAAACCTTGCTCTGTTATTTGACATTTGGTTTGTTGGATAGATGTGATTTGATGAAATCTTGAAGAGAGCAATGGAAGTAGATGGCTTACGTGGTTCTGCTACTTCTTAAACCTTCTGAGCAAGGCTTAAAGTCTTAGCATCTATTTCCTCATTTGTCAAAGAAGGCCATGAATAGTAACTACTTCTTTGATGGTGACAATTAGATGAGCGATGATCCATGTTAATCTCTTAGCATGAAACCTCACATAGACTAAGTAATCAATAGGTGTTAATAATAACAGAATTATCCTTGTCCCACTTACTTCACTGTTAGACTTAGGATCCCAGGGAAGGAAAATTGCATTTACACAGATAAGTAGAATTTCAGAATGAAAGCTGCCTTCAGATAAGTAATGCTTTTTATTAGGTGCCTTACAGATGGAGCCTTTGGCCAGCTTCCTGAAATTCACAGAAAGAAAGGGTTTTGGAGCCTCTGCAGTTGTGTGGCTCTATTTGGTTCAGAACAAGGAAGTGGGAAACCACCAGTTGCAACCAGGAAGTTATCTTCGTGCCCACAGGCCAAGCCAGCTAAGCCTTCCTGTTGTACTTGTTTGTTTTCCTTTACTTGTTTTTTATTTTCAAACTTTTATTCTGAAAATTTTCAAACATATTGGATGGTGAACAGTATGCCAAAGACGAGGATGACCTCCACCTAGATTCAGTGATTTTGTCATGCTTTCTGTTAAGCGCGTTAAAAGATGTAAGATCCTAACTGCATTCCCTGCTATGTGACAGGCTTGTGCTGTGGGGCCTCACACAGTGGGCAAAATGTATGCACTGTCAAACCAAGGGCTTACGGAAACAGATGGTCCGAGTGTAATGACTCTAGGCTCTGGGTTGATGGAAATATATCTATTGTTTTTATAATACAAATTACAGAAAGCAAATCTCAACATAGTTCCTGGCTGAGGGAAAAAAGTAGATCCAGACTTCCATCAACATGACAGTGTGTAACTTCCTTCTAATACAGTCATATAATTGAATAATTTATAGCAATAAAAAACAGACTACATGTGTCAGCATAGATAATTAGAAGAAGCCCTGTTGAATGAAACATAATTTGCAGAAGGGGATACACAGACACACAGAGTATATCATTTATCATTTATTTAATGACTAAACATAAAATAATAATATATATCACTTGTGGATATATACAAGTTTCATAATGTATGAAAACATAAGAATGACTCCCAACACCTTCATAATAAAGGCTCCATCTGGTTAAGGAATGGAAGAGATGGTATTCAGGAAGGTTACATGAGACTTCAACCAAACCAGTAATGTTCAAATTTATTAATGTGATGTGCTAGACATAGAGGTTTTTATTATATTTATACCTTTCTGTATGTTGGAAGATTTTAGTGTTAAAACTAGAGTGAAAAAGCATTGTTTAAAAGGCTTAGAATTTTGAATCACTTTGTAGTTGTAGAAGCTGAGGCTGGGAGAGTTCAGTGTTTTGCTTCTTATATATTTTTGAATTTTATTTAATTATCCCACAGTAGGGTTGGCTTTTTGGTGTACAGTTCTGTGAGATATTTTTTCATTTTTTTTATTATGATAAAATATACTTTAACTTATGTAACAACCATTTTTAACTGTGTAGTTCAGTGGCATTAAGTATATTCATGTTGTTGTGCAAACACCACCACCATCCATCTCCAGAACTCTTCCATTTGGCAAAAACTGAAACTCTGTACCTGTTAAACAATGATTCCCAATACCTCCTATCCCCAGTCCCTGGCAACCAGCATTTCTGTCTTTACGATTTTGACTACTCTAGATGGATACCTCATATAAGTGGAAGCATACAGAATTTGTTCTTTTGTGACTGACTTGTTTCACTTAGCATAATGTCCTCAAGGTTCATCCACGTTGTAGCATGAATCAGAATTTCTAAGACAAAATGATCTTTCTTTGTATCTATATACCACATTTTGGTTATCCATTCACTTGTTGATGGACACTTCTTAGGTTGCTTCCATGTTTTAGCTATTGTAAATAATGTTGCAATGAACAGGGGTATACAAATATCCCACAGAACCCCTGCATTCAATTCTCTTGGGTATATGCCCAGAATTGAAATTGCTGGATCATGTAATATTTCTATTTTTAATTTATGGAAGAGCTGCCATACTCTTACACAGCAGCTATACCATTTTATAGTCCCACCAACAGTGTGTAAAGTTCCAGTTTGTCCATATCTTTGCCAACATTTGTTATTTTCTGTTTTTCATAGTAGCAATTCTAATGGTGTAAGATAGTATCTTACTATGATTTTGATCTGCATTTCATTTTCTGCTTTCTCTTGTGCTTTCTTCTTTGATCTGTTGATTTTTAAGAATGTCTTTAATTTTTACAAATTTGTAAATTTTCCCATTTTATAGTTGACTCTTGAATAACATGGGTTCGTACTGCATGGGTCCACTTATACACGGAATTTTTTCAATAAATACTATAATACTACACAGTTTGCAGTTGGTTAGGTCCATGGATATGGAACTTTGGATACAGAGGCCCAACTATAGAGTTATATGCACATTTCCATTGCATGGGGTATTGATGCTCCTAAACCCACACCTCATATTGTTAAAGGGTCACCTGTACTTCTGTTAATGATTTCTAACTTCATCCTGTTATGGTTAGGGAAGATATTTTGTATAATATCTATCTTTTAACATTTATTGAAATAGTTTGCCACCTGATCTATGGTCTCTCCTGGAAAATGACCCGCATGCACTTGAGAAGAATAAAAATTTTGTTGTCAGGTAAATAAAGTGTTTGTTATGAAAAAAAGTGTTTTGTTATAAAACACAGTGTTTGTTATAAAGTATATATTTGTTAGATCTAGTTGGTGTATTGTGTTGTTCACGTCCTCGAATTTCTTCCTTTTCTTCTGACTGTTCTATCTTTTGTAGAACTGTCTATTCCTCCTATCAATTTGGTCAGTTTTTGCTTCATATATTTTGATAGTCTGTTATCAGGTACATAAATGTTTGTAATTGTCATATCTTCCTGTTGTATTGAAACTTTTACTAGTAAATAATATTCTTCATCTCTTGTAAACTCTTGATTTATAGTTTTTTTGTCTGCTTTTATTATAGCCACCTCTGCTCTCATTGCCATTTGCATGGAATATCTTTTTCCATCCTTTTACTTTCAACCTATTTCTGTCTTTGGATTTAAAGTACACTCTTGTAGACAGCATATGGTTAGATCATATTTTTTTATCCATTCCACCAATCTCTGTCTGTCAATTGGAGAGTTTAATCCATTTACATTTAAAGTTAATATTGATAAGCACGGAGTTCAGTCATTTTGCTATTTGTTTTCTATATACTTTATAAACTTTTGTCACTCATTTCGTCTATTACTGTCCTCTCTTGTGTTTAGCTGATTTTTTGGTAGTGTAACAATTTAATACTTGTTTCCTTTTACATGTATTCTGAAACTATTGGGTTGGCCAAAAAGTTAATTTGGGTTTTTCCATAAGCTATTATAGAAAAACCTGAATGAGTTTTTTTGGGAACCCAATATTTTCTTTGCAGTTATCATGAAGATTACATATAACATCCTAAATTTATTACTGTTTACATTGAATTTGTATTAGCTTAATTTCAATAATATACAAGAACTCTGCTCCTTTACAGTTTCATCACCACCCCTTTAAGTTAGAGATGTCACACAATTATATCTCTATACAAATATGCCCCAAAACTTAATCATTTTACATGCATTAGTCGCTTAAATTATATGGAAAGCAAAATGTGGAATTATAAACCAAAATAATAGTAACATTAGCTTTTAGACTAATGTGTTTTATAGAAATGTATTACTGTCTTAAATCATATAGATAAAATTATTCTTTCAAACTGTTGTTACACTAATACTAGTTTTTATAATTGCCCATGTCTTTTCCTTTATGAAGATATTTATTTCTGCATACAGCTTTGATTTACTGTCTGATATAGGCAAAAACTTCTCCAAATAAAACAAAAAAAAAAAAAAATGGACCTAATTAAAATTTAAAAGCTTGTGCAAGAAAAGACAATCGGTAATGGAGAAAAACAATAGACAAAGAATTAATCTCACAGCAATGGCTGAAATTCCAGAAAAATAAAGACCCAATCAAAAAATGGGGCCAAACAAACAGACATTTCTCCAAAGAAGACATACAGATGGCTAACAAACACATGAAAAGATGCTCAACATCACTCATTATTAGAGAAATGCAAATCAAAACCACAATGAGGTACCATTTCATGCCCATCAGATTGGCTGCTATCCAAAAGACTACAAGCAATAAATGCTGGAGAGGGTGTGGAGAAAAGGGAACCCTCTTACACTGTTGGTGGGAATGCAAACTAATACAGCCACTATGGAGAACAGTGTGGAGATTCCTCAAGAAACTGGGAATAGAACTGCCATATGACCCAGCAATCCCACTGCTGGGCATACACACTGAGTAAACCAGACTTGAAAGAGACACGTGTACCCCAGTGTTCATCACGGCACTGTTTATAACAGCCAGGATATGGAAGCAGCCTAGATGCCCATCAGCGGATGAATGGATAAGGAAGCGGTGGTACATATACACAATGGAATATTACTCAGCCATCAAAAGAATACATTTGAGTCAGTTCTAATGAGGTGGACGAAACTGGAGCCTATTATACAGAGTGAAGTAAGCCAGAAAGAAAAACACCAATACAGTATACTAACACATATATATGGTATTTAGTCAATCGGTAAAGATAACCCTGTATGCGATACATCAAAAGAGACACAGATAAATAGAACAGTATTATGGACTCTATGGGAGAGGGCGAGGGTGGGATGATATGAGAGAATGGCCTGGAAGCATGTAAATTATCATATGTGAAACGAATCGCCAGTCCAGGTTCAATGCATGATGCAGGGTGCTCGGGGCTGGTGCACTGGGATGACCTGGAGGGATGGGATGGGGAGGGAGGAGGGAGGGGGGTTCTGGAAGGGGAAAACATGTACACCCATGGTGGATTCATGTCAAAGTATGGAAAAACAAATACAATATTGTAAAGTTAAAAAATAGAAAATAAACTAATTAAAAAAAAAAAAGAATACTGGAGTGGATTGCCATTCCCTTCTCCAGAGGAACTTCGCAACCTAGGGATCGAACCTTGGTCTTCTGCAATACAGGCAGATTCTTTACCGTTTGAGCTACAGGGAAGTCTATAATTTTATATAGTAACCATTAAAATTAGGTAGTGTGATTCTTTCATCTTCTGATTTTTCTTTTTTTAATAAATTTATTTATTTTAGGTGGGGGCTAATTACTTTACAATATTGTAGTGGTTTTTGCCATACATTGACATGAATCAGCCATGGGTTTACATGTGTTCCCCATCCTGAACCCCCCTCCCACCTCTCTCCCCATCCCATCCCTCTGGGTCATCCCATTGCCCCAGCCCTGAGCATTTGTCTCATGCATCGAACCTGGAATGGTGTTCTGTTTCACCTATGATAATATACATGTTTCAATGCTATTCTGTCAGAACGTCCCACCCTCACCTTCTCCCTCAGAGTCCATAAGACTGTTCTATGCATCTGTGTCTCTTATTCTGTATAGCATATAGGGTTATCGTTACCATCTTTCAAATTCCATATATATGCATTAGTATACTGTATTGGTGTTTTTCTTTCTGGCTTACTTCACTCTGTATAATGGGCTCCAGTTTCATCCATCTCAGTAGAACTGATTCAAATGTATTCTTTTTAATGGCTGAGTAATATTCCATTGTGTATATGTACCACCGCTTCCTTATCCATTCGTCTGCTGATGGACATCTAGGTTGCTTCCATGTCCTGGCTATTTATAAACAGTGCTGTGATGAACATTGGGGTACACGTGTCTCTTTCATTTCTGGTTTCCTCAGTATGTATGCTCAGCAGTGGGATTGCTGGGTCGTGTGGCAGTTCTATTCCCAGTTTTTTAAGGAATCTCCACACTGTTCTCCATAGTGGCTGTACTAGTTTGCATTCCCACCAACAGTGTAAGAGGGTTCCCTTTTCTCCACACCCTCTCCAGCATTTATTGCTTGTAGACTTTTGGATAGCAGCCATTCTGACTGGTGTGAAATGGTACCTCATTGTGGTTTTGATTTGCATTTCTCTGATAATGAGTGATGTTGAGCATCTTTTCATGTGTTTGTTAGCCATCTGTATGTCTTCTTTGGAGAAGTGTCTGTTTAGTTCTTTGGCCCACTTTATGATTGGGTCGTTTATTTTTCTGGAATTCAGCTACAGGAGTTGCTTGTATATTTTTGAGATTAATTCTTTGTCCGTTGCTTCGTTTGCTATTATTTTCTCCCATTCTGAAGGCTGTCTTTTCACCTTGCTTATAGTTTCCTTTGTTGTGCACAAGCTTTTAATTTTAATTAGGTCCCATTTGTTTATTTTTGCTTTTATTTCCAGTATTCTGGGAGGTGGGTCATGGAGGATCCTGCTGTGATTTATGTCGGAGAGTGTTTTGCCTATGTGTTCCTCTAGAAGTTTTATAGTTTCTGGTCTTACGTTTAGATCTTTAATCCATTTTGAGTTTATTTTTGTGTATGGTGTTAGAAAGTGTTCTAGTTTCATTCTTTTACAAGTGGTTGACCAGTTTTCCAAGCACCACTTGTTAAAGAGATTGTCCTTTCTCCCTTGTATATTCTTGCCTCCTTTGTCGAAGATAAGGTGTCCATAGGTGCGTGGATTTATCTCTGGGCTTTCTATTTTGTTCCATTGATCTATATTGCTGTCCTTGTGCCAGTACCATACTGTCTTGATGACTGTGGCTTTGTAGTAGAGCCTGAAGTCAGGCAGGTTGATTCCTCCAGTTCCATTCTTCTTTCTCAAGATTGCTTTGGCTATTCGAGGTTTTTTATATTTCCATATGAATTGTGAAATTGTTTGTTCTAATTCTGTGAAAAATACTGTTGGTAATTTGATATGGATTGCATTGAATCTATAGATTGCTTTGGGTAGTATACTCATTTGCACTGTATTAATTCTTCCAATCCATGAACACGGTATTTTTCTCCATCTGTTTGTGTCCTCTTTGATTTCTTTCATCAGTGTTTTATAGTTTTCTATATATAAGTCTTTTGTTTCTTTAGGTAGATATATTCCTAAGTATTTTATTCTTTTTGTTGCAATGGTGAATGGTATTGTTTCCTTAATTTCTCTTTTGGTTTTCTCATTATTGGTGTATAGGAATGCAAGGGATTTCTGTGAGTTAATTTTATATCCTGCAACTTTACTATATTCATTGATTAGCTCTAGTAATTTTCTGGTAGAATCTTTAGGGTTTTCTGTGTAGAGGATCATGTCATCTGCAAACAGTGAAAGTTTTACATCTTCTGCTTTTTCAAAATTTTTCTAGCTTTTCTTTCTTTGCCCTTTCATATACATTTTAGTGTCAGTTCGCTTTTTTCTACAAAATATCCTTCTATGGTTTTGATTAGAATTGTGTTGAATCTATAGATAATTTTGGTGAGAATTGATATCTTTTCTATATTGAGCCTTTCAATCCTTGAATATAGTATGTCTTTATATATTTAGATCTCTAATTTCTTTAATCAGCCTTTTGTAGTTCTCAGCATATAGATTTTGTACATATATTATTAGATTTATGCCCAAGTATTTCAGTTTTGGAAGAGATAATGTAAATAGTATATATTTTTAAAAATTTGATTTCCACTTTTACCCTGCTATTATGCAGAAATGTTTGTGTGTTGACCTTGCAATCCTTTTAACTTAGCTAATTAAATATTAGTTTTAGCAACTAACCTTGCTAATCATATATTAGTTTTAGGAACTTTTTTGTTGATTCCTTGGGATTTTCTACACACATAATAATTCTTTGAGAACAAGGAGAGTATTATTTCTTTCTTTCTAATCTCTCTTATTTTTGTTGTTTTACTGCACTGGGTAAGACTACTGACATGATGTTGAATTGGAGTGCTGAGAATGGGCATCCTTGTCTTGATCCTAACGTTAATGGGGGGAGCATTTGGTCTTTCATCATTTAGTATGATTTTGGGCATAACATTTTTAAGATGTCCTTTATCAGGTTGAGGAGTGCATGTGTGCTCAGTCATGTCCAACTTTTTGCGACCCCGTGGACTGTAGCCCGCCAGGCTCCTCTGTCCATGGGATTTCCCAGGCAAGAACAGTGGAGTGGGTTGCCATTTCCTACTCCAGGAGATCTTCCCTACCCAGGAATTGAACCCACATCTCTTTGATCTCCTGCATGGGCAGGCAGATTTTTTTTTTTTTTTACCACTGATCCACCTGGGAAACCATCAGGTTGAAGAAGTTCCCTCCAATTGCTAATTTATTGGTGTTTTTTTTTATCATAGATAGGTGTTAAATTTTGACACATGCCTTTTTGTATGAATTGAGATGATCATACACTTTTTATTCGTTACACTGTTAATTTGGTGAAATTCATTAATTGAATTTCAGATATTGAATCAACCTTTCATTATGAGGACAAACCCTTTTTGGTCGTGGAGTAGTGTTCTTTTTATATTGCTGCATTAGATTTGCTAATGTTTGTGTTCATTAAGATTTTAGTTTATTTTTAATTTTCCTCTTTCTCCTCCTCCTCCCCCTCCTTCACTTAGCATCCCCACCTCCCCTCGCACCCACTCCTCTAGTTTTGGTGGTCATTGTTGTTTAGTTGTCAAGTCATGGCTGACTCTTTGTGACCCCATGGACTGCAGCATGCCAGGCTCCTCTGTCCTCCGCTATCTTCCGGAGTTCACTCAAATTCTTGTCCATTGTGTTGGTGATGCTGTCTAACCATCTCATCCTCAGCTGCCCCCCTTCTCCTTTTTCTTTCAATCTCTCCCAGCATCAAGGTCTTTTCCAGTGAGTCATCTCTTCACATCAGGTGGCCAAAGTATTGGAGCTTCAGCTTCAGCATCAGTTCTTCCAATGAATATTCAGGGTTGATTTCCTTTAAGATTAACTGGTTGGATCTCCTTGCAGTCCAAGGGGCTCTCAAGAGTCTTCTCCTGTACCACAATTCAAAAGCATCAATTCTTCGGCACTTGTTTTGATATCTGAGTAATAATGAACTCGTAAAATGAGTTGAAACATGCTTACTCCTCTTCAGTATTCTGAACCAGATTGTATAAATATCTGGTAGATTTGGTTACTGAAGCCATGTGAGTCTTATTCAGAATATTTTTAACTACACATTTTTATTGAGATATAATTGACATATAACATTAGTTTCAAGTATATCATATAATGGTTTAATATTTGTGTGTATTGTGAAATGATCACCATAGTAAGTCTGGTTAATACCCATCACCACACATAGTTACTTTTTTTCCTTGTGACAAGAATTTTTAAGATTTGTCCTGCTAAGCAACTTTCAAATATCCAGTGCAGTAACTATAGTCATCATGCTGTACATTACATCACCATGACTTATCTATTTTACAACTGGAAGTTTTGACCTCCTTCACCCAGTGTGCCCATCCCGCACTTCCAGCCTCTGGCAACTACCAGTCTGTTCTCCAAATCTGTGAGTTTATTATTTTGTTTATTTGTTTGTTTTTAGATTCTCCATATAAGTGAGATCATGCAGTAATTTGTCTTTCTCTGACTTATTTCACTTAGCATGATGCCATTAAGGTTCATCCATGTTGTCACAGATAGCAAGGTTTCTTTTTTTGTGGCTGAATAATATTCCAGTGTGTGTGTGTACATAATTTCTTTAATAGAACTATTCAGGTTATCTGTTTCATCTTTGAGTTTTACTGGCTTGTGGCTTTAGAGGAAATTCTCCATTTTATCTAAGTTGTTGAATTATGTGCATAGAAATATTCATAGTATATTCTTATTATCTTCTTAATTCCTGGGGGTCTGTAGTGATATCCCTTCTTTCCTTCCTGATGTTGATAGCTTTTGTATTCTCTCTTTTTATCCATGTCATACTGCCTAGAGGTTTCACAATTATATTGCATTTTTCAAAGGTGAACTTTTGGTTTCATTGATTGTATTTGTTTTTACATTCATCGATTTCTACCTTTATTATTTCATTCCTTCTGCTTGCTGTGGAGTTATTGTGCTTTTCTTTTTCTGGATTCTTAAGCTGGAATCTTGGTTTATTGCTTTGAGATCATACTTTTTTCCTAAAATAAGAACTTTCTGTTATAAGCATCTTACATGTTTTCACATGTTGTATTTTAATGTATTTTAATTTTTTGTTCAGTTCAAAATATTTTATAATTTCATTTGAGAATTCTTCTCTATCAGTTTTCCTTTCCAGGCACTCAGAGAACTTTTATCTGCTCCATATCTTAAGATTCTTGGTTGTAATCAAGGGTTAAATTCAAATATACATCATCTCATGAGGATTTTGTAATAGCTTCATTTATTATGAATAATAATATGATGTTCATTTACCTTGCTTCATTAAGGATTATAATAGTTATCATGTATTGAGTTCTTAATATGTCCTAGGTACTGTGTTGATCACTTTACATAGTCTTACCACATCTCTCAACAATTCTTTTAATTGGTGCTATTATTAGCCCTATTTTATTACTGAGGAGACTGAATCACATATTTTTTTCTTTATTTTTTAAAATCTTTTTATTATTTACTTATTCATTTGACTGTGCCATGGGGCATGTAGGATCTTAGTTTTCCTACAAGGGCTCGAACCTATATCCCCTGTAGTGGAAGTGCAGAGTCTTAACCACTGGACCATCAGGGAAGTGCCTGAATCACATATCTTAAGTGGTTTGTCCAAAGTCACTCAGCCAGTAAGTGGTAGAGCTGGGATTTGAATGTAGGTGTGACTTCCCTGGTGGCTCAGACGGTAAAGTGTCTGCCTACAATGCAGGAGACCCGGGTTCAATCCCTGGGTCGGGAAGATCTCCTGGAGAAGGAAATGGCAATCCACTCCAGTATTCTTGCTTGTAAAATCCCATGGATGGAGGAGCCTGGTAGGCTACAGTCCATGGGGTTGCAAAGAGTCAGACACAACTGAGTGACTTCACTTTCTTTCACTTTTGATTCCAAACAAAGTTCTTAACCATTATTCTACATTTCCTCTAAATTTTCAATTTCTTAGCTTCTTAATAAGATTGTCACCTTTCTTGAAGACAAATACTAGGTCTTAATTATATTGATCTCCTTTTCTCTGGGCTTCCCTGGTGGCTTAGACAGTAAAGAATCTGCCTGCAATGCAGGAAACCCAGGTTCGATTTCTGGATCAGGAAGATCCCCTGGAAAAGGGAATGGCAGCCCACTCCAGTATTCTTGCCTGGGAAATCCCATGTAGAGAGGAGCCTGGTCGGCTACAGTCCATGGGGTCACAAAGAGTCAGACAAGCCTCAGCAACTAAACATATTTCTCTATAGCACCTGGAATGATATTAACACACAGTAATAGACTAACGGTTATAGACAAAATTCAATGAAATAACTGACGTGACAGAGAATCAAACCCATAACAATTGCCATTTTGCCTCAGGTTCTTACCAACTAAGATAACTTAGCATAGTATCCTACATAGAATCAAAAAATGCTGGCAAAATATTTGTGACGATGGTAATGGCCAAGTGTTAGAGCCGGCCAGAAGATTTATAAGTGTGACTGACCTGGGGTCCATCTCCAATCTCTACTGTATGGTTCTGGCCTTCAATCTGTCCTTTTGCTCTCTCTTGACCTTTTTGTCACACTTTGAACTTTTATAACAGTTAAGCTTTCCCCAGTGGTTCATGATCCCTCTCCCCTTTTAATCTTGAGGCTTTTAGATGAGCTCTTCACCATTTATTTAAGAAACACATATCTGAGTCTTAATATATGCCATGCACTTTTTAAAAGCACTTTATATATATCAACCACTTATAATTTTGTGAGTTGGTACTATTATTATTCCCATTGTACAGATGAGGGAACTCTCACTGGATATTCTTTGTGTTTTTCTGAATAATTTTGTTTATTTCATATTTTGGCTCTGCTGGGTCTTCGTTGCTGCATGGGCTTTTCTCTAGTTGCGGTGCATGGGCTTCTCATTGCAGTGGCTTTTCTCATTGCAAAAGCACAGGCTCTAGGGCGCCCTGGCTTCCGTAGTTGTGGCATGTAGGCTCAGTAGTTGTGGTGCACGGGCTTAGTGGATCCAAGGCATGTGGGATATTCCTGGATCATGGATTAAACCTGTGTCTCTTGCATTGTCTGGCAGATTCTTTACCACTGAGCCACCAGGGAAGCCCTCTCACTGGCTTTTCTAGTGGTTCATTATCCATTTCCAGTATCCAATAGGAATCTGGGAGGTGGGCTGGAGGTGGTGCAAAGCAAAAACAAAAGCCTTTGACTCTGATTGGGCAATCATTTGCCTGTTGGACTGTGCCCTGGGTCTGTAGAGGGCAGTGCAGCTAGGTAGTTGGGCCAGCTTTGCCACAGAACACATAAGGACTTCTGTTGCTTTTAGGAATGATCTTCCCTGCCCCATGGTCTCTTGTCTGGCATACACACACACACACACACAACATTTGTAATGTTCATATCATGGATTTGAAGTGCAGGATACAGCAGCAGAAACACAATGTGACCTCTCTCTCTGCCCCTTATTATCTATTTGATCTTGGGCAAGTCACTTAATCACTTAGTGCTTTGGTTTTCTCAGCTATGAAGTTGAAAATGGTACTGATTATAATAAAAACCATGAAGATTCAATGAGATGATGCATTTGAATATTTAGTCCAGTGATTGGCACATGAAATTGCTCAATATATTGATGCATTAGATATTTTTTAAATTAGTGATATGTAAGACCTTTTTCTATATTAAGGATAATTCACCTTTTGGCCTGTATGTACCTTGTGGAACTGAATTTTGAGGACCCAGAACAAGACTTGTCTTTATCGAGGTTGTTTATTTTAAATCTTGATGTTGACTTTTATCTTCTTTATCTTTGGCCATTCATGGGCCTTTGGGATCAGTTCCATCATCCTCAGGATTTAATTTTTGGTGCCCAAGTATCTACTTGGCCTTGTGTAAATGCCATTCTTTTAAGGCCAGTGACAAAGTCTGGTACTAGAGGTCAGCTTTACCTCTATTATCACTGAGATTTTTTTCTCTGCCAAGGTGAGTGTTTTTGCTGTGACTGTCACTTAGGAGTGTCCAGGGGCACAGTTGGGCACATGTTACTTCACCCCCTTAACAGCCGCAGAATGGCTGTTAAGGACCCCTGCTCCAGGCATTGAGGCTTGAGGCAGAGTTTTCACCAGTCAGTTTCTGAGAGTATGAGGTGCCTCCTAGAAAGACCCTGTTTTAAAAATGTGCCAATACAGGGAGGCAGGAGTGACATTGCATTGATGTGCCTCCTCCCTTTTATGGATCAAGCTAAGCCCTCTTAAACTGTAGGACTGCTGGTATGGCATGATCTAAGAGCAGCTCCTGACAGTCATCCCCTGAAAGCTTATTAAACCTGGATCAGGGGATGAAGAAGGTGGTAAGAGAGACCCCTGAAAGCAAAAGGAAGGAAAGTGGAGCACCCCTAACTCTTTACTTGAGGTCATATTTGCAGTGGAGGAAGGGAGGCAGGCTCTGATGCAAGATAGCGAGATGGACATAAGAGTTCAGAGTCAGATAAACCTGGGTTTGCATTGTGACTCTACTGTCCTATGGTGTTGATGAAGTCACTTCACCTTTCTGAGCCTGGTTTCCTCATCCACAAAATGTGACAAATAATTGTACCATCTCATAAAATTGCTGTAAAAATTCAATGAGAGAGTTTATCTAAAGATGTACTTTGATACTTGCCTGGGATATGTTAAGTGCACATCACCATCATCACAGCATTGCCAGCAACAAGCAGCTGAAAGAAACATACTGGGGGAAACCAAAAGCAGCCTTGGGGCTTGTGTGCTGTTCCCTTGCGCCTCCTTACAACATGATCTCTTAGTCTTAGGCACAGGTCCGTGAGTTCCAAGAGAAGAGCTCATGTTCTTCGAGGTCCCAGTCAGGGCATAAGAGAGATCCTAGTTATCACAAGAGTGTGTTTGTATGTGTGTATGAGAGAGAGAGAGAGAGGTTGCGAGAGTGAGCTGGAGGTCCAGAAGCCACGTTGACTTAGTGGTGGTTGTGTGTGACCCATCAAATTAGCTTTTCTGCAGGAGAAACAGACTGTCATTCTTTGCTTCTTCCTCAGTCGTCAGGGACCACTTGCCTTGAATGATGAAGAAAGCTGCTTCATCCTATTCCCACAGCTCACACAGGCGGAGTTTGTTGCTGACCTGCTTGGTCTTGACTTATAAAGGGTTCCTAGCATGTGTTTTAACAAGTCTGGATTTGGGAAACAGGATCACTACCTGATGCTTGAGACCAGTGGTTTTCTCCTTTACTTTTTTGTTTTGCTTTTTAGTCACAGAACCCAGTATGTAAAATAGATAAAAGAAAGCTTGGAAGGCTGCCACTTCTGCCCGAAGGTATTTCTAAGAAAGTGAGGGAGCCCATTTGCAAAACACTGTAGTTGTCTTCCTGGGTTGTATTTGCTACCCTTTCCCTGCCTAGGTCTCTGTTTGGGGAGAAGGATTGGACCTGGCTGTGTAAATAAGCAACCTGGCTCTGAGAAACAGGTCTCTACTGTAATAACACAATCGTGTAATAACACCTGGCTCCCACAGTGCCCCTTTGTTAGACTGCCTGAGCCACAGCAGTTGGAGCTGAGATTGGGATGGACCAAATGTTTAGGGAGCCCAGAGCTAATTATGCAATGAAGTGTTGTAACCAAAGCCTATTCACCAAGCATTTGGGGGATTTTGAGGTGGTGCTGGTGCTCTTCAGAACATTTCAGCTAATGCAAAATGTGCTGCTTTTAATTTATTACACGTGTGCCAACTCCAGTGTTCTGTTTCACTCACACAACCTCTTGTATACATGCTGTCCCATCTGGCATGGCATAACCTGACACATTTTTGTCTGCCTCTGCATCACAGTCAGAGTGTGACCTGCACTTTATCTTTTTTCCTCTCCAGGCTACAGATGCACATGTTGAATGGAGCTCTTCTTGCTCTGCTGTTTCCTGTGGTGAATACGCGGCTGGTAAGTGGCCCCTTCTAGAAATATACTAGCAACATACAAAATGGTATTTGCTCGCTCCTATGTTATCTAGTGCTTGTCCTCATCCTTAGATCATGTCCCCATGTGAGTTTTAATTTTTTTAATCTTTTTTTTATTAAAGTACAGGTGATTGGGAATATTATATTAGTTTCAGATGTATAGCATAGTGATTCAATGTTTTTATAGGTTAAGCTCCATTTAAAGTTATTATGAAATATTGGCTATATTATCTGTGCTATGCAATATATCCTTTTAGCTGATTTATATTATACATGGTAATTTTTACCTTTGACCCCTCCATGTAAGTTTTTACATATCTACACATTCAATGTTGAGATTTGATGCAACCCTGTTTGGATGTAATGGAGCTTGATGAGGGTGAGAGTATGGTATGGAACTCTGGGGCTTTAATAAGGGTTTAGGCCAGAACCAGAACAGATCAGAAAAGCCTACGGAAGCATTTGGAAGGGTTTGGTGAAGAGAAAGGAGGCCCCACCCATTCAACCAAGGCTTCCAGGTGTTCTAAGGGCCTCCAGTGTGGATTCAGCCACATTGGTCCAGAATAATCTACTGGGGAGCCTCAAAGGCAGCCTGCTTTGTCAGAGACGCCTTTGGGCAAGAATTAGATTTCTTCCCTGTTCCCCCAAACCCACAGAGAAGTCTGGCCCACACATCCCCCCAGTGGCTAGCAGGTAGAATCCCACTGTGGCAGGTGGCTGGGTGCTAAACCAGTACAGAGAGAGGTGCGAGTATAGGGCTTGAGTGGCCAGGCCCTGTCCTCAGACTCCCATATGTGGGGCTGCAGAGGTGTTAGCAGGCTGGCTAAGAAAACTCAGGGCAAGAACTCACATGTGAAATACTTCCTACTGCTTTCTGTTTTCATGACTTAAATTTGCCTCATGCGTTAATATCACAGTTTAAATCTCAAAATGATAATCCTTCCTCTTTGGATAGCATTTCATAGTTTACAGGGTCATTTCAAATAACAGTTGTGGGAGGTAGCTATTAAGTTGTGTGAGGGCCAAGTATTATAGCCTCTTGTTATAGAGGAAGAAACTGACGTTCAGAGAGTCCATCAGTAGAAATTCTTTCCTTTCGTCCGTCCCTCCTTTGTCCTTCCTTCCTTCCTTCCATCCTTTTCCCCCTTTCCCCTTCTTCCCCTCTCTAATGGCAGATTTGTTATTCTATTTGTTATGACCCCCAGTACTTCCTAAATAAATGCCAAGCTTTAGTCAGCCAGCTTATCGAGAATGTCCAAGTAATTTTCCTTAACATCAAAATTTCTTTGATGAACTCTGTGTTAACTAGTGATTCCAGTCACTTTGGTAAATAATCTTGTATTCCTTTTCTAAAATAAAAGCTCAGGATGGTGCCTCTATTTGTATATGTCTTGACAATTTGCTTTGGTCTGGTTACTTTAAATGGCTGGGACCCCTCCTAGGCTGCCCTGACCTTCAGGATTTTTTACTTTGCAACCCCTTATTTGAGCTCAGATTGACAAAATAAGGCACAGGAAGGTAGGCAACTCTTTAAGCCTGATGATCTAATTAGGCAGGAAGTCAATTCTGGACATTTTTTGCCCTTTATTCCTTCTTGGCCCTTGATGCTTTTTAATCCTCTTTTTCCTCCTTAGCTATAATGAGGAAACAAGGAAAATAGAATGAGTTAATTGGTGTGTATACCAGTAATACAAACGTGTATACACTCATATATCAAGACAATGAGGGAGTTAGAGGAAATTTCCACTGTCAGCTAAATGATGTGGATCATCAGTGAATTTCCATGTGGTCTACTGCTCTGTGCCTTATTGGCACTGGGGCTTGCAGACCAGCTAGAGAATGCCCAGCTCCAAGTTCCTCCTGGTTCTTCATCTTAGAAGCTGACACCTTAGAAGAAAGAAGATTTATTCCAATGGCCCATATTACAAGTAAGTACTCTTCATCACCAGGATTTCAAAGTAGGTCTCTTTCTGACTTCAGATGAAGTGCCTTAAAGGCAATTTCACTTTTGTTTCTTGGAAGGAAGGAGGGGAAATGTATCATGGAACTATTATTAGATTATCAGAGAGCTGAAAGCTTGTCTGAGCTAATCTTCTAGAGGGGAAACTTGTGCTTAGTCGCTCAATTGTGTCTGACTCTTCGCAGCCCCATGGACTGTAGCCTACCAGACTCCTCTGTCCCTGGGGATTTTCCAGGCACGAATACCGAAGAGGGTTGTTGCCATGCCCTCCTCTAGGTGATCTTCCCAACCCAGGGATCAAACCCAGGTCTCCTGCATTGCAGACGGATGCTTTACCATCTGAGCCACCAGGGAAACCCAGAGGGGGAACTTAGACGGATAATGACTTGCCTAAGAAGCCAAGGTGGATGCCCCTAGAACCCAGGTCTCCTAACTCAGACTTCAGAGCCCTTTTTCTTTGTCTGACTGACATTTAGGGTGAGCTTGAAAATGAATGCTAGTGAATTAAGATGGTGGAGATGCTGCTGAGCTTCTCTCCAAGTAGAAAAGTTGGGTCATAGGCTTCTTTGATAAGTTGATTAGGACTATAGAGCCTCTTCCCAGATGCAGACAAGTTTGCATACAATTTCAGGAGGGACCCAGACCGCCACCTCCTGCCCCTTTCTCCCAGAAGCCCATCCATGGATTCCTTGTTGAGATCCCCCAGCCCCAGCTGTCAGTAAGTAGTCCATGGCTTGGAGAATAGATGAACTGCCTAGTAGTTCCTTGTATAGCCAGTGGTTTTTCAGTCTGATGGTGATGGGGTTCCTTATCTATACCCATGACTTTGCAGAGAATGTCATCCATTTCAGGCTAAACCACCTCCTGGAAAGTGCAAGCCAAAAATTGGGAGCTAAGCAGGGTACCCATGGAACTTGGTTACATATTAGCTTTTCAGTTACAGCTGTTACTTTGCAGAGCTGTTGATCTGGTCCTCAGAATGAGGCACGGGACCCAAGCTGCATTCCCAACCCTGAGCCTTTTACCCTCAAATGTCCATGACAACTTCTTATGAATATGAAGTATTCTGAGCAAGGGAGGAAAGAAACTGCAAACACTGTGTCAGCCCCTTCTCCAACCAAAGCCTCTAGCCTGGCCTAGATTTATGTTTGCAGGCATCTGTCTTCTACTAGAACAATAAGGAGACAAATGATAATGATTCTTTTCATCAAGCTCCTTTCCTCATCAAGGCTTAAAGCCTCTAGTATATTATTATCTCATTATAAAAAAATTGCCCCTTATTGTGTAGCCGTGTTGATCTGTTACATTAGTTCCTGTTTTCCTCCTTTACCACCCCTCCCCTTTTACCCAGTTCCTGTTTTCTGTTAGATGGTTCTCTTGAATGTTCCTAACTCTCAGACTGAGTGGAAGAGGTTAGTAATGATTTTTTCCATTCCTGGGGCAGCTGCTCTCTATCTACCATCATGTTTTTGGGATGTAACTGCCGCCGGCACACCTTGTACCCATGTGTGCTGCTGGGAACACTTTGCTGTGACGGATGCAAATCAGCTTGAGAATCTTACTCCTTGCTAATTGGTACATTGAAACGTGCTAATTGACCTAGAAAAGTTATTTCTGTGAGTGGCAAATTGAGCTGTTTTAAAAAGTTATAGTTTGGGTTTTGGACTTGAACTAGGGACAGAATGTCCCTTTGCTTTCTTGACAGTACTTAAAATAGAAAAAGCTTGTTTTCAAAAGAGGCCTTAACTTTCTGAAGAATTGATTCAGGCAAAATTGTGCCTCAACCTTCTGCAAAGGCCAGTGTGTTTCTGATCAGATGAATGCAAAGTGTATGGGGACATGGAAGGTGTTGAGAAAGCCTGGGGTTCCAGCAAATTCTAGGTACTGGCCTAGAATAGGTCTAATTACTGCCTGTATTTTGAGATTAATCTTTGAGAGTCTTACAGAATGCCAGCCCAGCCATACCAGTCAGTCCAAATTTTTATTAAGCACATTTTTTTGTTAAATATTGTGCTATATGCTTCAGGAGATGCAAAAGCAACCAGAGTTCATTCCCAGCCCTCAAGGAACTTGTGGTTTAGTTAGAAGGATAAGGCACAAATGCCTTAGAAGTGATTATGATGTTAGAGTCAAAATCATGAGAAAGAATTGCAAGGCAATACAGGCTTAATCACTAAATTGTAATTGTTCCAAATTCTACAAAAATGGGAAGGGGATTAATATCAGCATTTATTGAGCATCTAATGTGAATGTGTGCCAGGTAATTTATGGATGTTCTTATTTAATTCTCACAAGAACCTGATTTTACCTGTGAGGAAACTGAGGTTTGGAGAAGCTAAATGACTTGCTCAGAGTTACATGATTTGTAAGTACTAAAACTAAATCTGAAGACTTTGAGCTCTAATGCACTGCCTTCTGAAGAGGTCATTGGATGAAGTGGTCCAGAAATGCTCCATGCAGAAGTAAAGCCTGAACCAAGCCTTGAAGGGCTATTAGAATGTACATGCAAATTGCAGAGGAAGGTGACAGTTCAACTAAGGGACCAGAGGTATGGAGGTAGGAAATAGTAGACTCTCCTTGAGAGTCTATAAAGAGCAGGATAGAGAGTCATGAACTCCAGTTTGTATATATAGACTTTGCCACTTACTTGCCAATCACCAGAAGACATCTGTGACACTGCTTCTGTCACATCTTTTAGCCCTTGGAGTGTTTTGATTTTTTTTTAATAAATTTATTTATTTTAGTTGAGGGCTAATTACTTTACAATATTGTAGTGGTTTTTGCCATACACTGACATGAATCAGCCATTGGTTTACATGTGTTCCCCATCCTGAACCCCCGAGTGTTTTGATTTTATGTGTACTTCTTACCTTTTCCACCACCACTAAGAATTCTTATAGGGAGATGGGGCTTTTCAACCACAAAATCTTTCACAAATACAAATATGTCACCCTAGCAGAGTTGTTAAGAGTATGAACTCAGGGATCTGATTTTCCAGGTTCATACCCTGACTGTGCTACGTGTGTATGAGAGGGAGGGAGAAAGGGAACTTGGCTAAGTTACTTAACTTGAATGGGCTTCCATGCTCTCATCTATGATATGGAGATGATCATAGTGCCTCCCTCCTAAAGCTGCTCTGAGGATTAAATCAGTTAATATGTATAAAGCATGTGGCACAGCACCTGGCAGATGGGAAGTCCTCCGTCAGCATTAGTTGTTAATTATTAGTCTTTAATCTTCACAGAAACCCTGTGAAAGGTGGGTATTAGTGTTACTGTACTAGGTTCATTTGCCCAGTGCTGCTGCTACTAAGTCGCGTCAGTCGTGTCCGACTCTGTGCGACCCCATAGACGGCAGCCCACCAGGCTCCTCTGTCCCTGGGATTCTCCAGGCAAGAATACTGGAGTGGGTTGCCATTTCCTCCTCCAGTGCATGAAAGTGAATAGTGAAAGTGAAGTCGCTCAGTCATGTCCGACTCTTTGTGACCTCATGGGCTGCAGCCTACCAGGCTCCTCCATCCATGGGGTTTCCCAGGCAAGAGTACTGGAGTGGGGTGCCGTTGCCTTCTCCTTGCCCAGTGCACAGGAAGCCAAATGCTGAGATGCTGAGGTTTGCCTTACAAGGCAGCCAAGCAAGGAGAACCAATCTCAAATCCACCTCCCCCAAGTTGAGGGGCTTAGGATATTTATGGGACAAGGAAGCAGGGTGGTCTGAGGCCTGGGGAAAGATGGTTGGAGGCAAGAAGAAGGCAAAGTAGTCAGTGTTCTGTGCAAGTGTAGCCGAGTTACGTACTTCTTCTTGAGATGCATGTTCAGAAAAATGGTGACCTTAGCATGATCTGAGGATAGATTTTTTGGCCCTCTGACATCAAAAGGTAATCCATCAGATACTCTCAGTCCCAGCTGAATGGTTGATGGTCTTGACCACTTTGAAATGGGCTAGACTAGCTCCATGTTCCTGAAAAAACAACTTAAGCAACCATTACTGTAATATCAGAGCTGTTATCTATAGGGGGTGGCTAAAGGAGTCTTGTGATATATTGTCTAAGCTACACGCAGCTTGAAAGGTATACAGTTTGCAGGAACAATTAAGGGCAGGTTATAGGATGTTAACCTATGTTATAAAGTTATGGTTTAAGAAATCTAGCTGATGACTGCCCTTGGTTTCATTTGTTGTTGTTATTTAGTTGCTAAGTCATGTCTGATTCTTTGAGACCCCTTAGACTGTAGCCCATCAGGCTCCTCTGTCTATGGAATTTCCCAGGCAAGAATACTGGAGTGAATTGCCATTTCCTTCTCCAGGGGATCTTCCCGATCCAGGGATTGAAACCATGTCTCCTGCATTGGCAGGCAGATTCTTTACCACTGAGCCATCTGGTTAGCACTGCTATTTAACAGATTAAACCTTAGAAAGTTTACATAACTTGCTCAGGGACACACAAGAATTGACAGAACTGGCCTGAGAACATCTGTCTTTCTGATATGAAAGCTCCACCTCTTTCCTAATTATTTCATTTGATTTTCAAGTATTAAGCCAAGTCAAGTTTTTGTGTCAATTTTTATACAGTATCCATTAGAGATTTGGAGGACTGATTATACTTTCAGGCTTTTTTTAATATATGCTCCTTGAAAAACCATTTAATCAGACAAGTATAAAGAGAAAGCCAATCTTTTAACCTCATCAACTTTCAATCCTGTCTCCCCAGGGGTAAGTTGTGTTAACTTTTTGTATATGTTTCCACATTTTTCTTTTGCCCATAAGTTCAGATGGAGATGTTCACATTTCTAGTGTTGTTGGTTTGTTTGGTTGTAGGTTTCTTGCGCAATTGGCATTGAACTATGAACATTCCTCCAGTATATTTTCCTTTAACCTAACTGTAGAATCTGTACTCTCTTCAGGTGTGGATGTAGCTCATGGTTTTCCAGTAGCTGCTTAGCACTCCATAGTTTGGTTGAAGTGTATATTCAGCCTGTTGCCAGGCTCCCAGGCCTGCATCATAACTAGTGTCTGTGGGCAAGGATAGTGTCTTTTGTGGTATCTGATCTATGCAGGGCACCCAGCACATGGTGGTATCCACAGATAGAATAAGTGAATTAGTTCATCAACCCAAGCCTCTGTATTGCAGAGAAATTCCAGGGATTTTTTGCACATATGTCCAGGATGATGTCTTAGGTATGATACCAGAGGGATGAGAGATAATATTTTTCCCAGGTGAATTACTTTTAAACCACTTAAAATAATGCTGTTTTCCTGATGACAGCAAAAGACATATTTAGTGATGAAAATTTGTGAACTACAGGAAAGTATAAATAAAAAATAAATACAGTCAATGCAAAAGGGGTTATTTTTCAACATATTAAAAAAAAGAAAAACACCAAAAAGCATGAGGCTTTTGTGCCTCTGTCCTTGCAATTGTGTAAATGTTTTCTTTACAAAATTAATATCTTCATAATAGCAAAATAAAGAAAATACAGGAAAATACTGAAATAGGATCATTGAATAGTTAACCGATGTTCATATTGTTTGCAGCGTATTCTCAAAGTCTTCTCGTCTCTGTGTGGTTGTTAAGAGTTAGTATAAGGTAGTGGTCAGGTAGCTGACGCTGGAGTGAGCAGATCCTTGCTTTTATGGCTGGCTCGTCTGTCTTTATCCATGTGATTGTGGGTAAGTTACACACTTTTGTAACCTCGTTTTCTTATCTAGATGGGCGCTTGAACGAATGGGGATACATGGGGTAAGCACTTAGTCCAGTGCCTGGCACTCAGTAAGTGTTTAATAAGTGTCAGATGCTCTTGTTGTTACTACTACTCCAAATAGAAGTCAAACCGGGCTCCTATTGGCCTGTGCTATTTGATGTTAGCCTTCAGGGCCTTGGCTCCAGCTCCCTGGTTGGGTGATGGTGATGTGAAGAGGGCTTTGTTTCTGAATTAACTTTGCCGAGTGAGATTAAAATTCCCTGGCAGGATTTCTTTTCCACATTGACTAGCAGTACCTGTGTGTGTGTGTGTGTGTGTGTGTGTGTGTGTGTGTGTGTGTTTCCCAGACAGACTGTTGGATTAGGGAACCGGCCGGCTCTCTCTCTCCTCCCTCCTGACAGGTGAATTAGGCCCACTCCTGGTGTTTCTTCCCATTTGAATGAAATGTGTGTGTGTGTGTGTGTGTGTGTGTGTGTGTGTGTGTGTGTGTTTCCCAGACAGACTGTTGGATTAGGGAACTGGCCAGCTCTCTCTCTCCTCCCTCCTGACAGGTGAATTAGGCCCACTCCTGGTGTTTCTTCCCATTTGAATGAAATGTCGAGACCTCTGGGTTTGTCAGTTAACACCCAAGCCCTCCACCCTCGGGGAGAGTGGCAGCAATGAATGAGAATGACAGGCCTCTTTGCCTCCAGAGTTTAATAGTTCTTTGCATTAGTTCTGTTTTCCGAAAATGCAATTAGAAGGCATAGCCTCTGAGTCTTCCAACCAATATTTCTCCCTTGTCCTCGAGCCACTCCCCCAAGCCATGTTTCTTTTTTGTTTTTTTAGATCAAGCAGGCAAGATTTATTGAGCAAGTTGTAAGCAGTACAGGCTCGAGTGGTCAGCAGTGTTTCTTTGTGCAGTCAAACCCTTATCTAGCAGGCGAGTTCCATTTCCCCAATCTGTGTGGATCAGTGGTTCTCAGCCCTGACTGCACCCTAGAAGCAACAGAGCCAATTTCAAAATGTAAGCATTTTCCAAAAGCAACCCAGGCAATTCCAGTGTGTAGGCGGGGCAGCACTGTTTAGGGCCCTGCCTGGTCTCATGCTGCTGCTGACCGCTGACGTTGGGGCTTTGACTGAGTTCGTTTCATTCCCATCAAGCATCAGTTTCCTCATTTGTCAAATGGGCCTAGGGATATCTGCTCTCTCTACCTCACAGATACATTATTGAAGAAAAGGTAGCAGATAACAAAAGATAACAGAAAAATTAGCAAAGAGCTTTGAACATTTAAAAGCACTCCACAAACAGGCAATGAATGAATCCTTGCCTCTTTCTCTCTCCCGTAGTCATTTTTTTTGGGGGGGGGGGTGTTAATTGAGATAAAATCTACATAATACAAGTTTATCCATTTGAAGTGTACAATTCAATGTCTAATTCAGTGTTTTACAGAGTTGTACAACCATTGCACTATTTAATTTTAGAATATTTTTGTCATTCTCCCCCACCCCCCCCCACCCCCACCCCTACCCCCACCAAAAGCATTAGTGATATCTCTCTACTCTTCCCCTCCATAGACCCTGGCAACCACTCATCTCCTTTCTGTCCCTATGGATTTGCTTGTTCTAGATATCTCATGTAAATGGAATCATATCATATGTAGCCTTTTCTGACTGACTCATTTCACTTAGCATAAAGTTTTCAAGTTCATCCAGGTTGTTGCATGTATCAATACTTCATTCCTTTTTATGATTGAATAATAATATTCCTTTGTACAGTATACCACATTTTAAAAAAATTAAAGTATATTGTATCTACAGTGTTGTGCCAGCTTCAAGTGTACAGCACAGTGATTCAGTTTGTCAAGATTCTCTTTGTTGTAGGTCTTTGTTGGTTATCTTACATTTTGTTTATCCATTCACGCATTGATGGACGATTGGGTTGTTTCCACCTTTTGGCTGTTGTGAATAGTGATGCTGTGAATGGTTGTGTAAAGGTAGCTGCTTGACTAGGCTTCCCAGTTGGCTCAGATGGTAAAGAATCTGGCTGCAATGCAGGAAACTTGGGTTCCGTTTGTGGGTCGGGAAGATCCCCTGAAGAAGGAAATGGCTACCCACTCCAGTATTCTTGCCTGGAGAATTCCATGGACAGAGGAGCCTGGTGGGGTACAGTCTTGATGGCTTTGGGGTATATACCTAGAAGTGAAATTTCTGGGTCATATGGTAACTCCATGTTTAAATAACCTTTTGAGGAACTGCCAGATTGCTTTCCAAAGTGGCTTCACTGTTTTTTATTCCTGCTAGCAATGTATGGGGGTTCTGGTTTCGCTGCCTCCTTGCCAACAATTTTTATTATCTGATTTTTTTCCATTATAACCATTTGGGAAGGTGTGAAATGGTATCTCCCTGTGGTTTTGATTTGTATTTCCCTGATAACTAATGATGTTGAACACCCTTTCATGTACTATTGGCCATTTTTATGTCTTCTTAGGGGAAATGGGTTTTCAATCCTTTCCCATGTTTAAATTGGGTTATTTGTTTTTTATTGTTCAATTGTGATAGTTCCTACGTGTTGGGATAGTAGACCCTTATCTGGTATATGACTTGAAATATTTTCCCTCATCCTTTGGGTTGTCTTTGCATTTTATTGATCACGTCCTTTAAAATACAAAATCTTTAAACACTGATGAAGTCTACTCTCTCTAATTTGTCTTTGACTCCTTGTGCTTTTGGTGTTATATCTAAGACAGTAGTATCTAATCAAGTTCATGAGGTCTTAGAAATATCTTCTAAGACTTTCATGGTGTTATATCTTGCATTTAGGACTTCTTATATGTCATGTGAAGAAGGGGTCCAAATTCATTCTGTAGCATGTGGATATCCAGTTGTCCCAGAATTATTTGTTGAAAAGACTCTTCCCTGTTGAAATGTCTTGGAACCCTTATCAAAAATCAATCAAATAGGGTTTATTTCTAGACCCATCAGTTTTATTCCATTAATGTATATGTCTATCCTTATGCTGGCACCACACTGTCTTGATGATCACTGTAGCTTTGTAGAAAGTTTTGAAAGTGAGAAGTGTGTCATTCAAATTTGTTATTCTTCTTCAAGATAGTTTTGGCCATTCTGGGGCCCTTGTATTTCCATATGAATTTCAGGATCATCTTGTAATTTGTTGCAAAACAGCCAGCTGTTACATTGACTATAGAGTAATTGCAGGAATATTGTCATTTTAACAATATTAAGTCTTTCAATCTATGAACACAGGATATCTATCTATGTATTTAGGTGTTCTTTAATTTTTTTCAGTGACATTTTGTTAGTTTTTTGGAATATAGATTTCACACTTTTTTGGGTTAAATTTATTCCTATATAGTTTATACTTTTTGATGGCTCTGCAAGTGGAATTGTTTTCTTAATTTCATTTTCAGATTGCTCATTACAGTACAGTTCATTTTCCTATATCAATCTTATAACCTTTCAGAACTTCTTTATTACTGCTAATAACTTTTATGTGTATGTGTGTGTGTATTTTTTAAGATTTTCTGTAGATAAGGTTGTGTTATCTATGAATAGAGATAGGTTAACTTCTCCTTTCCAATCTGGATGCCTTGTATTTCTTTTTCATGGCCAATTGCCCTGGCTACAACTTCCAGTACAGTGTTATGTAGAAGTGGCGAGAGTGGACATCCTTGTCTTATTTCTCACCTTAGGGGAAAAGCGTGCAGTCTTTCATCATTGAGTATGACTCTAGCTGTGGGTTTTTTGCAGTCTTTCATCATTGAGTATGACTCTAGCTGTGGGTTTTTTGCACATACCCTTATCAAGTTGAGAAAGTTCCTTTAGTAACTTTTAATAAATATCTGTCCTTGGGGAACCGAGGGTAGTAGAGTTTTTTAATGTTGAGGTACTTAGTCATTCACAGTTTAGAATTGCTTATGGTGAAAAATGTCTTTCCAAAGAAGGCATTGTAATGCTTCAGGGTTTAAAGTCATCTACACACAAATTAAAGACAGAAATCTTAAGCATATTTAAAAGAACAGTCAAAGCTTTTAGAGTTTCTTTTTTTAAATTAATTTTTATCGAAGGATAATTGCTTTACAGAATTCTTCTGTTTTCTGTCAAACCTCAACATGACTCAGCTATAGGTATACATATATCCCCTCCCTTTTGGAATCTCCCTCCCCCATCCCACCCTTTAGGTTGATACAGAGCCCCTGTTTGACTTTCCTGAGCCATTCAGCAAATTCCCCTTGACTATCTGTTTTACATATGGTAATGTAAGTTTCCATGTTACTCTTTCCATACGTCTCACCATCTCCTCCCCTCTCCCCATGTCCATAAGTCTATTCTCTATGTCTGTCTCTCCATTGTTGCCCTGTAAATAAATTCTTCAGTACCATTTTTCTAGATTCTGTATATATGCATTAGAATACGGTATTTATCTTTCTCTTTCTGACTCACTTCACTCTGTATAATAGGTTCTAGTTTCATCCACCTCGTTAGAACTCTCAAATATGTTGCTTTTTATGACTGAGTAATATTCCATTGTGTATATGTACCACAATTTCTTTATCCATTCATCTGTCGATGGCCATCTAGGTTGCTTCCATGTTCTAGCTGTTGTAGATAGTGCTCCAGTGAACAATGGGATGCATGTTTCTCTTTCACTTTTGGTTTCCTCAGGGTATATGCCTAGGAGTGGGATTGCTGGGTTATATGGTGGTTTTATTCCTAGCTTTTTAAGAAATCGCCATACCATCTTCCATAGTGGCTGTATCAATTTACATTCCCACCAACAGTGCAAGAGCGTTCCCTTTTCTCCATACCCTTTCCAGCATTTATTGTTTGTAGACATTTTGATGAGGGCCATTCTGACTGGTGTGAGGTGTTATCACATTGTAGTTTTGATTTGCATTTCTCTAATAATGAGTGATGTTGAGCATCTTTTCATGTGTTTGTTAGCCATCTGTATGTCTTCTTTGGAGAAATGTCTATTTAGGTCTTTTCCCTACTTTTTGATTGGGTTGTTTGTTTTTCTGGCATTGAGTTGTATGAGCTGCTTGTATATTTTAGAAATTAATCCTTTATCACTTGTTTCATTTGCTATTATTTTCTCCCATTCTGAGGGCTGTCGTTTCACCTTCCTTATAGTTTCCTTTGCTGTGAAAAGCTTGTAAGTTTAATCAGGTCCCACTTGTTTACTTTTGTTTTTATTTCCATTACTCTAGGAGGTGTATCATAGAGGATCTTGCTTTGATTTATGTCATCAAGTGTTCTCCCTATATGTTCCTCTAAGAGTTTTATAGTTTGTGTTCTTACATATAGGTCTTTAATCCATTTTGAGTTTACCTTTGTGTATGGTGTTATTCTTTTACACATAGCTGTCCAGTTTTCCCAGCACCATTTATTGAAGAGGCTGTCTTTGCCCCATTGTATATTCTTGCCTCCTTTGTCAAAAATAAGGTACTTCATAGGTGCATAGGTTTATTTCTGCACTTTCTATCTTGTTCCATTGGTCTATATTTCAGTTTTTGTGCCAGTATCATACTATCTTGATGACCGTAGCTTTGTAGTTATAATCTGAAGTCAGGAAGGTTGATTCCTCCAGCTCCATTCTTCTTTCTCAGGACTGCTTTGGCTATTTGGAGTCTTTTGTGTTTCCATATGAATTGTGAAATTTTTTGTTCTAGTTCTGCGAAAAATGCCATTGGTAATTTGATAGGGATTGCATTGAATCTGCGGAGAAGGCAATGGCACCCCACTCCAGTACTCTTGCCTGGAAAATCCCATGGACGGAGGAGCCTGGTAGGCTATAGTCCATGGGGTCGCTAAGAGTCAGACACGACTGAGCGACTTCACTTTAACTTTTCCCTTTCATGCACTGGAGAAGGAAATGGCAACCCACTCCAGTGTTCTTGCCTGGAGAATCCTAGGGACGGCTGAGCCTGGTGGGCTGCCGTCTATGGGGTCGCACAGAGTCGGACACGACTGAAACGACTTAGCAGCAGCAGCAGCAGCAGCAACAGCATTGAATCTGTAGATTGTATTTAGTAGTATAGTCATTTTCACAATATTGATTCTTCCTACGCAGAAACATGGAATATCTCTCCATCTGTTTATGTTATCTTTGATTTCTTTGATTAGTGTCTTATGATTTTCTGTGTACAGTTCTTTTGTCTCCTTAGGTAAATTTATTCCTAGATATATAATTCTTTTTGTTGCACTGGTAAATGGGATTGATTCCTCAATTTCTCTTTCTGATTTTTCATTGTTTGTAGATAGAAATGCAAGTGATTTCTGGGTATTGATTTTGTATCCTGCAACTTTGCTAAATTCACTGATTAGCTCTAGTCATTTACTGATACTGTCTTTAGGGTTTTCTAGGTTTTCTACAGTATCACGTCATCCGCAAACAGTGAGAATTTTACTTCTTTTCTGATCTGGATTTCTTTTATTTCTTTTTCTTCTCTGATTGCTGTAGCTAGGACTTCCAGAAATATGTTGAATAATAGTGGCAAAAGTGGATACCCTTGTCTTGTATCCTGATCTTAGGGGGAATGCTTTCAGTTTTTCACCATCGAGAATAATGTTTGCTGTAGGCTTATCATATATACCCTTTACTATGATGAAGTAGGTTCCTTCTGTGCCCATTTTTTGAAGAGTTTTAATCATAAATATGTGCTGAATTTTGTCAAAGGCTTTTTCTGCATCTATTGAGATGATCATATGATTTTTATCTTTCAATTTGTTAATATGGTGTATCATGTTGATTGATTTGCATATATTGAAGAATCCTTGCAGACCTGGAATAAACCCAACTTGATCAAGGTGTATGAGCTTTTTGATGTGTAACTGAATTCTGTTTGCTAAAATTTTGTTGAGGATTTTTGTATCTATGGTCATCAGTGATATTGGCCTGTAGTTTTCTTTTCTTGTGTTGTCTTTGTCTGGTTTTGGTATCAGGGTGAAGTGGCCTCATAGAATGAGTTTGGAAGTGTTCCCTCCTCTGCAGTTTTTTGAAAGAGGTTTAGAAAGATAGGCATTAGCTCTTCTCTCAATGTTTGATAGACTTCTCCTGTGAAGCCATCTGATCCTGGGCTTTTGTTTTTTGGGAGATTTTTTTTATCACAGCTTCAATTTCAGTGCTTGTAATTGGGTTGTTCATAATTTCTATTTCTTCCTGGTTCAGTCTTGGAAGATTGAACTTTTCTAAAAATCTATCCATTTCTCCTATGTTATCCATTTTATTGCCATACAGTTGTTCATAATAGTCTCTTATCATCCTTTGTATTTCTGCATTGTGTGTTGTAACCTCTCCTTTTTCATTTCTAATTTTCTTGATTTGCTTTTTCTCTTTTTTATTTTTACTTGATGAGTCTGGCTAAAGGCTTGTCCATTTTGTTCATCTTCTCAAAGAACCAGCTTTTAGTTTCATTAATCTCTACTATTGTTTCTTTCATTTCTTTTTCATTTATTTCTGCTTGGATCTTTATGATTTCTTCCTTCTACTAATTTTGGGGTTTTTTTGTTCTTTTTCCAGTTGCTTTAGGTGTAAAGTTAGGTTGTCTATTCGATGTTTTTCTTATTTGTTGAGGTAGGATTGTATTGCTATAAACTTCCGTCTTAGAGCTGCTTTTGCTGCATCCCATAGGTTTTGAGTTATTGAGTTTTCATTGTCATTTGTTTCCAGAAATTTTTTTATTTCCCTTTTCATTTCTTCAGTAACCTGTTGGCTATTTAGAAATGTGTTGTTTAATCTCCATGTGTTTGTGTTTCTTACAGTTTTTTTTCTTGTAATTGATAATCTAGTCTCATAGTGTTGTGGTTGGAGAAGATGCTTGATACTATTTCAATTTTGTTAAATTTACTGAGGTTTGATTCGTGTCCCAAGATGTGCTGTATCCTGGAGAATGTTCCATGTGCACTTGAGAAGAATGTGTATTCTTCTGCATTTGGATGGAATGTCCTGAAGATATCAATGAGATCCATCTCATCTAATGTATCACTTAAGACTTGTGTTTCCTTATTAATTTTATGCTTTGATGATCTGTCCATTGGTGTGAGTGGAGGGTTAAAGTCTCCTACTATTATTGTGTTACTGTCAGTTTCTCCTTTTATGTCTGTTAGTGTCTGTCTTATGTATTGAGGTGCTCCTATGTTGGGTGCATAGATATTTACAATTGTTTTGTCTTCCTCTTGGATTGATCCCTTGATCATTATGTAGTGTCCTTCCTTATCTCTTGTAATCTTCTTTATTTTAAGGTCTATTTTGTCTGATATGAGGATTGCTACTCCAGCTTTCTTTTGCTTCCCATTTGCTTGGAATGTATTTTTCCATCCTCTCACTTTCAGTCTGTATGTGTCTTTGGATCTGAAGTTGGTTTCTTGTAGACAGCATATATATGGGTCTTGGTTTTGTATCCATTCAGCCAGTCTGTGTCTTTTGGTTGGAGCATTTAATCTACTTATATTTAAAGTAATTATTGATATATATGTTCCTATTGCCATTTTCTTAATTGTTTGGAGTTGATTTTGTAGATCTTTTTTCTTCTGTTGTATTTCTTGACTGTATAAGTCCATTTAACATTTGTTGTAAAGGTGGTTTGGTGGTACTGAATTCTCTTAACTTTTGCTTGCCTGAAAAGCTTTTTATTTCTCCATCAATTTTGAATGAGATCCTTGCTGGGTACAGTAATCTTGGTTGTAGATATTTCCCTTTCAGTACTATAAAAATATCCTGCCATTCCCTTCTGAGCTGTAGAGTTTCTGCTTAAAAATCAGCAGTTGAGCAAATGGGGGTTCCCTTGTATGTTACTTGTTGCTTCTCCCTTGCTGCTTTTAGTATTTTTTATTTGTGTTTAGTCTTTGTTAGTTTGATTAGTATGTACAAACAGAGACCAAAAGAAAGCAGGAGTAGCAATATTCATATCAGATAAAATAGACTTTAAAACAAAGGTGGGGAAAAGAGACAAAGATGGACACTACATAATGATCAAAGGATCAATCCAAGAAGAAGATATAACAATTATAAATACATATGCACCCAACATAGGAGCACCGCAATATGTAAGGCAAATGCTAACAAGTATGAAAGGGGAAATTAACAATAACACAATAATAGAGGGAGACTTTAATACCCCACTCACACCTATGGACAGATCAATTAAACAGGAAATTAACAAGGAAACACAAACTTTAAATGATACAATAGACCAGTTAGACCTAATTGATATCTATAGGTCATTTCACCACAAAACAATGAATTTCACCTTTTTCTCAAGCACACACAGAACCTTCTCCAGAATAGATCACATCCTGGGCCGTAAATCTAGTCTTGGTAAGTTCAAAAAAATTGAAATCATTCCAAGCATCCTTTCTGACCACAATGCAGTAAGATTAGATGTCAATTACAGGAGAAAAACAATTAAAAACTCCAACATATGGAGGCTGAACAACACACTGCTGAATGACCAACAAATCACAGAAGAAATCAAAAAAGAAATCAAAATATGCATAGAAATGAACGAAAATGAAAACACAACAACCCAAATCCTATGGGACACGCTAAAAGCAGTGCTAAGGGGAAGATTCATAGCAATACAGGCTCACCTCAAGAAACAAGAAAAAAGTCAAATAAATAACCTAACTCTACACATAAAGCAACTAGAAAAGGAAGAAATGAAGAACCCCAGGGTTAGTAGAAGGAAAGAAATCTTCAAAATTAGTGCATAAATAAATGCAAAAGAAACAAAAGAGACCATAGCAAAAGTCAACAAAGCCAGAAGCTGGTTCTTTGAGAAGATAAGTAAAATCGACAAGCCATTAGCCAGACTCATCAAGAAACAAAGGGAGAAGAATCAAATCAACAAAATTAGAAATGAAAATGGAGAGATCACAACAGACAACAAAGAAATACAAAGGATCATAAGAGACTATTATCAGCAACTATATGCCAATAAATTGGACAACTTGGAAGAAATGAATAAATTTTTATAAAAGTACGACTTCCCAAAACTGAACCAGGAAGAAATAGAAAATCTCAACAGACCCATCACAAGCACAGAAATCGAAACTGTAATCAGAAGTCTTCCAGAAAACAAAAGCCCAGGACCAGACAGCTTCACAGCTGAATTCTACCAAAAATTTGGAGAAGAGATAACACCTATCCTACTCAAACTCTTCCAGAAAATTGCAGAAGAAGGTAAACTTCCAAATTCATTCTATGAGGCCATCATCACCCTAATAACAAAACTTGACAAAGATGCTACAAAAAAAGAAAACTACAGGCCAGTATCACTGATGAACATAGGTGCAAAAATCCTTTACAAAATCCTAGCAAACAGAATCCAACAACATATTAAAAAGATCATACATCATGACTGAGTGGGCTTTATCCCAGGGATGCAAGGATTCTTCAATATCTGAAAATCAATCAATGTAATACACCACATAAATAAATTGAAAAATAAAAACCATATGATTATTTCAATAGATGCAGAGAAAGCCTTTGACAAAATTCAGCATCCATTTATGATAAAAACCCTCCAAAAAGAAGGAATAGAAGGAACATACCTCAACACAATAAAAGCTATTATATGACAAACTCACGGCCAACATTATCCTAAATGGTGAAAAACTGAAAGTGTTTCCCCTAAAATCAGGAACAAGACAAGGGTGCCCACTCTCACCACTGCTATTCAACATAGTTTTGGAAGTTTTGGCCACAGCAATCAGAGCAGAGAAAGAAATAAAAGGAATCCAGATTGGAAAAGAAGAAGTAAAACTCTCATTGTTTCCAGATGACATGATCCTCTACATAGAAAACCCTAAAGACTCCACCAGCAAGTTACTAGAGCTAATCAATGAATATAGTAAAGTTGCAGGATATAAAATTAGCACACAGAAATCCCTTGTGTTCCTATACACTAACAACAAGAAAACAAAGAGAAATTAAGGAATCAATTCCATTCACCATCGCAACGAAAAGAATAAAATATTTGGGAATATATCTACCTAAAGAAACAAAAGACCTATATATAGAAAACTATAAAACACTGGTGAAAGAAATCAAAGAGGACACAAATATATGGAGAAATATACTGTGTTCGTGGATCGGAAGAATCAATATAGTGAAAATGAGTATGCTACCCAAAGCAATCTATAGATTCAGTGCAATCCCTATCAAGCTACTAACGGTATTCTTCAGAGAACTAGAACAAATCATTTCACAATTTGTATGGAACTACAAAAAACCTCGAATAGCCAAAGCAATCTTGAGAAAGAAGAATGGAACTGGAGGAATCAACCTGCCTGACTTCAGGCTCTACTACAAAGCCACAGTCATCAAGACAGTATGGTACTGGCACAAGGACAGCAATATAGATCAATGGAACAAAATAGAAAGCCCAGAGATAAATCCACACACCTATGGACACCTTATCTTCGACAAAGGAGGCAAGAATATACAATGGAGAAAAGACAATCTCTTTAACAAGTGGTGCTGGGAAAACTGGACAACCACTTGTAAGAGAATGAAACTAGAACACTTTCTAAAACCATACACAAAAATAAACTCAAAATGGGTTAAAGATCTAAACATAAGACCAGAAACTATAAAACTCCTAGAGGAAAACATAGGCAAAACACTCTCCAACATAAACCACAGCAGGATCCTCTATGACCCACCCCCAGAATATTGGAAATAAAAGCAAAAATAAACAAATGGGACCTAATTAAAATGAAAAGCTTTTGCACAACAAAGGAAACTATAAGCAAGGTGAAAAGACAGCCTTCGGAATGGAAGAAAATAATAGCAAACGAAGCAACGGACAAAGAATTAATCTCAAAAATACACAAGCAACTCCTGCAGCTGAATTCCAGAAAAATAAACGACCCAGTCAAAAAGTGGGCCAAAACACTAAACAGACATTTCTCCAAAGAAGACATGCAGATGGCTAACAAACACATGAAAAGATGCTCAACATCACTCATTATCAGAGAAATGCAAATCAAAACCACAATGAAGTACCATTTCACGCCCGTCAGAATGGCTGCTATCCAAAAGTCTACAAGCAATAAATGCTGGAGAGGGTGTGGAGAAAAGGGAACCCTCTTACACTGTTGGTGGGAATGGAAACTAGTACAGCCACTATGGAGAACAGTGTGGAGATTCCTCAAGAAACTGGAAATAGAACTGCCATATGGCCCAGCAATCCCACTGCTGGGCATACACACTGAGGAAACCAGACTTGAAAGAGACACGTGTACCCCAGTGTTCATCACAGCACTGTTTATAATAGCCAGGACATGGAAGCAGCCTAGATGCCCATCAGCAGATGAATGGATAAGGAAGCGGTGGTACATATACACAATGGAATATTACTCAGCCATCAAAAAGAATACATTTGAATCAGTTCTAATGAGGTGGATGAAACTGGAGCCTATTATACAGAGTGAAGTAAGCCAGAAAGAAAAATACCAATACAGTATACTAACACATATATATGGTATTTAGTCAATCGGTAAAGATAACCCTGTATGTGATACATCAAAAGAGACACAGATAAATAGAACACTCTTATGGACTCTATGGGAGAGGGCGAGGGTGGGATGATATGGGAGAATGGCCTGGAAGCATGTAAATTATCATATGTGAAATGAATCGCCCATTCAGGTTCAATGCATGATGCAGGGTGCTCGGGGCTGGTGCACTCGAATGACCTGGAGGGATGGGATGGGGAGGGAGGAGGGAGGGGGGTTCTGGAAGGGGAAAACATGTATACCCATGGTGGATTCATGTCAATGTATGGCAAAACAAATACAATATTGTAAAATTAAAAAATAGAAAATAAACTAATTTTTAAAAAAAGAAATAATATATGAAGAAGATGGTCTCTGGCCACATGGAGCAGGACAAGGGAACTCACATAGAATGCACTTCCCCCGCCCAATACATTGTGAAATTCTCCGCATGTCATTTTGATAGTATTAATGAAATGTTAATTACAGAAACCCAGAGGGTATCTGGGTATCTGGATTTTAGTAATGGGTCATTTGACTAAGCTGCACATAGCCAGATAGAGAACTATGGACTCAGTAATGGGTAATACAGTTAGCTGGCTAGTGGTTTGTTCAACTAATTTACATTAAGGCACAGATGACTGACTGAAGTGTCAGATTTGCTTGTGTCCCAAAGCTCAAAGGAAAGCTATATTGGGAACCAGTTTCAATATTGGAAAAAGTCCTGAAAGATAACATTAGTGGAACAGAGAGGAGTAAAGGTCAAGTTCAAAAACTTGAATTAAAAAAGCAACCAGATCCTAGAACTTTAGAGGTTTGGTGGACCTTAGAATTTCATGTCATCCACCTGTCATTTTACCAATAATAAAGACCAGAAAGGGTGAATGACCTGCCTAAGGTCACACAGCCAGTGAGTAGCAGCTCTAGGATCACCACTCAGGTCTGTGACTCCCAGATTAGTGCTCTTTCCACCTCCCCTGTTGCATAAATACTGAATGGGATGTTCTGTGTGTGGTAGGGGGCTCCCCACACCAAACAGTTTTGTAGCAACAGCTGGGTGGCCTACAGTTTAATTCCTTGTGACACTCTTGGCAGATGGCATCAGATCCCAATGGTTAAGGACTGAGTCCTATAAGACTGCCCCCACTTCAGGTACCTGTTACAAGTACAGGTTGTTTCCTATGTTTCTGAGTGATATGCTATAAATTGGAGGTTCCATGAACTCCTTCCTCAGGTTCCATTAACTTGCAAGTGCTGCTCACTGAACTCAGAATCATTTCCTTTTGTTTACCAGTTATTTGGGGCTTCCCTGGTACCTAAGTGGTAAAGAATCTGCCTGCACTGCAGGAGACATGGGTTCAGTCCCTGAGTTAGGAAGATCCTTGGAGGAGGGCATGGCAACCCACTCCAGTATTGGTGCCTGGAGAATTCCATGGACAGAGAAGCTTGCTGAGCTACAGTCCATGGGGTTGCGAATAGTTGGACACAACTTAGCAACGACAACACCAATCAGTTTTTTTAGGAAGTATATTTTATTTTTATTTTTTTTAATTTATTTTATTTGGGGGCTAACTACTTTACAATATTGTAGTAGTCCTTGCCACACATTGACATGAACCAGCCATGGGTCCACACGTGCCCCCCATCCTGACCCCCACCCCACCCCCCTCCCCATCCCATCCCTCTGGGCCATCCCAATGCCCCAGCCCTGAGCACCCGTCCCATGCATAGAACATGGAATGGTGTTCTGCTTCACAAATGACAATATGCATAGAACAGTCATATGGACTCTGAGGGAGAAGGTGAGGGTGGGACGTTCTGGGACAATAGCATTGAAACATGTATATTGTCATTTGTGAAGGAAGTATATTTTAAAGAAAGCAGATGAACAGCCAGATGAAGAGGTATAGAGGATGGAGTCCAGAAGGGTCCCAAGCATAGACACTTCTATTTCCATGGGACTAGGGTGTACCACCCCTCCTAGCCTACAGATGTGTTCACCAGCTGGGAAGCTTATCAACTCTTCCTATTGAAGAGTTTTTATAAAGCTTAATCCTTAGCCACCCTTTCCCAGAGAGCAGTGGGTGCAGCTACAAATTTCCACCCTCCTTATCACTTCTGGGGACCAGCTCTATCCTCTGGTTATCTAGGGGCCCTCCCCTAAGTTCTCTCAGTGTAAACTTGGGTGTGCTCAAAAGGAGCTCCTCATGAATGACGAAAATCGCTTCAGTTGTGTCTGACTCTGTGCGAGCCCATAGACGGCAGCCCACCAGGCTCCCTCGTCCCTGGGATTCTCCAGGCAAGAACACTGGAGTGGGTTGCCATTTCCTTCTCCAATGCATGAAAGTGAAAAGTGAAAAGTGAAGCCGCTCAGTCGTGTCTGACTCTTCGCGACCCCATGGACTGCAGCCCACCAGGCTCCTCCATCCATGGGATTTTCCAGGCAAGAGCACTGGAGTGGGGTGTCATTGCCTTCTCCGTCCTATCACTTAGGAAATGCCTAAGAGAGTTTTAGGGGTTTTGTGCCTAGAATGGGGACAAATACCAAATCTATTTGTTACTATACCACAGATGTCCTTGGGCAGCTCCTGTTCTTAGGAAGGACTTCGGGGTTTAGTTGAGGTACTTCATCCAGTTTCCTCATCTGTAAAACAGGAATAATATTGTTACCTACTACCTAGTTATTTAAGGATTCAATCAAATACTCCTTTGTCAGGTGGTCACTGAAAAGATGAATGCAGTTTTCTGTTGCATAAAAAGAGTGGAGAAATAGAGTCCTTATGATGCCCTCCTCTTACCTCAGCATCTGGTTCTCCTAGCCTCCCCTTATGTCCCACACACTGAGGACCTTGAGTAAAATGACTGGAAACTTGAAGACAAACAGGGTTTAGTAACTCCAAGGGGAGGGTGGTTACTGCATGGATACCAGATGAGGAAAGTTTGATGGTAGGAGCTGAGAAGTTAGGAATAGGGAAGATCTTACTCAAGTCAGGAGGTTCTAAAATACAGTGTACAGTATGTGTATAATTTTATATTTGAGAAAATGGAAATATATATAAAAGTAAAAAAAAAAAGTCCATTACCCACCCAGTTTCAACAAGGATCAACTCTTGGCCAGTGTTGTTTTCATCAGTATACCTTACTCTATCTCAAACTTCCTCCCCACCTTCCACAAACACACACACACTGTCTCTCTCTCTCTCTCTTACTCATTTCTCTTACCTGGATGATTTTAAAGGAAATTTCATGGAATTTTAACTGTAGATATTTCATTATACATCTTTAATATATAAGGACTCATGTATATAATCACAATGCCATTATCGTATCTGTTATCACTATCACTAATTCCTTATTATCATCAAATATCCAGTCAGCAGAGCACAGGCTTCTTATCCAGCTAAATCACAGTTCCAGTCTTGCTTCTACAACATCAGTAGCCCTTCTCTGAGCCTGTTGCATACTGTCAATGAGGGCCGTCATAATCATTTCTAAATCTTCAATGAGGTAATGCATGTAAAGTGCTTACCCCAATGCCTGATGCACAGTAGTAAGTGCTCAATAAAGATTAGCTGTGATTATTATTTATTAATAACGTAAAATATCTGAGTTGCTATAAAGGTACCTTTAAAAATGGTTTTGACTTAGAATCAAGAAGCAGATATAGGGCCCAGCCAACAGATTTTTTGGGGAGTGGGGAGGAATCGCCAGAACCAGAAGGTGACTGAAAAAGCTACAAAAGAACACTGGTGTAAATTGAAGCTATAAATGATAGGGTCCTTATAATTTCCACCACCGTATATAGTTTGTTACCATTGAGATTCCAGTTCATGGCGGTAGAAGCGTATGTGCATTGAATAGCCACCCTCCTCCCCTGGAAGAGAGAGCGGAGTGACCTGGTGCGTCGGGTCCCACCTCTGGAACAGATTCAGGGCAGGGCGGGCACTGCCAGCAAGAGGGGGCAAGGTCCTCAGAGTCCTCGCTCAAGAAATGAAGCTCTGTGTAACTTTGGTGGTCATGGACTTCAAGCTCCACCTGGTGGGGACTTGTGCCCAAGCAATCCCTTGTCTGTCCCTAAGATCTGGGGCCAGGAGGCTGCCTTAGCCTGCCGAGTTGCCATTAGAATCATTTCCCTTCTTCAGGGGCCACCTGGCTCTCTGTTGCCAGCTCCAGGCATCAGCTGACAGCTTTTTAATAAAAACGGAGCCCAGAGGAGGGATGGTAAGGTAGCTGATTATAACCTAAAGTGAGAGAACACCAGATGTTTCATTCTGTTTGAAGGTTGGAGGGAGGAAAAGTAATTAGCAGCTGCTACTGATTTAGCAACAGACACCTGCTAAATGAAAATCTGTAAAACTGGTCAGGCTTGGCACCAGAAGTGCGTACACTGCTTCTCAGGCATTTCTGGGAGTTGTAAATTATGTTGGCCCAAAATAGGTGGGGGTGGGGGTAGGGGAATGTAGACAGGGGTGCTAAAGAAGCGGAACATGTCCATATAGACCAGGAAGTATGTTTTTCTAAGATGACAGCCACTTAGAAATGACTATTTGGAGGGTGAATGGAGAGGAGGAGAAGACCACGAATCTTCTAGAAGCTGCCTGGTTCCTCCCTGCTTCTGATCTGACTCACAGGTGCCCTTTGGGGGCCATCCCATGGGGGCAGAGGTCAGGCTGATAGGAGGGTGGGGAGAATGCTGCGTCCCTCCCCCTGCTGATCCAGAGCATACTTCCCCCCCTCCTCCAAGGGCTGCGAGTCTCAAAGCAGAGGGAACCCTCCACTCTTGGATTCACAGCAGCCGCTGACCTGTAACAGGTGCATACTGTTGGCTCCAGATGCTATCAGGACCGGAGAAGGCAATGGCACCCCACTCCAGTACTCTTGGCTGGAAAATCCCATGGATGGAGGAGCCTGGTAGGCTGTAGTCCATGGGATCGTGAAGAGTCGGACATGACTGAAGCAACTTAGTAGCAGCAGCAGCAGCTATTAGGACGTCTTTAGCCAGGAAAGAGGTTTATCTGTGGCTTTCGGATTTCTAGAATTTGTTTCCAAGTATACATTAACTGCTGCTCTCCACTTACATTTTATGGAGGCACACTGAAACACAGGGCTTCCCAGGTGGTGCTAATGGTAAAGAACCCACCTGCCAATGCAGGGGACGTAAGAGTTGCAAGTTCAATCCCTGGGTCAGGAAGATCCCCTGGAGAATGGACTGGCAACCCACTCCAGTATTCTTGCCTGGAGAATCCCATGGAGCCTGGTGGGCTGCAGTCCATAGGGTCACAAAGAGTCAGACACAACTGAAGCGACTTAGCATGCACTGCAGCACAACCAATGGAACAAGAATTGATGAACAGGGCTTTAGGGATGTGTGTGTGTGTGCATGCATGTGCACACATGCACATGTGTGCTGGAGGAGTGTGAGGACACACGACACAGTTCTATATGGAGTGGGTGTTCAAGATAATGACTGATAAGAAAGAAGTCCAATTTGTAGGTGATCTAGACAGTGTCAAAAGAATTGGACCACTCGCACTTGGGCCTCATACCACATTCACTGTACATAACTGCCATTTCCTACTCTTCAAACTAGGCCAGAGGTTAGCTGCCATATGGGCCAAAGGGATCCCCCTGTTCTGTTTCCAGTCTTGAGCAAAAGGATGGCGACTTGCCCTGTGTTGCGGGGGCCAGGGGTTTGCTGTTGGCACATTCAGGGCTAGAGCTGTCCATGAGAACATATCATCTGGAACTTTCTTCTGGTAGGGTGTTATCATATGGCTAAAGACTAAACTGTTAGTTCCTAAGGTGAGACCAGAAAAAATTCTTTTTCTTTAACTGAGTAAACTCTGAGGCAAGAAGAGTCATTCCAGATGTATTTCAGTTTTACTTTCCCTGCCCTGCTGTGTAGTGGGAGAGCTGGGGTCCCCACTCTCCAGCCAGAATTGGGGGAGCGCCTGCCTCCCAACCCACCTCTTCTGGTCAGGGGGTGGACAGCATTCCCATCAATCAGCTCCAATACATGGGATAACCACGGCACAAACAACGTATCCTGTGACACCAGGCTGCCCTAGAGAGAGAGGCAGGAGCCCTGTCTATGACAACAAATGCAAAGTGCACTCATGGTTCTTATTGAAGCAGCCAGGCATTCTTACACTGAGCCCTACATGTACAGGTTATCTACCCGTTGCACTCTTAATAATTCAAACTAGCTTCTGTGTCAAAACTCAGATGACCTCTCAGCACAGAATTACTTATTTTCCTTTAAAACCCAGGACCTCTAGGCCTTAACTAATTGGAGGGATACCTTTGATCCCTGGTGACGAAAAGGAGATGTCTTATCCCAAGGTGGTGGTATTTACTTGGAGGGTCCAAGCCTTCAGTAAGGATTGTGTTTCTCCAGAGACCCTTTTCATGAAGGGGGTTACGTAGAATGTGAGTCCCCACTTATCCCAAACTCCATCTCATACTGCTGGATGTCACTTGGTCTGCCACAGTTTGATAGAGCTTGTAAATCCAGGTTGGAGCATTTTGTCTTTTTTTTTTCCCTTTCGTCTAGCCTTTTGAGGGCATTTATTGGATATTTTCTTATCATTCTCTTTTTCCTTTTACTGATTTAGAAGTTGTACACACTATTTCAGTTATTGGGTTTTTCTTTTTAATGTTTATCCTACCAATGTTAACAAAAATATCCAGAGCTAGAGTCAGTCAGACCTTTTCTCTCAAATAATACAAGGATCTTATAACATTTTTTTGGTCCTAGTTTTATTGAGCTTATTCACTTATTTAAAGTTTTTAAGTATATTCACAGAATTGTGCAGCCATCACAATTAACTTTTAGTACATTTTTATCAACCCCTAAAGGAAACTGTACTATTTAGCTATCATCTTTCTGTCTGCTTACATCCACCGCCCCTTCCACCCCCAGTCCTAAGTAACAGCTGATCTAATATCTATCTCGATAGATTGGTCTGTTCTGGAAATTTCATATTAATGGAGAAAATATTTATTTGTCCTTCTGTTTCTGGCTTCTTTCACTTAGCATAACGTTTTGAGATTCATCCATGTTGTAGCATCTATTAATATGCCATTTTTTTATATTGGCTAATAAAATTCAATTGTATGGATATACAGTACTTTTTTTAATCCATTTATCTATTGATAGACATTTGGATTGTTTCCACTTTATAGCTGTTTTGAATAATGCTGCTATGAAAATTCATATATAACTTTGTGTAGACATATTTTTTTGATAGTTTTTTTTTTCTTTTTTTACTCTTAAGTATATCCTTTGGAGTATGTATGCTGTGAAATAGGGTTACAACTTTATTCTTTGCCTGTGGACCTTTTAATATTTAAACTCTTTCCATTACCCTCAACTTATGTGCTTATATTGTCATGTATTTTAATTCTGTATTATTTTAGCTTTTCTTTTAAAATAAGACATTCAGTTCAGTTCAGTTCAGTTGCTCAATCGTGTCCGACTCTTTGCGACCCCATGAATCGCAGCATGCCAGGCCTCCCTGTCCATCACCAACTCCTAGAGTTTACCCAAACCCATGTCCATCGAGTCGGTGATGCCATCCAGCCATCTCATCCTCTGTCGCCCCCTTCTCCTCCTGCCCCCAATCCTTCCCAGTATCAGGGTATTTTCCAATGAGTCAACTCTTCGCATCAGGTGGCCAAAGTATTGGAGTTTCAGCTTCAACATCAGTCCTTCCAATGAACACCCAGGACTGATCTTTAGGATGGACTGGTTGGATCTCCTTGCAGTCCAAGGGACTCTCAAGAGTCTTCTCCAACACCACAGTTCAAAAGCATCAATTCTTCGGTGCTCAGCTTTCTTCACCATCCAACTCTCACATCCATACATGACTACTGGAAAAACCATAGCCTTGACTAAATGGACCTTTGTTGGCAAAGTAATGTCTCTGCTTTTAAATATGCTATCAAGGTTGGTCATAACTTTCCTTCCAAGGAGTAAGCGTCTTTTAATTTCATGGCTGAAATCACCATCTTCAGTGATTTTGGAGCCCAGAAAAATAAAGTCTGACACTGTTTCCACTGTTTCCCCATCTATTTCCCATGAAGTGATAGGACCAGATGCCATGATCTTAGTTTTCTGAATGTTGAGCTTTAAGCCAACTTGTTCACTCTCCTCTTTCACTTTCATCAACAGGCTCTTTAGTTCTTCTTCACTTTCTGCCATAAGGGTGGTGTCATCTGCATATCTGAGGTTATTGATATTTCTCCTGGAAATCTTGATTCCAGCTTGTGTTTCTTCCAGCCCAGCATTTCTCATGATGTACTCTGCATAAAAGTTAAATAAGCAGGATGACAATATACAGCCTTGACATACTCCTTTTCCTATTTGGAACCAATCTGTTATTCCATGTCCAGTTCTAACTGTTGCTTTCTGACCTGCATATAGGTTTCTAAAGTGACAGGTCAGATGGTCTAGTATTCCCATCTCTTTCAGAATTTTCCATGGTTTATTGTGATCCACACAGTCAAAGGCTTTGGCATAGTCAATAAAGCAGAAATAGATGTTTTTCTGAAACTCTCTTGCTTTTTTGATAATCCAACGGATATTGGCAATTTGATCTCTGGTTCCTCTGCCTTTTCTAAAACTAGCTTGAACATCTGGAAGTTCACGGTTCATGTATTGCTGAAGCCTGGCTTGGAGAATTTTGAGCATTACTTTGCTAGCGTGTGAGATGAGTGCAATTGTGTGGTAATTTGAACATTCTTTGGCATTGCCTTTCTTTGGGATTGGAATGAAAACTGACCTTTTCCAGTCCTGTGGCAACTGCTGAGTTTTCCAGATTTGCTGGCATATGGAGTGCAGCACTTTCACAGCCTCATCTTTTAGGATTTGAAATAGCTCAACTGGAATTCCATCACCTCCCCAGCTTTGTTCGTAGTGATGCTTTCTAAGGCCCCCTTGACTTCACATTCCAGGATGTCTGGCTCTAGGTGAGTTGATCACAACATCGTGATTATCTGGGTCATGAAGATCTTTTTTGTAGAGTCCTTCTGTGTATTCTTGCCACCTCTTCTTAATATCTTCTGCTTCTGTTAGGTCCATACCATTTCTGTCCTTTATCGAGCCCATCTTTGCATGAAATGTTCCCTTGGTATCTGTAATTTTCTTGAAGAAATCTCTAGTCTTTCCCAATCTGTTGTTTTCCTCTATTTCTTTGCACTGATCGCTGAGGAAGGCTTTCTTATATTTCCTTGCTATTCTTTGGAACTCTGCATTCAGATGGGAATATCTTTCCTTTTCTCCTTTGCTTTTCGCTTCTCTTCTTTCCCCAGCTAATTGTAAGGCCTCCTCAGACAGCCATTTTGCTTTTTTGCATTTCTTTTCCATGGGGATGGTCTTGATCCTTGTCTCCTGTACAGTGTCACGAACCTCTGTCCATAGTTCATCAGGCACTCTTGTCTATCAGATCTAGTCCCTTAAATCTATTTGTCACTTCCACTATATAATCATAAGGGATTTGATTTAGGTCATACCTGAATGGTCTAGTGGTTTTCCCTACTTTCTTCAATTTATAATATATAAAAAAAGTTCATTCACATTTACCTACATAATTATCACTTTGTTTGCTCGCTATTTTTTATTGCATCTCAGGCCTTCCATTTGACACTACTTTGCCTTTGCTGAAATTTTACCTTTTAGAATTATCTTTGGAGATGATCGGGCTTGCCTGGTGGCTCAGACAGTAAAAGCAGCCGCCTACAATACGGGAGACCCAGGTTCAATCCCTGGGTCAGGAAGATCCCCTGGAGAAGGAAATGACAACCCACTCCAGCACTCTTGCCTGGAAAATTCCATGGATGGAGGAGCCTGGTGGGCTACAGTCCATGGGGTTGCAAAGAGTCAGACATGACTGAGCAACTTCACTATCACTTTCACTTTAGAAATGATCTATTGAAGACAAAGTCTTCGGGGGTTTTTTGCCTCAAAATGTTTGTTTTCCTTCTTCATTCTTGAAAGATATTTTCATGAGCTGTAAAAATCTTGGTTCATAATTATTTTTCTCCAAGAACAATGAAGATGTGCTTTTACTATATTCTGTCTTCCAGCTTTGCCTTGAGAAGTTACTGGTCAGTCCTAACTTTCACTCCTTGGAAAGTAAATCTCTTATTTCTGATTCGTTTTAAGATTTTCTGTCTTTGGTGTTCTGCAGTTTTAGTAGGATTTGTTTGGATGTTGATTTGTTTTGGCTTATTCTGTTAGAGGGTTTTGAACTTTTTGAGTCGGTGAATACATGTTCATCAGGTTTATGAACATCATTAGTTATTTTGCCTTCAACTATTGCATCTATCTCCTCTTTTCTTCTTCTAGGACTACATATAGAATTATGTTAGCTCCTCTTACTCTGTCTTCCACATCTCTTAATCTTTTTTGTTCCTATTTTCTACTTGTTTGTCTTAGTTGCATTTTGGACAATTTCTTCAGCTCTGTATTTCACTTATCTCTTTAGCTGTCTAATCAGTAACTAAACATATAAATTAAAGGTATCAAGAGTTTTTAATTTCAATTATTTTTCCTTTTTCCAAATATACTAAACATAGTATGTAACTATTCTGAGGTCCTTAAAGCTCTGTTTTTACTATTTCTTGGCTTCTTTAGGTTGTGTTTTAAAGATTACTGTTGTTTATTATTGTTCTTTATTGTATGTTATTTATTTAAAAAAAAAAATTTTGTGGGGATTTTTTTTTTTGAGTCCTGGATTTCTCTCAAGAAGATTTGTCTTTGTTCTTGTCAGGTGCTTGAGGGCTACCAGTCTGGAATCATGCTAAATAAAACTCTCAACCTAGCATTTTTGGATTACCCAAGTTGTATAAATTTAGGTTGTAAACCCATGTGAGGGCTGGCTTGTGGTTCCAAGATTTTTGTGGAACTAGTTTCTTCCCCTATTACTCCAGCTCATGGTTAAGATTTGAGACTGAATTTTCCTTACCATTAGGGGTGGAGTAATTTGTATTTCCAGTATACTTTTACACTGAAGTGTGGCTTTTTGGGGTCATGGATCCTTTTAAGTACTAACTAGCATTTGTTATTACCAGAAGTGAAAGTTTGGGTCTTGTTTTTCAACTCTCTTATGTCTGTGTCCTTCCTGTTGGGGCAGTCAGGAGGATGTTCTCATTCTTTTCATTGGTTTGGCCATCTTTCTGTTTTCAGTGTTCCCCTGAAATATCTCTATATAAGTTGATAAATACATACTATATGCCTGTCAACTATAGTCCTAAGTTCTATGAGGTATCTGATAGCTCTTTAATGCATCATGTAGCTAACAAAATATTAATATTAGTGTCCATAAGGCCTTGGAGCACTGATTTAAACCACCTTTTGAGCCTTTCTAACCCCTACAAATCAGCATTTGAAATGAGGAGAAGGCATAGTTCATGAAGGCAGAAACCATTTGTATCGTGTGATAAGAGTTGATACACAGTAGGTACTTAATATGTACTTGTTGATTGATTGATTGATTGAATGAATACATTGATGTCTAGGGGATCATGGAGATAGATTGCCGTGTTGATTAGTTCCCATGGCAATGTAATTAGAACATTCCAGGTCTGGGCTCAGATGGTGGGGTTGGAAGAGAGAGGATACTATTTCAGTAGCAAGTGATCAAACCAGCATGGATTTGAGTCATTTGTAAATGAAGGACTTCCTCTGTACTGTAAAGGGCTTTAGCACACATCAGAGTAATGTAGGTCAGTAGGTAAGAACATGGACTCTGGAGTCAGATTGCCTGACTTAAATCCAGGCTCTTTAAGTAACCTTGGGCCAATTACTTAATCTCTCTGTATCTTAATTCCTTCATGCAAAAAAGAGGGATTATAGCTCTTATCTTATAGAGCTGTTGTATTAGTTAATACAAGTACTTAGGACAATGCCTGGCAGAGAAGTCCTGTGTAACAGCCATTATTAATGATGATTATTGTTATCTTTATTGTTGTTTTGAACACTAGTCACATCATTATCCTTATCAGTACATTTTCCTGGGAACTGCCTGTCATTTCTGGGAGAAAATATTGTAAATTCACACCTGTCATTTAGACTTGGACGATAACCTACTGTAGTATTTCTCTAAGAGTAAGTTAAGCACTCCTGTATCCACATTACCTTCGAGATCCTCACTGAAATATGAAATGCTGGGCCCCATCCCAGTGGGTCAAAAAGATTCTTTCTCTAAAAATGTGTGATGAAAATAAAGATTCTTCACATCCTCTGTGTGTCAGATTAGCCAGGAGCTCCTAGTTTATTACTCTCCAGTGCTCATAGAAAACCTGGAAGCAGTCTTGGAGCCTGGGAAGAGATTGAGAACGGGAGAAAAACCGGGGAGAAGTAGAAGGAGAAGTGAGCAGAGTCTACTCATGTCAGGAGGTGATCTAGTACCATCTCTTGGCCTCTCCTCAAGGGCCATGCCTCAAGGGGTCATGTGACATTTGCCTTCCCTTGCTTTAGAGATTCCTGAAACTGACTCCAGCTTGTAGCAGAGGTGATGGGCCTTGTTAGGGGAACATGTTGGAAGCAACAGGGTCGGGAAGCCTACCTTACAAATGGCTGCCTGGCCCACTGGTTGCCTTCAAGCAAGGGCCCCCAAGGAGTAGAAGGTTAACCAGACACTATGGTTGGTTGGTTGAGGGCAGTGAGTACTGGGTACTGGGTACTGAGTGTTCAGCTGTTTTACTGGGCTAAGAGCCAAATCTCAGATGTGTTTGTCCCTCCCTTTGCTCTAGTGCTAGTGTGGGGTTGGCCTTATTTCAAGCCATCTGATGCTCGAGTCCTTTGAAGGCACTAAATTGAGCCAGATGGCATCACAGAGTGCTGGGGCTGATGAGGGACTGGAAGTTTAGTACCTTTACTCTTGTCCCGCCCACTCTACATGGCTTACATTTTCTGTGTGGAATCTGTAACCCAACCTTTTGAACAATCTCTGTCATTAGCCTTTCTGCAGAGTTCTATGGAGAGAGCCGTGCAAATATTTACTTTCCATCCTTGAGTAGAAAGTCAGATGACACGTTCAGGGCTGGACTTCTAAGTCCTGAAGTACCTTCTTTGTGTACTCAGTGCTGCACTCCTTCTTCCACATGAAATTCAAGCTCTGGCTCAGTCTAAAGAAGTAGTAAATCTGGATTCGGGGACTTCGGAGCCCCCTGGGGTCTTGGATGGCTAGTGCCTGTATCATGGTAGCTAGGTGTCAGGTCAGGTCTTCAGGCTTCATGCTGCTGCTGCTGCTGCTGCTGCTGCTAAGTCGCTTCAGTCGTGTCCGACTCTGTGCGACCCCATAGATGGCAGCCCACCAGGCTCCGCCGTCCCTGGAATTCTCCAGGCAAGAACACTGGAGTGGGTTGCCATTTCCTTCTCCGATGCATGAAAGTGAAAAGTGAAAGTGAAGTCGCCCAGTCATGTCCGACTCTTCGCGACCCCATGGACTGCAGACCACCAGGCTCCTCCATCCATGGGATTTTTCCAGGCAAGAGTACTGGAGTGGGTTGCCATTGCCTTCTCCGTCAGGCTTCATAGTAGACCCTAATTTTTTTTTTTTTTTCTATCAGGGGAACAGCCTGGTATAGACAACAGACAACAGTGGTTAAGATCATGCATTCTGGAGCCAAGTTGCCTGGGTTCACATTCTGGTTCAGCCTTGAAACTTTGGACAAGTCACTTAATGAAACTCCTGTCCTTTTTCTTTTTAGACAGAGCTTTGTAAATAAATCATATTTATAATTCTCGACTCATAACAAATTTCAACATTGGTCCATACATGGCATGCTTTAATTTTATTCATAAGTACGTTTATTTATTCATGGAGAATATTATAAACAACTGTGAAACCAACCCAAGAACTTTGTTGTTGTTCAGTCAGTCATGTCCGGCTCTTTGCAACCCCATGGACTGCAGCACGCCACGCTTCCCTGTCTTTCACCATCTCCCAGAGCTTTCTCAAACTCATGTCCATTGAGTTGGTGATGCCATCCAACCATCTCATCCTCTGTTTTCCGCCTCTCCTCCTGCCTTCAATCTTTCCCAGCATCAGGGTCTTTTCTAATGAGTTGGCCCTTTGCATCAGGTGACTAGGAACTTCAGCTTCAGCATCTGTCCTTCCAATGAATATTCAGGGTTGATTTCCTTTAGGATTGATTGGTTTGATCTCCTTGCAGTCCAAGGGACTCTCAAGAGTCTTTTCCAGCACCACAGTTCGAAAGCGTCAATTCTTCAATGCTCAGCCTTATTTATGGTCCACATCAGACCTTGAGTGTAAGATGGAATTCCATATGCCTGGTAGGGCCATGGGTAGCTTGTCTGTACTGGGGTTGGAAGTTGGGTCACAAGGTAAGATAAAATGAGAACAAGGAACTTGTGAGGGGGTCTAGAACATATTCAGATACTCTAAGAGGGGGGTTCCTTAAACACTGCTGCTGCTGCTGCTGCTAAGTCACTTCAGTCATGTCCGACTCTGTGCGACCCCATAGACGGCAGCCCACCAGGCTCCCCCGTCCCTGGGATTCTCCAGGCAAGAACTAATCATCTTTAATAGTTTAATCCAACCTCTTGGTTAAGGATTCCTGCAATAGAGAGATAAGACTATAATACAAAAGCTCTCCCTGCCTACTCCCCAGAGGTAATTGGTGCTAAGAGGTATATTACTCTTTTGACCTTTTCTTTTTTTGACTTTTATAAACTTTTAGCTACATGATTAATAAATGAATACATAAAAATTCAACTATACAAATATCTAGAATCCAAGTCTAAGTCTCTTCTTCCCTATGCCAGCCTGTCCTCCCCAGTCCTGTTCCCCTGCTCAGTTTGGTAAATATCATCCCAGTCCTTTTTGTATTCATTGACAGACATCTGAAAGTATGAAGACTGGAACTTCTCTGGCAGTCAGTGCAGGGATTAAGATTTCGCCTATCCAATGCACAGGGCGCAGGTTTGATCCCTAGTCGGGGAGCCAAGATCCCACTTGCCTCACAGCCAAAAAAAAAACAAAACATAAAAAACAGGAACAGTATTGTAACAGATTTAATAAAGAGTTTTTAAGTGGTCCACATCAAAAAAAATCATAAAAGTACAAAAACTAATCGGCCCTTTTTCTTCTACAAAAAGGATCATGCTTTATTCAGTAGATTTGCTCAGTTTTGCCTGTAAATGGTTGTACCTCCTTTTTGTAAGTGGTTGCGGAGTTAGCCTTCCAGAGTATTTTTTTTTTTGATGACTCTTCTACCAGTGGACATTCGGTTAGCTCTTCTGTTATTAGATACTTCTTGTTATTATAAGTAATGTTGCAGTGAACATCTTTATGTATGCAGCTTTGTTAATATATGCACGTATTTGTTATTTTGCCATATGAGTTCATATACATTTACCTTCTTTAAATTTACTTACTTTTAAAAATTTTCCCAACTTTTTATTATAAAAATTTTCAAACATCCTGAAGAGTTGAAACAAAAGTATAATGAACAACGACTATATACTCTCAAGCTAGATTCTACAGTTGCCGGTTTTCCTTATTCACTGTCTCTGTTTTTATGTTTATGTTTGCTGAATCATTTCCCCCCAGATTGTGGACATTTTGACACTTCATTTCTAAATTCTTCAGCCTGCAGCTCTCAAGGAAAAAGACATTCTCTTATATATCCACAATACCATAATCACACTCCGCAAAATTATCAGCAGTTCTCTAATACTGCTTTATCTAATAATCTGTTTATATTCAAATTTCCCCAACTCATTCCAAGGATGTCTTTTTTTACTTTTCTTTTTAAAATCAGGATCAAGTCGACTTTCATGTTTGGTTTTGATTGTATATCTCATCAGGTTTTGTTAATTTTGCTTTTTGAAAATCTAAGGACAGCTCCCCCCACTCCACCCTCTCCTTCATAATATTGACATTTTGATGAGTCTGGGCCAGTCACTTTGCAGAATGTTCCAGATTTGGATTTGTCTGAGTGTTTGTCAGGGCACCTTGTTGTTTTTCATGGCAGCATGGTATTCTGTTCTGTGAATGCATTGTGGTTGATTTTAGGTTGCAGGCATTCCTTTTGTGGCTTCTCTAACGAGTGGTATTTAGTCCCAAGGAATTTGCAGCACCAGTAGCCATAGTTGAAGTCTGTGGTCAGTTAATGAAGATAAAGTGTTCCAAAGCCCAGCTTGGTTGGCCGGAACATTACCAAAGGCTGCAGCCTTTTCCCTTGAAGGGAGACTATTGTTTTAGTGTTCAGGCTCCTATAAGAAAATGCCATGAACTGTGTGCCTTCTAAACCTCAGAAATTTCTCACAATTCTGGAGGCTGGAAATCTGAGATCCAGGTACCAGCAGGGTCAAGTGGGGACCCTCTTCTGGGTCACAGGGTGGGAGGGGTAAGGGAGCTCTCGGCCTCTGATTTCATCATGACCTAATCTCCTCTTAAAGGCTCCACCTCCTAATACCATCCCATTGGATAAGAATTTGAGGGAGACACAAGCATTCAGACCATACAGTGATCTGATTTGATCCCCTGATTTCTTTGGCGAGGCTGCAGTCTGGGGCTGAGTTAAGAGCAGGGTCCTCCCTTTGTAATCACCCATCCTCAGTCTGCACTTCATCAGCAGCCATGGATCCTTTGGTAACACAAATCCCAAGCCAGATAGTGGGACACCCTGGGTCATGAGCCGCCTCTACTCCCAGCATGTCCTTCCCTCTTACAGCTGTTCTCACTTCAACTTGTCCTTCCCTCCTCATCTCCATGTGCTCTGGGTACCAGCCCTCCTGCCTGCCTCCAGTACCTGTCACCATCCAGTGCCTCCTGCCCTTCTTGCCTCGTCATCTTCCATCTCCCCACTGGCTCCTTCCCTTCATCTCGAACTATCTTCAGATCTCTCCAAATTCTACTGATACTCCCCTGGATTTACGACTTCCATTTCTTGCCACCTATTCACTCTTGAAAGAATACCATGGACCAGGGGTCTGTAGAGTGGGCTGCATAAGGTGTTGTATTGGGGTGTGTAAAGAGAATATCAGCATCTCTATTGCCTTTTAGAATTTCATCCTTTTTTTGTGTTTGCATTTTACATATGTGTGTATCATTTGCCTTTCAATTCTTCTCATCTTCTCCAGCCTCCTTGAGATCCAGACCTACATTCCCACTGATTGATGAGCATTTCTGCCAGGTTTTCCTATTGGGTTCACAAATTCAGCCTGGTATCACTTTGTTTTCTTATGCCTCTCCTCCTCCAACCTGCTTCCTTGGTTGTAGTCCCCAACTTTGAGAGAAGCCCTGACATGCCATCAGCCTGGAAGTTCTCTTTCACCTCTCCTCTTACTCCTGTGTACCCCCATCCATATCAGTTACTTAGTCCTGGTAATTCAACTTCCATACCTTCTCTCAAACCTTCCCATCCTATGTTCTCTTGCTGTCTCTGCCTCCAAGTTTGATTTTTTAAAATATTTATTTATTTGTCTGCATTGGGTCCTAGTTACGCCATGTGGGATCTTCGTTGCAGCACACGAACTCTCTAGTTGTGGCGTGTGGGCTTCAACAGTTGTGGCACCTGGGCTTAATCGCTCCGAGGTAGGTGGAATCTTAGTTCCCCCATCAGGGATAGAACCCATGTCCCCTGCATTGCATGGCAGATTCTTAACCATTGGACCACCAGGCAAGTCCCTCAAGCTTAATTTTGACATTGCTATCGCCAGCTGCTAACTGGTCTCCCTGCCTCTACCAGTATCCCTTGCACATTGTACAGGACCGTCCCTTACTTTCAAAGAAAAAACCAGACCAAATCCAATGCTTGATCTACAGTTCTCTCCATGCTGTTCTGCTGTGCTGACCTTATCCCTTTGTCTGTGAGCTTTCTCAACTAGACTGTGAGCTCTTGTAGGGCAGGGACTGTGTCTTCATCATGGCTGCATACCCAGAACTGGGCACATTACCTGCTACCTGGGAGTGTCTCAGTAAATTGTTGGCTTTTTCTTTTCAATTGGTTGGCTGAGTGTAAGAATGGGACTGTCATGGGTGAGAAGAGGAGAGCAGTGTTGAAATTTCTTTGAGAAATAAAGAAGTCTCCAGGAGAAAGTCTCTTAAAGATGGGCCAAAAAATGGATTGAGCTGGTAAGCTAAAGTTATCCTAGCAGTCATCTGATGAAATAGTGATTTGTGGCTTAGGGCTGTGGGCTGGCCCAGGTTGGTCACAATCTCTTGCTGGCAGCTCTTGCCAGGGTGGAATAATGGGATGAAATGAGCTCCAGCTTTTGACCCAGAGAGATCTGGCATTAGTCTTGTGAACCAGAGTTGAGATCCTGGCTTTACCACTCACTGGCTGCATTGATGTTGAAGAGGAGGATGATAACAACAGCTAGCATTTATTGAGTATATATTATATTCTAGCACTGGACCAGGAGCTCTCCATGCATTATTTCACCAAATTTTATCACAACTTGATGAGGTAGGTACTATTGTCATTCCTGTTTTACAAGATTGTGATTGGCCCAAAGGTGCATAGCAACTAAATGATGAAGCTAGAATTTCAGTCTTTTTTAAAAACATATTTTTATTTACTTATTTGGCTCTGCCAGGTCTTAGTTGTGGCATGTAGGATCTTTAGTTGTGACATGTGGGATCTAGTTCCCTGAGCAGGGATTGAACCCAGGCCCCCTGCATTGGGAACATGGAGTCTTAGCCTCTGGACCACCAGGGAAGTCCTAGAATTTCAGTCTTAACAGGCTGACTCTAGGCTGGAAATACTCATTTGGGAGTCATCAGGATATAGATAAGTGTTGAGAGCCAGGAACCTGGATAATGTTATCCAGTGAGTGAGAGTAGGGGAAAAAAAGAGCCAAGGATGTGATTCTGGGCTCCTTCAGGGTGTAGAGGAATTAGGAACATAGAGGTCATTGGTAACCTCAATCAAAGCAATTTCAGGGGAGTGGTGGGTGTGAAAATGTGATTGGAGTGGATGGAAGGATAATTCAGAGGAGGGGAAATGATGGCAGTGAGGAGACACAAGCCATTTGAGGAGTTTTGCTATTGAGGGAAACAGGTATGGGGGTGACAGCTGGAGGAGGCAATGGGATCAAGTTTTTGTCTTTAGTTGAAAGATTTTGTAGCTTGTTTGTTTTATGATGGGAATGATCTAGTGAAAATGGGGACAATTCCTGGTGTGTCCTTGAGTAGGAGAGAGGGGAAAGGATCTAGTGTGGGAACCTGGGACTAGCCTTAGCCAGTAGCATGGCTGGTTCCTGCAGAGCAGCGACAGAGGAGGCAGTGGTGGGATGGTATAGGGAGGAGGGTGATGTGACATTGGGAGCTTGTTGATGTTCTCTTCCAGCTGCTCCCTTTTCCCCAGTGAAATAGAGAGCCATGCCACTAGCTGAGAGGGAGGGTGGGGAAAGGTTTGAGGAACGCAGAACTTGTGAAAATAAGGGTAGGAATCATCCAGGAGAGATGAGAGTGCATGGACTTGGGAATGTAGTTGGATTATAAGGTTGCATTAAGGGCCCGCTCAAAATTTGCAGTTATGAATTTTAAGAGTTAACAGCATAGCTTTACGTTTTTCTCCAGCCATGCTTACTTGTGTAGCAGAGGAACGTGAAGGCAGAGAGTTCAGTTTAACCAGGAATATAGTTTTTCAAGGCAAGTAGGGAAAAGGGTTTAGAACATGTGGAAGGGAGTGATGAGCAAGTAAAGAGGTGAGGACATGAGCTTGTGGGGGCCAATAAAACAGTGGTAGGGTCAGTAGATATAGGTCCCAGTAAAGCTGGAGGATGTGAAGGGGCGTGGAGTGAGTTGGGTAGACTGGTGGTGCTAGTTGGAGAGTGGAGTGCATGACAGAGTTTACAGAAGGGCTGCAGGTGTTGCTAGTGGCGGGTGTGACCATGGGAATAAAGGGCTGAGGTGAGATGGAGGTGAAAACTCGAGGGGAATGGAGGTCAAAGCATTAGAGACTGGTGTTTGCTAAATATTGAAAACACAGAAATTTTGACAAAGGCATGTTGGAAAGCAGTAAGAAGAAGGGTCTGTAGGATGAGTACAACAAGAACAGTAGAGGGTGGGAGAGTCTGAGGACATGAGGTTCAGACCCAGGGAGTGTTTAGGAAGAAGGTAGAGAGAATGTTCTGGGAGCAGACAGGAGTCCTCTTGGCCCAGGGGTACAAGGCCACATGGGAGGGAAGGCACCCACCACTTGAGGGGGCTGCAGGGATAGCTGTGTCCTCAGAGAGGGGGCCAGGTTTTCATCAAAGTAAGAAAGTGAAGGAACTGACTGCCCAGAGAAGAGTTTGAAGATGGTGGGGCTTTGCAAATGATAGTTAGTGGGTTCCAGAGGATAGAGGGGAGGGATTTCAAGCACTGGGGAGCAGTGGAAGGTGGTCTTGGATTTAGGCTTGTAGAACGCCATGTGGGGATTAGAGTTCATGCATTGGCTGGTGACCTGGGAGTACTGGGCTTCTTATGGTGGCAAAAGTAACCAGGGACATAGGGCACACTAGGATGGGCTGTAGGGCACTCAGGGGCGGGTCATCTCCAAAGCAGAGTGTGGGTGTGTGGCTGTCAGGGCGGAAGGTCAGGAGGAAGGATGCCCCAGATCTCTCCATGGATGGAGCCCATGCACTTCATGTTTCAGGCAGTTTGACTCCAGAAGCCTGGAGAACTTTACCTGTCTGCTCTTTTAATTCTTAAAAAAAAAAAAAAAAAAGTGTTGACTTGGACATGAGAAGGATGTTACAACTTATGTAGCTAAAAACATTTTTATTGCCTTTGGCTTTCAACTGCAATGATATATGATAGTGTTTTCCGAAAAGCTCTCAGTGGGAGCTGTTCCTCTCGCTGCCCTGCCTTGGACCCACTCTTTGGATGTTATTTAACCTCTCTGTGCCTTAGTTTCCTTATCTGTCTAATGGGAATGACCATAGTCCCTGCTTCACAGGAACCTTACAATAATTAAATGAGATAACACACGTTAAGCATTTAACACAGGGCATGGCACACAAGTACTTTCTAAATATTCTTTGTTATTAAAGGACCACTAGTAGCTAGCTTCCTGCTTTTGCCTTCAGCTCTCTTCTTCCTGCCACTTCATGGTTTTCTTATGTTGCTTTTCTTCTCTTTCATCCCCTTCCGTTCCTCTCCCTGGCCTTGGCTGTCAGTGGTGCCCACACCTAGTTGAACACTCTTTGTGGCCTTCTGAGGTAGAGAACTCTTGGAATAGGAGGAGAAGCAGGCAGGAAAGACACAGTTGATGGGGGCAGTCTCCTGGCCAGCCCAGCTGAGATCTGTGACTGATGTGTCTCCAGAGCTCCAGTGGGAGCTGGGAGGTCTGTTTTGGAGGCCAAGCTTGGCCACTGTGTGATGTGGGGCCTGTTGCCATATGGGGCAAAGCAGGCCATGAGGGTGGGGATCCTGTGAACAGGGAGGGACTGGGCCTAGTCCCCAGGTGAAGGACAATTGCTGATCCTGCTGTTGCTAATGTGCTTCTGTTACCTCTCCACTTGTTACCAGGGTCTGCTTTCCACTGCGCACCCCTTTGCCCCTGCACATCTCCCTTGCTCTGCGCATGTCCCAGGTTTTAGCGTTTTTTGTAGGAGGGAAGGAGCAGGGCGTGGGGTAGCACAGTCTACAAGCTAAGACTGGAAACTTAGAGCCAGCCCGCCTGGGTTTGAATCTGGGCTGCGTCACCAAATAGTCGTGTGCCCTTGGGTAAGTTCTCTTAACTTCTCTGTGCCTCAGTTTCTCATCTCTAAAATGGAGTTAATGGGAGCAGCACAGGTGAATTAATAGGTGAACTGATAGTGAACAAATTGCTTAATGGTTCCTGGCACACAATAGGGACTCTACAAATGTTTGTTCTAGTAAAATTTTTCAAAAATTTAATTTTACAGCACTCTCGTTTCAATTTTACCAGTGCCAGAAGTTGGGTAGAGAGGTTAAGTGACTTGCCCAAGACCATGGAGCTATTAAGTGGCAGAATCAAATCGAGAACAGGGCTTTGACGGACTCCAGAGTCTGTGCTTGTGGCCGCAGCGCTGACCTGCCTCCGTGGACGTGCAGGTGTGGAGTCTGCTTTCCAGAAGGGGTGTGAGGGAGGGGACGTCAGGGCGCCCCGTGAGTCCAGGTAGAAGTTAAGCAGGGGTACTGCCTGGAGACCTGTCTGGGACCAGGAGCTGCCGGCCCTCTGCCCGGTTTTCTGCTCCCTGCAGTGGGCCAGCAACCTGCGGTCCCAGACCCCATTTCAGGAAGAGCTCTAGTCCCTTAGATACCTGAAGATTCAGCTTAACAGCCAGAGAGTCAAGCCTTCCCGAAACTTTCGCCTGCTTTCTGTGGGACTGCAGTCAAGTCAGTTAATTTATTAATAGTAGGGTGATCCCAGACCACATTGCTCTGAGGGTCCCCCATGGACCTCTTAGGCCTCCAAAGTTACCTCCTGCTGGTGGTGCCCACTAGCTGTGAAACCCCACTACCCTATTCTGCAGACTCACTGGGAACCTTGTTTCTTTTTCTGGGATTTTACATTTCCGTCTGTAAGTACAAAATAATCATCTGGGGTCCGTGGGAAATTTTCCTTCTGCGTGGGTTTTATTTTCAGTTAGCCAGAGCCAGGGTCTACAGTCCCTCCCAGCTCCCATTCTGGAGCTCTGCCATCTTTTGGTTTCACTCCTTTGCACAAGACCTTGGGTTCCTGGGTGTGGGAGCCCAGAACTGGGTCCTCTCATGAGCTCACAGGCTTGGTTCAGTGCTTACTTGTAAGGAGGCAGCTGACTGTTGCACTGGGTGTCCTTGTTTCCTTGGGCTTCCCCTTAGCGAGGGGTGTGTATATCTGTGTATCTGTGTGTATGTAGGGCTGTGTAAGCCCTGGAGGCCAGGCTTCTCGCCAGCGGCTGCAGTTCTTTTCCCGGAATTGAGTTAGCTGCCCAGCTGTTTCCACTCTCCACCCGCTGCCAAGTGTTGAAGCATGGTGCCTGTGCCAGGTTGAAAGCACACTGCACTTTGGTAATTTAGAGCTTCCATTTTGAGCAAAATGGGAAACAGAAGTGAATGAATGGGCGTGTTGGTTGGAAGGAGGGTGGGGATACTCTCTTTTGGCAAGCCATGCCAGAATTGGCCCAGCTACTTAGTCTTTGCCCAAAATTAGGGCTAACCCTGGACTGACCCCAAGTATCCAGTGGAGAAACTCTTTATTCTTGGATCGAGACTTAACCAGACTTGGCAATCAGTACCTTTAAATCTGGAAACTGGGAATAATAAATCCTACCCTGTATGTTCTTCTTGTCCAATGAGACATAAACTTTTAAGTAGTCCACCAGCTACTCAGTAGGAGCAGGAAGTTATGTAAGGCTGTGTTTCTTCAAGTATATTCTGCAGAACACTAAGTGCTTTTTTTTTTTTTTTTTTTTAACAAACTCACTGGCTAAACAAGTTTAGGAAATGCCAAGTAAACAGCGTTAAGCACTCTTCTTACTTGCAGGTCCTTAATCTACCACTAACCTACATGGTGAATTTCCAAGGGAGGAGGAGATAGATTGTATTTAACCTTTCTTAAATTTTTAACCACAATGAGTGGAGCATTTTTCAAGTACTATCTCTACAAAATGCACTTTGGAAGACCAACCTTGGTCATAGGTATAGTCATTTCAGTCTTCTCTAATTGTGAAGGGAGTTGAACTGGTTGAAGTATGTGGGGTTGCTAAGCTGTGGGTCCTTGAGAGGGCAAGGCATTCAACTCGAGAATCTCTTAGAATGAGTGCTTCCTGCTCTGAAACACCTCTCCCTCCTGTCCTTACAGCTCCCCTTTGAATTGGAGATTTACTACATTCAGCATGTTATGCTCTACGTGGTGCCCATCTACCTGCTTTGGAAAGGAGGTAAGGCCAGCAAACCCCGTCCCTGAGCCAGCTTCATACCTACCTTCTCTTCTGTTTGAGGGGGGAGTCACAACCTCTTAGGTGTCTTATCAGAAAAAAAAAACTGAGGTGCTCCCTGACTGAGTCTCTGTAGCAAGTTTCATGCCAGACACAAGGCAGTGGGAAAATGGGCATGGATGAGGCCTGTAAAGAGCCTGGTGGTTTCTCATCCTTTGTGTGCGTGAGCTCAGGGCCACTGACAGCCCGTTCCAGGGCTGAGGCCTCAGGCTGTTTGTCCGTGGTGGCCTTGGGTTTGCATGGACAGAGTTTGTCCACGCACTGCCACTTGCTTCTGCTCTTGCCTTCTCCCTGCCTCAGTGTGCAGCAGAGGGTAGAGGGACCTTGTGCTTTTTTTTTTTTTTTTTTTTTTTTTTTTTGCTGATTATATCCCTCCTCTCTGAACCAGAAAAGATACTGAAAGGGGCAAGATGTCCAGGAACTTGGGATTATGGGATTAAGGGAAAAGGCTGGTGAAGGAGCAGCGACCTTCATGTAAAACAGACCATGGAAACCTTCATTTGGTCAAAGGGAGAGACCACCGACCTGGTCAAGAGGCTGATCTGTTTGTGACCTCCCAACAACCCTTAAAACTGATCCCCTCCTTCTGTTGGGTAGTAGACAAAAGGAAAGGGGAGTTCACTCATTCTACACTAGTTGTAAGACCCCTACCTTCTTAATGTTCTGAAAGGCCCCATGCCTGGAAGTCAGCCTCTTCTAGTCTGAGCCACCAGCCTCTCTATCTTGGTTCCTGGGACTTTGCTGGGAGACTAAGCTCACCCAGGGCAGCAGGGCTTTCATTTCTATCATATTAAAAATTCCATAAAGCCACATTGACCCTAAAGCCTGCTGGGAGATGGTGGATGGTAACTGTTTCTCTCCATGGAGTCAAGACTCCCTGGTTCCTGTCAATTAGGAGTCTTCTGGCTCTATTCTTTGAGGCTGTTTTTACCTGTGCTGCCACATGGGGGCTCACATTGTCAAAGAGCACTTCTTTTTAATTTGCTCTAAACACACCGTTTTTCCTGACTGAGCTTTAAGAGAAGTCTGACTTTGCATATCCAGGTGACCTATGCCATTTCTCAGGAAAGAACTTCCTAATAATATGTAAGTCTCAGAGATACAGTCATTCTGAAGGGAACCAGGCAGGAAGGTGTCCCAGGCCTCCAGACCCCCACCGCTGATGGTTCCTGAGGTGTGGGATGCAAGTTCTGACCAAATGTGCATGGATATTATTTAAAACTATTTGTATTCTGAAGCATTATAAAAGTCTGTTGATTGGCTGAGTCAGAGTGGTCTGATAGCAGCCTTTACCTCCCATACCTCTTCAAAAATTCCCATCTGGGAAGCTACACTTCCTAGATGTGGCTGACTCCACTGCAGCCTTCTATTGAATCTATAGCTGCACTGTTTGGGGGAACCAAGCTAAGAAAGGGATTCAAATTTATACATACACACTCTGTTAGATCCAATTTGTGCGCACACACACTGTCCCTGAGTCTTTCCCTTCTCCTCTGGTGCTTGGCTCTGAAAAGAGGCTGTAATAATAGTAACAGTAATAACAACCACAGTATAGCCATCAATGCCTACTTTTCATTGAGTATTTTCTGTGTGCAGGATGCTGTGCTAGGCATGTTTTGTATAAAACAGAAAAGCAATGTATATATCTTTGTTAGCAAATAGTTTATTGTTTTTTTTAAGCCATAATGCTATTGCACACTTAATAGACTACAGTATCAGTTCAGTTCAGTTGCTCAGTCATGTCCGACTCTTTGCGACCCCATGGAAATCAGCACGCCAGGTCTCCCTGTCCATCACCAACTCCCGGTGTTTACGCAAACTCATGTCCATTGAGTCGGTGATGCCATCCAGCCATCTCATCCTCTGTCATCCCCTTCTCCTCCCGCATTCAATCTTTCCCAGCATCAGAGTCTTTCCCACTGAGTCAGTTCTTCACATCAGGTGGCAAAAATATTGGAGTTTCAGCTTCAGCATCAGTCCTTCCAATGAATATTCAGGACTGATTTAGTTTAGGATGGACTGGTTGGATCTCCTTGCAGTCCAAGGGACTCTCAAGAGTCTTCTCCAACACCACAGTTCAAAAGCATCAATTCTTCAGCGCTCAGCTTTCTTTATAGTCCAACTCTCACATCCATACATGACTGCTGGAAAAACCAAAGATTTGACTAGACGGACCTTTGTCGGCAAAGTAATGTCTCTGTTTTTTAATATGCTGTCTAGGTTGGTCATAGCTTTTCTTCCAAGGAGTAAGTGTCTTTTAATTTCATGCCTGCAGTCACCATCTGCAGTGATTTTGGAGCTCCCCAAAATAAAGTGTGTCACTGTTGCCATTATTTCCCCATCTATTTGCCATGAAGTGATGGGACCAGATGCCACGGTCTTAGTTTTCTGAATGTTGAGTTTTAAGCCATCTTTTTCACTCTCTTCTTTCACTTTCAACAAGAGGCTCTTTAGTTCTTCTTCAGTATAGTATAAACGTAACCTTGCGATGTGCTGAGAAACCAAAAAATCCATATGACTTGCCTTATGGCAGTGGTCTTGAACCAAACCTGCAGTAACTCTGACGCATGGCTGTATTTGTTCAACACCTACTGTGTGCAGAAGATTTGTGCCAGGGAATCGGAGACGAACCAGACAGGCCCAGTCCTTCCACAAGGAGTGCCTGTCTAAGAGAGAGGACAGACGCAACTGAGAGTGTCATAGGATATCTGAAGCCTTTCCACCTTCCCTGCTTTACCATTTCTGGGTTCTTGTGTGCTCTCAGCTTCCTTTCTGGCTCTTTGCTGCCATCTGCTGTTCACTTGGGGGAAATCATGAGCATTTGGGGAAAACATCTGGATTTCCTGAGGTTGTTTCACCTTCCAACGAGCCTGATGTAGGCCTTGCAGAGGGGCCATGGAACTGGAGTGAACAGAGGGAAGAGGATTTCCAAACCAACAAGCTTAGAGTTTGGGGCTTCTCTTCCCAAATAGAAGTCTTGTAATTTTCTAGAAATAACTGGTTCAGAAGTTTTTACCCAAGGCCAGACTAGCTCTCCTCTCCAGTACCCCCCATGCCAAGGAGCCCTGTGTCCCTAAAAGGCTAGGTCCTGCTTAATGGGAATCTCTCTCTCCTCATTGCTACAGCCATTTGGCACCTGCATAGTAAACGTGACCTCCCCTGTCCACACTGCTCTTTTCTTCTTCCTTCCTTCAGCCGCACTCTTGGTTTCTGTTTCCTTTCCTGTCAGCTCTGACTCTGGCCCTATGGAACTGCATGTTTTATAACCCCACCCTCAGCTCTTCACAAGACACAAAGTCCTCCCATCTCTTGCCTGAAACCCTCTAACTGAGGCTGTTGTCTCTGCTCAGCCCCATATGCCACCCATCTCGCCACTGTCTCTTCCAGACCGTTATTTCGTCTATGCCTTATGTGTGGGTGCTTTTTTCTTTACCATCCTCTTTACCTCTTTCTTTGATTACCACCACCATTCGAACCTCTTGGTCACTTCCCCTGCATTCCTGGGTACCTTTGGTCCATGGCTCTCGCACTATTTTCAGTACAGCTCTAGCCAGCATCCTGAGAATCTTCCAGTGACGACTGCTCATCCCACCCCGAGCTTCTCAATGTGTGAGCTTGTTAATTGTAGTGACTTCTGAGCCCCCTTCAGGACCTTGCTTTCCCCTAAAACTCTTCCAAGATCATAAGCATTTATGTCCTTTTCTTTGACCCAAATCTGTGCTTCTTCCAACCTCCCCTTTTCTCCAAATCAGCTTGTACCACCATGACCAGTTACTGGAACTTTCCCTTTACCAGCTCCTGTGCATGTCTCACTCCCTTGTCCCTTGCACTCAGATTAGTGTCCAATCCCAGTGCCTACTCTTAGTCTCGTGAGAAAACTTCTCAACTCTTTCAGATTTGGGCCAGTGAAATTCCAGGATCTCTATTATAATTGGGCTGTCAGCACCATCAGTCACTTACTCTGCGTCTATCACCAACGTTTCTACACACTGCCCTCAGAAATCTTGTGACAAAGCTTTGCCCCCCTCCCCAAACTTCCTGTCCAGTCTATTCAAACTTCCAGTCCTTTTCACTCTCAGTAGATGTTCTCCCAACAAATGACTGGGAAAATAAGAGATTTTCGGATGAAAATTCCCTCAACCACTTCTCTCCACTATACCCACACCCATCCTTACGTTCCTTCCTCCGATCTTGGAGGGAGTGGTGTTCCTCCTGCTCCTGGCCGTGGCCGGTCACGCCCTGTTGTTGTTCCATTGCATCCCTTCCACCGTCTCTGGAACTTCTATCCCTCATTCGGTCGCTTGTTTATCAGTGCTTGGATTTTCAGTGCTTCACTACTGGCTTTTCAGGATACTGAAGTCTTCCCTAGTCTAGATAACTAGACTAACTCCACACAACTATATCTTTTACCCTCCCCTCACATCATAAAGTAGTCCAAACAATATTTCCTAAATTTCAGTTCTTAGGACATAATATTTTTTGCCTTATCCATGTATTCACCTGTATTATTATGTATGTAATATTAAACCTATTGATTTTTTTCCTAAGATATATTTGTGTTTAAGAGAAGCTTGATAGTCTGTGAAATCCTGGATTCAGTACACTGATTTTCTGTTTTAATACAGCTTTTAACATTTTATTTATTTATTTTTGGCTGTGGTGAGTCTTCACTTGCTGTGCCCGGGCTTGCTCTAGTTGCAGTGTGCAGGCTTCGAGTTGAGGTGGCTTCTCTTATTGCGGAACACATGCTCTAGGGTGCACAGGCTTCAGGAGTTTTGTCTCGCGGGCTCACTACTTGCAGCTCATGGACTCTTGATTGCAGGCTCAGTAGTTGCAGCGCATAGTCTTAGTTGCTTCACAGCGTGTGGAATCTTCCCAAACCGGGGATTGAGACCATGTCCCCTGCATTGGCAGGCAGATTCTTAACCACTGGACCATCAGAGAAGTCCTATCTTAATACGCTTTAAATATATCACTTTTAAGTTAAAGAAATGTTTGTCTATTTACCACTTGAAATCATGTCATGAGTAGGACATAACTTTGAGTGACACTTGTCTACATCTGATGAGCCCTCCTCTCAGTTATTTTCACTCATCAGAATATTGCCATCAGGCATCTACCTCACTGCCCACCTCTTTATGGAAACAGCTCTTCTAAAGATTTCCAACAACTATGTGACCACATGTGGTGACCATCTCTCAGGCTTTATCCTGCCTGCACTCTGCTACACTGGACGTTGTTGATCACTCCCTTTTGGAATATTCTACTCTCGGGGCTTCCAGTATCCACCCCCCCCCCACTCCATCCTCATCTCACCATTCATGCCTTCCCAAGTCTCTTGCAGGAGTTCTCTTTCCTCTGTCCTCTGAGATGTTGATTTCCCCAGAGTTCTGTTCTGGGCTCACCTCTTGCTCTGCTAGTCCTGTTGTGGTCTCACGTGCTTACACAATTTAGCCACCAGCCCGTGCTGCGATGGCCATGATGTTGCCCTCGGCAGCCCTTAATCTTAGGAGATTCCTTTTCACGTAGTTCACTCCAGCATCTCTTCCTGAATGTGTCAGGCACACCACAGCTTAGCCTACCCACTTGCACTCATCTTCCCATCAGCCCTGCTTCTCTTCCTGTGGTTTTTGACAGATGGCACCACTCAGTCACTCCAGCTAGAACCTGGGAATCATCTCTACCCCCGCATCTGTTTCATCCATTCATCTAACACATATGTCTTCATCCATTTGGACTGCCACAAGCAAATACTACTGGCTGGGTAGCTTATAAACAAGAGAAACTTCTTGCTCACAGTTCTGGAGGCTGGGAAGTCTGAGATAAAGTCACCAGTGTGCTCACCTTCTTATGAGGCCCCTCTTCCTGGTTCACAGCTGGCCCCTTCTTTTTGTGGCTTCACGTGGTGGATGGGACAAGGGATCCTTTTGGTGTGAATTTTATAAAAGAAGGGGCCAGCTGTGAACCAGGAAGAGGGGCCTCACAAGAAGGTGAGCACACTGGTGACTTTATCTCAGACTTCCCAGGCTCCCTCATGGCCTAAGCACCTCCCAAAGGCCCCAGCCCCCAGTACCTTCAGTTGGGGGGTTGGAATTTTGCCACATGAATTTTTGGTGACACAGACATTCAAACCATAGCAGCATACTTATACGTGCCTTCTTTCTAACCAGGCTCTATGCTGGCCATTGGGATGCCCTGATAGGTGAAAATCAGACCCCATCCCACCCCTCCCCTCACAGAATTCATAATGTTGTGGGAGGAGCCAGGTGTGAATTGAATTATCACAGACATGAATGTTTAGTTAGAATTCACCTCTGTACTCTGAAGGAAAGGAGCATGTTTTTACAAGAGCATATGGCAACCCACTCTGGTATTCTTGCCTGGAGAAGCCCATGGACAGAGGAGCCTGGTGGGCTAGAGTCCATAGGGTCGTACAGAGTCAGACATGACTGAGTGACTAAGCACACACACGTTGTACACCTGAAACTTGTATGATACTGTAAATCAACTCTTCTTTAATAAAAGAAATAAAGGTTACCTGACCCTTTTCAATCCACCTTTCCAAAGCCCCTCTGTGACAGGCACCAGACATTGTTTCAAGCTCTTCACATAACATTAAGCCATTGAATCCCCCACCACAGTCCTTCAGGCAGGTGTTACTCTTAGCTCTGTTTTGCAGATGAGGAAACTGATATTCAGATAGTAAGTAGCCGACCCAGGATTTGAGCTCAACTTGCATGGATTTTAGACACAAGACTCAAAACATACCCCCAAACAAAAACTCCCCACCCCCACAACAAACCCCCATACCCATAAAACACACCCCACAACCCACCCAAAAACCACAAAAAACACACATTTTTCAACACACACAACCACAACACAAAAAACCCCCCACCCCCCCCCCAAACTTCACATCACATCAATAAAACAACCAAACCCCAAACACCCCCACCACCCCCACCCCACCACCCACAACCCATAACACACAAACAAATCACACCAAACCTCAAAAACCAACACAACCACAAAAAACCCCAACATAACCACACAAAAGACTACCAACACTCTACTATAATTTATTTATTCCATCTCCTCTTTGTAGACATTTAGTTTGTTTCCAGCCTCTTCCTAATATAAATAACACTGTGCTGAATGACCTTGAACCTATAATACCATTTTCCAGGTATGCAAGGGTATCTAAAGGATAAATCCCCCTAAGTGGAACTGCTGAATTAGAGAGTATATGTGTTTGTAAATTTGACAGATAGTTCCAAACCCCAAAAAGTTCTATCAATTTAAATGTTCCTTAGCAACATGGAAAAGTATCTGTTTCCACACAGCCTCACCAAAGGAGTATATTTCCAAACTTTCCACTGTTTTGCCCATTTGATGGGTAAAACTAATGGTATATTGATCCACTTTTAATTTGAATTTCTCTTACTTTGAGTCAGGCTGAGCCTCTTTATACATGTTTAAATTGGCATTCGATTTCCTCGTCCTTGAATTATGTGTTCCTCTCATGTGCTCATTCTTCTCGTTGATTTTTTTTTTAAATACAAAGTTAAATCCTGGGAGCTCTTTAGTCTTTTGTAATACACCTGCAGATATTTCCCCCACTTTTGTCATTCGTTTTATAACTTTAAAGTGAAAGTGTTAGTTGCTCAGTCATGTCTGACTCTTTGTGACCCCATGGTCTGTAGCCCGCCAGGCTCCTCTGTTCATGGGGATTCTCCAGACAAGAATATTGGAGTGGGTTGCCATGTCCTTTTCTAGGGTATCTTCCCAACCCAGGGATTGAGCCCAGATCTCTTGCACTGCAGGCAGATTCTTTACCATCTGAGCTACCAGGGTGGCTTTGCTCATGATTTATTTTGGCCATGTAGGATGTTTATATTTCTATGTAATGTATCTATTATTTCATGGCTTCTGAATTTTGAGTCGTGACTAGAAAGCCCTTCCTTACTTCAAGGTCATAAAAAAAATATCCCTTATTTTCTTTTGCTGTGTTAGTGGTTTGGTTTAAGTGTCTGTTTACATGCCCATCACCCCAAGGACAGGAGTTATTCTCTTGTTCTTCATATTTCCAGACTGAATGAAAGACTGTATAGCCACACACTGCACATTGCCCATATTCTGTTAGACATCTTACAAGCAAACATTTATTGTGCTCTTTCCATGGACTAAGCACTCGGTAAGAGTTTCATAGGGTGATGTTGAGCTGATTGAATGTGCACAAAGTTCACTAGACTTATGGGGTCCATGATATTGGATACGGGGAGTAGGGGTGTGGGGAGAATCAAATCTTCATTTGCATTAACTCCAACTGAAATGTAGTATTTCCCTCAATTCTGAATCACAGCAACCCACAGTCCTTGGGTTGCATTTGTCCTCCTTGGCATGTTGTCATTAATATAAATCAGATACTTTCTGCTTGTTGCAACTGCTCAGATATCTTGGAAAATCATTTGCACTTCATCATTACCTCAACATTTAAAAACAGTTTTTAGAAGTATTTTAATAACTGTATTTTGATACTGTTTTGTTTTCTTTTATGACCCTGTATCTCTTTATTTTTTATACTTAACAGCTTTATTTTTAGTCAGAGCCCCAAAGTGCCCAAGGAATTTGTGGCACCACAGAGGATAGCATTCCTGCAATAGAGCTTAAACTGGCATTTGAAACCACTATAGGTAGTTGCTAGGTTTGGACAGACTGGGTTCAAATCCTGCTTTTGGCTCTTGGGCTAGTGCCTTCACCTGTCTGCATATTTTCTCATTTGTAAAATGGGGATTGGTAGGTGTGTTTTGAGGAGTCAGTGAGCTCACATATGTAAAGGTCCTGACACATGGTAAGCAGTGTATTCTATTTTTCTGGTATTGTTACTGCTGCTGTTATTATTTTTAACCACTTCACTGCCTCCTGTTAATTTCAAGTCTGATCTTCCAAGTATACCATGGGTTCTTGGGCTCAGGTTGTGCCTAGCTGACTTCTGAAGCCGCAGCCTTGCACATGCAGAGTGTCTGTCTGTCAATGGACTTACCTTCGCTGACACCCCTCCTTTTAGATGTCTGTTTCTCCTTTGAGTCCCATGCCTCACCTGTTTCCTGGTTATCCTCCTTCTCTGGCTGTTTCTCCTTGGGCTCCTGTGCCCTGCCTGTCTCAGAGATCCTGGCATTCCCCATCTGTAGCTCTGACTGCAGGCCTGAGGAGATATCTATGGTCAGCCTCCTCAGTTCCATGCTTCTCCTTCCAACCTGCTCTTCTCCCTCCTCCTCTACTTATCTTAGTGCCGAAGACAAAATTCCTGCCAGCTTCCTGGATCCCCTCCTCTGCCTCACCCAGTACCAATCAGTTGAGAAGTTCTGAGGATCCAAATTCTCAAAGTGCTCGCACATTGGACGTTCCTCTCTGTCCCCACCACCCCTGTCCTAGTGCAGGGTCTCAGCCTCCATTGCTGGGAATAGCACTTTGTTTCTTGTCTCGTCTCCCTGCCCCCTCCATTACCCCTACCTCCCACCCAGTCTGCCTTCTGTCCAGTCTCCAGAATACCTTTCTAAAGAAAGCAAATCTGATCAGACTTCTCTCCACTGCTTCAAATTCTCTTGCAGGATAAAGACCAGACTCCTCCCTTATGGGCGTTCGAGACTGTTCACAGTCTGACACTTGCCTGTCTCTTTGACCTCATTTCCCATCACTTAGACTTCAGCTCCCATTACTTTACTTTCAAAGCCCCACCTGCTTCCATTGTTGCCGCCACACCCCCCTCCCCCTGCCACATATACACACCAGCTTCTCTCCTTGGGCCTGGCAAAGTCTGTGTCCTCCCCCACAAATTAGCTCAAAGGTGCTACCTCCTCTCTGGATCTATGTCTGACTTTCCTAGGTGACCTAAGGCACATTTTCCTGAAAGTTCCTTCTACTTTGAATAATTCTGTATCTAATTTTTTAATCTGTGTTTAGCCACTAGGTGGCAGTGTTGTTTTTTCATCATTTCAGGAGATGAAGATACTTAATTAAGATCATGTTTTATTTGAATTTAAATTAATGATCGTTAAATTACTAGTGTTTATTATAAATAAGATGCTATAGGATCCAGGGAGAGGATGGAGTGTTCTGAGGCCCCAGGATATTGGTCTGGTTAGCCATGGTGGGATTGGGGGATTGAGTGCCCTTCATGGAGAGGGAACTCAGAATGAAGGAGCATATTTTGAGGAAGATGATTGTACTTGAGTTTACGGTACTTCTAGGCTCATCAGTCTAAGATGTCTCAGAGGCGGTTGGGTGGAATATTCTGGAGCTCTTCAGGGGAGTCTGGGCTGGAGGCAGACTTCGATATCTTTGGTATCAAAGTAGTAGATATAAACATGGGAGTAGATGAGATGATTCAAGCTAACTGTGTAGGTGGGGAAGAATTAGGACTTAGAAAAAGGCCTTGGGGGACATCAACCTGTAAATAGACAGGAAGAAGAATGTAAGGAGATGGCAGGAATCGTCAGAACAACAGGAGGAGTGGCTGGTTTTCCTGGTAGCTAAGGCAGGAGAAATTATCATGAAAGGACTGGTGACCCCAGAGTGCCTCATTGTTTCAGAGGATTCCAGGGAAGTAAGGCCACTGGAGAAGGGATGGGAAGGAGGTGAGTAAGAGTGTTAAGGAAGGAGGGGTGAAGGGCCTTGCAGAGCCCGCTTTCCCTTCCTCCCCTTCCTCTCTGTCTAAGGCTGGGCACCTTCAGGTGCCAAGATGAAGGCTTGTTGTGAGAGGGCACATTGAAGGCACTGAAAGAAAGGGAAATTGATGACTTACAAGGTGATGACAGCTGCTGAGGATGAAAGGGCTTGGTGGTAGACTGAGAAGGGTAATGACAAGAGGAGTAAGTGTTGCAGGAAATGGGAGAAGCAGATAAGTCTAGACGGTTCCAGTGCTTTCTAGTGGAATATGCTGTGATAACAGAGATATTCTATATCCGCTCTGTTCATCATGGCAGCCACCAGCTCTATCCAGGTGTCTCCTGAGCAGATGAAATATGGATAGTGTGGCTGAATAGCTAGGACTGGAGAATTTCTACATTTAACAAACTTGAATTGCAGTGGAAACAGCTGCTGCTACATTGGACAGTGTAGCTCTTCTTCAACCTTCTGGTCGGTGGCTATCACTGAGGGGGTTCACCCTGAAACATTTCCTTGCATTTTTCCAGTACTAGTCTGTCCAGTCACCCAGTTTTCTCCAGGAGTACTCCACAGCTCGAGTGCAGGAGCAAAACATCTGGGTTGAGAGAAGGGTCATCCAAGGAACAATGAAAATGGGCCGTTTTAATGTCAGCTGAGCAGGCACCCAGCACCTCAGTGTCAGCAGGGCTGGGCTAGAACTTGCGGCTTTGCTGTTGACACCTATATGAGAGCTTACTTCTCGGGATCCTAAAAGCCAGGTCTCTTTGGGGTGGGGAGGTGGAAGGGCCGTTCTGTGCACAGGTGGCAGGTTTAGAGGGAGTTGACGCTGGTAGGGCCACCATCTTGGGTTTCCATGGGTTTCCAGCCGGATGGCTTGGATGACAGTCAGCTTGAGGACCTGTGGGGCTGGTGGCGCAACTCCCTGCTCTGGGAACTCCCTCTTCTCCATCCTTGTGGGGGTTCTTTGGTTGGTTCATCATGGCAGTTTTCATCTAAGCACTGTTTCTTAACCTGGGATCCACAAGTAGGAATTAAGCAATCCATTAACTTGGATGAGAAAAATAATTACATCTTTGTTTTCACTAGCCTCCAGCAGAAACGTAGCACATGAATGTAGGGATGAGTCCTACCTATGGCTTTGTTGTCAATAGCAATCACAGATGGCTTCCTATCATGTTACAGTTGTGGCAGACAGCTCAAAATGCTGTTTATGCTCATTACTACTTTGAAATTACAGTAGCTGCTAGCTCTTATTATTAAACACATTAGTAAAGAAGCATAAGTACTATATTACAAATCTGTTTATTTTGATAATCGTCTCTTAATGTCATTGGCTTCTTTGGTAGCCCTCAGCCTTTTATTTTATGCGTGTAAAACACTGTTCTGAGAAGGGATTTGTCAGTGTCCTCACGTACCCAGCCAGGCACAGGAAAGCTAGCAAGCCCTGCCTTCAGGCTGTTTGGAAACCCCTATATGTTTCACTAGAGGGCGCTCTTGTTTCAGACTTGGAACAGTGGACGCTCAGGCTTGAAGCGAGGTGACAAGGTTATTTTGAAGTCCAAGGGAATCCTATGTCCTTTGGGACCATCTCAGGCTTCCCAAGGGCTTCCCAGGTGGTGCTAGTGCTAAAGAACTCACCTGTCAATGCAGTGGGTATAAGAGATGTGGGTTCGATCCATAGGTGGGGAGTATTCCCTGGAGGAGGAAGGCCTGGCAACCCACTCCAGTATTCTTGCCTGGAGAACCCCACAGACAGAGGAGCCTGGGAGATTACAGTCCATGGGGGTCAAATAGTTGGATGTGACTGAGCGCACACACGCAGGAAACTGGGGTGTGAGAACCCCCATGTTGTTTGAATTGAACTTTACACTTATCTTTTGCAAAATGAGGGTTGTGATACAGCCCCTTTGCTTGCTTCTAGGACAGTTAAAGCAAGAGCACTTTGGCCTGTGATGTCCCCAGGTTTTCATACCACCCTCAGTGCCAGGTGCTGCCCTTTGTTTCTTCCTTACCCCAGGTTAGCTCGCTACCCTGCTTGTCTGTCTAGCCTTAGGATGCTGGGAAATTTCTCTTTCAATGGCTTCTCAGTTCCATTTGGCTGATGGGGTGAGGGGCAAGGGAAAGGCTAAGGGATTGGATGGATTCTGAAGTCTCCTGAGGGATTTTTTGGGTGAGGGAAGAGCGAGAAATTTGAGAAATTGGCCTTGGGTTGAGCTCTGTGAAGGAGGGTGGGTAGGTGGGTTTCTGAAGACTGTAAGACTTTCCCTGCTGAAGAGGAAGTATTTGGGGCTCAGGAGTGCTTTGTGGTAGCAGTGGATTAAGTCAAGTATTTCCTGCCTTAATTTTATCAGCTTCCAGGAGACACTGCTCCTCACATCTGGCCAGACCAGGGCCCCCCACACTGGTAGTTTTCCCTGGACCTCTTGGTACGTCTTCCTGCTCCAGAATTCCTCCTAAGGCAGTGTGGTTGGAAGACAGCATCAGAATCACCTGAGGTGCTTCTTGTTGTTGTTCAGGTACTCAGTTGTGTTCTATTCTTTGCGGCCCTGTGGACTGCAGCCCACCAGTCTCCTCTGTCCATGGGATTTCCCAGACAAGAGTACTAGTGCTAAGTCGCTTCAGTCATGTCCGACTCTTTGCAACCCCATGGACTCTAGCCTGCCAGGGTCCTCTGTCCATGGGGATTCTCTAGGCAAGAATACTGGAGTATTCTGGGTTGCCATACCTTCTTCCAGGGGATCTTCCTGACCCAGGGATCGAACCCATGTCTCCAGCAGCTCCAGACTTGCAGGTGGATTCTTTACTGCTGAGCCAGTGGGGAAGCCCATGTCTCTTGCATTGGCAGGCAGATTGTTTACCCCTGAGCCACTTCAGAATTGAGGTGCTTGTTACTAGGATGGAAATTCCAGGACCCATCCACATCTCCTGGATTCTAGTCTCTGGTACAGAGCCCAGGAATCTACATTTTCCATAGGTTCTCTAGGACAGGGGTGGTCAAAGTGTGGTCCTGGGACTAGCAGCCTAATCAGAGAATGTATTAGAAATGCGAATGTGAATTCTCAGATTCTGGATTCTAGGTCCCACCTCAGACCTACTGAATCAGAAAGTCCTGGGTGGGATCCAGCAAAGATGCCTTTTAATAAGCCCTCCAGGGGATTCTGATACAGATGGAAGGTGTAGCCTCATTGTATCAAATGATCCAAGAGCTGTCTTCCCCTCACTGAAAGCTCCCCAGAGACCCAGCCAGTACTAACTGTAGAACGTGTGTGAGGCATAGTGGGGCTTGTGTTTAAATAGTACTTTCCCCCTAAAGTGCCTCTATGTTCCTTTAGCTTTTCTATCCCTACATGCTCCTGTAAGGTACGGAGAGCCTGAGATTAGATTTCCCCCAGCAGGGCTCTGAGGCTTAGAGGGGTTTTGATCCACACGGTGGGTCACATAGCAACTGGGGAAGAACAGAAGCTGGGACCTGGGTCTCTGGACACCAATGCTTGTCTGCTAGGTCAGGTCCCCCTTTTGAAGTCTTTGCCAGCTCAGGGTCCTCACCCTGCTTTTGGCAGAGGGCTGGTTTTCTTCTTCATCCTCATGGATGAAGGTGGGTCTTTATGTGCCTTCATCGTAGGCTGAGTGTCCCACTGGGCACTTGAGGGTGAAGCCTAGCCAGAGTGGGCTCTCCAACCCCTCAGGATAAAAAAGTCAACCAAATGGACCTTCCACATGGACACCGAACTTGGGACAGTCTCCACCTCCTCCTATATTAAGCAGTCTAAAGGGTACAGTTCATTTGATCCAGTGCTTAGATGGTGGGAGTCCTGACTTGGGCCTGTACTCAATGGCTGAGGATGGGAAGTCACAGATCCATGATCATCTGTCTCCTGGGTAACTATGGCAGAAGCTAAAAGTGAAGGTTCTGGGACTTCTCTGGGGGTCCAGTGGTTAAGACTCCATGTTTCCGATGCAGAGACCATGGCTTCGATCTCTGATTGGGGAACTAAGATCCCACATGCTATATGGTGTGGCCAAAAAAAAAAAAAAAAAAAGCAAAGAAAAGAAATGAAGGTTTCTCATTTAGAGGGCAGCAAAGGTGGTATGGCATTGTTGTCGGGAACTAGACTTGTCATTTTATCCCCATCCCCAAATCTACATCTTCTCTGATGTTCCCCATCCCACTGAGTGGTACCACCGCCCACACCAGAAATCTAATCATTGGCCTTTTACCACCCCCATCCCATCCAATCCAATCAATTTGATCTGATCATTTCTCAAATTCATTCCTACTACTCCTATTTTGGGCTTCCCAGGTGGCACTAGTGGTAAAGAGCCCACCTGCCAATGCATGAGAGGTGATTGGATCCCTGGGTCAGGAAGATCCCCTGGAGAAAGAAATGGCAACCCACTCCAGTATTCTTGCCTAGGAAATCCCATGGACAGAGGAGCCTGGCAGGCTACAGTCCATAGCATTGCAAAGAGTTGAACACAACTGAAGCAACTTAGCACATAACACAACTCCTATTTTATTTAGTTCAGATCTGATCACCCCTGACTTGGTCTATTACAGTAGCTTCAATACTGGTCTCCCTGCCTCTCATCTCACCCTATTTCAATCAGCAGCCAGATGGGGAGCCCTGTCTGTTACCATGTAAAGTATAGTCTGAGGACCAGCAGCACCTGGGAGCCAGTTAGAAATGTAGAGTCTGGCCCTCATCTCCTATTTATGCCTCTATCCCCACTGGGTGGGGAGAGTGAAAAGGACGGCCATGCTGAGAATATGACATTTGAGCAAAGGCTTGCATGTTTCTGGATATCTGGAAGAGTATACAAAGCAGAGAAAATAATAATGGGTGTAAAGACCCAGAGACAGGAGTCTTTCTAGAGTATTCTAGCAATAGCAAGTTGGTCAGTGTGTCTAGAGCCATGTGAAGGAAGGGGAAAGCAGGTCAGAGAGTTGATATAGGTGAGGGACAAATCTAGGGTCTCATAGACCATTAAGAACTTGCCATTTTCTTCTTAGGGAAATGGGAGGCCATTGGAGGGTTTTGAGCAGAGTACTGACAGGATCTGAGTTCATCTTTCAAGGGATCACCTAGTTGCTATGCTGAAATTTGACTGTCCTGTAAGGGCACAGGGTAGAAGTAGGGAGACCTGTAAGTAATGTTTGTAATAAAAGAGGAAGGAGATGCCAGTGGCTTCAGCACTAACAGTAGAGGTGGAGAAAACTCACTGGATTCCAGATACATACAGAAGGTAGAGCCAACAGGATTTGCTGATGAATCAGATGTGGGATGTGAGGGAGGGGACTCACAGATAACTCTAAGGTTTTTGACCTGAGTAACTTAAATAGATTGCCATTTATGAAGATAAGGAAGGCTAGGAGAAGGGCTTTTGTGCTTGTTTATTGCTTTTTTGGAGAGGTGGGAGTGCTCTTCAGTGACCTAGTGTTGTATCAGTTCAGTTCAGTCGCTCAGTCGTGTCCGACTGTTTGCAACCCCATGAACCACAGCACGCCAGGCCTCCCTGTCCATCATCAGCTCCCGGAGTCCACCCAAACCCACGTCCATTGAGTCAGTGATGCCATCCAACCATCTCATCCTCTGTTGTCCCCTTCTCTCCTGCCCTCAATCTTTCCCAGAATCAGGGTCTTTTCCAATGAATCTGTTCTTCGCATCCAGTGGCCAAAGTATTGGAGTTTCAGCTTCAGCATCAGTCCTTCCAATGAATATTCGGGACTGATTTCCTTTAGAATGGACTGGTTGGATCTCCTTGCAGTCCAAGGGACTCTCAAGAGTCTTCTCCAACACGACAGTTAAAAATCATCAATTCTTTGGCGCTCAGCTTTCTTTATAGTCCAACTCTCACATCCATACATGACCACTGGAAAACCATAGCCTTGACTAGATGGACCTTTGTTGACAAAGTAATGTCTCTGCTTTTCAATATGCTGTCTAGGTTGGTCATAACTTTCCTTCCAAGGAGTAAGCGTCTTTTAATTTCATGGCTGCAATCACCATCTGATTTTGGAGCCCAGAAAAATAAAGTCAGCCACTGTTTCCACTGTTTCCCCATCTATTTGCCATGAAGTGTTGTATAGCATGCCCCAAACTTAGTAGCTTAAAACAGTGACATTATTTTTTCACAGTTGTGTAGGTTGACTGAGTAATTCTTTGTCATGGACTTAATATATGTGTCCAACCCCGAAATTCATATGTTGAAGTCCTAACCCCCCAATGTGATGGTATCTTGGAGGTGGGAGTCTTTGGAACATAATTAGAGTTGGATGAGGTCATGGGGGTGGGGCTTTCATAATTGTGATTAGTGCCGTGTTGAGAAGAGGCCATAGAGTTCCTTAGCTCCTTCTACCATGTGAGAACACAGCCAAAAGTTGTCTGTCTGTGGACAGAGAAGTGGGTTCTCATCAAACAAGTCTACCGGGGCCTTAATCTTGGACCTGCCAGCCTCCAGAACTATGAAAAATTAATTTCTAATGTTTAAGCCACCCAGTTTATGGTATTTTGCTATAGCTGCCTGAACTAAAACATTTTTTTTCTACTTACTGGTCCTGCCTGGACTCAACTGGTACAGTTAGAATGGCTGGGCCTCTCTATTGACAAGGCGTTTCATGGCATGGGGGTCTCGGGCAGCATTCCAAGAGGGCAAGCCCCACTGCATGAGAATTTATCAAGCCCCTGATCCCATCTTTTTGAAGTCCCATTGATCAAAGCAAGTTGCCTGGCTTAGCCAGATGGGCCATATGGCCAAATCAGTGTGGGAAAGGAATTCATAAGGGTGTGGATACTGGAAACCAGTACTGTAACGATCTACCATAGAAGCCGAAATCAAAAGCTGGGTTTAAGAGAAAGACGCCCATTTATATATCCAAGTGCAGATAGTGAGCAGACTGTGAGCTGTGTGAGCCTGGAACTCAAGGCAGAGGTCCAGACTGAGATGAAAATTTTGGAGTCATCAGCAGGTATTAAAGCCATGCGATTGGTTGACATAACCTAGGGAATGAAAGTCTGTAGAGAAGAGAAAAGCTCTTGAGTTCTGCAGCCTGATTCTCTCCATCATTTAGAGGTCAAGGAGCTGAGGAGGAAGCAGTAACAGAGATCAAGAGGAAGCGGGCTGTGAGGCAGGAGTGGGGGGAGCTAAGACAGCAGCATCCCAGAAGCCAAGTGAAGAATGTTGCAAGACACAGAGGGTGCCTAAGATGAGGCCTGAGAATTGGCCATTGGATTTAGCGATGGAAAGGTTATTTGTGACCTGGACAGGAGCTGTTTTGGTGCAGTGGAGGTGGGGTGGGTGGGAATGGGGAGGTAGGTGCGAAAGTCTGATTACCTCAGGTTGAAAGAGAACTGGAAGAGAGGAATTGTAGACATGGCATTATAGGCAAGCGATGCCCAGTAAAAGCTTGGTAGCAACATAAGTGATATCAAATGTCCTTGTAGACACACTAAAGAAAGGTAAAAGAAATGGATGATATTAATTTTAATAATGTAATTGATATTTAACCCACTATATCTAAAATTAATTATCCTTCCCAAATAATCTGTAAAATTATTACTGGGATATTTTACATCCTTTGAAATCCAGTAGTGTAGTTTTTTACACTAATAGCACATCTCAGTTCAGACTAGCCAAATCTCAAATGTTAACTCTCAATATTAATCTCAATGCATGGTAATGGCTGCCGTATCAGACAGGGCAGGTATGGAGAATTCTCTCAAGGAGTTTTGCTGTAAAGATGAGCAGAGGAATGGAATGTGCAGGGCTGAAGTGAGGTCAAGTGTGTGTGGGTTTGTTTTACAATGGGAGCTGTTGGTTACAGTGTGTTTAGTTTATATGCTAATGGGACTAATCCGGTAGAGAGGAGGAACTTGATATAAGAGAAAGAGGAAAGAGTTTTGGAGAAATATTGAGGAGGCAAGAGCGGGTGGCATTGGGATACAAAAGGGAAGGCCTGCCTTGGGCAGGATCCTGGGCAGTTCATCCATGGGAACAAGGTGAAGGCAGAGAACATTGGGCACCAACGTGGATATGTGCTTAGATGTGATCATGAGTGCTTATGGGAATTTTTGTCTGATTTCTTTTTTCTCAGTGAAGTAGGAATCAGGGTCCTCATCTGAGAGTGAGGATGGGATACAAGTATTGAAGCTCGGAGAAGCGAGGAGACAGTATTAAATTGTGACCTGAGAGATTGAATGGGCTGGGGGAGTGTACTATGATTGCCTGGCAACACGAAAGATGCACTTCAGGTGTGTGATCATGAAACTGAAATGAGAACAGCCAGCACTGTTGTTTTTCTCCAGCCACATTCAACTGTGAGGTGCAAGCAAGGGAGGAGAGCAGGTTGGGACTGACTTAAGCTGGGCTGGGGTTTTTTCAAGATGAGTACAGGCATAATGAGAGTTGCCATGCCATCAGAGGTGTAGGTAAGGGATCATTCGAGTGATGGGCCATGGAAATGCAGGAGAGAAGGGACTGTGAGGGACAGCAGAAAAAGATGGTAAGACCCATGGATCACAGATTCCAGTGGGGTCAAAGAAGTGTTGGGGTCAAGGTTAGAGAGGGTCAGCTGGAAAGATACAAGTGGTGGGTGGAGAGGGAATACTTGGCTTAATGAGGGGCTACAGATATTCATAATTATAAGATCTCAGGCATGACCTTGAGAATGACTGGCTGAGGTGAGATGGGGACAAAATCATTGAGGAGAGGAGCTGAGAGGTGAGGGTTCCTATTAGATACATACTGAAATTATCAAGAGCTATGGCAGTAGTGTTTTTAGAGAGATGGGTACTGAACCAGGTACTAATATCCTTGAGCAATATTGAGAGCCATGACCTGTACATCTGTAGGCAGCTATAAAAGGGAAGGGTAGTTGGTGGATGGTACAGTATGGTAGTTGTGGGGTTTTCGAGAGAAAGGAAGGCCAGTGGTCTGGAAACAACAATGCAAAGAAAGACATTTCCTACTCCTGCCAATGCAGGAGATGTAAGAGACTACAGTTCCATCCCTGGGTTGGGAAGATCCCCTGGAGGAGGGCTTGGCAACCCACTCTAGTATTCTTGCCTGGAGAAGCCCATGGACAGAGGAGCCTGGTGGGCTACAGTCCATAGGGTCGCAAAGAGTTGGACACGACTGAGCAACTTGGCTCACACTCTTCCTATATGAGCCCAAGGGAAAAAAAAAACAATGACTGCTTTACAGTACTAGAGATGAAGCAGGGTCCTTGTGTCAAGTGGTAGATCATGAAAGAGCAAAGGGATGTGAAAGGGTCATTCAGAGAATTGATTGAGACACTGGGAGTGTCTGTGGCTGATGATTTCTCTGTAACTTTGCATATCCTGTTCCCTTTTCCTGGCATTCTCTTCCTTACCTTATGTAAGTGAAGGCTTTTCTTCAGTCTTTTACCACTCAGCTCATGCCTCACTACTTTCCTGAAGTTGCTCCAGCAAAGATCACCAGGGGTCAGCATGTTGCCAAATCCAGTGGAAATAGTTGTATTTATTGCACTCTGTAGGGAAGTGTGTTCCCAGCAGAGTTTTCTGTGATGATGGGAATGTTCTATCTCTTCCCTGTCCAGCATGGTAGCCACTAGCCATGTGTGGTTATCAAGCAATTGAAATGTGACTGGTGCTACTGAGGAATCCAAGTTATAATTTTACTTCATCTTAACCTATTTAAATGGAAATTACCACATGTGGCTTGTTAGAATCTTTAATCTTGTTTTCAGTCCTGTCTTCTCATGGATCTTCTTTCTCCTGGCAGCTATTGGTGTTCTTCAGGCTCTGTCCTTGGTCCTTGAATCTCTTTCTGTGTACTCTTCCTTGTTGATCTTACCCATACCCCAGGCTCTATTTCCAGGCCATCTCCCTCTCCTGAGCTCTAAACCTGGGGTACCCTGTAGGCATTCAGTGTCAGCATGCCCCCAACCTGAGCTCTCCTCTCCCCTAAATCAATTCCTCTCTGTTACCGAACTCACTGACCTGGGGGGGGGGTCACCCTAGAAACCTCCTCCATGTCCAACAAATCGCCAAGTCATCCATCTCTGCAGTGGCACCCAACCTGGTCTTCAGTCTTATCCTTTTCCCACCCATCATCCACGCTGCTACCAGAGCAGTCAAGCTAGCTGAAACCGAAATCTGATCTTGCATTTGCCTGTTTGAAACATCTCAGTGGCTTCTTCTTGTGTAAAGGATAAAGGCCAAGTTTCTGGGCACAGCAGACAAGGCTCTTCATGACCTGAGCCCTCTTGCCTGTCTCTCCAGTTTCATTTCTTGGCACATGTTCCCCTCCCACTTGATGCTCCAGCAACACAGACCTGCTTGGGATTCCATGCAAACAGCATGCAGTTCCATGCCTCCATGCCTTTTCCCAGGTTGTACTCGTTGCCTGGAATGTTCTTTCCTTCATTTAAGCTCCTGTCTGCATCTCCTCCTTGTTCTTCAAAACTCACCCCAACTGTTATCTTCTCCAGCTCCTTTTCCTCGGTGTGCCCATTACTTAGTGGTGCTGACCTTATCGGGCTTACCAGGTGGCACTACTGGTAAAAAAAAAAAAACTCACCTGTTGATGCAGGAGACACGGGTTTGATCCCTATGTTGGGAAGATCCCTTGGAGGAGGAAATGCAATCTGCTCCAGTATTCTTGCCTGAAAAATTCCATGGACAGAGGAGCCTGGGGGCTGCAAAGAGTTGGACATGACTGAGCATGCACACACAAGGCACAACTTATCACACTGTCTCATTGCTCACAGGCCTGCTTGTGCCTCCGCATCCCCACTGCCTAGCATGGAGTCTGCCCAACATGTACCCAGTCCATGTTGAATGAATGGATGGCATGTAAAAGTGAATGAGTTGAGTGGAGTGGGAAGAAGATTGGTGAATAGGATGCCACCTTGCCCTGTCTCATCCCCTTGGTGTAAGGCCTTTCCATCTGGGATTAGAGGACTAGAGAACAGGCCCTTGGGAGAGGCCTCTGGGGGTCTGTCGTGGCTGCTGGTGCACATTGACATCTCTCCCAGCACTAATAAAGCTTCCTTCTGGCAGAAATCGATTTCAGAAAAAGCTATTATCTCGGTTTCCCCCTACCTTTAGAGCTGAGATGCTTCTATCCTCCTGGGATAGAAGATGCTAGCAGCAAATGTCACATTTATTTTTTCTTAAAAGTTTAAAAAAAGTTTTATGTGTTTAATTTTTCTGAAAGTGCTTAAGCTTCTATTTTCCCTTAAAAGAAAACTGGTTTTTTGCTGAGAATTTCCCAGGGGCCACATCCGGGTATATAAAAAAAGAATGATGTGTGTTTGCATACAGTTTGCATATATCTGTGTAGACTGGGTCTTCTGTTCTCATGGTGCTTTCTCTTTTTCTTCTTTTTTAAGAAATTGAATATTTGATCACCTTTGCAGTGAAAAAATCCATCAGAAGTGAAAAGGCAGAGGAAACCACAGTTAGAGTCCCCCTTCATAGAAAAAGCTCACCTCTTTACAAGATTCCTTGCCTTCTAGTCTTTTATGAGATTTTGGATGGCTGTGGTTGCCATGATAAAAATAGCAGCTGCCATCTGTGTGCCAGGCTAGCTGCTGTGTTTACTTTTTTATATTTCTTACTCCACTTAGCAGCCCTGAGAGATAGACGTTACTACAGGAAACAGGCTTAGAGGGGTGGCGCAATTTGCCCAAGGTCACCACTCTAGGCCATGGCAGAGGCAGTATTCACACCCAAGGCTGTCTGACTGTAAGGCCTTTGTTTTAAACCACTAAGCCACATTTCCCATCATTGACATACTGTTTGGTTCTGCCACTTAAACTTGGCATCACGTGCCGGGGACTTTTCTGCACAGGTATATAGTTTGTCTGGTTGTCATTTGAATGGCAGTGACTATTGCATAATATTGAGGCACCAGAGTTTACTTATCTCCCCCATTGGTTTGTTTCCCGTGTCCCAGTACAGTACATAATGCAAGTATAAGTGTCTTTGTGTAAATAAAGGCTGTTGGCTGGGTGTTTGAGGTATTCAACAACAGTCCTCAAAATAACATTGTTGAGCCAAAAGGTTTAGAGTTTATAGATGCTCCAGAAAGTCTGTATCACCCTTTGTAGCAGTGATTGTTTTTGGAGTGCCTACTGTGTATCTGGTGCTGGAGGTGAAGTGGTGATTCAGAAACTGCCCGCCCCTCAGAGACCTGATAGTCTGACTTGAGATGGATTTTGTTGTTGTTCAGTCGTGTTCGACTTTGTGACCCCATAGACTGCAGCACACCAGGCTTCCCTGTCCTTCATCATCTCGGAGCTTGCTCAAACTCCTGTCCACTGAATAGTGATGCCATCCAATCATCTCAACCTCTATCATCCCTTCTCCTGCCTTCAATCTTTCCCAGCATCAGAGTCTTTTCCAGTGAGTCAGCTCTTCCCATCAGGTGGCCAAAGTATTGGAGTTTCAGCTTCAGCATCAGTCCTTCCAATAAATATTCAGGATTGATTTCCTTTAAGACTGACTGGTTGGATCTCCTTGCTGTCCAAGGGACTCTCAAGAGTCTTCTCCAACACCACAGTTCAAAAGCATCGATTCTTCTGTTGTCAGCCTTCTTTAGAGATGGATGATGCAACACAGAATGAATGGTAGTCAAGTTGGGGTTTGAACTAGAGGCAGTAAGAGCACTGAGACACGTGGGCCCCCTGGCAGTGCCTGAGGGCTCCTTCCCCCTACCCCCTTACCATAGGGTGGGACAGGGGACAGGGCCTTTAGGGAAGGACAGGGGAGGGTTGCTGAAGCGTGACTGAGGATACTTCCCTGTCTGGTCCTTCCTGTCCCCCCTTCCCCCCAGCCGCCACGCACAGGGTTGTCACTGCTGCCCAGATGCCACCAGGGGGAGCCAAGCAGAGGCTGGAGGGAAGGGACACCTGGGAAAACCTGCTCAGCAGGGTTCTAAGCACCTGTGGACCCTCCAGGTTCCCTCTTCCCTTTCATGTCCTCAACAGCCAGGATGACAGCACAGTGCTCAGTTCCCACTCACTCAGGAGACAGGAAAATGCACCAGTGTAAGTGCATCCCAAGTGCTGTGCTAGGTGCAAGGAACTCAGAAAGGAATCCCACTCAGTCCTCAACTCTGAGGCCCACATCTAGATGGGCAGACAAAGATCTGGTACTGTGTGGTGTGATGGAGGTCTGGAGAGGTGGCAGTGAGGGCGTTGAGTCCCTTGGCACTGTCTGAGAGCCCAGTACTCTGCTGTTGACATTGGCTGTGGTGCTGCCCATCTCTTGGCCTCAGTTTGTCCATCTGTAAAGTGGACAGATGAGTCCGACTCTCGCAAAGGGCTTTCTGCCTCAGGTGTGCAGTGATCTGGCACCTTGTTCACAGAGCAAGCCTGAGCTTCTTCCCCAGAAGACCCAGCAGGCTTCAGTCACCCTGTCTCCTCTCCTCACCCTCCCCACTGTGGTGTTCTGCCTCTGGCTTTCTTCCTAGCTCTGTCTGTATAGGCTCCTGTGACTTTGATTACTGTCCTGTGCTCATGACACCTGTGGCTGGATGCTCTGTCCTGTCCTTTTCACCGAGATTGCCATTCATATCATAATGAAAATAATCAGCATTTGTTAAATCCCTGATGTGGCACTCCAGTCATGGCTTAAATGATCTTATCTACCCTATGAAGTAGGCCACAACACCCTATTTTGTAGATGAGTGAAATTGAGTTTGAGATACTGTGGCTGGCCCATGACCGTGAGGTCGCTAAGCAACCAGAGCCAGGATTTCAGAACCTATGTCTGCCCAGCTCCAGTGCCCACACCGCCGCCCCCATCACGCTGTATTTCCCAGAGTGCATGCAGCCCAAGAGACACTTTCACTGGGGTATTTCATGGACACCTCAATTCCAGCATGTCTAAAATTGGCCTCATTTCTCCACCTTCTCTCCCAAATCAGCCTTTTCCTCTCTTCTCCATCACAGCAAGTGGCACCATCAACCCAATGATGCCCAGCTAGAAGCCAGGGCCACTGTTGTTATCTTCAAAGCCATCCATCCTCCTCCATCTTCGGGCTCCAGAAGCAGTCTCTTTCTTGGTTGCCCCACGTATTCTAGCCCATCCCTTACACCGAGGCCAGGGTGGTCTTTTTCAAGCACACATATGATCAACCTCACTTTCCTGCTTCAGACACTCTCTTCTGCTTTCTGTGGCTCTGCAGCAGAGCTCGAAGCTGACCACCCCTGGGCTGAAAGCCATCCAAGAAGACATGTTTTGTTTGGTCCGTTGAGCATTCTTAAAACATTTTGAATTATTTGCCAACATTTAAAAATCAGGAAATTCTGTATGAAAGTTCCCCACTTCTGGCTTTTCTTGCAAAAGTAAAAACACTGTCAGCTCTGGGCCCATGTTTCCCTAGGGCAGGGATTGGGTGGTGCTGAGTGGGGACTGCCCTCTTCAGGAGGGGCCTGGCCGTTCCAGTTGGCTGGTCTCCAGTATCCCTGATGGCTCATTGTCCCCGGTCACTCCCGTGCTCCCAGTTAATTGCCTGCCTGAGGCTTCAGGCATTTAGTGTCATGACCCTGCAGCACAAAATGAAGCCCAGAGCCCTCAGCATGGCTCCTAAGGTCCTATGTGGCCCAGCTGGGAGCAGCCTAACCCTACGAACCTCTGAGGCCTATTCCTGCTCACTGCCCCATCACACTAGCCTCTGTAGTCTCAGTGCGTCCCCATAGTTCTGTGAATTGGCTCACTCCCAGAAATGTCTGCTTTCCTAGGCCCCTCTTTTAGTCCCATTTGTCCTATAGGACTCCACACTGTGACCCCTCTGCCAAGGTGAGTTCCATCCCCCCATTATACGTGGCACAGACCTGGGTCATCGCTCCGGGTTCTCACTGTTGCCTAGCTTGTCTGCCACCTCCACCAGATCATGAGTCTGAGGTGGCAGGGAGCCCACCTCCTTTATGTTCCTATACCCAATGCTTGGCACAGGGCTTGGAATATAATAGGTGTCTAATAACTGGTGAATAAGTGGATGGATCCGTGAAAGACTGACTTGGGAAAGTACTTCTCCTTCTGTTGCTGCCTACTTGCTTGAGATGAGCATTCCACGTTTCTTTCATTGTGGAGTACCCCCATTATAGGATGCCTGCACCCAGAGCATTCTATGAGCCATTCCCCTACTCTGCAAGGTCTAGCATATACCCAAGCCTACTGGGATGGGAGTTCTGAGTGAGGATAGAGGACAAATACATAATTTTTGCTGTTCCAGTGGGAGAGAGTTGTCTAAAGATCAGGAAATGGCATGATGATTGGATATGGCATGATAACTGGATATGGCACATTCTTTAGTTATCTGAAAGATAATAATAACAATGCAATAATGACAGTACCTGACACATACTGAACACGTTCATTGCACCAGATTCCATCCTGAGAGCTCTCAACATATTCTTTCCTTTACTCCTCACAACTACTCTTGGAAGTAGCGCCATTTTAGAGACAAGTAAAGTGAGGAACACGGACTTTAAAGAATATTTCCTGGGTCAAACAGGCAGTAACTGGTAGCATCCAGGTTTGAAACCAGATCTGTGTGACAACAAAGTTAGCATGCTTAACCACCATGCCACACTTCCTCAATGATGGTTCTCTTTAGAAACATGAGGGGACTGATTAGAATAAAGGTGAAAATGAAGGCTGTGCAATTATGTATACCGTAAAATTCCAATCTGTAATCAGCAGAAGAAAGAAAAGAAACTCCCAAGGCAAAAAGAACCAAGGAGACACACAAGATTCTAACAGTGGTCACATTCAGCTAGTAGAGTGTTGGGGGTGTGTTTCTTCTTTTCCTCCATCTCATTTCTACCTTTTTAACATTTTCGAAATTTCCTTTAGTGAGCATATGCAATTGTCCCTCAGTATCCGAGGGGAACTGGTTCCAAGACCCCTGCAGATATGAAAATGCAAGGATGCTCAAGCACCTCACATAAAATGGTGTGATACACTTGGCTGTCTGCATCTGCGGATGTGGAACCCGCAAGATCAACTAACCATGAGGATCAATCCAATTGGTGGAACCTGGGGATGTGGAATCTGTAGATACCAAGGGCCAACTGTGTTACTATTATAACAGAAGTTAAAAAAAAATCCTCTCTGGAATGTCCCCAGCATTATGTGGCAGAACAGAGGTTGGGAAGAGGTGATAAGAGTCACCCAGCTAATCAGTGGGGCTGTCTATTGAGCAGCTGTCGCAGGGCAGTGAGAGTGGGTAAAACAGCAGATGGCAGCTGTGGCCTCAACACCTGCACCCTCGGGGGATGAGGGAGGAGAAGGATCACCACCCCTGCTGTCTCACCATGTCCCTTTTTCTCCAGGCGCTTACACCCCGGAGCCCCTCAGCAGTTTCCGGTGGGCCCTTCTCTCAACTGGCCTCATGTTCTTCTACCACTTCAGCGTCTTGCAGATCCTGGGCCTGGTAAGCTTGGTTCTATCCCATTCTATCCCTTCTGTTTGGAGTTCTGCATAAATCTTGATAATCCTGGCTGGCGCTGGGGTATATCATTTTGTTTTGAAAATACGAGATGCCAAAGGCCACACTGTCAGATTGTTGTGTCTGGGTTGCTGATTTACAATCCACAGCTTTGGCCTCTCCAAAGAGCTTTCTGAATCCTTCAGTAATGACTGTTTCTTTCATCCCTGGAGAGGCAAGGAGGCCCTTCACTGATGGCCACTTGGGTCGGAAATAGTGAGCTGCACTGGACAGTGGTTTGCTGTGGCCTGCGTGGGAGGCAGGACCCTAACCCTGGCCCTGGGGGAGGCTTCTGACCTTGGGTCTAACACCAGGCCCAAAGCTGCGTGGCCAGTGGAAGTGTGGTGTCGGGTGACCCCCGTGGCCTTCTGGGATGTTCAGACCTACCTGGAGTGTGGCTGATAGCTGGACTCAGTAGTTGAGTTATCCAGAGCCCAGGATTGCTCGGTGCCCAGGTGGTGTATCTGTTGGTGGCAAAGTGAGTAGCAGTAGGCTGGGGCTTGGGTAGGGAGACCCAAGTTCAAGTCCTGGCTTTGCCACTGCTCTGGGTGAGTCACGTTATTCTTGAGGGCAGTGTGTTCTCCACCCGTCTGTGACACGGCACAAACCCTCCATCTCTCTTGAGAGGTGGGGAGGACTTGTTTTTAAGAGGAATGGGCTTGAAGGACTTTGGAAGGCAGCTGTCGTGGCTGTCCTCGGGGCAGGAGTGGCATATCTGGTTTTGTGTGCGAGCAGCATTAAATGTACCGTTAGCCGCGTGGAGTCTTGCAGACCTGGCTGGACTAGGGCACGTAACTGATGTCACCAGTGCCTTTGTCGAAGCAGTCATTTTCTCTTCCCCACCCTGGTGTGTTGCTCCGTTCCGGTTGGCCTGGGGGTAGTTTGAGCTCCTTGCCAATAGCACGGATGCTTGCTGTGCTCTCGGAAGGAAGCAGTGTGACCATCATGCCCTTACCTTCACACCTGTCTCCACTGTGACTCCTTGATTCCACAGGAGTCAGTGTCTCCATGTCACCATACATCCCATGCTCAGCCTCACCTCCAGACCTCGCTCAGGCTATGCCTCCTACATGGGAGGCTCTGTTCACTCCATTCCTTATTACTCCCATCCATCCTTCATGAGTCCATTCAGAATAGTGTGACTTCCCTCATCAGATCTTATCTGAGGACTCTGCTGCCCCCGTTCTGTACACGCCTCAGATCTTATGGTGGGCAAGAGCCAGTGAGCACCGTCTGGTTTGAGGTCAGCTGTGGTAGACCGATCATCCCAATTTGATTGGTTCCTAGTTACACAGAGGCAGGGACCATGCAGCTGATGGCTGTCTTATCCCATAACACCTCTCCAGGTCTAGGCACATAGTAAATACTTAGGAACGTCAACGGACTCTGGGCCCAATCCAAAGGCAAGACCAGCTTTTCCACTGGATGGCCTCCTCCATCACCTCCAAAGGGCTCTAGCCATGACCCAAACTTAGGGGAGAAAGATCCCGCTATGAACAGGTGGGGATTTGTCAATCCCTCCTTGTCTAGTCCCCCTTAGGTAGACACGGCTGAACTGGCAGAAGCCAGAGAAAGCCTCAGGATGGTGAACGCTCACTCTACCTCCCTTGTCCCTGCAGGTCACCGAAGTGAATTTGAACAACATGCTGTGTCCGGCCATCTCAGACCCATTCTACGGCCCCTGGTACCGCATCTGGGCCTCGGGACACCAGACCCTCATGACCATGACCCACGGGAAGCTGGTCATCCTGTTCTCATACATGGCTGGGCCCTTGTGTAAATATCTGCTGGATTTGCTCCGGCTTCCAGCCAAGAAAATAGACTGAAGGTGCTTGTGTTTTTTTGTTTGTTTGTTTTTGTTTGTTTTGTTTTGTTTGGGGTTTTGTTTTGTTTTTTTTCTCCCCTTGAGGAAACAAGTCCTGACTTGACTTGTAGGACACCCAGTTCTTGGTGAAATCATGGGAGAGGGCAGTAGCTCGTTCAGTGTATTTCTTTTTCCCTCTTCTCTGCCCCTTTCTTCCAACATGTTTCCTTCCCCACCTCTTCCCCCAGGATGGCTCCTGGAGCCTGGGCCGTAGTGCTGAGGGCTCTCTCTCCCTGCTCCTTATAGCCTTACGTGGTGAGACAGTAGTCAGTGGCTTTCACTCTGCTTGTTGGTGCTTTAACAACAGCTGGTTGAGGAGAAAGGGAACAACAAGCAGTAGTTCTTTTGGCATCAAAGTGATGAGATGCGGTTGTGTTTGATTTCTCCACTGCCAGGGATCTCCAGGCTTACGCTGGGGTCCCCTTTTGTCTCCAGCACATCCCCCACCCTAAGGGGACCGAGGCCTTGTTTCTATACCAGCGGCAAGCCAAGAGCCAAGGGGTTTCCCAGCTCATGGCCAAAATAGAACTGGCCGGATTCTTCCCACTGGTGTTCCATGACTTAAAGCAAGCAGCCAACCAGTCACTCCCTCCAGATACTGCCAGAGGTGGGGTTTAGGGGTGCTACTATCCGAGGGGCTAGATTCCACTGAGGCCCGTAAGTGCTGTTGCAACAGCAAATCCAATGGGAACTAGGTCAAAATATCCACAGCTAATACTAGTTTGGGACCTTAGGGAGATTCTACTTGAGAGCTGAGAACGGACCCATATCCTGGTCAGAAGTGAGCATAGAAATTACTCAACAGAAGTGGTAACTTAAGAAAACTGTGATTTGAATCATAGGCTTGCTTTTAGTTTAATGTTGATAACAGATGACATTTTAATTTTGAGCACCTCTTAAATGCTCTCTCTCTCTTTAAAGGCAGCTTCAGGGAAAGATGAGCTGGACTTGGGCTTTTTTGGCTTTTGGGGTTTTGTTTCTTTATTTGTTTTGGGATGTTTGACTTCGGAGAATCCTTGAATTAGGGCCTGTCTCTGGAGGACACCTGTCGATCCATTTCGTGGTTTTACAGAATATATGAGCATCCTAGGTTTGGGAGGATACAGGTCCTGCAATATTGTTTCCCTAGGACTAGATGTCATCACTGCAGCCAGCATCAGAGCTGAATCGTTTGGGGGAGGGGGGATGTCACATGCTCCCCACCCCGACAGCACATGTCTAGATTGAAAGACAGGTACCAAAATATCAGGTCCCGTTGGTTGGATGTTCAAGTGCTCGCAAAGGAAGACCTTTGGCTGCAGGATAGCCTCAGTCATACACGGACCTCAAGAAGGGAGGTGGTAGCATTTGCTGACTGTTTGTCGGCACTTACTAAGAAGAGATTACTTAATAACAGAAAAGCTAGTTCTGTGACCTTCTCTGATTGCCCCCTCCCCCACCCTGTCTCCCAGTCTAGGCAACCCACTTGCCCTAGTTCAAGTATTCCAGGTGTTACTGTTTCGGACCTAGATTGAGTTTCAGTGACTCAGTAGTCATTATTTTAGCAAGTGGACTTACTGGAGGCAGCAGAATGGAGGAGATTCTCTTCTAGCAGGGCGAGGCCAGGGGAAGTGTCCATGGAGGGGCCCATCTCTTTGCAGAATGACGCTGGCATTGATGCCATCAATCCCCAGGGTGTGGGGTTGCAGGAGGAGGGCATGTTCTGGGTTGCCACCAGAAGAGGTACTTCTTGAGTGGCTGGTTTCACCCCACGTACTGGCTGTGCATGGGCGTGGCCAAGGAGGCCAGGATAAAATAAAAGGTTGGAGTGAGGTCATAGGAGGAGCCCCTGAGGGTCTGTCCTGTGCCATGTTGGAATCTCTGCCTCAGCTGGGGGCCAGCAGCCTGGGTGGCACAGACGCTGTGCCACCAAGGGCACAGTGGCAGAGCACTCTCTTCCTCCCTGTCTCCGGCCTGGTGTGGGGTGCCAGTCAGCTCGCGCTTTCCTCACATTGGCCTGCCTCCAAAATCTCGTCTTTGCCCTGGCTATGGCTCAGTGTCCCTGGCTGGCTGGCACTTCACTGCTGCTTGGCAGGAAAGAAGAAAGTGTAAGCCATGTGCCTGGCTTGGCCAGGCCAGCAGCAGGTGCACCTGTCCAGGGAAGGGGGGATGCACTGCTTCTGGGGGCCAGGTGGGCTCAGAAACATGAAGGGGAAGGGAACAGAGAGCAAGCCCTGTCCACTGGGTCCACAGGGAGTCATGGCCTGTGAGGTGTTGGGGAGCAGCAGGCATCTGAACTGGTCTGTACCTGACTCTTCCCTTGGGCCAGGCCCACGTGGAGAGGTGACCTGGCCTGACCCTCGGTGGCCTGTCTTGGAGGGTGGCCCCCACCACCATGGGGCCAGGCTTTCCTGCGCCTCCCTGGGGCTCTGCTGTCAGTGCCAAGGAGCTTCCCCAGCCAGCCTGGCCAAGTTTCCATATGCCATTTGCCAGCGTGTGGGAGCTCCATGTGTGTCTGGGAGGGTGTTTGTAGAAGTGGACAATTTCTTTTACAACAGCCCTGGAAAGGGAAAAGGAGTATGCCCTCCAGCCCCTAGATAGCCTCGGCTGAGGATCTGAGCCAATGAGAACAGTCTGTTAAGCTAGCCAACTTATGGCATCAGCTCCAAATAAAAGAGAGATTGTCCCACCTGCTTGTAGCCCCTACCCCACCCCACCCCCCCACCCCTTCTATCTGGTTCTGTCCACCAAAGATGATCTTGTCCATCTTCTTTCTGGAGGGCCAATGATGCATTCCTCCGTCAGCTTGTGAGGAAGCTATAGACTCAGTTTCCCCGACTCAACCTTCTCTCTCTCTCTCGGGACTGACTTCTCAGCATTCACGGAAGCTGCAGGCAGGGTGGCCATGATGTGGGGGTGAGGAGTTCGGGGCCCTTTCCCATCTGGTACCTCAAGCCCAGCTCTCTGACCATCCCTTCGACTGCAGCCTCCCTCAGGGTTTTGCAGTTTGTGGTCATTGATACTTCGGTGCACTGTTTTGTGGGGCAGACACAGCTGCACACAGAGAGCAGGTTGTCAGCGTGGCACTGGTGTTGGGGGGGCTAGTGGAAGACCGTTCGTCACCCCCCCCACCCCACACACACCTCTTGGCCAAAAAAGACTTCCTTGGATTTGTAGATGTTGGTCATCTGAAGGGGAGATGGGGAGGCGGGCCAGGGGAGAAGGGCTGGTATGGCCACTGTAAGACAAGACACTGGTGCTGGTTTTGGTAAATGGGGAGCAGGCCTCAGGGAGGGCATCGGGAGCAAAGCCCCAGACTATGGGGAGGGGCGTCCTCACTGCACAGGCTGCCCTGCCCTCTGAGGGTGGGGAGGATCCGTAAGTGGGAATGAGCCTTCCTCTTCTGTACATACAGTGAGTCCCTTGTGCTCAGGAAAACCTAGTCGCTTATTGTTGCTCTCGTGACATTTTCTACACTGGTTAGCTACTCGTGGCACGAAACACACAAAAAACAAAACAGTCATTTCAAGCCAAACTATTGTTTTGGAAACCTGCTTTCTTTTGGTGTCAATTTTGTATTACATTTGGAAGAATTCTGCATTTCTATTGGTGTTATTGTGGTAGAGAGAATAAGATAGTTCAACTTGTAATTGTTTCTGCCAGGAAGTTGGCGCTGCCTCTGTTGCCGCCCCCACCCCCCACTGCAGTCCTTGCTCATTCTCAAGGGGAGATTGCTATGTCCTGGGCAGACCCCCTCCCTGGCGCTCGTCCCCACAGTGACTCCCTTGGAGAACCAGTTTTTGTGAGTCCCCTAACCAGCTGCAAGATGAGTAGATGAGTACTTTTGCCAAGCTGCTTCTTGGGTGCTCTGTGCCCCTGCCAGTTTGCTCACCTCTTGGGGCATTTTGTAATGTTTTCTCTGTTTTGTAAAACCCTTTTGATTGTACCAAAATGGTTTCTGCAGTCACCTTTGGAAATAAATGGTCATTAATTTGTGTACTTCGCACTCTGAATGTTCGATTGAGGTGTTTCTGTTGTTGAAGATCCCTGAGTGAAAAGGAACCCTCACCATGGCACTTACTGTTAAATGTTTCCTTCATTTACTGTTATTAAAAGATTTGTGAGAACCTACGAGTCTTGGCCTTGCTTCCCAGAAGCCTCTCAGAAGGGCTCCTGCTTTGAAAAGTAGACAAAAGGGGCCATTGGCCATCCAGGCTGTGGAGGGCCACCACGGGGCAGTGGGCTTGCTCAGCACAGCTCTGCCCCCGGAATCACATGGCTCAAGTCGCGTGGCCTTGAAAACCACCCCCCCAACTGCCTGCGGCCACCAGGGCCACCAGGGACCCAGCAGGCCTTATGCTCTTCACAGGGCTTGTTGGCTGGGGACATCTGCTGGCCTCAAGGGACCCCGCATGCGCTAGAGGAGTGAACTACAGGAGGCAGCTCTAAAACCAGATGCAATCAGGCTCCTTCATACCAAGTTTCTCGGGGGCCAGCTCTGTTCAGCACAGGGCCAAGGCTGACAGGTCAGACCGTGCCATGTGGAGGTAATCCTGTCCCTGGGGAACAGTTGGACCTGGCTTTCTAGGGCTCCTGACCGAGAACCCCGTGGTGACTGTGATTAGCCGTGCCCACCTTCACACCGGAGAGACGCTGTACTCAGACTTTTGCTGGTGCAGCTGCTTCTGCAGGGGACACAGCTAGCCACAGTGGCCTCCAGTGCAAATGGGCTTCCTTCATTGGCCAGGAGTCAAAAGCCTTGGCCTTCGGAGTGGATGGGCCCTGCCATCCTGGACCACAAAACCACAGGCTTGGGCAAGTCTCTCATTCGCTTGTGACCCCAGGTTTTCTGTCAGTAAAACTATAGCTGCACCCGTGTGACACGCAGGGCACTAAGTCCCTCCACATGCCTTCCAGGATGTGATCCCCTCAAAAGCACGGTGAGTGGACTGCTCGTGCTGTCCCTGTGGTATAGGCAGACACTGAGAAAACTGGGACTCAGAGCTAACCAATGGAGGAGCTGGCCTAGGAGCTGGTTTTGTGAGGCTCCAGAGCTTAGGTGCTCAGCACCCTGACCCATCTCAGGTGCTGGAATGACTGGGCAGACCCTCAGCAGGGGGCCCCAGGTCTGAGAGGAATGGGAGGAGAACCCGGGCAGTGCTGCAGAAGGTGGACCACGTGAGTGCTGAGGCAGGGGAGTCAGGCCCATCTTTTCTTCTGCTGCCAGCAGACCTACCTGTCCCTGGCGAGCCTCAGAGCAGAGCTGAAAGACCTACAAGTAAACAAGATGGTGCTGCACAGGGCCAGGCCAGGGCTGGCCCAGGGGCAGAGGCTGCCAGAGGGAGGTGAGAGAAGGTGGTCCTGTGGCCCTTCTGTGTGTGTCCTCTCCCCGAGGCTCACGCGTCTGCGCCTGCCGAAGGTCTCTGCTCCATTCTGTTCACTCTACTGCAGGCAACAGTTTCCAGTGGAGATCTGACTGTGTCACTTCCCTGGGGCCTTGTAAACACCTAGGCTTCATCTCCTCACCTCCGTGTTCCATGGAGACCCATCCATAGCAGACCCTTTGTTCCAGCCATATTGAACTCCCCTTGGTCATGCCCTGTGGTTTCCCACTTCTTTGCCTTGTTCTTCGCGCTGTTTTCTCAGCTACCCCCATCTCCCTGCTTGTCCAAAGGTCTCACTCAGCTCCAGTGTAGGCTGCTGCTTGCAGTTTTCCCTGAGCTCCAGTATGCATGAGGTACTCTTCCACTCAGCTCCCGCAGCCCCTGGTGCTCACTCCAGGACACCGCTTTGCCTCCCCATTTTGGAATTCATCCGGGTGCTCTGTCCCTCTGTAGATGGTGAGCTCCTTGAGGGCAAGGACCTGGTTCTTGGAATGTGTTCTGTGAACCATGCTGTTATCCCCAAGTTTTGCAAAATGGTGGGAGGCACCATGGTTACCTGAGTGAGAAACCTTGGCCACACAAGCTATGGCCCATCTCTTGAGTTCTCCTGCATGGAGCCGTGTGCCTTTGGCCTGGGTACCTCAAGCTCCAGCTGGAGGGCCCCCATCTTGCTCCTCTTTATGGGTCGCGGGTAGCCGGGATTCAGGCTGAGGAGGCAGTGTTGTGAGGATAGAGAACAGAGACAGCATCTGTTTCTGCTAACTCTTCTCTAGACCTCTGGTTGGGGGGTGGGCGAAGCAGCAACTGCTTTTCCACATCCCTCGCAGCTGTTCATCCCCTCCAGGGTCCCCCTTCCACTCCCTGGGGCACATAGGCAGAGTTGGTGTTTATGTGGCAAAAGCCCCAGCAGCTCATGGAATGTGTTACCTCTGAGGCACAGGGAGCCGCTTGAATGGTTACAACCTGATCCCCCAATGCGTTTTCCCCTTGTCCTGGTTTGTCAAGGCCAGTGGAGGGACAGAGACCCACAGATGTCAGGCTGACAAATGACCCATCCCCAGCTGTACCTCTGCTCCAGCCGCCAGTTCTCCCTGTTCTCTGCCACCTTTCCCTCCCTTCCCACTCCATCTAGGGGCCTGTAAGAGGTACTGCCCGCTTTACTGTCCCTTCAGCTGCTCCTTCCCTAGTTACCAGGAATCCCCAGTCTCCTTATGTTTTTAGGAAGACCCAGGACTCTCTAGTATTCTGCCCCCTAGAGGCCTTTCTGTGTGGTCCAGGACACCCTCAGATTTCCCAAGTGTTGGAGCTGACAGGATGCTGCTGATACAGGGGCTTGTAAATTTTCCTTCACATTAGAATCACCTAGGGAGCTTTACAAAGAATCTCAATACCCAGGCCTCAGCCTAGCTCATAATTCAAAGCAAACTTTTTGTTTGGTTTTGTTCTGACTTTAAGCTTCCGGGCTGTGAGTCAGCTCTTTGACCTGCCCATCGATACCAGTGCCATCTTTTAATGAAAATTTTAAGACATGCCAAAAGGTTATGAAGAAGAATGTCTAAATCCAGCTTTGAAAGAAGAATATTACCAAGAGAGCTGAAGCCCCCTTACCCCAGAGGTTCAGAGATTGTTCCTTCGAGGTTCAGGAACTCTGGGGAGCTGTCTGAGGGGCCATCCCAGGATGAGGGCTGGTGGGGTCAGAGTGGGTTAGGTTCCGGCCTTTCCCCTTGTTTCACCCAAAACAACTCCACGTTTATTCTGCTTTGTACACTGAGATTCTGTAAGTAGTTTCATTGGTAAAAGGGTTTAAAAGTCACTTCATTACACCCTCACTAGTCTGTCTTCTACCCTCTCTGAGGTAGTGTTCATTCTGTAGTCGTTGGAAGAGTCTTGCAGTGGAGCTCAGCAGATGGGGGCTGTGGTCCTGGCTCTCTCCATCCGCTCTTAGGTCCCAGGTCCTCTTGGCAAAGTCAGACCTCTCTCAACTCCAGGTGAGACATCAAGTGAGATAAATGAGTGTGAGAGGGCTTTATAAACTGCAATGTCCTGTCCAGTGTAAGGGGGTCCTGTTTCCAGGCAGTGTGGTTACTAGGCTTGTTCTTAGAGTGCAGGAGTTGCTTGGGCTTTTGACTATACTCACCCACTGTGCTTTCTTGTGCCGTGTGTGGTTGGGGTCTGTGGGGTGTGTAAGAGACTGATAACCTCAGTTTTAAGGCATTTTTTTTTCTGTATTTCATTGACGCTAAGACACTTTCTAAAAATATAATTTTAATATCTCCAGATTTGGGATGCACCTTACAGTCAGTGACATGACAGTTTAATCGGCAACTTTTTCAATAGTACATAAAATAGCAGCCATTTTTCAACCTGAACTATCTTAGAGTCACTGAAATACCGTCACTGTTAACTTTTGATTCTTCTTCCTCTTCTCCGTGAGAGTCACCCTCCTGGTATAGAAAAGCCATTTGGAAAAACTCCAAAACTTTTAGCATATAGTCTCCTGATACTCCATCCTCTTTCTTCCCTGCCAGCATCCACCCAGGCCAGGCAAACTTGCAGCTTCCTGACCCGAGGGAGCCCCCTTTGTTGAGCTCTCTCTTGGGGAAGATGTTTCATGGGGCAAGAGAAAGAAGACAGAGTGCACCTACATAGGGAAGCCCACTGTGCCAACTGACAGGGAGAGAGCCAGACAAGCCAGGCCAGCCACCCCCAACAGCTCTGGTTTCTTTATTTCCCAACCAGAGCCTGGCTAGACGGCTCAGCCTGCTTCCCTGGGGATCTCTGGGGCTGCTCATTGCCAGAGATGAGCAGGGAGTGGGGGTGTGTGTGCAGGGGAAAGGAGTGCAGCCTGTCCTGAACTCCCTGGGTTGATATAAGCAGTTGTCTGGCCCATACAGAGGAAGACAATGACTTCCTCACCTCCTCCAGCAAGGTGGAAGAAGGGTTAGGTAGTGGGCCTTTCAAGGAAAAGCAGCACCTTGGCAGCACCTAGGGTAGCCTAAGCCATGGACATTCACTACAGTTGGAAATTGCCTCCAACCTTCCCTCAGTCCTGGCAGCAACTCTAATTAAACTTGGCCCTTGTAGTCTTGAGCCCAGGCTCTTCCAGAAAGGGAAGGAGTGTCTGTAGTGAGATCCAGGGATGATTGGGCACAGGAAGAAGTTTTTGGACATTTCCCCCACCCCGCTGAGAGAGCTTAACAAGACATGATCAGCCCGGATTACAGCTGCCCTCATGTAACTGGGTTAAAGTGGTGGCCTACTTAGGCCCCTCCTGCAGTGGCCTCCTTCAAAGCTGATGAGGCCGATTAGGGGGTTATTTCTGAGCCCTAGTTGTGTACCCAGAAGCCTGGGGGTAGTCCTCCTTTGACAAGAAAGACAATAACTAAGGCTGGACAGCCAAAGGCAGAATCTGCCCTGCCCATAGGAGAGCAGTGCTGTCAGACCTCATGTGTTCTTGGAAAAGGAGTCCAATGACGTCAAGTCTAAGTCCTTGGATTTTGAACTTCAAAAACCAAGCCAACCAATTTTCATGGAAAGAACTTGTCCTATGTTTTTGCCATCTTTAGACCTAGAGAGGGATGGTGGATAGTCAAAATGAAGTCTGCAGTCATAGTCGCTAGCCTCTACTTAGTAGGTTCTGTGCATTTGAGGGAGATTGCTGTTTAGCCCGAGCCTCAGTTTGTTCATCTGTAAAATGGCAATAATAGTAATAACTATTTCCTAGAGTAGGTGTGAAGATTGAATAGATAAGACACTTGACACAGTGCCTGGCACATTGTAAGCACTACTTCCATAAATGTTAGATGCCATTATTGCTACCATTACCACCATGATTGTGACCACCATTCTCACCATCATCTTCATCTTCATCAAGACAGCAGGGTGAATGATAAAAAGCTGTCTCTCAACCCTGACAAACTCAGTTTGAATCCTGGCTCTGCCACTTTGTAGCTAGGTGGTCTTGGATAACTGATAACTTCTTTGATCTAGATTCTGTAAAATGGGCAATTCATAAGGCTGTTTGAAAAGTGTATAATATGGTCCTTTTTATACAATAAGCACTTCATAAATACTAGCTATTGTAGTTATTAAAAAGGGGCTGATCAAGGTCAGTGGTTACCAAGAGTTGGGGGGGAGGCATGAACATGTGAAGCACCAGATTTCTAGGACAGTGAATCTATCCTCTATGATACTATAATAGTAGATATATTTGTCAAAACCCACAGAATATACAGCATCAAGAGTGAATCCTAATGTAAACTCTGGAGTTTGGTATCAATATAGGTTCATCAGTCAACAAATGTAGCACTGTGGTATGGGATATTGGTAGTAGGAGAGGCTATGTGTGGAGGAGGTGGAGGAGGTGGGACAGGCAATATATGGGGAGTTCAGTGTACTTTTTGCTCTGCTTTGCTATGAACCTAAAACTGCTCTGAAATTATAGTCTATTTAAAAAGAAAAGAAAGTTGATCAAACTAGATTGCTATATAAATTTAGAAAGTTAACTCTATCCCCATGGTAACCACTAAGAAAATAAAAGATACAGAAAAGGAAATGAAGAGGGAATCAACATGGTACACTAGAAAAAAAGCCCATCAAGCAAAAATGAAAACTGTATTGGGGAATTGAGGAAAAAGAGATGTGACATGTAGAAAACAAATAGCACAATGGCAGGGGAAAAAAAGTTCTTCATTATCAGTAATCACTTTAAATGTAAATGGGTTAAACTCACCAATTAAAAGATAGATACTGGCAAACGTCTAGTCAAGGCTATGGTTTTTCCAGTGGTCATGTATGGATGTGAGAGTTGGACTATAAAGAAAGCTGAGTGCAGAAGAATTGATGCTTTTGAACTGTGGTGTTGGAGAAGACTCTTGAGAGTCCCTTCGACTGCAAGGAGATCCAACCAGTCCATCCTAAAGGAGATCAGTCCTGGGTGTTCATTGGAAGGACTGATGCTGAAGCTGAAACTCCAATACTTTGGCCACCTGATGCGAAGAGCTGACTCATTGGAAAAGACCCCGATGCTGGGAAAGATTGAGGGCAGGAGGAGAAGGGGATGACAGAGGATGAGATGGTTGGATGGCATCACCGACTCAATGGACATGAGTTTGGGTTGACTCTGAGAGTTGGTGATGGACAGGGAGGCCTGGCATGCTGTGGTTCATGGGGTTGCAAATAGTAGGACACGACTGAGCGACTGAACTGAACTGATGGGCAAAATGAATTTTTTTCTTTTTTCTTGGCAAAATGAATCTTAAAAAGACATGATCTAACTATATGCTGTCCAGGGGGTTCTGGCAATGAGTTGATGAGCCAACTCATTGGAAATGACTGATGCTGGGAAAGATTGAGGGCAATAGGAGAACGGAGCTGCAGAGGATGAGATGGTTAGAAAGCATCACCCACTCAATGGACATGAATTTGAGCAAACTTTGAGAGATAGTGGAAGACAGAGGAGCCTGGCATGCTGCAGTCCATGGGGTCACAAAGAGTCAGACATGACTTAGTGACTGAATGACAACCACTATATGCTGATTACAGGAGGCTCAATTTAGATCCAGAGAGATTTAAAGTGAAAGGATGGAAAAAGATATTTAATGCAAATAATAACCAAAAGAAAGGGGAGATGGCTACAAAATACCAGGCACAAGAAATTTTAAGTGAAAAATTTTTACAAGAGACAATGTTATCCTTTTATTGATAAAAGGATCAATTCATCAAGAAGATATAACAAGTATATTCATACACACCAAACAACAGAGCTCCATAAGATATGAAGGAAAATTGACAGAACTGTCCATTTGAGAGAAGCAGTTCTACAATAATTGGTGGAGACTACTGTATTCCACTTTAAATAATGGGTAAAATTTAGACAATACATATGAAAGAATAGAAGAGACTTCAACAGCACTATAAAACAATTTAGACCTAAGAGACATATACAGAATATTCTACCCAGCAAGAGCAGAACATGCATTCTTCTCAAATGTACATGGAACATTCTCCAGGATAGATCATATATTAGGCCATAAAGCAATTATCAATAAATTTTAAAAGATTGGGATTATAGAAAGTATCTTATATGACCAAATAGAATGAAGCTAGAAATCCAAAGCAGAAGGAAAACTGATAATATTGCAAATATGTGGAAATCAAACAACACACTACAATAACCAATGGGCTAAAGAAGAAATCACTAAGGAAATTAGAAAATGCTTTGGGATGAATGAAAATGGAAGTACAATGTACCCATTTTTTTTATTTCTGCATGTATTTCCTGCAATATGCTTTTTAGTTTTTATTTCTTATTAATTTTATTGGGATATGGTTGATTTACAATGTCGTATTTCAGCAGTAGAGCAAAATGAGCTATGTATGCTTAAACATATATCCATTCTTTTTTTAGATTCTGTTCCATATGGGAACAGAATCATTACGGAGGTATCAAGGTCATTACGGAGTATTGAGTGGCATTCCCTGTGCTATACAATATCTATTTTATATATAGTAGTGTGTATATGTCAATCCCAATTTCCCCAAAGCACCAAGACTTATGGTATACAGTGGAAGCAGTTTTCAAACACCTGTATTAAAAAGGAATCTCTGAAATCAACATCCTAACTTTATACCTTGAGGAATTAGAAAAAGAGCAAACTACACCTAAAGCCAACAGAAGGAAATAATAAAAGTTAGTTAGAGCAGAGTTAATTAAAATAAAGAATAGGGGAAAAAAAGAAACAATGAAACCAATAGTTCTTTTAAAAAAAATCAACAAAATTGACAAATATTTAGCTAGATTCATTAAGGAAAAAAGACAACTAAAATTTGAAATGAAAGCAGAAATGTTACTACCAACCTTACAAAAATTAAAAGGATTATAAGAAGATGCTACAAGCAGTTGTATGCCAACAAATTACTCTTGATGACATGGAAAAGTTGCTCGAAACATGGAAATTACCAAACCTGACTCAAGAAGAAATATAAAACATGAACAGATCTACAAGTAAAGAGATTGAATCAGTAATCAAAAACCTCCCCACCAAAACCCAGACTTCATTGGTGAATTCTACCAAACATTTAAAATTTAAACATTAATCCTATTCAAAACTCTTTCAAAAAAATAGAAGAGGAAGGAATACTTCCTAACACATTCTATAAGGCCAGCATTATCCTAATACAAAAGCAAGACAAAGATACCACAAGAAAATCACAGACCAGTATCCTTATAATACAGATTAAAAAAATCCTCCACAAAATACCAGCAAACCAAATCCGACAACACTTTGAGAGGATCATACATCATGACAAAGTGGAATTTGCCCCAGGAATGTGAGAGTGGTTCAACATAAGAAAATCAACCATGGCAGTACACCACTATGTAGGAAAGTTAACTCTACATAGACCAACCTAAATATAAGAGCTAAAACTATTAGAAGAAAACAGGGCTAAATTTTTTTATGACCTAGGATTTGCAAATGGATTCTTAGATTTGTCATCAAAAACAAGAGCAACAAAATTAAAAATAGATAAATTAGACTTAATTTAAAAATTTTGTCCATCAAAGGGCATTGTTAAGAATGTGAAAAAACCCTACAGAATGGGAGAAAGTGTTTTCAAATCATATATCTGTAAGTGTTTAATATCCTGAATATATAATAAATTCTTAAAACTTAGCAGAAAGACAACACAACTAAAAATTGGGCAAAGGACTCAAATAGACATTTCGCCAAAGAAGATTACAAATGACCAATAAGCACATGAAGAGGTGTTCAACATCACTGGTCATTAAGGAAATGCAGGTCAAAATCACAAATGAGATACTACTTCATACACACTAGAAAGGCTATCATAAAGATAACAACAGGTATTGGTGAGGATGTGGAGAAATTGGAACCTTCATACTGGTGGGAATGTAAAATGGTACAGTCACTGTGGAAAATAGTTTGTTTCTCAAAAAGTTAAACATAGAATTACTACATGACCTGGCCATTCTATCCTTAAATATCCACCCAAGAGAAATGAAAACCCATATCCACACAGAAAACTTAAGGCACACACATTTGTAGCAGCATTATTTATAAGTGCCAAATGATTGAAACAGCCCAAATGTCCATCAGTGGACACTGGATAAACAAACTGTGGTCTATACATACAATGAAATAGTATTCAGCCATCAAAAGGAATGAAGTACTGAAACATGCAGCAACTTGAATGAACTTTGAAAACATTATGCTAAGTAAAAGAAGCCAGTGACAAAAGGTCACATGTTGAATGACTCCATTTGCATGATATGTTCAGAATAAGCAAATTCAGAGAGACAGAAGATCTATAGCCAAGGGAGAAAGGGGAATGACCTCTAAATAGAGATGGAGTGTTTTATGGAGTGATGAAAAAATTGTAAAACCAGAGAGAGCTGGTGGTTGTACAGCATTGCAAAGACAGTGAAACCACTGAACTGTACACTTTCAAGTGGCTCATTGTATTTTGTGGATTTCACTTTAACTAAAAAAAAAAGTCAACAGAAGGAGGTGAAAGAACGAAATTTCTTTTAAACTCCCAAGTGCCCTGTGCATCCTGCTTGCAGGACTCACTGGATAACTTTCCCAAGAGCAAATGTGTTGCCTGCACTTTCCCAGCCTAGGGCTGACAATTAGCAATTCCTATTTGACCTTCTTCAAAGCCACAGATTCTACTGGAGTGGTACAAACCAAAATGGGGAAGGAGGGGCCCAATGAGGACCATGTACCCTGCAGGAGCAATCCCAGCCTATTTGAATGACTGGATTAACTCGGTGTTCCTCTTTTCAACCCCATCATTCATGAGTGCCATGGACCACATAGGCTAGGCAAGGTAAACAAGAACCATGTCACTGACCACAATTCTGGGAAAGGGGCCATTGCTGAGACCTATGCCAGCAGGGTGGCAATGTCTCCATGCAGAGTTCCTGGAATTCATTTGACTGTTTGAAGTAGAGAAAGTTTAGGGAAATGTTTGTGTTACACTAGTACTGTCCTTTCAACAAGATGGGGATTTCCTACTCTTTCCAATCCAAGACCCCCTTTCTGGCTCTGCCAGGCTCTGTGGGAGTGGGGATCCTGATTGGCCCAGCCAGCTGTCTGGCCCACTCCTGTCTCCTATGCTGATATGCACAAATCCATTTACACATATTAACACGTATGCTAACCTTGGATCATTCCAGAATATTGAGATGAAAATGATAGTTGGATGAGAAGTGACAACTCTTAGTTTCAAATCTGCCTGGTGTTCAGGCAATGGCTGTGACTCTCTGCAGCTTCCTGTCAGTTAAGATGTGATTTAAACATTCTGTTGTGTACCAGTTGTGTTTCCTGTTTTACAATATCCAAATTTAATACTGCCTTCCTGCCCTTTCTGTGTAGCGTGTGATTCAGAAAGTGACTCTGATTTCCCTCTCTGGGTGGGTTTCCCTCACTATCTTATCTCTTCTCCTGCCCCATGAATGGATTTTTCCATTAGTTGACATGCTGGGAACTTTCTTCTGGCCGCAAGGCAGCCTCATAGAGCAAACAGCCTAGTTCTCTCTCTCCTGGTCATGGGAAGGTTCTGATGCCTTCCAGAGGACAGCTTTGCAGTAAAAAGAAAAAAAAAACTTTGAGACACCAAATGCCATTCTGCATGTACACAGACCTGTTTCTTATACAGTCATGTAATTTCTCGCCCAACCACCTTGGCACTCCTGCTAGGGAACAAGACAGCCTCACTGTGAGAACAAAGCATGTCCTCCACTCAAGGAACCATGACAGTGCCTGGTTTCTGGGTGGTCTCTACTGCTGATACATTGGAGGGCCAAAGAAATGCCATTTCCCAACAAGGCTGCCACAACTCTCCTCTAATGCCATTGTGAGGTGGGAGCCATTTAGAGAAACCCTATAAAGCCAGCCCAGTATCACCTGGGCCCCAGTCAATGACTTTTGCCAGCTGGAACACACTTATATGCTGCTTACAACTCTTAGCTCAGAGTGGACTGTTAATTTGTCTTACAAAATGATACTATCTTTATTCTGTAACCAAGCACGGTGCCCTGCCTCTGGGGGGACAGGCACTCAGTAAATATTGATGGATCACGTTGAGCCTGACATTTGGGAGGAAAAGGCCAAAATGGAAAAGGAGATGACATGATGCTTTGCCAAAGGCTCTCAAAATAACTGGGCATGTTGGGACAGCAGCAGTGGTTTTCAGATTGTCCCACGGGACCTGGCATTCTGTTGGAACTGATTGAAGTTTCCATAAACATTTGATTCAAAAAAAGTGTGTGTCTTTAAATGTATAATATTGAAACACTAATAAAAACAAACAAAAAAAACCCACCTAACTAACTAAAACATCTACAGTGTGTTACATTCAGAATGGCAGTTGAAGACCACCAGTGGGTCAGCAGGAACCATCAAGTTGACACATTATGTTGAAACCTCTGGCAAGATGCCAAACTTCTTGCAGGCCTTCCTTGTCAGGCCTGGTTCAGAAGGCTGTGACTTCACAGGGGTTTTATAATTTAGCCCAATGTGTACTCACTTTCATGAAACTATACACAATACTACCTCTTCTGTTTGCAAATCAAGATCTTGTTGCTGCTGTACAGCCAAAACAATACAGAAACCATTGGAGTGCTGAGACTCTGTCATCTGTCACCCCAACTACAAATTTTTATAGTCACCCAAACAGCCTCATCATTCTCATTAACTTTCTGAGTAACTGGTATACATTTGTACTTTAAAACAATGAATGAAATACTGTTTTTAATTTCATACTTGTAACCTAATGAGGTGCCAGCTAAGATTCTGATTAAAAAGCAAAGAGGTTCTTCCAGCATGGAGGGAGACTAAAGGCTGAACAAATTACCAGCCCCTTGTGACTTGGCTGTGTCCTTTTAGAGAGGGAGTAGGCACTCAAGGACACCAGGGCACTTGTGAGCTCTGTCGAGCTAATGTGATCATCTGTCAGGATGGAAATCTGCAAGCGTAGGTCAGTGTTCATTTATGTAAAGCACATGCCCTCTACCAGCCCTCTGGGTGGGTCCGTTGAAACCATTTGAGAGGCATAGTACATATACTCGGAACATAGTAAGGGTCATTTTAAATCATAGTGATAACTAAGTTATTGGGACGAAGAGGTAGACTGGTTTGGATCCTAAGGCAGTTTTTTCTGATTCTTGAAAATATTTCTTCCAACAGGCTTGGGGTTTGGAACAGGAGATTGTGTCATGGGTTAAAGGGATCAAGGAAGTCCTCTGAATGTAGTAGCCAAAGCAGTGTAACCATCCAGGGCATGCCTCAGTTGCATCCTTCCATTCAGCTATTCCTCCACCAGGGGAAAAGCCTGGATAGACAGATGGGAACCCATCAGAGCTTGGCCGAAACCCACACTTGTCTTAGCTCATGCAGTTAAGAGCTGCAGAAAATGGGAGAAGCCATGCTCTGAAAACAGTCGTCATTCACTGGGCTCTCCTGAGTGGCAGCTCTGAATCCAGGTGTGATTTCTCCCACAGCAGACTTCCTCCCAGCTCACAGGGATGGGACCCCCCTGGATATGATAGTATTTTCCATCAACAGAGAGGAACTGCCGCATTCCACACAGTCACACTTGCCCTTTGAAGCAGTGGCGCAGTTTAAAAGGTGCCCAGTGGGGCATGAAGTCTAAAGAGGGGAAGTGCTGAAACTCTGGGAAGAATTTAGGTAGGTGGAGTGTGATTACTGAAGTTGAAATCTGTCCAGACCACTGAGTTAACCACTAATGCTATAAAAAAAGAATGCTGTGGGCTCATTAAATTACTTCATTTTACCTGAACCTATTAATATCATCTAAATCATTAAAAAATCCTGTGTACCATTAAACATGAATGATGAAACTGGCTCTGAGCAGATGGCTGCCTTAATGGAGCACTATTCCAAACCACAATAGTCCTCTAGAGCCAAGATGGCTGTTTTTAGCCACTGTGATTGACGTGAGCACATGTCATCAAATTCACACAGGGAGTGGGGCTTTGGGGCAATGAAACAGAAAATTGTCCTGCATATATTCATTAGCAATTAATCCTGAAATATGCATTATGAAACTGAGACAGCAAATGATTTAGAAAGAGCCAGAGGTATTTCAGCAATGTCCTTGATGGCCTTTCTGCAGAGAAAGAGATAAGGCAACAGCTGATAGAGGTAGGACACCAAGAGATCCCTTGCTTGATGTGGGCTCCTATCTGGCCCTTGGATGGCAGTAGCACTAGTTACCTTGCCTGATATGCAGATGTTTTCCCCAAGCTCAAGTGGCAAATAGGGTTCATCTCATATCACCTTGGAACTGGAAAATTGGTAATAAGTTTACATATGTGAAGTACCCTGATGATTGTGCTGGATGGCACTGCTACTACTCCCTACCAGCTCCCAAAGGGGAAGACCCAGTAATACACTGTTCTAGAAGAGATTGGGAATGGGCTTAAGTATAGCCATGCTGCCACTGGAATTCAAGTCTGATTCTTGCCTCAGATCCGTGGCCAGGGTAGACTGCCCAATAATGGCTAGACTATATCAGCAGGCCAGGATTTAGGGCTGGGCACAAGAATAACACAGGTAACTCATATGGTAGGGAACAGCTGTAAGCAGATGAGGTTTCCCAAGTGCCAGTTTGGAAAGAAATCTGTATCAGTTCCTAAGTATATTATTTCCCAGGTGGAGCAGTGGTAAAGACCTACCAATGCAGGAGACGCAAGAGACACAGATTCAATCCCTGAGTTGGGCAGATCCCCTGGAGGAGGAAATGGCAACCCGCTCCAGTATTCTTGCCTGGAAAATTCCACGGACAGAGGAGCCCAATGGTTACAGTCCTTGGGGGTCACAAAGACTTGGATACGACTGAGGAAGCGACTGAGCCTGCACACATATTATTTCGGTGGCTTCAACTGTTAGCTTTTAGTTAAGGAGTACCCACGAGGCCCAAATCCTCTGGTGAGGCAGGTTAAAGAAAGAAACCACAAATGGTAATTCAGTTTTAACATTTTATTGGGTAAATGATTTTAAAGGTAATAACAATAGTGTCAAAACTACTACAATATCTTTCCACAGCCATACCTTACAGACCCACATAAACCTTCTCATTTTTCTTTTTCTTCATTTATAATATTTTAAAGCCATACATGTCATATAAAATGCCCATTTCCAATAGTTTCTTCAAACTATTAAGCAATTAAATGTGGAAGGAAGGAGAATCTAGTTATACTTGAAGGGGTTGCAGATAATTGGTGATGTCTTACTGTAATCAAAAAACAGGGTACTAAGAAAGGGAGGACAAGAGAGCTACTCCAGGTAGCTTTGCTCATTACAAGTCTCACCACTGCATCACCAAGAACTCATTATGCTGGTGACTGATTCAAAGTAATTTTGGGGAACATATAAAACACTAAAATAACTTAGAAACTAGATCCAAATATTTCAAAAGTAATCAACTTTCATATACAAAAACAGTCAGAGGTGGTTACAAAAGTTTGTTTTCTCAGTGCGTCTATGTACCAGCGCAGTTACTGGGTCCAGAGCAAAATAAAAGGTTTATTTTCTTCTGAAACAGTAATAAAAAACAAGGAAAACATATCTTTGTATATAAAGGATCAATGCTGGTCTTAAGAATAATGTAATCAGAAACCCTTAAATCGAGAGGCACACAATGGGTTTCCACTCTTAAAAAATAAAATAAAAGTCACCAGTTTATTTCAATGGAGGAGGTGCTCACACCCCTCAAATAAACTTAATTCAATTTAATATCACTAGCAAAAATCACTTAGAAACTGTACAAAAATAAAAAAGTTAACACATTTAATCCTGCAAGGTTTTTGTAAGGACTGGAAGGCAGGCTTTTGGAGCAGCATTTGGGCATGGCTGGGGGCTTCTTTGGTTTGATCTAACACACAGAAGAGATGGAACCTATTCCAGGTGACAGTTTCGAATTTCCTGCACATCTGAAGACATGAAAAGAGGCCAGTATACAAACTTCCGGTGTGCTGGGCATTGGGGTTGTATGCAGTGGACTGAAAATCATAACTGCTTTAAGAGCAGCAGGGGGGTGGGGTGGGTAAAAAGCAAGCCTTGCACTTCCTCCATCAATCACACCGGCCTCTCATGAGAGGGGAGATGGGCAGGGCAGTAGCACATTCTCCTACAGTCAGAAGGCCACTTAATGGGAGGAGGGGGAGGGGCAATTGTTCTTTTAGAATCTGGTACCTGGCTGACCTTGTTTAAGAACAAGAGAACCCTTCCAGAAATGGAAGCCTTTTGCTACATACCAAAGTAAAATACGTACTATTTTCCAAGAGGAAAAAAAATACCCAGTTGCATTTGAAAAACAGAAAACATAAATGGAACTAATTAACATTTAAAAGGGGGGCTATGTAAACTTTGTGCTACTCAAATGAAGTTCAAGTATTACTTCTGAGCTGTTTAGAGATCGCTGAACTTATACAATATTCTGGTGATAAGAGTGCAATTCACATTTGTGTTTCTGAACAAATAAACCACAACTGGCTAGAACACAACCTGTGCAATTAGAATCTTCGTCTGAGTTAAAAACACGTGCTACATATTTCAACATGTTCAAAGTTAATTCAAACCACATATTTAACAGCTTTGTAATATACAACAAAGGTGAAAGGGTCTAGCATTTGTTTGAAGCACACCATTACAAGTTTGTATAACACCTTTTACACTACAAAATCTTTTAGTCAACAACTACTTAGACACAAAAAATGCACTGTGCATTAATTTGAATACAAAAGGAGACAAAACTATCCTTTTCCCCCAAGCCACGGTGGGAAATATTGCTGACCTCGTCCTCTGAAGCCTGCAGGATGGTTATTTCTTCAGTATAACATTATTACACTGGTAAGAAAATCTGTATAACATCTGCATATATCAAGAATTTTTAAAAATCTGATACGATTTTAGAGTCCGCATGACCAGTCACATGATCTGCTCAAGATTGATTAGCACCGTTAAATACATTAACACACACATATGTATGTATTGCCTACACACTCACATATGCATGTAATAGATCTTTTCTTAAAAAAAAAAAAAAACTTCTAACCATGAGCTCACCCAGGATGAGGAGCCTGTTGAACTGATGAGATGATGGAAAAGATGGATCAATATTGGTCTATTCTGTCTCTCTTCAGTTTGCTTGTTTTATTTACTTTTTTTTGCAGCAGACAATATCATTCAGCTTGTGCTGTTTCCCTATAAGGGCAAGAAAAAATTTCCATCAGGTAGCCACTTGTTTTTATACTGAAAGAATAATCTGCTCCAAAATGCTCCCAAGTAGAAATGAAAGGACTCAAAATCCCTTTCTAAAGGCCAACAGCTAGCTTTCTCTAACTAATCTCTAGGTTCAATGGAACTGGCTACCGAGGTTCCATTTCAGGCTAACAACTGGCTTCTTAGTTAAGGCATCGCAACTGAAAATGGTTATCTCAACAATGGATGCTGTGGATGAAGGAATACCAAAACACTTCTGAGAACTCTCATCAAAAACAAAAGCAGTTTGCTTTGCTGCAAGGGCCAGCAGAAGAAATTCAGCCAATTCACCCCACAAACTAGAAAAGACTTTTCAAATTCTGAACTAGCAGTCTGTTACTTGTCACAGCACTACATGTATAAGCTATGCCATCTTGATATTCAGTGACATCACATGGTTTTAGACTATATGTTCTGCACCGTACTTATATTCATCACTTGAAATCTTTGTTTCCTGTTTGAAAAAAAAGTTTACACACACACATATATTTATATATACTTACTACCAAAATATGAAGATAATCTTTCTCCAGAGTTATCTGTCATTTTTCCTGGGGGTATACATACAGACCTCCCATTGACATGAGGAAGTTCTGTGTATACATCATGGGAAAACTAGCGTGCAAATGAGCTGGGCTCTAGCAACTATATCATACCTAAATGCCAACTCCATTTTTGCAGGGGTAACATAACATCTTCTCAATAGAGTAAATGTGTTTCTATCAAAAGTATGTAGTGCAGAAAGAGATTCAAGCGATTTTATAGTATTTCTAAAACTCCAGTACTGTCCCCATGATAAACATGTCTGAAATCACGACATGTATGAACTTTTGTTTCACTAGATTATCGTTACCATTTCTTTAAATGGTAGCTAAAATTGTCTCTGGCCAATCAAGACTTATTGAAACCTAAAGCTAACAAATTTAAATTAATATATAATAGAACTGTGTCTCTTTTTGGTTATTTGCTCAAAATAAATTTTTTCAGCTTAAAAAAATACTCAAGAGTAAGCAATTTGTCTAATCTGTTGTTTCACATATATAAACAATAAAATTTTATAAGAATATTTCTCTAAATTGCCTTTTTTCTAACCCCTCTTAATTCCACTTCATTATATTCTTCTCAAAGGCACTAAATTCTGTATCTGCTCTCTTCCTGATATATGCTGCTTTTCAAAATGATTTCTATAGCATATTTCAAAGGTAGCTTGTACTTTCTTAAAACAGTGTTTCAGTTTGTAAGTTGGTTCTATAAAGTGATGAGGCAGTTTTTCCTGTGATAACTAGCACAATAGGCATAAATGATTTCTCACTCTGTGTGACAAGTCCTATCACGGACCTTCGAATATTCTACACTAGAATGAAAGTTGATATATTTTAACCATGGGAAAAACATATACTTAAGCAGTAAAGACCCACATACTAAGCTCTTGTAGCAAAATGAATTTTAGACAAATTCAAAAGTACACAAATACCTGAATCTGATATGAATTACTCCCAAACATGGCTATCAAAAGTTATCTATCTTACTAAGGAAAACAGAGGAAAAACCTAAATGAAATCCTTAAAAACTGCACAATTTCTTCCATCCACAGTCAAAAGAAGGAAGGAAGAGAAGAAAAAAAGACAGGAAGGAAGGCAAGAAGGACAGAAAGACAAACCTGACTGAAATAGCAAAGCAAAATTCTATATAATATTGTAAGGAAAGAAAACTCCAAAATATATATATGCTGCAAAAAAAAATCAATGATCTAAAATAATAAAACAGTATCTTCTTAATAAATGCCACTTTCCTACCCGTTACCATGATGATCTTAGTTGACGATGTCAAAGCTTCACCATGGCAACGGAAACTATCATCATAAAATGGTACAGTAAAACAGATAGCTAGACCAAGAAGGGGTAGGGTCTCCTGGGAAGAGGTCTGCAGAGAGGCCCAGTGACTGGTTGTGCGGCTCAGTGTCAGGAATAATGGTTGTATGGTGGAAGGGGATGCCCAATGCCATTTTGGAAATGATGATGCTGGCGATGAGCAAGGTATTCAGCATAGCTCAAGGTCATCTTTTCACTACGGTACCTGAAAGAAAGTCAGGGAAGAGACAAAGTTAACATCTTGAAATAGGTGATGTGTGAATGTCCGAGCTAGAAGGGATCCTTAGAGAGAATTCTTCTGTATCAGGAAACAGAGACCTAGAGAGAAGAAGTGACTTGCCCACTGTTACACAGCTAATACACAGCAAAGGTGAGAATAGAACCCAGGAATCCAGAGTCTGAGTCCAGGACTCTGCATTCTACTACTCCTTGTTTAGGGCTTCCTTGGTGGCTCAGATGGTAAAGAATCTGCTTACATCACAGGAGACCCAGATTCAATCCCTGGGTTGAGAAGATCCCCTGGAGAAGGAAATGACAACCCACTCCAGTATTCTTGCCTGGGAAATCCCATGGACAGAGGAGCCTGGTAGGCTATAGGCCATGGGGTTGCAAAGGGTCAGACACGACTGAGTGATGAACACTCACTCCTCGTTTAAATTGTTCTAGAAATTGTATTGCACTCTCAGCTCTGGTTTGCTAACAGGAAAGAACAGAGGAAAGCCAGTCTATTACTGTCATGTATACATTTCATTCACTTGACTACTTTTTCTTCTGGGATCCTCCATCGGTTTTCTTTTACCATTCCTTTCCTTCTGTCCACAGGTCTCAGGTCTTGCCATTAAGGGAAAACAGCAGCAACACAAAACATGTCTTGATTGTGGTATCTCAATCCTCTTTCACCCATCTTTCTTTTTCTTCTTTTCATTGCCATACTTCTCAGAAGAGTCATGTCTTTTTACCTCTCCATTAGGATACTTCTCACCACTCCCTTTTGGAAGCTCTCTGTGACTCGCGTTCTATAACTTCATACTCCCTGGTTCTGCCCTTACCTCTTGGACTGCTCCTTATCTCTCTGATCACTCATCCTACCCTTGTGCCTTGTAAGAGTTTCCTACATTTCTCCCTTCAATTCCTTTGTCCCTATGCTCTGTCCCAGCTCAGTGAACCTTTGCCTCACAGCTTCAAGTATGTCATCTTTATAGATGATCCCAAATCACTGCCTCTAGCCATGAGCTCTACACATGTACATTTTCAGTGACCTATTGGACATTTCTATACAGATATCCCAGGAAGCACTTCAAATCCAGAATCAGTGCATAAATGGAACTCTCCTCAATGTGGTCCATGTCTTGGTCACAGGGGCTGCCTTGGTCCCTTTTATTTAGATGAAAGCCTTGACTTGCTCTTCTTCCCTACTTCTGAATGATGACTAAGTCCTTTTATTTTTTTTCACTGTATTTTCTTTTCCTTCCTTTCATGCCATCCCACGGCCACAGCTCTTGTTAAGGCTCCCATTTCATCTTCTTTAGATTGCTACCACAGATTCTTAGATAATAGAAATGTCTCCTAATTTTCCTGTTTCCAATTCTAATTTTACATTTCAAATCCATCTGTTCAAAACCCGTCAGTGGCTACTATTGCCTACAGAGTCGAGTTTAAACTTCTTACTCTCTACCTTCTGGGCCATATTTTCCCTGGTGACCACCTTCTCTATGTACATTGATGCTCAGTCGCTTCAGTTGTGTCTTGACTCTGCAAACCCATGGACTGTACCCCGCCAGGCTCCTCTGTCCAGGGGACTATCCCAGCCAGAATACTGGAGTGGGTTGCCATTTCCTCCTCCAGGGGATCTTCCCAATCCAGGGATCGAACCTGCATATAGTGTGTCTCCTGCATTGGCAGGTGGATTTTTTATCACTGCACCACTTGGGAAGCCCCTCAGAAAGTTCACTTTAAGTTAACCCCTTTCCTCCCCCACTCTCCCCACCTGTCAAATATTCTACTCATTCTTCAATGAGTAGAATTCTTATACTCAGCCTCCAATCTACTTCCTCTTTGAAATTTTCTGTTATCCGCAACCCCCTCTTGGAATTCCTCTTTCCCTACTCTATGATCTCATACCATCCATCATATTTTGCCTTCTATTAATAATTATTTTTGCACATGCCGTTCTATTCTCCTAGACTGTAACTCCTCAGAGCTGAGAATAGTTCATTTTTAGACTATAGGCATTCAATGTGGTTTTGCAGAATTAAAAGAAATGGAAACAGCAACCCACTTTCCTAAAATGTTTGATACTTTCCTTTTTTAAGTCAGTACCCCTATGAGCCCTTGCAGAAATTCATACAGCATCTGTGAGTCTAGCTCAATTGTGTTTTTTTCAGCAAGCTTTCTGTCACTGCCAAGATTCTAAAGTGAAATTCAAATTTGAGGGCTGCTTATCAGGATCCTGGGGTCCTGCTAAGGCATGTCAAAAGCTGGCCAATAAACTCAGGTAACTTTCTTCAGTAACATAGTCTAAAGGCTCAGAAGGCTTGCTTTAACAAAGCCAGACTAATCACACAGAGCTAAGATGGGAAGGATGGGCTCATACATCATACAGGCTTTACTGTCGAGCAGAGTTCCATTGTATCCACCCTCAGAATGGCCCTGCCATTCATTTCACTCCATTTCAGAAAAAAGAAGCGAGTATAGTTAGAGAAAAGAAATCACAAGGTTACAGGCATGCACATCAAAATATATCGGTCAGCCCCGCACTAAGCAGTGCTTTATGTACCTGGTCAGTTTTATGGTTTTCCTGAATTCATTAGTAATCGGAGCTTTGTATCCTCCTTTTCTCAGTAAGGAGTCTATGGTCTGAATGTGGTCCCATCCTGTGGAGAGTAGACCAGATAAAATACCAGTCAAGCACATGTAATAAGCACTTTTGGTTAAATACAAAATGACTTTGTAGAGGTCAGCTATCACTGTCACCAACTGCTATCAACCCCTTTGGTCCTAAAAACAGGCACACAGAAGGGCTAAGATTTTACCATGTACAGAAGCAGGTATACCATGGCACACCTTCAATTTTAGCTATCCCTGATGGCTTGCAATACTGGCTTCTTTATCTCAACCACATTCCAAGACATGGAGCCTAAGAGGCCAGCAGTAACTCCTAAGGGGTGTTGCAGTAAGAAACCATAAACACTGTACTCTCCTCTAATGGTGACATCTTTAAAAGGGAGGGAAAAGACTCATTAAGCCAACTCAGTAGGACATAGGATTCCCACACTAACTCATGGTAATCGCCATTTCTAATGGTGTCTTCTAGAGTCAATCATGTGTTTCTGTGTGCAGCATTCAAAGGCATTTTTATGGGTTCTGACACAGGATGCACACCATACCCCAGGCCCTCAAGCTCATGTATGCCCTACAGAGTCAGCAGAACTACAGAATTAAGAAATTTTCAAAAGTAACCCCAATAAATCTTCAGAGAGCTGCTTTAAAGACTAATAACTCATTTGGGGGTTTACTATTAAATTTTTCAGTTCTATATCACATTTATATTAAACAGATATGGTGAAACCAAATTACCCGTGCTTTCTGATGAGAAGAAAAGCTCCATGAGATAAAGAAGAGGTATTTATTTCAACTAACATGAAACCATAATTTAGTAGTGGCTAGAAAGGACAAGATACTACAGAGTGAAATGTATTTTGTGTTACACTGGTAGTTCCTAAAGTTTTGTGCTATGTATGTAAAGTCAAAAAACATTTGTTGATGAGGAACAAATAAAACACTGTAATAGTTCATTTATTCTCAATGCTCCTAATCTTCACAGGAAACTTAACAGTCTTAATAGTAGCAGAATGAGTAATGGCAACCACCTAAGAAGGAAACATTTGATAATGACAATGAAGTGTGTGGCTGACCAACAAACAAAAGGCTTGTTTATGCCACAAGGCTATAGCACAGTGGAATATGGGAAAGTGGCACATCAAAGTTACAGCAAACCATCCCATAAAAGCCCAACTTTTACAAATCTTTCCTTTTTTGAAAGCTTATTTTTTTATGTTTTTGCTGTCAAACTTTAGTACAGAGATTCAATTTCAGACAGACATTGCAGTGGCAGTAATACAAGAATCATTTCTTATAATCTGACAGTGATCAATTATCAGATATAACTGCAAGGTCAGATAGCACATTTTAATTTGTATATTTGTTTAAATTCTTCACCAGATGGTATAAAATAAAGTACAACAATGACCTTGCTCCTTTGCAACCTCCGGTAGATAGGTGGCGGTGCGTTTTGATCCTTTTTCATTGATGAATTCTATTCTAATGCCATGTACACCCACCTGAAAGAAATTGGCAGTTTTATTAGTACAGTTTTCTTCATAGAAAAAAAAGAAAAAGTTATAATTTAACTTTCAGAGAATGCAGCTTTTTTTCTTTCCCCTTGCTTTTTGGAAGGGCATATCTCTTCTCTGTCCAAAACACTGAATTTGGAGATTGAAGGCCAGGATCATGGCCATGGAGACTGAAAACGTTGATTTGCATGTGCCCAACACGCACCAGGCTAGGTATGCCATTCTCTTTGGAACTGGGACCACCACTCTGGGGCTGTGTGTAGAATAAGACAATCGATGGCAAGCGTCCTGCCCCCACCCCCAAATTGTAGCTCATGCCAATAAGGAACTACAGCAAGGGAACTGACTTCAGAGAGACAGCAAACAACCATCCTGCTTTCAGGGGCAAACACCATTTCAGACTGAGTTCCAGAACTTGTGGGGTGGCTGACTCCCTTCCCAAACTGTCTAGTCTCTTTGAAACCCTGATTAGATGTAGATAAACAAACACAGATAAGACAAAAAAATCTAACAACCAGATCCTGCATCATCACCCATTATACCTAAAAAAATGTATTATGGCTTGAAGCGTGCCTGTGGCAAACCCTGTCTATCTACAACACTGCTGCCAAATCTAAGATCAGTAAAATATCAAATTACCTTGAGGCAGGGCATTTTTACACAGTTTCTTATATATTAACCCAGAGACCACTATAACTTTATTATGTGAAACAGACAAACTTTTAATGATGCCCTAAAAAAGGTAGTCTCTTAAGCAAAGGGCAATTTCTTGCTACTGTTTTAAGAACATTATGTACTTTTTGTTTGATTACCATTCAATCAAAAGGAATCTGTCCTTTCTGGTCATATGTCACACAGAATAGTGAATAGAGCTAAAGATCATACAAAGTTCTTGTATTTTTTATATACATTGATAATAACATTTCAAAGTAGAACAAACTCCATTCTACTCTCCCAAATGTATGGCTGCTATAGATCAAGGGCTCCTAGGTGGAGTTTAAGGTTGTCCAGGAGGGAAGATGTTAAGACCAGGTACACATTTTTACCAGAGAAAGAGGCTTCTTTGCAGAGCAGCTGGTTACATCCATTCATCTGTATGGATGTAAAGGCCTTTTGCTTCTTCTGCACTTAGCCTGAAATTTCTCAATTTTTCAGGAATAAGAAGTCCTCTGGAAAAGCCATTTTATTTTTTTCCCCAGGTCTTCACACATCCATCCATTAGAGCCTGTCAGATCTTCTGAGAAGTTTGTTTTTTATTAAAGCCTATCTCTGTGGCTATTTTTTCTATCTAATATCAGTATTCTTATGAATATCCTTCTGCTGAAAATGCAGTCGAGGCAGCTGTTTAAAAACTAACACAATAAGGCCTCCCATCCCCTGTGGGAAATGACCATGGACAGCTGAGAAGACATATGAGTGCTTAGCTATCAGGCATTACCAGGATAAAGGACATCTACTAATCCCCCCAGTGTCTGACAAAATATTGAGACAATGACAAATTTGCAACAGTTTCTGTATACTGACTTTCTGATCAGTGACTTTGAAATTTTTTCCTTCAATAATATCAGATCCTTCATAATTTGTTTTTAAAAACATACGGTATAAATAATTTATGCTGCTATCATTCACTGAGGTGAATTCTGCATCTTCAACTCAATTTATCAAAAATCTGTCATGTTAAAATTGAAAAGCATTTTGGTGTTTATTAAGGTGTCTCATCAAAACTGTGAGAGGAAGAATGTTTCCCTATCTGTGAGATGAGAATGTTAGATTCAATCAATACTGTTTAATTGGTCTGGGGTGGGGCTGGGGGCTGCAAAGTTTATCAGAATTTCAAGCAGGTTCGTAGGCACAATTTGTAAAAAGAATAACTCCCCAGGTGATTTTTATTCTGGGTTAACTAGATAACCTCTAATAATCAGTCTAGTGCCGACAAACTGTGGCTAAGTATTGAAAAACAAAAACGATTCAGGCAAATTGGAGGTGATTTACACATAAGTCCTTTCTTCATAGAGTACATTCTGTGCTTTTCAAAAAAAATTACAGAGATTTTGAAACCTAGTAATTTAAAAATGAAAAGAAGTAAGACCAATTGTATGGTACGTGAATAATATCTTAATAAAGATATATATACATACATACATATATATATATATATATATATATATATATATATATATATATATATATATGAAGACGGTTAAGACCAAACTGGAAGGACATGTTGACCAAAATAAAAATTATTCATGAATAAAACTGATTTATTTTTGTATTTCGAGGAGGCCCCACCATCAAATTAGATATAAAAAATTATCAAAATTCTCCCATTTTGAATCAGTACCACATTTACAATTTTTAACTCTTTTTTGTGTTCCTATGATTCTGAACAATCAAAAGCCCCTGTAAATTGAACTGTAGGTATGGTGATTTTCAAGTGATTCCTTTGTGAGAAATAACTTATTTCATATGTCAAAAATATACACTACAGAGATATAAAGCCAAAGCCAGGGTGACTCATTTTTTTTTCTGACTAGTAGAATCAAGAGAATGCTAACAATGTTCTGAACAGAATCAAAGTATAATAGCCTTTTTTCACCTGTTGAGCAACAGCATTTTCCTTGCTCCCAGAACCACAGACACCACCAAACAGTCACACAGCACAATCAAAACAGGAGAGTGGAAAATGGCCCGCTGTGGAGAATGACCAAATCTGGCTAACCTGGGGAAATCACTGGCCTTGCAAATTAAGTCATCTCCACAGAAATGAGCACCAAAACTAATTCTGCATTGTTGGAGGGAGGCATCTGTCATAGCTGTAACTCCAAAATGTAACCCTCATGTACAATAATTGAATTCTCCCTTCCTTCAACAGAATCCTTTGGGCCAGCAGCATCCCAGGAGACAAAGGCTCTAGTTGCAGTGATCAGCTAGATAAGAGGGCAACTGACTTAGGGATCTAGGAGTCCTTGAAGCAAACTTGCTCGAAAACACTATGGTAGTAACTTTCCATTTCTTAGGCTGTATAAAGAGTTAGCATATGGGAAAACTATGTCACCCAACACCCTTAACCACCACCGCCCAAAAGTACAGCCAGGTGAGCAAAAATTGGAGACACGCAAAATCTAGCCTTATTGGAGTCTTCATGTCATTTTCCAAACTATTAGAATGTCTGGGGAGAAAAATGCTTTCAAGGTCCATCAGCTGTGATAATATCCTTTTAATCAAGGCTGTACTTTTGCTAAGCAAAGCTATAAATCAACTGGAATGGTAGTAAATTAAATGTAGGACTTATAGATAAGAGGATATGGAATTAAACAGAGCTGTATCTGTGTGTGCTGTGACAGAACATGAAGAGCAATTCAACAGATTCCTATTTCATGTTAAAAAGAAAGCCATATTTATTCTGAACCTTTCCACAGCAAGTGATTTTTATTAATGCTATTATACAATCTTTTGTTTTCAATATTGCCCAGAATGATTAAATATCAAGATGAATGTTAGGACCCTAAAATATATCTTGATCATTCTGGAGTTGATTATTCAATGTGGGGATTATGTATCCCCAACTCCCCCTGGCCTCAGCCTCATCCTCTTTCCTCTCTTGTATATTTCTCTATTTGTTCACTCCTCTATCAGAGAGCATGTGGGCACAGGGAAAAGAGATACGTGCAAATTAATCAATTTTGCTACATAGTAAAATGGTTTGGTAGGAGAAGAGATTATAAATAATGGCTAAAATGAAGCTTCTAGACTGTCTGCAGATTTCATTTATCCTTGTTATCTCATCCCTTGTTAGAAATGTGGCTTCATTTAAAACTATTACCCTCTAATGCAATGACTCTCAACACAGGAGCATTAAAAAAAAAGTGCCCTCTCCCCTCCTCATTATAATACACGGTCCATATTATGCCCTGTACAATTGCATAGTCAAAGTCTAAAATACCCTATAATCCACTAGCAGCACTACAAAAGGGTCTCGCTTTTACTTGTGAGCCTAATCAGCGAGCCAACAATCCAGATATGCTGAAACATGACAAAGAGTCATCTGGCTAAAAGCATCAGTGAGTATAAAATGTGATCTGGCTAAGTGGTGTAGGCTCCATGCAAGCCTTGGACCATTTGGGTCCACAATTACCTACACATCCTGACCCTCAAAGCTAAATCTGCCCCTGATCACATCCCGGCCAACAAAACAAATTTACTTCCTCAGGTTCAACCTGTCCCTGTTAGTCCCACTCTTCCCCATTTTCAGAACCAAATGTTGGGTTCTCCCTGTAATGAAAGGTATGGCCACAGCTTCACTCCACTGATTTTCAGTGGGTTCACCTTGAATAAAATAAAAAATATCAGGAGGTCAAAGAATCAGAGGTTGTCTGACACAGCTTCGTTGCCGATATCATTTGGCAAAATAGGCTCTGCAATTAACAGAGCACCCAGTCGCTGGTCATTCACGTAAGACTGACCTGCCAGGCTCAGTGTGCCATTCAGTGAACTGAATGAAAGGACTGTATTCCTAAAGAGAGGAGCTCAGGATGTTTGGCATACCCCCTAAGCTTTAGAGACTGCCATCATAGGAGACACACATGAGGCTCTCTCACAGGCTCTCACAAAACAGCCCATGGCACCACGGACAGAAACAGTGCACTGGACAAACTATGGGTCTGACCCAGAGTATGGTGTTTCTGCTATTTTTAGGATAAAGCCACAAGTGATATTTTGCCTGAAAGCACAAAATCCACAATGCAGCACCTTCAACTCATTCAGCTCATAGCCTGACAGTACCTTTTGCCCCATCCCAAGCTCAGCCTTCTTCACACTGACTCTTACTCTCCCCAATGGGAGCAAATTCCACATAAAAGAGGCAAATCCACCAAACTTGGTTGTCCACCAAGAATAATTCTTATTTGGGGAAGAAAAATTAGCATTTTCATCATAAGGGCTGATGACAATTTGTACTGATCCTAATACTACATATTGTCCAAACCTGCCCGTCAAATTCCCAAAGTTGTGATTCCTCATCACTTTACTCTACCCATCAACTTCAGAAATTAAGTCTGAAGCTTTGAAGATGCCCATCTGATTGATAGTTAACACTTAACAATGGTTAACAATGAACACTTCAGAATCTAGCCAAGTAATAAATTTTAAAACCAGTGTTGCTACAATTCAGGGTTTTTCTTCTCATTAATTTTTACTTCTGTGAACTTTAAAAATTATAAACATGGATTTTTTAAAATTTATAAGAATAGTACATGCGTATTACAAAAATCATCCCTTTTGAAAATTATACAGGAGAAGCTAAAGATGATGTGTAATCCTCGTACTATCTAGGGACAGCTCTTGCCTTCATGAGACTTAAAAAATAACCTTCCCTTGAACCTACTGAGATGTCACCAAGGACTGTTATTAGGCTGTTTTTATCCATTATCTGACCAGTTCCTTTAGTTGTCCTTGTAAAAAATATTACAAAAGTAAACAAAAAGGGTAATTGATTGCAAAGCCATCACTTAGGCACAAGTAACCTTTTAGTATATTCTACGTTAAAAACTCTACTGCACCCTCCACCTCAGCTGAAATGATTTTTTTCCCTCTGTTGTTATTTTGTGAAAACACCTGCAAAGGTCTCCTTGACCAAAATACGAATGTATTGCTCTTTTCTAAAACCCCTGAAAATTAGACACCTTTAGCTTAGAACTTAGTTCAGTCTCCAAGGACCAATTCTTGGCTTTTGCAGAGCTTACCAAAAGACCCAATTACTGCCAATTTTGATTCATGTAGGAGACTTAGACATCTTGTCTATCAGGAACATAAAGCTGCCAATTTATTTCACAAAGGCCACTGAACAACAATCTGATAACATTTACTTTAACTAATAGCAAACACATAGCAAATGCATAGCTCTAAAATACCTGGACTAGCTAATAATCATCTCCATGAACTTTTAAATAATTAGCTAAGATTTTAAAATAAAGCATAGTTAATGAAGAGGTGCTCTGAAAAGCTATAAAGCCAAACATGTTTATATATCATTTGCAATGAAAGAAACTGTTCTTACTCTAAGGTTTTGCAGGGAACAAGTGACAGCTGAGAGTGCAATTAAGGGGGAAAAAGCCAATTCTCCATGATGATTAATTATAATGAGCATTCCTTAAAAATTGAACATCCTGAAGCTTTCCAAGGAAAGTTCAGGCAACACAGGTGACCTTTAAATAAAAAGCCTGCTTTTCGTCAAAAGTTGGAAAAATGCATTCCTACCATTTTTTAAAAGGGGATGAGGAAGGGAGTGAATTTACAGACAAGGAAACTAAAGTTATAAATTTTTTTTAAAATCTAGAGATCTGCTTTAGTTTTCTTTTCAAAGGCTGGGTAGAAAAACACCTCTTGAAAATGTACCCAATATAAAAATGATGTTTGCCTGATAAGAAACTGAGAAAAATCTTATACACATTAGAACTGTATACTGAGTATCTGACTCAGTATGGTTTTACTCAGTTTCTACAAAAGAGATTTGTTCCTAAAAAGTTACATATGGATTGAACTTATGTAAATAAATTAATTTTAAAGTCACGAGGAAGATAGTAAAGAAACCCTATAGGGTGTCCTTCTGCAAATGAAAATATCTATTTGTAAAATGAATAATCACTCCCTAATATATTTGCTGAATTTAGATTTATACCTATAATGTTGACTTAGAGTATGATGCAATAATAAAGTAGAAGCATTTATGGTTTAGAATTGACCCTAAAGAGAATTCTTTTGTGAAAAAGAAATTTATAATGCAAAATTTTAGAAAATGGACAATCTTTCACTTTGTTGCCTACTTTAAGTTGGCAATGGCCATTTTAAAAGTTAGGGACCTCTTTTGACTTCTGAATGGCTAGCATTCATTCATTCCCTGGATGTAAAACAAAACAAGCCATTTTTAAAATGGGTGTCACAGAGTCACACTCTGTCAGCATCCATAGAGATCGTAGGAATTATCTAGTCCAACTCTTCCAACTTCCTGGTGAGGAAATGGAGGTCCAGAAACGTCAGCAAGCTGGGTAGTGGCAGTTAGGAAGAGAACCCGAGTCCCCTCATTTCCACAATTCAGCACTCTCTTTTACCAAATGCTAGGGATACACACAAAGAGGCAACCTGTACAGAAAAGAGTAGTGGAATGGAACTACTACAAGAAAAAGGCTGGAAGAGTTTGTGGATTTGAGGGAAGAAGCAGGAAAAAATTCCCCCACTGAACAACGCCCTGGGAGGGAAGCCGGAAGCAAATAGAGGAGGCCTGACAATAGACTACAGCAGCCCATCTCACTAACAGTATCAATCAATTCAGTTCAGTTCAGTGGCTCAGTTATGTCCGACTCTTTGCGACCCCATGAATTGCAGCACGCCAGGCCTCCCTGTCCATCACCAACTTCCGGAGTTTACCCAAACCCATGTCCATTGAGTTGGTGACGCCATCCAGCCATCTCATCCTCTGTCGTCCCTGTCTCCTCCTGCCCTCAATCCTTCCCAGCATCAGGGTCTTTTCCAATGAGTCAGCTCTTTGCATGAGGTGGCCAAAGTATTGGAGTTTCAGCTTCAACGTCAGTCCTTCCAATGAACACCCAGGACTGATCTCCTTTAGGGTGGACTGGTTGGATCTCCTTGCAGTCCAAGGGACTCTCAAGGGTCTTCTCCAACACCACAGTTAAAAACATCAGTTCTTTGGTGCTCAGCTTTCTTTATAGTCCAACTCTCACATCCATACATGACTACTGGAAAAACCACAGCCTTGACTAGACGGACCTTTGTTGGCAAAGTAATGTCTCTGCTTTCAAATATGCTATCTAGGTTGGTCATAACCTTCCTTCCAAGGAGTAAGCATCTTTTAATTTCATGGCTGCAATCACCATCTGCAGTGATTTTGGAGCCCCCAAAAATAAAGTCTGACACTGTTTCCACTGTTTCCCCATCTATTTGCCATGAAGTGATGGGACCAGATGCCATGATCTTAGTTTTCTGAACGTTGATCTTTAAGCCAACTTTTTCACTCTCCTCTTTCACTTTCATCAAGAGGCTTTTTAGTTCCTTTGCACTTTCTGCCATAAGGGTGGTGTCATCTGCATATCTGAGGTTATTGATATTTCTCCCGGCAATCTTGATTCCAGCTTGTGCTTCTTCCAGCCCAGCGTTTCTCATGAACTCTGCATATAAGTTAAATAAGCAGGGTGACAATATACAGCCTTGACGTACTCCTTTTCCTATTTGGAACCAGTCTGTTGTTCCATGTCCAGTTCTAACTATTGCTTCCTGATCTGCATACAGGTTTCTCAAGAGACAGGTCAGGTGGTCTGGTATTCCCATCTCTTTCAGAATTTTCCACAGTTTATTGTGATCCACACAGTCAAAGGCTTTGGCATAGTCAATAAAGCAGAAATACATGCTTTCCTGGAACTCTCTTGCTTTTTCGCTGATCCAACGGATGTTGGCAATTTGATCTCTGGTTCCTCTGCCTTTTCTAAAACCAGCTTGAACATCTGGAAGTTCACAGTTCACATATTGCTGAAGCCTGGCTTGGAGAATTTTGAGCATTACTTTACTAGCGTGTGAGATGAGTGCAATTGTGCGGTAGTTTTAGCATTCTTTGGCATTGCCTTTCTTTGGGGTTGGAATGAAAACTGACCTTTTCCAGTCCTGTGGCCACTGCTGAGTTTTCCAAATTTGCTGGCATATTAAGTGCAGCACTTTCACAGCATCATCTTTCAGGATTTGAAATAGCTCAACTGGAATTCCATCACCTCCACTAGCTTTGTTCGTAGTGATGCTTTCTAAGGCCCACTTGACTTCACATTCCAGGATGTCTGGCTCTAGTTGAGTGATCACACCATCATGATTATCTGGGTCATGAAGATCTTTTATGTACAGTTCTTCTGTGTATTCTTGCCACCCCTTCTTAATATCTTCTACTTCTGTTAGGTCCATACCATTTCTGTCCTTTATCAAGCCCATCTTTACAACCAGTAACGTTGAAGAAGCTGAAGTTGAACGGTTCTATGAAGACCTGCAAGACCTTTTAGAACTAACACCACAAAAAGATGTCCTTTTCATTATAGGGGACTGGAATGCAAAAGTAGGAAGTCAAGAAATACCAGAGTAACAGGCAATTTGGCCTTGGAGTGCAGAATGAAGCAGGACAAAGGCTAATAGAGTTTTGCCAAGAGAATGCACTGGTCATAGCAAACACACTCTTCCAACAACACAAGGGAAGATTCTACACATGGACATCACCAGATGGTCAACACCGAAATCAGATTGATTATATTCTTTGCAGCCAAAGATGGAGAAGCTCTATACAGTCAGCAAAAACAAGACCAGGAGCTGACTGTGGCTCAGATCATGAACTCCTTATTGCCAAATTCAGACTTAAATTGAAGAAAGTAGGGAAAACCACTAGACCTTTCAGGTATGACCTAAATCAAATCCTTTATGATTATACAGTGGAAGTGAGAAATAGATTTAAGGGACTAGATCTGATAGACAGAGTGCCTGATGAACTATGGATGGAGGTTCGTGATATTGTACAGGAGACAGGGATCAAGACCATCCCCATGGAAACAGTATCAATAGCTAATGGAAATTTTTATGCATTAAATCACCTTCTAGAGGTTACTTTACTTTTTTCAGCTTGCTTCCTCACTAGGCTTCTGATACACTGAATTGTTGACTCACAGCAAATTCTTTCTAGATGGCAAGGAAGTGTGAAACATTCCTTTCCCAATGTTCTACAGCACTTGAAAAAAAACATTCAAAGCAGAGCATCAGGATGAAGACTAAATTATCCTAACGATAGTGACATCTTACACAAACACCTCAAGGTCCCTGAGAAAATACTGTGAAAAACATTTTCTTAGATAGATGAAGCCTATGTATTTTTTAAAGGCAGAAATCTTAGGTTAGAAGAGAAGCAAACACAGTGTTTATCATAGTTGGGAAAAATAAGCAAGGGTCTGGGGTTGACAGAACCTGTACCACTAGAAGTCAGTTCACTTGGTGAGTTCGTGAGTCATGCTAATCATCTGTGTATGAATGGAAACACTGTTTTCAGTGGAACATTAATAGGAGCAAGAAAAATGTAAAACCTTTAAGTGGGGAGACAGGGTGAAAAGAAGAACATGAACTTCTAAAAAATATATATGCGAGATAATGATGGTAGCTGATTTATTCATCTCATCTGTTTACTCTCATGAAGGCTGCTACAAAAGTGCCTTATTATTAACTGCAACTGAACACATCAGAAATGGAGTTGTGATCATTTAAGAGGTGTGCTTTGGAGCTTGTTTTTTAAAGTGAAGTACAGTTCTCTGTGTACTAAGAGTTCAACAAGCTTGGGTGCTTTGGGGACAGAGTAAGACTAGGGACTTGAGGTCTACCTTTATAGTCTGGGGATAGATTTTTGGCACCACATAAGAATCATGCTGGCCAGCCCCACCCAGGACAGGTTGATTCCATGTAAGCAGTCTGCCTTAGGGTCACAAGTGACAACTGTATACACAGGTGAGATGTCAGTGATTCAGGAAGCTGCATATAGCAAAAGGTGCCTTATGGTTTCTGACAGTATCAGTTATCTATTGAAATATGATCTACGGGTCTACTTCAGAATACAGAAAACATGTCTTCTTCATGCCTTCAAAATGATCTTGTCTCTAAAGTAGAGATAAAATAAGCTTGACTACAATTTATAAAATATTTTGACACCTGTCAGCAAATTGCTACATCAGTTCCCCACAGGATCACTGGTAGCATACTTGCTCTACAAGTTCGTCTACAAACAAAAGGCTTATTCATTTATATAGTCCTGAAAATGAGCAGCTAGTAGATGACACACCTAGAATCACCCCTTGAGTCAAACTCCAGGGATTATGATGTCACTGGTTTTATATTCTTTCAGATCTTTAAAGGGAAACATGGCTCCCAAACAGCATAACTACACAAGTTCTAAGCTCCCTATCATTTCAGAGGACTCCAACATGCTGTATGAGCTCTTTTTTCCCCCCCTTTCTAAAGCGCCATGTCTGTCAGCCATCCTGCCACTCAGAATTCTAAGAGTGTTGTCAATTGAAGAATACAGAACAATGATGATAAGTTTTTGTGTTCAAACACAAGGCAGATCACTTCAGATATCTCCCTAGAGATATAACTTTCCTCATTTAACAACCATGTTACCCTTGCAGGTAGGTATTTCAACTTACCAGTTAATTATTACCAACCCATCCCCACCGCTGCCCCCTCCCAGATCAATCACTCCTCATTCTTCTCATACCTATCAGGGCAGTAAGTAGATTGTGATGTGGGCAGTGATTAGCAATTCTCAGAAGGGAGGGAACACTATTCCAATTTATCTTTCAAGCCTTTGGTGGCAGGTTTTGTTGTTTTTAATGACTATGCAGATTCCTTGAGAGGCTACCTGTAGACACTTTCATTTTAAGTGTATAATTACTATTTTGAGGAAATATAACAGATGGAAGCATTACTGATCATTTTGTCAATTCAACAGTGACTTGAAAATTAGTTACATCCACTTGTGAAACCACTTATCATGCATTCTTCACATTATCAGATAGAAGCATTCTAGCCTCTAAAAGTCTGATGTAAATCCTATTTTCCTACTAAATGTCATCATAAAATTAGAGACATGTTACCAAAAGAGAGATCTCAAATAGGCTGAGTTAAAAACCTTGGCTGAAGAAGAGAGTAACTGCCAGCCCTGTGGCAGTTCACTTGTTCCTGATCATTTGAAAATTAGGTGTATTACCGCTGGTCACATCCCTCATCCTCATGACCACAGAGATGTCTTTCTTGTTGTTGAAGTTACCTAACTCTATCCCTGGGGACTTCCAGACTTTGGCCTCTTCCTGCTTTGATCTGGGCATTTTTGTCCCTTTAATTAGGAATTCTACTGCAGTAACACGCTTCACCAGCGGGGGTCTCAAACTGTACTTCCACCAGAAAAGCCCTAGGTTCGAGGCTTCTGCTTATATAAAACATACTCATTACCGATCGATCCCTGACTTAAAAATTCTCCATTGAAATTCTGGAATCATCTCCTGTTTCCCCCTCTGGTATAAACATACATAGTACTTTGTATTACAGGTTAAAATTAGATACTTATGGTGAATAGGATATGTCATTCTTAGAAGAAAAGTTATACTTATTTGACAGTGTGAAATTTCTCAAAGTGAAATGTATACCTTCCTAATATAGATTGACTCATAAAGGAACTCCACAAAAAATAATTAACATATATACAAAGATAAACCATAACAGACTTCCCTATAATCTTCTTTTTAATAGTGACTGTAAATTTAATATAATCTCAGTTACATAAACAAATATGTAGTTTTATTGATACAAAGACACAAAAAGAATTAAGAGAAAGAATTCCAAAATATTAACAGTTATCTCAGAATGGTATAATTCCAAATGGCTTGCAGCTCTTTCTTTATATTTTTTGAATTTTAAAAGTTTTATTCTTTTTAGAATTACTATATTATTGTGGACAGTAGTTTTAAATATATACATATATTTGAATATGCACATGTACCTTTTTATTTGATAAAATACACATAACATAAAATTTACCATTTTATCCACTTGAAAGTGTACAAATTCAGTGGCATTAAGTACAGTCACAATGTTACACAACCATCACTACTATCCAGTTTCAGAAGTTTTTCATCACCTCCAGTGGAAACCTTGTACCCATTAGGCAGTCACTTCCCATTCATACCCTCCCCCCAAACCCCTGGCAACCACTAATCTGCTGTCTATCTTTACGGATTTGCCCATTCTGGATATTTCTCATAAACAGAATCATACAGGATGTGGCCTTTGTGCCTGGTTCTTTTCACTTAGCATAATGTTTCTAAGGCTCATTCCTGTTGTATCATGTATCAGTCCTTCATTTGTTTTATGGCTGAATAATATTCAATTCAATGGCTATAATGCATTTTATCCAGTCATCTGTTGAGAGACATTTGAGTTGTTTTCCACATTTTGGCTATTGTGAATAGTGCTGCTATGAACATTCATGTACAAGTTTTTGTTTCAACATCTGTTTTCATTTCTTTGGGGTATATACCTAGCAGAGGAAGGTTACTGACATATACTTTTTAAAAAATTTCTTTAATTCTACTTTGGCATTCTGTGTTTAAAGTAGCAATGCTTTTTTCAGAATTGTTAAGGATAATCCTTATAATACTGATTATGGTACATTTTTTTAAAGGCCAAATCACACTCTTTTTAAAAATGTAACTTTCATCCTTATTCTTTGGGAACAAATTTCTCTTATGCTAAATACTTTAAACTATAATGAACTAACTGAAAATAACAGTCTTTTCCTCTTAGCATAGCCATTCTAGCAGTACTTAAATCACTATCAAATGCTTATATATTAAAAGTACGAAAATATATCTATATTTTTTGTTGCTTCTTTAACAGAAAAATATCACTAAATAGGCATATTTAAACCTTAAGGGCTGTATTAAATATATAATGCCAAGTAGAAGCATATAGAATCTTCTAGAAATTCAAACTGGCAGATGGTGATCAAAGATGAATACACCCTAAAAGAGTACACAGTACTAATTCTTAAACGCTTTACCTCTCACCCTCCCAACAGAAAAATAATATATCTCATGAACATACAAGCCCAATATTATCTAGGTTCATTTTAGCTGTAGATACTACTTGATATGGCCTAAAGATGATGGTGTGCTTACCCATACCTATTTAGCAACTGTTGGCTTTTCCCATTTTTCCTTCCCCTAGAACATATGCACACACATTTATGCAATAAACATTCATGTACATGTCACACGTGCACACTTCTGCACACACAAATGCACCCTTTCTAACCTGTACTTCCAATTCAGTGGCTGCAAGTAAAGGTAGGAATGTTTTTGTAGCCCAGTCACCCCCTAGATCTCAGGCTTTTTCTGCTATTATCACTCCCATGCCTACCAATACAAACATAGCGCCTTGTGATTCAGAAAGCAGAAATATAAGTCTAGCTGAGAAGGGAAGCAGTACCCTTAAAACAATAAGAACGACCCAAATTGTAATATTTGTTAATAAATAAGGGATATGATTTGGGATCACTTAAAAATAAAGTACTGAGTTATTTCTATAATACTGGTAGATATCTCTTTAAGAAAAATTCAAATAGGAACAATAAAACTTATAGAAAAGGATCAACTGGAATATTTTAATTCTATAAAAGGTTTTACACATTCCAACTTTGCCAGGATCAACACTATCAACAAATTTTACTTTTTCCTTTAAAAAAAAATCTTAAGATGCTTTCATATTCTAATAATGCTCAAAGAAAACCCTACCACAAACCCCAGAAAGGAACTGTTTCATCCTACTCTCTGAAGAATTTTTTAAATAGCTCTCGCATAACAACAACATTTATATCACGGAGATTTTTTTCAATGAAGATTAAGAACTTTATAAATGTCTTTTATATGTGGAAAACTGAAACACAGTGGAGTAAATTGTCCAGGGTATCACAAGGAGGGGGAAGCCAAAAATAAAATTAACTGTCAAGAAAGTGGCCTGTCCACAGAGTAAAATATCTCAGTTACCATGGGGGATAGTCATCTAAAAAGGCAATAGAATTAAACATGTTATATCATGATGATACAGTCAAGTCATTTATGAGTATCTATATGCACATGAATGCTCTGTGTATCACTGAATTCCCATTGTTTCATTCTTATTTTCTTTGTGCTTGTGTTTACTTCTTTTCTCTGCTATTAGACTATAAGATGTTTATGGCAGGGACCAAATCTCAGCACTTACATGCATGAGGCACATGCCTGGAATACAGTCAGCAGTCAGGTAACATGGGTATGTTCACGTGTAAAATTTCATAGAGATACTCTCAACTAACACCACCCAACCACCAAAACAAATCATGGTGAGAATCTGAAGTTTCTTAACAACTCAACCCCACATACTAAAGAAGAACAAAAAGATGATCAATATAGGCTACTGTGATGATTGTAATGCACAGAGATACCCTAGATATACTCTTACTTGTTAGTGTGTGCAAGTACATAGATTAAGGTAGCCAAGAATGAATTAGCATGATTTACCTGTAGTTAACCAACAACCCATTATTATCCATGAACTGATTTCCCCAACTGGTGTATTATCCTAACCCTTTGCTGCTTGTTTCTGCGATATATCCTCTGACTACCTGTTTGGTGGCAGTCATACCAGAGAGGAGAAATAAATTCTAATCAGTCCTGCTTACTACTTGTTAACAGCTTTTATGAGGTGCTGTAGTGAAGTTAATAGGATAAAAATGAAGAGCAAATTTAGTTTGGGGTATTTAAACAACATAAGGTTTTGCCTTCAAAAAAAAGAAAAAAGAAAAACTCCTTCACTCACATTTCATTGATCAGCTGTGAGGTTTATTTATCCATGTTATCTCCATCTCCATCACAATAGAGAATGGGCTGAAAGAATTACCTTGGGCGTAATTTTTAAACAATTACTCAGGAGTTACCTTCCTTCTTCTTTAAAAATTCTCTATTGTCTTACCTCCCAGTCCAAATAATCACAGACGTCTTCAAAGTTAGTGAGCAGAGACACTGAGCAGAACAGCCGCGGCAGCTCATCCCTTGTCATTGGGGGAAAACGGCTATCTTTAAGGGCACTGTTGAAAACAAATCGAATATTAAAAACAGTCACTAGATATGAGTTCCTAGTTTCAAATGCAGACAATCATTTGAAAAAGGTAAGAATTTCTTAAAAAATCAGAAAGGTAAGAAAGGTGTCAAAATCTCTAAATGCATTCAAGTGCTCCAAAGATTTTAGAAGTTATTTTTGTTCATTCAGCAGATTGTGTTTACTAGCCAATCCTGTGACCGATTCAATTGTAAAGAGTGAAAGATCAATTACATTTCCTGTATAGTTATTTCCTTGTATACTTCCCTGTTACTTGTAGAATTTGACAATGTTTTATTTGATTTTTGAGGAGAATAAAAACCAGAGCAGTGGAAACTTAGGGGAAGAATTCTGCATCTAGCACTGGTAGGAAAAAAAATATATATACATATATATATTTCATAATGTTAAAAAAAAAAGGTTCACACTAGGTTGGACAGTTACCATAGAACAACATACAAAAAGTTTGAAAAAAGGTAAAAATGTTATTTTCTTCAAGCAAAAGAAATCAAAGAAAATGAAAATTATCATGCAAATTATGGACTAAAAGTACAAAGATTTCAGGCCCTCTCTAAAGGAGAATTCAAGATACTACTCAAAAATTGTGAAACTTCAGGAAATAGGGCTAATCTTAGGAAAGAAAATTATGATTAGGAGACCATTAATCACATCAATGGATTTCTGAGTACATCAACTCTGATTCAATCCTGTAATCAAGGGTAGTGTTCCACAGTGCCAAATTCTAGAAAAACCTCACTGTAAAGGACAAAAATGTTGGAAGATCATAATTCTTCCTGCAACAGTAGAACAGACAGAGAAGACAAAGACACACACACACACACACACACACACACACAGAGGCACTGTGCATTCCTGTACTTCTAAAAGAAACCACTTCCTGGTCAAGGAAACAAACACACCTCTGATTGCCCACTATATTAATGGCATTTGCGCTGTCGATCTTCAAATGTCCTGTATAGCAGAGCCAGGCTTAGGAAATGTTTTCACAGATTAATCCTTAGAGGTTACAAACTTAGAGCCTACAAACTGCTTGGGTCATAACAAAGTTCCATGACCTTTGGAAATAATTTAATTCCTTTTTCAGTGACTTCCTCATTGCTGGATTTTCTTTTTTCCATCCCTTCCTTTGCATTCAGAAACTCACTCACTGTATTGTACAAATATACCCCTATGTTTGTTAAGTATTTTTGATATGTTGTGGTGCTCATTCTATCCTGCCATACAGAGGAAAATGCTTCCAGAAAGACAGAGATGTTATATAGAAAGCATACATGTTTTCCCCATTCAAGGAGCCAAGATTAACCAAGGAAATCTGTGATAATTCATACTCTGAGAATAGCATTTCACTGTTTCATAATTTAACAACATAAATTTCCTATGGTTTGGCTTCTTTTATTTTCCAACTGGCAAATAAAGTTTTAAGAAATATTTTCAAGTTCTCATCCAAAGCCAACATAAAGGCATATATGTTTGTATAACAACCCCCCCAACCCCACCCAGGAGAGGAGTTGTAAAAAACAGAAGAATCCCATGCATAAAAACCCAAACTTTCACACTTTGTTTTCCTTTTGAAAAGAAAAAGAAAAAGAAAAAGAGAAGGTAAAAAGCCTTATACATTAGAATAACATATTATTTTTAGGGTTACAGATTTTATTGTGGTGAAATATACACAACATAAAAATTACATTTTAACCATTTTTAAGTGTATATTTCTCTTGGCTTAAATACATTCACTTGTTGTACAACCACCACCACCATCTATCTATCCATCTCTGGAAATATTTTCATCTTGCCCAGCTGAAACAAGGTACCCAATAAACACTAACTCCACATTCCTCCCTCCTCCCAGCCCCTGGGAGAAATGTAAATCCACTTTTATAATTTAAAATAATTATAGTAATATAGTTGCTAATTTTTTCCTATAAAACAGCTTTATTGACATACAATTCACATACCATAAAATTCACCCTTTCAATGTACACAATTCAATGATTTTTAGTATATTCAGAATTGTACAATCATTACCCCATCCAGTTTTAAAATATTTCATCACACCACAAAGAAATCCTGTACCCATTATGAGTCAGTCCCTATGCTTCCCTCCCCTCAGCTAGCACTAATCTACTTTCTGTCTCTATGGATTTGCCTGTTCTGGACATTTTATGTAAGTGGAATCATACAATATGTGACCATTTGTGTCTGGCTTCTTTCACTTGGGATGATGTTTTTGAGGTTTTATCCATGTTGTAGCATGTATTGGTATGTGCTAGTCGCTCAGTCGTGTCTTACTCTTTGCAATCCCATTGACTGTAGCCTGCCAGGCTCCTCTGTCCATGGGATTCTCCAGGCAAAAATACTGGAGTGGACTGCCATGCCCTCCTCCAAGGGATCTTCGCAACCCAGGGATCAAACCCTCATCTCTTATGTCTCCTGAATTGGCAGGTGGGTTCTTTACCACTAGTGCCACCTTAATACGTTTTGTAAAAGCACATCATCCTTTTAATTGCACAATAATATTCAATCCTATGGATATATCACATTTTTGTTTTCCATTTACCTGTTGAAGGACATTTTGGTTATTTCTGCTTTTGGGCTACTGTGAATAATGCTGCTATGAATATTCATGTATGAGTTTTTTTGTGGAAAGTAATGTTTTCATTCTCTTGGGTAGATACCTAGGAGTCAAAATGCTGGGTCACATGGTAATTCTGTGTAACTTTTTGAGGAACCAACAAATAGTTTCCCATAGTGGCCGTACCATCCTACATTCCCACCAGCAATGTACAAGGGTTCCAATATCCCTACATCCTCGCCAACACTTCTTATTATCTGCCTTTTTCGTTATAGTACTAGGTCTCCTGTACTGAAGAGATTTTGTATCTAGCTCTAGCTTTTATATATATTTAAAAAATACACATGTTGAAGTTGCCATACAGTTAATTTCTCAACACTCTGAGGCAGGTTATTATTTTATTTCCTAGCAAACCAGTGAAAAGTCTATTTTAGCTCAGTGCAATTCAAACTATTTCAAATCAACAAAATTTTCAAGTGCAACTGAGGACCAGGCTAGGAAGCTTTCCTTGTGATATGGAGTCTATTGCTCACTCACTAGGGACTTAAAAAAATGTTTAGATCCAAGAGTGAGTGGGAGAATGCTAGCATGGCAAATAAGATAAAATAACAATCATGCCTTGCTATACGACACTCAAATGTATTAATTTCAAAACACTGAACTAATAAAGGTATGTTAATCATGATGTAAATAGTCTGATTTTACAGAAACACTCATTCAAACAAGACTTTTAATTCTTGCATTTGTCATCAGTAAATTTTCATTAAATTCATGTGCATAGACAAATTTCAAAAGGCAGGAAGCCCTCAGTATCTCTAAATGCAAATTCCTAGGGAAAAGAACTAGCAATGAAAGCCTAGCGAGGATTTAAGGGATTATTAAAAAGATGAAAAAATGCGGCTGGAGACTACCTCAGAGCTGCTAGACTGGGGTAGATGGCTGATAAACAAGAGGATTCAGCTTCTCTTGGCCCTGCTCCCTTCTGTATATAGAACATGCGATGTGGAAGCTGAGTCTTTAGAGATAATATGCTATGGGGAGTCAGGCAGTGACTTACTCAAGGTTGACCCAGCTAGTTAGTGACACAGTAGGGGGACAACCCAGATTCTCTGATGCAAGTTCACAATTCTTTCTAGTATCCACTCCTTAGTTGCTACTTTTGACAGGATTATGAGTTCTTTTTTTTTAATTTTAAAACAAAATGCTTGCCTTACTAGGCGATTCTGATCTCATACCTGCAATGCCTCTGCCTAAAAAAGATAGATAATAATTTAACAGCATTTGCTAGTAGCCAAAGGGTAAATAGAGCTAGACTTCCTGTCTACTGGAAATCTGCAGGAGCAAAAAGGATTTTTAAATATTAATACTGTCCATGGAAAGCATTTTATACCAATGTAGTATGTGCCAATTTAAAGAACTGACAAAGAAAGAGATCTTGTAGTAAATTTGTATGAAGTTCTCTTTGTTACAATAGGAAACCATTTTCTAATGTTTAAATATTGCTAGGAAAAAAAAAACACTTATGTACAAAAATCTGCTGGCTGCTCCATCACCCATATGATGGATGGCTAAGGTTTAAACAACAGTTTGATTCAATACCAAATTCAAATATATTCAATTCAAATTGGCATCTTCCCAAGAATATATTCCACCTAATTGAGAAGCAGCATTGACATCTGTCAAAGTTAATATCTAATGTTAAATAGCACTTTAATGAAAATGAACATTTAAAAAAAGGTATTAGGAACTTAGCTATCGAAGAATCACATGGTTTGTGACAGTACCTGGAAACTATGAGGGGGAAAAAAACAGCTGAAAAGAGACAAAGCCTTAGACATGGCAAGGCTCATCACAAACAACAGAACATGCAACAGAAATTATTTGTGAGTCTAGATAGCTAGCCATTCACTCACTCATTCATTCATTCTTTTGCTTTCTAAAACACTGATGACCATAATCAGTTAACCAATGGAAAGATACCAAACTGAGAAGGGCTTCATATTACAAGCAATCATTTTCCAGGACAAGGAAGTAATAACCAAAGTTTAAAATCCTTCTTTGGACAGGTGAAGAAAAGCAAATCAAGTATACATTTATCTAAAAAAAATTTTTTAAAAACCCAGCTTTTTACACAAGGGGTTTCAATTATCTGTAAATTCTGCCATTCCTCATCAGAGCTTCTAAAACAAAATGGACATGTGACATGTCTGAACTCCAGGAGCTGAGAATATTAGGATCCTAAGCCCAAATCTGAAAAGTTATCTATATCCTCTCTTCCACATTAAGTATCAATTTTAGCTTCCCATAGTCCAAAAATAAATAAATAAATAAATAATAGGCACATTCATGTCAATGTATGTCAAAACAAAAAAAAATAAAAATAAATAAAAAAATTAAAAAAACAGTAAAAAAAAAATAATAGGCACAAAGCAGAATGCAAAAAAGTAAGTGACTATTCATCAAACCTAAGTGCAGAGAGGAACAACAAAGGACATGGTCATGCTTAAGGAGTGAGGAAGGGAACCTCATTTTGAGAGCTGAGACCCATAAGAAAGGAAATTTTCAACTGTAAGCCACATGTAAACTGTTACTTAATTGGGACATGTTTTTCCCCTTTAGAGTAATGAGTACAACCTACTTGCTACTTAATGAGCATTAACACTACAATTTATTAATTCTAATATGTATTTCTAAGCATGATAGGATGGGTACTTAGCAGGGAGTGGAGGAAAGAACTAGGGCATGGAACAAAAGGGAGAGAAAGTACAAAGGAGGAAAAGAAAACGAAAATATATAGAAATAAATAAAAGTGGAGAGGAAGAGAAAACTAGAAGCAGAAAAAGGAATTGGGAAGCAAAGAAAGTAAAAAAAAAAAACACACAAAGGGGTAGAGAGAGAACGCAAGGATGAAACAATGGAAGGGTAGGAGGGAGAGGGAGATCTAGAGTGGTGGGTGCTCGAGGTTTTCATGTAAGTTATTTGGCTCCTATCCTATAGGATTCACAGAGGTTTTAGTCTGTTATCACCTACTGCCCTCTGAATGGCTTAAAGTTCTTGAATTGCTCTAATCTGGAATTCTTAAAAGCCTCTACTCTCTGAGATGGCCACAGCTGCCCACTAGGAAGGAAAAATACTCTCTGGGCTGCATGCTGTGATGATCAGAGCAATACTGTCAAGAATCTGCCTCCTAGGCACACGTTCCTCACCTGTAACTTAGGAGACAAGGTTGTGAATTTGATTTAGTGGAGCAGAACTACAATTGGAAAACATCAGTAAAAGATACATGAAGAAACAGATGGCTAAATGTTTGGTGTATGTGGTGGGTATTCCTCCTCTCTCTCCATGTAGCATCCACATGATGCTTTCCCTGCAGAGTTTCTGGGTTTACTTGATCCTGTTTTTAGAAACGAAGGGCTAGAAACTGGTTTTTAATTATTTTTCTGACAGAAATCTTTTAAAATATATTCTAGCAGAGTATAACGGACATAATTTTCTCTGTATGACTCATGTTCATCGTTAAGACTCAATATGACTTGGGCCATTCATTACTATACAGTATTGGAACAGTACTCTCAATACAGTCTTGGCAATAAAAAAAAAAAATCTGTAGGTATGGAAAACAGATTACAGTATGACCACCAACAGATTTCATCTTGGGGAATTTAAAAACATGAGATTATCTCTACTTTGATGAGAATGTAACACAAAAATAACCTGACATAGACTTTCAAAGTTTCGAGGGATCTGACCCCTGTGTTCTCTAAGTTTGGATACTATAAAACTGAACTACCTCTCAAATCGAATCAAATGTCAATTTTACTGCCTTCCCCGGAGAATCTAGAAAAACCTCTACAACCCTGAACAAGTATCACTTTCCCAGGGTCAACAGAAGCATTTCTCCGAGGTGTAACAACAGTTCCCCGTGACTTACCACTGATAAAAGTAGCTCCCAAAAATGCAAAATTGAAGTCATCGTTAATATATGAGCCCTATTTCACAGTCCTATAGAACACAGCACAAGAGAATCGTCAAAAGCTTGGATTCTGGAATCAGACATGCCTACATTTGGATTGTGGCTCTACTGCATGCTAGTTGTGTGACATTTGGTCAAGTCTCTTAACTTGTGCCAGCCTCCATTTCCTCTTCTATAAAATGGGGATACTAATAGTACCTACCTCACAGAGCTACTGTGACAAGTGAACAAAATAATAACACCCGCACAAGTGCCTTACATACACCAGGGGCTCAGTAAGTAGTGCTCCCACCCCCCCACCATCAAAGTTTTATTTGTTAAGTTTATGCCCACAGGGCTACCTCCATCTCATGTTTCTGGTGACAGGAATAGAGCCTCAGGACTAAGATTGACCCTTCAACCTTATGAGAAGATCAAAGCAAATTATCTGCTCTAAGAACTGACTGTGACCACTGAAAGGGAATAATGGCTACCCTTTCAGGTTCTGGTGTTTTTGAGAACCCTTCATCTTCTTTCATTTTCAAAATATTTATTAAGCATCTGTGGTATGCCTTTTATTATGTGAAGAGCCACAAAGGATTTAAGAATAGTAGATTACAAAATAATACATGAACACATGTAAAAGAGTTTGATAGGAAGGCTGAGAGGCAAGTTAGGCAAGGTTAGTGTCTTTTCTGGAAGGATCTGTTTACACTCTCTGCTACTGGTTTACTTGTTTCCAAATGACCCAGTATTGCAGGTAAATTCACAGAAATTAAAAGTATACACATTTTTGTTTTCTAGTAAGATGTCTACTACATCAAGCAACATACTTCTTCATCAAGAATTTCCATTATCCTGCAGCCATGCATTCATATGTTGCTTTGTAATGTAACTCAGTTTTCCTGAGCTAGGTTTTAAAAAATCTCCAGGGCAGGGATTGGCTTTTTACTTCCATACAAAAAAAACTGTTTACCAAGAAATGCAGTTCCCTGAACTGTGCTCATTTATCTTCAATGGATTTAGATATGTTATTCTCTATCTAACTGGTTATGCTCCAGCAAAATCCTTAAGAAAAAAATGTAAACACTCTCTAAGCAGCAGACACAGGATGAGACATGAGAAGCTCCATGCTTTCCTCATCTCACCCAGTGGTCTCCAAACTGTTTTGATTGAGCATTCTTATCAGTAAAAGAAGTCTGAGCATACATCCTCAATATGTATATTTATTTACAAAGTATGTATCACAGTCACGTACAGTGAATATATCCAAAGCACAGTACAGACTTAGAATAAGTTTGCTGTTGAAAACAGTGGGTATAAATACATATTTCAAATAATGTTCTTGATAATTTCCTTCTTTGGGGGGCTGACATCTTGTCAGATCCGATTAGATTATATTCATTTTCACTTGATGACTTGGCCAACCAATTTACGAGGTGACTTGCAGAAGTGGCAGCTAGCTCCACCTTTTTCTTGTCCTTGCCTTGTGCTTATGACTATTATCATCACTCCACTGTTCCTTTGCAGGAATGTTCTTAAGCCAATTGTCCACCCTGAGTGGCTTTAACTAGCTTTAGCCAACCTATGCATAATAGTCAAATGGCTTAAGAAGATTCCTGTAAAGAAACCACAAATTGAAGATAATACTAAGAACCACGCATCTACTTAACCAGGCTCGTAAACTGAAATACGCTGCAACATACTGCAAAAGTGACTGAAAGAAGTAGTGTGCCACCATCAACTCCCAGCAAATCATGGTTCTCAGACTTTCCTCAAGATCCCTCAATTTAGAGTATGCAACAATGACCCACTGACATAGACCAAATGGGAGCACCAGGGTCAATGCATACATCAAATATGGGTGGAGTGTCAGTAGTTTCTTATATTTTATGTAAAAGATCATAAATAGAACTTCTAATCTTTTCTTCCCACTCCACAATGGATAGTCTGGATGTACTGCTCTTAGGAGACTGCTAATCTAAAGCTCTTAATCAGCTTGTAAGAAATTGGTCCTGATATACTTAGACACAACACTATGAGCAAAAAGAGCTTTAAATACAAAAGAGCTAATACCTATGGAGTGCCTGCTGTGTGCCAGGTGCTAGACAGGTGTTATCTTGTTGAGTCCTCAAAACAACTCCATTTTGTAGATGAGGAAACTGAGGTTCACTGAGTTCAGTGAGATGAAGCAACTTGCCCAAGGTCATTAAAGCAGGTAAGAGTTGAATTCTGGACAGCCTGCCTCTACGGCTCCATTCTGTTTTCACAGCACCACCTCTAGAACGTTAGCGAATCAACTTCAGTATATGCACATTCAATCAGTTCTAAGGAATTTTCCCCCAATTAATGAGACTTCTCTTGGGGTTTAACTGGATGTTGTAGGTTATAAGTGTGGGCAGGTTCTGCAACAAAGACAAATAGTACTTTTTTAGTGAAAGTTTTGGCTTGTTTTTGCTCTTTCATTTTGATCTTGGTGATTCAGAGCTGCTGTCACTGAAAAACATCTGTTTTATCTAAATTTAATAAGGCCTATTAGTGGGACACTAAGCCTTCCCTTATTCTGAAGCCTTTCCACAATTTGAAATTTAATCTACTGAAAGTCATAATAGCGTTACCAAAGTACTAGTCTTGGACATATCTAGGCTGGCAGGCCTGTTTCTGATTTTTTAACTTTGCTTTTCCAACATGAATGAATAAGCTCCCTCATACTCACCACAAGAGTCATGCAATTTTTTTCCCTTCCTTCTTTCCATGGTAATCAAATCTATAAGTTGAACTCTGTAAACTGCAAAACATACGGTGTCACTCACTTTCACTGATGTGCTGTGTGAGGCGGTTCAGTCTTACCTATGGTAAGAGATTACTATCCTTTCTTAAACTCTTGTCAGTGCTAGCTGGTGCAGGTCTGCTGAGAGCTAACATGCTGGTTCTTATTGGATGGCCTGTCTATGATTTTCTCAGACGTAACTGACAGGCAACGAAAGGTAACAAAGGAAAAAAGAGTTAAGTCAGTCTTGAAGATGAGGTACAAAATCAACTGATCAACTTAATTCAGTCCTGCTGAGCAAGAGGGAGCGAGGGACTCCAGCCCTCTCCACTGACTCAACCGATATGCTTTTCATCTTTCTTTTCCTTCTCTTCTTACCCTCTCCCAGCTTCTGGATGTTTTCCTCTTTTTCTTCCTCTTCTTATTCCACTACGGTAAGGAAGAAAGAACTATAAAATGTCGAAAGGAGATGAAAGAGAAGAACGGGGGTGGGGAGAGAGAGGAGAGCATTAAGACAAACACATACAGCTGCTGCTTCTACTGAACAAGTGTACAGACCAGTGTGCAAGGCAGCGGCCATTGGGTCACGACGACCCATTCCCTTCTGTACTGGTTTTAATGTTCTGTTTCAGCCTTCAGGGAGTAGATGGGTGATGGTGACAGATAAAGGTACAGCCCAATCCACTGCCTCTTTCTCTCTGGGGTTTTAAGGTACCCTTGCCAAGGGGCTGGGGGTTGGGAAGAAAGTCAAGGACCTCAACCCTAGCAGCCTAGATGGTTAACCACACATTTATAGAATCACTTTCTTAGATTTGCATACTTTCCCAAGGCATATATCTCAACAACAAAGCAAAACTATTCGCCTGTTTTAAGGCCTCTGCAACTTTCCTTAACATTCATTTAAATGGAACTCTCTTCCATTTTTATCACTATCTGATATCTCTGGGGGAAAGATTCCTTTAAACCATTCATATTATCTTTGTTTTATATGATTCTTCATAGAATTTCTAAAGGGTCTGCACATCTTTTATCCTGACACTCAATACAGCCTCAAGAAGTTGACAAGCTAATGCTACATTATGTTAGAAACCACAATAGGTGTTCCTCTGAGAACAAGACCCCCTATAGTCATAGAGTCACAAAATGCCAGAGCCACAAGCACTTAGAGACCGTCTAGTCCACACCGTTCACTTGACATCTGGGGGAACTGGAGCAGAAAGTAATGTGCCCAAAGTCACACGGCTACTGAGTAGTGGAGTCAGGGCTTACCCTGCTGCATCTTCAGACATCCCTTGTCCCCCATCCATTCATCTTTCCAGTATTCTTTCACATATTTGTTGACCAGCTCTGGCCTAATCCACTAATATTCCAGCAGGGATGTACGGAGGAGGAGGAAGAAAGTGCTGCCAAAGACACTGGGGAATAGCTACAACAATGAAACAGTGAGCTTCCCAAGTGCCAGGCCCCTGGGACTTGTAAGCATGCTGAAGTCATGCAGAGTCTAGAAACTGAGCAGATAAGGGTGGGGGAGCAGCAGAGCAACACAGTCTTCATCACTGCCCTCCTCTGCATTTCCAGTCCACTCCTTCCTCACCTCTCTTTATTCTTATTCACTCCTAGTCAGTGGTTCTCTCTCCCCAGTGTGCTTTTTCCTTGCTTTCTCCCCAATGCAGTCCAGGCCATCCATTCTGGCCCATCACTTCTCTCTAGCTGCTGAGCTACATAGGAGGATTGCTCAGCAGAAAAGTTATACATTTTTAAAATAAGGTATTTCATTCCCTTTTCTCAAGCTCTCGCAACTAGAGAATCTGTCCTTGTAAATGTCACACTATGTTCTGGTGGTGTGTCTATAAATATGTCAGACTATAAAGCTGGTCAGGGCAAGATAACCTGAACACCCATTTTCCAGTAAATAGCACAACACCATGCGTGGATCCAGCATGGGAAAAATATGTGGTTCTTCATGTACTGCTAAAGCCCTTGGACTTTAATCCAACCTATCTTCCAGTGTCTTAACTTGGAACAGATTTTACTTTATTCCTTTCAACAAATATGTTTACAGTAGGCCTGGTCAAACAGAAAAGGGTATTTTTTAACCCTTCATCTCTTGTTTGGTTTATATCTTGATAAATCTGATTTTCAAAGGCTAATGAAAATTTTACTTGTATAGTTCCCTGTTCTATTACCATTAAAAATCACTTCATTTTCCCATTGAAAAGGTCCACTTTGATTTTTGTTTCCATGAGACAAGCACATGGGGTAATGAAATATGTTGGAAACGCTTCGCAATATACTGCTGAAATAACAATTGCCGATTCTGTACTGCAGTACATATTAGGAAAACCACAATAGATGCTAAAAGGAAACTGCATCATTTGGGGATGGAAAAAATGCAATGGATAAAAGCCATGCAGTTTAAATTACAGTCATGTGACAATAGCTCTGTCCCCCACAGCAGCAAAACTTGCCATGAGTAAGTGGTGGTCTTAATGATTACTGATGGAAGAGATACCTATGTCCATGAACTAATTAATGCAGTAAATATTTACTGAATGCTTGCTATGTGCTGAGTGCTGAGTACAACTCTACCTACAGGGGCATAGTATGTTCAGCTGCAGTCCTGTGGAACACTTTGCTTCATTTAAGTTTCACTATGGTACAACTGGTGTTTATATGAGCACCTCTAGAGTACCTAATGATACGTACAAGTTTCAAACTAAGTCATATTTTAGAGACATAAAAAAAAAGAGAGAGGCACTTAAACTCACAGGGCCTTACTACTTTTAACTTTATGGATACTAGGCTATGTCGAGAAAATCTACAAGGCTAAGCAAAACCCTATAGAAACTCAAATTTAAAACTTGGTTTTTGACTATTTACACCTCTGCATGTGTTCTATGTCTAATTTCATTGGACCATCAGCTCCTTGAGTGCGGCGACTGTGTCCACTTCTGCTCACCATTGTATACCCAGTGCCTGGCATTCAGTAGCTAGTGAGTCAATAATAGTGAAAGAAAGAATACAGGAAGGTAGTCTCATATCACTGTATATTTAATAATATTTATTGGCAATATAATAAATATTAAATGGCCCCACTGATTGTGCTTTACTAAACAGTCAACATTCCCCTATACTCTAAATAGCCTTTTATCCATCAACTGAAAAACTGTCCACTGAAGTGTGTTTTCCTTGGTTTAGTATCCATTAAATCTATTAAACGCTGCTCATTTAGAAGGTGGTAACTGGTGTTTTGAGTCTTTAGTTAGATTACTGTGCATTCACAGTACAGCACAGTTTGGCAACATTTTTCAATCTAAAACTCACAGACTGCTATAAATAGATAATAATCTACTCCCATGATAGAGTTACAGAGTTACTTTGATCTCAGTGACCTCTCCCTGCTCTGAGGAAAACACAGATACCTTGCAACCTTGAGGAGCTCAGTGGCCTCTTAGGTCTGTGTGGTGATTATTACTACTATTTTTCTGTAGTTTGGAACATATAGGGGCCCATATTACTCATCTTTTTTTAGGCCTTTCACACCTTCTTATAAAGGGACATCTTATGAACTGGATGAATCACAAGTCAGCCAGGGCAGGCACAGAAGAAAGAAGCACAAGATAACAGTCTCTCTAAATGAACAAGGGTCTGAAAGAAATCACACGTCAGTTCACAAATAAAAAAAATTTTTTTCCTTAAAAATAAAATCCTCCGCCTACTCTTCCGGTTCTCTGTGAGATTTCAGGTAAGTAAGTGTCTAAGGAGAAAAGGGGACTTGTTGGAAATCAACTCTCACAGGCAATGAGAATGATCTAGAGGGAAAGGAGCTGACTCTGGAGAAGATGGATGGACCGCTGATGCCCCACTTGTGGGGCTGTCAGAATGCTCAACTGAGATGTTCTAACAACCCACTGGGCTGATGGGGGTTAAAGAATTAGTATGCATCAGCACACATTCCCTCAATCACATTAGACTTTCACATTCCCCAGCCTGGTTTGCCTTTTACAAAAATAATATTGGTTTAGAATGCTACTCAGAGCCTGCTTCACAAATCTGAGAGACCAAATTGTAGCACCTCTTTTTCCCTTGCTACTGCCACAGCCTCTCCCTCCCCTATGTAACTAAAAAGCCACTTCTTAGACTTTGGTAAACAATGTGAACGAAACTGAGAGAATATTTCCGTGGACTTAACTTTCCTGGAAACAATTATCAGTGATGGAAAACAAACTCTTCGTAACAGAATAAAATGTCATTAATTTGAGCTCCACTAATTCAAAAATCTGTGCTAATTCAAACAGACCTATGCTGACAGGAAAAGAAGGGTCTGCTCCTCTAAGCAAATCAACTTTGTAATTAAGGTTGGAAGAGAAGTACAGGACTTGCTGAAAGAGAAACTATTTTCAGAACTGTAGAATTAACCATCTACAAACAATGTAACATCATAATTACACATTTTTTGTGTATATGAAAAAGCAGATCTCTTGAAGACTTTTATTTAATAATACTCAGCCCATTTGGGGTTACCTATGTCATTAAAACAAGCAAACTATTTTAAAAGAAAATCATATTCATTTTTATTGAATATACTGGACTTCCTGCAATTATTTTGAATTTGGGAGCTCTGACTTCCACTTTGGTGTTGCTAGGCTACTTGCCTACAGTCGTGGTCCCCCTCAAAGACCTCTGAGTACAAGTCCTATGGGAGATCACTAATAAGTGAGTCAGAAATATGACCCAAGTCCCCAACTGAGTTCAGTCACTTACTGTCTGACCTAAAGAAGTTACACTTTTAATACCTCAGGTTGCATCTAGCTGTAAAACAGGGGTAGAGAGAACAACAACAAAAAGAAAGTGTACATCCCTTAGGTTAGAGACCTATACACCAGAACAAACAAAATCAAAGGCAAAGCAACAAAGTCCTGGGGAAACCTAAGTATTCAGTCATTGTGAAACAAATATCAAATGAAAGCACAACAAAGTAGCATCACTGTCCAAAGGAAGTACTCCTGAGGCTGTTACTCCTCACACTTCCATATTGGCTCTCGCTTCACTAGCACAGGGCAGTCTTCCAGCTCCCTCGGTGATCATGGCTCACTGCCTGACAGGCCAAGTTACCTTGTCACAAGTTAAGCTCTGACCACTCTAATAATACTGTAAGCCCCTGGATTCCTACTGGTTTCCCTTAAGCACAAGAAATGCAGAGCTAGCATATCATGGAAAGGGTATTCTACTAATTTCACTTGGGTTGAGGTGGTAAGACTTCCTCTTTTCATACACAGAACTGTAAATCAGAGCACTAGGATTTAAAAAAAAAAAAAGGTTCCCAAATTTCTAGTTTCTATAGAAACTTTGAAAATACCAGAACCACGAAATGTGTTTGCTTAAGAAAATTTGGGACACTAAAATTGATAGGTGTCCCACAAAAATAGTGAATAAAATAATCATAGGTCAATGTTCCAATTAAAGTGAATGCTAGCCAGTACATTTTATAGGGAAAAGATTCTTTGAAATGGTTTTGGGCAAGAATATCTATACTCTATTTTTTTAATTATTTATTTTATATTGGCATATAGTTACTATAATATTGTGTTAGTTTCAGGTGTACAGCAAAGTGATTCAGTTATACATATACATATATCCATTGTTTTTTGGATTCTTTCCCCATATAGGTTATTACAAAGTACCGATTAATAAAAGTTCCCTGTGCTATACTGTAGGTCCTTGTTGATTATATATTTTGTATATAGTAGTTTGTATATGTTAACCCCAAATTCCTAGTTTATATACTCTCTTTTAAAACACAGGTCTCTCAGTGCATCAAAACTACAATGAAGTATCATCACTCTAATCAGAATGACCATCATTAAAAAGTCTACAAATAACACATGCTGGAGAGGATATGAGGAAAAGAGATTCCTCCTACACTGTTGGTAGGAATGTAAATTGGTACAGCTACCATGAAGAACAGTAAGGAAGTTCCTTAAAAAGCTTAAAATAGAATTGCCATATGCTACTAGGTGTATATCCAGACAAAAACTATAATTCAAAAAGATACATGCACCCCAGTGTTCACAGCAACACTATTTACAATAAAGACATAGAAGCAACCTAAATGTCCATTGACAGATGAATGGATAAAGAAGCTGTGGTATGTATATACACACTGGGGTGCATGTATCTTTTTGAATTATAGTTTTCCTCTGGATATATACCTAGTATCATATGGCAACTCTATTTTTAGTTTTTTAAGGAACATCCCTACTGTTCTTCACAGTAGCTGTACCAATTTACATTCCCACCAACAGTGTAGGAGGGTTCTCTTTTCCTCCCACCCTCTCCAGCATGTGTTGTTTGTAGACTTTTTTAATGATGGTCATTCTGACTAGAGAGAGTGATACTTCATTGAGCCTGGCAGGCTACAGCCCACGGGGTCGCAAAGAGTCAGACATGACTTCACTTTCATATATGGAATACTACTAAGCCACAAAAAGAATGATATGCCATTTGCAGCAACATGGATGGACCTAGAGATTATCATACTAAGAGAAGTTAGAGGAAGATAAATATCATATGATATCACTTATATGTGGAATCTTAAATAAACAACAAGGTCCTACTGTACAGCACAGGGAGCCACATTCAACATCCTGTAATAAACCACAATACACAAGAATATGTGTGTGTGTGTGTGTGTGTGTGTGTATAAGTGAAACACTCTGCTGTAAGCCAGAAACTAACACAATGTTGTAAATCAACAATATTTCAATGAAATAACAAAAAAACAGAGGTCTCCTTATCTACTGGGTTGATCATCTGTGTCAGTCTCTATATCAGTGCTAAACTGAGAGGAAAAAGAGGGTCCACAATTTCAAAAGCATCTACAACCAGACACCGTAAGTTTGTGAGTCTTTCTAAATGAGAATTTTACTTTTTAAATTATGCCCAGTAGTCATGTATGGATGTGAGAGTTGGACAATAAAGAAAGCTGAGCACCAAAGAATTGATGCTTTTGGACTGTGGTGTTGGAGAAGACTCTTGAGAGTCCCTTGGACTGCAAGGAGATCCAACTAATCAATCCTAAAGGAAATCAGTACTGAATATTCATTGGAAGGACTGATGCTGAAGCTGAAACTCCAATACTTTGGCCACCTGATGCAAAGAACTGACTCACTGGAAAAGAACCTGGTGCTGGGAAGGATTGAAGGCAGGAGGAGAAGGGGATGACAGAGGATGAGATGGTTGGATGGCATCACCAATGCGATGGATGTGAGTTTGAGTAGGCTCCGGGAGTTGGTGATGGACAGGGAAGCCTGGTGTGCTATAGTCCACGGGGTCGCAAAGAGTCAGACATGACTGAAGAAGAAGAATAGGCAAATATTTAAGGTGGTCAGCAAACACAAGACACAAGTCAACTACTAGGCCCGAGTAAGGTAGCTGAAAGTTCTGATTTAGGAGGGTTTTTCCATGGGAGATCATAAAAGGCATAATCCATACTCAGATAAAACTAACCATTGGTGATTATTTTCTAAAGAAAAATTAAGAAATAAATGTAGTCATAATACAGATTGGACACTTGTCTGAGGTTGTTTCACTACTTAATGCTAGACTATTACAACATATTAGCATAAAAATAAATGTTCACAATGTTTTATTTGAAAATGATTCTTTTAACAACGTGTACAACAGCAACCACCCTGTCATTTTCACTAAATTTCAGGGCTTCTTTTCCTTTCAGAAAGTACAAGTTGACATTTGTTCCTAAGGAATCATCTAAATAATCTTGTGGGACTAGCTGTTCATTTTTACTGCACTATATGAACACTGCTCAAACTCAGTGACCCCGGATACCTGGAAATGTTATTTTCTTTGTTAATGGAAATTACTGCGATAGGGGATGGATTCATTGACTCCAGGAAACTGCCCCCACAGGCAGCTTTGAGAGTCTAGGCCAGTCAAGAAAGCCAAAGTGTCACAGAGCACTCCTACACGCATTGGAGAAGACCCCTTGGATAGAGTTACACTAGTCTAAGAGTTTCAGAGTTAGGACATCAGTCAGTTACAATATAAAAACAATTCTTCTAAATTGGAATCACATTCACAAAACATCTGGAAAGTTCCCCAAAGGAGAAAAGATTACCAAGAAGTATTGCTAAATAGATGGAAGAGAAGACACTGACTTTTATCACAGTACAAAATTCAGTCAGTTTCCATTGTCCTAGACAAATCAAAAGACATGATGTTTACATTTAAGGAAGCCTGGAATACATTTTAATTCAGCCTTGAAACCCAGACATTCTTAGGTAATAAGTACAGATATTTAAATTCCATAACAACCAATCAGTGTTTACAAACATTTATTTCTTTATAGATTTCTCATCCACAAAATGTATATTTGGTTAGAAAAGGAATTCTGAGGGTTTAGCTGTACTTAACAAATGTTACAACATCAATGTTTTTTTCAAGCAAGCGTAGCCTATAAAAATTATCTTTTATTTTCTAAGTTTTGCTTTGTGGTATGAGCTAAAAGAAAATAATGTTATCAAGGATCCTGTTCCTCTATTTTCTTTATTATGCCTTTACATAAAATAACATATTAAATACTACTACTATCTAATATAATAATGCATATATTTTTTAAAGTGAAGGAGATTAAAAAGTATAAACTTCCAGTTGCAAAATAAATGACTCATGGGAATAAAAAGTACAATGTGGGGAATACAGTCAATCATTATGTAGTATCTTTGTATGGTGATGGACAGAAACTAGACTTTTTGTGGTGATCATTTTGAAATGTATAAAAATATCCAATCGCTATGTTGTGCAGCAGGAACTAATGTTTGTATACTTCAAAAACAAACCAATAGAAAATGAGATGAGATTTGTGGTTGCCAGAGGTGAGGGGTAGGAGGGGGAATTGGATGAAGGCAGTCAAAGGCACAAACTTCCAGTTTTAAGATAAATAAGGACCAGGGATGTAATGTGCAACATGACAAAGATAATTAACATTTCTGTATGATGTATATGAAAGTTGTTAAGAAAGTAAATCCTAAGACTTCTCATCACAAGGAAAAAGTTTTTTTTTAATTTTTCTTTTTTACCTACATGAGATGATGGATGTTTACTAAACTTACTGTGGTCATCATTTCATGATGTATGTATGTAAGTCAAGTCATGATGATGCTGCACACCTTAATCTTAAAAAAGGCTGTGTGGTGATTATATCTCCAGAAGAATCAGAAGAAAAAAGAAGTAAGACAATGATATAAGAATATATTAAATAGTATATTTCACTCTCACTACCATATCTTGAAACAATTTTCAATAAAATTTTTTTATCTATTTTTTTAACTTTACAATATTGTATTTGTTTTGCCATACATTGACATTTTAATTTAAAAAGTCTTCAATGCTCAAATTCAGAAAAAAAGATAACCTAAGATTAAAGCCAAAATTACGATGACATTAAAAACAACTCTTCTATAAGCAATGTGTCAAATGTGTACCTTTTCCTATGTTGCTTATCACTTGTAATTGTGCCATCTCCCCATCGCATTAGAAAGAACCTTTAGAGCCATCGTCAACTCTTCCCTTTACCTTATTCCCCACATACAGTCTCATCTTGTTCTAGCACTACCATGTTTCTGTTATATGTCTCTTTACATCCTTTATGCTACTAATCTAGTTCAGGCCTGTAACATCTCTCATTTAGAATATTTAAAATTAGCCTCTGCACTATTTTGTCTCTCATTTCTATCTTTTTCACTCCATCCTATGTACAAGCAGCCAAGTCATCCCTAATGGCTCTCTTACTCTGCTGAAAACTTTTCAATGGAGATTTAATGCCTTTAGAAAAAAATTCCAGCCCCAGTCTATCATTTTCTCTCCGATTGTCCTCACTGGAGCTCAAGCCACACAGGGTTACTTTACTGTTCTCCCGCAAACAACATATACACTGTTCTGCCTCCTTGCATTTGGCTCAGGAAGTTTTTTTGGACACACAAGGCATACGTTCTCCACATCCTCACTTTTGAATGTTGAAATGGAGTCTTAAATGTCTGCAGAGGTTCACCTTAAATGTCAGTTCTTTTGTAAAACCTTCTCCAGTCTATCCAACCATAGCTAATTCCTCTTACTTCCAGTAGTGTTGTTTATACATTTAAATAGAACTTACACTTTCTTCCTTATTGTTCTTTTGTGTACCTGTCCATCTCTCTTTTTTTTTCAGTTTCATTTCAGTTGCTCAGTCATGTCCAACTCTTTGCGACCCCATGGACTGCAGCACACCAGGATTCCCTGTCCATCACCAACCATCTTTCTTATAAGACTACAAGCTCATGGCAGGTAGATATCACATATTGTTCACCTTTGTAGCCCCCACAGTACCTGGAACAGTATCGTGCTGAGTTAAGCGCTCAATAAATGTGGAATTGAACTGAATAAACCTTCTTTCAGCCTGATGTAATTAAGAAGCAAGACTATCAGGATTTATAATAAATTCTATCTTTAACTACAGCTCTGCTGTTATAATTGCTGCTTATTTAGAGAAAATACTGAATGCTTCAATCAAGCTTTGATACTACAGTAACTATTCTAAGTTTGAATTACCTTATTAAGAAAATAAGTAGAACAGTAAGAACGCTGAAATCTGTAGTAAAATAATGCCAATGAAGAAAGACCTTTTACTGTAGATTCAGCTGTACAAGTTCAGTCAGTAAGCCACAAAGGCAGTCTTTTTTTTTAACCCAGAAATTAAAAAGGGCAATATGAAGCAAATTAATTAAAACTAGCAAGGAGACACTGGGTAGAGGCTGAGTTCTTAATCAGTTACTGGTCCTTCCTGCAGCTGGATTTGGATCTTCTCCCACTGAAGGGCTGAGTAGACTTGATCCCACTTAATTTCCAAGTCTGACAAAATCACAACTTGGAAGTGGTATGACTACTGGCAATTGTTAAGCACAGTAAATCCCTTCTCCTTCCATAACCCCCTCAAATGTCCTGCATTCACAGCTTTTTTTAAATACCAGATGTTTTGTTGAAATTAACACATTCCTATCAAACGCATGTCAAAAAGACTTCTTTTTTCCCACTGCATTCTATTTAAACCCCAAACTGTTTATCTGTTACACAGACAAATACTGCATAGTATTTATTGTAGGGAGAATGACAAGCAAAGTCGGGCTCATAGTAGGGTGGGATCCACTCCGGAGCAAATATTCCCACAGATAAATCACAGATGGGAGCCCTTAGAGGTCATATCCCTCAAGAGGAGTTTTTTGAACTTGCTGGACACAATGATCAAAATGTGGTCGCAATCCCTAGCGCAAGTCATCTTTGGGAAAGAGGGGGTGGGATACAGTTTTGTCTGTTGAATTTAAGTTTTATTTCTATGTCAACAAAGCCTTTCTGTGTGGTTTCATCCATTAACAGATTCAAGCATAGCTAACTAGATACAAAAAAAATGGCACAATGTGAAGACATGACCTGGGATTACTCACCTCAAACTTTCATCCCTCCAAAGTTTCCAGCTGTCACAGAAAGATCATTTCTGACAAACCATCACCTGCTCACTGAAACCTTTTTACAATTAGAAACTACAAGTAAAACTTCACGGAAATGGCCATTTCTGAGGATTTTTAAAAAATACATGGATAGCAATGCCACTGTGAATAAAATGTCCCTCATGAAACAATTCTAGTAAGCAGCCTTGTGGCACCAAATGCTTATAAGTTGCAATTGTGCGCTACAGGTAATATATAGGATGTTAAATATCACTCCCGTTTCCTTTCTTCAGGCTATTTCTGTTTCTCAATCATCTTATTTTTAGAATTAGTATATGTAGGTTTTGCCATAGAGCATATTGTAAACTTTTAATTTCAGTTGTTTCACTTTATAATAGCAAAACTTAATAGCTGCAACTAGGATATTGAAATATTGTATCAACCTAAAAAGTCTCCCGTAAGAACTGTGTTCCCATCCTTCAATAAATGACAACTGATGCAATTATAAAGCAAATAATGTATAAAAAACTCCTTGATTTAAAATTATAAATAGAAAACAAAATACAGATATGCCTCACCTTAGGTTGTATCTTGGTTCGTTCCTAAACATGAAAGTAAATTGCCTTTACAAAGTAATTTTGTTGTCCTATGGTTTACATGTTCAGAGATGCTTTAATCTTCATTTCTCACTTCCCTTGCATAGGCTTCTAACATTTTCTTTAATTACCTTATCCACCTAAGTAAACAATTACTTCACTATACTAAGGGAACTGAACACTTTTATTCAAACATTTATTTTGATCTATGCCTAATTCCCCACAGCTACTTAAGGGATGCAAAGATGTGAAAAATTTACCCCACATCCTCAAGGGACTACCCATCTAGGTAGGGAAGACAATCAAGCAAGAAACTAAGGACACTGCAAGGCAAGCTAAAGCAAGTCCTGTAACTGAGGCACCAAGCAGTGTGTAATGAACACACAAGTGCAGCAGCAGTAACTAGGAGGGTTTGGGGAAAACCCTGGGCAAATCCTTTGGGAAACAGAAGACAGACTCTGCCACGGGAAATTGGGGAGCCATGAGTGTTTACTAATTTATTTGCTTTGAAATGTTTCAATTTTCCTTCTGAAAGGTTTTCTTAGTCTTGAACTTAAAATGGAATACACCTAAGGCAAGAGACAGAACAGCAGCAATCAACTCTGACATTAAACAATTCCTCAGACTTTCTGCTCTACCAGGCCCCCTATCACCCTTTCCTCCCACCTCTTTGGCCTATGAAGTAAGCCTACAAGTGACACTTAAATGTCTTGTTTAGCCTCACTGACATCCCAAAGACAAAACACACTACTAATTTCTGGCCTGGCATCCCCAAGCCATTTACTGGTTTCTCTTCCACTGCATCATTAATTTGCCATGTTGCCTGCCATGAAGAGTCTCTGGTATGGGGGGCCTTGAATATGTGACATGACAACTTCTTATACTTGCAAAATTCTTGAAAGCTTATTAAAAAACATGTGACATGGACAATGTAACAACCAACACTGAGAGTAAGCTTAGAATTAACAGGCAGTATATGAATATACATTTTGAAAAGTATCTTCCTTTATAGAAGAAAAAGTTTATATTTTTTAAAACACCTCTTCTGAAAACAGATTTCCACAATGTATTATTTGTTCAGAAAAAGAAAAAAATTTAAGTGGACTAGGGGCAAAAACAGAAGATATGCACAAAGTCTATGATTCTAAAGCTTTTATTACCATTTACCTCACAATTTTAAAAAGGTAATGCACCCCTGTCTTCCAAATACTTAGCTCCCTGAATTCAGCTGCACTGAAAGAGAGACACAATCTAGATCATTTTATCTTTTTAAACCCTATGATAGTAAGAAATCTAAGTCTGGTAAAACTGATAGAGTCCATGGCCAAATACATACAATTCCTTTTTGAAATTCCTTTTTTATTAATATAAGAAAAATGTCAGTCATGGACATATTTGTCCTTTATTTATATAGCTGTTTCTGGTTTTACAAGCTGCCCTAAAGAGCTTCAAATTAGAAAAATGAAAATTATGGCAGTAAATTTGGCCCGAATAATCTAGAAATTTGGAATTCGTTTCCTTAATTATAATTTCCAAGGAACAGACTAATTTCTTCCCTCCAAAATGACTCCCTTTTGATGGGCTGTGGAGAAGAGCAAAACCAGGGCTTTTTATCTTCAGTCCCTGATGGTGAAGCCTTCCCCAAACCCTTCAAAAGTCACAGTAGATTCCAGTGGGTTATGCCTGGCTAGAAACCTGCAAACTGAACCAGCTTTCCATGGAAACTGGCTGATGTTAAATGCAAATATTGCACAGAGAGAAATCAAAGCTTGGGAAGTGTGTATCCCTGAGAGAATGATCCATTCTGATGGGACTATGGAAGGAGTTCAGAACACAAACTGAACTGAGAGGATGGTTGTGAAGAAAAAGAGCACACGAGGGAGACATTGCACCACAGGATTCTAAAAGGGAAGAGAGCCCAGGAGAAGTTGAGTAAGACTGCAATGAACAGGCTGAGGGTGTAAGGGAGATTTTGGGGATACTGAGTTAAGAACCTGAGTCCCTGAATGAAAAATTATTCACTGTTTGTTTTTCCTGTTAGCTGAGACCAGGGAGTATCAGCTGAGTTAATAGAACAAGTAGCTTTAAGAAGTTTTCATGGGAGAAAAGGGAACAGTGTCCCTGGAGGGGAGCAGTATAGCACAGTGGTTGGGAACAGACTTTGACAGAATCAGGTTCAAATTCAGGTACTGTCATGTAGTACCTGTCATTCAGCAAGACACTCAACCTCTCTAAGCCTTGGTTTTCCCTAACTGTAATATAAGTGAAATACCTTCAATCTCATGCAGTTGTTGAAAAGATTAAATGAGGTGACTTATATAAAATACTTAGGACAGGTCCAGCACACCCACAAAGATAGAAATTATTATTGTGCTTAGGAAATATAACTAGTAGTATGTTAGAGGCATGTTTGAACATAAAGGGAAATCTAAGAGTAAACTTTATATTTATATATATATATATATATATATTTATATATACATATATATAAACTTCATATATATATATGCATTTACTTCAGGTTTCTCAATACTGGTATACTGTTACACCTGTAGGTTTGGTTGAATCACTCCAAGGGCATTCTTCATTTTATGGAAACATGCCAAAAACTTGACCCGAGGCAGATAACTTGAGAGTGAGACATTACATTACAAAATGATTATAACAGGATGCCTTGAGACTGTATGCTTCGTAACATAAAACTAAAATAAATTAATTTACATGCTGTTATGGATACCTTCTATTGTAGAAATTGTAGTGACAGTATCTGGTTATGTCAGAAGACTTGTGTTCTAACTCTCACATAATTTTCTGTGATAAACTGTTGGGAATACTAAAACTTCTAGTGCCAGTTCTATCTTGGAATCTGGGGACTGTCTGGCCCAGCCAATTTCAGAAGTCTGACATAGGCAGTGAGAGAAGAGGCAGTGGTAGCAGCTTCAAAGGTTTCAATAAGGAGCCAGTGAAAATTGTTATGAGTGGGTTGATGGGAGTTGGCTGTAAAGCTGTGTATCTTAACCACTCCTAAACTTCTAAAGATTCAGCCATTACTCAGAGGGCAAGTTTAACCACTGCTGGTTAATGTGGCTTTCTATAAAGGATAAAGTGCTAAATACAGGCAATCTTTGACTTCTGGCACTTCAACCCAAGCTATGTGGTAACTGGAGCTGTGGTGGTGGGTTTAGAGGTGTTTGAGAATGAAATGACTACTTGGAGCGAGTTCCAAGTCAATGGAGAGGTTCATACAGAAGCTAGATGCACATTTCTTGGGAGACTTTAAGAGAGATAAAAGTACCTGATGGGGGTTGGACTAGATGACTTCTAAGGATGCCTTCCTGCTCTATGGTTCCATGGTGAGCATCAATTTAGTCACTTACAGCACTTACAACAAGAGACTGACTTTATGTTAACCTGCTTTCTAAAGTGTACTGGGTAAGGATCCCTGTCTTCTGGCCCAGTCTAGCTCCAAGTGGCCTTAAACTACCCCTCTCACTACTAATCAGCGTTGGCAACTCCTACCAGCTCAAGTACACTAGCAGCAAGAGAGGGTGACAAACCTAAGCTAACAGAAGCAGACACAAAGGGAAGAGAGTAAAAATGGTTCTTAGGATCAAGGGAAGTTGCTCCAAAGTCATGAGCCTGATTTCTGTTGATCTGCTTTGATGTGGCTTGGTAAACTACTACTGAGAGTGATTTCAAAACAGAGAGACAAACATATAAAGCTAATCATTGCAAGTCAATGTGTTCAGTGTTCTAACAGAGGCTTGAACACAGTGCTACGGGAATACAGAGGTGGACCAACTCTGCTGGGGAGTGTCTAGGAAATCTCACAGAGGAAGTACTGAGCAAGCTGAGTCTTGAAGGATGAGTAGGAGTTTACTGGCTGGAAATGGAGAGAGGTGTGGTTGGCAGAGAAAAAAATGTTCAAAAGCCACAAAGACAAGGAAGACTACATTTGGGAAGTGGGAATGTGCACGGCTACAGTGTGAGGTTAAGGCCTCAGATGCTGTGCTTTTGAAGAAGGATGGGAATAGGAACTTGGGGGAGAGGCAGGGGCAGACAAAGAATGGTGGCAACTTTAGAATGTGAACTTAATTTTGAGTGAAATACAGGCTTTGGAATGACTCTTATTTTACTCTAGATAAGATGGGTAGGCAGAAAGGGTCTTCATGTCGCAGGTATAGTGTATCTTAGTCCATCAGTCATGTCCAACTCTTTGTGACCCCATGGACTGTAGCCCACCAGGCTCCTCTGTCCATGGGATTCTCCAGGCAAGAACACTGCAATGGGTAGCCATTCCCTTCTCCAGGGGATCTTCCCAACCCAGGGATTGAACCTGGGATCGTCTCCTGCATTCCAGGCAGATTTTTTTACCATCTGAGCCACCAACAGTAAAGAGGAGAGTTTAGTCATGCCAATGGGTAAGTCTGTGTCCACTCTGTCGGATGGGGTAAGTGTGCTGTTCTAAGCAACAACAAAAGCTATGATGAGGACGATGCAACAGCATGGGAGGGCACAGATGCTTAGACAGCAGACGTACACCTCAGTGAGCTGATGCATGAAGCATGTGAATATCTTAATACACCAGAGATGACAACTTTAAAAGGCAGTCTTTTCAAAAAATGTCTTTTTAAAAGGAGCAATTACATTTATAACATGTCTTTATAACCTTGTGAATTTAACATAGTCATCCATTCACCACTGAAATGCTTAAGAGTTGTTTCAGCTGAAATCCACTATTATCTGAGATGGCTCCCACTCCCAGCCACCACTCGTTTTTAGAGGTGGAAATTCAGGAAAGAGGAACTAAGACACACTTTCGCCAGACTTCTCTGAGGCCAGGGATCAAACCAGAGATCTCCCCTTTTGTCCGCAGCATTTTCAGGCCTGTTGAAACCCAAACTGTGTTCTCAATCCCACTGCTACTCCTAAAACCTCTTTTTTCCAGTGTCACACTGGCTCCCTTCAAAGGGCTTTTGAAAAGAAACTAACATTTTGAACATTCTTTTTTTTCTTTGAGAGTCAAAGCAATTATTATTGGACTTAGTATTAACTATTTCTGGACTTCTCAGCTGGTAAAGAATCCGCCTGCAATGCAGGAGACCCCAGTTTGATTCCTGGGTTGTGAAGTTCCCCTGGAGAAGGGATAGGCTACCTACTCTAGTATTCTTGGGCAACCCTGGTGGCTCAGATGGTAAAGAATCAGCCTGCAATGTGGGAGACCCTGGGTTTGATCTCTGGGTTGGGAAGATCCCCTGGAAGAGGGTATGGCTACCCACTCCAGTATTCTTGCCTGGAGAATTTCCATGGGCAGAGGAGCCTGGGAGGCTACAATCAATGGGGTCACAAAGATTCGGACACAACTAAGCGAATAAGCACACACACCTATTTCTGAGATAGTTCAGTTTGGGGTACTCCAAGTGTGGCGTGTTTCATATGCTGAGACAATGCTGAGGTTTGGGGTATGGTACTGAATCACCCACATGTTCTTGTCTGAAGCCCCTTGGAATCCACTGCCCAGGGTCTAGGGTGCAGGCTGTCAATCAGAGCAAAACAAAGCCAAGTGGCCCAAATGGGGATTGAACCTGTGACCTCATTAGCAGTGTCAGTCTAACAACAGTGTATGGGTTATTTATTGCTCTTCATAATATTGCAACACAGCTCCACTCATTTCCAAGGCTTAGCAGCCTTCTCCCTACCTAGGTAAGCAAATCAATCCACCCCCCTTAGCCAAGGATCAGCGGAAGGCCATTTTGAAGAATGACTTAGATTTAAAGCAGCCTGAAGAATTTAAGGGAGACTCTCTTTCCTCCCATCCTTAGTGAAGTGGCAGTCTTTTAAATCACCTTTGTGGAACATATAAAGCAGTCCTAAAAGTAGTCAGGTATAGGAACAGGAAGTTGAGTTCTGGGCAATCCCTTTAATTAAAGCTTCTGAAGGATTTATCCTATGGCTTTTTCTAATTTTCTCTTTCACCACTAGAAAGGACACAAGAGTTAGCACCTCAATGTATGAATTTTAAAAATGAGGCTTAAAAACAGGAAAAAACCTGCTAAACCTAATTTGAATGATGAAGCCTATAGTTTTCATATATTTATTTACAAAATAGCTTCGTGGGCTGAAGTAAAATTGTGAAACTAATTTAAAAATTTTCTGAACATGAGACCAACTGTAAATCTATACTTTATGAATCTAATGAATTTTCTTCACTTTTAAATTTTAAACATACTGAAAAGGTACATTTGATATTAACAATGATTAGACATACATTCTCAATAGAAGTTATTAAATACTAGTTTTCACCTTTAAAAATCCTTAGCACTTATGAAATTCTTATTCCAGTAGAATTTTTTTGTTATCATTTGTTGACGTCTATTTTATTTTGTTATATACTATGGGTGTTTTAATTAATTTAACAAGAAGCAGCTCAGAAAATGTAGCTATCATAAGACATATTGAATGCTTTTTATTTAAAAAGTGAGAGAGAATGTAAAAAAAATCTGGAAATTGTTTCTAAGACAAATATATTTATAATGTAAGATAAAGGGCTAACAATTAAGTGTTTAGGTGTTAAGGAACACCAAGTTGTTATCAACAATGAAAAGGAAAATGTTTTCCAAAGGCTATTACTTCGGATATCCATATCTGAGGTAGTTGAAAGTTTGGGGGAAGGGCAAAGATCACAGAAGAGGGCTGTTTCTTTTGCCTATTAAGGAAGTCTTTTAACAAGTATTTGCTCATGCTCATAAAATAATAGCTGAAAATTTAATATGAAATTGCTGCCCCCAAACTTCAACATTCATTTAGAGTACTCAAATAACTAGTAACATTGTCTCTTAGCGAGGTAAGTGTGTATTATTTGCATAATATTCTAGACATGAATAATCACCTTGAGCATACATTGGTGTTAGCATCTTCTTCTTGTAGAACATTAAGATACAAATCCATTCTCTTGTTCATTCATGCCCTAATGACTCAAATATTTCAGACATTTATAAGTAGACCCAATATTTATTTTTTAAAATGTTCAGACAGAAGTAAATATATTGTTAAATGCCTATGGTATGATTTTAGACCACATCTAATATGATACTAATTTCATACAATATTTGTGTTCTAATTTATCTTTACCACTTCAGTCTTTCACCCCCCAAAAAATGAAGAATATTTCAGGCAGTGACTCTCAGGAAAGGAGGTAGATATCAGTTTACTGGACTGAAACAAAACATGAATTTACTTTAATGAGACAAAAGGAAAGTAAAATCTAAGCTATTAACTTTTACTTTTCTTCATTTGCCAAGCATCAGGGCTATATTCCAACTGGTTCTGGTTCTAGACACTCTTTGGTGAAGAGCGTGTGTGTGTGTCTGTGTGTGTCTGTGTGTGTGTGTGTACGTACTCTGTTTCTGAGGGGTGTGTGTGTGGGGGGGGGTTGGGGGGGTGGGGGGGTGTGTACATACTCTGTTTCTGAGGTTTTATTTTTTTCCATAGCAAGTTCATTACCTCTCCCTTTAAAATATTTGTTAGTAAAATCTCTCAGAATACCCAATACCTTGTATATGGTCACTTCGATAATAACAATTTACACACATCCCTATATCTGGACTTTTGTCCACGTAGGAAAAAAGAAACCAAAAAGTGGTATTTTTGCTTTTACTCAGAGTGAACTGGGAGTGGACTAAATAATCTCATAAATTGCTTTAAATTCATTTCTGCTTTTATTACAGATGTAGAATGTCTGTTTATTCAGTATGACTTCCTCTGATGCTTTGGCAAAAATCACTTTGTGCCTAGGAGTGTAATTATTTATATAACTTATCTCTCCTACTATACTATAAACTCCTAAGGCAAAATTTAGACTAGATTTACAGGATGAACTGTTTAAACATAATTAAAGGGAGAAAGAGCAGCCTTTTAAGAGCCAAGAGGTAAAGTTTAGAGATAGATGTAAGAATAGGTTCAATTTCTTCTAGTGTACCCTCTCCTTATGAAACACAAAAACCAAGAGCTCTGACAGGGCAAAACACCATTTTCAGTTTCTCCCACACCTTCACCAATTTTCAGCTTCCCTCATACCTTCACCTTCTTACTGATTTTTGACCCAAAGGCATTGTGCCTGTGTCTCAAAGAAGCAGAGATTCCAACTGGAGACTCTGAAGATCTGGAAGATGTGATAAGGAATTAGAATCTGATATACTCAATACACTTAATTTCTGTGGCAGTAGGTGCTATATGAACTCAGACAAGTCTCTATAACTCAGGAGTCATCACCCATACTGGGAATGGTTCTTGTTGTTTGGTTTCTCCTGCCACATTCTCTTGCCCAGTTTTTGGCCACATCTCTGCACATTAGCACAACCATGGAATAATGAAGGTGTGCATTAAACTAGTGGCTAAAGTGAAGATTCCAGATTTTGACATACAATATTTAGCTGTGCTATTCTATGGATAATTTTGAGTAAACGGCATATAGCAACCTAGGTTCCAAACTACATGTCAAATTAAATGGTTATAAAATCTGACAATTTCTCACTTGGTAATTTATACACTGAAACTAACAAATGAGGCATAAATTTTAGGACTCAAGCCATGCTACCATTTGTAAAAGGTAACAAAATGTAGGTCATAATTTAAGATAATTAATTTTGCATAGTGTTTTTGATAGATCTAATTTTTGTCTCAAAAAACCATATTTTACCCAAGAGCCTTGCCACAGACACTTGCCAAAAATAGTCTGGCCTTAACATCTCCAGAATGAGCTTCACTGACAATAGGGTATAGTCAGAAGTGACTCATGTACAGCTTTTTTTTTTCATACGAAAAATCAATCCTAGTGATGCTACCATGAGGAGTTGGGGAGCTTGTTTAAACTAATTATTCACAATGAGCTAAGTCTAGTTACCTAAAATAATCAAGAATAAGAATGATTACAAAAGAGTCTGCTCCCCTGAGGGGGAAAATTTAATTATGCTGCTTACAATGCTTTTAAACTCATACTGCTTTAGAAAATGCCAGATTACAACACCAAAATATAAAAGCAAATTTGGTTTACAATGAATCTACTTACCCAAAAGTACCCAATCTAGCCAGGACCTTTGAAAGTAATAAAGTAGGTTGTTAGCTATTTGCAATATCTCAAAAAGCCTAATAGTAAGTGAACATTTGCAACATGTAAACAAAAAATCATACTCTCTTTCTCATCCCACACACACACACTCTCTCTCTCTCACACAAAGCAAAACACATCACCTTTCATATGGTCACCCTATTCCCTAGAAAGAACAAAACTTCCTTGCTATTTTCTCAGAATTAAGCAGTGCAACAAAGTAGTATAGTTCTGAAACAAGTTCCAGACACTGCCTGCACCTGCATAATTATTTCATTGCCAAGCCATCTAAGTACAACCAAGTAAAGGAGAAGAAAAGAAAGATAGCCTTTTAAGCATGACAATAGGCCATATTCCCGTTTTATGAAAAAGACCACATCTATTAATCACTTATATATTCTAGAAAAATCACTATCAACTTGAATTTACATGAAGAAATAGACCTATACTTCACTGGACAATTTATTAACCAAGATCCTAAGGAATTTTCTTTGACTGAGATGTTTATGTTCATCTATACTAATTGTAATTCTCCTTTCTATAAAACTATATAATCTAGTACTGAAAAAGAGGAAATAAATTTGTCTTTGCTTTCTAACATGTAAAAGCCACTAATGCAACTAGCTTGATAAATGCTAGAAATTATTCTTTTTCAATAGGGATAAAGAATATTTCTACCTTGACATTTTGACCACCAATATATATACTAATTTGTGAACCTTAATTTCACCATGGATAAACTTCTATCAGTAATTCTGAGCTCTCCATCCTGCTTCTTACTTGCTATAATCTTTCCTGCTTTTACCCAGGTCAAGGAAATAATAGTCTACTTAATAGTTCCATGTTGTAATTCTCACAAAGTTTTCCTGCTACCTACACAGGAACTATGTATTTTTACAACTGGGAGAAATCCTTGGCCTATGTATAAGGTCTTATTTCAGTCTACAATAAATCAAAATTTTAATTAGGAGAATGTAAACCTGGGCTATGACAAGTATTTTAATTTTAAAGCAGTATATTTATACATAAAAACTTAATGCAGATTAGGCATTCATTTACAAAGTACTTGGTCATTTTTCTTACACTTAAGTTTTAGAGATTAAGGGACCACAAACAAACTTCAATATAATGGTTAGCTTTTTAAAAGAATATAGGGCACTCATGCAGATTTTTGCATGCCCATGTTCATGGTAGCATTATGTGCAATAGTCAAAAAGTGGAAGCCATCCAAGTTTTCATGCATGGATGAATGGACAAAATGTGGAAGATACATATAATGGAATGTTATTTAGCCTTAAAAAGGAAGTAAATGCTAACACATGCTACAACATGGGTGAATCATGAAGACATTTTGCCAAATGAAATAAGCCAGCCATAAAAAGACAAATATAGTATGCTTCCACTTATGTGAGGTACCTAGAAGAGTCAGAGTCATAGAGACAGAAAGTATTAGAATGATGGTTGTCAGGGGCTTGGGAAGGGGGAAATGGGGAGTTAGACTTTAGTGGGTACAGAGTTTCAGTTAGGGAAGATAAAAAAGTTCTGGAGATGAATGGTGGATGGTTGCATCATCAACGTGAATGTACTTAAGGCCATAGAACTTTACACTTAAAGTAGTAAATTTTGTGCTGTGCATATTTTACAATAAAAAATAGTATAGCTGAGTAACATGAAGAAAACTGAATAATATCTAGTCACAGATGAAAACAGTGTGTTACCAGATATCCTATTTTTTTATAAAAGGACGCCTATACCTGACGAGTCTTTAATTTCACTATTTTTGGTTTTGTTCTCTCCTTCTCTTTTATTCCAAACCTACTAAGTTAATTTGATTCCATTTATAAGTTTTATGATTTATATACAGGTTTTAAGACTGAAAGACCAGACTCCAAGAATCACCAACTGTTATGTTCAAAAGAATTATATTCTTCTTGGAGTCTAATCCACAATTTACATACAGGCAAAGAAAATGATTTCATTTCATATGATAGTATTTTTTTGTAAAAAGCATTATTCTTTTATACAATATTAATCCAGGTCAATTTTCTTCTGACTAGTCTATGCAACCATGAGTTATATACTTTTTATAACCCCATCTATGGATTTTCTGAAATTTAAAATAATGTTCTAAACTTCAGTCTTAACTGCTAACTAGAATTTTTGAAGAATTATTGACCCATGATTAAACAATTTATAGGAACCTGCTTTCAAGTTCATTATTTTCACCAGGAAGCGGCAAAACATACATTCTCAGAAAATTTTATTTTATCTTATCTTAAATGTAGTAGTTAAGGGCTTGCACTTTGCAGTCAGATAGCCTGAGTTTGAATCCTGTTTCTACCACTTAGTAGATGTGTGACTGGGTACATTATTTAAATTCTCTAAATCTCAGTTTCCTTGTTTTTAAAATGTGGATATTAATACCTAAGAGTTGTGAGCACCATGCATATAAAGCTCCTCTGCAGTACCTGACATGTAGTTAAGTTCTTAAAGAAACAGGAGCTATTAATACCACTAATAACAACAGCATGTACAAATGATAAGTGCCCTATGCCACTTTTAAAAATGACACCACAATTTTGACTCTAATATGAATCCAGAAAAAAGAACAACCGTGTATTTTGAGACTTCTTTTCTTTGTTCCTCTCTTCCAAGTAACTTCATTCTTATTATCATATTAAGCAAAAAATGAAATTAAGTCCAACAAAAATGAGAAGACCAGGTACATATGTGTGTATATACGTACACAAACACACATCTCTCTCTAATGTGCTGTATATGATTTCAGCAAGTTGTACAGAAACATGGGGGAAAAGTTGAAAAGTAAACAGGAAGAGTCATAGACTGCATTTGTATATGTACAAAACAAATGTAGGCAAATTTCTAAATTTAACTATTTGAATGATTCATTCAGAATTATATTATTGTCAGAAAAAAATATACTGTAATTCTTCTGGTAATTGCCCGAGGAGACAGATCCACAAGTTCAGAAAAATAGGATATTTTCATCCCTTTTTATCAACGTACACAAGAGAATTTCATATTTTTTTTAAAGTAAAAACAAACTGCTACTACAGTTACTGCTACTAAGGATTTCTAAAGTGTATAATATTTGATACTGGGATTTCTGCCACGGTTTCATTTGAAAGTACAAAGGTTTTGTATACTATCTACTTGGACACCCCAACTTTAAAGAAAACTGGAAATTTTATAACATACTTCTGTTTCTGAAAATGTGTTCCTTGGAGCACTAATGGCATAACATAAGAAGGTGGGAGGATAAAAGGGTTTGGATAAATCCTGCAGTGAGTAGAGCTGTTTAAAGTTGTTTAGTGTTCCCAAAATTTATTTGGCCATAGAATTCTTTTTTCAAGCAATACCAACGAACCAGTATTCCTCATAACAACTTATTTAAGGAAATGTATAATAAACTGCCTTTCATTAGCTATTTAAAAGGTAATTTTATGCACCTGTCCCAAAAAGATAGTCACTGGCAGAATTTGTTAAAGTCCCAAAATGAGTCCATGATATTTCATATCAGGGAAGAAAATCTAACATGCCTAGATTTATATTTGTACTATCTTGTAGTTATTTCCAGAATGTGTGTTTTAACCCCTTTTCTGCCTGTTATTTATTATTTAATCAAGTCCAAACACCCCATTTCTAATACCTGTGAAAATCTCAGAATCAATGTGACCCTCCAAGCCTTTCTCTTTCTTTCTGGGCTTTGGTGTAAGCTAAGACAACCCTGTAGCTATGAGCTACATCTTCAAATATAAGAATACTAAACTCAGTTACCAGCATTTTAATAACTGGTGATATGAGCTGCATTGATGCAATTCTATAGTAAAATAATGAAGCTTCTACAACATTAATCCTGAAGCAACACAGTGACTGATTATTATTGATACTTCATTCCCCTGACATCTCCCTAACATTCCTATAAAATATATAAAGTACTGTAAACACTGCTTTATCTACTGGAGATTGAGCAGCTTGCCCCAAGTACCAAGAGTCAACAGGGACCAATTTCCTGTTGGACAGACACCGTGCATTTTACAACTATAGAAACTGCATCAGATAATCACCCTGAAATATGAACAAAAACAGGAAATTCCTTTACTAATAGCTTATTATTTAAGGAATTTCTTCTTTTGAAATAATTTTAGAACACAATTTGCTAGAAATCTAAACTTGAACCAAAAAAATCTGATGGCATGCTAGATAGCTTTTTTGTGAGTTCAGAAATTAAGAACAAATTTTAACAATTGTAATGAGGCATTCATTACTTTGTCCTTGTGTTGGATGAAACAAAATAAGTAAGCTACAGTTAATTCTGGGTAAAGTGATAATGTGAATGACTATGCTGTCAGGCTGTTGCATCATTTTCTTCTTAGGCTCTCCCTTCAATTTCAGAAGTACACAAAACTGTAACAGAATGGGTGAGGCGGAATAGACATCAACAATTTTTTAAAAGCCTAACAAAGAAGACATAATAACTGTTATTATGGAAATAATACATGTAAGTAATCCATGGATATTTGGTCATTGATTTTCAAGTTATACAAAATAAGTGATCATTGAAAGAAAAAAAAAACACTTAAAGACATTTATGGCAGAATACATGTAATCACAGTATTCTATATTATGATAATATATATCAATAACATTTTATCAGAGATATGGCAAATGGTCGAGGAGAAAAAAGTCTGACATGAAAGGAGTCAAGAATGTTGACAATTCAGGAAAGGAAAAGGAGTTAAGAATCAAGTTTAAGTTTCATAAGTTTTTTTTTTTTTTTAATGTAGAAGCAGAGGTAACAAAAATTGGTCTTCACCTGGTAAGTGTGTACTCCCTGAGTCCTGAATGCAAATTCATGGCAGAAAAAGTACCTATGCATCCACGCAATCTTTTGTCTCGACCAATCTTCCATGTTACAAACAGTGGGCTGTAATGGAAGATAAAAATAGGGTAAATCAATCAGTTCAATTCAAAGAAATATTTGTTGAATATTTACTATACCGAGGTTAGGTGCCTGAAGTACAAAGACTAGATGACAGGCCCTCAGGGGCTTAGCTGCATTTAGAAACAATTATATCTACACTGTACTAAATGTATTATTATATATGTTGGTGGTGGTTTAGTCACTAAGTGTCTGGCTCTTTTGAGACTCCATGGACTGTAACCCACCAGGCTCCTCTGCCCATGCGATTTCCCAGGCAAGAATACTGGAGTGGGTTGCCACTTCCTCCTTCAGGGAATATTCCTGATCCAGGTACTGAACCCGCATCTCCTGCACTGCAGGTGGATTCTTTACCATCTGAGCCACCTGGGAAGCTCTATATGTTAGAAAGTCCAATAAGTGGTTTTAACAGATTATCTGTGTTAATCCTCATCAACAACTCTAGAGACCTGATACTATTACTAACATTTCCGATTTTACAGATGAAGCAGTACCACAGTTAATACATCATGAAGTAGGAACTCAAACCTGGCCAGTCTTGACTACAGAGCTATTACTGCCTGATTCCTCATTTAAAATTCAAGTTACTGATTGATTCCTAAGTCTAGTCTAGAAAATCAGGGGGTAAAAACCAACAGATTTGATAAATACTTACTGAATGTACAGGGGTGGGGGGTGCAAAGTACTGTGAAAGGTGCTATTGGAGATACGTGCTATTGGAGATGGTGCTATTGTAGTTGCCTAAGACATAGTCTTTGCTCTCTGAGAGCCAGTATAGGAGGAGGGCTTGTTCACAGCTAACTAACACGAGGCAAAAGAAACTAAGTGCTAGAAGCCCTGTCAAAAATGCCACAAATTAAGCTACTGGGATAGGAGAAAATTTCATCGAGTGTGATCATCTTCAGCTTGGCCTAGAAGAATGAGCAGGGTTTGGAGAGGTGAAGAACAACAGCAAATATTAACAAAGTAGTATTCTGAAACCAGAAAGTTTATTTCAATTTTTAGATAAAATTACTGCCGATAAATAAAATAAAACCTTTCAAGTAGCAGATATCAAAATTTCAATTAGAATGTCAACAAGAAAATAATTTAGTTGTTTGGATTGTTTTAAGAAGGGTAATACAGTTTTTTTTTGTTTGAGTTCACGGTCTGCAGACTTTATTTTTATATATTCTTTTAAAAAATTATTTATTTTTAATTGGAGGATAATTGCCTTACAATGTTGTGTTGGTACAGTTTTAAATGGAGTTTAATACAGTAGATGTTTGGATTCTGCAGCAAAGCACTCACAGCCTCAATTAATGGTTAATTTTAAAAACAACTCTTTTATAAATAGAAGCAGCTTTGTCAGTTTTTATGATATAAATTAATTCATACATTTTAGAACATTTTGTAAAAAGATTAACACTCTATAGTTGGGGATGGCCCCTGTTAACATGAGTATTCATAGAATTTGGTATAACATAATATACTTCAGCTTTCTAAAAACTAAAATTTTATGGGATATATCATATGTCATATATTTGCTTGTATAATTATGTATAATATATTTATATTTTATATTAATATATTTATAATTTTATATTAATATACTGGAGAACACATTCTTTATTTAAAGTACTTTCTAATCAGTCATCAGCAGTTGGGGGAAAAGATATCCTATTCAAGCACTTGAGTCACCCACCTCAAACATTTAAATTATGCTGTGTTCCAACAAGTAACCACAATGGCAGAGAGATTCCCAAATAAATAATCCAAACCAGGAAGCAGTACTAATAATTACCTCCTTCTAAGAGCCAAATGCCCAGAGGCATTGAAAAAGATGACTAAGTATAAGGTCAAGTTCTGTCAATGTTATTATTCACATGCTGGATGACCTATACTAAAGGTACTAAAATAAAAAGCAAAAGGTAAATTCTAGGATTTTTTTCTGGTTTGTTTTTTACATCATATGTACTATCTTATAACTTGATACAGGGTTCTAATGCTCCAGCTGAAATTTTTCTCTTAACTGCTCTTGATTACTAGTTGATCAGGAAGATAAATATTAGATGGGATCGCTTTCTCACCAATTCTTCTATTACTTGTAGAAATACTAGTATCCTAAAATTCACACATATTGTCTTTAAAGATGAATTTCACCTCTTCATTTTTCACCTCCTAACTTGGAGTCAATGCCAGTTATCATTAAATGAACAGTAAGATGTCAATCCTCTCCCATAACAATGCCTATACAAAAGATCTGTATGTAAGGTCCTTTGGCAGATTCAGAACAAAGTGAATCATTCTGTACCATATATAACAATATGTCTTTAAAATTCCATGATGGCTTCTCAATAACCATATATAACAATACGTCTTTAAAATTCCATGATGGCTTCTCAATAACACAGAACAAAGTTTTATATTCTCTTCCTCAGTGACTTAAGTGGGAAACCTAAAAGTATGAATGAATTCATTTGCTATCAAAAACATGAAAGTCATTTAAAAGTACTTTTCCTTCAATCCTCTTATTTATCCCACTAAAACAGATAAACATACCATTTTCACTGTAATCCTGTCTATTCAAGCAAACATTCAAAATTTGTAGAGTAAATTTAAAAAGAACACCATTAAACACTATGTTATGAAATGTGTTGGAGAATATTCAAGCACATAGTGGGAGAAATTATAAACAGTTTCTTATTTGTTGTTGTTCAGTTGTTCAGTCATGTCCAGCTCTTTGTGACCCCATGGACTGCAGCATGCCAGGCTTCCCTGTCCTTCACCATCTCCCAGAGCTTTCTCAAACTCATGTCCATTGAGTCAGTAATGCCATCCAACCATCTCATTCTCTGTCGTCCCCTTCTCCTCCTGCCTTCAATCTTTCCCAACATCAGGGTCCTTTCCAATGAGTTGGCTCTTCACATCAGGTGGCCAAAGGATTGGAGCTTCATCATCAGTCCTTCCAATGAATATTCAGGACTGATTTCCCTTAGGATTGACTGGTTGATCTCTTTGCAGTCCAAGGGACTCTCAAGAGTCTTCTCCAACACCACAGTTCAAAAGCATCAGTTCTTCAGCACTCAGCCCTCTTTATGGGCCAACTCTCACAGTTTCTTATTAGGCTATGCTATGACTGATGAAGGAATAATTCACTCAGAGGGTAGAGTGCTAGAGGATAAGCTGCATTTTGCCAGGCTCTCCTGGCCTGGGAGAACAGGTGCTCCGTAATAAGCAAGGGCATGGAGAAGTAAAAGCACACAGTGCTTTCAGAGACCAAGAAGTAGTCTGACAATCCTGGTAACTCATTATGGTCTCTTCCATATTTAACACTCTATAAATTTTAGGCACTGTTGAGTATATGTTCTCAAGAGCCCTCTAGAGGGAGAGCAGATGCAGAATCGCCTGTACTCTCCGTGTTCCTTACCTGCCCCAGGCAACATCCTCTTTGGTGGGGGTGGTATTGCAGGGAAGTATCTGTGTCAAAGATGGGAGGGACAGTTACTTGACAACCCCACTGTATTTAGGACAGAAGCCTGAAGATGGAAGAAATCAGACCTTTAGTATAAAGAATGAAACTACTCCTTCAAAATCTGGGACTCAAACTTCTCATTTGCAAATGCTCATCCCAAGTCTTTTATAAAGAACATGTTATGTGGAAATTTAAAAACCCCAAACATCTAAAAGCAATATTTATTTAATGGGGAAAATAACTTGGGAAGTTAAGCATTTTAAAGTAGACTGAAATAGAATAAACACCATGGAGCACAAGAGATTGTATCTTGTATATGGTAACTACTTTGTACAGGGCAATGGCTATGGGAACATTCACTACATATCGTCTAAAAGTAGCAACAAAAGTTTTTCTTTTCCTAACACACAGAGGGAAGAAATAGGCAATTTCATTCTTAAATGTGTTATTAAAACATATGAGTTCCCAAAAGGATATAAAACATCAGCATAATCAGAGACAGATCAAAGTAGAAAAAGGGACTTAGCCTGTTGAGAGGAGCTGCTTACTCAATGACAGGGAAATTAAAAAAAATAAAACAACAGTTCATAGTCATAGTAAGACAAAGAGTGAATGTTTTTCGAAAATACTTTCACTATATGGTTTTAAATATTTTCACTATATGGTTTGAGGCCACCAACATACATTGAAAAAAATGCTACAAACCAGAAAGGGTCTCAAAATGAAATGAAATATTAATGGAAATGTTTATTTGAAAGTAACCAGACATAGCTTTTCAAGGAATTTTCCCACTTCTGAACAGTTTGTGCCACTATGTTCTCAGAAATGTTTGGGGGAAAGTAAATGCTCTCCATTTTTCCAAATCTGTAGAGGAAGTGGAAGTAACCACCTAATCTAGGTAAATCCTCCCTGCCAACTGACAGACAGTACTATCAGGTCAATAGTAGCTCTTAGGGGAAATGCAGTTGCGTAGAACCAGCAAAAGTCCAGAATAGCAATGTAAATCTGAGCAGGATACTCCCAAGTTGCATGCCACTTCCTATGCCTCTCCTCTAAGACTGTTCTATTGATGTATATCAGGATAGATTAGAAATATGTTTGTGGGAGAGGGGTACAACCATGAAAAAGGCATATTTACTTAATATATTTACCATAATATTTCCTCTGCCATACCAAGGCAAAAACAAAGGTTAAAAATATCCTTGGACATTAGCAAGCCCCTACTCTGGCAATTTACTCTTCTTTAGAATGAGATTTGTAGGTGGCAACATTAACAATACAATGTCAATCCCTATCAATATACTAATGACTGCTATAGGGGTCTTCAACAAGGTTATTTATATTATAGGTAGATACAGGAAAAGAGAGAAGTTCCTCTAGCTTGGTTCTTCTGCCATCAAACAATAATTGCTTTTCAACTGAACTCAGGCTCCTCACCAACTTAGTCCACTGTATTACTCATAACATCCAACTCAACATTGTAATTCCACAGTACCTAGAAGCTCAGAGAACCACAGAAATGGCAGTCTTCCTTCCACAACCAAATTAAAACCTTTCATATCTTATTTCAACACAAAGAAACTATATATTTCATTTCCAAACTGTATAAACATCAGATTCAATTTGTTAAAATGTACTCAATTATCATTAAATCTCATATTAGTCTGCTCAAGTCACCATAACAAAATACCGTAAACTGAGTGGTTTAAACAACAGAAATTAATTTTTTCAATTTCTAGAGGATAGGAAGTCCAAGATAAAGGTTCCTGTAGGGTTATTTCTGAGAGCTCTCTTCCTGGATTGTAGATGGCTGCTTAGTCTTTGCATGGCCTTTCCTCTGAACTTCAAAACAAGAATAAGTATCCACGTGAGCTCTTTAGTATCTCTTGAAAGGACACCAATCCTATTTTATCATGGCCCCATCCTTATGAACTCATTTAACCTTAATTATCTTGTTATAGGCCCTATCTCCAAATACAGCCTTGGGGGGTTAGGGTTTCAACTATAATTTCAAATGTAGTCTTAGGGGGTTAGGGTTCCAACATATGGATTTTGTGGGGACACATAGCAAATCACTAAAAAAAAACGTTAGCACATATTTCAAAGTTTATGTAATAAGTTATCTAAGGTTATTAGGTGAAAGAGCTTTTAAGAGATTATCTATTCCCTCTTTGTTTTACAGGTGAAAAGCAAAAAGCTATCTAGGCATAATGTAGGGTCAACTAGTTAGTGTTAGAACCTGGCTACTTCTGCAGGTTTTCTTATTACTGATTTAAATTTTTAATTAAATTTAAAATTGTGAGTAGCAAACCTAGATGTCTTCTAAAATACCAGAGAACAGGAAAACCCCAAAACTACTACACAGTACCACATAGGTGAACATAAGCACAAATCTCCTTTTCTCCCTCTCCTCTCAGAAGGAACAAGAGAAATTAGTTGAGGAGATACGGGACAAACTGGAAATGCCGGATCAGCCTAGAAACACTGGACCCAATTTGCAAGCTTCTATACTATTCCCATTAGAAGCCATAGCAAAATCTGTCATTTTACCTTTGATAGCCTCCTAACACCCTTTCTCACTCCCTTGAAACCTTCATTATCTCCTATTGCCTAGCCAGCTTTCACTAAACTCAAAACTCAGGTGTTGTATCTAATATCTACGAATTTCCACCAAATCAAAATTCCCATATACCAACCATTGGTTAACAACTGTTTAGTTAGGTACTAATCTGATTATTTAAGTAAGTCATATTACTTAATGAGACTTCTGAATGAATGAATCATTAATTAGTGAATGAAGCTTAACTCTTTCAGATAATTTGAAACTCAAATTGATAGGAATCCCTGAAGGAAGAGGAATAGGAGCAGGTACACGGTTGAGGGGTAGGGAGAGAAGGTAAGGTTCTAAAGCATTTTATACTTTCTCATCCACACCAATCCTTTACTGCAGATAAGGAAAATACACTAAATCACCATTACAGCCTTATACCACACTCCTCCCTCCAGGATACTTCCTGTATCCCTTAGGGCTCAGGAAAATAAGGAGACACTGCTTAAACAGACAGCACAGGATAGTATAGAAGACCCTAAAACCCTGAAAGTGGGAATCAGGAATGACCAATATTTCACTACATTTCTCTGCCTGGTGTTCCCAGAAATTCTATCATAGCAGCATTATATTCATAATGTTCATTTAACTGGCAAATGTCAGAGGAGGAGAGGCACTCTAAAAGTCTTACAGATGATTGGGAAGGTTGAGTATGCGCGTGTGTCTTACAAATCAAGGGTAATCACCACCAACACACAACCAGCCAAATCACAAGCATACTTTAAAGGATTAGCTTGATTCTGCCAATTTTTGAACCGAAAGAACCATTTTTTCCTTTCAGCAAGACCAAATCAACAATTTTCAGTAAACTAAAAATACTCAGTCTCAGGCTTAATAAATTGAGATAGTCTCATTATTATTTTCATTGTTAAAGTCCCAAATTAGATGAAAATGCTATCTGCGTTGGAAAACAATACTACATTTGCACATATTCTCTCTTATTAGTTTACACTGCAGTGGGAACTAAATTTAATATATGGTAGCATTTGAAGGATGAAAATAGCTTGTATTTTTTCTCATAACAGGAACAAACCATAAATCTTTACTATCTGAAAATCTAACTCATAAATTTTAAATGACAAATTGCTATAGATTATAAAAATAAAATAATTTCTATTTGGAATTCCTATTCTGAAACCATTTGTTCAAAGAGCTTAAGGTTTGAGACTCAGCCTTAACTATGAAAAGAATTAATTATTTTAATATAAAACAGACCAGGCCAAAAAAATGACCTACTGAAGTCCGAAGATTTCTAAACTCAATATAAGGAAAACTAAGAGAACTAGAACTAGATCCAGGGGTTTTAGAATGAATATTGATTGATATAGTAAACTTTAACTTTTTTAAATGCCATTAAAAACTTCTATGCAACTATGTTTTGATACTTCCATTTGTCCATCTGTACATCGGATGCTCAGCTGGATGCTCAGGGAATTCATTAACACTTAAAACAATGAAAACAACTAAGGTTTTTGTTGTTGTTATTGCGGTTTAGGTCTGTCCCTACATCTTACCTCCCCAGCTAATGACCTATGTTCTGCAACCCTGTCATAGGAAATAAATATGCTGACTGATTTAAACACTAGTATAAAAAAAAGCTGGAAAGTTTTTCAGCTTCTTCATTCTAGATTTTTATCTTATTTCCCATTCCAAGGATGTCTCATGTAATGTACCAGCTTAGTAAGTGTGCTCAGTCCTGTCCAACTCTTTGCGACCCCAAGGACTGTAGCCCGCCAGGCTCCTCTGTCCATGGAATTTTCCAGGCAAGAATACTGGGCTGGGTTGCCATTTACTCCTCCAGAGGATCTTCCCAACCCAGGGATTGAACCTGCATCTCCTGAATCTCCTGCATCGACAGGCAAAATCTGAGCCACCTGGGAAGCCCAGCTTAGTAAGTAGGACCAGCAATAAAACTATGATGTATTTGTTTTTCACATGTTTTCTGAGTTTAGAAAGGTAACTGTTGATTTTAAGGTCCTTGTATTGGATTACTTGCTCCTTTGGGAGAAAGGAGCTAGATAGACTCAGATTTATGGCAGGAATTCGGCAAGCCTTTCTCACTTTAGCAGGAAGAAGAAAGGCAGGATTTAGGGACAAAGTACTCAACTGAGACCATATTTTGTATCAGGGCAACTTATGCTGCCTTTGCTTTCTTTCTTCCCCCTTCTCTTTAACTTTCAGAAAACACTTCAACCTCTTAAGAACCTCTGTCATGGAATATCCAAGGGATTATGATTTTTTTTTTTACATGGAATTGACATTCTCACTTCCAAAGTGCTTCTTTTTAAAAATCAACTTTATTAAAGTATATTTTACAGATAAAAAAATCAGCCTTTTTAAGTGTAAAATTCAAAGAATTTTGACAAATGTATATATACAGGTAACCTAAACCACAATTACAGTATAGAACATTTCCATTACCCCAAAGAGTTCCTCTGCGTCTCTTTGCAATCAATCCCCTCCCCACACTCCTGGACCTTGGTAAATACTGACCTGATTTTGGTACATAGACAGCTTTACCTTTTCTAGAATTTCAAGTAAATGGAATCATCCAGTATGCAGTCTTTCATGTGCAGCTTCTTTCACTTAGAACAATGGATTTGATGTTCACTCGTGTTGTTTGGCCCTTTTTAAGTAATATTCCACTGAGTGGTTTTGTTTATCTACTCACTCACTGATGGATATTTGGGTTGCTTGCAGTTTAGGGCTATTATAAATAAACTGCTATGATAATACCTGGATTTACCTTTTTGTGTGAACGTAACTTTTCATTCCTTTTAGGTAACTACCTACAAAGATAACTGCTGAGCATGAGTAGGTGTATGCTTAACTTTGTAAGTAATTGCCAAACCATTTCCAATTGGCTGTACCAATTTCCAGTGGCTGTACCAGTTACCTTCCTACTGGTTTTGCATAAGTGTGCAGTCACTCCATAGCCTCACCAATACTTGGTATTGTCTTTTAAAAAAAATTAAGTTAATGTGTAGGAATATCTCACTGTGGTTTTAATTTGCAGCTCTCTTGTAACTAAGGATACTGAGCAGCTCTTTAAGTGCTTAATATTCATTCACGTGTCCTCTCTTGGAAGGTGCTTGTTCAATTCATTTGCTCATTTTTAATTGGATTGTTTTTCTTCATTTTATTGAGTTGCAGACTTTAAAAATATATTCTGAAAACCAATCTGTATCACATATATGTATTGCAAATACAATTTTCTAGTCAGTGGTTTGCCTTTTCATTTTCTTAATAGTATCTTTTGAAGAGTATATGTTCTTAATGGAGTTTATCAATTTTTCTCTTCTGGTTTATATTTTTGTGTTCAATAAAAGAACTCTTTATCCAAAACTTATGATGATTTTCTCCTATTCTCTTCCAGGGGTTTTTATAATTTTGGCTTCTACATTTAGGTTTATAATTCATTATGAGTTACTTTTGTATATATTGTAAGGTGAATATTGAGGCGCATTTTTTAATTTTGGTGATGGATTTTTGTGTCTATGTACATAAAGAACATTGGTCTGTGGCTTTTTCTTCTAATATCTGTTGGTTTTTGGCACCATGGCAATGCCCGCCTCACAGAATGAGTTGGCAAGAATTTTATCCTCTCTTTCCTACAAGTTTGGTCTATTTGTTCCTTAAATATTTGATAAAATTCACTGTTAAAGTTACTTGAGCCTAGATTTTAATTATGGGATGATTTTAAATTACAATTTTAATTTCTTTAATAGATATAAAGCTGTTCAGACTTTTCAAGTTCTTTTTGAGTCAGTTTTGGTAATCTATGTCTTTCATGGAATTCTTCCATTTCATCTAAGTTGTAGAATTTACTGGCATAAAATTATTCTTAATGTTCCCTTATTATATTTTTCATGTCTCTAGGATCTGCAGTGATAGCCATTCTTTCTTTCCTGATATTGGCAATTTGCATTAATTTATATCTTTCTCTTTTTTGTCTATCAGTCTAGCTATCAGCTTATCAATTTTATCAATCTTTTCAAAGAGCTGGCTATTTGGTCTCACTGATTTTTCTCTATGTTGGTTTTCTATTTTATTGATTTCTACTCTAACATTTTATTCCTCTTACTTGGGGTTTAATTTGCTCTTCATTTTCTTGCTTCTTAGGTCAGAATCTTAGATTATTGATTTTTAGATCTTCCTTATTTTAAGACTTCACATTTCCCTCTAAGCACTGTTGCATCCTACAAGTTTTAATATGTTGTGTTTTCATTACCATTCTGTTCAAATATTTTCTAATTTCACCATAACTTCTTCTTTGACTATGATTTATTTAGAGGTATACTGTGTAATTTCCTAATATTTGAGAATTTTCCAGATAGCTTTCTGTTACTGATTTCTAATTTAATTCCATTTTGATCAGAGAACATACTTTGTATTACTCCAATTACTTATAATATATTGAGATTTGTTTTATGGCCTAGAATGTGGTCTTAGTGAATGTACCATGTGACTTTGTAAAGAAGATATATTCTGGTAGTGTTAGGTCTGGTGTTTTATAAATACCAACTAGGTAAAGTTGGTTGGTAGTATTGGTCAGATTTTCTATCCCCTCACTGACTTTTCTATTTATTCTATCAGTTACTGAGTTAAGAGTGTTGAAATATCCAACTCTAACTGTGGTTTTGTCTGTTTATCCATTCAGTTGGTATCTATTTTGATTTTGTCCATGTATTTTGAGGCTCTGTTAAGAGCATACCCTTTTAGGATTGTTGCTTTCTTAATGAATTGAACAATTCATCATTATGAAATGTGCCCCCCATCCTGAAGTATAATCTGTCTTATATTAAATAAGATACTCCAGCTTTCTTATGATTAGTGCTTGAATGATACATCTTTTCCCATCTTTTTATTTTGAACCTATCTGTGTCTTTATTCTTTAAGTGGGTTTCTTACAGGCAATAGTACATAGTTGGGTCTTAGATTTTTATGCAGTCTTTTAATTGGAAAACTACTTATATTTAATGTAGCCTTAATATTGTTGTATTCTTTATATTTGATATTTGTTTTCTGTTTCCCATCCCTTCTCTGCTCCTCTTTTTCTGTTTTCTTTTGGATTAAATGAATATAGTTTAATACTCATTTTTATTGCCATTATTAACTTATTATACTTTTTTGTTGGTTATTCCAGGTTGCAAATTATGCATCCTTAACTTATGGTTATCAACCTTCAAGTAATATGACATCACTATACATACAAGGACCTGAGCAGTATACTTCCATTTCATTTCTTCCATGCCTTGGGGCTACTGTCATGCCTTTTATATCTATATACATTATAAATACACATTATAATCTCTAAATAGATTATTAATTTTGCCTTAAACAGTTAACTTTTAAAAATTGTTTTAAATGAACAGAAGTCTTTTATATTCATCCCCCACTTACCATACTTATCTGGAACTCTTCATTACCTCTAGAGATTCAGGTATCCACCTGGTTTCATTTTCCTTCAGCCTGAAGAAATTTTTAATATTTCAGGTCTGCTGGTGACAATTTTTGTCTGAAAAAATATATTTCTCCTTCATTTATTTTGGCTTTCATTTTTAAAAAGATTTTCACTGGAGACAGGATTTGAGGTTGACAGTACTTTTTTTTCTTTAGCACTTTAAACATGTCATGCCACTGTCTTCTCACTTGCACTGTTTCTGATGAGATGTGTATGACTTTTTATCTTTGTTCTTTCATATGTACTATTTCTTCTTCCCCCCTCTAGCTTCTTTTCAACGCTCCCTCTATTCACTGATTTTCAGCAATTTGATTGTCTTAGAGTGGTTTTCTTTGGGGTTATCCTACTTAGGCTTCATTGAGCTTTTTGGATTTATTAATTTATATTTTCCATAATAAATGGAATTTTTGTCATTATTTTTTCAACTATTTTTCTGCCTATTCCTGTCTCTCCTTTCCTTCTGGGACTCCAATTACATGCATGTTAGTCTGCTTGATATTGTCCCACACAGTTCACTGAGGCTTTCTCTTTCTTCAGTTTTTTTACATTCTCTGTTTCAGATCGGATACTTTTGTTGTTGTGTCTTCAAATGCAGTAACTCTTTCTTTTGCAATTTAATCTGCTATTAATCTTATTCAGTGAATTTGTCACTTCATATAGTGTACTTTTTGGTTCCAGCAGTTCTATTTGCTTCTGTCTTCAATTTCTTTCCTCATTATATCGATGTTTATCTTTCAATTGTTCAGCACAGTGTCATAGTTGCTTTGAAGTCCTTGTCTGCTAATTCTGTAACTGTTATTTCTCATTCAGTTTCTACTGACTTGACTTCTTCTTGCTTATGGGTCACATTTTAGTGCTTCTTGGAATGTCAAGTAATTTTCTGGATATCAGCTATTATAACCGTTGTATTTTTTTTTTTTGCATTTTAATTTCATTTTACTGGTAATTCATCATTTATATGTGGTTAATGCACATGTGCTAAGTTGCTTCAGTCGTATCTGTCTGTGTGACCCCATGGACTGTAGCCCACCGTGCTCCTCTGTCCATGAGATTTTCCAGGCAAGAATACCGGAGTGGGTTGCCATTTCCTTCTCCTAACCATTGTATTTTTGAGTGCTTTTATTTCTGAGCCACCAGGGAAGCCCTTTACTTTACTGTCTTCCTTTAAAGATTATTGAAGCTTGTTTTGTTGTGCATCTAAATTTTTTGTGAATAATTGTTTTTCAAGGCTTGATTTTTAAGTTTTGTTACTTTGGGTTCAAAGTATGTTTTATTCTACTACTACATTAACGCTACTACTAAGGAATAACTCTTACGTGGTCTCTATTGAATGTTCTGGGTGTTCAAGAAGGTCTCTCAATTCTTGCTGTGGGAACTGAAATCTTTCTCTCAGTCCTGTATGAGCTCTGGTAAATTTTCAGCTCATAGCTCCTGAGAAAGAGTTTTTTGTCCAGTGCCATGGTGTTTCTCTCAATACATTCACAGATTCATAATTCAGCCAAAGATAAAGGGGACATTTATGCAGATTTCTGGAGTTATTTCTCTGACTATCGCTCCTCCCCCTTCAGTACTCTGCTTCACAAATTCCTGCCACCTAGGTAGACCTCCCTGAGTTCCTAACTTGGTCTCATCAGTTCAACAAGACTGCAGGTTCTGAGTTCCCTCTCACAATGCTACGGTCCAGAAACTACCTGCAGACAGAAAGCCAGGGTGACTGCAGGACTCGTTTTCTTTGTTCCATTTTTCTCAGGGATCACGGTCCTGTGCTACCTGTTGCCGAATGTCTGAAAACACTGTTTCACATATTTTTGTCCAGTTTTGAGTTGTTTATGGGGTATATGAGGCAGAATGGAACACATTTTATACCAGTTACTCCTTCATGGACCACAGTAGAAGTCTCAAAGCCTTTTAACACTGAGTCACTTAAGGGTCAAACTCTGTGGTAGGTTTCACATGCTAAATGCGGAAAAAGCCTACCACAAATAGTAGACAACCACAGTAAGCAGGAAAATGGTTCAGGAAGCAGAAAGCAAAGGGACACATCTCTTAAGCTTTGACAGCTGGTGCACTTTTAGAAGAATATGAAGTGACTCAACCAATTTCAGAGGCAATGCACTGCTCAGAACCAAAAGGTTAGACATGTCACTCTTAAAAATATCAAATCAAGAACTCTAAAATCCAAAGTAATGAAATAAAAAAATCAAAGCAGTCAAGTATAAACTGAACTTGACAAAAGTGTCAGTTGCCAGTCACTCTGATATTTCCTTCTTTAAGCCCATGCCAAAAATAGCTCTCCTCTTACTCTCCTTCCATACAAGTTAAAACAACAACAAAAAATGCAATCCAGACAACCTTATTTACAACACTTAAAAAAAATCTGAGGAAGTCATAATAAATATGAATGATGTCTGATGTATGTATGTTTTGTTATTACTATTTTTAAAGGGTTGTTTTTTTAGCTACGATGACTAAACAATCTCAGGGCTCAGTTATTTACCTCACTACAAGATAAAACTGAGGTTATCGGTCTTAGTATAAATCTTGCAATCACAATGCCACCTCTATAGAAGGGCAGTCGCTTAAACACAGAACTCCACATTAAGGAAATCAGATACACAAAAAATCTTTTAAGACAGAAGAAACCAGAAAAAAATTCTGTGGTATGTGCCATTAAATTATCATATCCAAAATTATTTTTAAAAATTTCCCACCAACACATCAGGCAACACCATGAAACTTCAATGTTCAAAAAGTAAACTGAACCACTAACCTGGGAGGCACAGAACAACATAAGTTTCCAAAGAAAATTAAGATGGCAGGAAGTAAGCCACAGAATAAAGCAAAATCCCTGAATGACATTGACGGAGAAACCGAGGTAATGAGGTAGTGAAGTGAGAAGGAAAATTGCTTACCTTCTTGCTGTACACTTCTCTTTAGGCAGTCCTATATAACTGCCTACTTCAAAGTCTATAACTTTATAAACAAATGAAACAGAAGCTAAACAAAGGGACCAGACTCCCTGGGAAGATAAGAAAGAACACAGCAGCCCTACCAACAGGCACCAGTACAACAACTTCCTCTGTATATTTAAAGGTTCAGGTTTAAAAAGCCTCCAGCTGAACTGCTAGGTACACAGCCGACTATAAACTAAGCTAATGGTGGTGTACAGGGTCTGGAAATGAGAGTGACCTACTCAGCTTCATCATGTTAATACAAGAAAGCAAGCTTTGCCACCTGAGCTACTGTGCACGCTCATCCCTGAAAGCTATTTTTTCCCCCTAGAGTCCACCTAGTTCTCTTCTTTAAAACCAGAAAGAACAGTCCCCAAACCTTTGCTTTTTAGATAAATCTCACAGATAAAAAAAAATACTTTATTTTAAACCAGGTGGCGCAGTGGTAAAGAATCCACCTTCCAATGCAGGAGACACGAGAGATGCAGGTTTCATCCCTGAGTCAGGAAGATCCCATGGAGGAGGAAATGGCAACCCACTCCAGTATTTTTGCCTGGAGAATCTCATGGACAGAGGAGCCTGGTGGGCTATAGTCCATGGGGTCACAAAAAGTTGGACATGACTGAGCATGCACACATGCACACACAGAGTGCTCTACTTACAGATCTGAAATGCACATATGGAACTTAATATTCAGTCCAGGGTTTCTATATAGCTATAGAACCCAAGACCAGGGAAACTGTTATTTCCCATCAGGCCTACTTCTTTAACATTTTCTCAGCATTAAACACTATACAAAACACACACACACACTATACAAATTTCCAGTTAAAGACGCCAATGTCTGGACTCTATTGGTCTCAGCTGTATACTGCTAGATTGATGAAAAATCTTTTTATTAGAGTCTTTCAGTGACCAGCTTCAAGCTTTCAAACTTGCCCAGTGTCTTTCCTCATTCTGACAATGTAAACATAACACAAAAGCACCTCTTCTTAAAGGAAGTGAAACTGAGCAATGACAAAATTATTAGCTATAAAGAGTACTTAATCAGTTAAATCCAAATTGTTTTCCATAGGAATATATTCTGTAATATAAGACAGAACAATTGGCAAATGATTATTTTACTTATAATAAAATAGTTCTCATGTGGACTACAAAATTACATAATGTACATATGTGTAATATATATGTAATATACATAACATAATGTATTTTATATATATTATATATAACATATTATGTATTTTACATATACATATATATGTAAGCCCAGTGCATGATTCACTAAAAGGTAGCTCTCTTTTCACCCCAAATCTGTCTGGGAAGATCAATTTGAATTAGAGAAGTCTGAATTATAGAGGTTAAAATGAGACAAATGTAGTTTTATTACTTGCAGATACACTCTCACTTACCTGCCCATCCTCTTCTTTCTCTACTAAATAGCATTCCTAGCACTTTAATAAATAAATAATTTAATAGATGAGAATAACTGGTAATGAATACATTAACTATTTGTATATAAATAGAAGTTTTTATACCTAAAATAAAACCAACCTCCATCATTCCAGCCCACATGAATGATGATCATTTCCAAATATGGAAAAAGAAAATATGATTGGAAAACTAATCAATAAGGTTTCTACTGCTGAAAATATGGTAACTTTAAAAAATAATTTCAAAGCATGAAAAGAAAACTGACAGATTACCAACTGTAAAAAAGAATAAGACAGATAAAAAAGATCATTTTAGAAATGATAATATTTTAACATAATATATTTAAACATTTGTATATATATACTACTAAAAAAACCTAACTTTTACTGACTGTTTTCTATGTGCCAGGCCTTTCTCAAGTGTTTATATGTAATCACTCTTTAAATTCCTACCACAGCCTTATGAGGTAGATATTATTATTATCCCCTATTTTACTGATAGGGAAACTGAGAAACAGAGAGAACAATTAACCTGTCAGTGGTCACACAGCTACTAAGTGATAGGACCACGATCTGGACCCAGGCATTGTGCCTTCAGGCCAACTCTCTTTACCACACATACCATGAATATATATGGGGCTTCCCAGGTGGCTCAGTGGTAAAGAATACACCTGCCAACGCAGGAGGCACAGGAGATGCAGGTTTGATCCCTGGGTCAGGAAGATATCCTGGAGAAGGAACTGGCAACCCTCTTCAGTATTCTTGCCTGGAATATTTCATAGACAGAGGAGCCTGGCAGTCTACAGTCCATGGGGTTGCAAAGAGTCGGATACAACTGAGTGACTAAGCATGCATGCATGCATGAATGTATGTGCGTTGTTTGATATAAACCACCTAAAAATTAGTATTCCAACGTGGAACTGAATTATTGGCTTTAAAGAAGAACACCTAGAAATTAGTGCAAGCATAAATAAAATTGTTGACACTATGTATATCATAAAAATTAAACAGAATATTAAAAACATAAAACTTCACTAGAAAGAAGAAATGCTCTAAAAGTGAAAAGCTGGAAAAAAATTATGTCATAATAATTATAAATGGACTGGGTATTAATAAAAAGCATCCCACTGAAAGGATCAAAACACTTATATAATATTTTGATTCACTATAAATGTAATATATGTTCACTGTAAAAAATTTTTAAGAAAATACAGAAAAGTAGAAAGAAAATAAAAACCACACATAATCTCACAACCCAAAGAAAATGAAAACTTACAATGTTTCCTGACAGCCTTTTTCTATGAAAATATTTTCACATGGTTAAGATCATACTGCATGGTTTTGCATAGTTTATTTTTCAACTAAATTGCATAAATATTTTCCTACATGGTTAAAATTCTTCAAAAATATTTTAATAGCTCTATGATATTCCATCATATGGGTGTACCATAATTTAGGTAATCATTTCTCTCTTATGAAAACTGTGGGGAACATCTCTGTGCATTAAAGTTTATCCAGAGCACAGATTTATTTTCTAAGGATAGATTTTTTTAGAAACATAATTACAGTTCAAAGTGTATTAACATTTTTGAGCTCTTGATGCATTTTACAAAATTGCTTTCCAGAAAGACAGTGCCACTAAAGAAAAAAAACCAGACTGACTTCATTGAGTTAAAACTTCAAGAATATTTATTTACAACCAGCATTTCTGAATCATTTTAATTGGTGGCAGCTGCTTTAAATGTTCTCATTGTTAAACCGGTAAAACACCACAATGGAAACAGACTGTCTTAATTTAAGGTCAAACGGCAGTTATAGTTTAAAAATTAAACTCAAGTATATTTGGCTTCTTTCCAACTTTTAGACTCCCTGTTCTTCAAAACTTTTAAAACACTTATGTCAGAAAGAAATTCTACAGCCTTACACCATAAAACTAGAAGCATCTGAGGAGGCTGCTTTTTTTTTCATACTGTGTTTTGTTACACGTAGCATAGTTGAATCAATACTTTAAAATCCATCTATTTTCAATGTTCCTCATGTAACATACTATAAAGCAAGGCATTACACTCAAATTATAAAGTCTTACAGGGGTCACTGATAGCTATTGCAATTTAGTAATCTCATGGTTTGAGAAAAAAAATATTTAAGTGCTTTATTTTTCTTCATAGCACATATCACTACCTATTTGTTTATTGTCTACCCACCAGATGGTAAGCTCCAATAGCGTACATGCCTTTTGTATTGCTGTCTTCCCAGCCCCGGGCACACAGCAAGGGTTAAGTATATGTTTGTAGAATGAATAAAATAATTTAATCTAAAAGATTGAGAATCACACTAAAAGAGCTTTGTTGTGGGTCTAGGCCCAAGAAATACTATTTCTGAATGTATAGTGGATGTCTAACTGTGGCACACAGAATTTATATCAAAAGCATAAACACCTTTCTCAAGCCCCTAGGAATAGTACAAAATTTTCACACTTCAGAGATATCCTTTAGGGAGATAAATGTGTCAGGGATAAAATCAGGGGGAAACCTACAAGATGTTAGTGCTTAGAGTTCTAGTTATAGAGTCAGTCATGTATCTGAACCTCAGACAGAGTTCAGATCAATGTGCTACAGCAGGATAAAAGTGCAGGGGTAGAGTGGGAAGGGAACAGAAATCAGGATGAGGTATCTGAAGACACAGGCCCAAGGCTCCACCCCACCATTCAAGTCAGAAGGCCATGAAGGAGTCATTCCACTCCCTTAATCTTCAGACACAGATATGCAAGATGTAGGCAAGTGCACTGTCTGCTTGATAGGGTGCTATAAGGACACAAGAACACTAGCCATTTAGAAGAGTCTGAAACTGCCAACTATTACAATGCTGTATCAGTAAAGGTACAATTATTAATGTTATCATCATTTTTGGCCAATGAAACCTCTAATAAGTAGCCCCTAAATAACATTTCATTTCCTTCCTGGCATACCTGGAAGAAGTAGGGATACTTGAGTATTATAATTTAGTATTATAATTTCTTCTAATAAGTATTATAATTTCACAGGTGGTTCTTGAATGGAGTTCATATCTGGGGAAATGTAAGATTCTGGTGCTGATGGGTGCACCATGAGAGACTGTGCCATGCTCAATCAAGTGGTTCAGGACGTTAAGAACACTAAGGAGGAAAGTGAGCGTTAACATTCAGTGAGAGCATGAACGCTAAGTCATTTCAGTGGCGTCTGACTCTTTGCGACCCTATGGAGTGTAGCCCGCCAGACTCCTCTGTCCATGGGATTCTCCAGGCAAGAACACTGGACTGAGTTGCCATGCTCTCCTCCAGGTGATGTTCCCAACCCAGGGATTGAACCTGTGTCTCTTATGTCTCCTGCATTGGCAGGGGGGCTCCTTACCACTAGCACCACCTGGGAAGCCCTCAATGAGAGCAAAGTATGAGTCAAATATGATTAAGTGTTTTCATAATGCATTTTACTCTCCACAGTAACTCTTTTTAAAAAGGTGTTATTATCCCCATTTACAGATGAGAAAACTGAGGCTGAGAAGTTGCTTACTAGTATGAGGAAGACCTGACATTATCACCCATGGTTATCTGACTCCAAAGCCACACAAAAAATTCATCATCTCCAGATATGAATGAGCTTGCATACCATTTCCCCATTTCCTTTTTTATTATTTCAGTCATTCTTGTGGTTGATATAAGGGTTTACAAAAATTGCTGATCCACTCTATACCATCAGGACACAGATTAACCGTAAGATTCTGAATCCATAGGGAAAAGGTGATTCTCAATCTAGGTGAAGTAATTAAATATGACTCCTACCTAGGTGGGCAGAAGAGACATCAGAGCCCATGAAGCATGCACTGGATGACTGTTTAAAAGACTTAAGTAAACTCAGGATATCCTTGGCAACCAGAAAAGTCAGTTTCCAGTATTTCCCATGTGATAAACATCCTAGGGTTCAGGGATTTATAGAGGGGTGACTAAGGAAATCCGTTACCTCAAAAAAGTATACCTAGGTCAAAAGAAATGCCCTTCCTGAAAACACCCAGAGAAATATCTAGTAAGAGTCCCTTCACCTCTACAGGAACAGAATACCAGCGGAAATGTTTCATCAAAACACAATAAAAATGAACATCAAGGAAATGGTTCTATAGGTGGGAGGGTTCCAAGCAAAAGCTAGTTAACTCAGGGCAGGGAAGATCCAGAGCAAAAAAGAATACGTTATCAAACTAAAAATCTGAGTTAAAATCAGAACTAAAAATCAGAGGGCTAGAGATAAGGGCAGATGGGACCAAAGTCATCTTCAAACACCTAGAATTTTTTCCGGGTTTGGTCAATATAACTAGAAAGCAGGTTTGGTTTGTGTTGCTCTGATGGGCTTTTGGAAAGCAGAAAGCATCCTCTTAGAACACAGGAACCCGGGAATCTTCTTTAAAGAAACCCAACATCAAGCAGCTAGGGAGTCATGTGGATTCCTATGCTGACACCTCTTTCCAGGCAAATTTGCCAACTGGCAAATAAAACAGAATCTTAAGATGTCACTGATAAATAGTTATAAAGTGAAGGCAGTGGTCATGAATGGTAAGTTCACAGGCCCTATCTTTGATATATATTCTTCCTAAGCCATAAGATACCAAGGGATGTGATCTAGATGGAGCCAGAAGACAAAATTCTACCCTTCAAATTCCTCTGACCCCTGTAGCTATATTGCAGGGGTGCGAGGGTTAAGTAGAGGGGAGGGAAATAGTCATGAATGAAGTATGCAATCAAGCTTGGCCAAGGCCATGGAAAGTGCCAAGGAATGAATCGCCCAGAGGTCACTCTGAAATTCATGGAGTTCTCCCAAGGTAGCCATCACCAGTGATGGAAACAGAAGTTGGAGCTGAAAAAAGCCAATGCTGAAAGCTTTAATGAACTCTTCACATCCTTTAAGTCTTAGACTAAACAGCACCTCCTCAAAGAGACTTTCTCTCAACTTATCTAAAGTAGAGGATGCTGTTGTTCAGTTACTAAATCATGGCTGACTCTTCTGTGACCCCATAGCTCGCCAAGCTCCTCTGTCCATGTGATTCTCCAAACAAGAATATTGGAGTGTCTTGTCACGCCCTCCTCCAGGGGATCTTCCCAATCCAGGGATCAAACCCATGTCTCCTGCATTGGAACAAGGATTCTTTACCACTGAGCCACCTGGAAAGCCCAAAGTAGAGGACAGCAACTTTCTTATTCATGTTGATACTGTTTACTTAACACAAATAAAATTAGTTCAGTCGTCTATTTCTCCCACTAGACTATAAACTCAAGGAGAACAAAGGCCCTATCTTCCCTTTTCACTTTTATATCCCCAGTGCTTAGCATAGGGCCCAGAACACAACAAATGCTGAATAATGATCTGTTATAACAATGATTCTCAAAGTGTGGTCCCTGGACCAGCAGTATTGGGATCATCTGAGAACTTGTTAGAAATTCAATTCTCAGGTCCCACCCCAGACCTACTGAATCAGACACTCTGGGAGTAGAGTCAGCCACCTGCATTTTCATAAGCCCTCCAGGGGATTTCCATGCATGCTCAAGTTTGAGGATGCTGGTATGTAACAAGAGAACAGAAATATACATTTCCTGCTTCAGGGAAGTATAAAGGTAAAGGTTCTTTTCTAATATGGCATTGAAATGTTTGGCCAGGTTATCCACGATTCTGAGCCTGGTATGCACACAACTAACATTTTACCTGGAATGGAGTACAGATTTCCAAATGCAGGCTATTAAGGAAGGATCTTGCACAACTTACTTAACCTAAGCATGTTTCCTTATCTGTGAGAAAGGAATAATACCAACCTCACAGTTTGGAAGGATTGAATGAGATTTTTAAAGAAATTTACTTAAGTTCTAAAACATATGAAACACTCCGTAAATGATAGTGGCAGCTTCTTCTTAGTGAATCTGTTGTGGAGGCCTGTGAAGATGAGGATCTCTCAGAAACTGTTCTCAACCTCCAAGAAGGCCCTGGGAAAAAAAGGGTATCACCTACATGCTAGGATACAAGTAGCTTTGTGACAGTGTAAAGATATACTGCTTGCTAGACTCCTAAGCAAAGGGATGCCTAATAAAAAAGAGAAGTTAACTCATGAAGGGTTAAAGTAAAGAGAGGAAGCAAAATGGGAATGGAAAAGAGGTTTCTTGTCAAGGGTGAGAGAACTGCTGGCAGTGAAAACAGCAGGTTAGAAGAGCAAGGCTAGGCCATGATGGACTCTTCTCAGAGAGCAAGAAGGAAGTCCTTATATGTCTAGTGTCTATATTTTCCAAACCAAAAATTGGTACAGTGTCTGATGAATATGAGTATACTTAGGGACACAATGGGACAAACCGAAACCAGGGCTGTCCTGGGAATTTCAGAATATATGGTTACTGTCTGGAAATGGTCTATTTTTAAAAGAAACCAACACCAGTATGGCTAAAGAACTGCACAAAGTTTCACAATACCTCCATACAGGCTCTGGTTATGACTCACCCTGAGTAATGAAGACTGTATGGGCACATGACCCCTAAAAACTTAGAGCATTTATGAGAAGTTACTTAGGGCCATCTTCTCTTTCTTCCTTTTTCACCAGACCCTTCGGGTTTTATAAATTCACTGGCCAAAATCTGGAGACCTCAGTAAAAGATCGTCAGGCTTATCCCAAATATCCTATATTAGCTATTGTTTGTTTTTTTTTTTTAATACCAGCTCAAGGGTACTTTTGGACTACTTCACTGCCCTTGATGGTAAGGAGGGACAAAAGGTCCTTCAATACTAAATCATGTTCAAGAATTCATAGTTTTTAAAGATCCAATAGACAGTTAAGCAGAACTTTATAACCACCGGTTAGAAAAACTGGACTGGTTAGAGAATTAATGGCCTTATTGCCAGTGATTTTGTCAATTATGAGACCTGCTACTATCAAGTCAGTCACAAGTAGGTGAGTTTGAACAATTTACCTTCCTGTGCAAGTACCAGGTTTAAGAGAGAGAAAATAATTCTACCTACTAGAATTTAAGAGTAGGATACCAAAAGAGTGGAATGAAGGATAAACCACCTCTTACTACTACTGTGTCAATTTTCCTTCCCGAGATGCTTTTCCCAAATAGAAATCAAAATGCAGAGACACTCTGACTGGTGCAGTCATCTAGTGTGAGTAAGACTGAGCAGGCATTGTTTTTCAGAGGATCTTTCACTTTACGGAAATGGCTGGCCCTCCAGACCTAGTTGAGTAACAACTTTCAAATTGTTCTGGTTTCCTTTCCAACCCTGGAAAAGAGAGGCCACCTTGTCATTGTACTGATCAGTCAGAGTGACAGCAATTAGCGTCACTTGATCTAATTTCAATCTGGAGTGGCTGACACCTCCTTTAGTAGCCAAGGGCTCCCTGTTTTCCCAGGTATCATCATTCTAGGGAAGAAATTAGTGTGTATAACTAGTGCTCAGAATTCCTCACCTCAACCATTTCTTGTACCTCAATGTTCGAAGTTACTAGTATACATGGCACCATGCAGAACAGGTTAGAGTGGGGAATACTCGGCCATTGGAGGACACAGACTATTATCAGGAGGGCATGCAGTTGTCTGCATTGAGAGAGACTACAAAGAAAGCTAAGAGGTGTTCCTGGCCTCATTCTTTCTCAACAGAAAGAATGGGTTAGAGGGTCATCACCTCACAAGGATAAACAAGATTAAACTGCAGTTGAGAGGGTGAATTTAAGACAACAAATCATTGTGAAGCAGCTTCCCTACTCTGTGCTATCCACTAGGGATCAGAAATGACAGAGATCATCCCTCCTCACCAGGAGCTCATCATCTAGTAAGTGAAGAAGAAAAACCACATAAATAAAGTTTAACATACAACAGTAAATGATAAAATAGCTGTGAATGAGGAGTGAGGGGGCAGAATAAAGGACACTTGGTGTGGGAGCTCAGGCAAGCAAGAATGGAGAGGATCATGACTGGGGAAAGTTGCTCAAGATCTGTGGCTTGGAGCCACCAGACAGCATAAATTGAAGATAGAACAAAAGCAAGGAGGAAGGCTAGAAAGTTCCCAGCCAAAGAGCTGAAGGAGCACCTTTGTTTTTGGACATTTTTAGGGGACAGAGGCTTTGGCAGGGTGGAGAATTCTCTCTCAGCAGAATGCCTTCTCACCCACCTGTATATATACCCTTACAGAAGATTTACTTTGGTGGAGAAACAGGGACAGGGCGGGGGAGCAAGTGTGTAAAACACCCAAAAGAGTGCATGACACCTAAGTTCTTGGCAAATAGTACTGTTCTTGAGTTCTCCCCACAAGTTCTACCAGAATTTCAAGAGTTAGATTTTGCACTCAGAAGATGAGAAAAAGAAAAACAGAGATCACCAAAGTATACTTGGAAGCAAAAATACAGACATTACTCAGTAGCGTTTCATCGGTGTGGCTGACAGAGCTCTCTAAATCCACTGGGTAATGGCACAGTCCTTCTCTTTGGATGAATACTGGAAGCGTGGCGTGAACCTCTAGATCACTACCCGTATCATTCAGTAAAATGCCAAACTATACCACTTCTTTCCTGTACTATTATCTGTACCTATTGTATGTGTGCATACCCAGTCACTTTAGTCAGGTCTGACTCTTTGTGACCCTATGGACTGTAGCCCACCAGGCTCTTCTGTCTATGGGATTCTCCAGCCAAGAATACCAGATAGGGTTGCTGTGCCCTCCTTCATGGGATTGTCCCAACCCAGGGATCAAACCCACGTCTCCTGTGACTCCTGCATTGGAGGCAGATTCTTTACTGCTGAGTCACTGGGGAAGCCCTGTACCTCTTCTTTCCTCATGAAAACTAATACTTTGGCTACCTGATGCAAAGAACTGACTCATTAGGAAAGACCCTGATGCTGGGAAAGATGGAAGGCAGGAGGAGAAGGAGATGACAAAGGATGAAATGGTTGGATGGCATCACCGACTCAATGAACATGAGTTTGAGCAAGCTCTGGGAGTTGGTGATGGACAGGGAAGCCTGGCGTGCTGCAGTCCATGGGGTAGCAAAGAGTCGGACATGACTGAGCAACTGAACTGAATCTCTTACTCTGATTCAACCGTATAACTCCTACACCAATATTTCCTAATAGATCAGAAAATCAAGTCAAAATGAATGAACAAATGCTTTCATTTCAAGCTTCTCCACTCTTCCCTCTCCTGATTCTGTATTTCTCAAATATCCTCATTTCCTGATAGTTCCCTAAATAAAACTAAATCAACTCTGTGATCCTCAGTGGTTGGAATGTCTAATGCTCTCCCCCCAAATCAAATTCTAAATTCTTATCATTTGAAATGTAATTCAAAATCTCCCATTAATGCTTCTCCAACAGATAAGTCCATTAATGTCAACATGACCAATATTCCTCCCCTATTTTCATGTATAATCATGAATACCCAACTCCCCATCACCCACGTGTGGCCGTTTCTCCTCTTTCAGTTACTGGCCTGGGGTATGGCCACTCCAGTGAAGGCACTGGAGCATGGTAAGGAAAGTACATATAAACAGCTCACAGAATGAGGGGAAAAGTCAGGAAAAGAAAGCAAGGAAATTACTGTTTTTCACTATTTGCCTTAAGGTCCCTTACAGAGGCAGGGATAATGAGAGGTGATTTCATATATACATGTAAAATTTCATTACATCAAGTTATAATTTGAGACATACATCATAGCCATAGAAATAGCCACCTGGTTATTTAAATAGAAAAGATGTTTACTTACTTATGTCCCGGTAGAACAGTAAGTTGGTCAATTATTCTATGAACTGTATACTGAAAGTCTCCAGACTAAGATTAACATGAAATGTGTGTGTGCATAAACACACATGCTTACAAAGTAAACGTGCCCATCCTATTCGTCCCTTATAAAAGAGCTTGCCAAACCATTCTTTAAACTCCTATTTGTCCACAGTAAACTGTCAAGTACATAGAGGGCATTCAAGTGGTAGTTGACAATGATCTTCAATACTAGCTGAATGAAAACCTATCCAGCCAAGTTCAGGAGGAAATGAATCTTTAATCATAAAAGCACTCTAGAAAAGAATCCTGCATGTTACAGCATTCTTATAATTGTACTGGAAGATATACTGTAATTTACTTAGTATAGCCAAGAATTTATAGAACCATGATTCAGAGTCGCACACAATCTGACTTTAGCACGAAAGCTGAAAAATAAAACCTACTGGAATCAATCCAACTTGCTTTATTTCCTGGAATACAGGTAAAAACTCATTATAGTTAACATCAGGATGACAAAGCCTCAAGATAACAATGTTCTGTCTCAAAATGAACCCACAGTAGTTTGTTGATTTGGTACAAAAAATTATTTACAGCAAACAATCAAGGAAAACAAATGTTTTCTTCAAGTCTCTTCTAGTAACAGTCACTCCCTGTAATGAAAAAATATTTATGCGCTGCTGGCAAAGCAATTCTCACTTGTTAATTCACTGTGAACATTTCCCCCCAGTTTTATTCAGTACAACTTCCTCAACCCTTACCTCCTTAAATATTGTACATAAGCATACGTAACTACTTTAAATGGATGTCAAATCCATTCACTGCCTATGCTATAGACTTAATCTTCAAAATCAAGTTATGCTGCTCATACAGAGATAATCTGACGCTGCCCACCTGTGAAAGAGAAAGTGTTAGTCACTCAGTCGTGTCCGACTCTGTGACCCCATGGACTGTAGCCCACCAGGCTCCTCTGTCCATGCAATTCTCCAAGCAAGAATACTGGAGTGGGTTCCCATTTCCTTCTCCAGGGGATCTTCCAAACCCAGGGATCGAACCCGGCTCTCCCACATTGCAGGCAGACTCTGAGTCACCAGAGAAGCCTACCTATGAATGGCTACAAATAGATTAACACACCCCTTCCAAAGGCTGGCCATTCCCGGAGATGTTTTACAAGACTGAAGACCATTTTTACTTCACTTCACCACTGCCTCTCCCTCTCTAGTCTGCCTTTTGACTTTAGTTCTTCATTGCTTCTCTCTTTGCTTCTATAAAAAAAACCTGGCATCCAGACCCCAACAAGATGATTACTTTGAGACATTAGTCTGCCATCTTCTCAGTCAGCTGGCTTTCCAGATAAAGCCATATTCCTTGCCTCAAAAACAACAAGAAAAAAATCAAGTTATTCTGCAACTTCTATTATCTATTTTAACTTGTTACTTGTGTAAGATTTATGCCAATCAGGCTGTATAGTTAGCCTACTAAACTGTATTTAGGTATTGATACACTGGGAATATAAATTCTACACAATAGAAGGTGGTTTAAAAAAACAATACATTTCCATTCTTCTTTGTGTGTTTATAATAGTACTGATATGTACTGTGTATGGTTCTAATGATGTAAGTTTTAATGAAATACTTAATGCAATTAAAATTTCATATAATATTTCTAGCACTTAACAGTAACAAAAAGGCCAGTGGTAAAAATGAACAATTTTTATCCTAAATCAATGGCATATAAAGTTAAGACCTGATGAAACTGGGTATTTTTAGGGCACAAGATTTATGCAACTTCTCAAAATGGTACACATGAACATAAGCATATAATACATATATTATATATAATACATTCAGGTTCTTTGTGAATAGAGCTTTAAAGTGCTGTAACAGTATTTCTTTAGTACACAATATGGGTTCTTAAAATGCCCTTATGAAGGATTATTCTTATTCCCACATTTCAATATTCAGTGGAACCAAAACCCAATAACCTGCTTACAATTTTACAAGGAGTTCAGCTATTTGATTTTGTTCCTTTCAGTACTTTAATGCTTAATATTTTTGAAATTGCAGCACTCTATTATTAGTTGATTGACTTCATGACACACTCTTTTTCTCTCCTACAAATGTGGCGTGTGTGGGCATTTTCATTCAAAATAATTTTGATTTTAAAACTTCGTGACACCTCTTGAAGAATCGAGAGGCAGATTTAAAAACTCACTGCTCTTAATTTCTTTGCCTTAGGAACAAATACAAACAAAAATGTACTCAGTCCTTTTATATAAAGCAATATTCAATCTGTATAAGTAAAAATGGAGTCAGAAGAGGAAAAGGAAGAAGATACAAAGACGAAGACATTAGGTCTCTGCTGTCAAATGAGTTTACCATCTAATGTGGGAGAAGGACATGCATACAAATAATAGAAAATATTAAATGACTGAGGCATTAGGGAGGGGTGTGGTGACATGCTAAGTCAGAAAGAAGACAGCTTCAAAGTTTGAAATTGGAGCACTGATGCCATGCTGTAGATTTTAAATTACACTCTTTTATCTTACATATGGATTCCCACTTAAGTGCAAAGAGATATACATGTAGCAATGCTAAATGCAGTCACTCAGGTTGTATTTTGTTTTCCAAACCATACACCTACAGGTCCTGCATCCATCTAGAGAGGGCACTTTTTTCCAATTCATACAAAGACAATGTACTGCTAGCAGTGGCCCTGAATACATAATTTTGCTTCCTGTCTTTCCCTCTGCTAGTAATGCTTCAATCTAAATGTTCATCGATAAAGGACTGGTTAAATAAATCATGGTACATCCATACAACAGGATATCTTGCAGGCATTAAACAGAAACAGGCACTGGGAGTCTAGTTAATTATACAGTGGTACTCAAATTTCTTGGTGTTGATAATACACTGTAGTTATGGAAGATATCACCTGCAGGAGAAGCTGGGTGATGGGTACATGGGAGCTCTCTGTACTATTTTTGTAATATCCTGTGTGTCCATAATAATTTCATAATAAAAAGCTAAAAGAAAAAAATAGAACTAGGCATTTCCCAGTGTGCTGATATAGAAGTATCTCCAAGACTGGCACTTAACTGCAAAAAAAAGGTGTAGAAGAGTATGCATAGTATGCTACTTTTTGTGCAAAACAAAGGGTATGTATATGTACACAAATGCTAGTATATGCATAGATTATCTATGGAAAGATACACAAGAAACTGATGGCAGCAGGGGAGGGGAACTGGGTAGCTGGGAGACAGGGGCAGGAGGGAGATCTGCATCTTACTGTCCTCTCGTGATGTCTGAATTTCATACCAAGGACACATCAGATACATGTGTGCTCAGTTGTATCTGACTCTATGCAACCCTGTAGACTGTAGCCCGCCAGGCTCCTCTGTCCATGGGATTTCCCAAGCAAGAATGCTGGAGTGGGTTGCCATTTCCTCCTTGAGGGGATCTTCCTGACCCAGAGATTGAACCTGTGTCTCCTGCATTTCCTGCATTGGCAGGTGGATTCTTTACCACTGAGCCACCTAGGAAGCCCCACCATGTACACATACTACCTCTTCAAAAAAAAAAAAGTTCACTCCAGGGGCACAGTCTTCCTGTCACAAGGTTTCAAAAGTAATATCTTCCATCTGATGTATTCCCCTTCACCCAGTTTAGAAGGCCCAAGGGTTACGGGATGGGATTTAGGGATAGGTTCTTCCACTGACCTGGCACTCTGTGTCCACCTGCTAGACAGTGAGCTAGGCTCTCCAGGGAGAAGGGCCGCATCAGCTGTCTCTGGCACAAAGTCTCGCATAACTTGTGACACAGATTTTCTTGAATTAATCTGACCTTTTACCCTGGCCCTTCCTTTTGACCTACTCTTAAAACCCCACACCTAGAAGGATTCTTTACCACTGATTCTGCCCCGGAAGCGATGCTAAAAAAATTAACTTCTCATTAGCATAAGTCATTCTCAGGTCAGCAACTATTGACTCCAAATGCTAAAAAAGGTATTCTCCCTTCCTCAGTCATGTATAGTTTGCTTCTAAGCTGAAACATTACTATGAAATTGCTAAGCTACTTGCTCTTTAAACTTGGTAAACAATTGCTAAATAAGGAGACCAAGATCCCTAGGGGAGACCAGAGAGAGAAAAAAGAAGATGTAGTCCCTTCGGAGAGCACCCATTCACTAGCTTCCTACTTTACAAGGAATCCTGCTTTGCCTGCTGGGCATCACTGATCCTGACAGCCAGCTCCCAGAAGCAGTGAAGTCCTTGTTTTCTCCTATTTGCAGCTGAGTCAAGATTCATGCAAAACTGCTCAGAGCCTTTAGTCATTTTGTCTGCCACATTACCTCCTCCTCAAATAGACAGAACTGAAAGTAAGTCAAAATTAGAGCTGATTTTCTCCCCATAGAAACAAATCACTGATATTTTAAGTTATAACGGATTTTATTATCTGAACTTTGTTAGTCTACTCTGTAGTTCATTTGGCTAGTTAAGTATATAAGTTCCAAAAAGTTAGGCTATATTAAAACTCTACTGTAATTCTTATTTATTTTTAAAGCAAGCATTAATATAAAAGGCAACTTTAAAAAAAAATGATATTACAATCCTTCACACTTGTCCTTAATAGTAAGCCATGATGAGGGCAGGAACCACATTTTACCTATCTTTGAATCTCTCACAGTGCCTTGAACATTGTAAATTCTTAAGAATATTTATTTGAATTCACTTTTTCAAGGATGCATTGAATATGCACATTGACAGATAATTCACTTTTAAAATTCAGACATTTCTATTAGAAATGATTCAGCTTTTTTATTGACGTGCCATACTTACTTTAAAAAAAAGAAAATTTTCTCAAGTCTCTTAAGAGACTCTACCTGAGCTAAAAACAACTTTCTGGGCAATAGATATTCACGTTTTGTGATAGATGTAGCACATCCCACTGAAGGTCTCTGGGAATTAGTTTTGGAAGAAAGGTAAGCAAGCTCAGAGGGAGATTTTTAACTGTCTACAGCTCCCTGAGGGCTGTCATAAAATTATTAAACATACTCATTTTAATATCAAAAAATAAACATATGCCATTAAGTACTTTTAGGAGAGGAGGGATATGTTATAAAACCAATTCTTGAGTATTACAATTCTCACAATGTCAAAAATCATACATAGAAGAAATAGGCAAAGCTTAAATACTGTGGTGTAGTTTTCTTATTTTTGAAACGGGAATAAGAACAAACCCATAATTCATGGGAATGTTCTGAGAATTGATGATTATGAAGTTGTGGGGGTTTTTTTGGTATTTTAGTAAGGTCTATCTAGAAGGAACCCAAAATATTCTACATAGACAATATACTTGTACTTGCTTACAGTAAAGAAATAAAATAAAAGAAATTGTCAAATAGAACTTAACTTCAAAAATAATCTGTAATCGCACTCCCATCATCTAACCTGCATGTCAAAGCATTGAGATTTCTGAAACTATCAATTCCTTGCTCCAGTTTGAGTCATTTTCTTAATGGCTGCCCAGGAATTGTTTTCACATCTTAACTTAAAAAATCTAGTTGAATTAATACCAACCAATGTCAATAGTATACAAAATCTCTGTCCCTCCCCTTTTCCATTAAGCTATTACTATCATTCAAATTAATTCTTTATACATGATAAGCACATTAACAGTTTTAGAATTACTGCTTTATGCAGTTCTTTTAAATCAAACAGGAGAAGAGTTACAAAAATAACTTTACACTGACTTCTATGTTTATCTATGTAGTTACCTTTACCAATACTGTTTTTTTAATAAGCATTCAACTTACTATCTAGTGTCCTTTCAGTTCAGCCTGAAGGACTCCTTTTGGTATTTCTTAAAGAGCAGACCTATACCAACAAATTATGTTTTTGTTTATTTTTCCTTCATTCTCCTAATTTTTCCTTCATTTATGTTGGATAGTTTTGCTAGATACAGGATTCTTGGTTGACAATCCATTTTTTCAGCACTTTAAATACTCGATCCCACTCCCTTCTGGCCACCATGGTTTCTGACGATAAATCAGCTAGTTAATCTTATTAATTGTCTGAGGAGGCCTTACAAATAGCTGAGAAAATAAAAGAAGCTAAAGGCAAAGAAGAAAAGGAAAGATACACCCATTTGAATGCAGAGTTCCAAAGAATAGAAAGCGATAAGAAAGTCTCCCTCAGTGATCAGTGCAAAGAAATAGAGGAAAACTATGGCATGGGAAAGACTAGAGATCTCTTCAAGAAAATTAGAGATACCAAGGGAACATTTCATGCAAAGATGGGCACAATTAAGGACAGAAATTGTATGGACCTAACAGAAGCAGAAGATATTAAGAAGAGGTGACAAGAATACACAGAAGAACTGTACAAAAAAGATCTTCATGACCCAGATAACCATGATGGTGTGATCACTCACCTGGAGTCAGACATCCTGGAGTGTGAAGTCAAGAGGGCCTTAGGAAGCCATCATGATGAACAAAGCTAGTGAAGGTGATGGAATTCCAGTTGAGCTAATTCAAATCCTAAAAGATGATGCTGTGAAAGTGCTGCACTCAGTATGCCAGCAAATTTGGAAAACTTAGCAGTGGCCACAGGACTGGAAAAGGTCAGTTTTCATTCCAATCTCAAAGAAAGGCAGTGCCAAAGAATGTTCAAACTATTGCACAATTGCACTCATTTTACATGTGAGCAAAGTAATGCTCAAAATTCTCCAATCTAGGCTTCAACAGTACGTGAACTGAGAACTTGCAGATATTCAAGCTGGATTTAGAAAAGGCAGGGAACCAGAGATCAAATTGCCAACATCTGTTGGATCATAGAAAAAGCAAAAGAGTTCCAGAAAAACATCTGTTTCTGCTTTCTTAACTTTGCCAAAGCCTCTGACTGTGTGGAGCACAACAAAGTGTGGAAAATTCTTAAAGAGATAGGAATACTAGATCATCTCAACTGCATCCTGTGAAACTTGTATGCAGGTCAAGAAGCAACAGTTTGAACTGGACATGGAACAATGGACTGGTTCCAAATTGGGAAAGGAGTCAAGGCTGTATATTGTCACCCTGCTTATTTAACTTATATACAGAATACATCATGCAAAATGCCAGGCTGGATGAAGCACAAGCTGGAATCAAGATTGCTGGGAGAAATATTAATATCCTCAAATATGCAGAGGACACCATCCTTATGGCAGAAGGTGAAGAGGAACTAAGGAGCCTCTTGATGAAGGTGAAAGAGGAGTGAAAAAGCTGGCTTAAAACTCAACATTAAAAAAACCAAGATCATGGTATCCAGTCCCATCACTTCATGGCAAATAGCTGGGAAAACGATGGAAACAGTGACAGACTTTATTTTCTTGGACTCCAAAATCACTGAAGATGGTGACTGCAGCCATGAATTTAAAAGACACTTGCTCCTTGGAAGAAAAGTTATGACAAACCTAGACAACGTATTGAAAAGCAGAGACATTACTTTGCCAACAAACATCCGTATAGTCAGTTATGGTTCTTCCAGTAGTCATGTGCGGATTTGAGAGTTGGACCATAACTCTCTGAGTGCCGAAGAATTGATGCTTTTGAACTGTGGTGTTGGAGATGACTTTTGAGAGTCCCTTGGACTGCAAGAAGATCAAACCAGTCAATCCTAAAGGAAATCAGCCCTGAGTATTCATTGGAAGGACTGACGCTGAAGCTCCAATACTTTGGCCATCTGATGGGAAGAGCCAACTCATTAGAAAAGACCCCGATGCTGGGAAAGATTGAAGGCAGGAGGAGAAGGGAATGACAGAGGATGAGATGGTTGGATGGCATCACCAACTCAATGGACCTGAGTTTGAGCAAGCTCTGGGAGATGGTGAAGGACACAGAAGCCTGCCGTGCTGCAGTCCATGCGGTTGCAAAGAGTCGGACATGACTGAGCAACTGAAAAATGACAACAATCTTATTGAGGTTCCCTTGTATGTGATAGGTTCCCTACTTCTTGCCGTTTCTAAGATTCTCTCTGTTTCTGTCTTTCAACAATTTAACTATCATGTGTTTAGGTGTGGCTCTTTCTGAATTTATCCTACTTTAATTTCATCTTACTTCGAGTTTGTTTAGCTTCTTGGATGTTGTAATACTTTCATCAAATTTGGGAGGTTTTCAGCCATTGTTCCTCAAATACTCCTTCTGCTCCCCTACTTCTCATTTTGGGACTCCTATGATATGTATGTTGGTACACCTGATGGTGTTTCATAGGCATCAGCATCTGCTCATTTTCCCCCCCCCACCCTTTTATTTTTCTCTTTGGGCTTCCCTGATAGCTCAGCTGGTAAAGAACCTGCCTGCAATGCAGGAGACCTGGGTTTGATCCCTGGGTTGGGAAGATCCCTGGAGAAGGGAAAGGCTACCCAACCCAGTATTCTGGCCTGGAGAATTCCATGGACTGTATAGTCCATTGGGTTGCAGAGTCGGACACAACTGAGCATCTTTCACTTTTCCTCAAACAGTATAATCTCAATTAATCTATCTTCAAGTTTACTGATTCTTAATTCTTCCAGCTCATATCTGCTGTTGAAACTCTTAAGTAAAGTTTTAAAATTTCAGTTATTAAAACTTTCAACTACAAATATTCCATTTGGCTCTTTTAAAAGTAATTTCTATCTCTTTATTGATATTATTTATTTGGCAAGATATTCACAAGTTCCCTTTAATTTAGACATGATTTCCTTTGACTATATCTATAGTAGTTCATTTAAAGTTTTGTTTACAAGCACGTCTGGGCTTCCTCAGGGACAGTTTCTATCAAATGCTATCTTCCTGTATATATGCCATACGTTCCTGTTTCTCTGTTGAAAACTGGACATTTTAAATAATGTAACAACTTTAGAAATCTGATCCCCCCTCCAAGGTTTTTTTGTTTTATTGTTATTGCTGCTATTTGTTTGTTTAGTGACATTCCTGGAAGAATTATGTTAAGTCTGTATTCCCAATCTGTGGCCACGTGAAGTCTCTGCTCAGTTATTAATAGCTTAGGGGTCAGCTATCGATTGGAGAGAGATTTTTCTAAAATGCCTTGTACCAACAGATCTTTCGCCCTTTGCAAAGGGACCCCATGCATGTGTTGGGACAGGCCTTCAATGATCTGGCAGTTTACAACTCTGCCTTAGTCTTCATTTTCTGCTTCTGCAGATTTTCAAAGTCAGCCAGAAGCGAGCACACAAGGCTTCCACAGTTTTTCCTAGGCATGCACCCAGCCCTGCACACGTGTATGGCCTTGTAGATACCCAGGAATATATCAGAATTTTTTAAAGCTTCCTATCTCATCTCTAGATCCTTCTTTTGAATTTTTTGACCAGCCTCTTCTTTGTGCCTCCTGGTATCACTACCTCAGGCAGATGCAATGTTAAACAATTGCCCTGAATGTTTTAAACAAATGCCCTGAGGATAAGACTTTTCCACTGAGAAAAGATGAGTCAGGTCAAGTCAAGACAAGCCTTGTGAATGGAGCCTTTCCATGGAGCTGCCAGATAGGTCAAATAGTTACAATTCTGTGGGAATATGGATATTAGAGTAAGTTAAAACACAACAAAGTTCACTATTCTTGCTGAAAATCAGCTGTTTTTAATGAATAAATAAATGCTCCTCAGGTTGTTAGAAGCCTCTGGTTAATTTCCAGAATTCCAAAACAAGTTGATTTTGAAAACTTTTGCCAGTGTTCATGCTGCTTTTTCATGAGTAGATTTTCTGAGGTCCTTAACTCCAGTATTCCGAAATCCATTCTTTGAGTTTGAAAATCTTTCTGGAACTGGTGTTTCCCCAAAAGACTGTAACTTTCAGCTCCTAAAAGGCTCAGCAAAGCATATGGTATCCCTAGTGATATCTACACATACATTTCTAGGTTAAAGTATTCATGAACATCTATAAAATTAGAAGAGAGAAAATATGATCAACCTAGATTTACATTCCATTTTACCTTTGGAGACTGCAAGAAAATATGTTTTTTGATAACAGACATGAAAAAAAGCATTTACTCTTATCAACATTTGGCTACACTTAAGTATTTTTAAAATACTGCTTCTTTTTAACGACTCACAAATTTTAATTTTACATTATAGAACATGAGAGACTGACTTATCCAAGTCATGGTAAGACTAAAGGCACCGCATCTAATTCAATGCCTAGAGTCATAACAGATGAAAGTTTACTAAGAAAAGGTCTCAATGTATCTCTTATATGAAATGAGGAAGATAGTAATTATAAGCTCTAAATCTTGACTTTTATAAAGAATCATAAATACTTTAAAAACTCATTTTAATAGAATGTTTGCTATTTCATCATGTACAACTGACTATTTATTATAATGTTACCAAACCAAATTACAAATAATGAAAGTGTCTGACAACAATGGTAGCATCGGGGCGCTGTGCTTAGTTGCTCAGTCATGTCCAACTTTTTGCGACCCTGTGGACTGTAGCCCGCCAGGTTCATCTGTCCCTGGGATTCTCCAGGCAAGAATACTAGAGTGGGTTGCCATGCCCTCCTCCAGGGGATCTTCCCAACCCAGAGATCAAACCCATTTCTCCCACATTGCAGGTGGATTCTTTACCGTCTGAGCCACCAGGGAAGCCCAAGAATACTAGAGTGGGTAGCCTATCTCCTCTCCAGCGGATCTTCCGGACCCAGGAATCAAACTAGCGTCTCCTGCATTGCAGGCGGATTCTTTACCAGCTAAGCTACCCAGGAAGCCCAATGGTAGCATTATCCTTATAAAAAAATGTTGTTGTTTAGTTGCTAAGTCATGTCTAACTCTTTTGCAACTCCATGGACCCCCTGCCAGGCTCCTTTGTCCATGGGCTTCCCTGGTGGCTCAGACAGAGTCAGACAAAGAATCTGCCTGCAATTTAAGAGACCAAAGTTCAATTCCTGCATTGGGAAGATCCCCTGGAGAAAAGAATGGCTATCCACTGTAGTATTCTTGCCTGGAGAATTCTACAGTGGGTTATACTCTATGGGGTCAGAGTCGGACACAACTAAGCGACTAACACAATACTAAATTAGAAAATGTCAAACATATTATAAGTGGTTCTTCATTTGGAGAGTTCTGGGGGTCCTGAATGAGTTTAGTTGCATGTATGATATGAAAACAACCTGCATATACCTTGTGTGTATATGTTGTGGGGGGTATGGTGTGGAAAATTGGAATCAACACATAAAGCTTCCCACATAACTTCCTTGCCCCTCCTAAAGTAGCACCCAGAATTGTACATGGGACTTTGGGTTTGAGGGTCATGCTGCAAGGGCAGAGAGTCACATTGCTGAAAGAAAAATGTTGAGTATCACTGACAATTTCTGAAACACAGTAAGAGTGACTACAAAGTCACTAAAATCTTCTCTGAGAAAAGCAATTTAAATTGACCAAATCCTCAATATAGAGGAATTCACTTATAAAAATCAACAATGATAAGTAGTTTCAGTGCTATTTATGATGCTATCATTCAGTTTCACTGTACTAGTCTATACATATTTTTATAAACCATCATGAACATATGACAAAGGTATATAACATGGTAAGTTTTCACTATGTATCTTCAAAATTCATGGACTTAGAATCTGCAACTTTAGGAATTTATGAGCAACCATTATAGTGCTTGATTAAATAATTTTTCATTTTGCCAACACATTAATTTAAAGAATTTGAATCTTGTGTACTTTAAGGCTAATATGTGTGAATGAGTTGCTAAGTTAGTAAGTCTATCCTATCATCCAATTATGCTTTGGATGTTTTCTTTGCATTGTAAACTACAAAATAAATCAGGAAGCGATTAAAAATTGTTTTTTAAAAAGATGGCCCCCGAAATAAAGCAAATTTCTACTGCTGATGATTAATATAAGGAAACGGTTTAAGAGTCATAAAGCAGTGTTGGTTGTTAGCCAGAAGATATTAATTTTGGATAAGTTAAAGACTAATGTCTTCAATTCAGCTTTGACTCAGATCTATGACATAAACAAGTCTGCCATAAAACATTTTATGAGGGAAATTACATACTAAAATATTATTTGTGCTTTCAGGATAATTCATAATCCCTTGGGTCAGGCTTCTTCAAATCTGCCTCTCTTCATCTAAATTATATTAATGTGAAAACAGAAACATCAAGAATTTTCATAAAACAAATAAAGGTATTCCTTTGGTTCATCAAATGTAGGATATTCAGTGTGTTTCCTGACCCTCCCAAAATACATTCTTAGGCAACAGATTAAACACTCCTGACTGCAGAAATATTAGGAAGGAAAGACACGTTTATCTAAACCTATGGAAATACAGAGTGTAAAACAAAACAGTAGAAAAAATAAGTAAATAGTACCAAATAGCCTTCCAAGCACTCCAATCTTCCTTTTTTAAATTTTCATATTGATTTCTTAAAAATTTACATTTGAATCAGTTCTAATGAGGTGGATGAAACTGGAGCCTGTTATACAGAGTGAAGTAAGCCACAAAGAAAAACACCAATACAGTATACTAATGCATATATATGGAATTTAGTAAATTGGTAAAGATAACCCTGTATGCGAGACAGCATAAGAGACACAGATGTATAGAACTGTATTTTGGACTCTATGGGAGAGGGCAAGGGCGGGATGATATGGGAGAATGGCACTGAAGCATGTAAATTATCATATGTGAAATGAATCGCCAGTCCAGGTTTGATGCATGATACAGGGTGCTCGGGGCTGGTGCACTGGGATGACCCAGAGGGATGGCATGGGGAGGGAGGTGGCAGGGGGGTTCTGGAAGGGGAACACATGTACACCCATGGCAGATTCATGTCAATGCATGGCAAAACCAATACAATACTGTAAAGTAAAAAATAAATTAACTAAGTAAAACAAAAACAAAACAAAAAAAATATTTACTGGAGTATAGTTGCTTTATAATGTGGTATTAGTTTCTACTGTATAGCAAAGTGATTCTGCTATTTGTATATATATATCCCCTCTCTTTTGTATTTCCTTCTAATTTAGGTCACCACAGAGCACTGAGTAGAGTTCCCCTTGATACACAATTAGGTTCTCATTAGTTAGTTTATACATAGTATCAATAGTGTACAGATGTCAGTTTCAATCTCCCAATTCATCCCATCCAGTACTTTCTCCCTTACTCCAATCTCCTATGAGAATGGAATTATCAGGTAAAAGATAAGCAGGTGACTAAAGTCTTTGCCATAACTCCTTGAGAACCATAAATACATGTTCTTACCCTCCTGCATACAGCTACATGTAGCCAGGTGAGTCCCAAAATAACAAACAATAACAAATAAATCCACAAAGATCTTATGATGTCAGTTATACATAGAGAAAAAGATATCCACTTTAAGGTAAAGCACAGGAAGGAGCACAATGGACTATCTCACTTATTCTCTGCTTTTAAACTGCCTAGAAAACCTAGAAATCTTGAGATCTAGCACTGCTCGGAATTCATCAGTCCACTTAAACAATGTTTAAGTACTCTTTTAGATACTAAATCCAGTTTGAAAAAGCCTGAAAGTCATAAATTCACAATCTATCTACCACCATTACTCCACCACCTCTCCAAATTGCAAAACTAGCAGGACCAGCAAATAGCTTTCTAGATAATGCAAAGTGGTTCAACACTGCTAGGATTTAAGTGGTCAAAATTCTATTATGCAGTTGCTACCAAGCCTTCAGATATTCAAGACTACTGCTTTCAAAAATGATGAAGCTCCACAGAAAAACTATGCTGAGGAACGGGAAGAGAAGGATCTTCCTGGATTTGGGCTTAAATTTTGGGGTAGGAGAGACTTAGAATTAAAAGCATTTAGATAAATACAACAATAAATTCTGAGAACAGGAAAGCACCAGTGACCCTGCCGGGTTGGTGCAGGTTATTTAAGTTAATAAAGGATTAATTAATGGTTATTATGGGGTGGTGAATAATTATAACTCTTCATGAAAAAGTGAAAGAAAGCTTCAAGACTAAACACTCCTTTTCTGTAAAAACTAACCTGAATTTCTCTAGGTTGAACTTCATAAAATACAGCAAAGGTTCACTTTAAAATTGGATTTGATTGTTCTCTTGCCACATCAAAATGGAAAACCAGTGACGTTTTTGCCTTGGTTGTGCTCTACACCACGGAGGCCACTGCCTATTTAACGTGCCTATTGTTTGAAGCCTGTGAAAAATGAAATTGGCATCTAAGTGGTTCAGCCCTGTATAAACAAAATTACCTCTCCTTCCCCTGACAAGGAAGGGCATGCACCTTTGTTAATCAAGATTTTAAGCATACTGAGGGTGATCAAGGACCTTTGTGTGATCTGTCCAAAGAAATCACTGGATTCCATTTGGCCTCCAACCCTACTGTGTGGCATGGATCTGTGATCACCTACATAGGCCAAAATCCATCCTTCTTCAAAAACATTTCACTACCACTATTTTCTTTTCACATCTGGTGTTTCTTCACCTCGCTATAGTAATAGATAATTCAAGTTACAGACTATTCATAATTCAAGGCTATGACGTAAGGGAGAGCTCATTTACTTATAAACATAAACTGAGTACATAGAGAACACTGTTCATGAGCATTGTGCTCGTGTATTTTTTTTTTCCTTTACTTCCTGAGTACGCTGGCACAATGTTCATGCTTATGTGGCTAAAACCTGCCAGAGACAGTCTCATAGTTTCAAAATAATTTCCTTATACTCTGAAATATATTCTAGAGAATAAAAAAAAAGTGAGTTACTAAAATAAAATTTAACAGTGATCACTGAAGAAGAATTTGGGGGTTCTAAACCTGTAACTTAGTGTAATTAAAGACAAATTATCAACAAAAGACTGAGAATTTTGCTCTTTTGTCTTCAAAGGGCAATTGTTCAGCATAAAATAAAAATATGATGTTCTATTATAATTCAGGAAACTATTTTAAAACTTTGTTTCTAAATAATACTATAAAACCTTTCATAATTTTGCTTATATGGTTTGTGTCTTAAGAGTTGTAGCATTCTTGAGTAGGGCATGTTAAGAACCATAATGAATACACTCACTAGACTAATCTAAAGCTAATTTAACAAATGACATCATTCAATAGTTAGTACACAATCCCCCTATAATTATTATAGTTCCCAGTACCTACCTTATGAGGGTTACATCCAAGTTAAAATTTCTTCATTAATTTAGGGAAGAAAAAATGGCTTACAGCCATTTAATTCCATAATAATTAGAGTAGTTTATTTTTTCAATTACATAATATTTGTAGCTATTCAATTTTCCCAGCTTCATGTTTGAGACACTGAAGTTTGGAAGAAAAAAAGAACACTAAACATAAAAGACACTCGGGCAAAGGATGATATAACCAATGTTAATCTAACTGACTTATGCTGAATGTCTGTTGATGAATGAAAGCACTTTGTATACACAGCAGACTCCTACTTGTGTTATTTCCTAGTCTCTTGTCTTCATGACATTCAAGGCATTAAAGAAGCTGCTGAGGCATAATTAACTGGACAAAAGGGAAACTTTACCAAGAAAGAGGCAATTCACAAGCCATTAATAGTTTAAAATTGTCAACTGGCAGGCTTTCATTTACAAATGCTTGAATTATAGCAGGAGTATCCTGATGCATCTCGTTTCTTGCTAGGATCTCCCCCACTTCAGTCTACCTTTGCTGCATCCATTGACTACTGTCTAGTGGGCCTTCTGACCTCTCTATCTTTAAATTGATTCTCTGTCTAGAATGCTTGATCTATCTATGAAAAAGGTCTACCCAGCCCAAATGCTACTTTGTCCACAAAGCCCTCCTACATAACCCCAGCTCACATTCATCTTTGTCCAAACTCCTCCAGACCTCATTGTTTCCATCATTCACTTGGTCATCAAGTCATATGTGACCTCATTATTTGTTTCCTGAATCTTGTCTCCTCAATATGACTGCAAGCCTTTTAAAGGCAGGAAGTATGGCTTATGCCTATTTTATAGATCACTCACCCACACCCAAAAAGGAGGCTACCACAGTGTTCTGCCCACAACACTTGTACCACTTGTTGAATGGAAGTATTAGAATTAACCATAATATGAAGAGTAGTACTAGCTTAGAATAAGAGATAAGTTTTGATGTAAAACATACTATCTTAAGATAATGCTGGCAAATAAATCTTGAAGCTTAAAGAAATATTCATTTTTAAATGTCTATATGCAAAGGGATAATCATGGTGAAAACTCTATTTTCTCCTTTAGAAGTGCAAAGGCATCTCTAAATGAAAGAAGTTAGAAACTTCTCCAAAATCCAAATTAATGCATTATAATTCAGTGATGCTATTAAAAATGTCTGCATCTCTGTTAATGATAAAGAACCTCATATGGTTGTGTAGACAACAGAGCAAATAAACAACTTTGAAAACCCCTGACTTGACCATATCCATTATTTCACAGATGCTATTAACACATTAAGAAGTGAGCTTTCCATTAGAAACAAGTGTGTACACTATAAGAAGCCATTTCAAGAAGTGCTTAACTAGTTTATACACAAACATATGGACTGAAATGCCTTACTTATAACATCCTATGAGGCAAGTGTCTTCCAATTTTCAGTCTCTCTAGAAAACACATTTTCTAAGAAACATCAGGATTAACCGTCAAAACTAATGTTCTTCTTTAATGCCTTGGTCCCTCCCTCCACCTTTAAAAGTGGGTGAACAAGGGCCAAACTCCTACCTGTGACAGATGTTTCCTTATATTATTATTACCAAATTCATTAGAAAGCCCTAAAAAAAAAATAGAAGATGAGATGATAACCCAAGAGGAAAGCTATAAAATCAAGCTCTGTTTGAATATAGGGAGTCAGTATTTGTTCTTGTTCAGTCGCTCAGTCATGTCTGACTCTCTGTGACCACATGGACTACATCATGCCAGGCTTCCCTGTCCTTCACCATCTCCTGGAGTTTTCTGAAACTCATGTCAATTGAATCGGTGAAGCCATCCAACCATCTCGTCCTCGGTTTTCCCCTTCTTCTCCTGCCTTCAATCTTTCCCAGCATCAGGGTCTTATCTAATGAATCAGTTCTTCCCATCAGGTGGCCAAAGTATTGGAGCCTCAGTTTCAGCATCAGTCCTTTCAATGAATATTCAGGACTGATCTCCTTTAGGATGGACTGGGTTGATATCCTTGCAAGTCCAAGGGACTCTCAAGAGTATTCTCCAACACCACAGCTCAAGAGCATCAATTCTTCGGCACTCAGCCTTTTTTATGGTCCAACTCTCACAATCGTACATGACTGCTGGAAAAACCATAGCTTTGACTATACGGACCTTTGTTGGCAAAGTAATGTCTCTGCTTTTTAATATGCTGTCTAGGTTTGTCATACCTTTCTTCCAAGGGGCAATCATCTTTCAATTTCATGGCTACAGTCACCACCTGCAGTGATTTTGCAGTCCAAGAAAATAAAGCCTCTCACTGTTTCCTTTGTATCCCCATCTATTTGCCGTGAAGTAATGAGACCGGATGCCATGATCTTAGTTTCTTGAATGTTCAGTTTTAAGCTAACTTTTTCACTCTCCTCTTTCACCTTCATCAAGAGGCTCTTTAGTTCTTTGCTTTCTGCCATTAGGGTGGTATCATCTGCATATCTGAGGTTATTGATATTTCTCCAAGCAATCTTGATTCCAGCTTGTGCTCCATCCAGCCAGGCATTTCACATGATGTACTCTGCATATAAGTAAAATAAACCGGGTGACAATATACAGCCCTGATGTACTCCTTTCCCAATTTGGAACCAGTCCATTGCTCCATGTCCAATTCTAACCGTCACTTCTTGACCTGCATACATGTTTCTCAGGAGGCAGGTAAGGTGATGATCTGGGAGTCCCATCTCTTTAAGAATTTTCCACACTTTGTTGTGATCCACACAGTCAAAGGCTTTGGCATAGTCAATGAAGCAGAAGTAGACGTTTTTCTGGAATTCTCTTGCTTTTTCTATGATCCAACAGATGTTGGCAATTTGATCTCTGGTTCCTCTGCCTTTTCTAAATCCAACTTGAACATCTGGAAGTTCTCAGTTCATGTACTGTTGAAGCCTGGCTTGGAGAGTTTTGAGCATTACTTTGCTCGTATGTGAAGTGAATGCAATTGTGCAACAGTTTGAACATTCTTTGGCATTGCCCTTCTTTGGGATTGGAATGAAAACTGACCTTTTCCAGTCCTGTGGCCACTGCTTAGTTTTCGAAATATGCTGGCATATTGAGTGCAGCACTTTAACAGCATCATCTTTTAGGATTTGAAATAGCTCAGCTGGAATTTCATCACTTCCACCAGCTTTGTTCATAGTGATGCTTCCTAAGGCCCACGTGACTTCGCACTCCAAGGCTCTAGGTGAGTGGTCACACCATCATGGTTATCTGGGTCATTAAGATCTGCTTTGTATAGTTCTTCTGTGTACTAGTAAAAGAAATGATAAATGCCAGGTCAAATACTAACTGAAATGCTACTAGTTTGAAATTTAACTTCTTTTAATGGTTGTTTCTGCCTCTAACACCTTGAATCTAGTTTATTCATAATTTTCAATAAGTGTGGAAAAATAAATAATACCTCAAAGCCTAAATTAGGTTCTCCTGCATATAGGCTTCATGCATCTCTAATATGGGTTGGTAAGATGACATTTTAAAAGATTCCAACATTCCTACGAAAACTTAGTTGCTTGAGGTACAGACACTATTACATACCTTTAAAAATGAGCTAAACATGGTGTTTATAGTTAACAGTACTATACACTTAAAAATGTTAACAGGATGGATCACGTTATGTGTTTTTTATCACAATAAAAAATACTTGCTAAAATTGATATACATCTATATGATAGAAGAGGAATTCATTAAACAAAAACAGCTAGTGCTCCAGTTATCTCTGAAAATGTAATGTACAAACTAAACCGACCATAGTGGGTCCTGTTAAGAGACACTGGAGACAAGGTACAGCGAGCTGAGCATGCTAAGTAGGATGCCTTCATATGACTGCATTCTGCATTCAGAAATTACAGCTGGGTCTCTCCTTTCGTAGTATCTGTTCCAAAATCTTTGTGATGGAGAATATCTGTGAGCAAGCTATATAAAAGAAACTTCCTACATCTAAGGAGAGGCTATTAATACCTAAATACACAGGCCTAAAAATAAGACACATGTGAATACCTGATGATTTATAACTATGCTCATTGACACATCAAGAAAAAAAAAGGATTAATGACCAGAGAGCGGCTACATTTATCCACTTGGGCTATACTTAAGCAAAGAGTCGGACACAACTGAGCGACTAAACAAAATACTTGAGCTACTTGTCCCATGGCTCCCAAACTCACCCAGAGGCCTCAATCCAAGGACACAATGTGAATGATTTTCAACATGGTCTCTAGGGAGCACTCAGAGGGACCCATACACAAGTTCTCTTATGTTGTTAAATGTCATGCTGTGCATCTGTGGCTGGTAGCCATCATTTCTTTCTAACCAGAGTGCCACAACCCTTGGTCCAAAAGGAGGAACACCTAGGTTTGTATCATGTAACATACGCCTCTTGTAGCAGTCTTGCTCCAGACTCGGCACTCAGTCCTTTTATCTGCCCTGAATCCAAGTGTCACCTCATTTGACAACAATCTTATTTTTTCCCCTTCCCTGATTCCCACATGCCCTCTACTCCTGCCTCCAGCTCTACGTGACTCTCTCTTCACAGAGCCATGCTTTCAGTGTGAAAGGATGGATTTCTGCAAAACAACTTGCTGAACAGGGCAATGGTTAGAGGAGTTTGTGGAGTGAAATATACCACAAACCACATATCATCTCATTAGTGTCAGAGAAATAGAAAGCAGCATCATTCCCATTTGTTCTTATGGGCAGGGGTTGAATTGACAAGGGTGTGGGGCAGATGGATCCACGAATTGAACAAAAATTTTTAATCACTGACTGCCTGGCCCCCTACTCCTACCATCAAGGAGCTATTCCACAGAATCAAGTACCTGGCCAAGCTACTGGGAAGATTTTGTTCTTAATACAAAAGAAGCATGAGAGTTTGTTTGTTTTAATCATGGGGAACTTGACAAAATGCATTGGGAACAATAATCTAACATGGAAAAAAGACCAGAAGACTTCATGAAATTCTTCTTTAGTGAATAAATCAGCAACACTGTCTTCCACTTACCATCTTTTTTTTAAAAAAGTGAAAAAAAGCACCCATCATCTAAACACTTACCTCACTGCTGTTCAAAATCAGGATGCAGAGGGTATTTGTCTTACTACAATAAGGTTTGCGCTTCAAGTCCAAGTTTTACCAGTTATATAACTTATTTGCGCCCCAAACTACCTACACTTAACCATGTGAATTTTAGGCTACATAAGCAGTACTAATGTTACAGAGAAGAAGCACATCAATGTGACTAGCACAGGAGCATTTCTTTGAGGCAGACACAGTGTGGTGGCCTTCAGGCTGACAACACCAAAGCTGATTTTTCATAAATTCCATACTATGAGAATGACTCAAAGATGCACCAGTGCCTGAAGCAAAGCTGAGAATCTGGTGTCACCACCTTGCAGCAATCTAAGATCTCACTATATGATATGTTACTAGAATTGTGTGTAATATGCTTACAGAAAGTATATGGAATGGCAAGGCAAGCTACATAGGCAGTTAGGTCAATCTCACTACTTTCCATTACTAGAGAGCTGGTCAGCATCTTCCGGCAGGATATTGCATAATACAGTCAACTGTGCTCTCCCAGCATTGCATGTGGCTTTGGGTCACAGTGTGGATTATCTGTAAAATGAAACAGATAGGGGAAAGGCAAGAATCATCAAGACTATCACAGACCTTATTGTAAAAACTAGAATTAGTAGGCCTGTACTCAAGCAGAATTTTTCACATTTGCCCATCCACTGAAGATTGCAAAGATCACAAAGCAATATGGCTGATCCTTTCCATTGATAATAACTCTCTTTGATCAATGAGCAAGGATGCAAAACAGATCCAGTTTGAATCTTTACTTTCTAAGCTTGAGGACACAGGACCTAGAATCTAGTACCAGATAGTACTTTCTATCCTTCAGAAATTTCCTTTCATCCAAGACCTGAAACTACAAGTTCCTGAGATGGTCCTCCACAAGGCTCTATTTTGTTGAAAGCTATGCTATGATATACACATAAGGAAATAAAAAAATCACTGACTGCTTTCAAACTGATAAGCCTGAAGACTGAGAAAATATATAAACCTACAGTAGGGAAACTCAACATTCTGTCAGTATTTTCACTAGCAAGACAAAGCTGAAAACTATCACTGATCTCTACCCATTTCAGCAGTTCAAAGCCGCAGAGGTGGAGAAAGAGAGATTGGAGAGATCCCAAGAGACCAACCAAATCATTACAATAGCTCTTTGCTGCTCTGTTAATTAAAAAAGAAATGACATTTGATAACTGCCAACACCTTAAATATACATATTAAAAATCTGATTTCACCTGACCAATTATTTATTTCTAGAAGACTCTTGAGAGTCCCTTGGACTGCAAGGAGATCAAACCAGTCAATCCTAAAGGAAATCAGTCCTGAATATTCATTGGAAGGACTGAGGCTGAAGCTGAAGCTCCAATACTTTGGCCACCTGATTGTGAAGAGCTGACTCACTGGAAAATACCCTGATGCTGGGAAAGATTGAAGGCAGGAGGAGAAGGAGACGAAAGAGGATGAGATGGTTGGATGGCATCACCAACTCAATGGACATGAATTTGAGTAAGCTCCAGGAATTGGTGATCAACAGGGAAGCCTGGCATGCTGCAGTCCATGGGGTCACAAAGAGTTGGACACAACTGAGCAACTGAACTGATCCTCTCCCCCACCATGTTTTTTAGTGGCACCACCATTCTCCTAGTTCCTCAGACTTATGAACTCTGAATTAAGTTCAAAGCCTCTCTTATGTTCACCTGCCCCAGCAATGGGAATTTGGTAGATTTCCCCCATATTGCCTCTTTACTCACATGCAATCACCTAATTTCAGGTCTTTGTCCAAAAGCTATCTCAGCTATCTTCATACTTGATCCAAATTCAATCAAACCAACATGGCTTCTACTCCTTCCTCTCAAAATAGATACAGTTGGGAATAGGTGAAAAGTGGAAGGAAGGTCCTTACACTTGAGATCAAATTTCACAGCAATTCCAACAGAGCTGTTGAACAAACTTCCTGAGCACAAGAATAGCTAGGCACAGAGCCAAGAAAAGAAGAGGCAATGATGGAAGCCAAAAAACAGGTGAGCTGCAATCTTTCCACTCCTACACAAAACCTGGCCCTAGAGTGTGAGTCCCTGCATACATTGATATCTCCTTCCACTTCTTGGTTTTCCAACCTTCCTAGATTCACAAACTATGTCCCTGGGGTCCATTCCTTATGCCCTCATCACCTTAAGTCCCACTGTTCTCTCCTACCTTTAGGCTCCTCTTCCAATTCATCCTACATTCTAGAGGACTCGTCTACAAATTCTGTTCCCTTCCTAATACGAAAAACTGTAATCAGATCCAATATTTCTTATGCAGCATTCTCAGAGGGCTCCCAAGCCAAAAGGCTACTTTCCATTTCCTTGAAGTTTTATGATCTTAGAGACCAGAACAAGGGGAGTGGTGTGGCGAATGCTGAGTTTAAGTTGCTGACTGAAGACAGCTGCTGGGAATCCCCAAGTGCTGTGGCAAGGGGTGTGGCGGTGACAGCAACCGGTTTGAGAACAACCAAGTAAGACTTCTAGATCTACTGTTCACAGGCTCTTACCAATAATCTCTGTACTTCTGCCGTTTAAAAACTTGGCTCAAAAGTTGTCCTCTCCCAAAAGCCTTCTTCTTGGCCACTCCTTTATCCCATGTCATTACCATGCTTATGCACAGTATTTTTCACGTATCTAATTCACCTATAATCTATATATTGCTCTGTAAGCATGTTAAGTATCATATCTTAAATGACACTGTGAGCTCTGTGAGGACAGAACTATTCTTCTATTTCTCTAGTTTCCAACCACGGAACTTGGCAAAGTGTATATGCTAATAAGAAAAAAAAAAACAGGTTTCTTCCCCCAGTGACATATAATTTCCACTCAGCTATTCAACAGTAGCATTTTTACAGGTGAGCAAGTTTGAAAGTATGATACACTAAGAGCTGTAGAAAATACACCCACACTTGATAGAAATGATGCCACTTATGGTTGGACCAAACATAAAATATGCCCCACCCAACCAACTACATTATTACACCATACTTTTTCCTTTGGGCACTTTTCTTTCTACTACATAAGCCTGTGGCTCATTTTTGCTCTTAGCAACACTGTAACTACAGAAGCTCAACTCTAAATAAGTTTACTGTTGGGAATCTACTCTTCCCACCTACACAACCACTGGCTTCCCACACTGTCTCCAGTGTCCTGTGAGCAACTGCCCAATTACTGATTGTGGAAAGACAGCTTACACACTGAAGGTCCATTCTTGGCAGCCCCTGGGTTTCACTGCTGGTCCTCACGCACTTAGCTTAATTGATTCAGAACAGTATCAAAAAGACATTATTACACAAGTTGGGGGGAAAAAAAGACTATTTAAGGAAATTTAAATGTAAAAGCCCTGGTCATTGTGCTGCTTTAAAACAGGCAAGCATGTGTGACATGGAGAGAACAGAAAAACGCCTATTGAAATAGGGAACTCGGACTAATCTCATTGCACAAGTTTTAGTGTTTCACACATATACAGTCTCAAAAAGATGGTCTGTTCATGGGAAGCACAACTGACTTCAAAATTATAATAAACTGCAGTAATAGGATATAGTGTTTTAACACAAATACAATTTCAAAAAGTGTACAGTCTTTTAAAGACAACAGTGTGAATGTTAGTCTGTTTCTGAGAAACACATACTTAGAGAAAAAAACAATATATGTGTGGGCTAACAGAGCAGTTTTCTCTTTCTCAGTAGTGGTCTTTCTCCCCACTAGACTTAGAGATCCTTCTTGGTTGCTATCGACTAACTGGGACCTGAATGCAGCACAAACACAATTCATAAGCAAGAAAAATTATGAGCTAGGTTATCACTCCCTTTGGCCATATGGGGCAGAAGGTAAAATAAGCATCGAGTTTTCCTTTGTAACTAAATATACTTTGCCCTACATACACCTTTATGCATAGATGTAAAAATAATTTTGTATTTTATATTTCTATATCCTACCATATCAGTCGCTGAAGGTTTTTACAGCATAAATGACAACTGGGGGCATGCCCTGATTTCTTTTCTATCATAAGATAGGACACCAGATTGCCTTCCAATGGACATAGACCTTGTTGAAAAACGACCCATATAATACCTCCCAAAATGCTCAACAGTTTTTCAGACTATTATTTTAAAAGAAGAACTATACATTACGATCATTACACTAGCATAGATAAGGAAATCTGTAATAGCTTAGTAGCACCATCTAGGAGAAATACACACCTTCCGGCTATTCTGGTCAGTCTTCATCCAAAAGAGACTTAACAGAAATAGTTTGTGCTTAAAATGCTGATTTAATATCATTTTGACCTGAGCTGTATTATCAAATCATCTTTCTTACTAACATGTGATAGGATCGTTACTGTTCTGATGAAACAAAGTGCCTACCTCTCATCTCCCTACAGCAACCCAATTCCTTCCAAGCACACCGACAAACAGTAATTTGACTACTGTGACAAGAAAAAGGTAATTGTTCAAACACCTGATGAGGGTCTCTGAAAATCTGCATGTTCAGGAATGGATTTTTTTTTAATACATTTTGTTCACTGCAATGGGGGAAAACACACTTATCGATGTTTAATAGTAAAGCATCTTTTATGTGCTCTGGTTTATACTAAATGTAGTACTGCATTAACTTCAAAGGTGGTAAGAAGATTAAAATAAAAAGTTCATGGGATGTGACATGCAACACAGTATTAAAGATATAAGACTGAACAATCCCAGTGCCTTAGCAGGATCCTTTTATGTTTCTTTGTTAATGTGGGAAATCCTTAAAAATGCAATCCAGCAAGCATAAGTGTGAGTAAAAAGCTTTTAAAATCTTATTACAACATGTTATTTAGTGAGCTAATCATCAAAGCATTTTTTTATGGGAACAGAAGGGGGCTTTACTTACTAAAATCAATAAAACTCACTTAAAGATATCATATCTGAACTGCTTTTATTCCTAAAATGTGCTCCTCACATTTAACAATTTCTGGGGAAAAAAAACCCTAAAATCATACTGCAGGTTTCCAGGTAAGGGTTTCCTCCCCCCAGTCTCACCTAGGACTGAAACCATCCCAAGAACCTCAGACTCTTATTATGATCTTGGCGGCATTCAGTCTCCCTGGTGTAAGTTAGAAAGAACATGATACGTTGAAATGCAAATTCACGGCCCCACCCCGGACTGATTGAATCAGAAACTATGGGAATGGGGCCCAGCAATTTGTGTTTTAACAAGCACTACAGGAGCTTATGAAGTACAGTTTGAGAACCACACCTCCCCAAACTTTTCCATGTGCCTAAGAGTCACCTGGGGAAGCTTATAAAATGCAGATTCAAATTCGGCAGGTCTGAGGCGGGGTATGTGAGCCTACATTTTGAACAAGTTCCAGGTGATGTGTTTGCAGACCACACTGCAAGTGTTTTTCCAAACCGCTGTTTACCAAAAATCACTCAGAAGGCTCATAAAATCCGAGTACCCAGGAACCACCCCACACCAAATTAATCACAATCTCAAGAGAAAGGCCTAGTGGAATACAACATACTGGTCCTCTGCCTCAGCTGCATGTCAAAAAATCACCTGGAGAGATTCTAAAAATCCTGATGCCCAGGCCCTATCCAAGACCAATTAAATCAGAATCTCTGGGGTTGGGACCCAGGCATCTGTCTTTTTAGTGATTCTTCAGTGATTCCAACGTGCAGCCAAAGTTGAGAAGGACAGTTCTGGAGTAGAACTGGCTCAACACCTGGTGCAGTGGATCCCTTTATGGTAGCAAACGGTTTCCTTTTAACGTTCCCATCTATAAATCCAAGAGCTCTGACTGTGAATCGTAAAATGCACCTAAAGTCATGTTTTATTTAAATCATGTTTTGAACCTTAGTTCTGTGGGCACATGTGGCTGTACAACTAACTGAGACCAAGGATTCAGTCATTCATTCCTCACTCTGAACACAAATGTTACCTGTCCTCCACTGAACAGATTTCCATTCTCCACCCAAGCCCTGGCTACTGCTACCTCTTTGCAATGAGGCAGGTACTCAAGGAAACAGCAGCAACAGTGAAGAATCTGTATCCACACAGCCTGTTCCTATAGTGACCTCCTCCCCGCCAAACCTGAAACTGATAGATCATGGAAATTTCTAATAACCTTCTGGAGTGGAAGGGTCACTGATGAAACCGGAACTTCTAAGCCCATAAAAGGCAGATTTCACCAGTGACAGACATTTTGACAGAAAGGTCCTGGGAAGGGATGAAAACGGTGTGCTTTCCCATAGGAGAATGTGCCACTGTCGAAAGCACGTCTTCCAGTTGACAGAGACAGGACCTAAACAGCACTGCTCATGACACCATGATACTAATAACTCTGGGGGGGGGAGCAATGTATCTATGTCTTATGGCCCCCAGCACCAAGCCACACTAACAAGTACACAATGCTATTAAATATGTAAAACAGAAAGAAAATGGGTGCTGGTTACTAAGGCACTGTCAAGTGATTCTAGTTATTTCACTCCCATGATCAAACCCTGCTCTGAAGAAGTTTTCCTAAATTTTTCCACAGTCCACCTGCAAAATGACTTTAAGATAAATGAAAATAAAGATGCACTCCTCTTTCCACTTAAGTGAACTTTCATTCTCCCCTTGGTCATGTTCAGTGTCTCTTCTACATTTGTTGTTTGATGGAATACATCACACAGTCAAGGCCTGCTAAATGATAATAGTTATTATTCTTTCACCATTGTTGTGACATATCCACAGTGGTCAAAGGGTGTCTTATTTTTTCTGTTTAATTCCAAGAAAAATAAATCCTATGGGTGGTGTATTAGAGAAATAATACTTAAATATGCGTGCAAAGTAGCCACTCTAAAATGACATTTTCAAAAGCAGTTTCTGTATGAGCTGGTCAAGCTCACTTTCCTTCTAAAATTCTTGTTACAGTCATTCAGTTAACCCAAACTCACTTTAAAATGTGTGAAAATAGCACCTCCTGAAAGTGTGTTCGCATATGCTTTGGAGCAATGGAGCGTGAATAGTAAAACAGCCTTTGCCAAACTCATATAACTAAACAGGAGTGAATTTTTGCAGTCCCATGACTTTGCTGAGCCAACCTATGTATCATCCCAGGACTGGCTTTAATACATCATAGACATCCAAGAGAAGGCAGAAAAGTCACAAATAAGTGACTCAACCTAATAAATATTTCATAGACTTTTTTAACATGGCAGTCTTTTTCAAAATGAATTCTACTTCTTAACCAAAAAGCAAATTGGCTAAGTACAGGTGTGGGTTTAGGATTTAAGCTTCTAGAATTAAAACTATGAAAGTTATCAAGATATGTAATTTGACAAAGTGTCAGTCTCTATGCTCTTTCATGCATTTCTTATGAACCAATGCCCAAAAAGGAAACAGGTCTGAAAGAAAATGCACAGACCACAGAAAAGTGGCAACAATACAAAATGAAATACATTTCAATTATCAAAGCCAAAGAAAAACAAAACAAATTTACAATTTCCAGGATACTTTATTGCAATTTCCACTTTACATATTAAATGAATATTTTTAGACTAGGCAGAGTGTTTATACTATCCAGTCGCAGTTAATCCCCTAATCTCACAAAATGAAAAGAAGCAGTTTTAAAAGAACATCAATTTAGGTACTTACGGTATGGGGACAAGGGGGCACTTGTCTTAGCCAGAAAAAGGGTTGATGCTTTTCAGTGTAAGTTTCACTGAAATTTTTCTCTATTATTTTTCCCATTGATGCTAAGTACTCATAAGAAAAACAATCACCCTCTTTGTCATTCTGCCCTTCCTTGGGCTTTACATTCCATCTTGAGCATTTAACTCAAAAAGTCAGTTTACACTCAAGTTTACACATTAAAAGAACAACACATGCCCCATCTCCCACACATCCAAATGGGCAGGGATTAGAATTAACCTGGCTTTTAGCTGTAACAGTGTTATTTTAAACAATCTCAACCACACACTTGAAGGGTAAAATAAAAGTACAAAACCAGAGGAAACCATAAAAATTCCTACACACTTACTGTTTAACTATTTCCCGAATCGTCAAGCCTAACATGGGTTTCTTAAAAGTGAAATCCACACAAAAGCGAATGCACGCGTAATGTACAAACTGACAGTGGCTCTATGGGGACAGCTCTCTTTGAATGAGCTATTACCCAGGCAGTGGAATAAAAAAGAAAAAAAAAGATCTCACTCTTTAAATGTGAGAGAGCCGGCGGTACGCTTCACTAGAAACACATTTTAATGGGTAAGTTCGGATAAAAATAGGTACTAAGGGAACATGTGTTTTGACAAAAAACCTCCTCCCTCCCCAGGACACAAGGAAACCCGAAGGAAAAAGATGGGTAAGCTCATAGGTTCCTGAGCTAAGTTCCATCACTGGCAGAACAGAAGTTGGATAGTTGCTATTTTTTACGCTGCAATGGGATAGTAACGCTCCATGTGCATGGTACGCGGGGCGGGAACACCGGCGGGACTTTCACTGGGGGTCAAGGAAACCCAATCCAGGAGAGGTCAACACCGTGAGGGATCCAGAGCTCCCAAACCCGGGAGACGGGGACCCGGGGTGGCGAAGGAGAGGGTCAAAACTCCTCGAAGTTATCTCAAAGAGAAAGCGACCACCTCTGGGAGTCAGCGAGCCATCTCACGCAGCAGCACCCCTCTCCAAGTGTGGGGCGCTTGCCTCGGAGGGCAGAAAGTGCGGGGTGCCCTTACTCAGGGAGAGTGGCTCCAAGGACCCGGGGCAGCCAGAGGGGCAGGGGAAGCGGCCGGCGGGGAGGCGGACTCGTACTTTGCCTCAACTCTGAGCCCCATCCAGAGCGCAAGGGAGAGGGCGGCGGAGGGCACGGTACTCACTAGGGCTCGTTGGTGAACCGGGGGGTCCGGGGCTGCTGGTATCCGTACAGGTGACAGTAGAGCACATCGAAGCAAAAGCAGCACATCTCCGCTGACACCACCATCTTCCGGGAGCCCGGCGATGAGGACGAGGCGGCGGACGACAAGGAGGGCGAGGGAGAGGTGGCGGCGGCCGGGGTAGAAAGTAGGGTCCCCACTCCGCAGCTCGGAGGGGGCGACAGGGAGATCCCCCCGCCGCCGCCGCCGCAGCCCTGGGGGGAGAGAGGGTACAGCCACTGCCGCTACCTCCTCCGGCTAGACCTCCTAGCCCGTTGAGCCGCGTACCGGCGCCTCCTAGTCCCAGCTCCCCGGCTCGGCACTGGCTCTCTCCGCTGCAATGGGAGGAGGAGGAGGCGCCACCACCGCCACCCGAGCCAGAGGGGGGCGAACTGGACAGTTTCTGCTTCTTCACCCCGCAGCAACCCGCCGCCATCTTGGAACAGTCTCCCCCACGCAGCGCTTCCGACCCATAAGTGAGGCGAGCTGGCGGCGGGGGCGAGCACGCTGCGGCCCCGGCCGCCGGGGGCGCGCCAGGGGCTCGCGGGCCACGCGCGCGCGCGCCGCTCCCTAGTCCGGTCGCCCGGCCACGCGGCCAGCCCGCGCGCGCCGCCGCCCCGGCGCGCGCCCCGCGCTTTCGCGGCTCGGCACCTAGCGCCTGTCCCGCTGGCCTCGCGCCTCCTCCTCCTCGGAGCCGAGCCTCAGCCTCGAGCTCTGCGGCCCTCCGAGGATGAGAGACGGGAAGCCCAGTAGGAAGGAAGAAGAAAGCGGAGAGTGGGAGCAAAGGGAGGAAGTGGGCACCCGGGGGACGGAGGAGCGAAAGGGAAACTAATGGGAAGGAAGCAGGAGAAACAAGAAAGTCCGAAGTAAGTATCCAAGTCCCAAAGTACGACTCAGTGACGGGCACTGCACAATAGTGTTAGTGACATCTGAGCCAAATTAAGTGGAACCTGAGCCACCGGCCTCAAATACGCTGGGTTCTGAACGGCCGGAGTGTGATCAAGCAGGTGCTTGGAGCTCCACACCTGAGATCGCCCCTTATGAATCAGCCGGGGAACGGGCCATACTGAAGTGACTCCATCTGAACACGCACATAATCACGCACGTAATCTTTTTTCCAAGATTATGGTAAAAGAGACACACTCTTTCCTTACTGACGGACATTCCAGCCCGGTCGACTCTATATATCCCCATGCGTGTTCCTCAGCTTTCCTTCTTAGCCCCGTAAAGACCTTTAAAAGCACAAAATAAAATCCTAAGCAACACTTCACTGGTTCACAGATGTTCATTGTGGTCTGGAACTTGCACCGGTGGGTTATTGGGAGAGGGGATTGGCTTGGGAACAAAGCAAATTAGAAATATATCTGTAGTTAGCACAGATCTTACAGATAAACAGTGCAGGTAGTATACTTAGTCACAAGTTGAAAGCTTTTGTTCAGGTATATAATTAGATAGTTGTTAGTATTCATTTAAAATTTTCTCAAAGAATGCTTGGATGGATGAGGAGGCGTTTGATTGAGTCACTCCCATTCTGGGCGCCCAAGACAATAATCAAATGTAAAATATTCATAGAAACAAAACCTCATAGAAACGGAAAGTCTAAGCTTTTTGTGTTGTGTCTATGCCTTGCCAAAACATCTAGACAAAGCGAGGTATCTATCTGCATATTTGCAGGCATCAGAGGATTGATCGATTTTGTCACCTTTGAGCTAAATATGTGATATCTTGCAAATAAGTGAAGGCTGTTCATTTCACTCCGGGGAAAAATAAGTCAACAAATTCTGAGCCTCTGTGCCTACTATGTTTATGACACTGTTGTTATTTAGGCATTAAGTGATGTACAACTCTTTTGCAAGCCCATGAACTGTAGCCCACCAGGCTCCTCTGTCCTTGGGATTTCCGAGGCAAGAATACTGGAATGGGTTGTCATTCCCTTCTCCAGGGGATCTTCCCGACCCAGGGATCAAACCCACATCTCTTGTGTCTCCTGCATTGGCAGGTGGATTCTTTACCACTGAGCTACCAGGAAACTTGTGTTGAAATCCAGGAAGTATGCTTCCTCACTCTCAAAGTTTATGAATTTAGTCAGATCTATGCACCTAATCAGATAAATAACTACTATTTATTGAGCACTTTTTGGGTGCCAAATACCATGCCTCATCTTACCCCATAACCCTACAAATAATATATTATGTCATTTGCTCTTCACATGAGGTTGAAGAGGTTGCTCATTTACAGATGAGGAAATTGAACCTCAGTAGTAACTTGCCCAACATCACACACCTACAAAGTGATGGATTTTAATGCAGGCATGTCTGACTCCAAAAACCATGTTGTTGTGCTACACTGCCTCTCAGTACTAGTACAGGATAAAAGGCTAGAGATGGATAAAAGATGGTGACATTAATCTATAGTAGGTGGACTGGAGGTTAAATAAAAATAAGAACATCGTTTTTATGGAAAGCTTAAAAAACACTGAAATATCTGAAATATGTTAAGAAGAAAAGATGAAGACTCTCCTAAAAGAGAGATTTTATGAAACAGACAGATCAGTTGTATAGGATAGTTAGATGCAACCTAAAGGCAAAAGAGATGGTTTAACTGGTTTGTGATACGTGATCACATCCTCTCAAACCTCATCATTGCTGTTAAAACTATCCTCCTGTTTGAAGCAAAATAACAATTCGTTGTCAACCACTAGTGTAGTTTTTAAAAAATGTATTAATTTGTCTGTGTTGCAGAAGAGAAAGCAGATTTTCTTTTTTTTCAACTGCTTCACAACAATCAGTACTAATAGAGTGTTTTGTTCTGTTCTTTATCCTTAACTATCAGAGCCTACCTTTTAATTTGTTTGAAACTAGGTCAAATACAATATCAGACAATAGGTACCAATTTATTCACCACTCCACTAAGAAGTGGTCACTTCTAGAGTAGAAAAGCAGAGCCATTTAATGACATCACACAACAGTGTAGCACAGGAAGCAAAGTAGGATACCATGGATGGCTGCTTCTGCTAGGGGAATTCAGGAAAGCAGAATGTAATCTCCCAATTTAGAATTTGGCCAGTAGACAAGAGTCTAACACCCCTACTCTTGTGAAAATAGTAAGGAATCTTTAATAAGCACCAGTAGTCATGTCCTTAGTTCTGCATTTCATCTGAAAGACAAAGCACTATCATGGTTATCGTCCAGGCTAGGGGACTGATGCAATGGGAAACCCTAAGACAAGGACATCCCAGTTGAATTACAAAAATAGCTTTCCCCCCAAGGATTTTAAATGCCAACCTGAAATCTTCCAAACATAAAGGCAATAGACAAACCCAAACACAATCCTTGTAGAAAAGACATCATTATCTGACCACTAGGTGTTACTATCTGAAGGACTTTGTTGAATTGGCTGGCTAAAAGGGGGGAAAAACACTCCAACTTTTTTCTCTGTGCTAACTTCTCCTGAGTCTGGCTTGAGTCCCATACTAACCATGAGCCTCAAGATGCTTTGCAAATCCCTTGGCAAGTAATGGTGGTGGTGGTAATGCCTCCTTTTAGCCTTTGAGGAAATACTTCTCCTGCACTTGTTTTCTTGCAAAGTCACCACTATAGAAATAAACATATTTCATTCAAACACAAATAAAATCCACAGATCAAATTCCGTGGGAAAAAAACTTTTTTTTTTTACGTCTGCACAAAGTGCATGCTGGATGAGGAAACTGACCTTGCTCAGGATTCTCTTGACTTAAAGTATAAAGGTCAAACTATGATAAAGCACATGTTTCTACTTGCTGCTGATACTGGAGTGCAGTGATAATATCCTCCAGAAGAAACGTTAAGGTGCCTTCTGCTTTTTGTAACTGACTGTCAAGCTGGGAGCAAAAGATTCCATGTTTCTTTGAAATAAAAAAAAGTAAATAGGCCATAGTTTCTTCACTGACAAAGCACATTCAAACTGTAAGCATTTCTGCTTCTGTATCTGCCTGTAAATTGCTATTAACTAACTCTTGTCAAATGCTTTGTTACACAACTGTGACAAACTACTTGAACAAAGGTTATGCACATTAGTAACTGCAGTAAAACTGGAAATTGAATTATACCTACTAGTTGCAGATTATTTTATTATTACCTCAATTTATTATCATGCTTACAATAGTTATTCTTCATTTCAGAAAAAAAAGAATAATTGTAATTTGATGAGTAGTGAACACAAAAAAATGTTGCAAAATCATTTTCTTAGTTTCTGGCAGTGTGGGTGACATGAGGAACGTTCACATAGTTCAGTGAAAAAACTTCCATTTATGCCCAAACAAGTGTTATTTTTATCCTCTGTCATCAAACTTTCTCAACTGTCATCCTTGAACAACTGCAGAATGTAGTATTATTAGCTACCACTTTGATCTAACCTTGTACACATATGACACATGGTTGTGGTGGCGGAGGTGGTGATCAGTTCCCTTTTATGTTTGCATGAATATGTGAATAAATACTGAAATTCTTTACCTGCTTTTCAATTCAAATGGATAAATCAGCTTTTGTTTTCTTGATTGCAAATCAGATCCTTCCCTCTTGAAACCTGTCTTTATCTAATGAACACATTAATGAGACAAAGGACCATGGTCTGCTTTTGACTGTTTTCTAGTTGTTTCATTTATATCTTCTATTGTCAAGCAGGCTAATCGAAGGTTGTTTCGCTACCTATTTCCTTGAGACAAAGTTATATCAACTCTTCAGTAAGATTTAGGTATGTGAATATCTGTACTGAATGTGGAAGAATTCACAAAACTAGCTAGTTGTGGGTTGGCAAGGAAAGTTTTTAGAGAAGAGATGATCAAAATGAGTGTTATTTTGGGCAGTTACAGGAGTTGTAATATATTGAGAAATATCAACAACCTCAGATATGCAGATGACACCACCCTTATGGCAGAAAGTGAAGAAGAACTAAAGAGCCTCTTGATGAAAGTGAAAGAGGAGAGTGAAAATGTTGGCTTAAAGCTCAACATTCAGAAAACTAAGATCATGGCATCCAGTCCCATCACTTCATGGCAAATAGATGGGGAAACAGTGGAAACAGTGGGAGACTTTATTTTGGGGGGCTCCAAAATCATTGCAGATGGTGACTGCAGCCATGCAATTAAAAGACGCTTACTCCTTGGAAGAAAAGTTATGACCAACCTAGACAGCATATTAAAAAGCAGAGACATTACTTTGCCAACAAAGGTCCATCTAGTTAAGGCTATGGTTTTTCCAGTGGTCATGTATGGATGTGAGAGTTGGTCTATAAAGAAAACTGAGTGCCGAAGAATTGATGCTTTTGAACTGTGGTGTTGGAGAAGATTCTTGAGTCCCTTGGACTACAAGGAGATCAGTCCTGAGTATTCATTGGAAGGACTGATGTTGAGGCTGAAACTCCAATCCTTTGGCCACCTGATGCGAAGAACTGACTCATTTGAAAAGACCCTGATGCTGGGAAAGATTGAGGGCAGGAGGAGAAGGAGATGACAGAGGATGAGATGGTTGGATGGCATCACCGACTCAATGGACATGAGTTTGTGTAAACTCCAGGAGTTTGCGATGGACAGGGAGGCCTGGTGTGCTGCAGTCCATGGGGTGGCAAAGAGTCGGACACAACCGAGTGACTGAACTGAATTGAACTGAACTGAACAGGAGTTGTGAGCAACCAAAATGCAAAGGTGTTTAGTTTGGAGAATCTTTACTTGACTATTTCACTCTTTTCTTTTTTCCTTAAAGACTTCATCTACTATCCTCTATGCATTTAATGGGGTGAAAAAATGTATATACTGCAAGTGTGCCCCACCTCCAAATTTAACTTAAACATATAGTTGTTTTCCTATAATTAATCTCATCATGTTCTGGAGCACCTACTCCAGTTGCCTGGAGGCACAGGTTGGGCACAGGTTGGACAGATTAAGGTTGTCAATTAAAATATAAAACTGTTCTGAATTAAAACTTTCTTTTGTGCAAACATTTGATTTAAAGTTCATGGCAGTGAGTGAGTCCCATAATCTCTGCTGGATCCTAGTTGAAGTCTAGCTCATTTTGCCTCACCCTCTTCACTGTTTAAATGTCCATAATTTATGGCTTAGTCTCTCACTATTGGCAATGAAAAATGATTTGGTCAGGAAACTCAGCCATCTCTCCTTACCTACTACTGCCAGGATTACTACTTCATCTCCCAGTGGTCTGCAAGCCCTCTAAGCTTCAGCTATATTCTCCATTCAGTCCCTGACTTTAGGTCTGTTCACTCATGCCACGGCGACTGCCTGGCAACTATGCTGCCTCTTAATTCTCAGCTGCCTTCAGCATCCTCCACGGGTCCCCACAAGGAATTCTGGATTTCTTCCATATCACTTGACAGGCTTCTAACTAACCCCCTCCTCATGCTGCTACTTCTACTGCAGATGATTCGTGACGGCTTACGACTTTTCTAAGGGGCTTGAAAATTCCCATACTTCACCTGCTCTGTGAGTCCCTCAAACATCTCTGATTCTTTTTTCCTTTTTTATATTAAGATATAATTGACAAAGCATGCAATCCACCCATTTAAATTCAATGATTTTTCATATATTCATGGAGTTGTGCAGTCAGCAACATAATTTTGGAACACTTTTCTAATCCCCATACCCATTAGCATTCATTCTCCATTCTCTCCACTGCCACCCATCCCCAAGCCCCTGTCAAGCAAAAACCTATTTTTTGTTTCTATAGATTTGCCTGTTCTGGACATTTCATATAAATGGAATTATACAATATTTGTCATTTTGTGTTTGCCTTATTTCACTTAGCATCATGTTTTCAAGGTTCCTTCATGTCATAGCATCTATCAGTACTTTATTCTTTTTTATGGCAGAATAATATTCCATTATATGTCTATACTATAGTTTATTCATTCATCAATTGATTGACATTTGGGTTGTTTCCACTTTTTGGTTATTATAAATAATGCTGCAATGAATATTCATGTACACGTTTTTATGTGGATGTATGTTTTCATTTGGGGGGTATATACCTAGTGATGGGATTAAATGCTATATACCACATGGTAACTCCGTATGTAACCTTTTGAGGAATGGCCAGACTGTTTTCCAAACTGGCTCCACCATTTTCAAATTCCATCTGCAATATGTGAGGATTCCTATTTTTCCACATTCTTGCCAATGCTTGTTTTTATTTTATTTTTTTTTACTTAACGACATTTTATTTAAAATAATCATTTCAATGTAATCAATACAAAAATTCATGTACTCTTATGCACTTTTTTATTTAAAAAAATTATTATTGTAGCCATGCTAGTGGGTGAGAGGTAGTATTTCATTGTAGTTTTCATTTGCACTTCTCTAAGGACTAACATGTGCTTATCACCCATTTGTATATCTTTTTTTAGAGAAATATTTATTCAAATCCTCTACTCATATTTATTTAGTTAATTTATTTTTGGCCACACTGCGCAGCTTTGGGGACCTTAGTTCCCTGACCAGGGATCAAACCTGTTCCCCCTGCAGTGGGAGCATAGAATTCTAAGCACCGGACCACTAGGAAGTTCCCCTGCCCATTTTTTTTCTTACTTAATATATTTAACCTAACTTGTATTTATTTATTACTTTTTAAATTAAAATTTGCATCAAACCTGGACTGGCGATTCGTTTCACATATGATAATTTACATGTTTCAATGGATTCATGTCAATGTATGGCAAAACAAATACAGTATTTTAAAGCTAAAAAATAGATAAATAAACTAATTTAAAATTTAAAAAATAAATAAATTAAAATTTATTTATTTTTGATTGAACGTTAATTGCTTTACAGAATTTTATTGTTTTCTGTCAAACCTCAACATGAATCAGCCATAGATATTCATATATCCCCTCCCTCTTGAACCTCCCTCCCATCTCCCTCCCCATCCCATCCCTCTAGGTTGATATAGAGCCTCTGTTTGAGTTCCCTGAGACATACAGCAAATTCCCATTGGCTATCTATTTTATATATGGTAATGTAAGTTTCCATGTTACTTTTTCCATTTATCTCACCCTCTCCTCCCCTCTCCCTGTGTCCATAAGTCTGTTCTCTATGTCTGCTTCACCATTGCTGCCCTACAGATAAATTTTTTGGTACCATCTTTCTAGATTCCATATGTGTGCATTAGTATATGATATTTATGTTTCTCTTTCTGACTTACTTCACTCTGTATAATAGGCTCTAGGTTCATCCACCTCATTAGAACTGACTCAAATGTGTTCCTTTTTATGGCTGACTAATATTCCTTCATGTATATGTACCACAGCTTCTTTATCCATTCATCTGTCAATGGACATCTAGGTTGCTTCCATGTTCTAGCTATTGTAAATAGTGCTGCAATGAACAATGGGATACATGTGTTTCTTTCAATGTTGGTTTCCTCAGGGTATATGCCTAGGACTGGGATTGCTGGGTCATACGGTGGTTTTATTCCTAGCTTTTTAAGGAGTCTCCATACTGTCTTCCATAGTGGCTGTATCAATTTATATTCCCACCAACAGTGCAAGAGGGTTCCCTTTTCTCTATACCCTCTCCAGCATTTATTGTTTGTAGACTTTTTGATGTTGGCCATTCTGACAGGAATAACAGGCAAATTTGGCCTTGGAGTGCAGAATGAAGCAGGGCAAAGGCTAAGAGTTTTGCCAAGAGAATGCACTGGTCATAGCAAACACACTCTTCCAACAACTCAAGAGAAGACTCTACACATGGACATCACCAGATGGTCAACACCGAAATCAGATTGATTATATTCTTTGCAGCCAAAGATGGAGAAGATTTATATAGTCAGCAAAAACAAGACCGGGAGCTGACTGTGGCTCAGATCATGAACTCCTTATTGCCAAATTCAGACTGAAATTGAAGAAAGTGGAGAAAACCACTAGACCATTCAGGTATGACCTAAATCAAATCCCTTATGATTATACAGTAGAAGTGAGAAATAGATTTAAGGGACTAGATCTGATAGACAGAATGCCTGATGAACTATGGATGGAGGTTTGTGACATTGTACAGGAGACAGGAATAAAGACCATCCCCAAGAAAAAGAAATGCAAAAAAGCAAAATGGCTGTCTGAGGAGGCCTTAAAATAGCTGTGAAAAGACAGGAAGGGAAAAGCAAAGGAGAAAAGGAAAGATATACCCATTTGAATGCAGAGTTTCAAAGAATAGCGAGGAGAGATAAGAAAGCCTTCCTCAGTGATCAATGCAAAGAAAGAGAAAAACAATAGAATGGGAAAGACTAGAGATCTTTTCAAGCAAATTAGAGATACCAAGGGAACATTTCATGCAAAGATGGGCTCAATAAAGGACAGAAATGGTAGGGACCTAACAGAAGCAGAAGATATTCAGAAGAGGTGGCAAGAATACACAGAAGAACTATACAAAAAAGATCTTCATGACCCAGTTAATCACGATGGTGTGATCACTCACCTAGAGCCAGACATCCTGGAACGTGAAGTCAAGCAGGCATTAGGAAGCATCACTACGAACAAAGCTAGTGGAGGTGATGGAATTCCAGTTGAGCTATTTCAAATCCTGAAAGATGATGCTGGGAAAGTGCTGCACTCAATATTCTAGCAAATGTGGAAAACTCAGCAGTGGCCATGGGACTGGAAAAGGTCAGTTTTCATTCCAATATCAAAGAAAGGCAATGCCAAAGAATGCTCAAACTACTGCACAATTGCACTCATCTCACACGCTAGTAAAGTAATGCTCAAAATTCTCCAAGCCAGGCTTCAGCAATACGTGAACCGTGAACTTCCAGATGTTCAAGCTGGTTTTAGAAAAGGCAGAGGAACCAGAGATCAAATTGCCAACATCTGTTGGATCAGCGAAAAAGCAAGAGAGTTCCAGGAAAGCATGTATTTCTGCTTTATTGACTATGCCAAAGCCTTTGACTGTGTGAATCACAATGAACTGTGGAAAATCCTGAAAGAGATGGGAATACCAGACCACCTGACCTGCCTCTTGAAAAACCTGTATGCAGGTCAGGAAGCAACAGTTAGAACTGGACATGGAATAACAGACTGATTCCAAATAGGAAAAGGAGTATGTCAAGGTTGTATATTGTCACCCTGCTTATTTAACTTGTATGCAGAGTACATCATGAGAAATGCTGGGCTGGAGGAAGCACAAGCTGGAATCAAGATTGCCGGCAGTAATATCAATAACCTCAGACATGCAGATGACACCACCCTTATGGCAGAAAGTGTAGAAGAACTAAAGAGGCTCTTGATGAAAATGAAAGAGGAGAGTGAAAATGTTGGCTTAAAGCTCAACATTCAGAAAACTAAGATCATGGCATCCAGTCCCATCACTTCATGGCAGATAGATGGGGAAACAGTGGAAGCAGTGTCAGACTTTATTTTTCTGGGCTCCAAAATCACTGCAGATGGTGACTGCAGCCATGAAATTAAAAGACACTTACTCCTTGGAAGAAAAGCTATGACCAACCTAGACAGCATATTAAAAAGCAGAGACATTACTTTGCCAACAAATGTCCATCTAGTCAAGGCTATGGTTTTCCAGTGGTCATGTATGGATGTGAGAGTTGGCAGGTGAAGAAAGCTGAGTGCCGAAGAATTGATGCTTTTGAACTGTGGTGTTGGAGAAGACTCTTGAGAGTCCCTGGGACTGCAAGGAGATCCAACCAGTCCATCCTAAAGGAGATCAGTCCTGGGTGTTCATTGGAAGGACTGATGTTGAAGCTGAAACTCCAATACTTTGGCCACCTGATGCGAGGAGCTGACTCATTGGAAAAGACCCTGATGCTGGGAAAGATTGGGGGCAGGAGGAGAGGGGACGACAGAGGATGAGATGGCTGGATGGCATCATCAACTCGATGGACATGGGTTTGGGTGGACTCAGGGAGTTGGTGATGGACAGGGGGGCCTGGCGTGCTGGGGTTCATGGGGTCACAAAGAGTTGGACATGACTGAGCGACTGAACTGAACTGATTCTGACTGGTGTGAGGTGATATCTCATTGTAGTTTTGATTTGCATTTTCTGATAATGAGTGATATTGAGCATCGTTTCATGTGGTTGTTGGCCATCTGTATGTCTTCTTTGGAGAAATGTCTGTTTAGGTCTTGATTGGGTTGTTTATTCTGATATTGAGTTGTATGGGCTGCTTGTATATTTTAGAAATTAATCCTTTGTCAGTTGTTTCATTTGCTATTATTTTCTCCCATTCTGAGGGTTGTCTTTTCACCTTGTTTATAGCTTCTTTTGCTGTGCAGAAGCTTTTAAGTTTAATTAGGTCCCACTTGTTTACTTTTGTTTTTATTTCCATTACCCTAGGAGATGGGTTGTAGAGGATCTTTCCTCTGCCCATTTTTAAAATGAGTTGTTTGTCTTCTTATTATTAGGTTGTAAGCATTTTTTATGTATTTGAGATATCAGGATATATCCTTTTCAAATACTTTCCTCCACTTTGTGTGTTGTTTTTTTTTCACTTTCTCAATGGTGTCCAATTTATTTGTTTCTTGTACTTTTGATATTATATCTAGGAAAGCATTTCCAAGTACAAGGTCATGAAGATTTACATCTATGTTTACTTTTAAAAGTTTCATAGTTTTAGCTCTTATATTTCATCTTTGATTCATTATGATTTAATTTTTGTACATTGTGTGAGGAAGTGGTCCAAATTAATTCTTTTGCATACGGATATCTAGTTGCCCCAGCCAATATTTGTTGAAGAGACTCATTGTTCTCCATTGAAAACGATCAAAAATAATATGTAAGGTTTATTTCTGGGCCCTCAGTATTCTGTTCCATTGATGTACATGCCTGTCCTTGGGTCAGCACTGCACTGTCTTAAATACTGTAGCTTTGTGGAAAGTTTTGAAAAGAAGAACTGTGGATCTTCTAAATTTGTTTTTCTTTTTCAAGATTATTTTGGCTCTTCTGGGACCCTTGCATTTCCATATTAATTTCATGATCATCTTGTCAATTTCTGAAAAGCATCCAATTGGGATTTTGATAGACATTGCACTGAATGTAGATCACTTTAGGTGTATTGACATCTTAACAATATTTGGTCTTCCAAACCATCAACATGGGATTTCTCTCCATTTATTAAGATCTGCTTTAATTTCCTTCAGCAATGCTTTGTAGTTTTCAGAGTATAATGTTGCATTACGATTGTTAACTGTATTTCTAAGTATTTCATGCTTTTTGAAGTTATTGTAGTTGGAATTGTTTTATTAATTTTAGTTTTTGAATTGTACATTGTATAGAAACATAACTGATTTTTATATATTGATCTGGTCTCCTAAAACCCAGCAGAACTTTTTATTAGTTATAGTAATATTTTAATTTGATTTCTTAGTGTTTTCTGTATACAAGATCAAGTCATCTGCAAATAGATATTTTTACTTCTTCCTTTCCAATCTAGATGCCTTTTATTTCTTTTTCTTGCCTAATTGTTCTGGCTAAAACCTCCCGGACAATGTTAAATAAACCTGGCAAGAGAAGACATCGCTATCTTGTTCCTGATCATTGCTGTTGTTGCTCAGTCACTAAGTCATGTCCGACTCTTTGCAACCCCATGGACTGCAGCATCCCAGGCTTCCCTGTCCTTCACTATCTTCTGGAGTTAGCTCAAACATATATCCATTGAGGCTTGTCGGTTTTGCTGTTTTTCTCAAACCAGCTTTTGTTTCTTTGATTTACTCTATTGCTTTTCTACTGTCCAATTCATCTATCTCTGTTCTAATTTTTACTATTTCCTTCCCTATGTTTGCCTTGTGTGTACTTTACCTTTTTTTCTAGTTTCTTCAGGTGAGAGGCTAGGGTATTTATGTGAGATATTTCTGCTTTTTAAGTAAAAGTCTTACAGCTATAAATTTCTCCCTAAACGCTGCTTTAACTATATCCCATAATCTTTGCCATATTGTAGTTTTGCTTTTTTTTTAAATCTCAAACTATTTTCAAATTTCTCTTGTGATTTTTTCTTTGACACAGTAATTATTTAGGAGTGTGTTATTTAATTTCCACTTATTTGTGAATTTCTCAAATTTCTGTTATTTAGTTCCAATTTTATTCCTTTGTGGTAGAGACTATCCTTGTATGATTTCAATCATTTTAAATCCTTCAAAGCTTATTTTATGGCCTAGCATATAGTCTGTTCTGGAGAATATTCCATATTCACTTGAGAAGAGTATGTATTCTGCTGTTACTGGGTAGAATGCTCTATAGATGCATGTTTAGGTTTAGTTGGTGTATAGTGTTGTCCAAGTCTTCTATTTACTTATTAAAAAACAAGGGTGGCTCACATATAACCATAAAAAACATTTTTGGATTTTATTCAAAGAGCCAAATGGGGAGTCATTGAAAGGTTCAATAAGATAAATTTTGCTGCTATGTGCAGAATTGTACTTGAAGAGAACAGAGAGGAGGAAATGAGACCAGGCAAGAAACTTCCACAATCCAGGGTAGGCCTGGACATAGGTGGTGGCAGTTATTATGAAATGAATGGATATATTCTACATAAATTTTGAACATGAATTCAAGAAGACTTACTGATAGATATGTTGTTGAGGTAAGGAAAAAGAAGCAATTAAGGATAATGCCTAGATTTTTTCTTTAAATAACTGGATAAACAGTGGAGACTGAGATGGAGAAGATAGGAACAGGAGCTGTTTGGGAAAAATAGCAAAAGTTCTTGACATAATAAGTTTAAGGTATCTGCCAGATATCCAAATGAAGATGTCAAGTAGATAGTCAAATATACACTTCATATTCTCAGAGTAGAGTCTTGAAATAAACTTGAGAGTTATCAGCATATTCGTGGGATTTTAAGCCATGATCTGGATAAGATAACATAGAGAAAGAATACAGTGGCCCTCTGTATCCATGGCTTTTGCATCTGCAGATTCAACCAACCTCAGACTTTGATCTTCAACTGGTTGAATCCGCAGATGTGAAATCCTAGGATAAGGAGGACTGGCTATATTCCTGTCCTATGCCATTTTATGTAAGACTTGCACATTTGCAGATTTTGGTATGTGTGCGGGCCTTCTGGAACCAATCCACTCTGTATATCAAGGGTTGACTATAAAAAGAAAGAAGAGAAGAAAACCCAGCAGTGAGTCCTGAGTTACCACAATGTTAGGAGAAGTCTGCAAAAGAGACTAAAGAAGAGCATCCAGTGAGGTAGGGGGAAAATCAGCAGTGTCATGTCACAATATCCAAAGAAGAAAATGTTTTAACTTGGAGGGAAAAGTGAACAATGTCAAATGTTACAGAGAGTTCAAGTAAGATAAGGATAAAGTTTCTATTGTATTTGGCAAGATGGAGGTGGCTTGTTGCAATAACAGCAGTGGTTTCATTGGAGTGGAGAGGCCTGAAGCCAGATTAGAATGGGTTGAAAGTGAATTGGGAGGCAAGGAACTCCTCACAGTGTGTATACAGATAACTCTGTTGAAACATTTGGCTCTGAAGAGCAGAGAAATGAGGGAATAGCTAGAGAGGAATATTGGGTTGAAACAGGGCTTTTCTTTAATTATGGATAGTTTCTAGAGTTCTTATAAGTAGTTATTGTTACTATCATTATAAGCATTGTTTCTCTGATGGTCATCATTACAAATTCTTCAGTGAAGTATTCAGTTCAGTTCAGTTCAGTCACTCAGTCGTGTCCTACTCTTTACAACCCCATGAGCTGCAGCATGTCAGGCCTCCCTGTCCAACACCAACTCCCGGAGCCCACCCAAACTCATGTCCATTGAGTCGGTGATGCCATCCAACCATCTCATCCTCTGTCATCCCCTTCTCCTCCTGCCCTCAATCTTTCCCAGCATCAGGGTCTTTTCCAATGAGTCAGCTCTCCGCATCAGGTGGCCAAAGTATTGGAGTTTCAGCTTCAACATCAGACCTTCCAATGCATACCCAGGACTGATTTCCTTAGGATGGACTGGTTGGATCTCCTTGCAGTCCAAGGAACTCTCAAGAGTCTTCTCCAATACCACAGTTCAAAAGCATCAATTCTTCAGCTCTCAGCTTTCTTTATAGTCCAACTCACATCCATACATGACTACTGGAAAAACCATAGCTTTGACTAGACGGACCTTTGTTGGCAAAGTAATGTCTCTGCTTTTTAATATGCTGTCTAGGTTGGTCATAACCTTCCTTCCAAGGAGTAAGCGTCTTTTAATTGCATGGCTGCAATCACCATCTGCAGTGATTTTGGAGCCCAGAAAAATAAAGTCTGACACTGCTTCCACTGTTTCCCCATCTATCTGCCATGAAGTGATGGGACTGGATGCCATGATCTTAGTTTTCTGAATGTTGAGCTTTAAGCCAACATTTTCACTCTCCTCTTTCATTTTCATCAAGAGCCTCTTTAGTTCTTCTACACTTTCTGCCATAAGGGTGGTGTCATCTGCATGTCTGAGGTTATTGATATTACTGCCGGCAATCTTGATTCCAGCTTGTGCTTCCTCCAGCCCAGTGTTTCTCATGATGTACTCTGCATATAAGTTAAATAAGCAGGGTGACAATATACAGCCTTGACATACTCCTTTTCCTATTTGGAACCAGTCTGTTGTTTCATGTCCAGTTCTAACTGTTGCTTCCTGACCTGCATACAGGTTTTTCAAGAGGCAGGTCAGGTGGTCTGGTATTCCCATCTCTTTCAGGATTTTCCACAGTTCATTGTGATTCACACAGTCAAAGGCTTTGGCATAGTCAATAAAGCAGAAATACATACTCTCCTGGAACTCTCTTGCTTTTTCGCTGATCCAACGGATGTTGGCAATTTGATCTCTGGTTCCTCTGCCTTTTCTAAAACCAGCTTGAACATCTGGAAGTTCACGGTTCACGTATTGCTGAAGCCTGGCTTGGAGAATTTTGAGCATTACTTTACTAGCGTGTGAGATGAGTGCAATTGTGCAGTAGTTTGAGCATTCTTTGGCATTGCCTTTCTTTGATATTGGAATGAAAACTGACCTTTTCCAGTCCCATGGCCACTGCTGAGTTTTCCACATTTGCTAGAATATTGAGTGCAGCACTTTCCCAGCATCATCTTTCAGGATTTGAAATAGCTCAACTGGAATTCCATCACCTCCACTAGCTTTGTTCGTAGTGATGCTTCCTAATGCCTGCTTGACTTCACGTTCCAGGATGTCTGGCTCTAGGTGAGTGATCACACCATCGTGATTAACTGGGTCGTGAAGATCTTTTTTGTACAGTTCTTCTGTGTATTCTTGCCACCTCTTCTTAATATCTTCTGCTTCTGTCAGTGAAGTATACCTACAAGTAATTTTTGGACTGATGATTTAATTCTGAAACACTTCTGTTCTGAACAGCACAAGTACTGAGATCTCAAAGCATTAATTACTATTTTTTTCTAGTTTCATAAATAGGGAGATGGATAAGATAGAATCAGCCAGGAAAGAAGGAGGATTGAGCTGTATGAAAATGATGAACACAGGAAGAAGGCCGGCAGTAAAACACTTGGATTTGGGTAGTGGTTGAAGTGTGATGGGGTGAGAGAAGTAGACAGTTGAGAGGCAAAGAGGAAGGATGTACATTTTATAAACCAGCTTGAGGATTCCAGTGAAAATGTTGATAGCATGATGTATTTACTGATTCAGCAAAATTTTGCTCTTCAGAATCACAACAGAGCCTAGTGATTGCTTTAGGCATAGCTTGTCTACTAGGACGGTAGTAAACATCTACTCTCAGGCCTTTAGCACAAGTAGCTGTTCATTCATTGTACAGTTTTGAGCAAGTTACTTAACCTCACTTTTTTTCTCTCTTAAATTGTGTATTAGTAGGTATCTCATAGACTTGTTGTAAGGATTCAATTTAAAAAATGTGTGTAAAGTGCTTAGCATAGTGCCTATATTAGTTAGGGTAGGCAAGCACTTGTTGAGCATCTACTATGTAACAGACTCTAAAACAGGGATGTAGAAATAAGTAAGGTGTTTCTAATCCTGTGAGGTCTTACAATCCAATGTAGAGTCAGAGAAAGACTTCTAAACAGATAATTAAGAGTACTCCAAGAGTACTCATTCCAGCAACCCACTTACATGTCCACATGCGACATATTTTCTTCATTTAGAACTGTTTCACATATGAAACCTTTAACCTTAAAATTCCACACCCACCAAAAACTCCTATGTATTCACCTCTAAGTAACTCCCTTACTCCCGTTAAATTGCTCTGTGATCTCATGTCTTTGTGACCTCAGGTCTCTACACCCATCTCTATTCTCCAATCTTCCTGCTGTACCCTCCTTTACCACTTCCACTTCACCCCTTTTGCTGCCCACACTTTCACTAGCTTCCTCAATTCCCTCCTACTTATTACCTTCAACCACATCTGCTCTGCCAACCTCTAATCTTGGATGAACTTTATCATATGTTTTCTTTCCTTCTTTTTTTTTTGTGTTTATTTTGTTGTTTTTTTTTTCTAGATTTTTCAAATGAATGTCTAGTTTTTTCATTTTCAGCTTTTATTTCTTTTCAAATATAAACATTTCAGGCTATAGCTTTCCCTCTAAGTATTGCTTTGATTGCATCCCACGGACTTTGATAGGTAGTATTTTCATTTAGTTGAAATCAAAGTATTTTACAATTTTCAATATTTTTTTCTTCTTTGACCCATGGTTTATTTAAGAGTATGTTTTAAAATTTTCAAAACATATGTGATTTTTCTATTTATTATTTTGTTGTTGATTTCTGGCTTAATTGCATTATGATCATTGAATGTCACTTGTATTATTTTAATCCTTTGTTTTGGACCCAGTACATGATCAATTTTGGTGAGTCTTCTATGTGTGCTTGAAGAGAATATGTATTCTGAAATTGTTGGGCTCAGTGTTCTATGCACTATTAGATTAATTTTGTTAATTGTGTTATTAACATCTTCTGAATACTTATTGATTTTTTGTTCTATTTGTTCTACACTAAGAGAGTTGTATTAAAAGTTATGACTGTGAACTTGTCTATTTCTTTTGTAGTATTATTGATTTTTACTTTATTTTACGGCTATTATTAGGTTCATTTAAATTTAACATTTATATATCTTCCCCTTGGATTGTATTTTTATAAAAATGACCCTCTAAATCTTTAGTAGTGCTTTCTTGCCTTAAAATCTATTTCGCCTGATACTGACATAGCAGTACCAGCTTTTTTGGGGTTAGTATTTATGTGAAAGGTCTTTTTCCATCCTTTTACTGTCAATGTTTCTATACCTTTATGTTTTAATGTAACTGTTATAAAAAGTATATGGTTGATTTTTTTAAATTTAGTATGTACATAAAACTACTTATATATTTTATTTCAAATCTATCTCACTTGAACTTCCTATTTATCTTATGCATGGTGTCTTGTTTTGTTGTGTGCTTAGTGATTTCTAATTACGATTTCTTCATTTCTTTGGAAAATCATTTGTGGGAGTATTTTGAAGTTTAGGATGGGGATGGGTTCCTGCAGAGAGGATTTGCATTCTGCCAGGTGCTTGGTGGCACTACCAATCTGGGTCTACTTTAAACTAAATTCAGAGCTTGAGGTATTTTGCAGCACCTGGGTAATGTGAATTTAGGCTGCAAATCTTTATTAGACAAGATTTTGCTTACAGCCTCTCCACCCAATGCCAAGGATGCTTTTCTCAAAGTCCCCTTACCTGGGTGTCTGTGTGTGTGTGTGTGTGTGTGTGTGTGTGTGTGTGTGTGGTGGCTTATTTCTGGTTCCCTTGTACACTGATGCTTTAGCTCCTTGTTATTCCAATTTTATCTGGCGAGGAACCTCATTACACATCCCACCTTGGGTAGGCTTTTGGCTTTGTGTTTTTAATATCACTTATGGCTTGTTCCCTGAAGTTTAAGTTCAGCGAATGTTCTCAAGGAATAAACTTCATCAGTCTGCAATTGTTTCAACCCATTATTATACTCTTCCAATCCTCCTCCCCCATGCCCATTACCCTTTACTCATTCCATAAGGTCAAGACATCCTACTTCATTACAACAACAACAAAAAAAGGGTTTTCAAATGGGAATTCCCTCAACTCTCCTTCATTCCGTTCTTAAGTGTCCTCTCTATTCTCCCATCCTTTCCTGCTTCCTTCCTCTCTCTTGGAAGAAGGAGTATTCTTTCCTTTCTCCTTTCCAGGTCCTATGGTTTAGAATAGTGGTATCCAAAGTAAGTACTGGACCCAAAGAAGGTGGTAGACCCCTTCCAATACTCAAACTGTTTGATATTGATCTACAACTACATAAGCATTGAAATTGAGAGTAAGAATTTAGAAACATTTTTTAGCAATTTGATAAAGTAATTGTATATTCATTCGATCTAATAATGAGAAATTGGGGCTTATATTTTGAGTATCTGTTTTTCAGTGCATCTTTCTAGTAAATCATTTGTATTATATTTTACAAAAATACCAATATGCAACAGATTGGAAGTTTAAAAAACTGGTCCTCCACCACAGACAGTTTGAAACGTAGTTGGCTAGAACCTATTTTGAAAAGTATTGTGCTAGAACTTATCTTCCCCTGACTTGTCTGAGACTCAGCTCTGAATCAGCCCTCTCCTCTCTCAGAGCTCCACTAGCACTCACATTGGCAGTCTCACATTAAACGATCTTTCTTTGAACTTTGCCTACTGTGCTGCCATCTTATTTTTCACTTTTCATTTACTGCCAGCCTTCTTGACAGAATAAACCTCAAATATACTGTTTCCTTCTTCCTTATCTCCTCTTAAGTCCTCAAACCACAGCAGTCTGGTTTATGCCCTCACTACTGTTCCAACAAAAGCTGCTAGTGACGTTCTATTGCCCAATTCATAGTGGCCCTTCCAGTCCTTATTTTGTATGACCTCTGCTCTGCATTTGTGACTCATGACCATCCCTTCCTTCCAGGACCTTTCTTCTCCTGTGTCTTCCATGACAGATTACTGCTTCTCTCAGTCTCTTTTGGGGTCTTTCTCCTACTCCAGCTACCTGCACCTCAGGCCCCTGACAACAGCCCTTTCTCTTGCTCTACGTTTATTATTGTCATCAGTCTGTTCAACACCTGTAGTCTGATGACTCCCAAATCTCTAACTCCATCACTGACTTCTCTAACCAAGCTGCAGGCTGATATTTCCATTGACTTATTAGATTGTTTCACCTGGTGTCCCAAAGACACCTGAAATTCAACATATCTAAAACAGAACTCATTGTATACAATATGGCCCTCTTGGGTATTTCCTATTTTAGTTAATGTTGTCTCCATCTACTCAATTACCTAAGCCTGTGAATCATTTGTAACTCCTACTTATGTCTCACCTTTTACACTTAGTCCATCAATGTTACCTCAAATCTCTTTTCATTTCTATAGCCTTATGTCATCAATGCTCACCAAGACCCACTTGATTATTCTCTCTGTATCCAGTCTTACCCCTACTCTAGTCAATTCTTGGCAGCATTATCAGAAGGAGCATTAAAAAAATGCTGTTCTGCTGTGGTCATATCCCTACTTGAACCTTTTGTTAGAATCTCATTACCTTTAAGAAGAATCCCAATGTCTTTAACATTGCAGAAAGGAACATTTTCAATCACGCCCCAGACTAAATCCCTTGCCTTGTCTCTCACCATTATTCCCCACAAACTTTTTATATCAGTCAGATTATTGATGGTTCCCTCAGCATGCTATGCTCTATCACTTCCCTATTTTTATTTTAGGGAATTCTGTTCCCTTCTTTACCCATGTTATTAGTTCTTTTTGGAATTTCCCTCCCTACTTCTTTTCTAGTAAACTTCAACTTATCCTCTATGTCCTGAATTAAATATTGCCTCCTCTTTCAGGCCACTCTGATATTGTAGCTCTATTCTCTTCCTCTACTTAGTTTCTACTTTTTGAGGGTAGGTCCCTTGGCCCCATGACTAGAATATAATGTTTCTTGAGTGAATGCAAGGAGGAAAAGAGAAAGAAAAGAAGATATTCTCCATCAGTCAGACAGTCAGTTCAGTCGCTCAGTCGTGTCCAACTCTCTGTGACCCTATGGACTGCAGCACACCAGGCTTCCCTGTCCGTCACCAATTCCCAGAGCCTACTCAAACTCGTGTCCATTGAGTTGGTGATGCCATCCAACCATTTCATCCTCTGTCATCCCCTCCTCCTCCCGCCTTCAACCTTTCCCAGCATCAGGGTCTTTTCAAGTGAGTCAGTTCTTCACATCAGGTGGCTAAAGTATTGGAGTTTCAGCTTCAGCATCAGTCCTTCCAATGAATATTCAGGACTTATTTCCTTTAGGATGGACTGGTTGGATCTCCTTGCAGTCCAAGGGACTCTCAAGAGTCTTTTCCAACACCACAGTTCAAAAGCATCAATTCTTCAGTGCTCAGCTTTCTTTATAGTCCAACTCTCACATCCATACATGACTACTGGAAAAATCATAACTTTGACTAGACGGACCTTTGTTGGTAAAGTAATGTCTCTGCTTTTTAATATGCTGTCTAGGTTGGTCATAGCTTTTCTTTCAAGGAGCAAGCATCCTTTAATTGCATGGCTGCAGTCACCATCTACAGTGATTTTGGAGCCCCCAGAAATAAAGTCTCTCACTGTTTCCATTGTTTCCCCATCTATTTCCCATGAAGTGACGGGACCAGATGCCATGATCTTAGGTTTCTGAATGTTGAGTTTTAAGCCACCTTTTTCACTCTCTTCTTTCACTTTCATCAAGAGGCTCTTCAGTTCTTCTTCACTTTCTTCCATAAGGGTGGTGTCATCTGCATATGAGGTTAGTGATATTTCTCCTGGCAATCTTGATTCCAGCCTGTGCTTCAGCCAGCCAGGCATTTCACCTGATGTACTCTGCATATAAGTTAAATAATCAGGGTGACAATATACAGCCTTGATGTACTCCTTTCCCAATTTGGAACCAGTCTGTCATTCCATGTCCAGTTCTAACTGTTTCTTCTTGACCTTCATACAGATTTCTCAGGAGGCAGGTCAGGTGGTATGGTATTCCCATCACTTTAAGAATTTTCCACAGGTTGTTGTGATCCACACAGTCAAAGGCTTTGGTGTAGTCCATAAAGCAGAAGTAGATGTTTTTTCTGAAGCTCTCTTGCTTTTTCTATGATACAACGGATGTTGGCAATTTGATCTCTGGTTCCTCTGCCTTTTCTAAATCCAAATTGAACATCTGGAAGTTCTCAGTTCACGTACTGTTGAAGCCTGACTTGGAGAATTTTGAACATTACTTTGCTAGCATGTGAGATGAGTGCAATTGTTCAGTAGTTTGAGCATTCTTTGGCATTGCCTTTCTTTGATATTGGAATGAAAACTGACCTTTTCCAGTCCTGTGGTCAATGCTGAGTTTTCCAGATTTGCTGGCATACTGAGTGCAGCACTTTCACAGCATCATCTTTTAAGACTTCATATAGCTCAACTGGAATTCCATCACCTCCACTAGCTTTGTTCATAGTGATGCTTCCTAAGGCCCATTTGACTTCACATTCCAAGATGTCTGGCTCTACGTGAGTGATCACACCATCATGGTTATCTGGGTCATGAAGATCTTTTATGTATAGTCCTTCTGTGTGTTCTTGCCACCTCTTCTTAAGATCTTCTGCTTCTGTTTGGTTCATCCCATTTCTGTCCTTTATTGTGCTCATTTGCAGGAATGTTTCCCTTGGTATCTCTAATTTTCTTGGAGAGATCTCTAGTCTTTCCTATTCTATTGCTTTCCTCTATTTCTTTGCATTGATCACTGAGGAAGGCTTTCTTATCTCTCCTTCCTATTCTTTGGAACTCTGCATTCAGATGTGTATATCTTTCCTTTTCTCCTTTGCCTTTAGCTTCTCTTCCTTTCTCAGCTATTTGTAATGCCTTGTCAGAAAACCATTTTGCCTTTTTGTGTTTCTTTTTCTTTGGGGATGGTCTTGATCACTGCCTCCTATACAATGTCATGAGTCTCCATCCATAGTTCTTCAGGCACTCTGTTTATCAGATCTAATCCCTTGAATCTATTTGTCACTTCCACTGTATAATCGTAAGGGATTTGATTTAGGTCATACCTGAATGGTCTAGTGGTTTTCCCTACTTTCTTCAACTTAAGTCTGAATTTTGCAATAAGGATTTCATGATCTGAGCCACAGTCAGCTCCCGGTCTTTTTGTTGCTGACTGTATAGAGCTTCTCCATCTTCAGCTGCAAAGAATAGAATCGATCTGATTTTGGTATTGACTCTCTGGTGATGTCCATATGCAGAGTTGTCTCTTGTGTTGTTGGAAGAGGGTGTGTGCTATGACCAGTGCGTTGTCTTGGAAAAACTCTGTTACCCTTTGCTCTACTTCATTTTGTACTCCAAGGCCAAACTTGCCTGTTACTCCAGGTATCTCTTGACTTCCTACTTTTGCATTCCAGTCCCCTATGATGAAAAGGACATCTTTTTTGGTATTAGTTCTAGAGGATCTTCTAAGTCCTCATAGAATCGTTCAACTTCCGCTTCTTTGGCATTAGTGGTTGGGAAATAGACTTGGATTACTGTGATATTCAATGGTTTGTCTTGTAGACGAACAGAGATCATTCTGTCATTTTTGAGATTACAACCAAGTACTGCATTTTGGACTCTTTTGTTGACTATGAGGGCTACTCCATTTCTTCTAAGGGATTCTTGCCCATATAATGGTCATCTGAATTAAATTCATCCATTCCAATCCATTTTAGTTCACTGATTCCTAAAATGTCGATGTTCACTCTTGTCATATACTGTTTGGCATAAAGAATAAAGAGAGAGCCAAAGTGAAAACAACGCCCAATTGTGGATGTGATTGGTGATGGAAGTAAAGTCTGATGTTGTAAAGAACAATATTGCATAGGAACCTGGGAATGTTAGGTCCATGAGTCAAGGTAAATTGGAAGTGGTCAAATAGGAGATGGCAAGAGCAACCAGGGAAGCCCATAAAGATGCATGCCTGATCCTAATTTGACCCTCACAAGAAGGCTGGAATTTTGTCCTCTTTATTGTTGTATCCTAGCATAGAGCAGTGCTTGACTTGTAGTAGTCACTCAATAAACAGAAGTTACAGAATGCAACTGAGACTTAACACATGGCATAGGCCCCAGAGCTTAACAGTAGCCAGTTCACAGGGGATACCTTAGCACAATGCTCTGATAGCACAAATAGTAGTAAGCACTCAAGATGAAATGAGTTGTATAAGTACCTGAGACATTTGACCCAACTGTCCCAGTGACCTTCCCAAGTCATTGCCCATTTTGCCTTGTTGGATAAATTACATCACCCGAAGTTCAGCTTTCCTTATATTTTCTCTGTTTCATCAGTTCCACAGTCCTACCCTAACTTTAGATTCCCTACTTCATTCATTTGAGAAATGCCCCTTGAGTACTTACTACATGCCAGGCATTATGGTAAAAGTTAGTGACCCCCTGGAACTTATTATTTCATAGGAGACAAACAGGCAAGACGGTTTCAAACAGTGATAAGCATTAAGGGAAAAATAAGACAGGGTAACGTTATAAGGGGTTACTTCAGACTGAGTGGTCAGAGAAAGCTTCTCTAAGGATATGAAACCTTAGCTAGAGGTTGAAGATCAGCAGTTGTGGAAATAGAAGCAGCTTGCTCCCTGGGAAGTGCTCAGTTTTTTTCTGAAAAACTATGAAAAAAATTCACAGCAAATGGAGGATAGTAAAGCAGAGATTGGAGATTTTAAGAGAGGAAATGAGCAAGGATGGGCAAATTGCCATCTTACTCAAATTTGTCTCATCCCTTTTGAACTATTTTTAGAGGTTGTTTCATTGTATGTAAAGGTTGGGAGGTCACTTAGAGATAACCCAGATCAGTGCTGTCCTGTATGTGGCTAAATGTCTCCCTGGTATCACAAGATGATTTGGGATGATTACAGATGAACATTATTTATTTTGATGTGCATTAAAAAATATATCTAAACATCCAATCTCTGAGTTCATAGTTACTATTGCTTAAAATGAGATTAAAGGAGGTTGAGCCAAGGCAGTTCACTTTCCAGAGACCAAATTGGCTGGCCAGAACAGACAATGGGTAGGCTTATGGGGATGAGGCTAAGGTGGGGAAGGCTGCCACCCCTATGTTCAGGGAATGAGAGAGAGCATAGCATGTCTGAACACCCTGCCTGTAATTTATGTAGTCTTTGGATGAAAACCGTGCAGATTATATACAAATGGAATATTTATTTGGCTTCTACCTTGAATACTTTCTGCAAAGAAAATATTTAGACCTTAAACATCTTAGAGACCCCAGAGGAGGGCATGGCAAACCACTCCAGTATTCTTGCCTGGAGAATCCCCATGGACAGAGGAGCCTGGCTTGCTACAGTCCATTGGGTAGAAAAGAGTCAGACACAACTGAATGACTAAGCACAGCACGGCACAAACATCTCAGAGACTGTCAGGGCCCCTTGGTAATCATGAGAAATACCTTCACAGTTAGTCAGAACTGGATTCGAATCTCAGCTGTGCCACGTGATTGCTGTATGACCTTGGGAAGTCATCTAAACCTCACTGTGCCTTAGTTTCCTCAAATGCAGAGATGAGGATTCTAAGACCTACTTCTTAGGGTTTGTTGAAAGAATTAAATGAGATAATATGCCTGGGAAGGACTTTCCCCAGTGCCTGGCAGATAGTAAGTACTCAAAATACATGATGCCTATAATTATCCAAGTTTTCTGGGGCAGTTCTGATTTCAGATGCTCTGTTCCATTTTCAGACTATGTGTTCCCATTTGAAATTCCAAACTGTGATCACTGTGCATTTCTCGTCAGCATAAGAGGGAGGCTTTGTTTTCTCAGGCACCAAGACATAAAACTGCCTCCACTCCCTACACTTGATTTGAAACTCTCAGTTCTAGTCAGAGACATCTAATTAAGATCCAAAGCAGACTTGTGCTCATGAAAAACTGGCCGAGTGGGGCCGAGGGCAGGGGAAGTGGCATGATCTTGATCCCAGAAGTACTCAGTTGGTAAAGTCTGTAGCTTTCCATAGAAGTACACACAGTTACTGGACAAACTAGAAGCCAGGGTAGGGGAGTCTTTCCGCCAGGCATGATCCTTCATTTCCAGTTCTGTTTGAAGGTTTTGCTCTAACACAAAGGGGAAGTTCAGATGGTAGATGGCCTGACATTGCTAATGATCAGTCAGTTTTCTAAATTATCCAAACTTCATTATAATTATATATATGCAATGCCTGTAATAAAACTGCATTGTAATTACACAGCTGTCAGCATCAGTATTCAACCTGCAGGCTACAACTGCCCTCTGACATTCATTATAATCAGGTTTTACCTGTTTACAAATAGCAGGGTGAGGAAACCCACCAAATGGGCTTTGCTCTGGAATCTATATGTCCATTAAGTTCAGCCAAAACTCATAGAAAATTGTCTTTTAATATATGAATCAATAGGCATGTACCCAAACCATACCTTCCTTCTTTTTCAACTCTTAAATTCTGCATAATCGTGAAAATTTGATTAGACCCATCAGTTCCTTTGCAGCTTCCAGAAAAGGAATGGTGATTAAGCAAAGGGCCAGCCAGGCAACTGCTTGGGGTGCCAGTTTGAAAGGGGTGTTAGAAAACCTCTGGAATAAATCATAAATATGGTGCCGACCGCTTTGGGTTTCTTCCAGTTCTTTCCAAAATAATTTGTGAGATGGAAATTGGCCATCTCTCTTGCTAAGGTTGTTGGGTCCTTGAGTAAAAAAAAAAAAAAAAAAAGTCAAAAGCAAAAAAAGCCAGCAGTCCTCACTGGTGCCAACCATATAATTTTTGTGATGAGCACATGCAAGTTAGAGGGTGTGCCACCAACTGTGAGATTAGCAAGCTGGGAGTTGCTTAAAGTGGGCAATGCTCCACCATGAGCTGAGATTGTGAAATACCATAATGCTTGCCACAGCGCTGTTTATCAAGAATGAGGGGTTTATTTTCTTATCTGAGTTTTAAATCCTCTAATACACTTCCCTGAAAGTTGCCTGGTTTGAAAATTGCAAAAGGAAACTTAAGACAAAACAAAAACTAAAGGAAAATAGGAAATGGTCTGTTATCAAGAAAACAAAAGCAAACGAAGGAAAAAGGCGGTGGGGGGGATTCTAAAATCTTTTAAGTATAATTTTGTAACTGTATCTATGTAAATTACCTCCACTGTATTCAGTTTTGAGTAACAAAACAAATGAAAGTTAAAATGTGAATTTAGGATCTGACTGTAGTTGAAGTCAGTAAATCATAGTGGTTAAACTCAAAGGCTCAGCTGTCAGACTGCCTTGAGCTTGAATCCTGGCTTCCCAACTAACTGTATGACCTTGGCTAAGTCACTCAACCTCGGGCCTCGCATACTGAATGGGGATCAGTATGTGATGGTGATGATGATGATGCCAGTCTCTTAGGGTTAAAGGAGATAGTTCATGTGAAGTGGTTCATACCTGACGATGCTAAGTGCTCAATAAATGGCAGCTGTTATTGCGGCAAGCATATGTGGTAAATTCTTTATTTTGAACATAATGCAAAAGGTTTACATTTTTATTAAGAGGATCTCAGTCTCTCCCTACTCTCATTCAATCAATTTTGAGCATATATTTTTAAAATATTGAAGAAGCACCAAAACATGAGGCTGCCTGGGGCATTTATTAATACATGTCCTGGCCAGTCTTGCTGAGGAGGGCAGTTGTGTCATCATCAGAACACTAGACTTAGACTTGGAAAATCTGGCTTCAAGTTCCATCTCTGCCACTTAATAGCTACGATATGACCATGAACAAATTATATAACCTCTCTGAGTTACAATTTCCTCATATGAACATCAAGATTCCAATATATAAATAATAGATTGGTGGTGAGGATCAGAAGAGTGTATGTAAAAGCACCTGGCACCTATTAAGATCAGCAAATGTTTATTGAGTCTGAATCACAGAGAGAAAAGAATTCTATGGAAATTTTAATACCTATATGTCATTGAGGATGATGGCTCAAGTTACTAGGCCACACTGATATCATCTTAAATTAGCTTCTGCTGTTTCCGGTGAAAAGGTCAGTATTGCTCTCAAATCCGCAAATCTCTAGGACCTAATTGTGTATGCCTGCTAAGATTATTTTTTAAAGCAGGGTGATAGAGTGTGCCTTAGATGGCAATGAAGTCCTTTCTAAATATACACAGTACTAAAAATGTGTTGAAATATTCCAAAGGTGCTACCGTTAACGCCAACTTCAAGAATGATGAGCCAGTTGATGGTGGCAACCATAGTAAGATCTTTCAGTTTTTTGTCTTGTTTTGTTTTAAATCGCTGGCAAGATTATAGCCCAATTTCCTCTTTATTGACTATTGAACAATATTGCCTATTAGACACTCCTGGAATCTGTTTAGCTATGGCATAACCTGATTTAGTATACATAAAATTAGACTACGTGCAGAAATAGGAGAAGTGAACAGAAATACAATGACTCCAGAATACTCATAGACCTTATAAAAATATTTGACAACATTACCTGACTTCAACTCTGATAGTTATGGAACGAATTTGGCTGTCTCTGGAAGCTCCTACTCAAAGACAGTAAGGTCAGATAGATGGCATGGTAATATGTAAAGAGCCTTCACAAATGGCATAAATGAACCTATTTGCAGGGAAGGAAAGGATATGCACATGGAATGGACTTTTGGACACAGTGGGGTAAGGAGAGAGCGGGACGAATGGAGAAAGTAGCATCGACATATATACACTACCATGTGTAAAATAGATAGCTGGTGAGACATTGCTGTATAACACAGGGAGCCCAGCCTGTCTCTCTGTGAGACCTAGAAGTGAGGGATGGGGGGGGAGGGGAGGGAGGCTCAAGAGGGAAGGGATATATGTATAATTATCGCAGATTTGCATTGTTGTACAGCAGTGACCAACACAACATTGTAAAGCAATTTTCCTCCAATTAAAAAAGTTAAAAGAATTTAAAAAAGACCAGTAGAAAATGGACATAGGATGTGAGCAGATTATTCAAAATGTCAAATGACCATACAAACGATCATATGAAAAAGTGTCCAATCTTACTGGTTGGTATTCAAAAAAATGGTAAATGATGATAAGTTACTATTTTTACTAATCTGTTGCTACAGACATTTTCTAATATGCTATCCCAAGAGCTTAAGAAAACAGATAGTCCTATACATGATTGATACAAACTTTCTATCCAGCAATGTGTATATCAGTACCTGGCCTATAGCATGCTCTCAATAAATATTTCTTTAATGAATGAATGATTTCATTGCTAGCATTGGAATATGTTTTTAGACATTCAGGAAATGCTTAACTACAAAAATTGTCCAAAACTTGGAGACAGAATTCACATATTACTATTTGTGTGAAAAACATAGAAAACTCATGCATTTGCTTATAACTGTTTTGATGATGTGCTTTGGTAGAGTATTCTGAATTAAAAAAAACTACTGCTGAATCTATATTATATACCAGTCTGACCATCATTGGCTCCCAACCTCGTGGGAGTTTATAACAGACTGCTATTGTTAGCTTGATTTTATAGCATCTCCCCCTTTTCCTTAAAATGCTGAATGGCATATCATTTTTTAAAATTAAAATGCCTCATATTTAATTTTGTTTTGAGATGTTTCCTGAAAGCTCATGGTGATCCTAGAGGGTGGCAAATTTAGGGCTGGGAATAACTGCTTTGCAGCCATCCATATGATACTTTTCAATAGCTTTTCACTAGCTCTGTAATGTACTCCTCTCACAATGTGAACAGATCTTTTCTGTCAATAAAGAAAGCATAATTTTGTTAATGATAGGTAAGTGCCTCTTATTATCTGTATTTGGCAGGCTTCAACATATTGCTGTCTTTGGGAACAAAACAGCTGTTTCCAGATGTCATTAAGGAAAGCGTTAGCACTGACAAAGCTTTCTCGCAAAGTATCTTACAACAGCTCTGTGTGCCATCAGAGCTGCTTATACCAAAAATTCTGTGGGAGTTAAGGCCTTGTACTTTCTAATTGTTGACTGCTTTGATTGCAACCTCCTGCTAAGATATTACAGTGAGCAATATTTCCATGATTTCCATGATTCCATCTATACACATATTCTTCTCTTATAACCACATTTCTTCAGTGTTATGACTCTTTCGAATTTTGTGAACACTTGCCCAGAATTCTGACACCTCCATCAGTAGCACATAGACAGATTGGGACTGTTGGAAATTGACACAGTGTATTTTGCTTGTTCTGGAAGCATTCATTTTAATTTGTCCTTTGTGGGTTTATTTATATAAATATAATTATTTTGAATACAGGGCTATCACTTTTTGGCATTTCTCAATTATTTGGGCTAGGTCCTTATTCAAAAGAGTAATTATTATGGTAACTTCTCAACACAAAAGGTTAATTATTATAGTTATTTCAGTGTTTTATCCACCAGATCAACAGTTACTTTTGTATTTATTAAGCGTCCCAAAGTCTTTTTTGAACTTACTGATTTTCCACTCTGGTCTTCTTTTTCATTTAGTCTCTCAATATTGGAACCCACAAGGAAAAAAAATTCAAAAGCTGGTAATAGTTTGAATGACTTGTTTTTCCTTCTGACTTATCTAAAGAACTTCCTTTCTGCCCACATACTTAGCTTTCCATTCTGTCCCTACAGCTGAGAGTTCAATAAGACATTCATTATCTAGGCAAACTATGAATTTGCCTTAAACTGCATATTTACACACTACATTGTTAAATACAGGGTTTGAGAAAAAAGCACACTGCAATTGTATACTCATGATGCTGTGACAGCGATGATTGAAGATTTTTAAAAGTAAACCTCTGACACATCCATCTTATAGATGACTGAATAGCCATTAAAAAGAATAAGGTAGATATTTACGTACTCAAATGGAAAGATGTCAAAGGCATACTGATGAGGAAAATTAGAAAGTCACAGAATTTTATAAATATATATATATATATATATATATATATATATATATATATATATATGGTTGTGGTGGTGGTGGTGGGTCTTCCCTTGTAACTCAGTTGGTAAAGAATCTGCCTGCAATGCAGGAGACCCGAGTTCGATCCCTGGGTTGGAAAGATCCCCTGGAGAAGGAAATGGCAACCCATTCCAGTATTCTTGCCCAGAGAATCCCATGGATAGAGGAGCCTGGCAGGTTGCAGTCCATGGGGTCACAAGAGTCGGACACGACTTAGCAACTGAACCACCACAACCACCATACATGTGCATGCATATGTTCTTATGTATATGTCCATATGTGTGTATATACACAGAAGAAGGCCTGGGTGGATGGATATACACCAAACTGTTGGCACTGTTATTTCTGAGAGGAGAAGTGAAGTAGGTGGGTGAATGGGTATAAAAAGATTTTTACTTTTCACTGTATACTTTTGAAAGTTTGAATTTTTTATAACTATATGCTACTTCTGTAATTTCGAAATAATTTTTTAAACTAAAGCTCCCTATGGGATTTGCTTTTGCCATCCCCAGACCTGAGCTATTAAATAAGCATGAGAAGTTCTGTGATAGTACCTCACTGGCCTTCAAATAGGAAAATATAAGTAAAGCAGCATAGTCAGTTGCCACTTGTTCAACAATTATTTTGTGCTAGGTATTTCACAGGAATTATCTAATTTGTTCCTTCTAATAACCATGTAAAGTAAGCTCTGTTTCCTCTTCAGAATGAGAAAACCAAGGCCCGGGGAGATGAAGTAATTTGTCAGAGGCCACATAGTTGGCAAAAGCAGTTGAGCAAGGATTTCAACTTGGATTTATCTGGCTCCTAAACCTATGTTTTTGTTTCTGAACACCACAGCCTAATTGCAAGTACATAAATAGAGTTCACTATAATTCCAGGAACTGTTCTAAGTACATTTACACACAATAACTCATTTATTCTTCACAACAACCGTATAAGGTAGGTTTTATTATTATCACCATCATCGTTGTTTTTATCACACCCATTTTTCAAATGAGGAAACTGAGACACATACAGATCACATAACTTGCCAAATGCATAAGTGGCAGAGCAAGGATTTGAACCCAGGAAGTCCTATCATACATACCACTACTTTTCCAGATATCATATATAAGAGAGTCCTCCATGGTCTCCCCCTATTCTCATGCTCCCATCAAGGAGATTAAGGAAAAGATGAGATGTGCAGACAGAACCCAAACTTCACCAAACTATTAATAACAAAGTCATAGCTCAAACAAAGCCTACTATCTTATGTTTTACAAATTAATTATTAAGTATCTGTTCAGTTCTCAGTAGGCTGTATTTTTAAAACATCTCCTTGTGAAATGAAACAATCCAGAAACATTCCTCTGAAATTGAAACCCAGAATAAGGTATAGGCCTGTCCTGTAAGGCATTCTCCCCCTGTTTGGATAATATGAAACAGAAGAATTATGCCAAACTAGAAGAGAGAAAATACAGCTGGGCCTGAGATTTCCTTTATTGGTGATGGTCTTCCATCACCTTCCATTTCACCTTATCCCTCAACCTGATAAACAGCATGTAGAAAAACCCTACTAACATTTATACTTGATAGTGAAATACTGAAAGCTTTCCACCTAAAATCAGGAACAGGTCAAAGATGTCTGCTCTCACCACTCCTATTCAACATTGTTCTAGAAGATCTTGCCAGGGCAATTAGGCAAGAAAAAGAAATAAAAGGCATCCAGGTTGGAAAGGAAGAAGTAAAACTTTATTTGCAGATGGCTTGATATTGTATATAGTAAACCCTAAAGAATTTACAAAGTAACTATTAGAGCTAGTAAAAGATTTCAGCAAAGTTGCCTGATCAACATACAAAAATCAATTGTGTTTCAATACACTAGCAATGAACAATCTAAAGATGAAATTAACAAAACAATTCCATTGATCCCACTAGCATCAAAAAGAATAAATAAGAATAAATTTAATCCAAAGAAGCACATGAATTGTACACTGAAAACTACAAAACATTATTGAAAGAAATGAAAGGAAACATAAATAAACAGAAAGAAATCCTATATTCATGACTCAGAAGACACTATTGTTAAGATAGCAGTGCTACTCTAACTGATCTATAAAGTCAACATAATTCCTAGCAAAATCCCAGCTGGCTTCTTTGCAGAAATTGACATCATGATCCTAAAATTCATATGGAAATGCAAGAGACCCAGAATAGTCAAAGCAATTTTGAAGGACTTCCCTGGGAGTCCAGCAGTTGAGACTCTGTGCTTTCAATGTAGGGAGTGCAGGTTCAATCCCTGGTTGTGGAACTAAGATCCCACATGTCGGGTAGCCAAAAAACAAAACAAAAAATTCTGTGCCAGTGGTGATAGTTACACAACTGTAAATATACCAAAACTCATTGAATTATGCAAATAAAGCAAGTGAATTATATGGTATATAAGTTATAACTCAATAAGTTTTTTAAATCTTAAAAAAGAACAAAGAGGATGCACACTTCTCAGTTTAAAAACTTGCTACAAAGCTACAGTGATCAGTGTGGTATTGGCATAAGTATAGACATGTAGATCAATAGAATACAATTTAGAATATAAAAATAAAAGTTTATGTTTGATCTTCAATAAATGTGCCAAGACATTTCAATAAAGAAGGAGGAGTATTTTCAACAAATGGTGCCCAAACAATTGGTTATCCACATACAAAAGAATGAATTTGGATGCCTACCTCACACTATATACAAAATTAACTGAAAATAGATCAAAGATGGGAATTCTCTGAAGGTGCAGTGGTTAGGACTCCATGCTTCCACTGCAGGGGGTACAGGTTCAATCCCTGGTCAGGAAACTAAGATCCCACATGCCATGTAGTGCAGCCAAAACAAAACAAACAAACAAAAGATATCAAAGACCCAAATTTAAGAGCTGATCAGTAGAACTCTTAGGAAACATAGATGTACATCTTTATGGTCTCGAATCAGGCAATATTTTTTAAATATAACATCAGATATACAAACAACTAAAGGGGAAAAAAACTGGTAAGTTGACTACATCAAAATTACAAACTTTTGTGAATCAAAGGAAATGAAAAGACAACTCACAGAATGGAGTAGGAGGAAATGTTTGCAAACCGCATATCTGATAAGGGACTTGCATCCAGAATATCTAAACAACTCTTACAACTCAATAATAAAAAGACAAGTAACCCAGTTAAAAAAGGGCAGGGCAGAAGATCTGAATACACATTTCTACAAAGAAGGTATACAAATGGCCAATAAGTACATAAAAAGACGGTCAACATAATTAATCATCAGGGAAATGCAAATCAAAACCACAGTGAGATACTACTTCCATTAGGATGGCTATAATCAAAAGACAGATAATAATAACATGTGTTGGCAAGGATGTGGCGAAATTGGAACCCTCATACATTGCTGGTGGAATGTAAAATGGTGCAGCTGCTGTAGAAAGTATCTGGCATTTCCTCAAATGTTAAACATAGAATTGCCATATGACCCAGCAGTTCCACTCCTAGATATGTACCCATGAGAAAGAAAAACATGTCCACACAAAAACTTGTATGTAAGAGTTCATAACAACATTATTCATAATAACCAAAAAGTAGAAACAACCACAATGTCTATCAACTAATGAACGGATAAACAAAAATGGCATAACCATACAATGGAATATTATTCGGCCATGAAAATTAACGAAGCACTATATATGCTACAACATGGGTGAACCTTGAAAATCCATTGTGCTGAATGAGAGAAGCCAGTCACAAAGGACTACTTGTTGTATGAGTCTATTTTTAAGAAATGTGCTGGAGGGGTTGCCATTTCCTTCTCTAGGGGATCTTCCCGACCCAGGGATGGAGCCCAGCTCTCCTACATTGCAGGCAGACTCTTTATGACTGAGCCACCAGGGAAGCCCTTAAGAAATGTGCAGAACAGGCAACATAAGGGCAGAAAGCAGATTGGTGGTACCTTCAGGCTGAGGGGGAGGCAGCAGTGGAAGGGCTGTGAGTTCATGGGGAGTGACTGTTAATGAGTATGGAGTTTCTTTTTGGAGTAATAATGTTCTGAAATTGACTGTGATGGTTGTTTATCTCCATGAATGTACTAAAAACTATTTAATGGTACTCTTTAAATGGGGGAATTATAACTCAATAAAGCTGTTATAAAAAATTCACCTGGAGTTACTTGTGCAGCTGCCAAGTGTGGTTAGAAGCAGTGGCACAATCAATAAAGAGCTCCCCTAGACCTTCAGATAGCTGTCACATAAATTAATCCACCCAACAAATATTTATTGAGCACTCCCTATGTTAGGCACTGGGAATCCGACAAAGAAGACAATGAGAAGGAAACTGCCATTTGCATTCTAGAAGAAATAATAACAAAATCTCAAAACAATCATTAAACACCTACCACATGTCAGACAGTTTAAAAATTTTGTATGTAAATTAGCTCACTTAATCTTCCCATCAACTCTCTGACATAGGAGCTATTATTATCCTTATTTTGCGGATAAGAAAATTGAAGCTCAGAGAAGTAAAGTAACTTGCCCAAGCTCACATAGTTAACAAGAGATCAGAAGTAAATGAGAATCAGTTTTACCTGGTTTTTGAGTTTTATGCCTAACTACATTTCAAATTTTGCATCCTTCTATTGAAATATTGACATCTATAGCTCAATGAATTTAGCATTTCTTCTTGAAGTATTATTTTTAAAAAGTCTTTATTTCTTTGACTATACAGTTGATCCTTGAATAACACAAGTCTACTTATATGTGGATGTTTTTTTCAGTAGTAAATACAACAGTACTACATGATCTGCAGTTGAATTCAAGGATGCCAAGGGCCAAGTGTCCTTCATTACTGAGAATTCTGGCACTAGAAAAATGAGAACCAAGTATAGATCTGTTACTATGGATCACATATGTATATGAAATTTCACATTGTTCTATTTATTTTTGAAAATTTTAAATGAAAATTTACTTTAAAATTTTCAGATGTTTTATAGGAAACATCTAGGTTTCTGGTGGACTTCCAAAGTAGCATAGATGAATCTAACATATATCTATATGTGACATATATCATATATTAATACATATTAATATTTTATAAAATATATTTATGTATGTGTGTATACATAATGTATATATTTGTATGTCATATACCACTGTACCACCTGTGAAGCCCCAATATATATCTATATAATATATATCAATAATTGCTATAAAATATATTAGTAAACTTAAAACTGCTCTAAAATATAAAGTATTTTTTAAAAAATCAAGAATATTTTGAACTATACATCATAACTTATGAAGTTGTTTATATATTTACATATATGTATATAAGGGAATAAAAAGTAACAACTTCATCAACTATGATTTTTTTTATACTTTCTTTTGCTTTTTGCTTTTATTTTTAGAATTATTTTTTTAATTTTATTTGATTAAAGCCATTTGAGAGTTTGATTCCTTGATTTGAAATGCAAGCTCACGTACTAATGTTCATAATCAAGTCCAGTTTTTGCCAGCAAACAATTAGCTTTGGGAACAGTTGTGTAAGCCCCAAATAATTATATTATTTGGTAATCATTCTTTGCTTCAGACATTAAATAGTATTTGATCTTTAGACATAGCATATATTTAATCCAGTCATTAAATAGAGTTGCATTTCTGAAGCATGGGATAAATTTTGTATTCTCACTGACACAATTCTCCAGTTGGTGTGTCAAGGATAATGCTTGGATAACTATAGAAAGAAAATCCTCCATGATTAATACATAAAGGACAAAATATGGTGCTTTCCCTCAGTGGTGCAAGGCATGTTTCTACACACCCACTTTGTGTGGGAGGCAGAGTGCTTATCCTTGCTCTTCTTGAATTTCTTCTCAAAGAGAGGCCCTGACCTCTTGCCCTAAACTCACTTTTCAGCCCCTTACTCAGAGCAGAAGTGCTTCCCAGAGTCACTTGGACAACATTAAACATACTGGCCTGGCCACTTGTGTCCTCACTGGAGATTTGTTTCAACAGGAGAATTGTTTCTAGGCTAAATGCAAGTATGAGCATCGCCAAAACTATTCGCCATTTTATAAGAATATATTTCATGAAGTTAAGGTATTGATGAACCTATTTGCAGGGAAGGAATGGAGACTCAGATATAGAGAATGGAGGACTTGTGGACACAGTGGGGAAGGGAGAGAGTGGGACAAATGGAGAAAGTAGCATCAACATACATACACTACCATGTGTAAAATAAATAGCTGGTGAGAAGTTGCTCTATAACACAGGGAGCCCATCCTGGAGCTCTGTGATGACTTAGAGTGGTGGGATGGGGGGAAGGCAGGGAGGCTCAAGAGGGAAGTAACATATGTGTGTGTGCATGTGTGCATGCTAAGTTGCTTCAACTGTGTCCGACTTTTTGTGAGCCTATGGACTGTAGCCCACTGGGCTCCTCTGTTCATGGGGATTCTCAAGGCAAGAATACTGGAGTGGGTTGCCATGCCCTTGTCCAGGGGGCATATGTGTAATTATGGCTAATTTGCATTGTTGTACAGCAGAAACCAACACAACATTGTAAAGCAATTTTCCCCCATGTAAAAATAAATTTTAAAAAAGACTAAGGGATTTGGGGTTGGATTATTTGGATTCAAATTTTGACTTTGCTGTATATTAACTGGGTGGACATGGCGAGTTAGTCAATCTCTGTTTGCCTCTGTATCCACATCTCTACAATGGGAATATTAATAGTATATACCTCATAAATTAAAAAAAAAAAGATTGTTGATTTTATAGAGGCTGAGAGTATTCATAGACATATTGAAATCTGGTGTGCCTAGAGTTGCTAGTTCTTTCTTTGTAATTCTTTTGTGACTCTCTCTCTCTTTTTAATTTTTTGGCCACATCACAAGGCATGAAATACCTTGGGTCCCTGACCAGGGATTGAACCCAAGCCCCATGCATTGGCAGTGCAGAGTCTTAACCACTGGACCACCAGGGAAGTTCCTCTCTGTAATTCTTTTGAACTGAGCATAAACCTCAAATGGAATAATCTCAATTTATAGGCATATATAACATTTTTCTTTTTTTTTTTTTTGCACTTTTTAGGTTTGAAAGGGACACATTGGGATGGCAGAGCAGTAGTGACTGGAGGCCATAATGCTGCTAAATTACATTCTAAAATCAAAACCGGTAATCTTAGGATTATTAATGATAAGAATCAATACTTTTAGAGCGTTTACCATGGGCCAGGCCCTGTACTGAATGCTTCATGTCCATTTTCTCATTTGTTCCTGAAAACCGCCTGTGAGGCCTCATTTGATAGACTAGTAAACTGAGGCTCAGAGAGATTGATTTGTTCAAGGTTATCTAGCTGGTCATTTGCAGAGCCTAGATTCATACTCATTTTTGCTTGATTGCAAAGCCATTATTATTAAAGATCAGGCTCTTCTGACTCTATCTGCTTTAGGGATTTCATGGAGTCCACTCCAATCTGTCCTCATAATAAACTCTCATTGGGCTTTGAAAGAGGCTGAAGAATTGGGAAGAAACTTTGTGGGTCAGAAACCTAATAAAAGCAGCCAGTGTCCTGTGAACAATGAGGTAGGCCAAGCTCAGAGGACAGGGCTCTGGAAACTGGAAAGCAGAAGTGCCCACTGGGGAACAACTAAGAGCTTCTCTGAACCTTGCTTTAGGCTGAAGGACGAAGTCACAACCATGGGAATTGAAGTTTTGCTTGACAAGGCCATTGTTTTACATAACACACTCTTCTGTAGTGCTCTGTATGCCAGACACTGGTCTCCACTGCTTAGTACTTTACACACATGAACTCACTTGTCTTACAACAACTCCCTGGAAATTAGTACTATTATGATCCCCATATGATAGATGAGTAAATTGAAGTACAATTTACAAGTTACATTGAGTAACTTGTCCAAAATCACATAGCTGGTAAGTGCCAGGCTTTGAACCTAGGCAGTCTAGATCTAATGGCTATGTTATATTGCCTCTCAGTAGAAATATTTGATTTTTCTGCCTCTTGTGCTCGACATCCTTTTTCAACAACTCCTGGGCAAGTCTACTTTGCTGGCAAATTTCCTTACACTACTGGCTTTTCCACCAACCATGACTTTCTACAGTGTCCTTTTTCATCTTTTACACTGCCTCCTTTGGCATTATTCTTGAACAACATGCTCTTGTCACCCACCAAATAATTTTTTTCATAAATGGTCCCATCTCATTTTGGAAGTGAGGGTGTAAAGTGTTGCTCTTATTTTGTGAATGAAGGAACCAAGGAAAGCAAATTGCCTAATATCTCTCACAACTATCTAGTGGTAAAGTGAACTGGAATCCAGGTACTCTGACACTTAATTCAGTGATCTTTTCTTTAGTACATCAGATGGGTTTCACATATCCATTCATTTATTTATCTATTCCTCCACTTATTCATATTATAACAATGAATTAAGTACCTACTGTATGCAAAGGCACTAGGTGGGAAGGAAGGTAGATATAAAAATTCTTGCTCTTAACATACAAATGGCTAATAAACACAGGAATAGATGTTAAACACTGCTCATTATTAGAGAAATGCAACTCAAAACTACAATGAGGTATCTCCTCGCTCTGGTCAGAATGGCCATCATCAAAAAATCTACAAACAATAATGCTGGAGAGGGTGTGGAGAAAACAGAACCCTCTTGCTCTTGGAAGGAATGAAAACTGATAAAGCCACAGTGGAGAAAACAGTATGGAGATTCCTTAAAAAACTAGGAATAAAACTACAGTATGACCCAGCAATCCCACTACTGTGCATATACCCTGAGGAAACCATAATTGAAAAAGACACATGTACCCCAATGTTCAAAGCAGCACTATTTACAATAGCTAGGTCATGGAAGCAACCTAGATGTCCATTGATGGATAAACTGATAAAGTTGTGGTAAACACATACAATGGAATATTGCATGCATGGATGCTAAGTAACTTTGTCATGTCTGACTCTATGAGACCCTATGGACTGTAGACTGCCAAGCTCCTCTGTCCATGGGATTCTCCAGGCAAGAATACTGCAGTGGGTTGCCATGCCCTCCTCTAGGGGATCTTCCCAACCCAGGGATTGAATCTGTGTCTCGTGTGGCTCCTGCATTACAGGCAGATTCTTTACTGCTAAGCCAACGGGGAAGCCCACAATGGAATATTATGCAGTCATAAAAAGGAATGTGCTTGAGTCAGGCTAAAGATGTGGATGAACCTTGAGCCTATTATGAAGAGTTAAGTCAGTCAGAAAGAGAAAAACAAATATCATATATTAACACATATATATGGAATCTAGAAAGGGGATACTGATTAACCTATTTGCAGAGCAGTGGAAACACAGACATAGGAAACAGACTTGTGGACACAGAGGGGAAAAGAGAGGGAGGGACAAATTGAAAGAGTAACATAGAAACATCTACATTACCATATGTAAAATAAATAGCCAGTGGAAATTTGCTGTATGACGCAGGGAGCTCAAACCCAGTGCTCTGTGACTACCTAGAGGGGTGGGATGAGGAGGGAGGTGAGAGGGAGGATCTAGAGGGAGGGAACATATGTATACCTATGACAGATTCATCTTGATGTGTGGCAGAAACTAACACAATATTATAAAGCAATTATCCTCCAATTAATTTTTTTTTTTAAATCCTTGCTCTTAAGGACCTGACAACACAACTGAAATAAGATCTCACCATTGAAAGTTGAATGGCAACACACAGGTACATATGCTAAGTGCCAAATGGGTGATCTACTTAGGTCATATGGGAATTTTGAGGCTGGGAATGAAGCGACAAAGACAGCTTTGTCGAGAAGATGGGTCTTGGAAATTCCCTGGCAGTCCGATGGTTAGGACTCCACACTTTCACTGCTGTGTCTCTCAGTGAGAGACACATGTTCGATCCTTGACCATGGAACTAAGATTCCACAATAAAGCCACGCAAAAGTGGGTCTTGAACTTGGCATAGAAGTGCGCTTAGAGAAAAGGATGGAACAGAACTTTCCAGGATGAGGGAATGGTGTGCACTAAGGCAGAGCTTCCCAACTTTTATTGTAGCACACATAGTATTTGTAAGAAAAGCATAGTATTTGTAAAGTGAATGGAGGAAGCAGTTTCAGCTCAGAGGCAAGTGACCTAGAAGTTTCAACTATACTGTCCTTACATGAGACACCTGTAATAGTCTTGGGAATGTCTATACTAACTTATCAGGACAAGCTATGGTCATGGTGGGTGTAAAGACTGTTGACAAGTCCACAGGGATAAAATGGAGGGACTTCACAGAATAACCATGGCAGATACCATTGGAAAGAAAGTTGTGGCCAAGTGATGAAAAGTCTTTGAATTTTATTCTGTGGACCTACTAAAGGTGAAGCTCACACAGTGTTTTTAAAAGATCCCACTGATATCATTATGGAGGACAGACTAGAGGAATGGAAGGTAGTTAGAAGACTATTATTGTTGTTCATATGGGGGATGATGGTGGTAATAGAGACTGAGAAAAGGGGCAGAATTGAGTTATATTTAGGAGCTAAAAAGTGACAGGGCTTGATAATGGATTGCATATGGAAAGTAGGAGAAATGGGAGGAGATAAAGATAATTTTCAGGTTTCAAACTTGAACAAAGAAGTATGAATGGTGATGTTATTCTTTATGATGGCAACCCCAGGAGAAATAGAGGGATTTTTTGGAGGGGAGGGACAGATAAGATGATGAGTTTCAACTTGACATTTAGAGTCAAGGAAGCCAATTAAGTGGCTATTGTAAAAGACCAAGTGAGACAGAATGAAATCCTGGGTTAGGGTGGTAGCAGTGGAAATGGAAAGTAAATATTGGATTGAGAAACATAAAGGAAGAATTGATAGGATTTTGACATGCACTAGATCTAGAATTGAAAGGTAGAGGAAGGCTTTAAGCCTTGGATCTCTTCTTTTCTCTCTCCTTGGTGATGCTTCTATTTCTCATGGCTCAAAATACCGCCTATAAGCTGATGACTCCTAAATGTACTATCTCCAGCCTGGACCCTCCATATTTTATAACCAATTGCCTGCTTGAGCTGTCACCTTGGATGCCTAGTAGGCATCTTAAACTTAACACATCCAAAACTGAGCTCTTAATTCCCACTGCCTCCACCCCTACCCTGGACACTCCCACCTAAACCTGCTCCACTTATCCAATCTGCTCCTCACTGTCTTCCCCATCTCATGGGTAAATGGTAACTTCATTCTTCCAGTCACTTGGGCAGAAGACCTTAGAATCATTCTTGATTCTTTACTTTCTTTCACATCCCACATTTATTCTACCATCAAATCTTGTCAGTTCATCTCTGAAATATACCTAGAATCCAACTACTTTTCATCACCTGGTTTAAGTCACAATGATCCATATCCAGGATTATATCTCCCAACTCTTCTTGCCCCTGGCCTTGCCACCCTCATCCACGTCTATTATTCCCTTCTTGATTTGAGGGCTAGACTAATCTTATTAATATGAGTCAGACCGTGTCACTCCTCTACTCAAAACTCCAGTGACATCCTATCTCACATATAATAATAGTAAAACTCTACAATGGCCCACCGTGCTGTATACAACCCAAATATCAATATAACTCACTCACTCACCTCCTTCAAGTGTTGGATCAAATGTCCCCTACTTGGTGAGATCTTTTCTGACAGCCCTGATTAAAGTTGTAATTTCCCCCTTCCCATTCTCTATCTGCCTTTCTGGCTTTGTTTTTCTTTATACTTTGAACACTACTTGACATTATATATTTACATATTTTAAAAAATTGTCCCTCCCCTTCTGCTAGAATAAGGGCCAGCAAACTTTTTCTCTAAAGGGCCAGATAGTAAATATTTTAGGCTTCGTGGGCCAGCGAGTTTCCAACACAACTACCCAACTCTCTGGTTACACAGAAATAGTCATAGATGATACATCAAGAGATGTGTGGCTGTGTCTCAGTAATGCCATTTACCAAAACAGGTGATGGGCCAGAATTTGTCCATGAGCCATACTGTTGACCCCTACTAGAATGTAAGTTCCAGGAAGGCAAGGATTTTTATTTCCTGTTATATTCCCGACACCCAGAACAGTGCCTGGCATGTCATAGGCACCCAATATATTTTTGTTGAAAGAATGTATCAGAGGGGGATAGGAGACTTGGGGGCTTGGGATAGATATCATAGACTCATTGATGGTGCAGAATGTTTAGCAACAGCTGATTCTGGCTAAGTTTCCAGCATATCAATTGTCCTTCCTCCCTTCCCCTGTCGCCCCTACACTATTACTTAAAGAATGTCATATGATGTAAAAGTTACTTCCATTGCCTCTGCAGTGTCCCTGATGTGTGAAATTTCATCTGACTTCCTTTAATGTTATCATTTGTCTATGCGATCCTCCTGACTCAGACACTCTCTAATAACAATAATAACTCAAGTGCTCTGTACTAAAACCAGAACGCCAGAATCAGTATTTTTAATTAATTTAAGACAACTGCTAGCAATAGCTTCTGTTGACAATGCTACACTCTTCAACACTTTATCATATTTGGGGGTACTCTCTGAAGTTGAGCAACTGTTACTGTTATGATATGAAATGTTATTTTCCATCCATGCATTCGGCTTGACTGGTTTGTTCTGATAAACTTCAGCTTTCAAGTACTCCCAACAGTAGGAATCACATGATAAGAGATATGGTAAAGGAACTATTCACCCGTCCTTACTGACTCTTCTCCCATCCTTCCCTGAATCTCTTATAGGCACTAAAGATTTCCTGGAGTTATATGTTTTTCTGTTGAAAATGTACATTCACTTATTTATTATTTCATATAGTCCTTCAAGCATTGCAAACATTTACTGAGCATTCACTTATGTATATGGTACTGTCCTAAGGGCTTTATTTATATTAACTCATTTAATCCTTATAAAACAACTAGGAGCTAGATACCACTATTACCATCGTTTTATAGATGAGGGAATTGAGGTCCCAAAAGCTTCAGTAATTTGCTCAAGGCCCCACAGCTAGCAAAAAGGGGAGCTAGGATTTAAATCCAGGTCTGCCTGACTACAGGGTCAAGATTTACTGTCTTTCTTCATCTTTTGTTGTTGTTGTTCAGTGGCTAAGTCCTGACCAACTCATTGTGACCCTATGGACTGCAGCATGCCAGACTTACCTGTCCTTCACTCTTTCCCAGAGTTTGCTCAAACTCATGTCCTTTGAGTCGGTGACACTATCCAACCATTTCATCCTCTCTCGCCCTTTTTCCTCCTGCCCTCAATCTATCCCAGCATCAGGGTCTTTTCCAATGAGTCGGCCCTTCACATCAGGTGGCCAAAGTATTGGAGCTTCAGCTTCTGAATCAGTCCTGACCCCATGGACTGTAGCCCACAGGCTCCTCTGTCCATAGGATTTTCCAGGCAAGAATATTGGAGTAGTTTGCCATTTCTTACTCCAGGGGATCTTCCCAACTCAGGAATCGAACCCACATCTCTTGCATCTCCTGCATTAGCAGGTGAATTTTTTACCAGTTTGCCACCTAGGGAGCTTATTTACCATATCCCATAAAGTATACAAGACACAATCTATAAGGATGAATAGGGCACAACCTCCTTGGTCTCCCAGACTTAACATTGGTTTGGGCTGTGTGGGTAGGAATGTAGTATATCAGGTATAGAGATGAAAGAATTTTCTGTTTATAAACAGGTTGGTGAGAAAGTGGACATAGCTCTATGAATTCACAGCCCTCTGAAAAATGGAGACAGAGGGATACAGATTGAAAGGGAAGAGGGCCCCCATCTCTAGAGCTCAGGACAACCAATAAGAAAAATACCACGCTGGAGGAGTTAAACTGATAGGAAAGTTGCCCACTGCAGAAATGGTATTGGTTGCTCACAAAAAAACACAAACACATGTACTGATTAGATAAGTGACCTCCCCATATGTCATTAAGAGGCAATGCTCTAAAGTGTAAACAGTGGAAAAATCCTACTGTAGCCTTGTGAATGCTATGGCTGGAAAGCCCATCAAAGCTAAGAAGGGATTTATGATATGATATAGCTAAGTAAGCTATTTAACCATTATAAAAACAAATAAAATAATCAGAAAGAAGTTGTTTCTCTCGTGCCATGCTTGACCTGGTGATGTATTTACTGTCTTTCTGATAGGGGATGGATGGTTGCATCAGGCTGTATAAGCTATATGACTCCATCTTTTCAGAACATCCCACACTCTCTACTAGCTTCTTCACTCACTAGTAACAACAGCCAACTTATACTAAATAATAAGCACCTACTCTAAACCGAGCACTTTATATAAATGAACTGATTTTCCCCACAGTAACCCTATGGCCTCATAGGTTTCTATAGTTAGCCCTGTTTTCAGATGAGGGAACTGAGGCTCAGAGAGGTAACGCATGGCTTACGCAAGTCCATAAAACTAAATAAGCGATGCTAGTTTCCCATGGCTGCTGTACAAATTACTACAAATTTAGTGGCTTGAAACACAGAAATGTATTCTCTCACAGTTTTTGAGGCCAAAAGTCTGAAATCAAGGCATTGGCAGGGCCATGCTCCCTCCAAAGTCTCTAGGGGAGATTGCATTCTGTGTTTCTTCTTAGTTTCTTGTGGCTGCAGACTTTGCTTGACTTATTGGCTGCATTATTCCCACCTCTGCCTCTGTCTTCACGTGACCTTCTCCCCTATGTCTCTCACTCTTCTCTTTCTATTTTAAGGACATCATCATTGGATTTAGAGCCCACCCTAATCCAGCTGACCTCATATAGAGATCCTTACCTTAATTACATCTGCAAAGAGCCTTATCCCAAATAAGACCACATATTCTGAGGTTCCAATTGGACATATCTTTTTGTAGAACAGCATTCAACTCACTATACGTAGGCTAGCTGGGATTCTAACCTAGATCTGGATGACTCTAAAATCTTGGCTCTTTTCACTAAACCAGGCTGCCTCCACCAAACAGGCATTTGCTTTGCCTCTTATTTGGTTTCCTAAGTAGATTTCCTACTGGGAAGAGGATGCACTTGTTGACATAGGTTTGCTTTGTAATTAATTATCAAGATGAATTAATAAGTTGACATTTTGGTTTCCAAAACATTGCTTTGTAACTTTAGATTGTGTGAAATGTGTCCCCGAGAGCTTAATCACTCCCTGGTTAAAACTGAAAAAAATGAGTTTTAGAACCTGTGAAACTGAGGAATGTATCTTGGCAAGATCCCTTCAGGGTAGAAGCATCTCATAGCCTACAATCCATGCCCATTTCTTTACCATGTAAGTGACCACACTGTAATGAAATGCAACAAATTTCTGAGTACACAGAAGAATTTCTAATCACATAAAAGGTTCTAGGAGGAATTTTGATTCTACCTCAATGTGATGTCCCAGAAAGATTCCTCATAAGAACCTTCTATGTTTGCTCCCGAGCCTCGGCCCCCATCATCAAGATATAGGGAAGGAGATGCCTTTAAGAGTTTGTTATCACACTAAGATGAGATTCAGTAGAAAAAATATGTGTCCAGAAACAGTAGAAACTCAGTTTCAAATTCCCAACCTGCTTCCTAAATTAGTATTTCTCAAAGTATGTTCCAGGGAGTATTAGTCCCTGGGGATGGACATAGATAGTATTACATAAGAAAGAGCCCTGTGAACAATCAAGTTGTGAACCACTGGTTTAATCAAATGTGGATTCCCAAGTACAGAAATATTCAGAGTCCTTGCTAAGTTAATAGGCAATGTGAATCTCCAAGAGAGGGATGGGGGACATGGGGTTTTCCAAGTTTTGTGACTTCACTCACAGGGGTGATGGTGAGGGGCTATGATGACAGTAGAAACATAGAAACAATTTCTTGATCTCTGCAGAGCAACTGCCTCCAGCTAACTAGTTCACCCTGCTCTGCTAACACCTTGATTAGGAAGAGAATAACTTTGCAATGTGTTTGTCAGGTTGTGATCAGTCGGTGGACCACCTATAGTGATGGACCACTGAGTATAACCAAGGGAGCTTGTTAAAAGTGCAAACTTCCTGGCCCTGGTGGCTCAGCTGGTAAAGAATCTGCCTGCAATGCAGGAGACCTGGGTTCAATGCCTGGGTTGGGAAGATCTCCTGGAGAAGGGAATTGCTCAGTTCAGTTCAGTTCAGTCGCTCAGTTGTGTCTGACTCTTTGTGACCCCATGGACTGCAGCATGCCAGGCTTCCCTGGCCCTCATCAACTCCCAGAGCTTTCTCAAACTCATGTCCATCAAGTTGGTGATGCCATCCAACCATCTCATCCTCTGTTGTCCCCTTCTGCTCCTGCCTTCAATCTTTCCCAGCATCAGGGTCTTTTCTAATGAATCAGTTCTTCACATCAGGTAGCCAAAGTATTGGAGTTTCAGCTTCAGCATCAGTCCTTCCAATGAATATTCAGGACTTAGTTCCTTTAGGATTGACTGGTTGGATCTCTTTGCAGTCCAAGGGACTCTCAAGAGTCTTCTCCAACACCACAGTTCAAAAGCACCAATTCTTTGGCACTCAGCTTTCTTTATGGTCCAACTCTCACATCCATACATGACTATGGAAAACCATAGCTTTGACTAGATGGACCTTTGTCAGCAAAGGAATGTCTCTGTCTTTTAATATGCTGTCTAGGTTGGTCATAGCTTTTCTTCCAAGGAGCAAACGTCTTTTAATTTTGTGGCTGCAGTCACCATCTGCAGTGATTTCGAAGCCCAAGAAAATAAAGTCTATCACAGTTTCCATTGTTTCTCCATCTATTTGCCATGATGTGATGGGACCAGATGCTGTGATCTGAGTTTTTTGAATGTTGAGTTTTAAGCCAATTTTTTCACTCTCCTCTTTCACTTTCATCAAGAGGCTCTTTAGTTCTTCTTCGCTTTCTGCTATAAGGGTGGTGTCATCTGTGTATCTGAAATTATTGGTATTTCTCTCAGAAATTTTGATTCCAGCTTGTGCTTTATCCAGTCCAGCATTTCACATGATGTACTCTGCATATCACTGGAAAAGACCCTGATGCTGGAAAAGATTGAAGGTGGGCGGAGAAGGAGAGGACAGAGGATGAGATGGTTGGACATGAGTTTGAATAGGTTCCGGGAATTGGTGATGGATAGGGAAGCCTGGCATGTTGCAGTCCATGGGATCACAAAGAGTCGGACACGACTGAGCAACTGAACTGAACTGAACTGAATTGACTCTGCATATAAGTTAAATAAGCAATAAGTGGAGAGTTCTGACAAAATGTGGTACACTGGAGAACGGAATGGCAAACCACTTCAGTATTCTTGCTTTGAGAACCCCATGAACAGTATGAAAAGGGAATGGCTACCCACTCCAGTATTCTTGCCTGGAGAATTCCAAGGACAGAGGAGCCTGGCGGGCAACAGTCCATGGGGTCGCAGAGTCGGACAGACTGATCGACTAACACGCATGTGCATGCCCACACACACACACACACACACACACACACACACACACACACACCAGGCTTACTGAATTAGTATTTCTGAAGATAGAGTGCAGGAACCTACCTTTTAAAACAGGTAACTGGAATAATTCTGAGACACACTCAGGTTTAAGGACCACGGCATTTCTGGTGAAATCGGGCTTCCACGGCAGTGAAACACAGATTCAACTCTAAATGTTCATTTACATTTCCAGCCAATAACCAATTACAATATTGCATTCTTGCAGCATGATCTGTAGACTTTAATTTGCCTTAATATCATTTTATATGGCTTGATTTAAATCAAAACAGTTATGGCAAAATTTATTAATTCTGCTCTCCTGAGACAATTTATATAATAAATCTTGAGGAGAATACAATAACCTCTAATATCTTAACTTGATCTCTAAATGTCCATTTTAGCTCAACATTCAATTCTATGAAGTTCCTAGGGCTTCAAACTGTTTGTCACAAACACATCACTCTTTACTGACTAAACTTATTTCTCTTCTTCCAGGCAACAAGTTTCTGATGAACACGGGTTGCTGGTGATTTTCCTGAATGTTTTTTTTTTTTTTTTAATAACAGCTACCTTCTCACCATGTTATTGTGAAGAGTGAGTGAGAAAATATATGTGAAACACCAAGCAGAGTGCCTGACTCAAGCAAGTGGTTAATAAATGTTCATGTCACCTTCAGTGCACTGACACAATAATATCCCTTAAATTATTGATGAGATAACATGGGAGCTGCTGCTGCTGCTGCTAAGTCTCTTCAGTCGTGTCCGACTCTGTGCAACCCTATAGACGGCAGCCCACCAGTCTTCCCTGTCCCTGGGATTCTCCAGGCAAGAACACTGGAGTGGGTTGCCATGTCAGCTGAATGAAAACGAGGGAATCAGCTGTACTGACAATATCAGGGTTTTGGGGGGTTGTCAGGGAACTGTCTAGAACCCCGGTCAACAAGGGCAGGCTCAGCTGCAGACAGTGAGATGGCTTGGGGAGGGTGTGAGTTCCTGCAACACACAACCTTGGAGAAAGGCTGCAGTAAATGAGGTTTTGGCCTAAAACTCAGGTTCTAATCCCCAACATGATTCCTAACTTAGTGTTTCTCAAAGTTGTTCCACGGAGTATTAGTCCTTGGGGATGGACTGATTCATATTCATCTTATGAATAAGAGTGTTACACAAGAAAGAGCCCTATGAACAGGCAAAGTTGTGAACTGCTGGATTGGTCAAATGGGGTTTCCCAACTACAGGAATATTCAGAATCCTTGATATGTTAACAGTCAATGTGGATCCCCATGAGAAGGATGGGGAACACAGGGTTTTCAAGGTTTTGTGACTTCACTTTACAAGGGTGATGATGAGGGCCTAGTGGTTTTGAGAAACACACTTGTGAGAACACTGCTCAAGGCCACTGGTGCCCTCCTACTTGCTAACAGGAATGGCTGCTTTTTAGCCCTTTCATGACAAAAGTTAACAAGAGAACGATTATGTGCTGAACTGTTCTCAGTCCCCTAGTGTCATCATTGTCTTCTTTGTACAGCTTAGATCCTATGTGCACCATTATATTCACTGTTTTGCACACACCCTATATCTCCCTTGCCTCTCTCCACCCCCACCCTAGTTGAGCAACAGACACCTAATCCTGGTTAAATCCAACTCTCTATCTATTCCAAACCTGCCTCAGCAGCTGAACAAGATTAGAAAATATTTAAAACCATGCTAACTAGTCTCACACTTTCAAATCATGACCATTAACCTCAAGTGGGCCCTTCATGCTACCCTCAAATTTCCCTACATTTTCTTCATTCAACCGTTCTTGAGCTCTCTCTGATGGCTGTTTTGCATCTGTATGTACGTGCTCACTCAGTTGTGTCCAACTCTTTGTGACCCCATAGATTGTAGCCCGCCAGGATCCTCTGTCCATCGGATTCTCCAGGCAACAATACTGGAGTGGGTTACCATTTCCTTCTCCAGGGGATCTTACTGGCCCAGGGATCGAATCCCCGTCTCTTGAATTTCCTGCATTGGCAGGTAGATTCTTTAGCACTGAGTCACTGGGGAAGCCCAGTGGCTGTTTTACACCTTCCCTATCCTCCTCCAAAACCTCTTCCCCTATCCTCATTCTTAGCTGCCGACTCTGCTTCTCATTTCACTGAGAAAATATAAAATGTCAGCAGAGAACAAGTGCAGACTCTTACCATGGTATCTACAAACCTACTTGTATCTCTATCCACATACCCTGTCTTCCTGCTTGTCAACCTGCCTTCCTGCTTGTCACTAGGAATGAACTGTCTGTAATTCCACCAATGGCTGACTCCTGCATTTGTGTACTAGATCTTTCCCCTTTTGAACTTACCAAGGTCATGACTCTAGTCATTTTTCTCTCCCTCTATGACATCAGCAATTTTTCTCTCACCAAACCAACATCTCCAATGTTAAGAAACAAAACAAAACTTTTCTCTGCCTCAGCTACAGCCCCATTTTTTTTCTCTCTCCTCAAAGCAAAACATTTTTTCTCCTACTAGTCTCTCTTGAACCCTCTGCAATCAGGCTTTTGCCCCCAGCACTCCACCAGAATGATTCATGTCAAGGTCAATAGTATCTTCTCAGTGTTACATCCAATGATCCCTTTTCGGTTCTCATTTGACCCAGCAGCAGCATTTGACACAGTTGATCACTCCCTTTTTGAAACAATTTGTTCACTTGGCTTCTGAGACACCACTCTGTATTGGTTCTCCTCCTACTTTGCTAGCTACTCTTTCTTAGTATCCTTTGCTGGGTTCTCCTCATCTTTCTAACCATTATGCTGTCTAATTGGCAACTCAACTCAAAATTCTCCAAAACCAAAATGACTATTTTCCTTAGACCTGTTTCTCCCACAGTCTTCTTTACCCATGTTTCTAGAATTTCAGGCCAAACTTGGAGCATTCCTTGACTCCTCCCTTTTTCTCACACCTCACATGGAATCTATCAGTGATACTGTGGGTTGAGTCTTTCAAAACATATTTAGAACCTGATCACTTCTTGCTATTTCTGCTGCTACTGCCTTAGTCCCAGCCAGCATCATTTCTTATTTGGATCATCACAAAATCCGTTGTGTGTGTGTGTGTGTGTGTGTGAGAGAGAGAGAGAGAGAGTTGGTCAGTCGTATCTGACTCTTTGTGACCTCATGAACAGTAGCCCGCCATGCTCCTCTGTTCATAGGATTTTCCTGGCAAGAATACCGGAGTGGGTTGCCATTTCCTTTCTTCTCCAGGGGATCTTCCCGACCCAGGGATTGAACCTGGGTCTCCTGCACTGCAGGCAAATTCTTTACAGTTTGAGCCACCACGGAAGCCCCAAATCCATTAAATGTGTAAATCAGATCAGGTCATGCATCTGCTTGAATCCTGCCCATGGCTTTTTATATTGTTTGCGGTAAAAGCAAAGTCCCTAAAATCACTTAGAAGATTCTACAGGAGCTGGCTTCTTCCCCGTTACCTCTCTGAACTCAACCCTACCATTCTCTCCCTTGATTACTCAGCTTCAGCCATATGGCCCTCTTGCTGTTTCTCAGACATGCCAAGATAACGCCCAGAGGGCCTTTGCTGTTCCCTCTAACTGGAATGTTCTTTCCCTGCAGAGGCTTACTCACTTGCTTCTCGCAGGCATCTGTGCAAATGATACTACCAGTGACATTTCCTCAACCATCTCATTTAAAAATTGCCATTTTCTGCATGTTTTTCTATCACTTCCCCTTGCTGTATTTTTCTCCACAGCACTTCTTATTTTCTGATATATTAATATTTGCTTGCTTGTTCATTATCTCTCTCTACCACTAGAATGTAAGCTTCAAGAATATAGGGATTTTATTTGTCACTGCTCTATCCCCAGTGCCTGGCACATGATAGGTGCTCAATAAGTATCTGTGAAGTAAAAAAGAATGTATATCTTTCAATGGAGAAGACCCATACCTTTTATCAGGTTAAAAGGGGCCTGAGACCCAAAATGGTTAATAATCAATCACTATGTGTTAGTTGCTCAGTCATGTCTGACTCTTTGTAACCCATGGACTGTAGCCCGCCAGGCTCCTCTGTCCATGGGATTCTCCAGGCAAGAATACTGGAGTGGGTAGCCATTCCCTTCTCCAGGGTATCTTCCCAACCCAGGGATCCAACCTAGGTCTCCTGCATTACAGGCAGATTCTTTATCATCTGAGCCACCCAATAATCACTATCCTGAGTCTAAATCTGCCTTCCTGAAACGTATACCCATTAGGCCTAGTTCAGCTATTTGTAGCCTGGTACAAAGGGGACAGGCTACAGATGTTTGCCAAGTGAATGAAAGTATAAGACAAAATAAGTCTACTCCCTCTTCTCTGTGCTAGCTTTTGGTTGGCTTGGAGAAAGTCATCATGTCCTTCTAAATCATCTCTTCTGCAAGGCAAAAACTCTTAATTTGTCATGGTTTCCAAACCCACCTGCTTTGCTCTCTCCCGGACAACCTCTGATATGGATGTTCTCTTCCACATGTCTTCAGTGGCAAGTAGATAATTTTTAAAAACTGAGATAGACCAGTTGTGAGACAATGGCAAGTAGTGGGACCTGTGGAGTCCATGTTATTGTCTAAAGATATTCACATTCAAACTCAAGACAAAATATATTTACAGGTCAATTTTGTCCCATGAGGTGAAAGTTTGCAAATCTAATAATTTGGAACAGTTTGTCAACACTCCCTTCACATTTTCCTCACTCCATGACCTCACCTTTGTTCTCCCTCATAAGCCCAACTATTAAGTCACACAAAACTATGCTCTGCTTCTCAAATACCCCTTGTGATTTCTTGCTCTTATTCCTTTACCCATATGGCTCTCTCTGCATAAAATACCTATGTGGAATATTCCCTATTTGTCTCTCCAGATATACTTTTAAAAAAATAGTCTTTATTTTTTAGAGCAGTTCTAGGCTCACAGAAAAATTGAGAGGAACATACAGAGAGGATTTCCGGAATACTCTCTTTCCCTGAGAAAGTTAGATATTTCCCCAGCTCCTTGAGAACATTTCTTATAGCACTCTGATTATTTATGCATGTCTCTCCCATTAGATCTTGAGCTTCTTATGGCAGGGAATGAAGCTTATTCATCATTATTGTCTCAGCTCCTGGCCAAGCACATACTTGGTACATGCTAGTTATCTTTTCTTTTGGAGAGACAGAGGATGAAGTTGGAGAGGGAGTGTTTGTTTTTCTCTTTATTCAAATTATGTATTTTTAAAAGAAATGCCTACCTATTATTTTTTTAAATTATAACTAAAGGAAAAAGAGTGAAGTAAAAGTCTATCCCTCATATCCATGCTAGAATTAATCATAGTAATGGTTTGTGGTGGGCATCCTTCCAGTACCTTTTCTGTGTACAAAAATGCACATATTTATATATACACAATATAGACACCAATCTCTGCTTCTTGCTTTTTTTCACTTAACAATGCAACAGTCTGTATTCTATGTCAGCTCATATGGGTATGCAGACCTACTTCATTATTTTTTATAGCTGAATTGTATTCCATTTGGAAAATATATCATAATTTATTTAACAAATCCCCTATCATTAGACAGTTAGTTATCTAATATTGGTCCCTATTAGAAGCAATGATTCTCAAGACACAGGGACACACTGGATAAAATTTAACCACAAAATATATAGCTGAACTCAAGAAGCAAGAAAGGAAAACTTCCAGATTCCAGAAACAAAAGTAGAACTTAAAATCCTAGCAATGAACACAAATTGAAGTGTCACAATTCACAGGGATAATGGAACCAGAAAAGCACCTTGTAGACTGAGGTTTGGGGTCCTCCAGAGGGTTTGGAATTGACTTAGAACTATGCTTCCTGCACAAAACAAGGAGCAGTGGAGACCTGCTGAATTGGTGAATTGGTGAATTGAAACCACCTTTGTCAAATAGGCAGATGCCCAATAATAACAAATCTTGATCAGTACACACAATGTGCCAGGTACTATTCTATATATTTTACATGTATTAATTTCTTTAATCTTCACAAAACCCCATTAAGGTAAGTACTGTTATAACCCCCATTTTACAAATAAGGGAGAAAATGTTTAAGTATTAATAAATTGGTTAAGGTCACACTGCTAGGAAGTAGTAGGTATAAGATTCAGACCCGGGTATCCTGACCCCAGGATCCATGCTATACTACGTCACTACAAATAAGATGTAGGCCATCTTCCCTAGGACAGGGGTGAAAATAAACTCACCTCTAAGAAGTTTAAAATGTTTAAACCTGAGCTACAAACTGGTATGAGACCTAAATTCATAGTGCCCATGTATTTCAGAAACCCTGAGCTGAGAACTTTACATAAAAACTTTTCCAGAACTGGGAATGCCATAGAACTCTGGTAGGGGCAAATTAAAAACTGCCCACAGGGTCACCTCTTCAACTCAGAGTAAAATCCTCACAGAATGTAGCTCCTACAGAAGATAAGCTCACATAGACAATTATAAAGCACATGAAGAAACTCATTACAATAAAAGTTAGTCAATATACACAAGAAATGGGAGAATTTAATTCCAAGGAACTATGGACAATACAGCAATCCAAAAAGACTTCAAAATATTGTATACTTAAAGGTTTAAAGAGGAAAAAAACTCCAGAATACATACATATATATATATATATATATATATATATATATATATATATATATATATTTTTACATCATGTACAATATGGTATATGTTATATATGGACTTTGCTGGTGGCTCAGATGATAAAGAATCTGCTTGCAATGTGGGAGACCTGGGTCCGATCCTTGAGTTGGGAAGAATATATTTATGTATGTGTGTGTGTATATATATATATATATATATATATATATATTCCATCAAAGAATATATATATACGAAAGGGATTCCTTGGTGGCTCAGACGGTAAAGAATCTACCCACAATGCGGGAGACCCAGGTTCGATCCCTGGGGCAGGAAGATCCCCTGGAGAAGGAAATGGCTACCCACTCCAGTATCCTTGCCTGGAGAATTCCATGGATAGAGGAGCCTGGCAGGTTACCATTCATGTGGTGGCAAAGAGTTAGACACCACTGAACGACTAACACTTACAAAAGAAAAGTTCTAGAAATGAAGACTACAGAAAATATGGGATGATCATTGGAAGACATTAGTTCTGATCCCATTGAAACATTACAAAGTCAGCTGACAGGTTAAGCTACAAATCAGGCATGAGTGAGGGAAGAATTAGTGAAATAAATAAAGCTGAGATATTCATAGACTATAGCACAACACTATAAAAATGCTAAACATGAAAGAGAAATTAGAAGATACAGGTGATAGAATAAGAAGCTCCACATACATCTAGCAGAAATTCCAGAAGAGAAAAAAACAGGAAGAAGTAATGTTTGAAGAGCAATGGCTGTGAATTTCTCAGAACTCATAAGACATGAGTCCTCAGGTTAAAATCCTGTATCTAATCCTGAACAGAATAAATGAAGACAAATTGATAACTTCTAGATGCATCATGATGGAACTTCAGGACATCAAGGATAAAAGGAAAATCTCAAAGCTTACTAGAGACAAATAATACTGCACGGTATTTCTGTGGGATAAATTCTTAAAGGTGGAATTTCTGGAACAGAGGATAAGCACTTTGAAAAGAGATGGATGTGTTTGGAATGAATGAGTGAGTGAATTAATGAGCCAGTGGAGGCATTATTTCTCTCAATCTAGGCATGATATTTCCTTTAGAATAGCCTGAGATTGTATCTCCCAGCCATCTATCTATTTATACATTTGCAACTGCATCACTACTATTGATTCATATTGAGCAGGAGGCCAATTAAAATCCCCAGGACTTTTTCAAATGAAGGGCTGTCAAATGAGTCCTTCTCTAGCATGTATTTAGGCAATTAATTTTTAGAACTCGGATGTAGAACTATTTGGTTGCTGGTGAGATCATTGAGAGCTGGAGCCATTAAAACAGGCTTCCTCCGGGAAGTAAGACTTCAGCTGAGCAGAATTTATTTTATTTTTATGTATTTATTTATTTGGCTGTGCTGGGTCTTAGTTGCGGCATGTGGGACTTTTTAGTTGCAGCATATGGGATCTAGCTCTCTGATCAGGGAGCGGACCCAGGACTCCTGCATTGGGAGCACAGAGGGTTAGCCACTGGACCACCAGAGAAGTTCCATAAGTAGGATTTATTTTAGATAGAAGGGATACAAGAGAGCTTCTAGGTTTGTGGGATGGAGCTAACAGGAGTGATGAGGTGCACGAATAAGCCATAGGCTAGGAAATGAGCTTGGGGTGAATGTGTGAAAGTGGGGGGGAGTAAAAAGAGTTCAAAGGCAAGGTGGGAATAGATTATGGAGGGCCTGGAAAGCCAGGTGGTATGTTTGGACTTGATATCAATTGGGAGCCACTTCAGCCTTTTAGAAAGGAAATTATGTTATCTGGCCAGCCAAAGAAACATGAACTCATCCTGGAAGGAGTAAGGAGACTGGATGAAATCACTGCTAACAGGTTATCCAGACAAGTAGTCAAGCTCATGAAACAGGTCAGAGACAACGGGGTGACTTGGTGTTGAAACTATGTGTAATCAAACTATCAGCAAGGCTGAAAGTGGTGTTTAGAAAGAACAGTCTTAATAGCAAACTCAACATGCTTTAGAGCTGGATGCAGGAGAGCAAGAGACAGAAGTGGAGAGTGGCATATCTATTAGAATAAGCATTATTAGAAATTCTTATTCTAGTGCCGGCTCTACCTTCGGCTCACCACATGCAAATTATTTAAACATTGTGGTTAGTTTCCTCATCTGAAAATCTACTGGAATATAAGTTCTAGACTCGGGAGTCTAGAGAGTTGTAACCAGTTCTGCTTTATTCACCATGGTATCCCTAACCCCTAGTATAGGGCCTGGCAGTTAGTAGAGCCTCACTAAATAGTGGTTGAATAGATGAATGAATGAACAAATGAATGAATGAATGAACTAATGTTTGCCCTGACTGCTTCATGGAGTTATTGTAAGATTCAGGTGAGATCAGGGATGGGAAATTATTACATGAAATTAAAACACTAAACAATCCTATGGTAAAATACTATAGCTACTACTGAGAAGTTTACTTTTTAAAATTAGATTAGAAGACTGGTTAGAGTACATTAAAGGTAAAATGAATGGTGGGCTAAGGATATCAAGTTTTCTTAGCATGGAAAGTAAGAAGAATAGCAAAAATGTAAGACACTTCAAGCGATTTTCTCAATTTAGGTAAAGAACACATCAGGATCTGTGTTCTGGACCGTGTTCTGTTCTTTGCACTCAATGTGTTCATGGTAGGGGTAATAATGGTGTTAATTACAGTTAACATTCTTTGACTATGTACAATGTGCTATGTCCTATCTGTCCTTAAAAAAAACCCTGCAAAGAAGGTATTAGGTTGGTACAAAAGTTCTAATGATAATATTTCCATCCTATACATTTTATTGAAGTACAGTTGACTTAAAATTGTATTAGTTTCAAGTGTACAACATAGTGATTTGATATTTTTATAGATTACATACCATACAAAGCTATTATAATATTGTTGACAGTTATTACATTATAATAGAATATGTTCTGTGTGTTGTACATTATACCTCTGTGACTTATTTTTTTATAACTGGTAGTTTGTACCCCTTAGTCCCTTTCACCTATTTCATCCATCCCCCTACCCCCTACCCATTTTAGAGATGAGGAAACTGAGGTTCAGAGAGGTGAAATGACTTGCTTAGAGCCATAATGAGGAGGCTGCAGAGTTAGAAATTTTATCTCAACTCTGTCTCTGAAGAGGGTGGGAAGAAGCTGAGGGTAAACAGATTTCTTCACACCATAAGGATGTCCTCACTAGAAGACAGAGGAGTCCAACGATGGAATGGACTGCCTCCTAAGCTAATGAGTTTCTCTTCATTGGAAGCAGAATTACCACCTAATTTGCTGGGCCCAGCACAAAATGAAATAGCCATATGCCCATGAAGCAAGCTCTGACTGGGAGTCTTCAAGCATGAGTGAGAGAGCCTCTAGACAGGGATGTTAGAGAGAAGAGTCGACAGGAGCTGAGGCACTGGACCAGATGACCTTAATCTGAGATTCTATTTTCCCAAATGGATTAGGGGAGCTTCCTGAGGTGGTTGGCTGACATGATACCTCAAAGGCCTTCAGATGAGGCAGAATTCTACAGGGTGACGCAGAGATCCATGGTGCTGTGATCATCTGGGGTACCAAAAAACATGGTCTTCCCTGTCAAGAAGCATGAACATTCAGGAGAAACCAAAAAAGAGACCCTTTAAGGGGGTTAAGAGGCACAAACCTGCAGTCACAAAACAAATAAGCCCTGGGGATGTAACATACAGTATAAGGTATATGGGCAATAATATTGCAGTAACTTGGTATGGAGACAGATGGCTACTATACTTATTGTGGTGATCATTTCATAATGAATGCAAACATCAAATCACTGTGTAGTACACCTGAAACTAACATAATAGTATACATCAACAATACTTCAATTGAAAACAAACAAACCTCTTTTAGTGGCGGTGAGGCATCATAGAAAGAGTCGGATGTGGGTTCAAATCTTCGCTCTGCCACTTCCTAGCTAGTGCATGCCTTATCAACAGTCACTTAAAACTCTGACACTGTTCTCTCACCTACAATATGACCATAGTGACTTCCTTTCTGAGTTGTGGTGAGATTCCATTGAGATGATTCGAGTCAAGTGCATCTGGCACTTGATAAGTCCACAACGAATATTAGTCATTGTTTCTTTCTGTTACTGAAAGAGGTATGACATTTGGTCGTTTGCTTCTCCTTGAGCACTTCTTCATCTTCTCCTTGATCTCAGTACATAAGTCTTTCAGATCCCACCTCGGGACACAGAAACTCCTTCCTACTTGGGTCTTCCTAATCACAACCCAATACTGGCAGTGGGCTGTGGGTGAATGTAGAACAGAGCTGCTGGTGGACAGTAGTAATAAACCTTCAAGGGAAATAAGACTCTCAAGGTTTTCCCTCACCCTGAAGATATTCCATCACAGAAGACAGCTATTTAAATCCCATCTTGAAATCCTGCCAGGATAATGTTTCACTTACGCCGACTTTTCACAGGATCAGTAAGAATAAAATTCACTCCTGCCAGGCAAATTATATCTGTTAACCGCTTGGGAGAGGAAGAACCTTAATACCCCTCTATTTTCCTGTAAGACCTCTGTCCACCTATTCATAATTCTGTGAAACTGCCAGTATAGCAGAGTACAGATGCCCAGAGTTTTCTAGGAACTTCATTGTGCCTTACGTGGTACAGAAAGAATGGAATGAAAACTAAGGGAACATTGCAGTAAGTCACTGAATAGCTTGGCTTCTTTTTTGTTTTTCTTTTAAACAACACCCAAAAGCAAACCATTAATTAACTGGGCAAAAGGCTGGAACTATTATATACTAATCCCCACCCCTCTATGTCCATGTGCTGCAGAGTATTTTCTTACTCAGGACAGGTAGAACAGTTCTTTTTCTTCTGTTTGAAAAAATGCTTTTCATTTGGCCTTGGGCTCATCTGATAACTTCCCTTTCCACTAGATTACATAAGTCATACATCATCACCAATTTTGATTTGTACAGGGAGTCTGGATTTTAATATCTACCCTCACCTCCAGTATCTCTCCACTTTTGTCCTTTAGTTCAGGAGCCTGGTTTCCTTGTGGACATTCATTTTGAAATCTGACATACTTATCCTGTTCAGTTTCTTCTGCCATGGTGTGGCACAGTTCAGTGGCTATAAATATGAAATATGTCCATTATGACTTATCTTTGGGGGGTGGGGGAAGTCCTTAATGTTGGAGAGAGAAACAGAGTACGTTGTGGAAGTTCACTGAATGTTTATTTAACTGATGGTCCTACTCTTTCACATCCCTCCCCTGCCTCCCATTCCCTGGACTACTACCTTAGCTCAGTTCTTTCTCCCTTACACCTGGACAGTGGTGATAGCCTTCTAACCAGGTCCTCCAGGTCCAGCTTCATCCTCTTCAAATGATCCTAAACATAGCTGCCAGTCATCTCTCTAGGCCTCGGCCCTTGGCTAATGATCTTTAGTGGCCACCCCTTTACCTAGTGGGTAACACACAACCTCCTCATCCTGGCATTCAAGGCTCTTCACAGAATATGTTCTCACTGATCTTCCTTTTCAGCCTTCTCTGCCCTTCCTCTTTTGCATACAGCTTTGGTTTCAGCCAAACCTGACCACTTCTTGTTTCCAGAGCATACCCTCTGCTCTCCCACTTCAGTGTTTCTCCCACCTGGAATCAACTTCCCTCCAGCAAATCCTCTATTCACAATCCTATTCATTCTTTAGTACTCATGTCAAATGCCTCCTACTTTATGAAGCCTTTCCAGGATCCTTCAGCTGGATGTGAACTTTCTTTTCTGTGGACTTCTACAGCATTTAGAATTTCTTTTAAGACACTCATCATATGATGCTTATTATGGTTATAGGTATTATAATAATTACTTAGTATTTTGAGTGCTCACTATGTGCCAGATACTGTAGGCATTATATTTTATGTGTTATATATATATTGTTGTTGTTCAGTTGCTAAGTTGTGCCCAACTCTTTGCAACCCCATGGACTATAGCCCACTAGACTCCTTTGTCCATGGGATTTCCCAGGTAAGAATATTGGAATGGGTTGCCTTTTCCTCCTCCAGGGAATCTTCCCAAACTAGGGATTGAACCCATGTCTCCTGTATTGGCAGGTGGATTCTTTACCACTGTGCCACCTGGGAAGTCCATTATATATGTTACAGGTTCTCAAATTTTTTGGCTGCAGGACTTTTAGATGATTAACAATTATTGAGGACCTGTCTTCTGTAAAATGGTTGGTGATAATAAAAACTTTCCCTCATAGGCTGTTATATGGATTAAATGTGATAATGTATGTAAAGCACCTATACATAATAGATGCTCAGTAGCAGTTAGCTTGCTTTATTCTTCTTTGGATCTAACTAGTGTGTAAACCTCCAGGAAGGCAGGGATTTTTGTCTGTTTCGGTCACTGCTATATTTCTGGAGCTCACAATCGTGCCTGGTCCACAGTTGGTGCTCAATAAATGAATGGATGGTTCTATCTGAGTCAGCACAGCACAGAATACATGACAGGTGGCTCAATATTATGCCAAATTTATTGAATTGAATAATAGTACTGATTGGAGCAATTTCATTTCCATCAATAATAACTGCTTGTGAAGACCCCAGGGTGGAGATGATTATGTCCACAACTGCCCATCAGCTGCCAGTTGGGCGTGCCTTGGAGGCTGTCCAATTCCCTTCTGTGAATTGTTCTCCAGGAAGACACATTGGAGTGGTCCTTAGAGACACTGACTCGGTGGCTGGGTGCCTCCCACGGCTGGCTCTGCCAATCTGCCAGAGCATTACTTTTCTTAAGAGCAAGCACAGCTTCTTCACATCTCCTGCTCACTCTGGCTCTCTGTTCCTGTCACTTTGCTCACCACTCAGATGACATTTTGAGCCCCTCACTGGGTTTCTCTTAACAATAGCACTGTTCTTTCACGGTACTCTGTATCACACCACCCCCACCCACTTTTCACTGCATCTTTGAATTGTTCTCTAGTGTTGATTCTTGATTGCTTTCCATTTCTCTGATAGCTTTCAGGGAGAGACTTTCCATGGTATACTTTCTTAGTAAATGGTTTAGTAAGATTCTGATCTTCATCTGATGTTAATTCTCAGTTGAAAGACAAAGCCAAAAAGAGGATCTGCTTTCAGCTGTTCTTTTAAATTATAAGTCACTGAAGTCTTCTGTCAGGTTACTGCCTTTCTGTCAAGAGATTCTTCACTTTCTCTTAGTGATAACTGTGACTTGAGAGCTAGAGAACACTGTAGCCCACCACGGCTTTGTGCACAGTCCTCTTTTTCTCCTTTGGGTCCACTCTGGGCCTCCGTTCGAGTGACCCAACTTCCCTGGCATCCGATTGACTTATTTTGAAAATAAGTCTTGTTTCCTCAACTCCCTCTGGAATGTAATTGCTGAAGTAAATAACCCCACCCTGCTGCCCCACAACATATACATACTCTCTCTGTCACACACATGCACGTGCACATGTTTGTACATGGGCACATACAGACACACTCTTGATATATTATTCTTCATTTAAATATACTGTCCGATATTGATGAATTAAAATTCAAGAATTTCTAGCGCAAAATGCATGGATGGCCTTTGGGTGGTTTGTGAAGCCCGTGAAATGTATTCATTTGATAATTTATTGAGCATTTATTATATGATAGATATTGTGGTAGATGTAGGTAAACATATATAATATATTCCTCACTGTAAGTTTGAGAATAGATTATTATGATCCACACTTACTGATGAAGACTTTAGTCTCAGTGAGGGAAAATGACTGGCCCACGATCAGGCAATCAGGACTTCCTTGGTGATCCAGTGGTTTAGACGCCATGATTCCAAAGCAAGGGGTATGGGTTCGATCCCTGATCTGGGAACTAAGATCCCACATGCCATCTGGCCAAGGGGGAAATAAAAAAGAAGGCACCAAGATCATGCAATCAGCAAGTAGTAAATCTGAGTTGGGAAGCCAGGTTGATTCCTTATCATCATCAGCTTCCAGGCACAAAGGAGCAGTTGATAGCAGTCGATGTTTCAAAAGATGAGAATGGGGCAGGGTAAGAAAGGTAGAATGAATAATGTGACTAGAGGTATTGAAACAAACATAGGAAAGTGTAGCACTATGTACAAGAGTAGTAAGAGTTAAGGTTGTCAAATTATGTTGGGGACAGAACATACAAGCTTTAGAAATTTGAACTTTTTTCCACCAACCTTATGAAGCAATGCCAGATTTTGGAGTCAGACAACAGTACAATCAGAGAAGTGCTTTAGGAAGATTAATCTGATTCAGGTCTGAATTCATGCCTCCTCTATGCTGTTGATAGTATTTTTTTTAGAAAAATTCTTTGCTAAGAATTATGTATTCCATACCTGTGCTTTGGTTAGAATTCTCTCTTTGTTTTTAAATACTGTAGCAAAAATTCAGAAGGCTATGTGGAAAAAACAGAGACAGAAGAAACCAACCACATGCAAACACAAGATAATTACACGCAAGTCTGGGAAGAAAGAGCACAGTGGGTCATGACGAACTTTATGGAACAGAGTGTGAGTAAGCAGTGTACCAATCATAAAGGAAAGAAACAGCAACCAAAACACCACCATAGACAACAAGAAACAAAGGCCACCAGAGTTTGGGAGACATGGGTGAGGGTGGCAGAAACGGCACTTTTAGACTTTCTGATTCCTTTTCTTAAAATAGCAGACAAGAAACTACAAAGAAGGCAGGGGAGAACCATAGAGTTGAGCGCCTAGACTAAATGAGAAAAAATAAAAAACAGAAATAAGAAGGAAAGGTATAAACATGTATCTAGTTTGGTATGTCAGCCCACTCAGACAGCCAACGGAAGCTCACTGGCGTTAGACGGCCATGTTGAAAGTAGACAAGTGTCGTAAACAAATGTCCTGCTGGTAATTAGTTTGTCAAATTAGTTAGCTATCTCCTAGAGTCCTCGCTCCTTTATATTAATTTGGTCACCAAGATGTTATGTATCTACCTCAGAAGGCTGTCCTGACTCAAGGCCCTTCTCCTGACTCCTGCTGACAGGGCCACTGTGTTAATTAAATTCCATATCCTCTCTGATCTGGTCCATTAGTCTCTTCTTCCCCCTAGTTCAGGCTTCAATCTGTCTCAAGACTGAGCTTTCTAATACTTCCCTACTTATCAACTTTCTGTGGTGGACCATTGCCTATGGGACACAGTAGAATTCCCTCAGTTTTGCACAATGACTTGGTAAAGAACCAAAGGATTCCCCCAGGCTAATAGATGAAGGGACAACTAAGGAACTATGTCTGGGATGAGAAACTCTTGAAACGAGCCAACTAGTAGCTTTTCTATCCAGATATCAGATCATCTTTCTTTCTAGCATGTGTATATAGGGTGAGTGTGTGTTGAGTAACTTGCACTGAACTTAATGGTAGGTTGGAGAAAGGTATCTGTCTGTCTGTCTCTCTCAGATGAACCTGAGGCAGATATCCTTGTTACAATCTCCTTTCCCATCAGGGCCCATGTCCTTTCCAAAGAGTACACTCTCCCAACCTTCCTGCCCCCAAGAACTCTTATCCTTGCTTAGCAAGACTCATTTCCCAAGCTTGGAGAAAGGAAAGGACCCTTCAAAAAATCAGGGGTGAATTCAAAAGGGGGAGAATCTCCCAGTAGACATCATATTGGAGCTCATTTTTCGGTATCAGTTCTACTGTGCACAAGGCCCTTCCCACTCTGATTACTTAGCACACTTCTCCAGTCTCATCTTCCACTTTCACTGCTGCTCCCACCCTTTCATAATCCTGACATATTCTAGACACTAGTCATGCTGAACTTTTCAACATTCCTCAGATAAACTAGGCCTTCACAGAAGTTCATGCACATGCTGTTCCTTCTGCCCAGAACACCCTTACTCCTCTTATCTCACCAGTAAATTCCTACCCTCCTTTAAGACCCTGCACAACTATTTCATCCTGTGGGAAACCTCTCCCAAGTGCCCCAGATAGAATTCATGACCTTCTCCTTTGGGTTCCCATAGCATTTTTTCCAACCCTTATTATAGCACCATACTTATCACGGAAATGCAATGTAATGAGTAGAAGGCTAGGCTCTAAAGGCATACTGCCTGGTTTTGAGTCCTGATGGTGCTACATATGATGCTATGTGATGTTGGGCCAATTACTTCACCTCCTTTTGCCTTAGTTTCCTCACCTATAAACTGGAATAAAGGAGATAATACTTATAAGGCCCTGAGAACAGAGCCTGTCAAATTGTAAATGTTGGTAGTTGACATCACGTGTGAGTGTGTGTGCTATGTCGCTTCAGTCTCATCTGACACTTTAAAACCTTACGGACTGTAGCCCACCAGGCTCCTCTGTCCATGGGATTCTCCAGGCAAGAATACTGGAGTGGGTTGCCATGCCCTCTCCTCCAGGGGATCTCCCCGACCCAGAGATCAAGCCCACATCTCTTATGTCTCCTGCGTTGGCAGGAGGGTTCTTTACCACTAGCACCACCTGGGAAGCCTCAGCTGACATCATCATCTCTTCTAATGTTGTATTGTTCCTATATATATAGCATACTTGTATACACAGTATATTTTAATTATTATTCTATTCTTACAGTATTTTAAAACTTTTATGTGTTTATATCTTGACACTCAACCAGCTTATAAGTATTTTGAGGAGAGAAGACTTGTATTACCTTCTCCCCCATAGTACCTCATGTAAGTATAAGCTCATTAAATATTTGTTGGAGGCAGTATGTTGTAGTGGGAAAAGCATTAGAATCTTGACTCTGTTCTTAGTTGTTGTATGATCTCAACCTCCCTGAGCCTCAGTTTCCTCATCTGTAAAATGAGGATGATAATAAGTGTACCTACCCCATTGTTGTTGTTGTTTAGTCGCCAAGTCATGTCTGATTCTTTGTGACCCTATGGACGGTAGCCCACCAGGCTCCTCTGTCCATGGGATTTCCCAAGCAAAAATACTAGAGTGGGTTGCTGTTTCCTTCTCCAGGGGATCTTCCTGACCCAGGGATCAAACCACATCGCTTGCATTGGCAGGCGGATTCTTCACTACTGAGCCACCAAGGAAGCCCACCTACCGCATAGGGATGTTTTAAGGATTCAATAAGTCAGCATAGCACATGGTAAATGTTCACTAAATGGTTGTTATTATCAACTTTGTATTCCCTTGCATTTATTTTTTTAAAACTTTTTATTTTATACTGGAGCATAAGCAATTAACAATGTGACAGTTTCAGGTGAACAGCAAAGGGACTCGGCCATACACACACACACACACACACACACATATATATATATATATATATATATATATATATATATCCATTCTCTCCCAAACGCCTCTCTCATGCAGGCTGCTATATAACATTGAGCAGAGTTCCCTTGCATTTGGCTTAATAAATAATTGTGCTTGATAAACAAACCTAGCTATCTTCCAGATAGGATTACTCCATATCCTCATAGGAATCAAGAGGAAAATGTGAGTCATCCCACTCTGCTTCATGGGTCACTTTGAACTGGGGCAACATCTCCCAAAAAGCAACAGACATGGCCAACTGAATCACGGTAAAGTCCTTTCTATAAGGTAACCCTAAAACACTCCTTCTGCCCTCATTGGACACAGTCTTTCCCATGCTACATACAGGTTACATACTCTTCCTATGATGGGCAGAAGAAAGAGTTAGAAATCACAGCAGAGCCAGTCTATAAATCCATAGGCTTGCGTAGGCTTTTCCCTTTTATTTGCTAATTAACTTTCCCTCCACTCTCTTCCAGTGTAGCCCATGCCTGTGCAGACTCTCTTCATCATGGCTCCAGCAGAATAAATGGAGAGATGACAAGCATTGACTATTCGGGTCCAATATAGCACTGCATTGAAGACTGCGATACTCTATCTAGACTGAGATGGCCTGAATCAGAGACCCACCTCCACCACTTAGTGGGAGAGCTCAGGCTAATCACTTAATGTTTGTGTAACTCCGTTTCCCCATCTGTCAAATAGGGACAATGAAAATACCTTCCTCCTAGGGTCTTGTGAAGATTAAATGGGTTAATATATCTAGGACACTTAGAAGAGTGTCACACAATAGGTACTATATAAATATCAGCTATTATTATAATTTTAACAACTTTGAGACAAAAATTCACATACTATAAGACCATTAATTCACCCAGTGAAAGTGTACAGTTCTGTGATTTTCATATAGTTACAGAGCTGTGTAACCATTACCACAATCTAACTTTGTAACCTTTTCATCACTCCAAAAGGAACCCTGTATCCATTAGCAGTCATTCTCATCCCTGATTCCCTTCCTTAGCCCCAAGCAATCACTAGTCTACTTTCTGTAGATTTGCCTTTTCTGGACATTTTATATAAATGGGCTCATATAATAGGTGATCTTTTGCGGCTAGATTCTCTCACTTAGCATAATATTTTTGAGGTTCATCTAGATTATAGCATGTATCAGTACTTCATTGTTTTTTGCCAAATAATATTTCATTGTATGGATATACCATATTTTGTTTATCCATTCATCATTTGATTGACATTTGGGTTGTTTTCCACTCTTTTTGTTATTATGAATAATGCTGCTATCAACGTTCATTTACAAGTTTTTGTGTGATGATATGTTTTCAGTTCTCTTCATTGTATGCCTAGGAGTGGAATTTCTGGGTCATATGGTTTGAGGAATTGCCAAACTGTATCCCAGAGCAGCTATACCATTTTACATTCCAGCTAGAGGTGGGAATGAGACTTCCAATTTCTCCACATCTTCATCACCACTTGTTATTACCTGTCTTATCTATTAAAGCCATCCTAGAAGGTGTGAAGTGGTATCTCATTGTGATTTTGATTTTCAGTTCCCTGATGGCTAATCATATTATCTCTTCAGTTGCTTATTGGCCATTCTTTTTAAAAATATACTTTTTGTTGGCTTACAAAGTCATTTAAGTTTTATGTGTACAATATTATACTTTCATTTCTGTATACACTACAGGGTGCTCACCATCAAAGTTTTAGTTTCCATTTGTCATTCTTTACATCTTCTTTGGAGAAATGTCTATTCAAATCCTTTGCACATTTAAGTTGTCTTCTGATTTTTTATCTATTTTTAAAAATTTATTCTTTAATTGGAGGAAAATTGCTTTACAATGTTGTGTTGGTTTCTGCCATACAACCATATAATTCAGCCATAATTATACATATATCACCTCCCTCCTTATTGAGTTTTAATAGTTCTTTATATAAAAGTCCTTTGTTATATGTAGGTTTGCATGTATTTTCTCTCAAGAAAATGAAAAGCATGTTGTCTTTTCACTTTCTTGAAGCTATTGTTATTAAATATACATTTACAAGTTCACATATGATAAAGAACACAGACTGCAGAGGAGAAGATGAGATCTAAAAACCAGCTGAGAGATGCTCTTAGGTACACTACCCTTCTCTACTGTGCTACTTTGAAATTAAATCCAAAGCAGATTAAGCCTCTACTCTGTTCCAGGCATTGTAAGGAATAAACTCTGGACTCTATCCTCAAAGAGCTTACTAACTTAGAGGGAAGAGAAGATGCAAACTTGTGGAAACTTAAATAATTATACCATGTTTAAATAGCAGTTCAAGACCACAATAGAAAAGATGCCACAAGGCACTGTGTGATTAATTGCCAAATGAATTGCATGGAAAATAATTGCTATGGGAACTCAAAGGAGAGAGAGAGCACTTGGGGCTGCAGTGGTCAGGGAAAGCTTTAAGGAGGAGGGGTGTAAGCGCTCTATAATTAACTGCAGCCATGCCTGTGTAATACTAAACAAAGACTTGGGGAGAAAAAAAATATTGACTCTGTTTGAAGGGAGGCATCTTAATGATTAAACTGATACCATCATTTAATTTCAACCTCAGCAAAATTCTCCACAATTTCACCTTCCCTATGAAGACTTACATGGCCTCTGTATAGTCCTGAGGTTGCCAATTAGCAATATAATAAGCTGCATCTGGCTCACAGATACATTTTGTTTGGTCCAATTTAAAAAAACTGTACAATTATCTGCAACAAGTTGTAATGGGCAAGTTTCACATAAAATATGGATTTCTGTTTGTCTGGAAAAATCAGAAGACTTGGCAACCCTGGGTTGGAGCATGTATGCTCTAGGAACATGGTTAATTTCACTCCTGTGTGCACCTGTGGACTTTTCAGTTAGAGATCTCCTAGATTCAGAGGACTTAGACCAAAAATGCTATCTTAAGAGTGCATCTGCTTTTTGTTCCCTGCCTTTGGGCATGTATAGTACCATTACCCTTAATTTACAGAATGTCAATGAAAACCCCATAGAGGTTGAGACTTGCTCAAGGTCACAGAACCATTAAGTGAAAGAGGGAGAACTATAACCCACATTTTGTGCTCTTTGGATGTTCAGCTCATAGATGTTTTCAATGTTCTTTCAACGACATATTTTTTTCCAGTCTATATGCCTATTGCTTAGTTGCAGTCTTCTGGGACTTTCTGATCACTAGTTTGTTCTGTTGGACAGTTTTTAATATGATAAATGTTTCTCTTAAACTACACTGTGACATCGAAGAGTGCAAGGGGCCCACATTATATTCTATGAGAGCATGGTACAGGTGCTTCACATTGTGCTTAGTCGCTCAGTTGTGACTCTTTGTGACCCCATGGACTGCAGCCCACCAGGCTCTTCTGTCCATGGGGATTCTCCAGGCAAGAATACTGGAGTGGGTTGCCATGCCCTCCTCTGGGGGATCTTCCCAACCTAGGGATTGAACCCAGGTCTCCTGCATTGCAGGTGGATTCTTTACCATCTGAGCCACCAGGGAAGCCCATTTAACAGGCACTCAATAGATATTTGTCCCTTATGTCTCCAGCATTGGCAGGTGTGTTCTTTACCACTAGTGCCATCATGGCTCAGTGGTAAAGAATCCTCCTGCCAGTGCAGGAGACACTAGAGACACGGGTTTGATCCCTGGGTCGGGAAGATCCCCTGGAGAAGGAAATGACAACCCAATCCAGTATTCTTGCCTGAGAAATCCCATGGACAGAGGAGCCATGGCATCACAAAGAGTCGGACGCAAATTTGAGAAACAACAACAAGATATTTGTCAGTTTACTGATCAATAGGATTGTGAAGAATTCACTGTGTAACCTTGCTTCAAAACTTGGGTGTGTTAAAATATGCTTATTGTTGAGAGACAAATATGTCTGTTACCTTTAAGAAGTTTCAGCTTTGTGATGACTTGGTGGGGCAAGCTGCTTGCCATGGATAGGCTGTTCGGGGTAACTGTTTCATATTTCATGCAAAACTTTTCATCCTAAACTGAATATATTTAATATTGAAGGAAGGAATGAGTAACTTGTTTGTCAAAGGAACTAATTTTTTTTATCAGGGGGAGGGGTAGGGAGGGGACTTTATGTAGGCACATGTCCCTGGCATGTACCTTACTTTGTCTTGGCTGTTTTCTGAGTGACAAGAGGAAAAATGAAATAATAGCAGATGTAGGGAAATGGCTTACAGCCTTGCCTTAGAAGATCAGTGGGTCTCAGAATCCCCTGGAGGGCTTGTTAAAACACAGATCATTGAGCCTGCCCCAGAGTTTCTGATCCAATAGTTCTGAAGTGAGTGGGGCCCAAGAATATGCATTTCTGACAAGTTCCCAGGTGATGGTGATGCCACTGACCCGGGGGCCCACATTTTAAGAACCATTGCCTTAAATTAATAAGGTAGTTGTCTCAAGAGAGCAGCTAACTAGAAAAACCTGAGTAACAGAAACCAGAAGGAAAAAACAGACCATGGGTAAAACATGTGATGGATGCAGTGGGAAGAGTGTGAACTGGCCAGGAAATCAGAAGGTCTGGCTTCCAGTACCAGCAATACTTTCTTAAGCAGTGTCCAAACATAGTAAGTACAATTTCATTTACACGTTCCTGATTTATTTTACAAGTGTTTTTCAAATTACACACTATGGAGCCCTACAAGATGTTAATTGGCATTCAGTGGGATAAAAAAGATCCATAGTCAAATAAGGTTGGAAATTTTTGAGTAAAATAAAATTGAACAGAATTCTTTACTCCAAGTCCTCTCAGAGACTTTCAAATGCTAAGCTGCACTGCAGATCTCCAAGGGAAGATAAAATATGCAGGATCTCTCAAACTTCACAAACTAAGGATCCTTTACTAATGCCTGGTGTTTTTCTGTAGACTATAGCTTGAGAAACATTCATTGGTTTACATCCAAATGCCAAAACATCTTATCAACAAATGAAGCTGCTTGTAACAATGAACACAGCATTAGAGTAGGAGTCAAAATGTCTGGGATTTTGTCCTGTTTCTGCCACTTCACTCTGCCACAAGTTGACTTGTTCCCACGATGATGGGTGTGACTGAAATTTATCATTCCCTTGCAAATGGGGGCAGCCAGTGGCCCCAGCCAGAACAGACACGCACACACACACACACACACACACACACACACACACATGCACACACATTTTTTAATCTAGAATTCAACATGCCCTCAAGAATATTCAATCTTCAAAGCCAGAAGGGTAAGAAGCCTTATGCTGAGAGTTTGATAGGAAGGAAGGAAAGAAAAGACAGGCCATTGCAGGCCATGATTCCAACTGGAATGAACAGGCTGAGAAATGTAGGCACATCCTGTGTTTATTTGATTCCTGGCTCTTAGGGAAAGTTTTATTTCACCAAGGACACTGAGTCAGCTTGTTTGTTTACCATAGAGCATTGGAAGTGTGTCTGTCCCCCAGTTAATCATTCCTTGTTGTGTTTTATTCCCACTTGAACAAAACACAAACTTGACCCAATGGAGAAACACTGCAAGTTGGATGCGGCAGGATACTGCATTTTTACATTGATATATCTATATCTATATATCTATATCTATACCTATATAAATTATGTGCCCACATTAAACAATAATTTGAAAAGAAAATGATAGGATTTAAGATTCAACCAATGTGTGCTGCGTGCTCAGTCATGTCCGACTCTTTGAGACCCCATGGACTGTAGCCCGAGAGGCTCCTCTGTCCATGGGCTTATCCAGGCAAGAATACTGGAGTGGGTTGCCATTTCCTTCTCCAGGGGATCTTCCTGACCCAGGGATGGAAATGGCATCTCTTGCACCTCCTGCATTGGCAGGCAGATTCTTTACCACTAGCACCACCTGGGAAGCCCACAAGATTCCATTAATGCTTACTGAATTTCTACAAGGTACATAAATATAGGCAAAACGGGGTCCCTTATACAACTCTGTGAAAACCTAAAAAAAAAACGGTCAATTCAGGTTAAAAATAGAATGTTTATAAGTTTTCTGTTGCATTTTTATTTCAAAGTGCAAATAATATTTAATAGCATAAAATATATATTCTAATATAAAATGACCTATTTGATTGCATAGAAGAATGACAAAAAAACATCAGCACTCCTTTTAACTAAAGTATTTGAAATACTGACCACCCTGTCCCCTGGGTCTCCCTACTCCTCTTTACCTGCCACTCATCCAGAGATGGGCCCCCAACTCAGCCCTCTCATCTCTCCAGGGGATTCCACCTGCATGAAGATCTCCCAGCCCTGTAGACCAGCCCCACCCAACTCCCAACCCCAGTCCGACTTGCGCGGGCAGCAGGCATGGTCCCCAGCAGCAGGGCTGTCAGGACCAGCGCTTCTCAGGTCTCCAGGATGGATCCACTGGTTCCGCCGGCCGTGTAGGGGCGGCAGCCGCCTCTCCTAGGCTGCTCAGAAAGCCCATACCCCAAGGGAAGATGATGAGATTCCTTAGCAGACCTAGCCGGCCCTGGCCAGGCCCCTCAGACTCCAGGCCTCTGGCTTCAGCCTTCCAGCCTCAGCTCGCTATAAAGTGCCTTCTTTGTCTCCCTTTGCACCCCAGGCCCCAAAGACCCAGACCTGGGTTGGGAGATAGACCCTGCTGGTGAAAGACTCGTCACTGCTCAGCTCTCAGGCGTGCCAGCCAGGTACGGCTGAGCTCCTGCAGGCCTCTGCCCACCGTGGGCCCGGTGCCCACTGCCCCAGGCCTGTGGGTCCCCCCTGGGGTGCTGCCTGCCTGTCTCTCCCAGGAGCCTCAACCCCTGTTCCCCTCACTGCCTGGGCGGTCCGTGCTGACTGAGGCAGCCCAGCCAGTGCCACCCACTCCTGTTCCATCGCCCCCGGGCCCTCGTGGCTCCACCTCACCTTCACCCTCCGACTGAGCATGTTCTACTAACCCAGGTAGGTGGCGGGTAGAGGCGCCTAACTTCAGTTGCTTCCAAGGGCAGAACACTAACTCCACCACGGTGGGCCTGCCACACTCACCCTAATAAAAGCAGTTCCAACCTTAAGTAAATAAATAAATAAAATATTTGAGAAGTAACAACTCAGAAGTAGCTTATATATATTTTCTCTTGAAACTAAATCTCCTTGTATCTTGCAACTGGGTGAACTGAACATGCCCAAAATGTCTCAGGAGACTCCCTACTGTTGTATACCCACTAAAGCATAGGGCTGAAAAGATAGTACAGGCTACCATACAGCACAATAGAGATGTCTCTGTTGAGTTCTTGGATAATTGTCTAGATGCTGGAGGGGTTGAGCTGTATGGACTAAATTGGCCACTCTAACCTAGCAGTCAAACTACCTTATCAGTCAAGGCAAGAATGCGAACTTGGTTTTTTATCTAGATTTTGACCTTTATTCAAGATAGAAGCTTCATAAGTCTCTCTTATAAATCCTTTTTATGGGCATCTCTTTCCCATGGCTGTTGAAAGTTATTTACTCTTGAGCCAGCCTCAGTGGTGAACAGCAGATGGCCGCCACTCTCCTCTCTCCACATTTGTCAACTGGAACTGAGTTATTCTGAGTAGTTTCAACTTCAAAATAAGATTGGTTCACTCTCAAATGGGAAGTGCAGAGAATCCCCATGAAGCTCTTTCCCTTCCCCTCTTGCCTTCTATAATCTTAAGTTACTTTCTATTGATCTGCAGTTGTAAAATGTGTGCTGAAAGCTTTGCTCTTCTGGGCTACTTTTCACTGTTTCTGCCGAGCTTTTCTGGGTTTGTTTTTGTAGAATGAAATCCCGTTGTTTGATTTTCCACACATTCACACTGAGGCTGTAAATGTCCTCTAACTCAATTCAGAGATACAATTGAATAGTGTAAGTGCCCATGTGACTGCCTCATGGGCCCTGGTCTGCTGAATTCATGGGCAAGTCATTGTTTCCCCCAACCACCATGTTCAGGGACACTCTCTCAGTCTATGGCAAACATGGGTTAATCAGCACTGACTTAGACTCAATACTTTTCTGATAAGTGGTGTAATACTGATGATTTCTCCTCCACCTTTGATGTTTTGTGTTATTCTAGCCACATTTTCCTACATCATTATGGCAGCTTGGGCTCCAACTCCATGGCAGTGGCAGAACCATTTTAGGAATGTCTTCTGCCACATTTTCTCCTTTGTCCTGCCTCTTTTTCAACTTCTCATTGTTTCCATATATTCTTTCGTAACAGAGGCATCCAAGTTGCTTAGTGAGAAGCCATCTATATACACAAAGCCATAACATGTGAATGGAAAGAAAATACTCTGAACCCTCTCAGGCCAAACACCCAGATGTTGGCAAGTAGTATATGGACCAAACAGACTAGTCATTGAACCATATCACCTCCTCCATTTTTATTCATCCATATCTGTTGACATCATTCGTACCCAGCCAGTTTTTACCCGTGATTTTTGTCAGAGACTAAAAAAAAATATGGAAAACATTATGCTTCTCCTCTGATGAACAATTATCAGTGAACTCTCTGTTCAGAAGAGCAACAGATAATGTTTCACTTAGAAAGACCAATAATACTGAATTAAGATGAAATTCCCATGGGAGTATGTTTTTACATTCTTGTGGATCACAGATGAGTTTATTATGATCCATATTAGTAGGAAATAATGACAAATGACAAATGAATTAATATTGATTATTCATTTAAAATAACATGTCTAAAAATGTACAGCATCACATTAAATATCAGGCAGTTATTCATCTACTAACTCTGAATGTGAGTGGAAGGAAATGAGGTCTAAAACCTGAAACTGTAGTGGAAGGTTTAAGTGTTCAGCTTCTTACAAATGTTTTAATCTGTTTTTGATTGGAAATATATAGTCAGATCACTTTGCTTGGAGTAGACAGAAGGTACCTGCGAGTTGTAGCAAAGTGACCTGATTGATGTACCCTCAGAGAGACTGGGAGGGGCCTGAGAACCCTGGTACCTTAAAAATATAGTCTCCTATGTTTTCTATGAAATTAAAAAGGCTGGGAAACAATGAGGAGGATCAGTCAAAAAGATTTGATGTGATTGTGTACATGAGTGTGTGTGTGAGCTGGGGTGCGGGTTGTTGGTGCCTTAGAGAGCGCAGGCCTTGGTCTACCTTCTTCAACTTCTTTATGGGGGCCTGTGTTCACAGGAAACTTGCTTCCTGGATTAAGACCACATTTGTGCTATTTGCACATTGCCCCTCTATTTCTGGGCCTGCCTTTGACAAGAGACCACATCTTCCATGGAAACAAGGAGTCAATAGAGAACCTAAAAGCTTGGCTTGAAGTCCACTGCCTGGGTTCAAACAGTGGTACCATCACTCACTAGCTAGATCATCTTGGGCCAGTTAACTTCCTTGAACTTTGCTTCCTTGCCAATAAAAAGGGCTAGAACAGTACATACTTCATAGTTGTGATGAGGAATAAATGAATAAAGGCATGTAAAGTGCTTATCCCAGTGCTTGATCTAGTGCCTGATCTAGATTTCTGGGAGAAATATCAGTAACCTCAGATATGCAGATGACACCACCCTCATGGCAGAAAGTGAAGAAGAACTAAGGAGCCTCTTGATGAAAGTGAAAGAGGAGAGTGAAAAATTTGGCTTAAAAGCTCAACATTCAGAAAACTAAGATCATGGCATCCGGTCCCATCACTTCATGGCAAATAGACGGGGAAACAGTGGAAACAGTGGGAGACTTTATTTTTGGGGGCTCCAAAATCACTGCAGTTAGTGACTGCAGCCATGAAATTAAAAGACACTTACTCCTTGGAAGGAAAGTTATGACCAACCTAGACAGCATATTAGAAAGCAGAGACATCACTTTGCCAACAAAGGTCCATCTAGTTAAGGCTATGGTTTTTCCAGTAGTCATGTATAGATGTGAGAGTTGGACTATAAAGAAAGCTGAATGCCAAAGAACTGATGCTTTTGAACTGTGGTGTTGGAGAAGACTCTTGAGAGTCCCTTGGACTGCAAGAAGATCCAATCAGTCCATCCCTAAAGGAAATCAGTTCTGAATATTCATTGGAAGGACTGATGTTGAAGCTGAAACTCCAATCCTTTGGCCACCTGATGTAAAGAGCTGACTCATTGGAAAAGACCCTGATGCTGGGAAAGATTGAAGGCAGGAGGAAAAGGGGACAACAGAGGATGAGGTGGTTGGATGGCATCACCGACTCAATGGACATGAGTTTGGGTTAACTCCAGGAGTTGGTGATGGACAGGGAGGTCCGGCGTGCTGTGGGCCATGGGGTCACAAAGAGTCGGACACGATTGAGCAACTGAACTGAACTGAACTGTTCTGATCTAGAGCAGGCCCACAGTCACTGTTGGCTCTCATGACCAATGACTTTGCACTAGGTGTTTTATTTACACCCTCAAGTACCACAACTAGTTGAGGCAGATACTACCAGTCTTTATTTCCATCTTGCAGGTGAGGAGGCTGAAGCTAAGTGAGATAAAGTCCCCCTGCCCCAAGGCCCCACCACTAGGAAGAACAGAAACCAGGCTTCAAGCCCCTCACTCCCTGATTCCCAAGCCCGTGGTCTCCCACGATGATCCCTACACCCACACTTCTAAATTTCCTTTGCCTCATTAAAAGCACCAGCCGAGGACAAAAGACCCACCCCACTCCACATCTCAAGTTTCATAGTTAAATAGAAAATGGTAGAAGATTTTGAAATGTGCAAAGGAAATGACCTGGTAGCCTCTCGGTGCAATCTAGAGGCTTTGGGGATTGTGGTAGGTCCAGTGCCCTCACGGAATACAAGAGATTATTGCTACAATATTGACCAAGTTTTTTCCTGTTTAACGTTCATTGTAAATTCATTTTAGCATTTCTTCCCTGACTATAAATTGTGTTGAGTTCTCGCACCAGTTGTGATGTCTTTCTGATTTCTTCATGAATGACTTAAACCAAACCTTAACCCATGTGTGTATTTAAACAAACATACAGGGAATTCCCCAGTGGTCCAGTGGTTATGACTGTCTGCTTTCACTGCTGAGAGCCAGCATTTGACTCCTGGTTGGGGAACTAAGATCCCACAAGCTGCGTGGTGGCTAAAATAATAATAATAATAATCAATACAAACAAACCAGGCCAAGTCACATGCTCTTGATAAGGGATTTCTTCTTCTAAGAATCATCCCTATTTTCTGCTCATACCACCGATTGGCCCTACCCTGGCCTAGAGGGTTTACCACAAAGCTACCCCTTGGATACAGTGGGAGTCCAAGGTAAAGAATGCTGGTGGGAGGATGGGGAGACCGCAGGCCCTAGCTCTTGCATGTGAGTTGGACCACAGTGGGTGATACACTTAAGCTCTCCAAAGCTTGGTGCCTCTTCGTAATGGAAAGTGGGAATCTGCAAACGTAGGATCAAGGTTGTCCCTGGACGTTTTGCTTGGCCTTACAGGGGAGAGTGGGCCAATTCCCTCGTACGTCCATCAGCCATATGGCAGAGCAGCTGGGGGCCTGCGTGTGATTTCATTCAGCTGGCGGGGGCCCACTATCCCAGCTCATAGTCCTAGATGCCGAGTTATTGGCTGGGGTTTCTGGACCTGGAACATTGCAGGACCAAAGAGCCTGCTCAGTCAGGTTGCACTTCCTAGCAAACTACTGGGATCTGGGCAAGTATGTGTCTGGAAAGCAGGGAATGTGTCGGATTGCTTCAGGAATGCTTTATTGGAATTATCTGAAACCTCTGGTGTGAGCTCAGAACTGGGTTTCCCTTCTTGGGTGATCCTGTAAAATCCCAGTGCCTCTCAGCTAAAGGTTTTCCACCTCACTGGGGGGCCTCTGATTCTCCCTTGGTGAAAAACGAGTACAGGTGTTTTTGCCTCATGCCCGACGCTCAAAGGGGAGCCCTGAGCTCTGATGATCAGGCTATGACTCAGAGATACTTCAACTCCTGTCCCTACTCCCCACCACACATTCCGCTCAGGCAGAGAATAAACTCTTTATCTCCTCTCCCTCATCAAGAGCATGCCTGGTTAGGGAGAGCTTACCTTGTACCTGAACCATGTAACACTTTTCTTCCACTAACCGTCACACGACCCTATGGAGGAGGTGACATTTGTCATGATTTTACAGAAGAGGCGATGGGGAAAGCTCCAAGCATTGAGGTGATGATGCTCAAAGTCACATTGGTAGTCAGTTTGTGGAGTCCGGATTCAAATTCAGGTCTGTCCTAACATTTGAAATGCCCATTGCCTCATGTGATATTCAATGACAACAATCCTGGCAAGTGTGAAGGGAGAGGGACAGGCAAGGGAGAGGGAAAAGGCAATTTGCTTGAGACTCCCAAGTGTCCCATGGAAGCTCCAGATACTCCTTGGAAATAGGATTGGTGGGGACTTGTGAGTTGCACAGGGCACTGAAAGGCGCCCACCCCACTTGCATTGGTCCTCCATAGCCATTGGCTATGGCAGCACAGGTTCCACAAAAGAGAGCTCCAGTGCCTTTTAGGGATCATGGAAGATCATCAAAAAGCACCCTTGCTTTCAAGTCAAAAAGGCATCAGAGGCATCAAGACATAAGAGTCAGTTTAGAAAGAAGCCTAGATAGATGAGTGGAACATTTGTCACTTTTTCTGGTCCACCTATATTGTAAAGGCCTTTTCCTCTTTTGGGACCCCTGGACCTGGTCTTTTTGTGCCTCTTGTATCTACCCCTGCTTATTCAAGAACACAGGGCCTGGTAGCCAGTATTACTCTACTTGCTACATTTAACTGCTTGAAATAACAGGTCAAACTCAGATCTGACTCTAAAACACATGCTTTAAAAATTATTATGACAATTTTTCAATGCAGACAGAAGTAGAATCGTATAACTACTACTATATAACAAAATAGGTAAACACAAGGACCTACCTAGCAATACACAGGGAAACTATATACATTATCTTTATCCTATAAATTGATAAAGAATCTGAAAAAGAATGTATGTATGATAATTGAATCACTTTGCTGTACACCTGCAACTATCACACTATTATTGTAAATATACTCTTTGTTATTGTTGTTTAGTCACTCAGTCGTGTCCAACTCTTTGTGACCCCATGGACTGTAGCCCGCCAGGCTCCTCTGTCTATGGGATTCTCCAGGCAAGAATACTGGAGTGGGTTGCCATTTCCTTCTCCAGGGGATCTTCCCAACCCAGTACTGAAATCTTCTTAGCGTCCCCTGCACTGTATGTGATTTCTTCTACTGCTGATTACCTGGGATGCTACTTTAATTAAAAAAAAATTGGGAGAAAGAAAAAAAAAAATAGAAATAGTGTAAAATCCCTGTGTACCCATTACCAGATTTGATAGCTATCAAGATTATTTTTCATATTAGCTTTTTTGTCTCTTTCTTTTTCTCTTTCTTTAAGGCCTTGCCTAATAATTGGAAGGAAATCATCTCCTCACTCTCTCCAGTGTTATATCATTACCTCTACATACTTCATGACACATATAAAAAAATTAGGTATATTTTCATATCCAATGACAATATTACCATTGCCCCCTGCCCAAACTAACAAATTTAAAACCATGCTCTTGAGCACTTACAGGACTAGCTTCTCCATTCTGCTTCCAGCCCCCAGCAGGAAGCATTTCTCAGGCATCTGCTCTTTCCTACTTGAAGCTGGAATTACAGTTTGATGTTAATGGGTATCAAAGTTTGTCCTCTTAGGTAAGCAGGGTGCCTAACTGCCTCTCAATCTATTTTTCTCCAAGGTCACACATCAAGTAGTAGCTGATGAATGAGACTCAACACTGGCAGCTGGGGTCCCTATTAACCCCAAACACAGTTTGCAATGAGATGAAGCAAAGGGATCTCAGTCCTGAGACATCCTGCATGTTTCTAGATGCTGTTGAAATCCTGCCACTTAGCTCAGCAAGTCCTTGTCTGGACAGTTTTGATCATGACCATTTTCTGGACTGCCTGATGAGGGGCTCTATGGGGCTCCTAGGCTGTTCTCCTTCATCTGATTGATGTGTCCGCTGCCTGCACAGGCTGCCACAACCTGAACTTCTCTCTTCTTTCCCTTTCTAGAGCAGACTTCAGGCAAGGTAGGCGGAGTGCTCATCTTTCTTCTCTTTCTAGCTTGGCTTCTCTCTGCCAGAGCAGAGGACTCAGAGCACCACAGGTCAAGACAGGACAAATATAAAAGCAGTAAACAAGCTCCACTGCTATTACCTGTTCTTGCTTCTTTCTTTTCAGAGACTTTACTTAGGTGACCCACTCTCCTGAGCTTAGACCTCCATTCTAATTCCTCAAACTCATCCACTACACCCTGTAATCTCCCACCTACAGATTTCAATAAGTCTCTCAAACATTGCATTACAAAAAATGAAAATTGGACTAAGTGCCAGAGCAAGAATTCTGGCTCTGGGCTGGTGGAGGGTTGAGTCAGAATCTGGTCCACTGGGACAACAGAATGAATCACTGAGTATTTAAGGGAGAAGGGAATACAGTGCAGGGAATGGTTACCCAGCTGATGAGAAAGCTTCAATTGCCAAGCCACGGACAATGAGGCCTTACCCCAAGATAGCCACAGCAAAAGCTCCTACAACTAGAAGTGAGGGGGCTAGGTTGCTCGTGAACTGGAGCCATCGAAATAGGACACAGTCACTGTGGGGGACATCACATGAAGCAGAGAGGGAAGGAAAGAATTAGCCCAGCTTCTCTCTACGCCACCTGCTTACCAATCCCTACCCGGTGCCTTCCATTTGCCAAACCCACCATAACCTGGAAACAGCCTGCAGGGGTCCACTCTTCCCCTCCCCTCTGTCCCTCACCTGCACAATATCAGCAAAAAGGGAAAAAAGGAAGGGATGGATTGTGGCAAAACAGGCCTGGGAACAGCAAGAAACTACTGATTGGTTATATACTCCTCCTTCCGCCCCCCCTCCACCTCAACGTATTTGGATCTAACAGGGACCTAATCCTGAAAAAGTGCTTTGTACCCGAAAGCAACAAGAAAGAGAATTATTGTAAGTAGGAGGGTGGGAGTGGAAGCTTGAACCTGCATCCTTGACTAGCTACCCGCAATGTCTAATCCAGTTATTCTAACCCGGTCTCTTATTTTTAGCCTCCCCCTGCCCGTACCCTTATGCCCTCCTTCCCAGCTCCCTCCTCCACACACACACACTCCAGGAGTCAACAAAGATAGGCCACTTTTGCTTTCTTGGCAACGAGTGACAAACATTATTAGATCCCAGGACCATGTAAAAAACCAACCTTCTTGCCTGCAGGGCTTTGGCTTGGCAGCACGGCTCTGAATTACAATGCTGTCAGGCTGGCGAACCTGCTGGCATCACAGTCCAGAAAACATCCTCCTGATTCTCCAGGTGTTCAGCAAGTTTCAAAGGTGTAGTGAATGGAATGCCTGGGAGGGGCATAAAGAAAAGCCGATCTAATGCTTTTCTACCCTCTTTATTTTTATTTATTAATTTATTTATTTTTAGTGAGGCTGATTTACTTACAATATTGTAGTAGGGTTTTGGCCATACATATCTCCATTTCATCTCACAGTCTCTCAGGTAATTGCCCTTCATGCCTATTTGTTTTTTGTAGAAAAAAAAATTTAAAGACTTTGGAATAATTCCCTAGATTTACACACTAGTTGCACAGGATAACCCAGTTTCCCCTGATGTTAACACCTTACATAAGCATCTCATGTCTGTTTTTTACAACATGAGAAAAGGTGGCTCAGTGAGGCTAATGATTTGCCCAAGGTCACAGAGCAAAGACACAGCAGAAAAAAACAACATAAATCCAGTCGCTCTTATTGCCTTACACCTTTGGGTTGAATTATTTGTTTCCATCTCATAGTGGGAAGTCACTCCTGATCCTGGAGCCCTTCACTTCAAACTTGGAGTTGACTGCCAACTTTAATCAGAAAGCTCTCTTCCATCAGAGCCACAGGAATGGTAGCACTAAAACGTATGTCTGAGCCATTGAATGCAAGGGAAGCAAATAAAAAACTTCATTCACTTGCCAACTTTAATTGAGCAGTAAGGCATTTGGATCCAGCATTGAGAATGATTCTGTGTGCTCCTCAGGAACCAGTGCTGTGATTGATTATTGATGCCTGTCTTAATGTTGATTAGAGACTGGAGGAAGTCATGTGAATGCACTACCACCCTTCTCAGCAATCTTCCTCATTTTAACAGAGTGTCTGAAGTCAAGAAGGATAACAGTGTCTTTGGCCTCAGTAGTGGTGCAGCTCAGACCAGAACCCAGAGAACCCAGGCTCCTGACATCGAGTCTCAGGTTCTTTCTGCCTTATAATGGATGCACATAACAATAATAATAACTACAACTTGATGATGTCAGCTCACTGCCAGGCCACAAAGCACCTTCCAATAACCATTCCTTACCATTCAATCCTCACAACAACCCAGTGAGGGTGGTAACTGCTGCTGCTAAGTCGCTTCAGTCGTGTCCGACTCTGTGCGACCCCATAGACCAGCAGCCCACCAGCTCCCTCCTCTGTCCACTAGAATTCTTCTAGGCAAGAGTACTGAGAAGCCATTTTCCTTTTTCCATGAGGTGGGTATAATTTATCTCCAATTACCTAGACTTGGGGAAGTTAAAAAAAACTTGCCTAAGGCCCACAAGCCAGCAAGTAACAAAAGCTGAAATTTTAAACAGAGACCAGTCTGGCTCCAAAAGTGTAAAACCTGGGTCCCACCTTCCTACAGACACAATGTTGCTTTGCCCACACAACCTACAACAGGTTAAATGACCCTGGTCACATGACTTGGTTAGCACTAAACTAGCTAAAAAAAAACCCCATCACTTTTGTTCTTACTAATTTTCCAAGACATTGCTTGAAGGCCATTAGCAGATGTACTGATTGTGTTTGGGCTTGTTTTCATGTTAGATTGTTAAAAATTGACATGTTAGGAGAGCTGACCTGAAAGTGACCGGGTTTCCCTTGCAAATAAATGATTAATATAACCGTGATTGGTGTGGCGAGACTGTATTACTGATTCTCTCACACGGGAGTCTTAGGAAAAACAACAGGTAAGACAATAAGTATCCAATGCTAGCATTACAGAACAATAATGTGGGGATGCCCATAGGATAACTCAGGGGGGTTCAAAGATAATTAACAGAGTGAGCTCTTGGAGTCCAAAGAGAATTTAAAAAACCGTTCCTTCTCTAAACCTGACTGGAGATTATATATAGCAAGGCAATAAATAGGAGAGGGGGAAAAATGTGGGTTCAATCAAGTGATTCGCTAAGACATTTTAAAGACAGATTGACAGGATCAAATTTCAAAGGGAAGACATTCAATCAACTGAACCATGTTTACAGCAAATCAACAGTGATTAGGGGATAGATGAACATGTGCGGTGGCCTACACACCCTTAGGCAGCTATGAATTACTACACACCCAAGTTTTAGGAGGATAGTGGAGAATTTCTTTCTCTACAGACATGGATACAAATAGAAAAATGCTTCTGTGAAACAGTATAATGTGCCACTGTATACATATCTTTACACCCAGATATTACTGTCAATGTCCAGCTAGATTTCAAATAGCATTGAAGTCTCCGTAAAGGCAAATGCATAAATTATCCACCTATAGTCCTTCATGCCCAAAATTATCTAAATATGAGAGTCCCTTCCTAGAAACCCCCCATCCATAACCTTTATTTTTATGGCCACAGGTCTGTTCCAAAATGTTTCAGTGCCATTGCACACTGGTTGCTATAAATCTTGAATATCCATCTGTCTTGCTAGAGATGTCACACACTGAGTCCTCTACCCCATGCTGACTCCCCTCCAGGTAATTTCTCAACTAATCCCTCACTGTTCGCGCCATCTAAACCTGCCCTGTTCTGTTACTCACATATGCTTTTCTCTTCCCTTGAAATTACTTTCTTTTCCTGTTCGCCAAACAATTGCCTACTTGTCCTTCCAAGTTTCAGCTCAGCTTTTCCTTCTTTGGAAGGTTTCCAGTACCCTCAGAGTCTCCCCCTGCCCTCCTGAATCTATGCACTTTTATAATGTGTTCCATAAAGTGGCTGGGGTATGTTGCCTCTTTGCCCACTAGAATGTGAGTCCCTTGAGAACAAGGACTGTTATTTTTGTTTTCATGTCTGACTCTCCAGGATAGAAGGAGAGGTTCAGGGCTTGCATGTTGAATGAATTAGTGAAAGTCCCAATTATCTTCAGAAGGTATTTCCAGGGCTTTCAAATTGGGTCTCCCTTTTCTGCCAAGAGGTGGTGAGAACTGGCCAGGTGGATTTGATACTTAATGAGTTTCTAAGTACCAGGCATTGTGCTGAACATTTTACATGCACGATCTCATGTCTGAAAGAGATGTTTTTAATGTCCATCTGTATTTTACAAATGTTGTTGTTGTTGTTCAGTCGCTAAGTCATGTCCCACTCTTTGCAACCCCATGGACTGCAGCATGCCATGCTTCCCTGTCCTTCACTATGAGGAAATGTAAATTCAGAGTAGTGACTTGCCCAGGGTCATGTTGCTGGGAAGTTGCAAAGCCATGATTTGAAAAGGAGATCAGTCCTGGGTGTTCATTGGAAGGACTGATGTTGAAGCTGAAACTCCAATACTTTGGCCACCTGATGCGAAGAGCTGACTCATTGGAAAAGACCCTGATGCTGGGAAAGATTGAGGGCAGGAGGAGAAAGGGACGACAGAGGATGAGTTGGTTGGATGGCATCACCGACTCAATGGGCATGGGTTTGGGTGGACTCCGGCAGTTGGTGATGGACAGGGAGGCCTGGCGTGCTGTGGTTCATGGGGTCGCAAAGAGTCGGACACGGCTGAGCGACTGAACTGAACTGTTGGTCTCCAGTGTATGGAGGGTGGGGCCACTTCTAGGTAATACGGTGATGGTGACATAAGTCAAGCTTGTCTTTGATGTCTTCAGGCTTGTAGGGTGTCTCAGGGACTCTGTGCCACAGTGTCACCCACCCCTGTAGCCACTACTATGGGGTCTACCAGGTAGCCCATCCCACTGGGAGCTTTGTCCTTTCCAACTCCTCTGAGACTTTGACATCTGGGCTGTGCTAAACTTTTCCAGAGCACATGTTTACATGTTAATGGTGCGCTCCCTGAATGCGATCTTTAACCCAGGAGCAAGCGGCCCCTGTGTAAGCTGTGGGGGGCCTCTGGTTATGGGGAGGGGGGTACAGGTTGTTCTGGGCATGTCTTTCAACAGACACGTGGGGGCCCCTCCCACATTCCCAAGGTGCTTGGTGCCTCCTTCGGAGGGCTGAGAGCTCTGGAGTCAGACCAACAAGTGTTTAAATCCGGTTCCATCGTTCCAGGATGAATTGTGTCATTTGTCACAAATTACTTAACCTCATTGAGCCTCCCATTCCTCTTTTGTCACATGGATCTCATAATACTCCTCATGTCCTGGGGAGGTTGTGAGGATGACATGAGACAACACAGCAACTGTGTGTAGTACAAAATGTTGTTGTTGTTGTTTAGTCGCTCAGTTGTGTCTGACTCTTTGTGACCCTATGGGCGACCCTATGGACTGTAGCCCGCTAGGCTCCTCTGTCCATGGGATTTTCCAGGCAAGAATACTGGAGTGGGTTGCCATTTGCTTCTCCAGGGGATCTTCCTGACCCAGGGATTGAACCCGCATCTACTGCACTGTAGGCAGTTCTTTAGCACCGAGCCACCAGGGAAGCCAGTAGTACAAAATAAGCACTTGAAAAATGGGAACTCTTTCCTGAAATCTGTTTCTACTGGCTCCCCCACCCCCACCCCTGCCATCTAGGTTTCCCTTCCCCCGTTGCTTCTTTCCTTGCCTCACCAACAGGTATCCTTTTGGAAACTCTTCCCTTCCTTTCCCAGTGCCTCCCTCTGGCACCCTCAACCTTTGGAACGACTAGCCGTCAGAGTTCCTGGGGCTGATCCTGTTTCTGGATATTCTCTCCTGCTGTCTGAGTGCACGAGCTGATTTGAATTCAGAAAGCAGAGTCCATTCCTGCGTGGAGTGTCACCACAGTCTATCTTACATTCAAATGGTGAAGGCTGACTTGATGGCCCCACATCGTTATCTGATGGATGTTGAGAAGTCCTCCCCCCTCCGACCCCAGAGACCTCCCTCTGGCCTGTGAGTAATGCCACTGTCTCTACCATCAGTGGATGATCCCTTTGAGTCCAACTGCCCTGGGTGGTCTGGAAGGGATGGCTGGGCCAGGCAGGGTTGTTTTGTGTATCTGAGTGCAGATTCCTTGATCAGAGACTTTCCTGTCAGGGGGAGGGGAGGAAAAGGTTAGAGGGAGCTGACTCCCCAGGAAGAGGAAAGCTAGGCAGGCAGGGGTGGGGTGTGGGGGTGTGGGAAATCAGCTGATGGAAGGCTGTGTCTCCGGCACAGTTTTGCCTAGGGTGGGCCCTGTGTGTTGCAACAGATGTGAACTTTGGAATCACCAAGGTTGGGAAGCCAGGCCTCAGAGGGAGTGGTTGGAGGCTGAGCTCATCCTGAAATGATGTGGGCCTGGATTTCCAGAGGGCAGAGAGGAGGACCAGGGAGGAGGTCATACTTTGGGGGGTATCTAAAGACAGAAAGAGAATCTTGGTGTCTTTCAGCTCTACATGTAGGTGACACCTGTGGATAGGTGGGTCGTAGTAGAAAATGCCCCATGAAGGTTAGGGGTCTCCTTCTTCTGACTGCCAACAGGAGACTGAGCTGAAGGACTGCCCCCTTTCCTTTGGAAAGGAAACAGCTTCTGAAGGTGTAGCAGGGTTCACTGGGTGTTCCCCCTCAAGGGAGGTTACCCCCTAAGTGAAGGTGCTTGGCTGGTAGAGGGTAACTGAGTGTTCCTTAGCCCACAGAAGCAGGTGCTCCAGTGCCCCTCCCTGTAGGCTTTTCACTTTGTCTCTTGACATGCACCGCCATCTACCACAGCAGGTATGAACACAGCTTAAAAAGGAAGGTCAGAGATGTCCCCTCAACTCCCTTCAGTGGTTCTACCACACCCTGTGGACCCCACTGGAGGATGCTGATTCTGAAATTTTGTGGCCTTGCCTATAGGGACCAAGGGGCCAAGTATTTGATTTCATCATAACCATAACAAAAACTATTGGCTGACCATTTGGGATGCCTTACCAGGGGCTGCTTTATATATAGGCCCTGAATGTGGGCTTGGCCTGAGGGATAATGAGGTTTTCCCACTGCTTCACACACACACACAGAGTCAAGTTTTCCCACTGCTTCACACACACACACACACACACACACACACACACACACACACACAGAGTCAAGTTCCTCGAAAACATGTCCACAGTCCTGAGGCCACAGAGCACATTAGAGACACATGCTCTGCCTGCAGTCAGAAGTCCTCTGTCTTTCCCAAGTCCTGCTGCTAGACCCGACTCCGTGCACACAGATATGCATTCCCATATCCATCCTTCCCAAGCCCCAAAGCTCTGAAAACTGAGGGCCTTTTGTAAGTTTAAGGTAAAATTCATTTGGCAGCCAAACTGCACTGGCATGAGGCTATTTATAGTCTTTTTCTATCACACCCTGTGTGAATATTCATGTTTTTGCTCCTGAAATATCAATGTACTTGATTGCTGAACGCTGTCTCAGACCCCACTGGAAGTGATATATAATATTCTGCTATAGGCCCCCCCTCCGGCTTTCTTAAAATTCAAAGCATTCCAAATTCCTTCTATTATAGAACACATCCCACTGTCTTGTAATGATCTATTTAATGTCCCTGAACAACAACAACAGCAACATTGGCCTGTGAACTTCTCCAGGACCCAGCACCTGGTCCAACATGTGCTTGGGGCTCTACTAGTATTTTAGGACTAAAGAATAAATGGCCTTTAGTGTTGAAGGAGATGCATTGTTGGGAAGTTCTTTCTTACATCTAACCTAAAGTATCTCATGCTGCCATTCATGTACTGCATGCCATTGATAGCAAGGAAGAAACAGCTGGTCAACGCCTTCATCTTTTTTTTTTTTCCTCTTGGGACTAACTCGTCCTTCTAATCCTAATACCTTTCACCTTTTCCCCTAGATCCTCTTTTCCAATCCCTTAATCATCTTCACGGCTATCTTCCAAAGCCTTTACAGGTTTTTTCATTCTGAAATTGTGGCCTAGCGCTTAGGACCTGGCTGCAAAGAGCTCGGCCATTATACGTAATAGGTCTCTCGTTTCTATGGTGAACATTTCCAATCAGTTTCATTTGGCTGGTCTAAGAAGCTTTGCCTTTTCAAATACACTTACAGGGCAAACTCAAGGGGCCATGAATGATTTTCTCCCAAGTGTGCTGGTTGGTAAAAGGCAGGGAAAGCAGCACAATCTCACCAGAAGAAACTGTAATTACGGAAAGTTGAAAGTAACAGGTGACATATGTAATAGGAACCTGCATGCAAAAAGCACTGTTGATAATTACAGTGACCTCAACCTGCCATTTTTTACCTTGGGAGAACCAGCCTTGCTGGTAAGAGTGCCTTTTCTCTAACAAGGTTGCTGAAGGCCATTTCCTACCACTTATTTCCCACTAAATGCAGGGAGTGAGCCTGACTTGGGCCGGGGTGATTGCAAAATCACTGGCTTAAGTTAAACTCCTCACTAATTAAGCCTGTTAGATTTCCTGTAACTCACGATTTTTTCTTGGCAGAAGGAAAAACATTTGACTCAGAGGCAAAATGTATTGTATTAATAAGCAGGAAACAACAAAATACTACACATGGTAGCATTTTCAGAAGCAGATTCTGTCATCTGCACTCTGTTGGAACAGCCATTATGATCTCTCCTAATAACGCAAAGTGGGTTTTTTGGGGGAGGGGGTTAGTGATGGAAACTACATACTATGAGGGGAGATTCAGAGAGAAAATTTTTGCCAGTCAAATTAGAAAAATCTATTCAGGTGTGCCCGTTGCTGCTCCCAACTATGAGTCAGAGCCTTTTGTGGGGTTTTGCATTTTTTAGGAGGCGCTGATGGATTTTCATACAGGTCACTCTTTTTTAAAAGGTCACATTACAATGTGTCTATCCTTTCTCATGTTGTTATACCTCAGGGAAGGAAATGTAGGATGCCAAGTTGCAAAGGGAGATTGTAGAGAGGAATATTGAAATTGGATGACCGAGGGCTCTCCAACAGGGGCCTCACTGGGGGAAGGGAGCTCCTTCTGGGCCAGTAGGTGGCACCTTAAAAGCCAGATTAGCCTGGGGTGCGGGGAGAGGTGGGAGGGCGGTGGGGGGGAGGAGCTATCATGGGAATGCTGCTTCTACCTCCTCACGATCTTACCAGACCTGGCTGGCTCATCCCTGAGAATACTAGAGCTCCAGGGAGGAGAGGAGAACCTGCCTTCACTGTTAATACAAGTGGCTAGAATTTTTCTTCAGCGTTTCAAGATGTCTTGGGCCAATGCACGTGATAGCCATTTTCTCTCTTTTAATGATTATAGTAAGCTGCCTCTTTCAGGAACATTAACTATGATGGAGGCTTGATGCTGACTGCTTTATGTAAGATATCTCTTTTAATCCTCACAATAATCCTTCAAAGATGATACTGTTATTACCTGCAATTTCCACCGGGGAAAACTGGCTCAGAGAGGTTAGGCAACTTGGGCGAGGTCACACAGCCTGTAAAGCGGCACAGCCAGGACTTAAACCCAGATCTGCCGGACACCAGATCTAGTCCTGAAGCATGCAGTCTAAGTCTTTGTAAAGCCAAATAGCCACCTCAATAAGCTCAACTGTCTTTTTTCCCCCCACCAAATAGCAGAATATTTGGGTTGCTTGATTTTGTGAGAATGTAATTTACAGCAAATGGCTTCCATGATGGCTGAGTGGTAAAGAATCTGCCTGCCAAGCAGGAGACATGGGTTCGATCCCTGGGTCAGGAAGATCCCCTGGAGAAGGAAATGGCAACCCATTCCACTGTTCTTGTTTGGGAAATCCCATGGACTGGTGGGCTACAGTCTATGGAGTCAGAAAAGAGTCAGACACAACTTAGCAACTAAACAACAATGATTATAGCAACTGAAGGATGTTCACCTACTCTGAAAGACCTAGCTGACGGGCGTTCTATTGCTTTGTCAGGGACTGGTTCTCCCCATCTCACCACCACTCTCCAATTGGATAGCAACCATCAAGGGAAGGTTCTAGACTGATTCTTCTGCTTTCTATAGCCTGCACAGTGCCACACACATAGTATGTGCTCAATAAATATTGATCAATCAACGAATGTCTGGACATGCCCTTCAGTGGTTTCTGGGTTCTTCAAGATCCTTTGTTAATGCTAAGCAAACAGTTAGAACCTTTAAGATGTCTGTTGTCCTGATCTAACTGCTTGTACTGAGATGACTTTTTAGTATCATCTCTGCACAGGAGCTGAACGTTCTATTTGACACATGGATGATTGATTGTGTTTTTCCCTTTTCCTCCAAAACCTCTGGCACCGTGCAGACACGGATTAGGTGATTAACCATGCAGCCAACTTCGCCAGACACTGATTCAGACAAGAAAGTGGGTGCCGTATTTTAACGATAGTTCCTAATTAATCCCGCTCCCTAGTTCTGGTCTGCTCAATGACTCCTTCTCAGATAGTGTTTGTGAGATGAAACAGGATAGAAAAAAAAATACTTAAAAAGCATTCTTTTGGCCTGGGTGAAGAGAGCGCTGAAGATTTTCCCAGCTTACTACTTCTCAGCAAATGGAACTTCAAGCCAGATGCAGACCCATCCTTCTCAGCTTCATATAAACTTTCAACTTGGTCTGGAAGATAAAGTGGAAACATGCCGAATGGGAGAAGTAGAGTCAGCAGAAGCCAGTGTGCAGTGCCCTCCATGTGATTCCCAGAATAGGAACAATAACTATCATTTTCGGGTGGATTGCTGTGTGCCAGGCAGGCTACTAAACATCTTATAAGCATTCATTTCATTTCATCTCTCAAGGACACTGTGGAGGTAGGTACTATTATTATCGCCGTTTTTCCAAAGGAACAAACTGCCGCTCAGAGAGTCTAAGTGAAGCTCCTTAAGTCGCCCAGAGTGGGGATGGAGGGAAACTGGGAGCTGAGGGAGGGGGGGGCGAGGCTGATCTGCAGAGCTGAAGGGCAGCCATCTGCAAGTAGTGGCACCCCTGGCATGGCATAGGAGACCCTGCTGCGGGTGCTGAGTTCAGCAGGGGCACCTGAAAGGAGTGGGAGCAACAGGTTGTAATCCAGACAAGCAGTTGCCTTCGGTGGAAGCAAACTAGCTGAACTGATCAAGAGGGCGTGAGGCTTATGAGTCCCATCAGACAGTGGTAGCAAGGATTGGACTCCATTCCTTGGGGGCAAGGGTGAAGGGGATGAGGATTTGGGGAGAATCAGACAAAGCTCTAGTTCTATGAAACTGAGACACTTAGCCTGATGACTCGAAACTGAGCCAATACTGCCCCCTAGGGGACTTTGGGGGAAATGTGTGAGGTCATTTAGTGGACAAGAAATGGAGATGCTTCACGTCCGGCACCGCACAGGTGCCGAGCTGTGTGTGCTCAGTCGTGTCTGACTCTTTGCCACCCCATGGACTGTGGCCCGCCAGGCTCCTCTGTCCATGGGATTCTCCAGGCAAGAATACTGGAGTAGGTTGCCATGCCCTTCTCCAGGGGATCTTCCCAACCTAGGGATTGAACCCGTGTCTCTTGCATCTCCTGTCTGGACAGACGGATTCTTTACCCAGGACAGTCTTGCAAAATGAAGACTAGTCCAACGTCCTATATGATTTTCGAATGTTCTGTTGTACTTCCGTGGAGGTGGAAACTCTTCTTATAATGATCAGAACGTGTACTGTAAATATTTTACATATATGCACAAAAAGTTTGGCTTTCCCACCTCCACACACAGTTTTAATGAATCTTGTGTAAAGAGAGGGAAGATGGAACTTTGTTTTCTTCTCCCAGAGGTTTATCCACAGTCGTTCACCATTTCAAAAATCACGTGGTAACAGTAGTGATGTTACTTTTGGAATCAGAGTTTGGAATTAGAGTCGTCTGTGCAACATCCCATATCAGTTTGTGCCTGTAGCTGTTGCGTTTCGTGGGGCTTCTCAATGAAGGCGCAAGTCTCTGCCTACTTCATTTAGTCTTTCAGTGTCATCCTATGTAAGTATTTACATATTTACTTAAATACATTGTAGTTGATTATGGATTACATTCATTTCCTCTTTGTGTGGCAGGACACTTCTTGATCTTTTGGAACTTATGTGTGTATGCAGGTTATTATATCTATGATTTTAATTTCAGGATAATAAAAGGGTATGATGGGCTTCCCCAGTGGCTCAGCAGGTTCCTGCCTGCAACACAGGAGACACGGGTTCGATCCCTGGGATGGGAAGACCCCCTGGAGAAGGGCATGGCAACCTACTCCAGTATTCTTGCCGGGAAAATCCCATGGACAGAGGAGCCTCACAGACTACAGTCCATGGGGTCGCAAAGAGTCGACACAACTGAAAAAGTGAGCACACCACAAAGGGGTACAACAGGAGACATTTATGATAAAAAGAGAAGTTTCGATTCTGATAAGATTGATATTTACCGTGCTAGCCTCTTGGCTTCCCAGGGGCCAAGACCATGTCTGTTTTGCTTTGATTTGGCCTAATTAACCCAGTGCTAGGTCAGAGTAGGTGCTTAGTATATAATGGGTAAGTGAAGAAGGAATAATAAATGTGGACTCAAGCCTAGAGCCAGAGAGTCAGGGATCTAGGGCAACAGAGTTGGGGGATAATAGTGGCAGTAGATGGGGACTCTTGATCACCAAAAGAAGGCAGGGTGTCCGCTATGAAAGGAGGACCCTAATTCAGAGCTTTCCCCAAAGCTAGAGTGGCCTGATGTCAAGGAGCAGTGCTTCTTTTCATTTTATTTATTAATTTATTTTTGGCTGTGCTGGGTCTTCATTGCTATATGAGCTTTTCTCTAGTTGTGGAGACTGGGGGCTACTCTCTAGTTGCAGTGCACTGGCTTCTCACTGTGGTGGCTTTTCTTGTTGCTGAACACCGGCTCTAGGAGCATGGGCTTCAGTACTTTTGGCTCCTGGGCTCGAGAGCACAGGCTCAGCAGTTGTGGTGAAGGCAAGGCCTGGTGCTTCTTACAGGTCTCTGGGCCGGAATCATGCTTGGGTCCAGGGACTGGGCTCAGATGGTCCCAGCGGTAGAAAGAGAAGTGTTTATGCCCTTACTTCCGGTACCAACCTCAAAAGCCATAAGACCTCACCAACGAAAAGAAGGCTATTCCCTAACATGGCTGTACCTCTCTGCACTGTGTGGCCTGGGCTGAGGTGGAGAGGACTCCAGGGAATGTGAGCCTCAAGTGCGGTCCCTAAAATACATCTATGTCCTCGGTGGGGGTCTCAGGCTGCTTTGAACTTCAGGCAGATCTAGTTCCCCATTTTCCTGTTTTTGCTACTGTCGCTTTTCTCTCTCCTAGCCCCCTTCCCCAGCAATAAGGCGTGTACCTTTTTCCTCCTGGGTTCTGTGCCCAAAGTCTGGCCAGTGGGGAGTGGAATGCTTCAGGGCTCCCGATGAGCAGGTGTCCCTGACTCTGCATGGGAGGCGAAGGGGAGCATCCCTTTTAGAGATAAAATAAATACAGAAATGCTGAGGGAGGTATCAAACCAGCTAACGTCAGAGGTGGAAGTGGCCTTGAGGTTATCTGATTCACTGGATCAGAAACCTGCCTGTACAGCAGCGTCACCGGGAGTTCTGTTGACATACAGATAGAGTGACCCCTAACACTGAGATAATCTGATTCAGAATGTCTGAATTAGGGCTTGAAATCTGCACATCAGTAAGTATCACTGGTGATTCTGATGAGGAGCTTGGTGAGGGAGTCCACTCAGACTGATCTCATTTTGCTGGAAAGTACCCGAGTCCCAGAGAGGGGCAGTGACTTACCCCAGGTCACACAGCAAGTCATGGCAGAGTTGGAGCTAAAACTCGGGTTTCCTCCCACTGTGTTGGTGGTGGGAATATCTGGAGTCAGTGTGATGGGTTGGAGTGGTCCTTGGCATGGGAAGAACCACTTTAAATCTCACTGCAGAGGCCGGCTGCCCACACTGCCTGTAGGTGGGGGACAGACCCGAGGCCACCAGGTTGTTTTGCATTATTGCAAGCAGTAAATTAACTGCTGAGTTTTGGAGAGAAGCAACAAAATAACCATCAAGGTTAGTAGGACGATAAGAATGTGCTAATGTGTTTGGCTGTGTCTATCCACGGAAAGCAGAGAAAAATAATGGTGACAATTATCCACCTATTTTGTTCGAACACTTTGACCGAAAATCTCCTGGGAACTGAGGGAAAATATGATTTAAACAAAAAATATTGCCTCATGTAGCCAGAATGACATAACTCCCACTTCACATGTCTGTTTCCCTGGAGACCCCTTCCTGCATGCCTGCCTCCTCGGGGTGAGACCATGTGCACAGCCCGGGGAAATGTGGATGGTGAAGGAAAACCCTGTATAAGAGACACCCTGTGAAATGGAATATTAGGCCAAGTGCCGTGGAGGTGTGCTCCTTGTCCTTTGAAGATGGCCTTTTAGATTCTAGGGCTGTTCTAGCCAGGGCCTCAGAACAAACCCAAGAAGTCTCCAAACCACCAGCTTTGGCCCAATTTGAGGCAGCCCCCCTCAGAAAGCTCCCAGGACAGCAGCTGCTCTGTCAACAGCCGAATGGAAACAAAGCCAGATTTCTTTAGAATAGACACTTCCTATTTTGATTCTTAAAGTGGCAAATCTATCTATTCTCTGCCCCCAGTCCTCTGCAGCCCAAACTGCCTCATGTCAGGTAGCTAGCACAGATCAGCAGGTGTTTGCCTGTTGATAAGTTGCAGAGCCACTTCGGACCGCTGCTGCATGCCTATCTCTGAACCAGGGGGCAGGGGGCTTACTAGAAAGGGAAAGCGCCCATGGCAGCAGACAATGAATCCTGGCCCCGGTCAGGGAGGGCGGATCCAGTGCAGTGATCGATGGAGCTGTGGCAAGCTCCATCCCATATTGCTGCCATGGGAGTCAGCCACCCCTGGGACCTCACAGTCCTGCTCGATTCTGGCACTGCTAATTTGCTATGTGACCCTGAGCAAGGCTATTCCTTTCTGTGGACCTCGCTGGACCCTCCTGGGGAAGAGGACACACCGTTTAATCCATGGTGCCATTTACTATGACAAGTGGCCTGCCACTAGAAAAAAAATCAAGCTGAATTTCTGCCTCCCTCTTTATTTCTAAATAGATCGCAGCTTAGTCAAAGATGTCGATTTTCAAAAGAGAAACCGTTGAAAGATTGGAAGAAAGCATAGGAAAATTAAAAAAAATATGGAGGTGGGAAGTCTTTGCAAAGTAACAAAAAATCCCTAGGAGCTATAAAGAAAAAGAACGACAGATTTGCCTGGAAAAAAAAAATTTGAACACCTTTGCTATGGCAAAAGATATCTCATGCAAAGTTGAAAGACAAAGGACAAACCAGGATAAAGTCAAAGGCAGACAAGGGAGCTTCTATAGATCAATGAGAACATGATGAACAGTTCACTAAAAATATAGTCAAGGAATAATGAACAGGCAATCCACAGAGGAAACACAAATGGTTTATGTCATATAAAAAGGTTCACAACCTCAGTAATAATTAAGTAATAATAATGCAAATTACAACAGTGTTGAGAGAGCTGAAATGTGTTTCTCACCTTTCAGACTGGCAGAAATTTAAAAGGTTGCTAAAATCCAGCATTTGTGGGGCTATGGTGAAATGGGCACATGTATTCATTCTTGGTGTGCATCTAAATTAGCACAATTCCTGGGGAGCAGCTTGAAATATTGTTTGACCCAGCAAGGGTTCTTTTAGGAGTTTAGCTGTTTGAAATACTCCATGAATAAGGATCTTCATTTAAACATTATTTGTAAATAGTGAAAAAATTTGGAAATAACCTAAATGATGTCAGTGGAGGGCTGGCATCATAATTTATAATTTATAAATAATTTATAGCATGTCCAAATAGTGGCAGACTAAGCTTCATTATGCTAATGATTAAGAATTTGGGCTCTGTGGTCAGATCACCTAGGTCTGACTTCCTCCTCTAGCCCTTGTGAACTGTGTGACATTGCCCAAGTTCCTAAACTTCTCTGTGCCTCAATGGTCTCATCTATAGCATGGGAATGATAATAATAAAAACATTACCTCCTTCATAAAGTTGTGAGGAGTAAATGAGATAATCCCTATGGCTTATGAAATATTTAGTACCTGGCACAGAGCATTCAGTAATTACTACTTATTATTATCCCTACTACTACTGTAATGATGACAGTGACAATGTAGCCATAAATAAGGACAAGTGAGATCTTTATATACTGATATCCATAGCTAGATCTTTATATACAGATATAATTTATATATGATTGATGTCTCCAGTATAATATTGTGATAAAAGCAAGTTGCAGGAAAATCAGCATAATAGGATCTGATTTTCGTTAAGGATATTATTCGTTATTCATAGGAAAAAATCTGGAAGGATAGGCAGATTGTTAACAGTGGTTACCTCTGGGGAAAGGAATGGGGGAGGTGGATTTTCACTTCAGTAATGATTAGAATTGCCTGAAACAAGCATGTGTTACTTTTATAATAAACAAAAGATGTAAAGGGAAAAAAGCTTCATTTGGAAGTCTGAGGACAGTTAATCCCATCAAGCCTCACATCCCCCCTTTCTTGGCTGCAACCCAAACGTGAGTCTCCCTGCCCATCATCTCTCCTCTCCCGCACCATCCCCATTCCGCTCTGCGCTCCCGTTCCCCGTCACCCCTGAATCCTCCATCTCACTCCCACTGCCCTCTCCCACTCTTCTCTGTACCCTCTGGAAAGCCCACCCCACGGGAAACAATTTCCCCTTCACTCTAAATAAGCTCCGCAGAACACTGTTCTCTACCTCTGCGCCTGCAAGTGCTGAAACCTGAGTCTCCACGGAGGAGCTCACGGCTTTGCCTGCAGCGCCCTCTGGTGGACACTTCTCACACTCCTATACCACAGACACCCTAGGGCTGGGAGGTGGGGTCTGTGCTCTGGCTTCCCCTGTTTGCGTCCAGATCGTTACTCCTCCGCTTCAGCCAAGAACTCCTCCTTCTGAAGCCATCTGGCTACAGCACCCTCTTCTCTTTTCTCCTCTCCTCATCGACTCTTCTTTTTAGCCACCCATCCCCCTCACCCATTCAAGGAAGAGTTCGACATCTGGCTCACTGTCTTCTTCTCCACCCCAAGTCCTGACATCATCCTGGGTGAGTTGACATCCATGATCCATGTGCAGGACACACCTCCATTCTAGCCATACCATGCTTCATCCTTCATCATCCGTCAGAATTGCTCCATCTCAGAGCCCCCACCATCTACCTCCTGCCCACCGACCTCAAAGCTCATCCTTTGCCTCAAGAGGATCACCAGGTTCTTGAGTCACTTCACTCCCCCACCCCATTAGCCCTTCTGGCTTTCCTTCCTCCCCTCTCCATCCTTGAAAATGATGATGATGTTAAAAAAAATAATAATTGAATATGTATGTGACAGGCACATACTAGGCATCTTACATCATTTCAATAACCTCATGTAATTCTCACAGTAACTTTATGAGACAGGGACTGTTGTTATTTTTTTTTAATGAGGTGACTGGGGCTCAGAGAGGTTGAGTGACTTTCCCAAAGTCCCCCAGCTAGTTCAAGACAGAGATGAGATTTGAAGCCAGCTCTGTTTGCCTAACTCCTGGAATGTAGACTTCAGGATCTTGCCTATATCCTGAACTCCCTTGCCCTGTGTCTTTCTGACACATCCACTAGGCAAAAACCCAAGCCTGGATAAATTTAACTGACAGCCTCCTTCTCTGTGCTTACACCCAGATGGAGGAACACTGCTGGAGAAAATCCCATCACTTTGTTGATTGGTCCCACTCAAAACTCATAGTTTCCAACCTCAGCTGGGCCCTCGATTTGGCTAAACAATCCTCTAAGTAACTGTCCTGACAACGGCACTTTCAAACTTTCTCCACTGCCCTCTGGAGTCAGACTGATCTGGGTTAGAATCCTGTTTCGGCCACTTTCATGCTCCATACCGTGCCAGCCTTTAAGGAAGGGTGAGGTGGAAGACAAGGGAATGAGGGGAAGGGGAAGTAACATGTCTTGAGTGTCTTCTGGGTACCAGGCACTGTGCCAGGTGCTTTGCATGCAGTATCTCATCTAGTCCTCCCAGCAGCTCCACAAGGGAGATACTATTTTTATCCTTGCTTTACAATAGAGCCTAAGGCACAGAGAGGTTAAGTCACCTACTAAGGTGACACAGAATGTGAGAGGAGAAGCCATCTCAGTCATTTAGACCCTTCTTATCTTGATCGATGACTGTGACAGCCTGCTATCCTGTCCCCCTGTTCTTCCTTAGCTCATATCCTTCCATCTAGCCTCCATTCTGTTGCTGGGACAATCTTCCTCAGATGTGTATCCGACTGTGCTACCACCCTGCTTAAATTCAATCTTTCCGAAGCTTTCCCCATGGTTTTCACAATGAAACCGAAACCTTGACTCTTAATGAGTTGCCTCCCCCCACCCCTTTCCTTTCTCGCGGCCACTGCCATCTGCCTAGGATCCAGTCATTCTGCACTATTTTTGGCTACCTGATGACACTTTGTTTTCTCCTAACTTCATGTCTTTGCATATGTTCTGCCAGGTCTCCCCCACCCCCACTTCCCCTCCCCTTCCTGCCCACCTTTAATGCTCCTCTTCTGTGCAGTTCACAGCATTTATGCACTGATCACGGTGCACTCTAATTTCCTGCTGACTGGTCTGCTTCTCCCGCTAAACTGGGAGCTGCTTGAGGGCGGGGGCTGTGATTTAGTCATCTCTGTCTCTGTGCTCCCCAGGGCGTAGCACCAGAGCCTGGTTCAATCCAGGGTTGTCGAATGGCTGACTGACAGAATGAATGGAGTGCATGACGGAGGCAAAAGCCCTCACTTGGAAAGTTTAGTGACATGAGCTGTGTGGTATCTGGTTCTTGGCTGAAGCTACTGCAGTTTTTTCCCTATGACTACAGTGCTGTAAAAATATGTCTGCACGTGGATAAAGACTGGAAGAGAACTTTCCAAAATTAAGAGTTGTGTTAGAGTGGTGAGTTGATGGATACTTTTTTTTCCCCCCTGTTTTCAAAATGTTCTTTAGTGCTGCTTTCGGTGAGTTTTGGCAATGTAGGAGACACTAGCAATGGAATCTGGGGCTCCCATGGAGCAGTTGACAACCAATGTGTATTGATGCCCAGGGTCCCCTGTTGGGTTCTGGATAGTGTGGGGAGGACTCTGGACAGAGGTGATTAATTCCAATTCCGGTTCACACAGCCAGGAGTCTTGCCAGATTGGTTGGATTTGTTGGAATAAAATGAGAACTTTCAAGAATTTTCCAAGCTCCTGGGTTAAGGTATTTTTCCTCCCAAAGCTGGGCAGCAAACAAAGATGGCTTTTGTTTGTAGTAAAATACTCATTCCTTCAATTATTTTTTTTTGTCCTGCAAGGTGACTTCTGCAACTTTGGGTGAGGGGGTCAGGTTTACTGAGTGGGGAAATGAATTGCCCATGTTTGTGGTTTGGACATGACCAAAAATGTTTCCCTTTTCTGGCTCTTGAAAGAAGATGTTCAGGAGTTTCATTGGCAAAACGATGAAATTCTTCCTTTACTGCGGCAGGATTTCCAAAACTACAAATTGTGTGTTAACCCAGAAGAGGCAAAAAAATAATTGGGAAGTAGCACTCTCCAAGATTCAGATGATGAGCACTCTACCTTTGTTGGGTGCTAACTCACTCTGCTGGGTCATGCCAGGTGTTCAGGACTTTGGTGCTATTTCATTTAAAAGTCGAAACAGCCTTTGGGGTGGGGACTGTTAGTATCCCCATGTTAGAGGTGGTGAAACTGAGGTTCAACAAGAGTCAGTCATGAGACTGGACTTGGAAGCTGGGTTCAGCTAGTTCCACAGGTAGGCTCTAACACTTGAACACCCTGCCTCTGGGCTGATCTTGCAACAGAGGGACAGAGGTACCCATTCAGTTTTATTTAACAAATAGTTGTATGGTGTTTCCATACACAGGGCACACGGCAAGTGCTTTACAAAGTCTGGGCTTCCCTGGTGGCTCAGATGGTAAAGAATCTGCCTGAAATGCCTGCAATGCAGGGTTTGACCCCTGGGTCAGAAAGATCCCCTGGAGAAGGAAATAGCAACCCACTCCAGTATTCCTGCCTCGAGAATCTCATGGACAGAGGACCCTGGTGGGCTACAGTCCATAGGGTCACAAAGAATTGGACATGACTGAGCAACTAACACAACTTACAAAGATTAGCTCGTTTGATTTTTGTTGACAGCTCTGTGAGGAGGTACTATTACTGGCACCTTGAGACAGATGAAAAAACAGAAACACCGGGAGGTTAAATCACTTGCCTGGGGTCAGAGATACAGCGTGGGCAGCCATGTTCTGGTTTCACTTTGACCCTGTGCTGGGCAGCGTGCTATTCCCTGCGCCCTGTCTACAAACCTCTGGCTCAGAAACACTGAAGACATGGGCCTCTTTTTGTAGTTTGAAAACAGATTTGTATTTGTTCTTTTTTTTTGCAGAATTTTTCCTCAGTAAAGCTGTGTTTTCTTCCCAGGGATCTTGAGGAAATGGGAGGGATAAATACATACCTCTGTCCTTTTGGAGCAAGACTCACCTAGCGGCAAGGGAGCAAAATGGTTAGTTTTCCTGTGACACCAGTTAAACTCTGCTTTGAAGCCCACTCTTGTGATTTCAGAAGCCAACCTCTTTCAACCTCAGTTTCACCATAAAGGGGAAGGGAACTTTTTCCTGACACCTTACTTCTGTGCATTTTTCAGTGTCTCGGGGGAAGAAGGGGATTTCCACAACTGTTAGACCCTGGATGGGTGAGGGACTTCTGAGGTGTCCCCTCAGGAGTCCAAGCCATCTCTTCTCATTCAGCAGAGACTTCAGGAGAGCATCTTTCCAAGGCAGTTTGCTAAGAGAGCAGACAGCAAGCTCTTCCCTACCCGGCTTGTTCTGCTGGGCTCGTCCCACTTCCCACCCAGCCACCCTGATTCAGTCCCCAGAGCCCTGCGAGACAATGGCAGCAGCTTGGCTTGGAGGGAGGGGGAGTCAAAGGGGCAGCAGGCCCAACCCACCAGCTTGAAAGCTTCATTTGACAGGGGAGGAGGCACATCTGGTTTGGGTTTTCAATTCAATTCAACAATGATTTATTGTGGGCCTGCCAGCTGCAGAGGTTCTGGGCTAGGCTAGGCAGGGAGAGATGCAAAGATAAGTCAAATATTGTCTGTGCCCTTAAAGGAGAGTTTTCTAGGTTGTAGCAGAGCATACACCTGAATGAGCCATGTTTATGCAATGGGTCCTGTACTGAGGGGTTTACCTGCATATAGCACATCTTTGAACCTTCCCAACAGGTTCTGTGATGGGCAGAGAAACTGTGCTTACTTTGTTGCACACATAAGGAAACTGGGCCTCAGAAAGGAAGTGACTGGCCGAAGGTTACTCAGTTAGAAAGTGTGGAACCAGGCCTGGAACTTAGATGAATCTGGTTCCCAAGCTCACACACTCTTAACCATGATTTCACCCTGCTTCCCAGAGATGATGAAGATGATGACAACTAGTAGCTCTCACTGAGCTCCCTTGACCAAATCTTGTACTGACTGAGCTGCAGATATTATTATTTTATTGGCACCTTCCAATATCCCATTGAGGCGGGTTGTTAACCCCTTTTCCATAAGAGAAAACAGGTTCTTAGGGAAGTGATGGAGTTGGGCTTTGAACCTAGGTTATTCCAGTCTGCCAACCTATAGCCTGAAAGAGGTAGACACGGGCTGTCACGGGGGTTCAGGGACGAGGCAGAGATGGCATTTAGATTTGACCTTGAAGGGTGAGTTGGGGTTTTGAAAGGTAGGGTTGGGAGAGAGTGCCTCATGGTCAGAAGGGATATTATGATCAAAGAGATGAACTGTGGGGCATTTTGATCTTGAAGGCTGCAGGTTCATCCAGTTGGTGGGCAGCGTACCCTGGGTATAGGGGAGCAATGGGAAAGAGACTGAATACCCTTGAGGGTGTTAAAATCTTGTCAAGTTGAAGTTCTTGTTTTTCAATTAAGAGCAGCTCCTCCACCCAAAAGGCTTTTCAAATGATACTATCATGTAACCCATGAGCAAAGGCATAGGACACTCTCACTGTGTATATACTCCTGGGCTGAGAACGGGGAAGAAGACTGAAGGAAGTAACGTGGTTCCTCCAGTATGTGCCGAGGGACCTCGTGTGGTTGGAGAGTCAAGATATGCACACCAGAAAAAGCAGCAGCCAGCCCAGGCAATTTGCGATCAGGGCCAAATGAGTCTTCCCAACTGTCAAATTTCTAAGAACATGAAGGTTGGGGGGAATTGAGGATGGGGTGGGGGTGGTGGGTGGCCACAATGGGAGGCTTCATGAGGAAAGTGGGTTTGGGCTTTGAGGGGTATCTTAATAGGCTGGATGGAGAGGAAGGCTGGCAAACTTAAGACCAGGTAGAGCTACTAGTGTTACTGGCATTGGAGGGCTCTGTGTAGGGCTCCCTTCCTCAAACCACAGCTGCCCCCATCTCTGTCTTGACCTCCAGGAGTTTATTAGGGAAGATGGGACTGTAACGGGTCAGAGACAACCCATGGGGGCTGAGAAACAAGGCCGGGTACCCAATATTTCTGATCCTCCAATTTTCTACACTTAGCCTCAATTCCTGGCAGCTCCCCCAGCTGCTGAATTGTGTGTGTATGTGTGAGCGGTATTTTAAATTAAGCAGTGAGTGCTTTCAGCTCATCATAAACATGCTAAAAAGCTTCAGCCACGGCCTGAGCCCACCCCCGCCCCTTACACTCAGGCGGCAGCTGGGGCCACTCGACCCTACACTCTAATGCTTGTTGCCTATGACTCACCAACGAAAAAGACTATATGTTTCAGTCTTGCTGGGTAGCTGATTCCTAGTTGTGGTGGGAAATCTCAGTCCGATTTTGGAAGGCAGTGGGCCTCAGCCCCGCCCTGCAGACTGACAATTCTACAACATATGGAGCGCCTACTGTGTGCAAGGCATTGTGGGTAAGTCTGTTAATCTCTCTGGGCTTTCCATGCCCTCATTTGGAATGCATTGACTAGTTCTGCCTGCTTTACCTCCCTACTGGGGCTGCATGTCTCAGCCATGCTGTTCTTTTGATTTCTGGAACATTCCCAAGGTCTTTTCCTGCCCCAGGGCCTTTGTGCATGCTATTCCTTCTGCCTGGACTGCCTTGCTCTTGCTTTTGACATGGGAGGCTTCTTCTTAACCTTTTGGTCTCAGCTCAAGTGTCACCTCCTGAGATATGCCTTCTCCAACCACCTCCAGTTAATTCCTTCTTAATATTCCTCTTATTGGCTATAGCTCCTTAATCCCACTTACCTCTCTGTGTAATTCTGTTTCTATGTATCTATTTAGAATCTGTCTTTCCTGTTGGAATGTAAACTCCAGGAGGACAGGGACCTTGTCTTTATCACTTGGCAATGTGTTCTTATCATCTAGATGGGTGCTTGGCACATAGTAGGCTGACATAAACAAAACCATCTGGGAAATATTTTCTCCCTGAGGTTTTTGCCAGACATATGGTTGCTGAGGAAAAAAAATCATGACAGAACTGTGTCATTCCAAATGAAAAAAAAAAATCAAGCTAAAGGGAGGAGTTTGTTGAAAGCAGTTTTGTTTTAGAAACCGGTCCTTGGAGTCTCATCACCAGACACAGTATTACAAAAGTTAAACAAAAGGAACAGAAAGCATAGGAAGCTAACTTTTTATCAGGGGCTTACTGTGCACCAGGAGCTGTTCTAAGTGTTCTACAGAGATTATCTCATTTAATACTCATAATAACCCAATGACGTCAATTCTATTATTAGCCGCCCCATTTTATAGATGAGGGAGTTGAGGCCCTGAGATGTTAAGCAAAGTGCCCAAGGTCATGTATCTAGCGAGAGACAGAACCAAAAGTTGAACCCAAGGCCATCTGAGGCTGGGAACTGAATCATGCATGCCCCACTGCAGCCCCCAAGCTACCCTGCCACAGCTCTGATCAACTATCATTCCCACTAGACTGGGAGCTTCTCAAGTTCAAGGACTCTGTCTTCTTCAGTTTTGCTTCCCCTGTGTCTAGAATAGAGCCTGTTCCAAAACAGGTACCAATCAATATTTGTTGAGTAAATGAATGAGTAAGGGAGGTAGTGAATCCCTGTTCTTTTATTTTCTCAGGCGCAGGCTTATGGGCTCATGTTTATTTCCCTGGCTTGCATTAAAATGTAGCACTGGCGACAAGGTGTGTTCTGATGTGAGAGGTCCTTCTCCCTGTGGGATACAGGGGGGCCTGGCGCTGACTGAGCAACCTCGGCAGCGTTTCTAGAGCAAGGCTCTTGATTGTAAGAGTTTCATTTTGTCGTCCATCTAAAAAGTAGCTGGACCTGTTTAGGACTTAAACAAACTTTCAGTGTTCCAATCCAATCTCAAATCCTTTGCAGAAGGAGGCAGAGTGAGGGGGAGGAGGAGAGGAGAGTTATAAATAAACAAATACCCACAAACCGGCTGGTTTTTTAAACAGAATTTGCTTCGATCAGCGCTGCGCCACATTTTCCCAACTGGCCTCCGTTATGAGAACAAGTGGGAACTTTCATACTGAATGGCTTTATTTTTTTTTTCTGACCAGATGAATGGTAGAAGTTTTGGCTTGGGAGGCAATTTTCAAACCCTCGGCACACAGTTTGCTGCCCTACTGTGCCCCGTCCATCACACACAGTGCCCTTCACAGGCTACCTAGTCATCACATCTGCTGCTTCAGCCCTCCAAAATAATTGGGTCATTGTTTTATTACACCAGTGAGAGAGCTGCGAGTCTGTTAGGATTATGTCATTGACATTTGCGTGAAAAGGCAATCATGATATGCTGGTCATTTCACACAGCTGGGAATGCAACTCTGTTGTCATTGTGTGAGGTTCTCACCCACCCCTCTGATTTCGTGTCACAGCCCAACAAGTGTCAATGGATCGCCCTGATGTCTGTCACCTTCCAGGGGTTTTCTTGCCCTTCAAAAGACTAAGCAGGATCTAACTCTTTTTAGGCACTTGGGACTTTTTGGCTTGTAGGCGCAGAGGGCTGAAGGTGAGAGATGCCTGCTTTTCCTGTGTGTGGAGGTGTACACTCTAGTGGTGGGATGCTGTAATACAGTGTCATTTGTTCACTGACTGCTGATTGGAGCCAAGGACAGTTTGGGCCAGAGAACAAATGATGGCTAACGTTGTCTGTGGGGGAGGACCATTTACACAATTTATGAATCAGAGCTTTGTGGTGATTTCTATTGTGTGTTCCTTTCAGTAGGACCCGTGCTTTACTTGCAGTTGTCAGTGTGCTTAAACGCGGGTCTCTGTCATTCAAGCCTATTTGCACTTATCAACAGGTATTAATGATGGCAGAACATCTCAGTTGCAAACAAGGAAATGACTAGCACTGATTATAGAAGTATACACAGAGCCCAAATTCATGTGCCAATTCTACTGTTGCAACTGATTGATCTTTTTTCCCCACTAGTGTTCTAGCTGGAGTTTTATGGTGTGTGGCCATTAACGTACTCTTGAAAGGAATCTGTTATTGACACCTGTCCATCCATCTTCTGGTCCCTGTCCTTGCCAAGCTGGCCCTTCCCAGCCACCTCAAGGTGTGAGAGGTACAGGCAGCCCAATAAGGTAGTCAGCTGAAGAAGTATAGTGGCTTACATGCAAATCTCCTAATCCCCATTGCCATGACTATAAAGAACTCAGGTTCCTAAATTTTTCTTGGCAGCTGATTCCGAGTGCCTCTGGGCACTTTGGTATTTGTACTGTTCTTGGTTCCTGCTTTTGATCTTATACTGCAGTTTCCCTTTCTGTAAAATGGGGCTCTTGCTGAGATCAAATGAGAGAAGTTACCCAGAGCTGGCACAGTGCCTGATGGGGAGAGAGTAAGTGCTCAAGTGCTAGTCCTTGCCATCTCCCTTTCCCTGTCCTGGCTTCTTCTGGTTCTGTTTGCTGTACCTCTGATATTGGCCCTGGACCATGGCCTGTTCCCTCCCCTGACTGGCAAGCCAGGTCCCCCACTCCTCAGACAATCCAAGCCCCCTTTTCTGGCGGCTTTCTGTAGTCCTTAACCTGTTGCCATGTGGCACTCAGTGTAACCACGGGCAGACCTCTGCCAGCTGCTGTCATTAACCTGTTGAATTCTGGCAGGGAAGAATCAGTTTCCCGACAGGAATTTGCACGTTAGGGCCAGATACAAGACCAGGAGGCCAAGTCATATTTACTTGTCTCCCCCAGTTGTGAGCCAGTCACCCACATTCTGGTTACAACCAGATGTTTCACACCCATGACTGCAATACCACCCAAACGGTTGCTAACACAGAGTGGTTTTCACCATCAGAAACGTAACCTGTGTGTCACTTCTCAAATTTCATAAACCAGCTACCACACCTGGGTACTTTTCCCTTGAAAATGATCACCTTGTTGGGCATCTTGTAGGAATTTTAATTTGGAAGTGCTGGGAGTGCTTATGCTCTTTACAAAGAGGTCCCTGATTACTGTCATTGTCAGGGAGTTAAAATATCGGAGAAGATAATGAGATCTTCCCCAGGCTCACCTGCTTTTTGGAAATGCGCTTCAGTTGCCTTGGCAAACAGCCAATCCAAACACTAAAAAAAAAAGAGTCAGAGAATGCAGGAATCCTGAATGCCATTCTTGGTGCAAGCCCAAACAAGAACAGGGCGGGGGGTGTGGGCACCACAGAAAGTGGAGAATAGGTAGTTTTTGCATCCTAGGCTGGGAGCTGATCTCTGCCTGCTCCCCCCCCGCCCCCCGCCATCATGTCTGGTCTCTCCTCGACTCATAAAGAGGACATGATGGTGACATCATGACAGCAGACTCCCCTGCCGGAGTCAGCCACTCAGCCCAAGAGGTTTTCCAGTCTGGCAAGTCACTTCAGGGCCAACTCCAGTGAGTTCTCTGCCATGATTGGGTTTCAACTGCTTAGACTTCTTTTTTTTTTTTTTCTGCTTTGGCTTCAGTGGTTATTGGTGTATGTGGTTCTATGCATTTGGGAGGGGCTGACATGAGCAACTATTCTGTGTGTAGATGTCAAATTTGTACTTTCCAACACTTTATCAAATTCTCAGAGACCCTCTCAGTTTCTGCAACTGCAAGGTTGTGCTGTGAAACCGGTTCTTTCTCTGCATTTACTGGAAATGGCTTATTCTGATAACGTTAAATTCCCACTGTTTCCAACATGAGGTATTACATCAGAAGAGACAGGTGGTTAAGTGTTTAACCAGCTCTTACTGGGAATTCTCTCTTCCTCTTTCAGATCTCTTGTAGATGCTAAAAGGTGTCCAGAGTTTCTTTCATGCCATATTATTGAAAATTCATATTCACTAATTCAAACAGATTTTTTGAGTCATTATTATGTGTGAGGTACTGTACTATGATATGCTTTATATCCCATATCTTATTTCATCCTCACCACAAAGTGGTAAGGGAGGTACTGTCATTATCTTAATTTGACAAAAAGAGACAGGCTCAGGGAACATAATGCAAGATCACACAATCTATATGTGGGGAGGTGGGATTCAAACCCAGGCTTATCTGAGGCAACAGCACTATGCTGCCTCCACATAGCATATTTCAGGCCTCTCACAGCCCTTGAAAACAAAATGAATCCTTGACGAAAATGTCCTACTCTACATTTCGCTAATCGTTACAATTACTACTGCCACTGCTGCTATGGTTACCGGTGCTATTATCATTTTCCCAGCACAGCCATGTGCTTTATACCTAGCTGCCAGTTGTAGAGTTCAAGCCTAGGCTCATATGAGTCCAGTACACCCATCCCACTTATTTTCTTTTTAATTTATTTATTTGGCTGCATCGGGTCTTAGTTGTGGCATACAGGATCTGCATTGCAGCGCTCGGGCTCTCTAGTTGTGGCACGTAGGCTCAGTAGTTGCAGTGTACGGGCTTAGTTGCCCCACTGCATGTGGGATCTTAGTTACCCAACCAGGGATTGAACCCACATCCCTTGCATTGGAAGGTGGATTCTTAACCACTGGACCGCCAGGGAAGTCCCCGCCATTCCACCTTTTTGCACTGCTTGGAATAATACCCAGAAGATGGAAGACATTCTCTTCTCAGGTAGGTTACTGACTGCTGGCTCAACTACCAGCATTCACCCAATGGTTAATGAGCATGTCAGATGAATGATATATAGCTCCTGCCCTTGAGTTGCTCGTAAGACCTTCTAGCTAGACAGATATGGGAGGCACTCATTTAAATGTATTAAATTTACCTGTGGTAGAAAACAAGCATGATCTGTAATTCGTATGCTAGACTATGTGTAAATGGGAACTGTAAAGGGCTTGAAAGAGACTGGACTAGTTTAATAGTAAGAATAAGGAACAGGAAGACTCTGAAACTAACTAGCTACCTGTGTCCTTAACCTCTCTGGGCTTCTGTTCCCCAGCCAGGGCCCCAAAATAATAGTCATAGCTACCATTTATTAGGTACTTTACTGTGCACCAGGCACCGTCCTAAGTGGTCTCCATGTAGTCTTGAAGACCATTATTCTCACGTTCCCTTCTCTGGAGCTCAGGCTCAGAGACTGTAGGCAATATGCCTTAGGTCACATAGCTCTTCAGTGGCTGATCATGTCTCTCTCTAGAATCATCTCAGGCCACTTACTTGCATCGCCTCCCTTACCCCCTGACTGAACTCTAAGGCAAGTGTGCTCTACTCCGTTGCCTTTAAATGAAAATTAAAATCAAGGAGAGTCTTGTTCAGCTGAGCCAAGAGGATAAACATGCGAAATAGCAATTAGTAGGTAGAAATGTTGCCAGGAAGAGCTATACAAAAGCACAGAAAGACACCCAAGGGAGTTAACAATGTTGGGGGCTCGGCGGCGGTTGCATGTTGATGTTTAATTGGATCCCTGCCAGCCCTTAACTTCCTCTTTCACCTTCCTGCTCCATAATTTCTCAGGTTTCTCTAGAGAGCACACCCCACCTACGGGTAGCCAGAGCCACCACAGGAGGGCACCAGGCCAGGATTGGCAGGCCTAGGGCAGTTGGGCTCTGGGCTGAAAACCATAAATAACAACTTTAATGAAAGGCAGCTTTGGCCAAGAGCCCTGTCATTTCTTAAGAGATTCTGGGCCTCTTCTATGGACCTAGTTACTTGAGAAAGGCCCTGCCATAGTATATATAACAACAAGGATAATGATATAACAGTTGCCCTTTAGTGAGCATTTACTATGGGCCAGGCCTTTGCTGAACACTTCCAGACACTAACTCATTTAACCCTTGAGTAACCCTATGAAAACAAGTGTTATGGTTTCCCTCATTTTCTGTAGGAGATGTCAGGCTCATAGAAGCTAAGTAACTTGCTCAAGTTCATAGCAAGTGGGAGCTAGAATTTGAAGCCTGGAGCATCTGGTTTGGGGGCTAGAGCTCTTAATTCCTGTATTTAATAAATGTCTGTTAAAGGAATAAACAGATGAATGAATGGACAAATGTATTAATTCATTTCACTTTACTTTAACAAACATTTATTGAGTGCTCTGTGTCAGCCCCTAGGCTGGGCATTGAGGATTCCAATGTTAAACATTTAAACACAGGCACACCCACTCCATGGCCCCTGTGCACAAGCTCACAAAAGAGCTCTCTAATGTGGCATGATTTCTTCTGGGGAAAAGTAATTCGAGTTTCTTAAACAGCAGTTTTTAATGATGCTATTAAATTGAACCCAAAGCAGGGGTTGTGCACTGGTTAGCAAAGAGTTTCAAATGAGAAAGTGTCTTTGATTAATCATCGATTCAGCCCGAGAATGGTTACTATCTGAAATGGAGCTACAACTCCGATCACATTAACTAACTCTTCTTCCATCTCTCATGTCTATATGCTGTTGAACTCTCCCATGGTACAAAAATTATCTGTACTCTAATGGACAATTATCCCATCCATCATCTCCTGATTCTGCTGATTGCTGGCACTCTACTTGCCCACGGAAGGGAGTTATAAGTAGTCATGACCGATGATGCACTGGAAAATTTCTCATTTTTACACATTTCAAATCCACACAGAATGAATGTTTTTGCAGGCTGCCCTTTAAGCTACATTTGTTTCCCTGGCTATATGAGAGCAGGTTATGAATTCTTTACCTGTATGTGAAATGTGGCCACTGTGAACATTTCAAAACCCCTCTAGGCAGCAACCCTATAAATATTAAAATAACGAATGAATGAAACACATCTGGGGTTATAGCAGAGGCACACGCCCTGTACCTGGGGCTTGGGCAGCTAGTCAGTCATGTCAGGGTGATCACTGTCTTTCTTTTCCTTTCCAGGCATTTTGAAGAGAATCCCAAGTTGACTAGGGTCGAGGTAATGATTCATGATGCTGAAAGCAGGGGTTAAGTGGACAGTGAGAAATGCCTGTTAAATTCTCTGAAACGATTACTATGAGATTTGAGGACAGAAATACCCACCTCCCCAACCACCCATCCTGTCTGGTAATACCTCTAACTTTTGATTGCAGTAACCAACATGACCAGTGCAATCAGACTCACCAGTTGCCCAAGGCAAAAAGCCTAGAGTTGTTTTTCCCACATCCTTATTTCTCACCTCTACGTTCAGCCAGTCAATAAGCCCTGCCAAACTTACTTCCTAAGCGTTCCTCAAATCTGACCCATTTTCTCCATTTCTCCTGCCAGTGCTTTAGTTCATGACTTCCTCAGTTTTCTCTTGCCTTGATTCCCTCAGTAGCTTCCTGTTTCCTCACCTCTCATTTTCCCCTCAGCGATGATTCTCCTCAAAGTGGCCTGAGCTATCTTTCCAAGAGGCAGATCAGACCATTTCCCACCCCCTCCCCCATTCAGGTGGTAAAGAATCTGCCTGCAATGTGGGAGACCAGGGTTCAATCCCTGGGTAGGGAAGATCTCCTGGAGAAGGGAATGGCAACCCACTCCAGTATTCTTGCCTGGAGAATTCCATGGACAGAGGAGCCTGGCGGGCTACAGTCAATGGGTTGCAAAGAGTCGGACATGACTGGGTAACTAACACTTTCTTTTCTTTCCTCCACTGAAGTGTAATTCACATTACAATACCTGAGACCAGAAGCTCTCAAAGTGTGGTCATGGGGCCAGCAAACACAGCATCTCTGAAAACCTGTTAGAGTAGGTACTTCTTAGAGACCTACTGAATGAGAAATTCGGAGTACACCACCCCCTATTTGGGTCTGACAAGCCCTCCGGGTGATTCTGATGAGTGCTCAGATTTAGATCTCCCACCCTAAAGCCCTGGTTCACAATTCTGCTTGCACATTAGTATAAACCTGGGGAGCTTTTAAACATCCAACGCCTCCCCCATGGGCTTATTAAATCTGAGTCCCTGGGAGTGGGAGCTATTCATTCATATTTTTTAAGAGTTCCCCAGGTGATTTCAGTTTGCAGTCAAGGCTGATGACTACTGTTCTTCAAGATGAAGTCCCAACTCTTCGGTCCTGTCTCCCCACGTTCCTCCTATCCTCCTTCTAGAATCATAGGGAATCATTTACAGTTCTCTGAGGCCACAGTCTCTTACCTCTGAGCATCTACACACATCTCCCCCCTTCCCGCCCCTCCCTCTGCCCCCTGATGCCTTCTTGTCTACAACACATAGCTCAGAAGACACCTCTACAGAAGAGCCTTCCCTGATCCCCCCTCCCCGTCTGGGTGAGATGCCTCTCCCCTGAACTCCCGCAGCATCCACATCACAGCACTTTCCCCATCGTCTCGTTATTCTCTGCTTAGTTGTCTGCTTCCCCTAGCAGCCTGAGAATAGGGACTCTCAAGGACAGTGCCTGGCACATAGTAGATGTGGCATGATCCTACACATTCTGTGCCCTCTTCCTGGGTTGCCTGCCTGTGCCTTGTCCATGGGGTGAATTTCTACTCCACCTTCAACATACAGCTCAGATATCGCATCTTGGTGGAAATCGCTGAATCCCCTGTCTGGGTTAGGGACTCTTTCTCTGGGTTCCCACAACACTCTCACCTTAATCTGATCCTGGCCCTTAGCACATGGTGTAGTCATGGTCTGTTTACTTATCTGCCTCCTTGCTGGGAGCAGCTTGAGGTCAGGGGTGGGGCCGTGTGCATCCCCAAATCTCAGCCCCTAGCACCGTGCCTAGCACATCTCACATGCTCGGTAAACATCTGGAGAATGGATAACTGAGTAAAGTTTTCCTTCTCATGTCTGCTGTCACTATTCCTGTCTGGACCATGGTTGCTTTATTGCAATAGTCCCCTGACTAATCCTCATCTCTGCTTTCTCCAGTCCATCTGTTACCTGCCTCCCCCACCACCACCCACCCAATTCCCCACGTGGCTTTCTAAAACCACAGTTACCACATCCCTCTTGGACTCAAACACAGTGATTCCTCATTGTCTGCAGAGCAGATATTGGAGTGGCATTCAAGGTCCTTCCCAACAATGCCCCTGTCTTTCCTGCCATACCTCTCCCCATTGGCCTATATATAAGACTGACTATATCATTTGTGGGTGGGGTCTAGGGCAAAATGAAAACGTGGAGTCCCATTGTAAAAAATTTATTCATATGTTCAAGACAGCAACAGCAGCACATTCAACCAAGCATGACAGGGGCCCTTGTGAGTGCCAGGTCAGGCACAGGCCTGCCCCTGCTTATAGCCAGTGTGCTAGCCGGATGAACTCACTGTTCCTTGAACTGCTGTGTGGGCTCATTTTCTCTATAATGTTGGTCAGGCTGTTCCCATCTCCTCTACTGATGTCACCACTTCAAAGCTCCTCTTCCCCACAGATCTGCCTCTTCCCTGTCCTTTGGGGACCTCCTACCATTTCAGACCACAGTAGTTTCTACCACACAACCAGAGAACCATGATTATTTTTCTGTATGTATGTAGTCATGTCTCTGTACTGACTTTTAAACTACTTGAGGGCAGATACTCTTGTGTTCATCTTGGCAGTTTCTACAGATCGAACACAGTGCTTTGCACTCATCTCAGTCAATTGACTGACTCAGGGAAAATATGGCCCAGCTCCGATAACCAAGTGTGCCAAAAAACATTAGACACTGAGAACCTGACTTGAGTCCCTCGTGATTAGCTGTGTAATATTGAAAGAGTCACTTCCTTCAAAGCTAAGGACAAAAAGATGATACTTTAATTATTTTCTGCTAGTATCTTGTCCTCTGCTAATGTTTTCAAAATCCTCTTTTGTCTTTTAATGCACCTAAAATTTTTAAAAATACATATTTTATATCACATAATTGCAATATCTGAATCTTGAGGATCTGATTCTGTTTCTGTTTTTTCTGGCTTCATGGTGTGCTTTGTAGTTTTGGATTATGAGTTCATGTTCAGCCAGACTCTATTGATGGGAATCCGGAATCAGATGGAAGGTGTGTTCCTTCAGTAAGAATTTGTGTTTGCTTCTTCCAAGTGCTTCAGGGCATTGTTAACCCAGAAATAGTTTGAGTGAACTATTTATTTCCAAACACAAGAGCTGTGCCTTATTTGTCTATATGATCCAAGCTTAGCTTGTAGATGCTCAATGTGGATTTGTTGATTGAACGGATGAATGAATAAGACCTCAATGAGTTTTTTTCGGAAGTCCAATAAGAACTATAACCTCTGGTGGTAACAAAGGACAGTAGGTGCACTAGGAAAATAATTACTAACATTTATTGAGTACTTATTATGTGCCAGGTATCATTCTTAGTGTACCGTGTGTATTAATTCATTTGATTCTCACTATAATTCTGTGAGGCAGGTACTGTTGCTGTCTTCATTTTACAGAGGAGGCTCAGACAGGCTGAGTAACTTGGCCAAGGTCACACAGCTAGTGAATGGTGGAACTCAGATATGAACCCAGAGATACATCCCAACCTGGAGATACATTTAACCACCATCCTATATTGAAGGAGGGAGGAATAGCATGACAGTAGCAGTAAGAGTAGAAAATTTCAGTACTGTTGGAGGGACCTCAGGAGTCACCCAGGCCACACCAGGCATGGAGGGAAACATGGCGTAATCTTGTATCATCAGTTAACCCTTGTATGTAAGCTTCCCTGCCCCAGCTAGAATAGAAGCAGTTTGAAGGCAGGAACCATGGTTTACAACTCATTGAAATGTTTCAAAGATATTTGCTGAATGAACAAATGAATTTAAAATTCATTTAAGAGTAAACACATGAATCTTTTAAATAAAGTATATCACATGTTACATGTCAGACAAACTGGCGATAAAGATTTCACTTTACTTTAAAATTTGAAAATGCCTAGATGTGATCATAACACAGTCCGGTACAGTCACACCTTACATTTGTCTCAGTGCATGCCACTTAGGACCCTTTGGGAAAGAAGGAAAAAACTTGGATTCTGCCTTCATAGGTCCTGAGGCTGTCAGGAACCAAAGGCCACTGTATTTGTAACCCATCCCCTTGGCCGCTATCCGAATCTAGGAGGCCTGAAGGAACGGGGGGCTTTATTTTCTCTTGTTTTTGCCAAGGCTAGGAAAGAATTTGAGTGTGGACTCTCAGTAAACTTTCTGGGTCTTCCCTCCAGCACTGGTCTGATGGAATGAAATCCCCAGTCTCTAACAATCTTGGTTCAATATTTACCTGGGGGTTTGCAGTGAGCCTGGGGACAGGGTTCCAGAATGAAGAGGAATGGAGCTGGGGAGTGAGGGGAGGGGTGTGTGTGTGTGTGTGTGTGTGTGTGTGTGTGTGTGTGTGTGTGTGTGTGTGTGTATGTACTGTGTGAGGAATGGCAGGTGTGGGGTGGGTGGTACCAGGTTGCAAGGCAATGAGAGTGAGGTCTGGACAGAGAGTGTTGGAGAAGAAATAACTCCTTAGTACATACTGGTTCCCTTCCCAGGACTTAGCCTTGCTGAAACAAGTTGCCTGATCCCAATGTTAGAAGCTCAGATTGAGGCAGTTAGCCACCCAGGTTCCCAGCTTGACTTCCTTATGGGTGTGTGTGGGGGGTGATGATTAAGAGGTTGAAGAGAGGCTCTGGGAATAGGAGTTTGCCCCATGACTGTACTGATATATTCATTGCCTCTATCCTGCTAGTGGACATAACAGCAAGCCCTTCCCTCTCCTACTCCCTGGACAGACCAGGACTCACTGCTAGAACACCCTTGGGTACATCATTGCCAAAGAATGTAATATGGAGCCTGTTGGATCTGAGGAGCACGAGCAACATTCAGGCAGCTGGCAGGGTCTGGGCTGGAAAGAGATATGGAAGCTAGGAGCATATAGGTGAGAGTTGAAACTGCCCAAAGGGAGTACATAGAAAGAAAAGCAGAGGAAAGGGCTTGCGGAGGTATTATGGTCTGTGAGGTGGGAACAGGACGTGCGAGTCATAGGTTTGAAGAGCCTTCGTGTATTCATCCATCTATCCATTCATTCAACGTTTACTGAGCTTTGTGCCATATACCAAGTTTGAAGAGGAAGTTGGGGATTCAAGAAGGAGAAGGGTTAAGAGGGGATCCCTGGGTGGATTCAGATGAAGGAGAAGGGAGGGGCCGAGTTGCTGGGCTCTCTCCTGCTAGGAGAGCACGTCTGTTAACACAAAGCTGCATCTGCCTCCCAGCCTGCTCCCCCACCCCCGCACCTCCTCCTGTCTACCCATCCACACAAGACGAGGAGCCACATGGCGGCTTCCTACTGCCCTGAACCCCTTCCACGTTCTTTCTAGGCACTTAACTGTGGCGCTAGCAGCACCCCTACTGAGAGCTCAGGCAATCCCCAGGGGCGGGTTGGTGGGGGCAGTGCGGGGAGGGATGACAGTTTGGAAAAAAAGAGCCGGATGGAGAAGGAGCTGTCTGTCTGTCTGTAATTAGCTCCAGCTGCTGTTGAGCGGCAGCGCTGGGGGCGTCGGGAGTGTGAATGCATGCGGATGAACCTGCGTGCGTGGCTCCTCATTGCTATCACTATTTTTCACCGTCTTGTGTGCTGGCTTCAGCCTCGCAGCTCTGCAACCTCTCCTGTCCCCGAAGGTCCCGAAGGACAGAGTGTTCCACAGGCAGCACCAGCTTGAATCACTAACGCTGCTAAGCAGAAGGACAACAAATATAGGCCCCCATATGTCCTGGATACACGAGCCCCTGCTCTCTCCCTCCACCCCCACTTCCTGAATGTTTTCTACTGACTGAAGCCCAGCACTTGAAATTAACAACACCTTAACTTCTGGCAAAGAGCTTTCACAGCTGTCAGGCTGTGCCTCCTCAGACAGCCAGAGGGACAGCATTTTACAGGTGAGGACCCTGAGACCCAGGCAAGCAGGGAGATTGGCGCAGGGTCACCTGGCCAGTTGGTGGCAGAGCTGTGTCTGGGATGCAGGTGGCCCGTCCCCAGCAGGGCGCTGCCAAGAGGGCTGATACCGGGTGGTGCTGGCTGCTGCTCCCTGTGCTCCTGAGAATCTGGGAATCATGACTCCAAGACCTGCCTCAGCAACTGATGAAAATAGGACCTCTGAGGCTAAGCCCAGGCTAAGAGCTTATTTAGAGCCTGCCATGTGCCCACCACTGAGCCGGTGCTTACGGCGGCCTCAAACAGGGGTCCAGCATAGCCCCTGCCCTTAAAGAAATGACAACCTGAATGGAGAGACTGAGCTTAGACACCAAGTCCAAAGGCAATCCCAAGGCCTTCCCTCTTTTCTGCTAACCAGTCTGTTACAAGGGACCATGACTCAGAGACCCCTGCATTCACCTCCCTCCTGCCCCAGCCCTGTAGAATGATGGGTAGCAAGAGCTAAGGGTGAAGGATAGGGAAGATGGAGGAAGAAAGGAAAAACTAGAGTTCCTGCTAGGTATGAGGCACAGTGTGCCTGATACATGTTATACATATGTCATCTAAATGACATGTATATTTTTATATACAAATGCATGCATACCTAACCTGACTCTCATCCATATAAAGAATTCAAGACAGTGTCTGGTAGGTATTAATAGAAAGCACCAAGAGGATGCTAACTGTCCTTCCTTCTTATCATTGTCATCTTCTGTATCATTATCTACATTATCTCAGTTAATCCTTCTAACTCTGGAAGGTAGCGACTATTCTTTTCATGGTGGACCTAAAAATAAGGAAGCCAAGAGTTTATTGTATTTAACCCTGGGGGGGTACTAAGAATGCAAATGAGAACCCAATACCTTTGTGTTGGTACCATTTGGGGACCTCTCCATCTCACAGGACTAATGGGGCTCACATAAATACTCATGGTCCAGCTGTGCTGTGGTCGACTGGAGCAGCATCACCCGGGCACTGATGGTAAGTGATCTGGTACCCAGAAGTTAGGTGGGCTTTTCAGATGAAGGACATTTGAGATGAATTTTGACGGATGGAGGGTTTGGCCAGGAGTAGCAGTGGAGGGAGAGGAAGGACATTTGGGCAGAGGGAGCAGTATTTGCATGAAAGAGCCTGTTCCAGAGGGCGGGAGGATGGTTGCGGTGGTGGTGGTGGTGGTTGGGGTGGGGGTGGTGCGTGATTGGCAGCAGCAGAGGGGACAGAAAGGTGGTTGGGAGCAGCTTATACTAGGCTTTGTTGGCCAGGCTGAGTTTTGCACCTTGTTCTGTGAGCAAAGGGGCTCAAAGCGGGTTAGACTGATTGGGAGGCCTCTCAAGGCATGAAGTGGCAGGAGCTCTGGCTCAGGAGTGTGCAGTGGGAGCAGGAGGCCATTCCAGGGACATGTCACAGAAACCACAAGGGCTAGTACTATGGAGTGTTGAGGAGAGAGAAAAGGTGACAATGACCCTGAGCTTCCACCTCAGGTCCCTGGTGTTGCTGTTAACAGAGACAGTGTTGGCAGGGGCATGAGTGGGGGACAGGTGACAAGTTCAGTGGGACTCATAGGGTGTGGGATGCCAGTGGGACTTAGTGGACCCATCCAGAAGGAAGTGGGGTGAGAGCTGAGGGCTGAGAACCCACCAGGGTCCAAGCAGCATTTGTTGACCCTGTGAGACCGGACGGAGTATCTCTTGTCCCGTTTACTCCTACAGGACAAGGGCTGGGGACAGAGCCAGGGTAGCACCAGCATGAAAGGGGTGTGATGGCTGAGACACTGGGCCAGGGCGAGAAGACACAGCCCCTTCCAGAAACCCTGTCCCTTCTCCTTGGAACCAGAGTCCCTTTTCCAAGGTTGTGCTCCCACCAGTGAAAGGAGGTGCTCTGTGTGCAGAACTCATGTCACATGGGGGCTGTGAGCCACGGAAAGGACAATCACTTCAGCTTTTGGGTTCTTTGGTGGGGGCGTGTCTTCTGATGAAATCCAATAAATGAACCAACAGGGATTTGGGACAGAAAGGACAAGTACAAGGGCTACATGATGACAGCTGGAGTATTCAGTGCAAACAACCGAGTCTTCAGTGCTGCGGAACCGGAAGCACATTCGTGAGGACATTTCTAAAGAGCTACTCTGTGTGAACTACCATGGGTCTCCTAGGAGCCCTAAAGCTTCAATTAGACCTAGTGGGTCCCCTAACCAAATCCCATAATACCATATATCTAAAGCCCCAAGTAAGCCACAGAAGTTTCAGTTACACTCTGACTGTAAGAGACCCCAAAATGCCATCTTGACAGCTATTTGATTTATTGTTAAATTCCTGGGACCATATCAGTAGTGGTTCTGAACACTTTACTCACATGAACTAACTTATTCCTCATGATTATTATAGACCCTGTTTATGTATGTGTGTGTGTGTGTTAGTAGCTCAGTCGTGTCCAATTCTTTGTGACCCCATGGACTGTAGCCCACCGGCCTCTTCTGTCCATGGAATTCTCCAGGCAGGAATGGGGTGCCATTTCCTCCAGGGGATCTTCCCAAGCCAGAGATCAAACCCATATCTCTTGCATTGCAGGTTGATTCTTTACCATCTGAACCACCAGGGAAGTATATATATAAAATTAATAGCAACTATATATAATATTAATAGTAACAATCATAGCATATCATGGTTCCTGAGAACTTAATGTAGGCCCAGCATGGTTGTAAACACATTAGACGAAATAACTCCTAATTCCACATGCACAACACTGTGAGGGGGGTGTTATTACTATCTCCATTTTACAGGTAAAGAAACAAATCACAGAAATATTAAGTTGCTCAAGGTCATACAGCTTATAGGAGGCCTGGGTTGTGAGTCAAAATCTACCAGTGTGGCTTCAGCATGCTATCCACCCAGGCCTTCTGTGTGCATGCATGCTAAGATGCTTCAGTTGTGTGTCCAACTCTTTGCAACCCTATGGACTGTAGCCCGCCAGGCTCCTCTGTCCGTGGAATTCTCCAGGAAAGAATACTGGAGTGGGTTTTCATGCCCTCCTCCAGGGGATCTTCCCCACCCAGGGACTGAACCTGCATCTCCTGCATTGCAGGCAGATTCTTTACCATTAGTACCACCTGGGAAGCACCAGGCCTTTTATACCCTCTAGTAGCTCAGAACACCTCTAGATAAGAGTTCTCTGTCCATTTAGCACTTCAGATTGGTAGCATCACTGATTTTGATCTGCAGTTCAGATATTTAAAACTGCTCTGGGTCTTTGTGAAAAAAAAAAAAAAAACCTAGGAGCTGCTGCCTGAGTGAGAAGTCAGGATTCAGAAGACATTTACACATGCTCTCCTGGGCAAGAGAGTCAGGATGGAGGCTGGGGCTGGGGCTGGTTATAGGAATCAGAGTCCAGTGATCTTCCTCCCCATCCCCTGCCTTCATTCCACAAGATGGAGCACCATGTTTCTTAAGGTGTGGCTCAAGGAACGCTTTTTAAACATGTAGTTCCAGGGATGAACCCCAAGCCCAGACACTCTGTATCTCTATGGAGATTATAGCTGGAATATGCATATGAGCCAACTCCTGGACTGAAGTAGTTCCACAACCGGTCTCACTTAAGTCTCTGAGACGATGGAAGCCTATCTTCTAATTCTACAGGTACCCAAAGTGTGCCTATGGGGGCTTCCTCCGCAGCTCCCTTGCCAAGCAGAATCAGGGAGGGCTCGAATGCAGAGAGCACGCTGAGGGCATGCCTGCACAGAAAGCAGAGCTCTTTTTTGCCACCACACCCCTTGAAAGAGAGTGAATCCTCAGGAGAGGGTGGTGAGGGGGAATAGAGGAAGTGAAGGAAAGCCTCTTGAAGCTGAAGGACCCTGGGGCCCAGAAAAAGGGATGTCCTGAAGGGGGGGGGAGGATGGGAGACAGGGTGTCGGGGGTGCACACTGGTGGGTTAGCAGCCACAGGATCAGAGAGCCACAGCGGGTGTGGCCATGGCTATGTATTGATGCTGCGGTTGCAGTCAGCCTTACAGGAACCAGAGATTCGAAATTTTAGGTGGGACTCCTTTCCTTTTGTTGAGTGCTTGGAGTGGCTCAGATGGTAAAGAATCTTCCTGCAATGCAAGAAACCTGGGTTCGATCCCTGAGTTGGCAAGATCCCCAGGAGGAGGGCATGGCAACCCACTCCAGTATTCTTGCCTGGAGAATCTCCATAGGCAGAAGAGCCTGGTGGGCTACAGTCCATGGGGTTGCTAAGAGTTGGATATGACTGAGACTCTGTACTCTCTAGGGAGCTTCACTCTTCCGGACCCCACCCTCCAGAAGTAACTCCATCTCACCACTAGAAAAGGAGTAGCAAAGCTCAGTCTGTGGTCGAGGAAAGCCAAGAAAATGAATGCATGGATCCCTAATGCTGAATCTGTCTAGTTAGCTAGCTGTGGATGGGGATATAAAATCAGTGAGAGAAAAGGCTTGGGAATGCTCTCATCTGGTGGGACTGGGAAGCAAAGGAGAAGAGGGATACTTTAAGGAAATGGTAACCCTGATGGTGGTAGATCTGCCCTGGACAGGACTGCTTGCTGCTCTAACCAATTCTCAGATGATGGTTTATACAGAAGAGAGCTGGAAATCTTAATCGTGGCTGATTTTTGTGAAATATTTACTTTGTACCTGGCACTATGCTGGGCCTTACACGCATCACCTCATTTCACAACACTCTCTGATAGATCCTACTAATATTGTGCCCGTTTTACAGACGAGGCTGAGAGAGGTTATATGACTTGCCCAAGGCCACACAGCTAGGGAGTGGCAGAGCCAGGATTTCAGCCCAGGTAGTCTTACTCCCAAACCCTGTTTATTAGGCCCTAGGAAGGGTGTAGGGATATGGGGATGCCTCCCCCTGGGCCTGTGGTTCTGCATGGGCAACTCCTCTTTGCATCTGACAGCTTCTGGTGAACAAGGTGACTGACTGTATCTATCATGAATTCCCTTAGGTATGAGTTCCCAGTCGAAGGAACAGGTGGGGCAGAGGCTCCAAGGCTAAGTCCCTATGTGATCTGCTCCTTTGATCCACCCTCTTGGGCTGGAGAAATGCCGGGGCTGAGGGGTCCCAGAGCATTTGATCTGTTTGATTCTTTGTACTGAGGCCTCTTCACATTTTTGAGAGTCCCTAGTTCAGTGGCTCAGGCAACTGAACCCCGGGGTGCCTGTGCAGGGAACCCTTCTATCTCCTGTCCCACTCTAGCAGATGAGCTCCTTCCTCTTTCCTGTCCCCGGGTTCATTAAATGGATCTTTGTCCTGTTACCCAAATTCTGAGTCTCACCTTAGTAAATTGTCTTGTATTTCACTTTCACGAGAACTTTCCCTTTTTGCCATAGACTTTCTTGGTCATTTTGGCCTTGACCCAGGTCCTGCTTCCAGACTCCTGCTCTGAGGTTTATCTCTGTACCTACAATAATCTCATGTTCCTGCATTCTCTTCTCCCCGCTATCAGAGTTGTCGTCAGGATGGGATGCATCCAGTTGAGGCTGAACAGCTTGACCCTCCCAAGAAGTTGGCATTTTAACTGGTGTCAAAGCCCCATGTCAAAGGAATTATGGACTTAAGAATTTTCAAGCCCTTGGGAGGGGATAGGGAGAGATTTGGAAGGGCAAGGGAATGTTCTTAATACTCCTGGAATGCCATGAAGTAGACATCAAATTCAGGCTACCACAAAGCCAAAAGTTGGCTAATTTTTTTAGAATCCATCACATCGAATGAACTCCCTCTTCTCACTCACCACTCAAGGTTTTGACTAAAAAGTCTTCCAGATAATGAACTTCTAATGCAAGCATCATTTTCTCAGAGCTCTTTTGGAAGGACTGCGAAGCTCCATGAGTTACCAAAGACCACACAAACAGGCAGCAGTAGTCAAAGCAAAGCAAAATTCCTCCCAAGACTAGTTTCTTTCTATAACCTGAGAACGAATCCAATCTCCACCCAAGACAGGGTGATTTTCCTCTTTTCATTTCTCTGGCACTGATATGAGCCCTCTTCTCCTCTCACCTTCCTCAGACTCTTAGCAGAATACAAATAAGAAGCTGCTAATTTTGCCAGTCTGAGAAATTGAAAGTAGCCAGTTTTGCTTTTTCTCTGCCAAAGACAGTGTTCCTTCTGTGCTGCTATATGGGGATAAAAGGGCAAGACCTTCTGACCTTGTTATGTTCTTATTCATGACCCATCAAGTCATTATGAAAGCCTAGAGGGACAGTTTTTAGTATGGATCCTGGTAAGTTTATCCAGATAATTTCCTATCAAAAGCATCCCTCACACGTGCCTCCAAACATGTCCTGTCCCCTAAGAATGATTTGGTCTTGGTGTTGGGGCAGGTAACAAGGCTGGGCTCTGTCATCCAAGACTCTTTGGAGCCCTCGTTTGAGCTGATTCAGGGACTGACAAACTGGTCAGAGACTATGCCCAGTGTCTCAGGAAAGCAGTAAATAAAAGCTCCTCCTTTCCTGGCAAGCCCATGTCTATTTTGGCCTCTCTTTCCATCAAACTGGGAAAACGTTGAAAAGGGCCATCTCGCTGCAGAGCAGGGAGCATGCAGTGTGGTGGCTGCATTTCTAATTGGGCTGACTATCAGCCCGAGCCCCACTGCCCTTTTCAACATGGAGCAGTTGCGAAATTCTATTTCAACTCTCCTGCTTACATCTTTCCCCATTTCAGCAATTTGCTTTGTAAAAGATGGAGAAGCCAGCAGTGACTGTACCCAAAACGGTAGCTGAAGTCACATTTAAGAAATTCAAATGCTCAGAGTGCGCTTCTCCCATTAAGTCCAACTCGAGCCATTGGATGTGCACAGCACTGCTCAACAGAAGACCCCCAAAGGCTGTGTGGCATTTCTGGTATGCTGGGGGTTTGGGAAAGAACGAAAAGGCATTTTCATTTTCCGAACTCAGAAGCACTTCAGGGGGTGGGGGAGGGTGTCAGGAATTCTTCCAAAGTCATGGGCCTGCCCACACCTGACTCAGATACTGATGACCTTCCCCAGGCCCTTCCCTCCCCCCCCCAAAAAAAAAGACAGTATGAGTGACAACGAGCCCCGGTACTTACAGGTGCAGAGGATTTTCAGACAGGAAAATGGAGAAGGCAGGTTCCTGAATGCCTGCTGAGTCAGTTGCATCAGCTTAGGAAGTGATGATTGTAACAATAAGATGTTTGGAAAATCTTGTCGCCCCCTCCCCTTGTTTTTTCAGTCCACATCCAAACTCAGACCACCCCCTCTACCTCCCCAGGACATCTGTCCTTCCTGGCTGCCTGGCGCCTCCATACCCCTTCTCGAGAGGGTGCTGGCAGCCACACTGCCTCTTGGAGCCTGTGGCCCAGCAAGGTAGTCAGGCTCCTGGGATTAGGCTGGCAAGAATGACTGTCCTCCAAACAATCAGCCCAGAGAAAGAGAGAGAGCAAGCAAACCCGAAAACAGGTCCAGGATGGAGAGCTCCTAGTGCTGAGCGTGTTTCTGGCGTATTCCAAAAGTGGCATCCACAGCACAGAAAAGTGTCCCAAAATAGCTCAGGCTGCCAATGCCTCGCTGAAACCTGAGAAAGAATTGCTGAATTCAAAGATCTGGGTTGCTGTGGGTGTGTGATCAAAGTGCGGATTTGTTGGTAGGAGAAACTCGAGCCATGAGCTTAGGAGAGACACGAGGTCACCTGGGGCATGGCCTGCCTTCTCTCTTCCAACTTGGTTAAGTGGCTGGTGGTGTCAGAAAGCTCCCCTGTGCAGAGTTGGGGGCTGGCAGGAGTTCCCGGGGATGCTGTTCTCATTCCCAGGTCTCTGATGCACCAACAGTATGAAATAGCAGTGCTCTATTTTCTGCATTTCCAACATGGGAACTGATTCTGTGCAAAGATTTCTTTAAGATGCTGCCCCATAACTGATGAAATTCCCCTTCCAGTAGATTTTTCATTTCTTTTGACCTTTGGCAAAATAAATGTCAGCTCCTAAAAAATCAACAGAGAAGGGCAAACAGTAGGGTCTCTGTGATTTTTCTTGGGATTTGAGAAATCTCTCCTCCCTGGCTTCTGACTGAATGGTGTGTTTTACAATGCTGCCTATGGTACTGGGAAGGCTGAGGTCCACTCAGACACATAGTCTCATTTTGATATTTGCAAGATCTTGCTTGGGACATTCTCCTTTCATCAGGTGTGTTGAAATTTTAGGATTGTCTGCAGAGAGTGTGGGTCAGTATGTGAAAAGTATAGCACACATCTCACTTCGATCAGCCTTGGGGTTTAAGAAGAAAAAAGCAGAGCATTTGGTTTCTGGCTCTAGATCTGCCTGTCTTTTGCTGAGTGATCTGGGACAAGTCACTTCTCTGCGCTGGATTTCAGGGTAAAATGAAGACAGTAATCCCCATCCTAATCCTAACCCAATGGTGTCTGACTCTGCAACTCTCTGGATTGTAGCCCACCAGACTCCTCTGTCCGTGGAATTTTCCAGGCAAGAATACTGGAGTGGGTTGCCATGACCTCATCCATGGGATCTTCCCAACCCAGGGATCAAACCCATGTCTCTTGTGTCTCCTGCAATGGCAGGTGGGTGCTTTACCACTAGCACCACCGGGAAAGCCCCAGTGGTATCAATAGTGAAGATTAACGCTAAAGGTCACAAGAATGCTACTAGGGGGAGGGCTTGTCGCTCTCAGTATTTGATGGCATGCTTCAGTTCCTTAGGGGACCCTGACTGGTAGCCTGTATCAACACACCTACAGTGATCCCAGTGCATACCACAGCACTAGGCACTAGGGGCTTCATGCATAGGGGTCAATGTTATGTCCAGTTCCAAGCTGTAGGACTTTTGATCAGCTGCTTAGAGCCCAGGAGTTCAGTTTTTCCATCTGTCAAGTGGGTATACAAATTAATAATAATACAGGTCTACAATCCTTTATCTGAAACCATTGAGACTACATATGTTCTGGATTTCATGAGTTTTTTTTAGATTTTAGTGAAGCAATGTGATACATATAACATATATAACACCCCTTGTGGAATCTGGGGCAAGTATTCTGTCATCAATGACACTAATATTTCTCAATGGGATAAATGAATAGCCTGGGCTTCCCTGGTGGCTCAGACAGTAAAGAATCTGCCTGCAATGCAGGAGACCCAGGTTCAATACCTGGGTTGGGCAGATCCCCTGGAGAAGGGAATGGCAACCCACTCCAGTATTCTTGCCTGGAGAATTCCATGGACAGAGAAGCCTGGTGGACTACAGTCTATGGGGTCACAAAAATTCAGACATGACTGACTGAGTGAATAACACACACAACAATTCAGGCCCAGTTTGGCTACCATATGAGCTTGCCAACAAGATTTCAGTTTTCAGAATCCTTTGGATGTCAAAAAGCCAGGTAAGAAATTGTGGACAGTGAAAGAAGCTAATGTTTCTTTGGGCTTCCCTGGTGGCTCAGCAGTAAAGAACCCATCTGCCAATGCAGGAGACATGGGTTCAATCTCTGGGTCAGGAAGATCTCCTTGAGAAGGAAATGGCAACACACTCCAGTATTCTTGCCTGGGAAATCCCATGGACAGAGGAGCCTGGCAGGCTACAGTCCATGGGGTTGCAAAGAGTCGGCACGACTTAGCTACTAAACAACATTTCTTTAGTGTGTGCCATATGGGAGGTATCATTCTAAGTAGTTGGTACACATTAACTGATTTAGTTGGGCCAATAACCCTATGAGGTGGGCATTACAATTATCACCATCATGCCCATTTTACAGATGAAGAAACTGAGGCTCAGAGAGGTTAAATCACCTGAGCAGAGTCCCAAAACCAGTGAGGGGCAAAGCTGGGATTCTAACCCAGACAGTTCAGCCTAAGAATCTGTGCTCTTAACCATCTTCTGTACAAACTCTATGGGTTAAAATGAGGCTTCAAAGGCCCACAGGGGCCAAGCAAGTCACTGTGAAAAAGTCAGTGGCTGGTGGGTACTGAGGCAAAATGGTGAGCCAGTGGTCCATCTACAAGGAGCAGCTTACCCAGCTCCACCTGACTGTCCCCATCTCAGAACCAGGATCTGAGTCTTTTGTTTTTCCCGCATTATATAGGTGAAATCTCCTGACTTTCAAATGTTAGCAATACTTCTAAAAATGGCAAAAACATTTAATTGGAGTCAAAGAAAATCCGTCTACTGTCTGAATCCAGCCTGTGGCTGCTAGTTTCAGACTCTGTGATGAGGAAATAGATGTGAAAGAGCTTTGAAAACTGAAGAACGTGTTCTAGACATAGACAGTCTCATTCTTAGGGTTAAGGTGTTTTTTTTTTTTTTCCTCACTGTGTCTAGTTTTTTGAAAACTGGTATTCCTGGCCTGATGGAGATGAAAAGTCGGAATTAAATAGAGACTTCAGTGAACTTGAATGCTTCATTCCTTTGGCAGGGTGGATAAATGAGAAGCCTAGGTGTACTGGATGGGCTAAGCCTCAGAATTCCTGCCACGCCCACAGGCCCCTCCTAAAGAGTTTCCATCCGCAGACCCTAGCCGAGGGAAGGAGCAGTTTCTTATGAATAGGTGGCTATGTTTGGTACCCACGTGACCCTGCTTCCCTCTGCCAATAGCTGACTGAGCCAGGAGAGGGCATCTGATCCACGTGCAGTCACTCTACAGGCTGGCAAGTTGCCTAGGAGGGAACGTGGGATGAGAACTTTGCCCAACAAGCACAGTGGTGACTAAATTTGGACCAATGAGAGTCTCTCGCTTGGGGAGCTTGAATACCAGACCTAGAAAGAGTGAGCAGTTGGCAACAGGGGCAGAAGGCAGGCAGCAGGGCTCACAAATAAGCAGGCCCAAGAAAGACGACTGGGCTTCAACTAGGTGCCAGACACTTGACACACGTTTTGTGTTTAAAACATTGAAAGATCCTGTGAGGTAGGTACCGTTATTATCCCTGTTTTACAGACAAGATAACTGAGGCCAGAGCTGGGAGTTGGAATCCTGGTTTATTTGATATTAAATTCAAGATGGAGGGGACACATGTATACCTGTGGCTGATTCATATTGATGTATGGCAGAAGCCATCACAATATTGTGAAGCAATTATCCTCCAATTAAAAAAATAAATTAAAAATAACATCAGGGTGTCCAGACCCCTACGCCAGCTGTTCTTAAACTCTAGAGGGTTTCAAAATCACTTGGGTCAAAATGCAGATTCCTCGGCCTCACTCCGGACCTACTGAGTCTGACTCTCTGAATGTGGAGCCCCACCTCCCAACTCTGCATCTGCATTTTAACAGTCGTCATAGAGGAATGACTGATGCAAAGGGCTTCCCCACCACACTTAGAGAAATGCAGTTTGAGGGAGTATGGCAGGTACTGTAAACTGCTCTGCTTTCACCTTCAGAAATAAGGCCAAGGTCAACAGATGAGGTCAAAGTCCAATTGACACTCTTGGAAATAGGGCCGATTCTACAAATGAGGCGACATCAGTTTGTCCTCTTTTCTAATGCCAGAAGTATCCACGACACCAGTTACCTAAGGAAAGATGGCAGGCCTGAGATGAAGGCTCAGCACTTTGTAGAGAAAAAAACTACCTGTTCTTCAGCAGGCAGAGCTCATAGCAGCCATGCTGTCACTAAGCATTTTCCACGAAGAGCACACACTGCAGAGACTTTCTATATTGGCAGCGAAGAACAGGAGAGAAAATGCCCAAAGACAGAGACATAGATTGTAAACCAAGGGATTTAAAAATGTAAACCTACTTCCTAGGCCAAACACAGATATTCTCCTCAGCACTAGAATAGTTGTGTAAAAGATCTATCTGTGCTCTTCTTCACACCATTGATGAAAGGGGCGAACAGGATGGGACCAAGGCTAGAAGCTGCCTTCTAGATTGTTGTAGAACCCCAGTCTGGCTATAGTATTGAGCAAATTGAGAATTCATTTGCCTTTAGGAACTCTCCCTGGAGAGACAAGTAATAGTCTGAAGGCTGCTTGGAGTGTCTCAAGTCAGAAACTGGTTTGTGAGCCAAACGCTTAATGGCATCAGGCAAATATTTCTACAAGACAGTCGGGTGGTCCAAGGGATGGCAAAAGTCAAATGCGCTGGCCAAGTCCTGCCCAGCAGGGCTTGAATTTGCACTTGGCAAGTTCTATTTCTCTCATGCTCCTTTATGTGGACACTTTATTTACGTATGTTAATATCCTCACTTAGGCTAAGGTCAAACTCTTTTCTTCCCAGTTCTGGCCAGAAAGATTTCCTGTCTTACAGGTATCTGATCTTATCTTTGTTGATATTTTCACTGTGAGGGATTCCCTAAAGAAGGTCCTTGGATAAGTGCCCATCCTCCAGGAAAATTATTGCAGTCCTTGGGTGCAGTGAGAAAGCCTGAGGACGATGTAGCCAGTGTTTTGTAAAGCGAAACCTATTTCATTGAAAGGGCTGTCCTTTATCCTGAGATTGTTTGCTTCTCTTTTTGTGTTTAAAGAAAACCCTTTCTAGGAAATGGTAATTTGGGGTTGTTTTGTCTTGCTTGTTCCTTTACTTGGAAAAATAAAAACCTGGCAACCTACTGTCAGTCTCCCCAGGTTTTTGGTTTGTGATAGCTGCTAGTCTTGGGAACTTGGTTTAATTGGTTTCAGTTCTGCTAGAACCTCTAGGTACCTTCTATCACCACTTCCATCCTAAGTGCTTATAAATTACCTGCTTCATAATCTGTGGCAAAATCTCTCCAATGATTGACATCAAGCTTTTAGCTCTTGAGTTTACAGTATACTGGTCTGTAGTTTCCTTCTTTAAGAAAATTGGGATGCTGCCCATGTGCAGTCCTTTGATATCCCTCCTGTTCTCTCCGACTGCACAGGACAGCAGCTAATGCAAGGCAGTTCCGTTTGCTCTTCTTGTAATGTTCTTTTCCCTATAGAGTTGGACATGCACATACATGTTGTTTGGGGAATTTGCAGCACATCCAATGAAAGTGTAATTCCCAACTAACAGTCAAATCCTTCTCTTTGGAGCTACCCAGAACACACCTACCCTCTCTTCCATATGACAGCCCTTCATAGACTCGAAGACAGTGTGTGACTCTCCTTTGAGTTAAGAGCACCAGCTGAGTCAGACATTCGCGAGTGACAAGCCCAGCTTCACCCCCTCTCGGCTGTGGGAGCCCAGGTGAGTTACTTGATTTTACTTTCTCTCCACTTGTTTTTTTTTTTTAAAGCTGATTTATAAAATGAGGATAAAAAATCCCCACCTCATTGGTTCGTTGTGTGATAAATGATGTGATGTAAAGTTGATTTATAAAATGAGGGTAAAAAAACCCACTTCATTGGTTCGTTGTGTGATAAATGTAAAGAGCTTAACCCAGTGCCTGGCAGAGTAAGGATTCCGTGAATGCAAGCTCTTTCCCCCTTCGATTTATAAAGAGCCAGGTGGGCATTTTAAGCATCAGGGCTATTGGAGAAGTGGGGTGAGCAACGGGGTGAGGGAGGTGGCAGACCCTCAAGATCAGGTCTTTCTCTACCCCGAGATTGTCTCTTTTCTGTTATCTTGATGCTTGTTTACTAGTGCCAGGGGAGAGGCTATGGTGCAGAATCTCAGGAAAAGTTTATTTTCAAGAGCTGGAGAGCTATTTGTTGACATATTGAACTGTCTCTTCTTTATTCTTATTTCCCTGAGCAGCTAACCCAAACTCAATTACCTTTTGTGAGGCGGCAGGCGTGTGACACTTCCTACTAGCTGTATTGATCAGTGTAGACTGGGCCAGACGTGAGAGATCTGAGATGCTAAGCAGCAGTTTCTGGGCTTTTCCTTCCTTAGTAGGCCTCCCCTTTCTGTGTCTATAGAGACACTGGCATGAACAAAACGAAAATCTGGGACCCAAATGGCCTGAGCCTGCAAGCTGATGATTAATTAATGAACCAGAACTTTGAACTCCTGGACAGTCGATGAACCAGGGTTTTGCAACGCAATTGCATGAGTAAATACAGCTGGAAGAAAAAAACAAAAGTAAAAATTCTCTTTAATCCCGTCACTCAGGTATGGTCACTGTGAACATTTTGGTATACATCTTTCCAAACTGTATTTTTTTCTATGCAAAAATATACATATTTATTTTATAAAAATCAGATAATCATTTTCACTGGACACTGCAGATGTACAATGATTTGTTTAATCGTTCAGTGGATTGGATTCTAACACTGGCATTTAGGTAATTTCCAAGTTTTTATGATCATAAACAACAGTGCTTTCTAGCTGTGTGAACTTTGGAAAGCTAACTAACCTCTCTGTGCCTCATCTGAAAATTAGAGTGATAATACCTACCTCATAGGGCTGCTGTGAGCAGCAAATGAGATTTTGCACGTATACTGCTTAGCACAATGCCTGGCACAGTAAACGTTAGCTGTTATTATTAAGTATAATAATAATAATAATTGTTGTTGTTGGGTTCCCTGTGAGTACTTTTTTGGTTTAGCGTAGGGGGAGAGTGACTGGAAGTTTTCTCTTTGAGTAGTATACTACAGTGAGTTCTGGAGTCAAACGGAGCTGTGTGGTTTTGGTCATGTCAATTCACTTTGCCGAGACTCAGTTTCCTTATCTGTAAACTGAGAATTAAAAACACCTAGTTTACAGGATAGATGTTAGGATCAAATGACAGAATGCATGTAAAACCCTCAGTGTAGTTCTTGGCATGTAGCAAGAGTTCCAAGTCAGTTGGTATTATTATTATCACGATGATGATTCAGCCATTAGTGGGGGTAGGAAGAGCATGGTGGCACTTGGGAAGTGTTTCTAATCACTTGTCTGTTTACAAAGAGAGGAAATTAGTCTGATTATTGAATCAGACTAACTTGGGCTCATATCAGGGCTTTGCCATGTGCTAGCTCTATAATATTGGTTACAATTTCTCCAAGCACCTCTCACCTTTTGTAAAAGAATATACTATGCGCGCGCACACACACACACACACACACACACACACACACACATATATGTATAAAATAAAACTGAATCACTGCTGTACACCTGAAATTAACATAACATTATAAATCAATTGTACTTCAATAAAAAATAAAGTTGAAAAAAAGAAAATGAAGGAAAAAATTTCTAAAGCATAAAATAAATGGGAATGGTGTCAGTGCCTATCTTGCAGGTGTGGCCATGAGGTGTGAAGGATATAAAACAAGTGTAGTGCTTAGCCTGAGTGCCCAGGTATTGTTGGGTGATAATAATCTTTGGTTGTTGGAGCATGGGGAGGTTTATAACAAGGTAAATGCCTCCCCCCAGCCCCTAGATTCTGAGTCCCTGGGGTACTTCAACTTCGCCTAAAGGCTTTGCCCTATTTGGGGCTCAGGGACCATTTCTGCCCTTAGTATAAGGGTTGGAGGGCTCCTGATTCAGAAGGCTCTGGAAAACCTTCCTGTTAATTCTACCCTGATCTTGTGCCCCAGTTCTAGAAAGCAGGCTGAAGTCCTGCTTCTATGAGCAAGCTCTCACCTGGTATGCTTAAGATTAGCATGCTTTTCTTGCCAGCTGTCTGGATGCCCTTGAGCCTCATTGTTGAATTCTAACCCTATAGCGGGGTAGCTGGTTGCCAGATTTCCCTCCGAGTCTCTGACACTAGGGCCAGTTGGCTTTTTAATTGTCAACATTGCTGGGCTCCCTTAAGCCCCATGGCCCATCCTTCCAAACCCTGGTTTACCTGCACCTGAACCCACTCTTCTCCATTGCTCCACTCAGCCTCCAGCCCCGTTCCCTCTATCCCCTGCCTGCTCTTCCACGGCTCACCGGTGGTAGTGCCTGGCTCCCACGACCCTGGTGTCTGCTCAGCCACAGAGAGAATGTCTCATTTCCTGAGCCAAGACCCTTTTGGTCTCATCTCTTTACTTGTGTGGCTCTCCTCTTTCCTTTGGGATGGCCAGAGGTGGGCAGAGTGGGCTGGTGCAGCTACTGGGGGCAAGGGGAAGAAGGGTGGAGTTGCATAGGCCAAGTGCTAAAGCGGAACTTCTGGAGGGCTGTCAAGTGAAAGGCGGCCAGAGGCAAATGTCAGAGCCTATATAGAGGCAGGAATCTGGGACCAGAGAGACAGAGCAAGCACTAGCAAGTCAGGAGCAGTGGGGCGGGGGGGCGGGCGGGCAAGCTGGCTGGCTGGCGGGCAGGAGGGGGGCGTGGCAGGGGATAGCTAAGGGAGATTGCAGAGAACAGCTGCTGGTACTGGGTCTTACTTTAATGAACTGACTGGGCATGGGGCATAAGTAAATTGGCCAGACCAAAACAACTAGGGGCGCAAAGGACATACTCCCTCTCTTCTCCCTGACTGGCAAGGTAAGATATGTCCGGGTTTTGCCTGGTGGGAAACTGTGGCATGTTGAGGGATTTTTCTGAAGATGTGGTAGGTGGGAGTGGTCATCTATGGCTGCCCTTTTGACCCATCTTTCCCATTGCACCAATTATTAGAGTAAGCACGGTCCTAGCATGAGGCCAGTATTTCAGATAAGGTGGATCATTATAGCACAGCAGAGAAGAGTAGGGGTCTCTGGAGTTGGGTGTGCCTGGGAATCCAAGTGACTGCAGGAAAATTATGAAGCCTCTCTGGACCTTAGTTTTCTCCTTTGTAAGATGAAGATTTTGAGGATGACCATCACTGAGGATGACCAAAATCTCTCAGTGTTGCTGTGGGGACCAAATAAGACAGTGCACATAAAGTGCCCAGTAGGGTGCTTGCCAGTCATCATATGCTCAAGAAATGTTGAGCATTTGGCACTTCTGTTGCTAGCATTCTTAGTATTATTATGGAGGCATGCTGCACCAGATTGATGAGTTTTGCGACATTGTCCCAAATGAGCAAGTGTTCCATTGAGGGCATGAGCAGGCTGAGGGGACATGTCAACATTGTGTAATGTGTGTGTTAGTTTCCAAGTTCTGTGCCAAGAAGCCCCATTGGAGGCTGCTTATGGGAGTGGGCCAGAGGGGTGAGGCTCTGGGCTTACCCACCCACTCTTACCCAGTTGTCAGAGAAGCTTGAAGTTTGTACTTCCTATAGACTGAGCTTCAAGTGAACCATGATCTAGGACATCAGAGAGATAACTGAATGTAGCCTTAGGGATGCCAAAGGCTAGGCAACCCCAAGGAGTAAGTGATAGTCAAAGACAAACAGTTTCTAGTGTTTCAGTGCTCTTATTCTGACCCCAACCCCAACTAATCTGAGCACGCTGGTAAAATGGGAATAATACTACTATTGTAAGATTCCTGGACCAACGCTAGAGAACAGCAGCAGAGGGCCAAATTCTGCCTTCTAGTGTCCACCTATGGTCTCAACTTCAGCATCAGACCCTGGAGGGATGTCCACACAGCTGATGACATCCCCAGCTTTTGACACCATGGCCACACCTCTAATGGGAACAGCAAACTCTGGAGCTTTGTCCTCACCGCTCCTGTCAGACTCAGAGGCGCTGTCCCCATTGTTAATGCCAACCTCAGACTCTGGGATGCTCTCCCCATTGCTAATGCCAGCCTCAGATTCTGGAACATTGTCTCCACTGCTGTCCACTTCAGAGTATGGATTAATGTCTCCAGGGCTGATGACGATTCCTGACTTTGGAACAATGTCCACAGCACTAACAACAACACCAGATTCTGAAGACATATCACCATTGGCAATGTCAGCCTCATCCTCTGAAGCAATGGCCACACCATTGATGCTAGCCTCAGATTCTGGAGAGCTCTCCCCACTGCTAATGCCAGATATTAACCCCGGAGAGATGTCCACACAGCCAATGGCAGCTCCAGTCTTTGAAGGAATGTCACCATTGCAAATTACAGATGAAGACACTGAAGCAATGTCCAAAGTGCTAATGACTGCCCTGGTCTCTGGAGAGATCTCTTCACTGCTCATGTCAGGCACAGACTCTGAAGCGATCTCCTCACTGATAATGTCAGCCCTAACTTCTGAAGCAATGTCCACCCAACTAACGAGCACCCAAGATTCTGGGGAAATGTCTACCCAGCTAATGTCAGGCCCAGACTCTGGAGTAGAGTCTTCACCACTAACGACAGCTCCAGGCTCCGGAGCCATGTCCTCACCGCTCCTGTCAGTCCCTGAGACTGGAGAAATGCCCACCTTGTCAAAGCCAACCCCAGATGCTGAGGCAGTGTCCCCACTGCTAATGATGGCTCTAAACTCTGGAGGGATGCCCACCCAGCTGATGCCAGCCCAAAGCTCTGGAGCTATGCCCTCACAGTTAACACAAAATCTAGATTCTCAGATTGTGTCTACTCCACCAATGAGAGCAACAGCCTCCGGGGAGATGTCTGCATCATCAGAGAGAGCCTCAGCTTCTGGAGCAAGGTCGACACTGCAAATGAGAACCCCAGCCTCTGGCAATATGTCCACGCTGCTAAAGACAGTCCCAGACTCTGCAGCACTGTCCACCCCACTGATGATGGCCACAACCTCTGGAGCCATGTCCGCAGAGCCAGTGCCAACCGCAGCCTCTAGAGGAATGCCCACACACTTAACAATGGCTCGAACTTCTGGAGCTGCATCCACAGGCTTTATGAAAGTCCCAGCCAGTGGGGCAAAGTCCACACCACAAATGAGAGCTCCAGCCTCAGGGGCAATGTCCATCCCACCCAGCACAGCCCCCGTCTCTGAAACAGTATCTATGCTACAAATGACCACCCCAGCCTCTGGGTCAGTGTCCACACTGCGAATAAGAGCTCCTGTCTCTGGAGCAACATCTAGGTCACAAAGGAGAGCCACAGCCTCGAGAGTGACAGCCGGACCACAAATTAGAGCCTCTGGAGCCATGTCCACCCCACAGATGACAGCCAAAGCCTCTGGATCCATGTCCTCACTATTAATGAGAGACACAGCCCCGGGAGTGATGTCCATGCCACCAATGAGAGCTACGGTTTCAGGAGCATTGTCCAAGCCACTAACAACATCAAAAACCTCAGAAGCAATGTTCATGCAGCAAATGACAACCGCAGCTTCTGGAGAGATCTCCACAATGCTAATGAGAGACACAGCTTCTGGAGCCATGTCCATGCCACAGATGACAGACGCTGCCTCTGCCGGGATGTCCACACCACTAATGAGAGCCCCAGCCTCTGGAGACATGTCCACACCACAAATGACAGCCGCAGCCTCTGGAAGCATGTCCATGCCCCTAATGAGAGCCCCGGGCCCTGGAGCCATGCCCACAGTGCTAATGAGATCCACAGTCTCTGGAAAGATGCCCAGTCAGCCAATAGGCACTCAAGACTTTGGGGGGATGTCCATGTCGTTCAAAAGATTCATGACCTCTGGAGGGATGTCCACACTGCAGATGCGAGCCCCAGCCTCTGAAGTGATGTCCGCACCAAAAATTAGAGCCCCAAGGTTTGGGGCAGTGTCCACACCCCTGATGAGAGCCTCAAACCCTGGAGAGGTGTCCACACTTCTCACAAGAGCTTCGTCCTCCAGAGAGATGTCCTCAGCACTAACGAGACCCCCAGCTTCTGGGGAGATAGCCACAACCCCTCTGAGAGCCCCAGCTTATGGAGCAATGTCTACTCCGCAAAGAACAGCCACAGCCTCTGGCATGATGTCCATGCCACAAATGAGGGCTCCAATCTCTGGGCCGATGTCCACACCACTCATGAGATCCACGGCCTCTGGAGTGATGTCCACACCTCAAATGACAGCCGTGGCCTCTGGAGGGGTGTCCATGCCATTGTTGAGGGCCCCAGGCTCTGGAGCAACATCTGCACCACAGATGCCCACGGCAGCATCTGCAGAGATGTGCACACTATCCATGAGAGCCCCCAGCTTGGGAGTGATGTCCCCACCATTATTAAGGGCTCCAGTCTCTGGAATTATGTGCACACCCCCGAGGAGACCCTCAGTCTCTGAAGATGTATCCACAGAGTTCATGAGAGCTCCAGCCTCTGGAAAGATGACCACCGCACAAACCACAGCCATGGCTTCAGGAGGGATATCGAAGCCATTCATGAGAGCCGCGACCTCTGGAGTAGCACCCATGCCACTGATGTCTGCCATGGCTTCTGGAGAGACATCCATGCCGCTAATGAAAAGCCTGTCATCTGGGGCAATGTCCACACTGCAAACAAGAGTTGTGAGTTCTGGATCAATGTCCTTGCCACAAACGACATACGCAACCTCAGGAAAGATGTCCATACCACCGATGAGAGCCTCGGCTTCTGGAGCCACATCCATACCACTTATGAGAGCCTCGGCTTCTGGAATGATGTCCATGCCACTTCTGAGACCCATATCCTCTGGGGAGATGTCCATGCCACAAATGAGGGCCACAGTCCCAGGAGCCATGTCTGCATCCCAAATGGCAGCCCCAGCCCCTGGAATGATGTCCACCCTGGGAATCAAAGCCACAGACTCTGGGGAAACATCTGCACCTCGCATCAATGTCACAGCCTCTGGATCAAAGTCCACACCACACGCGACGACCACCCCCCCCAAAACAGTAAAGCCACCACCAGAGGAAGTCCCATCTTTTGGCATGCTGACCCCAGCACTCTGTTACCTCTTAGAAGAACAGGAAGCAGCCCGGGGTTCATGCCCTGTGGAAGAGGAGGTGGAGATTGATGAGGAGAAGCAAATGAAGGGATTTTTGAATGATTCAGAGAAAATGGCCTTTCTGGTGTCTCTTCATCTGGGGGCAGCTGAGAGGTGGTCCATCTTGCAGATGGAGGTAGGAAACCCCCTCACCAGGGAAGATAAATCTTTTCTGAGAAGATCCCAGGGCTTATATGACTCCCTGTCTGAAACTGACATCCTCAGTGCGGTTCTCTGCCATCCCAAGCAGGGCCAGAAGTCGGTCAGGCAGTATGCCACTGACTTCCTTCTGCTGGCCCGACATTTGTCTTGGTCCGATGCCATTCTGCGGACCAGGTTCCTGGAAGGACTCTCTGAAGCTGTTGCCACCAAAATGGGCCGGATCTTCCTGAAGGTGGCTGGCAGCCTAAAGGAGCTGATAGATAGGTCTCTCTATACCGAGTGCCAGCTGGCCGGAGAGAAGAATTCCCGAGGCAGCTCCAGCCAGGTTCTGACATCACCCTGTAAGCGGAATAGCGAGGAGGCAATGGAGAATGAACTGAACCCCCAGCAGCAGACCGAGGAGGTAATGATGGGGAAATATACTCAAGGTTTCTGAATAGAAAATTGAAGGCATCCTGCTCCTTTGTATAGACCAAGGAAGAGGCTGGGGGAGGCATTGAGCTCCTAAACCATAAGCCCCAACCTGGAATTTCGTCAGCAGGCCTGGTTAGGCCCTTATTTTGGGCATATTAACCCAAACTCCATTAACTTTGTGGAGCCTTGCCCTACCCAAGATACTCAGGGCGTGGGGGTGGTTAAAGGTCTAAATCTTCTGAGGGAACTGGTTGGGCTCAGTCCCAACTCGCTACTACTGATTCCAGGTCCAGTTCTAAAAGAGGGGTCATGTTTTGGAGGCTGGGTCCCACCTACAGCCACATGTGTTGTAGACCCAGGTCACTAGGGAATTTGGCCAGTCTTAGTCCTTGGTCACACTTTTTATACAAATAAGGTACATTGGCCAAGTTCCTTGACATGCTAAGTGATTGAGATTATCCAGGTAGAACCCCACTTGTCATAGTAAGCATGGCTCTTACATTTGCTGCTTTTGTTTTTTTTTTCTCACTCCCAGCACCAGCATGTTCCCAAACGCTGTTACTACCTGAAAGAGCATGAAGACCCTCAAGAGGGTCTGCACAACCACCTTCGAAAGAGCACAGGCCATCAGAAGGCCCCCACTAACAAGTAATGCTACATGGACTCTTCTCCTGTGATATCCAACTTGGCTGCTAACTTGAGGACTGTTTCCTAGACTCATTCCATGCAATTACATCATTAAAACTTGTGGCCTTTTCCCCTTCAGCACCCTCTCCAGGTGCATCCCACCCTATCCCCCACTTGGTTGACTTGACCTTCTCTTTCACCCCACATGCCTTTGACCTGCCCCAACAATCTGAACGTGGACTTCAAGAATGTTCAGTGTATGAGGTTCTGAACTCCCATTACCAACAAGGACAGTGCTAGTTCCTGGTCCAGGGAGAAGTCTAGGCAGGAGAAACTATGTCCTACCTCAAAAACACCTTAGAGTGTCTTGCCACATGTCATCAGGCAAACTTGAGGAAGCCCTGGTCCCATTTCACCTGGCAGGGGAGCCCATAAGGAGAGTGATGCTCACTCCAATACCATCCTTTTCATCCAGTATACTTGTCCCTATATGCCCCAACTCATAGCACTTAAATTTGGTCTCTAAGGCCCTTACCCTGTTTATAGTCTCCATCCTGAACCATTCGTTTTGACCCATAGTAATAATCTTAGTAATAGCTAATGTTTATTGTTTATGTACTATGTGACAGGTAGTGGGCTAAACTCTTGACAAGCATCATCTCACTACACTCTTACCACAACCCAACTTGTTCTTCTGTTGTCAACTTCTGAAGTCTTGATCTATTGTCAGTGGCCATTGTCTTGTCCCTCAGTGTGAAATTTCTAGCTCTGACCTTTGGGTGACCTCCTCAGTTGTTAATTGCCCTCACTCCCCTTGGCTATTGTGCTTCGTGGCCAGCACTCTTGATAAAGATCTTGGTCTTTAAACAGGCATAGATAGAACATAATGTGAGCAGTGTTTGCCTTAATGTGGTGGGATTATGGGTGTTTTAATGTTCTTCTTTTTACTTCTCTGTACTTTCCAGATTCTCTACAGTAAGCATGTATTACATTTGTAATCGTTAAAGTAAATAAAGTTCATTTACGAAAAAAAGAATTAACTATGGCTAACAGAATTTTATTTATTGAGTCCTTCATTCAGTCAATATTTATTATGTAACATGTGTCAGCCACTGTTTTGGGGACAGACAGATAAGAACATTGATCAAACGAAAACTTCATTCCAATGGAAGAGGGAGACAGACAATAAGTAAGAAAACACATAAGTAAGATAGGTTGAAATTGTGGTGAAGGCTATAAAGACAGGAAATAAGGATAATGGGGAATTTGATGCTAACAGAGCAAATGTATTTATTCAATAATAGTCCATGTAATTGGGTTACTCAAAGATCTTTTAAAAACAGTAGGAGTGACATGATTAGAAACACATTTTAGAAAACTAACTTGGACAGAGGAACCTGGCAGGCTACAGTCCATGGGGTCACAAAGAGTCGGACATGACCGACTGACTGAGCATGGCAGCAAGCACTGCAACGGTACAGGTGACTGACTCTTCAGATGACTCAGTCTAGGGTCAAGGCAGTGGGGATGAAAAGAGGCCCAGAGACCAAATCTTCTCTGAGGGTTCAAGTCTGCTACTCCATTACCCTAAACACTGGATCTGATTCCAGGAAGAGGAAAATGATCCTCAGAAAAAAACAAAGATTAGCAGACAAATTGGCAGCTCCATGGTGATATAGAGAAGAATCTGGCTCTGTGGGCTGCTTGTGGATGTATCAATCACCAGTGCTGTTGCCTCAGAGTGGGGGAGGGGGGCAGGGGAGGAAGAGGGTTTGACTGGTTGGGAAACCAAAATTCTAGGTAGTGGGGCTCTGGGGACCCAGTTTTCCTCTTATCTGACCCTGTTGGCTCACACCTGGTCCAGTCCAGGCCAGAGTGGATTTTTGGATCTCTATGTTTAGCCAAAGTTGCTCTTAGCTCAGGTGAAGGGCTGTTGACTTTCCTGAAAAATAAACTGATGATGCAGAATCACAACTTGTGTCTGGAACCTATATAGGGGAAGGCAAATGTCTTAAAAATGAAAAGTAACTTTCTGATCACCATGGTAATGGAGAACAATCGCAAGTCTCTGCTTCATTTTTCACCCCAGTCATTCTTTTCCCCGTGGCTTTTGCCCCTCCTGTCCTTTAAGCTAGTGTCACTAGAGATAAATGGAATAAATGAAGCCTGGCCATACCCTGTATAATTGTAAGGGATTTGATTTAGGTCATATCTGAATGGTCTAGTGGTTTTTCCTACTTTCTTCAATTTAAGTCTGAATTTGGCAATAAGGAGTTCATGATCTGGGCCACAATCAGCTCCCGGTCTTGTTTTTGCTGACTGTATAGAGCTTTTTCATCTTTGGCTGCAAAGAATATAATCAATCTGATTTCAATATAGACCATCTGGTGATGTCCGTGTGTAGAGTCTTCTCTTGTGTTGTTGGAAGAAGGTATTTGCTATGACCAGTGTGTTCTCTTGGCAAAACTCTATTGGCCTTTGCCCTGCTTCATTTTGTACTCCAAGGCCAAATTTGCCTGTTACTCCAAGTGTTTCTTGACTTCCTACTTTTGCATTCCAGTCCCCTATAACGAAAAAAACAGCTTTTTTTTGGTGTTAGTTCTAGAAGGTCTTGTAGGTCTTCACAGAATCGTTCAACTTCAGCTTCTTCAGCATTACTGGTCGGGGCATAGACTTGAATTACCATGATATTGAATGGTTTGCCTTGGAAACAAGCAGAGATCATTCTGTCGTTTTTGAGATTGCATCCAAGTACTGCATTTCAGACTCTTTTGTTGACTATGAGGGCTACTCCATTTCTTCTGAGGGATTCTTGCCCACAGTAGTAGATATAATGGTCATCTGAGTTAAATTCACCCATTCCAGTCCATTTTAGTTCGCTGATTCCTAAAATGTTGACCTTCACTCTTGCCATCTCCTGTTTGACCACTTCCAATTTGCCTTGATTCATGGACCTAACATTCCAGGTTTCTATGCAATATTGCTCTTTACAGCATCAGACTTTGCTTCTATCATCAGTCACATCCACAACTGGGTGTTGTTTTTGCTTTGGCTCCATCTCTTCATTCTTTCTGGAGTTATTTCTCCACTGATCTCCATATTGGGCACCTACTGACCTGGGGAGTTCATCTTTCAGTGTCCTATCTTTTTGCCTTTTCATACTGTTCATGGGGTTCTCAAAGCAAGAATACTGAAGTGGTTTGCCATTCCCTTCTCCAGTGGACCACGTTTTGTCCAAACTCTCCACCATGATCCATCCATCTTGGATGGCCTTACATGGCATGGGTTCATAGTTTCATTGAGTTAGACAAGGCTGTGGTCCATAGTTTCACTGAGTTAGACAAGGCTGTGGTCTATGGTTTCATTGAGTTAGACAAGGCTGTGGTCCATTTGATCAGATTGGTTAGTTTTCTGTGATGGTGTTTTTCAGTCTGTCTGCCCTCTGATGGAGAAGGATAAGAGACTTATGGAAGCTTCCCGATGGGAGAGACTGACTGGGGGGGAAACTGGGTCTTGTTCTGATGGGCAGGGCCATGCTCAGTAAATCTTTAATCCAATTTTCTGTTGATGGGTGGAGCTGTGTTCCCTCCCTGTTATTTACCTGGGGCCAAACTATGGTGGAGGTAATGAAGATAATGGTGATGTCCTTCAAAAGATCCCATGCACGTACTGCTACACTCAGTGCCCCCAACCCTGCAGCAGGCTACCACCAACCCACACCTCTGCTGGAGACTCCTGGACACTCCCAGACAAGTCTGGGTTGGTCTCTTGTGGGGTCACTGCTCCTTTCTCCTGGGTCCTGGTGCACACAAGTTTCTCTTTGTGTCCTCCAAGAGTCTATTTCCCAGTCATGTGTAAGTTCTGGCAGCTCTATGGTGGGATTAATGGTGACCTCCTCCAAGAGGGCTTATGCCATACCCAAGTCTGCTGCACCCAGCCATACCCAAGTCTGCTGCACCCAGAGCCCCCGCACCTGTGGCAGTTCACTGCTGACCCCTACCTCCATAGGAGATGCTCAAACACAGTTCTGTCTCAGTCTCTGTGGGGTCTCTGGGTCTTTGTGTGCACAAGGTTTGTTTGAGCCCTTTGAGCATCTCTGTGGGAATGGGGTTTGGTTCTAAACACAAATGCAAAAAGAGCAAAATGGCTGTGTGAGGAGACCTTAGAAACAGCTGTGAAAAGAAGAGAAGTGAAAAGCAAAGGAGAAAAGGAAAAATATACCCAATTGAATGCAGAGCTCCAAAGAATAGCAAGGAGAGACAAGAAAGACTTCCTCAGTGATCAGTGCAAAGAAATAGAGGAAAACAATAGAATGGGAAAGACTAGAGATCTCTTAAAGAAAATTAGAGATACCAAGGGAACATTTCATGCAAAGATGGACTCAATAAAGTATAGAAACAATATGGACCTAACAGAAGCAGAAGATATTAATAAGAGGTGGCAAAAATACACAGAAGAATTATGCAAAAAAGATCTTCATGACCCAGATAATCACAATGGTATGATCACCAACCTAGAGCCAGACATCCTGGAATGTGAAGTCAAGTGGGCCTTAGGAAGCATCACTACAAACAAAGCTAGTGGAGGTGATGGAATTCCAGTTGAGCTATTTCAAACCCTAAAAGATGATGCTGTGAAAGTGCTGCACTCAATATGTCAGCAAATTTGGAAAACTCAGCAGTGGCCACAGGACTGGAAAAGGTCAGTTTTCATTCCAATCCCAAAGAAAGGCAAAGCAAAAGAATGCTCAAATACTGCACAATTGCACTCATCTCACACACTAGTAAAGTAACACTCAAAATTCTCCAAGTCAGGCTTCAACAGTACTTGAACTGTGAAATTCCAGATGTTCAAGATTGTTTTAGGAAAGGCAGAGGAACCAGAGATCAAATTGCCAACATCTGCTGGATCATCGAAAAAGCAAGAGTTTCAGAAAAGTATCTACTTCTGCTTTATTGACTATGCCAAAGCCTTTGACTGTGTGGACCACAACAAACTGTGGAAAATTGTTAAAGAGATGGGAATAGCAGGCTACCTGACCTGCTCGTTGAGAAATCTGTATACAGGTCAGGAGGCAACAGGTAGAACTGGACATGGAACAACAGACTGGTTCCAAATTGTGAAAGGAGTATGTCAAGGCTGTGTATTGTCACCCTGCTTATTTAACTTATATGCAGAGTACATCATGAGAAATGCTGGGCTAGATGACACACAAGTTAAATCAAGATTGCCAGGAGATATATCAATAACCTCAGATATGCAGATGACACCACCCTTATGGCAGAAAGCAAAGAAGAACTAAAGAGCCTCTTGATGAAAGTGAAAGAGGAGAATGAAAATGTTGGCCTAAAACTCAACATTCAGAAAACTAAGATCATGGCATCCGGTCCCATCACTTCATGGCAAATAGATGGGGGAACAGTGACAGACTTAATTTTTTTGTGCTCCAAAATCTCTGCAGATGGTGAGTGCAGCCATGCAATTAAAAGACGCTTGCTCCTTGGAAGAAAAGTTATGAGAAACCTGCTGCTGCTAAGTCGCTTCAGTCGTGTCAGACTCTGTGCGACCCCATAGACGGCAGCCCACCAGGCTCCGCTGTCCCTGGGATTCTCCAGGCAAGAACACTGGAGTGGGTTGCCATTTCCTTCTCCAATGCATGAAAGTGAGAAGTGAAAGTGAAATCGCTCAGTCGTATCCGACTCGTAGCGACCCCATGGACTGCAGCCTACCAGGCTCCTCAGTCCATGGGATTCTCCAGGCAAGAGTACCGGAGTGGAGTGCCATTGCCTTCTCCGTGAGCAACCTACATAGCCTATTAAAAAGCAGAGACATTACCTTGCCAACAAAGGTCCATCTAGTCAAAGGTATGGTTTTTCCAGTAGTCATGTATGGATGTGAGAGTTGGACTATAAAGAAAGCTGAGCACCAAAGAATTGATGCTTTTGAACTGTGGTGTTGGAGAAGACTCTTGCGAGTCCCTTGGAGTGCAAGGAGATCCAATCAGTCCATCGTAAAGGAAATCAGTCCTGAATGTTCATTGGAAGGACTGATGCTGAAGCTGAAACTGCAATACTTTGGCCACCTGATGTGAAGAACTGACTCATTTGAAAAAAGACCCTGATGCTGGGAAAGATTGAAGGCGGGAGGAGAAGGGGACGATAGAAGATGAGATAGTTGGATGGCATCACTGACTCAATGGACATGAGTTTGAGTAAACTCTGGGAGTTGGTGATAGACAGGGAGGCCTGGTGTGCTGCAGTCCATGGGGTCAGAAAGGGTTGGACATGACTGAGCGACTGAACTGAGCTGAATTGAACTGATCATAACCTGCCAGAGCCCAGTCCCTGTTTCTCTCCCCACCTCAAAGTTATAAGCAGAAATGTTTCAAGAGTCACTCACCGTCTACATGGAGCCAGGCCCAAGTACTTAAGACAATTTTGTCTGCTGTAAGATGGCAGTTCAAGTTTCTTCAGGCCCTGCTGGCACATAGGTAAACATAAGGTCCCATAAGCAGCAAAAGGGCTTCCCAGGTGGCTCAATGGTAAAGAATCTGCCTGCCAATTCAGGAGACTTGGATTTGATCCCTGAGTTGGAAGATCCCCTGGAGGAGGTCATGGCAACCCACTCCAGTATTCTTGCCTGGAGAATCCCATGGACAGAGGAGTCTGGTGGACTGCAGTCCATGGGATTGCAAAGAGTCGGATGTGACTGAGCCACTGAGCACAAGCAGTAAAAACTCGGATGTCACTGATGCCTGTGCCCACCTGTGTGTTATAGGACCTCAGTCCTTTGAAGGTTTCCTCCTCTTATTTGTGGAAGTGCCTGGCAGTTTTCCCTTATTCTGATAGCCCTCTCCTGTCCTTCCATTCGTACCCTACCTCATGGATATCCGCTTCCCACATGGTCATGCCAGAGCAGCTGCTCTGCCCCACCCCACCTGCTGGAGGGAGCCTCTGGCTAACGAGAATATGGAGGCTCCTGCAGGGTTGGGGCATGGCTCATCATAAGTCACGTTCACAGATCTCTTCAAAACCATTATGTTCCAGGTGAATAAATCCTAGGGACTGTCTCCAAACTTCCAGTTCTGCGGCCCAAGTGGAGAGCAAATGTCACCTTGGCCTGGTCCTCTACCCTTCTGTCATCCTCTCCCCCACCACCTGGTCTCTGTCTCTGCCCCTCAGGGACCAACAGTATATAGAACCTTCTCCTTAATATCATTTCCTCCATGAAAGGATAGGCTTGGGCTGACATTGAATGGGTATGCCTCAGACAGTTTCTGAACATTTCTGTATCCCACTTTGAGATTGCCTGAGATCCCACGACATTGGACTAGTTTCCTCAGATCAGATACAGGTTGCCTTCCCCTCAGTCTTTCCAATAGGCTTGAGGTATTCTCAACCTTATTGTCCAACCAGAATATTACAGGTAAAATAACTGGCCCTACCTCAGGGCTATAGAGAAATTTTTTTCTTCTGGACATACAGATGGGAGGGGGAAGCAATCAGTTCAATCTTTTGTGATTTAATGGGGGATTTATAGGAAAATAGACATTGTATTGTAGGAGGTTGAAATGACCACTGGAGGAGGAGACCTGACTTTGAGTACCTCTGTCTCTCCCTCTAAAAAACTAGGTAGTTCTAAACAGGCCTCACTACCTCTCAGAGCCTCCATCTCCTCTTCTCCAAAATGGGGTTAATCATCACCATCCTGATAACCTCACAGCATCGTGTGACAAATGTTGTGAAAGTGTTTGGAAAAATCAAATGCAAGATGTAAAAATATAAGATCTTTTTATTACCGTTACACCTAAGCTCAACCCTGAGGAGGCTGGGAAGTGGGTAGGATAGAGCTAGTTGGGACATAATCAGCATCTAGTCTCTTCGGAGATGCTGTCTAAACTGTGGGGAAAGATCTAAAAGTAAATCCTTGGCTGAAGACTGGCGTAAGACACATTTTAATGTTGACATCTGTGGAGCATTTATCAGGGGTCCAAATTCTGGACTACTTGCTTTATCTGTATTATCTTATGTCATCTTCAAAACAACCATGTGAATGGGTGCTCTCATTAGTCCTATTTTATTTTATTATTTTACCGAGAATCTCTGGACCAAAGAGGTTGAGTAAGTGGCCCCAGGCTAAAAAGGAGTGGAGCTGGGATTTGAACACATGGAGTCTGACCACAGAGCCCCACATGTGATCACTCCACTATATAGGCACAGCTTCATTATTTAGAGCCAGATGATCATTGTGAAGGCTTACCCTGTCACCTGGGACAATTTTGCCACCCAACAGTAGCCAACGTTTGAAGCTCATAAAGTCTGAGGCCTGAACAAAAGTGGCCTTGCTTTCTCTCTTCCCCATCTTAGATCCAGATGTGAATCCTCCTGGGGTATTTGGGAAAAGTCTTTCATATTCAAGGAAAAGAATCAATCATTGAGGGATGGTACTAAACTCAGGAGGTTCTTCCCAGGGGCTAGCTGCAGCCCCAAAGTAGAACAGCCTCTGTTCTGGGCTCTGGTCACAGAAGGAAGGTAAGATTCTCCCCTGGGCATCATCCCATAGAGAAAAAAATGCATCTTGGACCCCAGCGTATATGGAAGGGTGTAGGACTCTGAAAGTGGAAGGAATTTTTTGTGGTTACAGCAGGAGCTGTTTTTTCTTTCTCAGCACTTATTTTCCCCTCTTTGTTGCTCCTCTCTCAAGAAAGAGGGGTGTGGGGGGGGGAATGGATAAGGAAGGAAGATGATCAATCATTTAGATATTCTATGTCCTTATCTTCCAATGTCATGCTCTTCTGCCCTCTGCCACCACACCTTGGAAAGTGATTCTATTAATAGTTCTAACATTGGGATGAGTGTACACATTAAAAGGCATCATTTAGTCCACATCTCAACCCCCTTCCTTAATGAGTGAAGGAGGTCAGTTGTATGGTAATACATGGTAAATAGACCTTTGGTGGTGATCTCTTCATAGTGCATACAGATGTTGATTTATAATGTTATACAACTGAAACCTGTAATGTTGTACACCTGAAACTTATATAATATTATATACCATTTTATCTCAATTTTTAAAAGGGTATATATGAATCAGAGTATATTTAAAGTATTCTAGAGGCATTGTTGATAAAAAAAGTATTCACATTAAAAAAAGGCACCAGAAACTTCTGGTTTAAGCAGCTTAATAGAGATAATTTGAGTGGCTTCTCCCATTGTAAACTCAAAGAAATGCTGAATAAAGTGTGGGGGTGGAAACTCACAGCTGGGCCTGAAATAAAGAAAGGGAAATCTCCAGGAGCAAATAGCAAAGAGGGATCTTAATGGCAGATCCCCTTAACTTTTGAGCCCTCCAGGGGGATGTGATGGACCTAGAAGAGATATAGGCTAGCTGACAATAGAATATTTACACAGCGCTTGAGGAACTAAACTGTGAACTTCTAATTCTATACACTGCTCAACTATCACTCAAGAGTCAGTATGAAATGTAGATATTTTCCAACAAAGACTGAGTCAATTCACCATTCATATGAAAAGTGCTGCCCTTAAAGCTGGGCTGGTCTTGGGAAAGCTGGCAAAATTTAAAAAGAAAACATCTCCTACCCTTTGACAACCTTTGCTAATTTTACCGGTCTAAGCATTGATGTATAAATGGGTGCTGGACAGACTAACCATGGCTTTCCTACAATATCCTCTAATATCTTTTAAAAATTTATGTATTTTTTGGCCTGAGCTTTATTGAGCTATAATTCACATACCATATAATTCACCCATTTAAAGTGTACAATTCAATTTTTTTTCAGTATATACACACACACAGTTGTGCAACCATAACCACAATCTAATTTTATTTTTTTACCACAATCTAGTTTAAGAACATTCTCATCACCTCAGAAAGAAACTCTGTACCCATTAAGCAGTTACTCCTCATTCTCCCTCCCCCCCCAGCTCCTGGAAACCACTAATCTGCTTTCTGTCTACAGTTTTACCTATTACATGTGCCCTTTTGCGTCTGGCTTCTTTCACTTAGAATAGTGTTTTCAAAGTTCATCCATGCTGTCACATGTGTCAGTACTTATTTCTTTTTCTAGCTGAATAATTATCCATTGTATGGTTACACAGCATTTTGCTTATACGTTCTTCAGTTGGTAGACAATTTGTTTCCACCTTTTGGCTATTATGAATACTGCTGCTATGAACAGTCTTGTACAAGTTTTGTGTGAATATACATTTTCATTTCTGTTGGATACATAGGATTAAAATTGCTGGAGCATATAATTCTATGTTTAAACATGTGAGGAAAGCCAAACTATTTTCCAGAGTGGCTGCACCATTTTACATCCCCATTAGCAGTATATGAGGAATCCAAGTTCTCCACATCCTCACCAACATTTGTTATTATCTATTTTGATTATGGCCATTCTAGCAGTATCTCATTTTGGTTTTTAATTGTATTTCCCTGATGGCTAAAGATATTGAGTTTCCCTCTAACATATTTTTATTACAAACTCAACTATCTTACAACATATTACTGTAAGTATTGTTAGAGACTTCACTTTTCAAGAGTATTCTGGGAGAAGCTACTGCTCCCCTTGCTCTCCAGTCCACCCTAACTATGCTATTGCCCTAAACCTTTTCAGGATTTGGAGGGAGTGGGATTAGAAAGGCAAATTCTCATGGTCCTTCCCAGATCCATAATAGCTTTCTTTCAACTGCTGCCTTACATAACAAATTATTTCAGAACAAAGATGAATATGGGCTTGTATTTAGGGGTTTTCTGGAGGCCCAGAAGCCCTGACTCAAAAGAAAATTCCTAGAGAACTATGGCCTCTTTCCTGTGATTTCTTCCTCCTTCAATCCCAAACTAAAATAACTCAAACAAATAATTCATTGTTGTGGTCATTCATTGGGCTAAGACTCTCTTATTCTGATACCGCTCAGAGTTTCTCCATAACCCAATCACCAAAGTTACTATCCCCTACCCTGATAAAAAGAAAGGAGAGAGGGAGAGAGAGACAGAGAGACAGAGAATAAAACAAATGAAAATCTGAAAGGCAATTCCAGCTATGCCAGTGAGTGACAAGTTGTGTGACCCTGGGCAAGTCACTTGATCGTTCTGGGCCTCAGTGACCTCATCTTTGTGATTGTTCAATTATCATTAGGGAACCAGACAAGATGATAACTCCCTTCCTGTTTGAATGTGCTCTGAAAGTAGGAAGGTGTCTCAGTGGCCTGGGGAGACGACTACGGGGGCAGAAGCCCAATCTGAGCCGTTGCTAGAGGGCAGCATTGTATCAGCAAATATTCTAATGACACTGGCTGAGGTGTGGTTGCCTCAGAATTCTTTAATACAAAAATGTAGTCTTTTGCTTTCCCAGAAATGGCATTCTTACCAAAGGAAGCAAATTTCTGGAAATCTGCAGAGAAACCAGAGAGAGAAGAATATTAGAGAAGAAAGTCTTGCTTTCTGCAAGTTTTATTGTTAAAACAAAATAAGATTGAAAAGAAAGATTGTGCATTTTAACTTTAAATTAAACCTGTTTACTTTTGGTCTTATTTGGATACAATTGCACAAACATCTTTTCCTCTTTGAAGACTCCACCAGCACTACAAGGAAAATGTTCAGATTTATTTGAAACTTCTTCCAGTGGTTTGATTTATGGATTCAGTGACAGAATTTCTTAGTAGGACATCTTACTATGGCATCTCCTCCTTCCTTGGCTGATATTTATGACAACCCTCAAACGGAATACTTAGGAAATGGATTTGTTATAAAGAATCATCCACAAGTTCTCCACTAAATCTGTTGATGACTTGCTACATTTCACAATGGCTAAGCTTCTGAATGTCTAGGTGACATTCCCAAATCACCTGTCTGAGGCAAAAAAACTATATGGCTGCAATAACTGTTCAAATCATGTATTTCTAACTGTGTATCCTTCAGTTAGTGTAGCTTCCTCAGTTCTCCTTTGAGGTCACTTGAAGTGAAAGTCACTCAGTTGTGTCCGACTATTTGTGACCCCATGGACTATACAGTCCATGGAATTCTCCAAGCCAGAATACTGGAGTGGGTAGCCTTTCCCTTCTCCAGGGGATCTTCCCAACCCAGGGATCCCGCACTTCAAGTGGATTCTTTACCAGCTGAGCCACAAGGGACGCCCCCATGAGGTCATGTTCCTCCCCTAACCTCAATATGCACACACATTTTGTCTAGGAGCATCAGGGATTGTCTCATGTGTGACATGCCCATAAAGATTGCTCTCATCATTCATTAAGGGAAAGAAGAAAATGGACACATTGCAACTCTATAGCAGTGGTGGTAGATACATTTCCATTTACATGGTTACTCCAATTATTTGATAGTAACTGCTTAGAGCATTGTTGAGAAAAATTCTTTTTTTTTTTTTTAGATATCACCTTTTTTATTGACATGATTCATAATTGTCCAGAATCATTTGGCTCATACATCATTTTATCAGTTGGTTCTATGTTTGAGGTGCTGCATTAGTTCATTAGTTTCTTTTTTTAAGTTATTTATTCTTAATTGGAGTATAACTGCTTTACAATATTGTCTTGATTTCTGCCATATATCAACATGAATCAGCCATAGGTATACGTATGTCCTCTCCCTCTTGACCCTCCTTCCCACCTACATTTGGAATCCATAAGAAAGAGGGCAAATGAGCAATTCATTAGTAATGTCTGCTAAGAGAAGGGGTGAGGGTATATAAATTGAGAAAATCGCCATCCTTAAGGTAATTCAAGCAAATGACTCCACTTTATTCTTAATAATGAGGAAAATAATATTTTTAATAGCAAAGTATTATATTATTGGGCTTCTCTGGTGGCTCAGATGGTACAGAATCTGCCTGCAATGCAGGAGACCCAGGTTTGATCCCTGGGTCATGAAGATCCCCTGAAGAAGGGAATGGCTACCCACTGCAGTATTCTTGACTGGAAAATCCAATGGACAGAGCATATTATTGAAAGGTAACTGGGATATCTCAAAAAACATCTAGGCTATGGCTTGTCCTGGTTGGGAGGGTATAACTGATCCTCAAGAACCCTTAAAATCAGGGACTTGAATGCCACTAGTATTCTTGGTTTTTCTCTTTGCTTTTCATGTCTGCATCTCTCTGCATATTGACTTACTTCTTTCTTCTCTATAGGCTATCTTTCTCCACATAGTGGGTGATTTAGGCCTCTAGAGCTATTCTGTCCAATATGGCAGCTACCCATCATGTGTGGCTATTGAGCACTCAAAGTGTGGCTAGTCTAAACTGAGATGTGCTGGCTTGTAAGTGTAAAACACACACTGGATTTTGAACACAGAGTACTGGGGAAAAAAGAATGTAAAATATCCTATTAATTTAAAAAACATAGATTTCATGTTTAAATGATAACATACTGGATTTATTGTGTTCAATAAAATATGTTATTAAAATTAATTCCACCTGTTTCCTCTCTTAATGTGGCAATTAGAACATTGAAAATTACATACTTGGCTCACACCATATTTTTATTGGACAGCTCTGCTTTACAGCATTACAACTTATATAGCTACTCAGGGAGTGATTGAATTCTTTTAACAAAGCACAAAAAGTGAGATAAAGGATACTTACTGGTGTGGACAAGAAATAGAGGAAAACAACAGAATGGGAAAGACTAGAGATCTCTTCAAGATAATTAGAGATACCAAGGGAACATTTCATGCAAAGATGGGCTCGATAAAGGACAGAAATGGTATGGACCTAACAGAGCAGAAGATATTAAGAAGAGGTGGCAAGAATACACAGAAGAACTGTACAAAAAAGATCTTCATGACTCAGACAATCACGATGGTGTGATCACTCACCTAGAGCCAGACATCCTGGAATGTGAAGTCAAGTGGGCATTAGAAAGCATCACTATGAACAAAGCTAGTGGAGGTGATGGAATTCCAGTTGAGCTATTTCAAATCCTGAAAGATGATGCTGTGGAAGTGCTGCACTCAATATGCCAGCAAATCTGGAAGACTCAGCAATGGCCACAGGACTGGAAAAAGTCAGTTTTCATTCCAATCCCAAAGAAAGGCAATGCCAAAGAATGCTCAAACTACTGAACAATTGCACTCATCTCACACGATAGTAAAGTAATGCTCAAAATTCTCTAAGCCAGGCTTCAGCAATATGTGAACAGTGAACTTCCAGATGTTCAAGCTGGTTTTAGGAAAGGCAGAGGAGCCAGAGATCAAATTGCCAACATCCGCTGGATCATCAAAAAAGCAAGAGAGTTCCAGAAAAACATCTGTTTCTGCTTTATTGACTATGCCAAAGCCTTTGACTGTGTGGATCATAATAAACTGTAGAAATTTCTGAAAGAGATGGGAATACCAGACCACCTGACCTGTCTCTTGAGAAAGCTGTATGCAGGTCAGGAAGCAACAGTTGGAACTGGACATGGAACAACAGACTGGTTCCAAATAGGAAAAGGAGTACGTCAAGGCTGTATATCGTCACCCTGCTTATGTAAATTGTATGCAGAGTACATCATGAGAAATGCTGGGCTGGAAGAAACACAAGCTGGAATCAAGATTGCCGGGAGACATATCAATAACCTCAGATATGCAGATGACACCACCCTTATGGCAGAAAGTGAAGAAGAACTAAAGAGCCTCTTGATGAAAGTGAAAGAGGAGAGTGAAAATTTTGGCTTAAAGCTCAACGTTCAGAAAACTAAGATCATGGCATCTGGTCCCATCACTTCATGGCAAATAGATGGGGAAACAGTGCAGAGTTTATTTTTAAAGTTTAAAGTGTCAGACTTTATTTTTTGGGGGTTCCAAAATCACTGCTGATTGCGATTGTAGCCATGAAATTAAAAGACACTTACTCCTTGGAAGGAAGGTTATGACCAGCCTAGATAGCATATTTAAAATCAGAGACATTACTTTGCCAACAAAGGTCCATCTAGTCAAGGCTATGGTTTTTCCAGTGTTCATGTATGGATGGGAGAGTTGGATGGTGAAGAAAGCTGAGCGCAGAAGAATTGATGCTTTTGAACTGTGGTGTTGGAGAAGACTCTTGAGAGTCCCTTGGACTGCAAGGAGATCCAACCAGTCCATCCTAAAGGAGATCAGTCCTGAGTGTTCATTGGAAGGACTGATGTTGAAGCTGAAACTCCAATATTTTGGCCACCTGATGCGAAGAGCTGACTCATTGGAAAAGATCCTAATGCTGGGAAGGATTGGGGGCAGGAGGAGAAGGGGACGACAGAGGATGAGATGGTTGGATGGCCTCACTGACTCGATGGGCATGGGTTTGAGTAAACTCCAGGAGTTGGTGATGCACACGGAGGCCTGGTGTGCTGCGATTCATGGGGTTGCAAAGAGTCGGACACGACTGAAGTGACTTAGCAGCAGCAGCAGCAGCAGCAACAGCAGCAGCAGATTTCTTCCAATCTGGGATCCTCTTAAATGCCTTTTTAATAAAAATCATCTAGTTCTCACAGTCAATTGTGCAGCAAATTATATTGCTTCTACCTCCATCAACTTTTCTCCATCCTTAAGGTATCCTTCTCTTAGTTCAGTCACTGTCATTTCAGCTGGGGTGAGGCTGTCACTGGCAAATGACCTTGAAATAAGCATCATATACAACCAAAAGCATGTTTCTTCTCTGAAATTAAGCATTTGGGAAGATACATACTTATTTCCAAGCAAAAAGGGTTCTGTTACATCCAGCTTCTGCTCATTGTACATGTGACCAGGCCTAAGTTACTGAACTTCTCTGGGACTCAGTGTGCACATCTCTGAATGTTGTTGTTCAGTCACTCAGTCGTGTCCAACTCTTTGCGACCCCATGGACTGCAGCATGCCAGGCTTCTCTGTCTTTCACCATCTCCTGGAGCTTGCCCAAACTCATGTCCATTGAGTCAGTGATGCCATCCAACCATCCCATCCTCTGTCATCCTCTTCTCCTCCTGCCCTCAACCTTTCCCAGCATCAGGGTCTTTTCTAATGAGTCAGCTCTTTGCATCAGATGGCCAAAATATTGGAGCTTCAGCTTTAGCATCAGTCCTTCCAATGAATATTCAGGATTGATTTCCTTTAGGATTGACAGATTTGATCTCCTTGCTGTCCAAGGGAATGTGGACTGGTATGAACCCTACTTTCCATGATATGTGATATACTTTTGTATATGTGGTTCATATTCACAAATTCTAAAATGATGGCTTTTGAACAATCCTCTCCTTCTGAATGATCCTTTCCTGATATTTCCATATTATAGTCAACCACTCTGAATCCACTCTTTTCTTACTTTTTAGGAAAATGATTTATTCTTTATTTTCACATGTACTCCAACGTTTGTGGGGGGGAGGCACGAATGACAGTTTAGTTTATTCAATCAGACAGATATTTTAAAAGCAAGCAATTGAATGCTAAATGGCTAATTGCAATATAATTAACTGTTTTAAACTCTAAAACCAATTATTTGATCTGTCACCAATTTCTTCTCTCCTCAGAAGTAGTGGTGCACTTTGGTGATACTCAGGAAAAAAAAAAAAAAACATTGTGAGACTCCTTTAATATGCAAAGTATGATTTTAGAGATTGGGCTAAACTGCAAAAAACAGTGGGGCAGGACCTCCTTTAGAACTACCTTTGTTGCAAGGACACATCCAACAAGAACTCTTCTTTCTTTGAAGGTAGATTTGATTTTGGAAATGGCCAAAAATCACTGAAGGTCAAGTCTGGTGAGTAAGATGTATGTTTAAGCTGGGTAATAATAAGTCTGTTTAAAAAAGATGCACGGATGTAAAGCAATGATAGTAGCTTTATTATATCCTCAAGAGAGGATCCGGAAGTGTTTATTGCAGTAAGCATCCATTGTTAGGCTAAGTGGGTAGTCTCCAGCACTGACTGATCCCATGTACCGTATTCATTGGTATGTGGAGGCATTCAAGTGTTGCTTTAGGATGTACATTAAAAAAACAGTCTGACTACTGGGTGGTCCAAATTCTAAAATAACACTTTATATTTTAAAGAACCTTTTCTTATAAAAGTTGCTTCTCTTGAATGTAGCCAAAAACCTTATAGATGGGGTAGGTATTATTCCCAACTTAGAGGTGTGGAAACTGAGACCCAGAGATGCCAAATAACCTAGTTTTGATGACAAAACTGACCAGGGGCAGAGTCTGGCTGTGATTAAACCATTTGGCTCTTCTTTTCTGTCTTCTTGCCGTCTCCATTTCTATACGTGTACATTGTGATAATGGTAATAATTGCAATGATAAAACTGAGGCACACAAAAGTGAAGTGATTTGTCCAAAGTCACAGGTGGTAATGTTAAAGCTTAAATTTGGATGCAGTAAATTCTTTGGTGGCTCAGATGGTAAAGAATGTGCCTGCAATGCAGGAGACCTAGGTTTGATCCCTGAATCGGGAAGATCCCCTGGAGAAGGCAATGGCAATCCACTCCAGTCTTCTTATCTGGAGAATCCCATGGAGAGAGGAGACTGGCGAACTACAGTCCATGGAGTTGCAAACTGTTGGACACAACTGAGAGACTTTCACTTTCATTTTGAACCACTATTTCAGTCTGCTTACTGATTTAGTCTTTTCCCTAAGCAGCTCTTCCCACTTCTTTCACAGTCAAATCTTCCTAAACCCTGCCTGTCTACTAGCCCTTGCCAACATACCAAAATCCTCTATATACACCTCTTGCTCCCACCATTCTACTGACACCACTCCCTTGCATGACTTTAGGTAACAAATCCAGTGGCATGCATATATACGTAGTGTCATTTTAGAGATGGGGCATCAGACCCTGCATGGGGGAGCTAAAGCCACTTCAGCAAATGAACCTGAAGATTTCAGTAGCTTAACACAGTAGAATTTTATTTCTGACTCATGTGACAGCCCAGGGTGTGTATTCTTGGTTAGTCAGTAGCTTTCCTTCATGAGATATTTCAGAAACCCTGGCTCCTTCCATATTGTGCCTTGGCTATCTCTAGAGTTTAAGATTCCATTCCTTTGGTGAAAATTAGTAATGTGGCCTCATCTAGATGCAAGAGGGGGAGGAAAATATGGTTCCTTACTGGTGGTTCCCTGGAACCATTGTACTCTAAGGAAAGGGGAATACAACTTTTAGTGGGCCACTAGCCTTCCCTGGGCTTCCCTTGTAGCTCACTTGGTAAAGGATCTGCCTGCAGTGCAGGAGACCCGGGTTCGAACTCTGTGTTGGGAAGATCCCCTGGAGAAGGAAATGGTAACCCACTCCAGTATCCTTGCCTGGAAAATCTCATGGACAGAGGAGCCTGGTGGGCTGCAGTCCATGGGGTTGCAAAGAGTTGGGCATGACTGACCGACTAACATTTACTTACTTAGACTTTCCTGCTTCCCTCATAACTCAGTCAGTAAAGAATCTGCCTGCAGTGCAGGAGACCTGTGCTCAATTCCTGGGTTGGGAAGACCCCCTAGAGAAGGAAATAGTAACCCACTACATTATTCTTGCCTGGAGAATCCCATGGACAGAGGAGCCTGGCGGGCTACAGTCACAAGAGTCAGACACGACTTTGCGACTAAACCACCACCAGCCTTCCATATCACATATGCCCAGAAATGTTGCAAAGTCAACATTGTAAATGGTGGAAAAGGAATTTGAAACCAGATCTATCTGAATCCAATCAGGCCTCTAAATTACTATACTTTCTGCCTTTTATGAAAAAGTCACTTTCTTCTTTAAAAAATAAAAACTCAGCTCATCAATCTTATGAGGCATTCAATCAGGCATTGCAAAGTAGAGGTACCAGGAAATCTGATGGTAATGCCATGCTTCGAACTTTACTTTTGTATATGTGGTTCATATTCACAAATTCTAAAATGATGGCTTTTGATCCCCATCCTCTCCTTCTGAATGATCCTTTCCCAATATATTTCCATATTATAGTCAACTACTCTGAATCCACTATTTTTTCTTACTTTTTAGGAAAATGATTTACTCTTTGTTTTCATATGTATTCCAACAAGTTTGTGGGGGGAGGCACAAATGACAGTTTAATTTATTCAATCAGATAGGTGTTTTAAAAGCAAGTAATTCAATGCTAACTGGCTAATTGCAAAATAATTGACTAACTGTTTTAAACTCTAAAACCAATTATTTGACCTGTCACCAACTTCTTCTCTCCTCAGTAGTACTTCGGGACTCTAGATCCAACTGTAGATGGAGCAAAAAGAAGTATTTGCATTTCTATGTATCCATGTCCTTCCTCTACTTATCATGATTCAAGACTTCTTTCCCAGAATCTTGGACTTAAAAAAATTCCCTGGCTATCTTGAAATAATTGAGATATGTGATCTTTGCTAAGAACCCTTGAATCTACTAGTGACAGTTGAAGAAAATGTATAGGCTTTAACAAGGGATGGGGCCCAAGTGTGAGCAAAATCAAGATCTCAATTCGCCTCATGGCCTTCATTTAGTTGTTTATCTTCCCTCTGGAGAGATTGTTCGCTGATGAGTGATACTGGGAAGGGCCTAAAGATCAACCTTGTATAGCAAAAGGTCCCATTATGAGTTTAAACTATGACCATGACTAGGATTCACATATACCATTGTATGTAAGCCTACGTGTATGAGGGACTGGGAAATTTCCTGGGAAAGGATTCATCCCAACTGGAGAGGGAGCTAGGCCTACAAGTATGGTCCAGTTGTCTATCCTTAGTGTGTTATGGGAGAGCTGATATGAAGAACACTGTGATATCTGTCATTTGGCTGTGTCCCTAACTCAGCATCCCTTTAATGGAGTGTAAATAAAATGGGAAAATCATTCCCTTCTCTTCACCACAGAATTTCATTCAGCTTTGGTGATCTGAGGACTCCAAGTGGCAATCCTGGTGCAAACAGAACAGTGCCTGGCAGAGTCAACAGTGGCAGCAGATGCAGTGGTACCCAGTAAAAGCCTGTTATGGAAGCAATGGAGTCAAATCTCAGACTGGCAAAGTGAGCTGTCAATGTCAAAAGGAATCCCCTATTTTGCTGACTGTGGTCCCTAATCCCTGCAGAGGTTTTCCCTGAGAGTTCTGGAGGATAGCTCACAGGCTTGCACAAAGCTACAGTCAGAAACCATTTGGTGTCTGAAATTTTTTTCCCCTTAGCATTGCAGTAAGCTTTTGCAGACACTGCCCCAACCCCAAATCCTGAAATGAGCACACAATTCGCAACCCTGACAGAAGCAGAGGTCCTTCACTGGCATTTGAATTATCATTAGGGTCTAACTCCATTAAAATGGCTATATTCTCATGATCGAAAGAGTGTGGCCATATGAACCATGTGGGAAAACCACATTCTTCAAGCTAGAAAGATAAATATGAGATGAAAATTGACCCAGGTAGAAATGGCTTTGCAAAGACTTGAAACTGCAGTTCTCAAGTGGAGTCCAGTGGGGATGGCTTAATCCACAAAGAAACAAAGAGAAACCAACAAAAAACTGCTTCATGTTATTAGTTTTCAGGAATTTTGCGGTATAGCATTCAACTTCTTGATCTATTAAACCTCAGGACAGTATAGAACATCCAGTACTATCTTCACTTTGGACACCAGTAGAAGAAGGTGTCAGGTGCATCCCTGAATGCAGTTCTTCTCTGATGAGGCCCAGTAGGCATTAGCCATTTTTTTTTTTTTGCTGCAGCTATTTCTCTCACTTGACCTTAACTCTGAGGATTCTACTTCTACTTAACTCTAGACACCCAGCTTCTAAATTTCTCTTTACTCAAACTGTGTCACAGCAAAAGTTTGAGCTTGATAGAAGAGTGATCTTTAAAAAAAAAACTGGGGCACAGATAACTCAAGACAGAGAAGTGTAGAAAACTTGAGAAGATGCACGTTCAAAAACATTATCAGTTATCCATCCATCCGTTCATTAATTGAGCATTTATTGTGAGTGACCAGTGTGTATGAGGCTCTGTCCAAAGTGCTCATTGACTACCTATGTAGCCAAATGAGCACCTGAGCATAAATATGTGACAGTGTCTCTGTTCAGATACTCCAAAGACAGACAAAAAAGGATTTGGGTATTTTCTTTTTGGTATATATTTCTCTTCCTCCACCTAACCCCTCCATCTTCCATGCAGAATTATAGATGATCCAGCAGAGACTCAACTCTGGTAGGCACATGAATGGATCCTCAAAGCTGTCTGTATCCTACCCTCTGGAAACTGTGACTATGTTAGTTTACACGGCAAAGGAGTATTAAGATCACAGATGAAAGTGTTTGCTACTTAGCTGCCTTGAAATGAGGAGATTTATATGGATCATCTGGGTATGAAAATGTAACCACAAGGATATTTATATGAGAAGGAGGGAGTCAGAAGAGAGACAACCAGAGTGATGTAGCGTGAGAAGGACTTGGTCCAATGTTGCTGGCCCTGAAGATGGAGAACAGGGGCCACAAGCCAGAGAATACAGGGAACCTCAGAAACTGGATTGGCAAGGAAGCAGATGAGCCCTGGAGCCTCAAGAAGGAATGCAGTTCTGCCCATCCCTTGATTTTAGCCCAGTGAGACCCATGGTGGACTTTTGACCTCCAACAATGCAAGATAATAACTTTGGGTTATTTTAAATCATTCAGCTCATTTCAGTTCAGTCGCTCAGTCATGTCTGACTCTTTTTGACCCCATGAACTGTAGCACGCCAGGCCTCCCTGCCCATCACCAACTCCCGGAGTCCACCCAAACCCACTGAGTTGATGATGTCATCCAACCATCTTATCCTCTGTCATCCCCTTCTTCTCTTGCCCTCAATCTTTCTCAGCATCAGGGTCTTTTCCAATGAGTCAGCTCTTCGCATCAGGTGGCCAAAGTATTGGAGTTTCAGCTTCAACATCAGACCTTCCAATGAACACTCAGGACTGATCTCCTTTAGGATGGACTGGTTGGATCTCCTTGCAGTCCAAGGGACTCTCAAGAGTCTTCTCCAACATCACAGTTCAAAAGCATCAATTCTTCTGCACTCAGCTTTCTTTATAGTCCAACTCTCACATCCATACATGACTACTGGAAAAACCATAGCCTTGACTAGATGGACCTTTGTTGGCAAAGTAATGTCTCTGCTTTTTAATATGCTGTCTAGGTTGGTCATAACTTTCCTTAAATCACTAAGTTGGTGATAATTTCTTACAGCAGCAATAGGAAAACTAATACACTCAGGAATTATCTAAATTAGTAGTTCTCAACCTTGATTACATAATACAATCACTTACAGAGATTTAAAAATCCTAATACTCAGGTCATGCCCCAGACCAATCAGAAATCCTGGGGGTGATGTTCAGGCATTGATAATTTTTAAAGCTCTACAGCTGATTTCAACATAGAGCAAGACTGAGAACCACTGATGTAAATAAATTTGTGTATCACTATTTTAACTCTGAAAATCTTACTTGACTGAGAACAATCTCTTTTTACCTAATTCTACCAGTTTGTCTCTCAGCAGGACAAGGAAAATTCAAAAGAAATGAATCTCAAGGATCCCTGGGCCATGAGGCTAGATGAGAAGAGCTTAACACAATTTCCCAAGCAGCTGGAATAAAAGGTTAAACCACGGGCAGCACCTTGCCTCTAGGCTCTGTTTTGGCAGATCCATTGTCCTCTGAACTGATGAATCAAACCAGTCAACCCTAAAGTAAATCAACCCTAATTTGGAAGGACTGATGCTGAAGCTGAAGCTCCAATACTTTAGCTACTTGATGTGAAGAGCCAACTTATTGGAAAAGACCCTGGTGTTGGGAAAGACTGAGGGCAGGAGGAGAAGGGCGCAACAGAGGATGAGATGGTTGGATGGCATCACTGACTCAATAGACATGAGAGTTTTGGCAAAGTCTGGGAGATAATGAACAACAGGGAAGCCTGGCATGCTGCAGTGCATGGGGTCACAAAGAGTCGGACATGACTTAACGACTGAACAACAACAGCAACAATTCTCCTCTGAACACCTGAATGTGTATTTATTTATAAAATCCCATTTGTTTGTATTTTCAGTGGTGGTGGTGGCTTAGTCACTAAATCGTATCCAACTCTTGTGACCCCATTAACTGTAGGCCACCAGGCTTCTCTGTCTATGGGATTTCCCAGGTAAGACTACTGCAGTGGGTTACCATTTCGTTCTCCAGGGGATCTTCCCAACAGGGATCGAACCCTGGTCTCCTGCACTGCAGGCAGTCTCCTGAATTGCAGGCAAATTCTTTACTGACTGAGCCACCTTTAGTAAGGCACCTCAAGTCATTGGAAGACAGAAACATGTTATCAAGAGAGTCTTAAAAGGTGATCTATCAAGACTTTCATGTAAGAGAGTAGAGTCAGTTGCATACCTGACCAGATAGAATTGTTACTTCCCAGATAGGAATGTGAGCCAGATCTGTGTTACTGGCACCAGCAAGCTGGAGTTTGGAGTTCTGAGCCTAGATGATGAAAAGCTGAGAGTTGCTTTCTGAAGAATGAGGACTAAAGAACAGGATGCATATGAAATTAACTATGTCTTTAGCAAAAATGAATTATATGTACCCCAAACCTACTTCTTCCTATAGACTGAGGCAGAATTTCTTGTGGCAGATTGTCCATGACATATAGGTAATGTGAGTCCAGAGAGCCACATTAAATCTTTCTGATCACTAGAGAACACACTACTTCATTGCCAATCTTCTGATGAAGACATTGTAACTTTCCAACTGGTTTCTGATCTAGCAAAGGACTGAAGGATTTATGCACATTTACAGAGAGGGAAAGATGGAGAATGCAGAAAGCCTACTTTTGTACAAGAAGGTGGGATATGTATATATGACTGCCATGATACCATATTCTCTGATCCAGAGCTAACTCCAAGGGCCTGAGCAGGGAAGAAGGGGGCCAAGACCAGTGGTGTGCTGGAGGTGACTTGCATCAGTTCACTAGTAGAGATTATGTATATCTCTGCCATCCAGTATCATCATGATGGTAGGTCATGATGGGAGTATTTTTTACCACAGAAATTGGTAAATGTACAAATCTGTCTCCCATGCCAAACTCCCTCCACTAGAGAGCTGGTTAAACATCTACCAACACACTTGGACTTACAATACAGTGAAACAGGCTGGGCCTGATAGATGTGGTTAAAGAATGTTTTGTGTATATTACCATATGTAAAATAGAGGACCAGTGCAAGTTTGATGCATGAAGCAGGGCATTCAAAGCTGGTGCTCCAGGACAACCCAGAGGGATGGAGTTGGGGGGAGGTGGGAGGGGGATTGAGGATGGAGAGACACATGTACACCCATTGCTGATTCATGTCCACGTATGGCAAAACCAACCACAATATTGTAAAGTAATTATCCTCCAGTTAAAATTAGTTAATTTTTTTTGAAAAGAATGCGTAATGTTTTGTTTGCGGAAGATAAGACTTTGGTGAATATAACTATGGGAAGAAAGCTCAGATACCTTCTTTATTTCTCTAAAGAGTAAGCCAGAATCACTGTGCACATCTGTATGTGTATGTGTGTAGGTTCCATGGAAACGGGATTCAACTCAATATAAAAAAGACAACTTATCAATGTTCAGTACCATTCAAAATGAGAAAAACTTGTCTCAGGAGATAGTGAGCTTCCCCATAACTAGAAATGAGCAAACAGAGATTTAAAAATCAGTAGGCAGACATAGAGGAATTTCAAGTACTGGACAGTAAACTGGATAAGACTATATGATCGCTAATGTTTCTCTCAACTCCAGATATTTTTGACTTTTTGGAAAAGTAATTGATAAATTTTGAAGAACTTAAAAAGGGCTTGCATTGCTAAGAGTTCATAACCAGTATGAAGGCAAATCATTTGTAAGAGCTCAAAGAACACTTTTCATTCCACTCATACTATTTCCCTCCTAATTGGCTGAATTCTTTCTTCTTCAAGGCAGTAGCTTATGGGAACAGAGCATGAGGGTCTTCAAGACTCCTTTTCTCTACTACAGATTGACATTGTTAAAGAGAGTCATTCCTCTGATCAGTTGCCTAATTGTATCTTAGAAGAAAGTCTGAAAGATATATAGATGTAGATACAGATATAGACTTTTTTTTTTGTCAAGTTCCCCTGAAGGTTCAAATGCATTCCAAAAACTGTCCCTAGAGTGAATTAAAAGGAGCATTTTACTCAAGCCAGGAGAAAGCATCTTCACATTAAATCAAGCAAACATTGGAAACAACCCTACTACAGTGAGAAGAATAGTTACATGTTTACTTTGTTTGAAACTATATTCTATAAAATCATGTTGAATCAAGTTATGAAAAAATAAACATGAAAAAAATAGGAATTTTAGTATATAGAATGTCATTTTTTAAAGCAGCTCCTCATGACTCTCTTTAGTCTGTAATCTGTTTTCATTAAGCCAATCATGATCTTTAAGCCCTGAGACACATGCACCAGTACTGGTTTTCATGGTTTGGATAGTTATCAACCTGCATGGGATATTCAAGATATTCCCAGGTAGGAAGTCAGCTAAATTTTCAAGTCCCTCTCTTTTTTACCCCAATCCCCTTGACTGTTGATAGAATGAAGTGAAACCTCTATGTGTGTGTATAGCTAATAGTGTGATATACATGGCTGTGAGTGGCATATAAGTGTAATGGGTTTGGTGATACATGGTCCTTGTTTGGAATGACGAATAGTTTAGGATTAAAGCAGCTATAAAAAAGCACTTTTGGATTGGTAGAGTAAGAATGCCCACAAATCTAATCCCTAGTTCTTAATGCGACAAGAACACAAGAAAAATATTCAATATCAACTTATTCAGAACTCTGGAAATTAACCAAAGTCTTTCAACAATCCAAGAACTTTTTATTCAAGAAAAATGGCTGAATCTCAGTAAGAACCATGAGCTTTATGATATTTTAACTTGCTCTCTTCCCAGCTCAGTGGTAGCTTTAAAAACTAATAGCTTCACAATTATGGTAGTTGTAAAAACTGGCAATCTGGCAGCCACTGGAGGAGGCAAAATAGGCTTAAAAGTTCCCCATAAAGCCCTATTTTTAGAGAATTGTAATTATTATTTGAGCTGCCTGGCAGCTTTCTGGAAATCCCCACATGCAGAGTTTGACTTCATTTGACCTGACTCAGGGCTCACTCAATGTGAACAGTCTTTTCCCTCAGGCATTAAAAAAGAATCATTGGTGAACGAGAGTTTTGGAGACAGGACAAATGATATATTTGGTGGGGTGTTTGTGGATGTCTTCATTTATTAGGTGATATTTGTACAGCCACCCAAGTGAAATAATGGTGATGGTTTAGTCACTATGTTGTGTCCGAGTCTTGATACCCTATGGACTGTAGCCCACCAGGCTCCTCTGTCAGTAGGATTTTTCAGCAAGAATATTGGAGTGGGTTGCCATTTTCTTCTCCAGGAGATCTTCCCAACCCAGGGATTGAACCTAGGTCTATGCTGGGGTAATAGCAAGTACAAATACCCTTGAAGTAGGAGCATGCTCGGTTTCTTTCAGGAATAGAAGATATCTTGATTACAATTTTTCTCCCCTCTGTCTTTACTTATTGGGGCTTCCCTGGTGGCATGGCAACCCACTCTAGTATTCTTGCCTGGAGAATCTCCATGGACAAAGAAGCCTGGCGGGCTACAGTCCATGGGGTCACAAAGAGGTGAACACAACTGATTAAGCACAGCACAGCACAGCACTGGGGGCTCAAACGGTAAAGAATCTGCCTGCATTGTAGGAGACCTGGGTTTTATCCCTGGGTTGGGAAGATCCCCTAGAGAAGGAAATGGCCACCCACTCCACTATTCTTGCCTGGAGAATTCCATGAACAGAGTCCACCGGGTTGCAAAGAGTCAGACACAACTGAGTGTCTAACACTTTCACTTACTTTCATGACTTCAACTGCCATCACTACAGCACCCCTTACCAGGCCCCTGCTATAGTATGGTATCTCCATGTTCCTAAAACACTGATTTCATCAGGTTATTCCTTTTCATAAAAATTTCTATTTGATTCCTATTTACCTGCAATAAAAATCCAAATTTTCCCCCTAGTGTCCAACTACCTCCACCAATCTGATTTTGTGTTATATTCATCTCTTGTGCTATTTCATAAACTTTGATTCCTGTCACTCCCGTATTGATTGATTTCAGTTCATTTTATCACTCTCTCTCTTGGATGTGTTTTTTTTGTCCCCCAATTTTTAAAAACTGTGGTAATATATATATATATATACTTTTAACCATTCTAACCATTTAAAATAGTTACTGATTGTAAGAACTTACTTATGCCGGGTTTTTTCTGGTCCTCATCTCTTTCCTTACTGCCTTCTTTTGTGCTTTGTTATTTCTTTGTAATGGCACATTTTGATTCTCTTTTCATTTTCTTTTGTGTATATTCAATAGATATACTTTTTGTGGTTACCGTAGGGATTACATATAATAACCCAAAGTTACAGATATCTACTTTAAATTGTTACCAACTTAACTGTAATCACATACAAAGACTACTCTATTACAGCTCTGCCCTTCTCCACTTTATATTATTGGTGTCAAAATTACATTTTTTATATATGCCAATTAACATAGATTTATCATTTTTAATGCATTTAAATCTTACAGAAAGTAAAAAGAGTGGAGTTACAAACTAAAATTACAAAAATACTGGTTTTTATATTTGTCCACATGCTTGCCTTTACCAAAGATCTTTATATTTTCATATGATTTCAAATTATTCTTAAGTGTTCTTTCATTTCAATTTGAAGGATTCCCTTTGTCTTGCAGGACAAATCTAGTGGTAATGAACTCCCTCAGTCTTTTTTTTTTTTAACCTGGGAGTGTCTTAATTTCTCCGCCTTCTTTTTTTTTGTCATCTGCATGGCATGCAGTATCTTAGTTCCCCAACCAGGGATCAAACCCATGCCCCCTGCAGTAGAAACTTGGAGTCTTAACCACTGGACCTCCAGGGAAATCCCATGCTTTCTTTTTAGAAGAAGAGTTTTATTGGGTATGAATGCTCTGCCTGCGTGCTAAGTCTCTTCAGTTGTGTCTGACTCTTTTGCAATCCTATAGACTATAGCCCGCCAGACTCCTCTGCCCATGGGATTCTCCAGGCAAGAGTACTGGAGTGGGTAGCCAGGCCCTCCTCCAGGAGATCTTCCCGACCCATGGATCGAACCTGCATCTCTTACATCTCCTGCATTGGCAGGCAGATTCTTTACCAATAGTGCCACCTGTGAAGCACCCAATAGAATGCTCAGCTGACAATTTTTTTACTTTCGATATTTTGAATATGTCATGTTGCTACCTTCTGCCTCCATGGTTTCTGCTGGAAAATCTACCTATACTCTTCTTGAGGATATCTTATACATAATAAGTCACTTTTTCTCTTGCTGCTTTCAAGATTCTCTCTTTGTCTTTTGACAATTGATTGTAATACATTTTGGGTCTCTTTGAGTTTAGTCTACTTGAAGTTCATTGATCTTCTTGTATTTGGATATCCATGTCTTTGCTCAAATTTAAGAAGTTCTTAGCCACTGTGAAAGTAAAAGTGAAAGTCACTCAGTCATGTCTGACTCTTTTGTGACCCCATAGACTGTATAATCCATGTAATTCTCCAGGTTAGAATACTGGAGTGGGTAGCTATTCCCTTCTCCAGGGGATCTTTCCAACCCAGGGATCGAAGCCAGGTCTCCCACATGAGTCTCCCGCATTGCAGGCAGATTCGTTACCAGCTGAGCCACCAGAGAAGCCCAAGAATACTGGAGTGGGTAACCTATCCCTTCTCCAGGGCATCTTCCTGACCCAGGAATGAACTGGAGTCACCTGCATTGCAGGTGGATTCTTAACCAGCTGAGCTACCAGGAAAACCCTTCTTAGCCATTATCTTTTTCAAATAATCTCATGCCTCTTTCTCTCTGTCTCCTCTTTCTTGGAGTCCCAAAATGCATATAGTCTCCTCGATCATGTCCTGTAAGACTTTCAGGCTCTAATAATTTTTTTTCTTTTTTTTTCTTTTTGTCTCTCAGACTTCATAATTTTAAATAGTCAGTCTTTAAGTCCACCAATTTTTTTTTCTTCTTCTTGTCTGAGACTGATGTTGAATTCCTCTAGTGAATTTTTCAGCTGAGTTATTGTATTTTTCAGTTCCAGATTTTTGTTTGATTCCTTTTAATAGTTTCTATCTCTTTGCTGTCATTCTCATTTTCTTAATGTATTGTTTTGCTGATTTCCTCTATTTCTTTGCATTTTCCTTTAACATTTTGAGCATATTTAAGATAGTTGTTTTAAAGTCCTTCACTGGTACATCAATATTTATTCTTCTTTGGGAATGGTTTCTGCCATTTTATTTTCTTTAATTGGGACATGTTTTCTCTTTTGTTACATGCCTTGTGTTTTTTTTTTTTCTGTTGAAAATTGAGCATTTGAATAAACAGTCACCCCTTTCAGTCTTTGTGCATTGGTTTTGGACTAAGAAAGACCTTCACTAATTGGTAGGGCATGTGAGCCCAGGGTTGACACTTAAAGTCTTTGGTCTTTTGTGAGTATGTATATTGCCTGGGCCTGAGTGTGTACTTTTAAAATTCCCCATACACATATACATTGCTGCTTTTAAATGCCTTAATTTTTCAAAGACTCTCACCCTGGCCGCTTCTCAAGGTCTTAGATGTTCTATTGTATTCTTCCACCCATATTCTCTTATCCCACATGTTGGGAGATCTGTAGACCTCCTGAAGATTTCATGAGCCCTGGCCACTGTGGGTTTCCATGGCCTTTCTTAGCCTGAGATCTGAGTTAAGTGAAGCAGTCATCCCACAAGTATCCTTTAGATAAGTCAGAATTTTGTAAATAAGGTCTGCTCTGTTCTGTCTAGTTTGAGGGTGGGAATTTGAAACTGGGCTAACACTTCCTCCAGACTGTCATCTGCCTTTGGGCTGGAGTGGGATGAGGGTTAAAAAAATGCCCTGAAGTTTCCTACTGTTTCAAATGTGGTAGAGGAAATAGAAGCAAAAAAACTGTGATAGCACATAAGAAGGACAACAGTAAACAGAATTCATATTCCAGGAGTGACATCCATAAGATGGCAGACTAGGAAGCTGTGGGTCCACATTCCATCAAAAAAGCTTTTTAAAAACAACCAGAGAATGGCTAAAATAATGTTGCAAAAACCCTGAAAATAGTCAAAGGTCTTCAGCAACCAAGTAAACACATCGTCATTCTTTCCATTTGGCTGGAGAATGGAAAAGAGAAAATGAAAGATTGTATGTGGGAAGTTTTTATTGGGTCAGTCCAAGAAGTTATACACTATTTTATTGGCCAAATCTCAGTCACATGGTCACACTTAAATGTAAGGGAGGCTGGGAAATATAGTCTAGCTTTAAAGAGTCTGTGAGTTTGTTACAATAATTTAATAATATGAAAATATTTATTAGAATAAAATGATTAAATTTTGTATAACACTAATTCTTTTTAAATTTATTCATTTTAATTGGAGGATAATTACTTTACAATATTGTGATTTTTGCCATACATCAATATGAATCAGTTTTATATTAAAAATAAAATAAATCTGTCCCAAGGCCAGATGAAGACCTTATAAAGCTTTAAGTACAATGCCCCAAAAGATAGTACTCACCCTCCCATACATAATCTAAACTAATAAAGCATCCTTAAATTATAAATGGAACAAAATTCAACAAAGCTTTGTTTTCCCCCCATGATAACTAATTTGATCACTCAAAAAAATTCAATATTTTTTTTCCAAAAGCTTTTTATTATAATTCTAATTTGGGGGAATCTCTGTATTGGTGCATATGTTTTGACTACTTATTGGTTAATTCTGCTCTGCTTTGGCCTTTTAGACAACCAACTTAATGTAGAATTACTCTTCAATTTCATTTTGAGGAGTTTGGGGCAACTATGTTGAAACAAGGGGTTATGCCACTCCCTCCCTACTCGAGACTTATTTACAGATATAAAGAAGAAGAGACAGTTCAAAGAGGTTTACTTCTGAGATAAGATAAGAGGGCTTTCTTGTTCCAGCTGAAAACTCACTGTATAGGCCTCTTCTAGAAGGTAATTCAAAAGAAGACCTATTTTAGCTGGAAGAGCCACATAAGAGAGTGACTGAATTAAGCCTACTTTTAACTCATTCCATTAAGTGGTCATTGTTGTTTTGAAATCAATATCTACAGCTCACAACAGAATAAGAATGAGGTAGAAAGTCAAAATCAACCAAGAATTATAAATAAAATTTAGCCTTTAAAAAAAAAAAGCTCTAAATGACAGGTGAGAATGAGACCAGAATCATTATTTCCAGTTCATTTATAAAACTGATGACATTTCTTTTTGTTTTCCTCTTTGTTTTGATAGTCTCTGATGTATTTCATTATGGTTAAAAAGTCTGTTAACCATTTTATGTTTTATCATTGTTAAATCATATCCGTCATTTTCTTACATAAATAAAACTGTTGATGTAGCATTTTCCTGTAGTTCTTTAGTATTTGGTTATAAGAATTAAAACTAAACCACCCTTGTGTTAACTGAACTGTGTTAACTGGACAGTCATTCCAGTTAAGTCATTCCACTCAGTCTCAGGGAGAGTGAACAGGTAATGACTCTAACTTAGGACACAACTGTGTCCTCAAAATGACCACATTGTCTTAAGGTTATACAAGCCTAGACTACAGTGTTCACATAAGGAATAGAAAGTGAATACAAGGAGTGCTTATTAGAAGTAACAACAACATCAGTAGGTGAAGCTAAACGAGATCATAGGGATGGATTTCTTAAAATGAGACATGGGAAAGGGGAGAAGGCAGTTCTTTTAAGCTAGATGATCAAATGTAGGCATTAAGATTAGAGGACTTGAAAACTGATTGATTATGGCACAAGAAGCTGAAGGTAAGAGTAAAAAATGACTTATTCTGAGATCAAGTTGGGAGACAGTAGAAAAAGGGCATAGATTGGAGGAAATGATAATAGATAAAAATTGGAATAAGCTTGATTTTGAGATGACTGAGGACCATTGACATGGGTGATGTAGAGTTGGTGGTTGGAGAAAGAAGACTTTTGACTCAGAAGACTGTTGTTGAGATTCTTGCTAAAGCCAGAGTTGGGAGTCATGTGCATGGGTGATTATGGAGAGAAGAAAAGCCTAGGGCTGAGGAGAACCATGATAAGGTGATAGAAAGTTGGGAGAAGAAGAGAAGAGTATGTAGATTCTAAGAGTAGGCAGAGAAGAGTATGTAGAGTCTAAGAATAGGCAGATTGGGGAAAAGAATATGGGTAGAGAAGCACCATAGTGTAGACAAGAGCCTATCAAAGAAAGCAAGCCACAAGACCACAAAGAGTATATTCTTTTCCTGCAAAATATCAATGCCCTCCAACTATTCTTTTGTGGGTGCCTGGGTCTGAAGCATGGCAAGAGAAACTGAGATTCTGCTGGAAGATACATTACCACAAGTATCTAAGAAGAAGAGAAGATCCAAATGGTATGAGAAAAAAATGAAATGATTATTATGCCCTGTGAAGGAAATTCTAAAGGACAAGTGATTTTACTGGCTTCTTTTTCCTACTTATTTGCTAGTAGAATGCAACAATTAGGATGTAATCTGGTGTATTTATATATACAGGTTTTGGTGAAGAGAAGCCAAGTTGGCTGGAACATAGATCTAATTCCTAGATCTCTTTCTTTTTCTCTCTGAGTCACTTTATTTTTTTAAATCCTCTTGAAAAACTTTTCAGCAGCTTTGAAAACATGTAAAAGATTTATGGAAACTCAGGACTCAAATAGCACTAATTTTGGATCATGTACTTGCTCAATGTGAAGTGAAGAGTATGTCAGTGTTTCTCTTCTGTACTTCTGTTTAATGGGCTTGTTTATTTGGCTAAAAAACTAGACTTGAGGCTGTAACATAGCATATTAGGTGTCAACTCCAGAACAAATTTGTTTTCACTGGGATTCAAAACAATTTGTTTAGATGTTCAAAAGTAAGGTTCATTTTCCCTAGATCAAACACATATTTTTTGATGTATTTTCCACCCACAAATAATTGTCATTAAAATAGAAAAATACCCACTCAAATTAAGCAAGAAATGCGTCCTTATTAATTCAAATATTTCTGGCATTGAGTCACATACCAAAATAACTTTCACTTTTCCAGCTTGTTTGAAGGCCTTCCTTCTAAAGAGAATTTCTGTCCACATCTCCAGATAGCCATTGAAGTAACTATTTTTCAGTTACACTAGTGTTATTGTTTTCCCCTCAGCTCTTTGGTTGATTTGTTGCTCTACTATTGCTTTCCCCTCAGCTCAGTTGGTAAAGAATCCCCCTGCAATGCAGGAGACTCTGGTTCATTCTTGGGTCAGGAAGATCCCCTGGAGAAGAGATAGGCTACCCACTCCAGTATTCTTGGGCTTCCCTGGTGGCTCAGCTGGTAACAAATCTGCCTGCAATGTGGGAGACCTGGGTTCGATCCCTGAATTAGAAATATCCCCTGGAGAAGGAAAAAGGCTACCTACTCCAGTATTCTGGCCTGGAGAATTCCACAGACTAAATAGTCCATGGAGTCACAAAGAGTCAGACACGACTGAGCGACTTTCACTTTTCACTTTCGTATATACAGTTGAACTTAACAACCATTATAAAGTCTGCTTTCAACATGGAACCATGACTTAGTTAGTTTTCCTGGTGGAGGCTGAGAAACCAGGATCTAATGTCTGCTTTAGGGTTTTATGGCCACAAGTACATTTATATATTGCTGACAAAGCCCAACAGCTTTCCCAGCCACCCAATTTCTGTGAACCCCACGTTAAATGTGTCCTATGCCTTGCCTTGTCCTCTTGAATCACCCCAACAATCCTCTGAGATGACTATTATATCCCCATTTTGCAGGATATGCTGATCTAAGTGATTTGTCTCAAAGTCACACAGCAAGTAAGAGACAGGAACACAAGTTGGTCTAACCACAAGGTCCATGCTGCTGCACTACCTCTTCAAGTGAGGCTGTGTTGTAGACAGTCCAAATAGTTTTGAAAAGGAGAAAATTTGGTGGAGGCTGTGATGAAGACATACTAAATATTTTCTCTGTTTATGATTGACATTAAAAGAGTCAGACTGGTTTGGAAGCTTTTATTTGATCCCCTTTGCTACTCAACTAGCACGCATCTAGAGGTGACTGTCAAGTAAGTCAATTCAGGTCTTTATCAGAATTGTGTCAAACCCTCTTCTCAGTGAAATCTCCCTTGCCCACTCTATTAATAACTGCAATTGTTCTCTGACCTTGAATACTCCCTATTCCTTGTCCTTGCTTTATTCTTCTCCTTAATACACACTGCCATCTAGCATACTATAACATCCACCTGTTTATTTTGTTCACTGTCTCCTCATCCATAATGTTAGCTTGCCAGAGACAAGAATTTCTCACTATGGCATTCCCAAAGTCTAAAATTGTGTCTCATACATAGTAGGCTCCTAATAAATATTTGGTGGGTGAAAAAAAAATTTTTTTAATACTCCTTGGCTTCTAAAAGGACAGCTCTTTAAACAATATTGTACACCGATTACTGATATTTTGATACTTCTGAGTTTCTTTATAGATTTTCTGGGCTAAATAATAGAGCTGGAGTAGTTCAGGTAAGGCTTCCCAGAAAGGTGAATTTGGAAGTGTGTTTTTAAAAGAGTGAAGGACAAAGAATAGTGGAGAATAAAAGAAGGATCTCCCAAATTGAAGACATACTATTCTCCAGATGGGAATGATTAGACCGGTTAAAGGGAAAAGTTCTTGTCCAATAGTAATCAGAAATTAGAGTGAGAGGAAACGTATAGTTAGCCAAGAGCCCTGAAATCTAGCTAGATAAAGGCATTTGGAGTTAATACCTAAGGGAGTAATAACTGTAGGAACACAATCCACAAATGTCAGGTTTTATGCTGTTTATTGGCTATGTGATTTTTTCCTCAAAAATTATTGGGTTGGCCAAAATGTTTGTTTGGATTTTTCCATTACGTGGAAAAACCTGAATGAACTTATTGGCCAACCCAATACTATATTTCTATGTGCTTCAGTTTTGTCATCTGTAAAATTAGGACAAAAATAGTGCAGTTCCTGCCTTACAGTGTTGTTGTAAGAATTAAGATAACACAGAGAAAGTGCTTGGCACAATGCCTGGCATATAATAAACATTCAATGAATGTTACCTATTATCATCATCATCATTTTAAGAGTCTTCTCACATGGTTTTTTATTATGAGTATTTTACAAGTCAAAGCTGTTGTGGCTTTTAGGGATCCACCAAACCAAGAGCTATGGTTGAAAATATCTATCCACAGGGCAGCAAGCATGAATCACCATCTAAATGCTGACACCAGTAACTACAGGATGTGGTGGATTCTGGAGAGCCTCCTAGATTCTGGACAGCCTGGGACAATGGCCAGATTTGGGTAAATGAAGGTGGGCTATCTGACGTTTTAAAGTTTTGGCACTGAGGGTCAGTTCTGTACATACACTGCTTCTACCTTTTTATATAGACAAATGCCAAATGCCTAATGCCTGAGTATAATTCCCCATACCTAACTGTTTTAGCAATTGACCAATCAAAGAAGACAGAGGCGAGGAAAATGGTGGAGTTGGTACATGAAGCCAAGGCTATCATTGTTGTTTTGAATCTCAGATACAAGATATGAAGTTTGTTGGTGACCACATATGGCAGAAAAGGAGAGGGAGTAAGAACCCAGGACAAAGTCTGTTCACTAGGACAGTGCAGGTACCCAGGGAAAGTGGTACTTGAAAGTCAACTAAGTCATCATGGAGTACAGTGCACGTGCAGTAGGAGTGGAGGCCCCAGCCCCTGGTCTGAGATCTGATTCTGGAGATAAACCTGAACAAAAACAAGAGTGGCTGGAGGAGAAGAGTATACAGGTTATCTGAAGCGACTTAGCAGCAGCAGCAGCAGACCCTGAAGGTATGATTTGGACATGGGGAATGGTTGTGGCAAGAAAGGCATTCAAGTCAAAGGGACTAAGGTAAGCAAAGAAATGGAGTTAAGAAAGCAAAGAGTGGCTGAAATGTTAAGGTAGTAGAGGTGAGTGGTATGAGACAAGGCTAGAAAGGCAAACTGGGGGCATGCTGTGAATGGTCTTAAACACTAAGCTAAAGAGTTGCAGAATTAATTCAAAACAGTGATACAATACTGAAAGTTTTAGAGCAGAGAAGAACATGCTTAGAGCTATGCCTTAGAAAGATTAATTTGTTTATAATAAGGGTGGGTTTCAAGGACATTAACCTGGAGACAGGGAAACTAGTTAAAAGATAGTTGCTACTACCTTGACAGGTGAGTATTTGGGACTAAACTAGGAAAGTGGAAGTAGACATGAAAGGACAAAGCAAAAGCAGTTAAATGATAAAATGGTATCTGATTGACACTAGAATACAAACTCCAAACCAGCAGGAGCTTTTTGTCTGTCTTGTTTATTGCTATATCCCAGGCACTTAGAATAGTCCTTGGCACATAATAGGTGCTCAATAAACAGTTTGTGAATGATGTCTGAACTGTGTACATCTGAATGCATGTGTGCCCTCAAAAGTCATGTGTTGAAATCCTAAGGCCCAATGTGATATTATTAGGAAGTGGGATCTTTGGGAGGTTCTTAAGTCATGAGAGTGGAGCCCTTATGAATGAGATTAGAGCCCTTATAAAAACACCCCACAAAAGCTCCATATCCCTCTTCACCATGTGAAGGTACACTGAGAAGTCTGTTACCTGGAAGAGGGTCCTCACTCAATGATGCTGGCACCCTGGTCTTGGACACTAGAATTATGAGAAACAAATTTATGTTTTTTTTATAAGCTACTCGGTTTCTGACACATTGTTATAGACACTCAAAAAGAGTAAGACAGATTCTATACACTGACCTGTGTGATATGTATTTGCACACCTGCCTCCTGACACCAGCTCATCTTTCACACTAGTTCCCAGCCTTGCTTCCCACCTCAGTGTTCCCAATTCCTGCTCCTCCAATCATACCCACGACCCACCATTATATATAATCTTAACATTGATAACATCTTGTGTTTAGTTTTTCTCCACTCTTCTCTTTCAAATGTTTTGGTTATATAGTCTAGATAACAAGAATGTCTATTTAGGACCCAGAAAAGACACTGAGACAGGACCACCAAAGAAAGATAGTTATTGTGTCACCGTGATCAAGTTGGGGAGAGGACAGGAGCAGATTTGAAGGATCTATACAGTGGGAAGGAAATGGGCAAGATCGTCCTTATGTTGTAACTTGGGCAACAGCTTCAATTTAATGTTAAACATTAATTTAGTGAAAAATTTGAATAGGTGGAGTCAATTTGAAAATGAAAATTAAAGAAGAAGCCTACTTTTCTTTGGATATGATTTAAAATAAGTTCAATTATTTGCATGACTTTTCAAAAATCCCACCATGTTCTGGTTTTATGATAGTAGAATAGAAAAACAATTTTAGACCTTAGTTTTGAAAAAGACCTGGTTTTCCAGGCAACCAAATACAACCAAGGAGAGATACCCGAGTGAGTTCAGTTATGCTGTATTTTTGAGGCCACCGAAACTCAGAGAAATGAAAGTGAATTAGCAGAAACTCAGAGAATCAAACAAAATACTTAGCAGTTGGGTATCAAGACAATTTTATGATCATGCTTATAATTCGAGCTTTTAGTCAGGAGGAATGACAAGCAAAATTGCAAGTATCTTTGAGACTTTTCAGAAGCAGCTAGTGTTTAAGATCATACTCATACAGAGTCCTTATGTAAGACTTCTTATCTTGAGAAGGCTCAGGAAATGCTGGGCTTTGATTTTCTTGAGTGTCTGTTTCATAGAAAGTTTGATATACCAGAAAATAAAAACATACAATCTGACTACTGGGGACAATTTATTGCACATTTTGAGAGTAATGCAGCTCATCCAATTCACACAAGACCCCTTTCAAGTATATGTCTAGCCAATTCAGTTGAGTACTTTTTGAACTGTTCATGTGCCACTTTTGTCCTATTCCCCAAACTCAAATACTCTTTCTTGGGTTTTAGAAGCTGGGGGTCTGACAGAGTTATGAGAAAAGTCATTAGGCTTGGGCCTACTTAACACTAAGGGATGATTTGTAATTAGCCTGCTGAGGTTGTGAGCGCCTAATGTGAAGACAAGCAAAGCCAATAACTGGCCTCTTAAAATCTATTTGGATGCATCAGTCTATCTGGGTTGAGTGCCTATACTGATCAAATAGACTAGAGGACTGCCGGTTCCTTTTTTATGATCTTTCAGTTGGAGGAGCCCTTTCACAAAGTGAAATCTACTTAGTGGGTTCCAATTAATAGGGCCTGAAGGGAACATAGCAGCAGCCTATTTTATTGCGATCTTCAGGAATAATAGAGTGATGGGGAAGCTTAGGCCTATGTCTTCACTTACAGCGGCAGAAAGTTTTTCTCAAGCATATTAGTGAAGCACAATAACTAATCCTGCAAGGACCTGGTGATTATGCCACATTTTAGATGAGCCACAGTAGATGGTTTTACTGAAAGGCAACGGGGATGATCTCAGGTAATATCATGGATCATGTGAACGCTCATTTATTGCCATCACTTATTTCTTAGAAAGCAATAAACATAAAGGTTGGACCAGAAAAATATTGCCATGTGAACTGGTGACCATCATCTGGATTTGCTTGGGACTGAAGATCTGGGACTTTCAGTGCTAAAACCAGAAAGTCCTGGGCAAACTGGGGCACTCTAAAACTGGCCTCTCTAATCTTGAGCATTCACTAAATGAATTAAAGTTTAATCTGGAGTATTCATTAAGTGAGGCAATATATAACATAGTAGTTACAAGCACACACTATGCATTAGACGTGCCTGAGTTCAAATCTGGCTCTACCACTCATTACCTGTGTGACTTACAGTCAATTAATCTCATGTTTAAATTCCTCATGTGTATAAAAAAATATATTATTAGAACTTACCCCAAAGGGTAGTTGTGACAATTAAATGAACTAAAAATATCATGTCAATCTCAATGGTTGGCACATAGTAAGTGACAAGTATTGATTAGAAATTACTTAAAATTGCTATGATTAGGCATGGAAGAGGGATGTTGCAGTTACGGAGGGCTGAGGTAGGATCCAGACAAGGTCACAGTGTATAGGGACCTGTCAAAGTCTCCAAACAGCAGCCCTACCTACCACTGCCGCTGCAAGCACTCCTGGATCTGCTGGATCATATGGTCCAAGTGGCAGGGCAGTGTGTGCAACACTCTAGACCTGTTAAGAGCTTTCTATCATCCTGGGCCCCACTCAAAACTACCCAGCTTTTTCGGTCACCAAGTAATGGGCTTAAAACTGAACAAATGAAAACGCTGACTTAAAACTCACCATGCAGAAAACTAAGATCGTGGTACCCCATTCCACCACCCCATGGCAAGTAGATGGGGAAAGAGTGGAAACAGTGACAGACTCTATTTTATAGGGTTCCAGTCACTGCAGATGGGGACTGCAGCCATGAAATTAAAAGACGCTTGCTCCTTGGAAGAAAAGCGATGACCAACCTAGACAGCATATAAAAGCAGAGACATTACTATGCCAACAACTGTCCATCTAGTCAAAGCTATGGTTTTTCCAGTAGTCATGTATGGATGTGACAGTTAGACTATAAAGAAAGCTGAGTGCTGAGGAATTGATGCTTTTGAACTGTGGTGCTGGAGAAGACTCTTGAGAGTCCCTTGAACTGCAAGGAGATCCAACCAGTCCACCCTAAAGGAAACCAGTCCTGAATATTCATTGGAAGGACTGATGCTGAAACTCCAATGCTTCGGCCACCTGATGTGAAGAGCTGACTCATTTGACAAGACCCTGATGCTGGGAAAGATTGAAGGCAGGAGGAGAAGGGGGCGACAGAGGATGAGATGGTTGGATGGCATCACCGACTCGATAGATATGAGTTTGAGGAAGCTCTGGGAGTTTGTGATGGACAGGGAGGCCTGGCGTGCTGCAGGCCATGGGGTCGCAAAGAGTCGGACACAACTGAGCGACTGAACTGAACTGAAGTAATGGGCTGATACAACATATTCAAATGGGGGATATGGTGCCTCCCAAATCCCAAAAGTCCCACAATGTACAGTCACTCTTTCTTTGGCTGAGGACGGTCCAAGGTCCAGATCCACTTATCCTTCACCTTAGAAGAGATAGGGGTCCTCCTACCACTGGACCCCAAGAAATTCCACTGAAGTAGAAGGTCATAAATCTTTGTCAGGTAAATTTCCTACCCTCTCATACACGCGTATTACCAATAATGCTAGTTGTTACCTTTTGCTTACAAAGTACAATCAGTATCATGGCAATCAGTGTAACCAACCAATCTGATATTTTGTGAAAATTGACCAAGACGCCTATGCACTAAATTATGAAATGGGGCTGGAGAGTTGATACACCCCTGAGGTAGGACTGTGAAGGGGTATTGCTGGCCTGGCCAAGTGAGAACATCTGGTGGGCCTTATTGATAGGGATGGAGAAAAAGGCACTTGTCAGTCAATAGCTGTAAACCAGGCACCAGGGAATGTGTTGATTTACTCAAGTAATGAAACCATATCTGAAACAGCATGTGCAATTGGAGTCACCACCTGGTTCAGTTCAGTTCAGTCACTCAGTCGTGTCTGACTCTTTGCGACCCCATGAATCGCAGCACGCCAGGCCTCCCTGTCCATCATCAGCTCCCGGAGTTTACCCAAACCCATGTCTGGCGAGTCAGTGATGCCATCCGACCATCTCATCCTCTGTCGTCCCCTTCTCCTCCTGCCCCCAATCCTTCCCAGCATTACGGTCTTTTCCAACGAGTCAACTCTTCTCATGAGGTGGCCAAAGTATTGGAGCTTCAGCTTCAACATCAGTCCTTCCAATGAACACCCAGGACTGATCTCATTTAGGATGGACTGGTTGGATCTCCTTGCAGTCCAAGGGACTCTCAAGAGTCTTCTCCAACACCACAGTTCAAAAGCATCAATTCTTTGGTGCTCAGCTTTCTTTATAGTCCAACTCTCACATCCATACATGACTACTGGGAAAACCATAGCTTTGACTAGATGGACTTTTGTTGGCAAAGTAATGTCTCTGCTTTTTAATATGCTGTCTAGGTTGGTCATAGCATTTCTTCCAAGGAGCAAGCATCTTTTAATTTCATGGCTGCAACTCGCCATCAGCAGTGATTTGGGAGCCCCAAAATATAAAGACTGACACTGTTTCCACTGTTTCCCCATCTATTTCACATGAAGTGATGGGACCAGATGCCATGATCTTAGTTTTCTGAACGTTGAGCTTTAAGCCAACTTTTTCACTCTCCTCTTTCACTTTCATCAAGAGGGTCTTTAGTTCTTCACTTTCTGCCATAAGGGTGCTGTCATCTGCATATCTGAGGTTTTTGATATTTCTCCCGGCAATCTTGATTCCAGCTTGTGTTTCTTCCAGCCCAGCGTTTCTCATGATATAAAATTAAAGAGACCGATAAAAATAAGTGTAGGTGAGGTTGTAGAGCAGCTGGAACTCTCTTATATTACAGGTGTGTGTGAAAATGGTACAGTTCAGTTCAGTTCAGTTCAGTCACTCAGTCGTGTCTGACTCTTTGTGACCCCATGGACCACAGCACACCAGGCCTACCAGTCCACCACCAACTCCTGAAGTTTACACAAACTCGCGTCCATTGAGTTGGTAATGCCATCCAACCATCTCATCCTCTGTCGTCCCCCTCTCCTCCTGCCCTCAATCTTTCCCAGCATTGGGGTCTTTTCAAATGAGTCAGCTCTTCCCATCATGTGGCCAAAGTATTGGAGTTTCAGCTTCAGCATCAGTCCTTCCAATGAATACTCAGGACTGATCTCCTTTAGGATGGACTGGTTGGACCTCTTTGCAGTCCAAGGGACTCTCAAGAGTCTTCTCCCACACCACCATTCAAAAACACAATTCTTTGGTGCTCAGCTTTCTTTGTAGTCCAACTCTCACATCCATACATGACCACTGGAAAAACCATAGCTTTGACTAGATGGACCTTTGTTGGCAAAGTAATGTCTCTGCCTTTTAATATGCTGTCTAGGTTGCTCATAACTTTTCTCTCAAGGAGTAAGCATCTTTTAATTTCATGGCTGCAGTCACCATCTGCAGTGATTTTGGAGCCCCCCAAAATAAAGTTATCCACTGTTTCCCCATCTATTTGCCATAAAGTGATGAGACCGGATGCCATGATCTTAGTTTTCTGAATGTTGAGTTTAAAGCCAACTTTTTCGCTCTCCTCTTTGACTTTCATCAAGAAGCTCTTTAGTTCTTCTTCACTTTCTGCCATAAGGGCGGTGTCATCTGCATATCTGAGCTTATTGATATTTCCCCTGGCAATCTTGATTCCAGCTTGTGCTTCCTCCAACCCAGCGTTTCTCATGATGTACTCTGCATGTAAGTTAAATAAGCTGGGTGACAATATACAGCCTTGATGTACTCCTTTTCCTATTTGGAACCAGTCTGTTGTTCTATGTCCAGTTCTAACTGTTGCTTCCTGACCTGCATACAGGTTTCTCAAGAGGCAGGTCAGGGGGTCTGGTATTCCCATCTCTTTCAGAATTTTCCACAGTTTATTGGTGTCCACACAGTCAAAGGCTTTGGTATAGTCAATAAAGTAGAAATAGATGTTTTTCTGGAACTCTCTTGCTTTTTTGATGATCCAGTGGTTGTTGGCAATTTGATCTCTGGTTCTTCTGCCTTTTCTAAAGCCAGCTTGAACATCTGGAAGTTCACGGTTCACATATTGCTGAAGCCTGGCTTGGAGAATTTTGAGCATTTCTTTGCTAGCCTGTGCTGCTGCTGCTGTTAAGTCACTTCAGTCGTGTCGGACTCTGTGTGACCCCATAGACGGCAGCCCACCAGGCTCCCTCGTCCCTGGGATTCTCCAGGCAAGAATACTGGAATGGGTTGCCATTTCCTTCTCCAATGCATGAAAGTGAAAAGTGAAAGCAAGGACTCTCAGTCTTGTCTGACTCTTGGTGACCCAATGGACTTCAGCCTACTAGGCTGCTCCATCCATGGGCTTTTCCAGGCAAGAGTACTGGAGTGGGGTGCCATTGCCTTCTCCGTGCTAGCCTGTGAGATGAGTGCAATTTGTGGTAGTTTGAGCATTCTTTGGCATTGCTTTTATTTGAGATTCGAATGAAAACAGCTTTTCCAGTCCTGTGGCCATTGCTGAGTTTTCCAAATTTGCTGGCATATTGAATGCAGCACTTTCACAGTATCATCTTTTAGGATTTGAAATAGCTCAACTGGAATTCCATCACCTCCCCTAGCTTTGTTCGTAGTGATGCTTCCTAAGGCCCACTTGACTTCATATTCCAGGATGTCTGGCTCTAGGTGAGTGATCATACCATCATGATTACCTGGGTCGTGAAGGTCTTTTTTGTATAGTTCTGTGTATTCTTGCCACCTCTTCTTAATATCTTCTGCTTCTGTTAGGTCCCTACCATTTATGTCCTTTATTGAGCCCATCTTTGCATGAAATGTTCCCTTGGTATCTCTAATTTTCTTGAAAAGATCTCTAGTCGTTCCCATTCTATTGTTTTCCTCTATTTCTTTGCATTGATCACTGAGGAAGGCTTTCTTTTCTCTCCTTGCTATTCTTTGGAACTCTACATTCAAATGGGTATATCTTTCCTTCTCTCCGTCGGTTTTCGCTTCTCTTCTTTTCACTTTTAAAAATAGTTTGGCAGTTTCCTTTGATGTTACACATATACTGAGTCAAGATTCAGCAATTCCATTTGGAGGTATTCATACAATAGAAATGAAAACATATGTCCACACAAAGACTTGCATACAAATATTCATAGCAGCTTTATTTGTAAGTGCTAAAAGTGTGAAGCAATCTAAATGTTCATAAACTAGTGAACAGATAAACTCTGGCATAGCCATATATGGAATACTACTTGGCAATAAAGGGAATAAACTTTTGACTGTCAATAACATGTGTGAATTTCAAAAAACAGTAAGCTGAACAAAAGAAATAAGATACAAAAGGTTACATATTGTATGCTTCCATATCCCTGTGTCAGGAAGATTCCGCGGAAAAGGAAACGGCAATCCTCTCCTGTATTCTTTGCTGGGAAATCCCATGGACAGAGGAGCCTGGTGGGCTACATTTCATGGGTTGCAGAAGAGTTGGATATGACTGAGCATGCATACTCATCATATTCTGGATCAGCCAAAAATAATCTATGATATATGATTAATGTTAGTGGTTGCTTTAGACTTGAGAGAGGTGAACTGCCAAGGAGCATGAGGGAACTTCCTGGTGTGATGGAAATGTTCTATATCTTTATTGGAGTGACTGTTACATGAATATATACATTTGTCATCAAACCACACATTTAAATGGGTATATTTTACTTCATGTACTTTATACCTCAATAAAGTCAACTTATAAAATATGTTACTGAAGACAAGACTTTAGTAGATACATGTAGTAAAAGACTAGACATCTCTAAGGGAGAATTACTGAACTGAATGAGGGATACATTCAGTGAGATCCCTCAATGAGTAAATAACCGAGAATGCACTACAGAGAGTTAAAGAGAGAGAAAATATGAAAAATATATGAAGGATAGAAAGAGAAGTTACAATATTTATTTAGTAGGAGTTTCAGGAAGAAAAAATAGGGATAATGAGGAGGGATGATTTTATTTTATTTTACTATTTTTTAATTGAAATATAGTTGCTTTATAATGTGTTAGTTTCGGGTGTACAGCAAAGTGATCCACATATGTTTTTTTTCAGATTTTTTCCATCATAGGTTATATTACAAGATGTTGAATATAGTTCCCTGGGCTGTACAGTAGGTCCTTGTTGTCTATATTATATACTATACAGTAATGTGTGTCTGTTAATCCTAAATGAAGAGGCCTGGTTTTAATGGTTGAGAATTTTCCAGAATTGAACAGAGACACAAGTGAAAATGCCCACTGAAACTCAAGCAGGAAAAATATAAATGAATCCATCCTCAGGCATATAAGGAACTTGAAAACTTCGGAGTTGGCTCTCGGCAACCTTTTAGGATTTTAAGTTCTTATTGGTTCTTGTCTTGATTGCCTTTCTGACTACCTGAATCTTATTTTTCGCTTCCCCCCTCAGAAAAATTGATGAGCTTGCATGGGAAATCTGAAGAGCATGGTCTCTGAGCTTCCAGGTTTTCTTTTTCTCTTAATCTTGTCATTCAGATATCTGGTGTTACCGCTCTCTCATGGGGTTAGTATTTTCATTTTACTCCTATTTGTGAAAGGAAGATCTTGGCTTTGTTAAGAGAAATTTAGGCACAGAAATAGGGAAGATTAGTTAGTTTGGACAAAAGGACCTTGCTGGAACGCTGAAAGAATATTCCATAAATGGCTACCTGTTCTACATCAGCACAAGACTGGCTGCTGGACTGGTGTGAATCCCTTCTTCCCTATCACATTGTAGTTTAAGGTTGAACTAGAGCAAGAGCCATGTCACGGAACCATGTACAGTGAATTCTGTAAAAAGTTTATTTTGATTCTATCTGATCAGCACTATACAGTTGTAACAATGGTAGTGTCTTCATAATCTAGGGCTTCTAGTCAGCTCCAAGCTCTCCTTTCTGTCATAAATCCATAACCTGAAAGGCCAGGAAAAGGAGGTGCAATTTAAGGATTTGGTCTTGCTTCTGGTGCTGGAGGAGCTCTTGGCTGGAGGAGGAAGAGGAGGAGGAGGTTGAAAAATTGGCAGAGTAATTTTTTAAGGTTTTAAAATAACCGTGAATTTCAATTATCCAGGCTCTTTATGTAGATTTCTCCATGTCTTCATTGGCAGGCCATGCAGTAGCTGGTGCTTTATTTATTTTAAATCCTATTTCAGCTTTTTCTTGATTTAAAGGAGAAAGAAAAATTTCACATATTCACATCATTAGAAGTGTAACTTTTTTCCCCCAGCAAAACATGAGATTGGCATGTCAGGAATGCAGCTGTTTGTCTGTATCTGTGGATTCCAGCCTTTCTCACAGTCCCTTTGCTAATTGTTCTGCCAGGCGGTTTTTGACTTTTACAAAACAAACCTGACCTGCGTGTCACTGCCCTTCTTGACAAAATTCAATCTCAAAGAATAAAGTAAAGAAGGTACTCTGAAAGGATGTATAGAAGGAAAAAAGGAAAAGCCTAAATCAATAGAAATTGAATAAGAGGTTGAAACCTTGGGGTAAAATTATATGTAACTAATTGGAATTCTTTTCTTTTCATGAGATAATAAAATTAGGCACCTTAATAACTATTCCTTGGGATTAAATGAATGGCCTGAGGATACTGAGGGGGGGATGAGGGGGGCTAGTCTGTAGTGATTAGGGGACCAAAGGCTCTTGCTCCAGTTTCAGACAAAAAGTGTGACTGTATTTTCTGAATAACCAAATAGTTTACTTACTGGTAGTTTAACAAAACTGATGAGCCAACTTTAATTGGAGTGATAGAGTTATTTGAGTCTGCGTGGAGAGACTGCAAATATCTAGATGAAAAACAGGAATAACTTCAATCAATCATTCATATAGTTAGGCTTCCACAGTACCAAGCACAAGAAATGGGAGAACAGTTGAATAATTATTGAATTTTAGCTTTTCTAGTCAGATGCTTCTGCAAAATCTATAAGTTGTTTAAGGGTAGTTACCATTCCTGATACTTTCCTTTTCTCCTACATAGTGCCTACCATAGAACAGCCAAAAAAACTGCTTGATTAAATGATTGATAGGGTATCTGTCAGTCTGTATGAAGAACTTAAGTTTATTCATTCTGCAGAGCTATCTGTGGCAAAGATGTCTAAAGGATTCCCAGAGATTCCTGCTTCCATTCCATGCTGTAGGGGTGCTGTTGAGTAGTGGGCTATCTAGCCAGAGACTGCATTTCCAGCCTCTGTCATATCTAGATGGACCATGTGACTGGGAACTTCATTTCCCAGCCCCACCTCACAGCTAGATGAGGACATCTCATGTTTAATTGAATTTTAGAGGAATTGCTTTGTGTCAGTTTTTAAGCCAAAGTAGTTAAGGAGCAGTAACTTTAGTCCATCTCCCTATCTACTTGCTGAATGGAGAGAACTCCAATGGCCCAGGAAAGGACACAAAAATGAGATGGAAGGATCTGGATCTTTGTTGCCCATGTGAACCCTCCACAATTAGGAACACTCACACTGGACTGGGAACTGCTTTTACTGTGTTGTGTCACTGAGAATTTAGAGTTTATGTATTAGAGCAGCTAGCAATATCTTAATTCATATACTGTGAACTTTAGTATCTAAGTACTAGAATGAGCTCTTGGAGGTGACTACTATTGATACTGCCTGGTATCAGCAGAAAAGAGGGAGGGTCAGAGTATTGATTCCCTTAGCTCTCTCGCTGTAACGTTGGAGTGGCTGTGTCTTTCAGCCATAGGCCACTGCTCCTCTCAAGGCAGCCTTCTCTATGCCACTCTCCCCTCTGCCTTCCAGCAACCATCCTTCACTTTGAATCTTTGGGCTTAGGGCTGGTAATAGCTTTGCTGCTACTAGCTGGAGTGCTACTAGCTCCTCTATATCCCCTCCACTTTATGACTGTCAGTTATGTTCATGAACGAGGAAAAAATCCTGTATATCCCCTCCACTTTTATGTAAATAACCCCTTTTATGTGTCAGTTATGTCTCAATGAATCTGGAGGAAAAAATCGGCCCCTTTTCAGCATTTCCTGAATTCTCCTATTTTGAATGTGTCATCTGTTTCTTGTTGAGACCCACCCCCCACAATGGTACAGGGAAGCAGAATTAGATGCTCACAAGACAATCTTCGTTAGTCAATAGGAATGGGGCCCATTGAATCCACCAGTGTCTTCCAATGCTGGGTATGTACACTTTTAGAAGGGCTTCTCATTTTCCCCTACAAAGGTAGCCATAGCGGCTATAGACAAGAGACAGAGAGAGAAGCATCATCTTGAAGAGGCTTTATAGCATAGTAATTAAGAGCATAAGTTGGGGTCAAAATCCTGACTCTGTTACTTGTCAGCAGTATGACCTTGGGCAAGTTACTTAACCTCTGTGAGTCCCAGTTTTTGCATCCATAAAATGGAAAAAAATAATGGTATCTGTCTCATAGGATCGTTATAATGATTAAATGCATTAACAAACGTAAAATGTTTACAAGAGTGCCTGGGACACACTAAGAACTATTGAAGTGTTTATTATGCATTATTTCTTAGGAAAATTCAGAACTTAGTTATATTTCCTTATACATAATGTAGATTTTGAATGACATATGGAAGGAGGCACTAATACCTTTCAAGTGCTTAGTGTCATTAAAGATTTTAATCCAGCCTTGTCTTGCTTTGAATTGTTTCTTTTGTTTGGAATATACTCCCTAGGTAACTGCACTCCACTTCCTTCCTCTCTACCTGGCAAAATTATATTCATCATGCATGAGTGCATGCTAAGTCACTTCAGTCGTGCCTGACTCTTTGCAACCCCATGGGGTAGCCCACCAGGCTCCTCTGTCCATGGGGATTTTCCAGGCAAGAATGCTGGAGTGGGTTGCCATGCCCTCCTCCAGGGGATCTTCCTGACTCAGGAACTGAACCTGCATCTCTTATGTCTCCTGCATTGGCAGGCGTTTTTTGTTTTTGTTTTTTTACCACTGAACCACCTGGGAAGCCCCACGTTCATCGTAGCCCACCTCAAACTTTCCCAGGCAGTAGTCAGTTGTTCTTTCTCCTCTGGGCTCTTACAGCACTCTATTAATCACATTGTATATGTAGACACTTCACCCACTAACCCAAGAGTTCTTCCCTACATCTTTGTAACTCTCAGTGGCTGGCACGTGGTAGGCTTTCAGTAAACATTGTTTCAACTGAAACATGTATTCAGCCTCAACCTATGCAATGACCTTGTTAATCCTCATCACAACCAAGCAAAATAGACATTACTATCCCCACTTTATAGTCTGAGAACTCCAGACTATAGCAGAAAGAATTTTGGTTGTCAAAATCAACTTGCTCTTGCCACAAATTATGCTTGCTTCCTCTTCTAGAATAACACTTTATACTTTTTATAGCAATTGAAAGCATTCTTTCTTTTGTGCTCAAGAAACCTGAAACTAACATGTTGATCACATTTCTAGATAGAATCAAACACTTTTCTCGTGCTAAACATCAGAAGATCAATCTTTTCCCCAAATGAAGGTATCAGGAACAAGACAGACATGTGTGAGTCAATTTCAGAACCATAGTTTAAGGTTAGAAATTAGGACACCCAATGAAGTTGCAGGAGAAATCAGTCCAGGGCCCTGCCCAGTCAAGAGTCAGAGTTATTAAGCCATGGTCTAAAATTTAGGCTGAGAATCAAATGTCAGTAAAAGGGACAAAGCCACGTGGAGACTGCCATAGAATCAGCCACCAAAACAGCCCTAAGGATGGTTATTGAAGAGATAATGATGAGAAAATTGTTCCTGATCAGTCAATCTAAAAGATAGACTTGGGTCACTAAAGGGTTGAATCTCCTTGGGGAAACCAGGACACCAGCTGTGATTTGAGGAGTATATCAAGATATATGATATACATAGGAGTATATAGAGACATATATTAACAAAGAGATCAACATTTGCCTGCTTTTTCTACCTATATGTTACAAGTCACGCCCAATTCTGACCCTAAGCTAATCTAACAAAGTGAAATCACAACTCTTAACATAATTTCCACTAATAAACTAGACCACTCTTTGATAAAAACACAGTTTGGTAGTTGATATCAAAATTGTTAATTTATTAACATTAATGTTTAAAAACTGCTTAGCCATTTAAGTTGGTTAGTTTTTTTTAGCATGGAGAAGAGGAAAAAGAAGAAGGAAAGGATGTGTGTTTTGGTTTAAGATGCAGATCCTATAGTAAATTGTTGCTATTATCATTGAATACATTTTCATTTAGGTCAGTTAAATGTGGAAACAGTACTACTAGTTCAATCTCACCTAGCAGGTAGAACATATTGAAATTGTTTCCGGTTAATTCCATCAAAATAGTCGACTATTTCTGTGGACATGGTATAAGGAGAGCCATATTTGAATGAAACCTGGTTTGTAACATACAAGCATGACTCTAACTGTGCAAACAAGTTTGCAATAGATGGAGTCTCTTTTGACTCAGGCCACATCTACAGACACATGATTGAGCTGAGTGTATTTGACAGAGGCTCAGTATTTCTAAGTTGTCCTAGCTTATTCCAATGGCCTATAAACCAAGAGAGTAGAATTTCTATTTCTCTGCCATTGAGAGGTCACGGTCCTGGGTTAATGAATTGGAGTCACTGATTTTCCATCATGTCTGATTCATGAGCTCTGTCTAGATTCTGTTTAAAGCCTTTCTTATTCACCAGGGAGACTGTCTTCAGCTCACACAACAAAAGAGAGAAAACTTAATGAGAACTAAGTGGAAAATGAAGAGTTGTTTCTTCTTCAGATTCATTTTGGCTCCAGAGTGAACACACATGCTTGAGGGTGTGTTTTTGTAAACCTTCCTTCCCCATCCTCCTAAGTTACTTAGTTGGCTTACCCCATAGTTGTGACTAAGTTGGAACAGTCCTCCTGGGTGTGCCTTTCTCATTCTGGAGAGAGTTCAGAAGAAGCAGGATCAGATCGTTTTGACCTGGAGCGGACTAAAGTTGGGGTTGTTATTCCAATGTAACCCTCTGTCCTTGGGATAACAAATCTTTTGTCTCAAGTGTCCTCACCTTTGAGTGTCTGTTGAGATGTCAGAAGACATAGTGTGAAACAGAAGTTTTTGTTCCCATGGGGACTATTGTTGGATTCTACAAAATTTGGCTATGTGTCTAGGATCCAGTTGTTATTTGCAGGGCATGGTTGAGAAAAATGTTCCAATAGACTATCTTGAAACATATGTACATGTTGCTTCACCCGAGTAAATCTATTTTGCATTTTAAGTGTAGTTTGGAGTTGGTTTGCACACTTATTAGTTCTGGAGAGCCTTGGAGGACAAAGTGTAACATTTGTACATGCAAGGCAATGAGTGTGCAAGAAAAACCCAACAGTCCAATTCAGACCTCAAGTAGATTGACTGCTAGTTCCTCCTTTACTTGCTATAGCTATGACCTGCATTTTCAAATCTCCACACAGATCTCACGGCCCTATGCCATGGTCCTAGACACTCTCAGACTTTTTCTTGCCCAAGTTGTTTCAATAAGAAGAATTCAGGCTTCTTTTTTCCCAAGCTCCCTTGAGTTTATTTTCCTCCTTCACTTTTCTTTCACCTATATTTTGTTCATTCCAGAATTGGCCACATGGACAAATAGAGGAGGCAGTTGTGTACTGTGACATTCGTAGATAAAGTTTTAGAACACATCACACCATTGGTTTCTGTATTGGATGTGCTGTGGAAAAGGATGACACAGTTATCCAATAAACCTTGGTTGGATTCTTTTTATTAGCTTCCTGTCAGATGGCAGGACTCTGAGTATCAAAAGTTCCCTGCTTTGGAGACTCTGTAGTCTCTTTTTCCCAGAGCTGGGGCTACTTTATTTCCTCTTGTGGACTTTGGCTCCATTTATGCTCAAGGACCAAGCCCAGCCTTGGTCAGGAAAGATTAACAGCCTCCTGCTCTGGTACTCTGGGAAAGGGCATTAGATTAACCTTGTTTTAGGTGAGACCTGACTCTACGTCCCAGCTCTAACTGCCCTGTAGCCTTATTTACTGATTACTCATTTTGTCCTATTTAACTATCTAGTACTTCCGGTTCTACTCTGTCTATGTGCTCTTGGAACAGGAATCCTGTCATAAACCCCTAACCCAGTGGTTGGAGCCCAACATATTTCCTGGATATTGATTTTCTACCTGGATTTCCAAGTGCCGCTCACCTCTGGCGTGTGCATGCATGCTGAGTCACTTCAGTTGTGTTTGACTCTTTGTAACCCCATGGACCATAGCCCACCAGGCTCCTCCATCCATGGGATTCTCCAGGCATACTGGAGTGGGTTGCCATGCCCTCCTCCAGGGGATCTTCTGCACCCAGGGATCGAAGCCACATCTCTTATGTCTCCTGCCTTGGCAGGCAGATTCTTTGCCACTAGCACCACCTTGGAAGCCCCACCTCTGGATAACCAGTTTTTAATATTCTTTCCATCTGTGGGGCACCCATGATCTCATTTTAGATCCCCAAGTGCCTGTGACTGGGCCCTTAAACAAGTGATTACTTAGTCCCTGCAGAAGATTCTTTCTTCTGTTTTTAGAGACTAACACTGATTCAATTTAGGGGATTCGAGACCCCTAATGGCTATTCCTGGGCCTTCCCAAAATGGATTAGAGCCTTAGTGGTCCAAGAATACCAACCTTGGCTGAGGAAAGATGTATCATATAGTCTATGAAAGTCCATGGAAAATTTCACTCATCTGACCTTCTTGAAGCTGACTAATCTGATTTTCATGCTATTTTTTGTTCCCCATTTACATTCTCAGTATCATTTTTGCTTGCTTTTCTTACTTTCTTTTTAATGTGTTTCATTTTAATATTTCTGCACCTTGCCTCTGATGGCTGAGAAAGCTGAGAAATAATGCAGAGTGAAGGTTTACCCTCTAGAATGGCTTACCCTCTAGGATGACTTACCCTAGTGTGAGATGTGGGGTTTTGACTTAATGGTCCAAGGAAGTCAAACTACAGCCCTAATCACCCCAGCATCTTAACCATGACATCAAGGAGAGGCAGTCAGAATGGGAGACAGAATTCTGGATGGAGAAAGAGAACCCTACTTTGTCTTTTCCTGAAGCAGCATGTAGCACAATTCCTGACAGAATATCTACTCATGAAAATGTTTGTTAAATGAATAGCTGTGTGAATTTTTTCTTAATGCTGGCTAACCCACTCATTCTGTTAACATTATCTGTAAGTTGTTAGTAGTGTCTTTTTTTTGCCTCAATACTCTTGTCGAACCAAGTAATTGATCTTTATCCTTATGTTCCCCCAATAAACAGTGATAAAGCACAGCCTGCGTAATTGAAGAGCAGTTGGACTTCTCCCTAAAAGAGAAGTGTTTTAAGCAACACCAAACCTGAGAACTTTGAGGCAGGGTGACAGCTTATATTTATGGCATTCAGTAAATTTTCTTGCTTGAAAAGAACATCCCCTTCCATGAGAGACTTGGATGACAGGCAGGGGAACTGAGATTGTGATAAGCTCAGCACTGTCTTGGGTTTCAACACAGCCTGAGTTCATAAGGCAGAGAAGGCCTGGCCTTGTTTGATGGATGAAATATACAGCAGTAGACTGTTCCTCGTGCCTATCAGCTATACCTAGTGGGCTGTGGCAGTGGTGCAGCCCAGAAATGGTAAAGAAAGTGTCCTATTGTCTGTCCAGATCTTTTCTCAGCCAGTTTTAAGATGCAGTAACACTTTTATCTTCTAACTGTCCTTTGGGGCTGTCATTTTTTTTATAGATGAGGAAACTTGAAGAGGTAAAAGACCAACCCACAAAGCACCAAGCTAAATGTGGAACTAAACTCTAACTTGGTTTTTCTGATTCCCTGTTTCAGGTTTTTTTTGATGTCCCAATGCTGCCATCCTGGTGGTGGTGACATTGCTTATTCTCACTGGGCTAGATTGGCTCTATGACTGTCTCACCATTGAGGTTATATCTATCTGACATTTTAGCTATTCACTGAAAAGTAGAAAATAATAGTTCACGAACCCCAGTCACTTAACTCATTATTCAACCAAAGTGACTACATGTACATGTAGAAAAACAGAAGTTGTCACTCTTCCTCTAAGTAGCCACTGCTCCATAAATCTCCATGTAGGGCAGATCAACTTAGCTAATTGTGTTGGAATATGATATATAAGCCAAGGAAATAATCTGATATGTTTTGCTTCTCTAAGTTTGCTTCAGAACAATTCTGAGGACTTTGCTTTCACTAAAAGACTTACTCAAGACTCTTTATTGACCTTCCACTGACACACAGATGATTAACAAATATTTATTGTTTGTTTCATCCAAGATGCTCTTATAGACACTGTGCATATGTAGAAAGATAGCATTTAGTGTAGAGAAGGCAATGGCACCCCACTCCAGTACTCGTGCCTGGAAACTCCCATGGATGGAGGAGCCTGATAGGCTGCAGTCCATGGGGTCACTAAGAGTAGGACATGACTGAAGTGACTTAGCGGCGGCAGCAGCATTTAGTGAGCAACATAACATATATGGTTCCTGCTTTTAGGATCTTAGACTCCATTTAGTGAGAAAGGGCTAATACTTATGAAACAGGTACATAATAAAATACAAGAGGTACACAGACAAGTGCTAGCATAGGTGTTACTAATTATGAAAAGGGAGAGAGGTCCTTAGTCTGGGAACATTCAAGGAAGACTTTTCAGAAGATATGGGATTTGATCTAGGCTTCAAAAACCTGCTAAGATTTTAATAAGCAAAGGAACCAGAGAAAAGTATTTCCAGGTATAGAAACAGCATAGGAAATATATGAGCAAGAAACATAGAAGTTAGGATGACAATGAGATAATCAGTATAAATGGAATAGAGAACATCTCTGGGAGGGATAAAGTGAAACTCGCTCAGTCATGTCTGACTCTTTGCTACCTTGTGGACTATAACTGTAAATGGATAAAATACAGTCAGCTCATCTCATCAGTGAATAATGTGCTCTCTGGTTCCACCAAATGAAAATGAACCTTTCAGATCCTTTTTGTCTGGAATGATTTCCAGGGAAGCATGAGTGACTGAGACTGCTGACACTTTGCAGAACAAGCCTTGGTATCTTTGACAGTTGCTCCAAAAGACTTGTTTTAGGACAGGCTTATATACCATCTAAAGTGCCTGATTCCACTGTCATCCAACCGTTGTTCCCTCGTCCTCCTGATTACACACATCAGTGTTGTTGGTGTTTGGAAATTCCTAGCAGCAAGGAACTTGCTCTTCAGAATTCTTCCCTTCAGAGTTCCCAAGACAAGAACAAAGGATCTTTTCTCACTGTCAAAATGGCCACAGAGTTGGTACAAGACAGATTTGAGGCAATGTGGTTGGTTCTGTCAAGCTCCCGATTCCAGATACGACTGCAGTGGGTTAGCCAAATAGGAGATGAGGTTAAAAAGAATAGTAGAGTAAATGTCCAGATGTTTTATTGGCTTATTTGCAAAATTCTATCCATTACCAATGAGGAAAATGTCAACTTTTGTTTTGTTATGTAAATAGAGGCAGATTTGGAGGGTAGTTGAGTTTTAAACAGAAGTAGCGCTTACATCCAATGGCAAAATGGTGTCCATGTATTTAGGGATAGGAATTAAGGTTGCTTTTCTTCTAAAATAAGGATTCTCCACCTCTCCCAGAGGAGGAATTGTCATGGCTAGAATCCCTGATTTCTCTCTTGGTGTGTGCCCTGTGGGAGTATTGGAGATGTCCTGATCAGGGTTCTCACCAAGTAGAGATTTAGGGAACAAGTCACACATGGGACAGGTCCTTGGAGAGCCCATGTCTGAAACTCTGAGGAAGTTCCTTCCTGACTGGTTGACACAGTCTGGAGAGAATCCTTCTTTGGTTATGTAATCCTGATTACAAATTTGTTATCTGTTCAGTTGATGCATTCACCACAGCCATTCTCTTCCATTTCTCCAATTTACTGTTGGACATTGTGGTATAGTAATGGTCCCAATTTGCGCATATCTCCCTGTTCCATGCCCTTGTATAGTCTCCTTCGGCTCTCACTCTGGGGTTGGTTGTGTGACTTGTTTTGGCCATTGGAACAAATAGCACAGGCAATGCAGGCAGAGACTTGAAAGTTGCTCACACATTGAGACTTGCCCTCCTTCACTGCTTACAGGAATCTGTAAAGGACAGCAGAAGTGTATGCTAGCTAGCCTGTTGAATGGGGAGAGATATGGGGCCCAGTCACCCTTATTGCTCCTGTCAATAGTCTACCAAGTGCCAGACATGTGAGTGAAACTGTTTTAGATCACCTAGCTGTTAGCTGACTCGCAACCTGACCACTATTTCATAGCATAAAAGAACCTAGCAGAGATCACCCTAGTTGGCTTAAATCAGAGGAATCATCAGGGTCAGGCACTGGAGTGAGGCAAGTGAAGTGCCTAGAGCACACATTTTAAGTAGACACTCACTCTCAGGATGATGCAAGTACACAGTTGACAATTGCACGCCCCTATGAGTGGGTACCTCCTTAAATGTTGTGCCCTAGGCATTTCCTTTGCTTCCCTCTAGTCCCAGCCCAGTGAACCACCCAGGGGACCCAGAAAGCTATGATCCAAATAAGTAATTGTTGTTTTAAATCATTTTTGGGGTGATTTGTTACACAGCAATAGATAACTGCTATATGTTGGCTATTTCCAACATTATTTCTCTCTCTTTCTGGGCAGAAACCACCCTGAAGGATTGATCTGCAAGTCCAATCAAGTTACTGAGTTCCTTGAAAGAAGATCTCCTGATCCAGTGGATGAACAGAAAGCTTTCCACATGAGCTATGGATTTCAAGTCATCACTTGTTCTTGGTCAATATGCCTTATTCTAAAGGTCTTTTATTTCATGGCTTATTTACAGTGTTTCAGAAACAATCATTCCAAAGCATGAATGCTTATTATGATTTTCTCCTTTACCTTCATTGTGCTCAGTCATGTCTAACTCTTTGTGACCCCAGGGACTGTAGCCCATTAGGCTCCTCTGTCCATGGGATTCTCCAGGCATGAATACTGGAGTGGGTTTCCATTTCCTTCTCCAGGAGATCTTCCCGACTCAGGAAGTGAACTGGGGTCTCCTGCATTGCAGGCGGATTCTTCACCAGCTGAGCTACCAGGGAAGTCCCTATCCTAGGAGTTGATAGCACACTATTCTTCACAAAGCTGGTGTTCACTGACGTTGCTGGCAGAATGTAGCTGGCTCCTTTTTTCTTTTTCTTCTACACATGGCTCAATCTAATGAGCCCATAGTCACATCCTTGGTCTCCTCCATAGCACTCAACCTCCTGAACAAACTTGACCCCTTTGTCTGCTTAGATACATGGTAATGACAAGGTTTTTTGGCCTAGGTGAACATTTGGGTCTTGTCTGCCAACTCCGTGGTCATTTTCTTATGTGAAAATAGGAGAAGCTAGATTAACATAACCCAATACCTCTTTATCCTATGAAAAAAACCCTCTTATTAAAATAACAGCATCAATTATTAACTCTAAATATTCTTTTTAAGAAAAAACAATGTGAAGTAATTTTTAATAACATAAATTCTGACATATGCCTAGTTCCCTTTCTCAGAATAAAGTTCAAATAATCTATCCCAGATAGTACTTACTCTCATGGAGAATCTTCCTCACACACATCAGATGTCAGAAAGTTGACCCACAGTTACCTGTTTGTATATTTCAAGCAGTTCAAGCAACTTTCATGCTCTAATAGCTTTGCTCTGCTTGCAATTCATCAAGAGCTTTGCCTTTTTGTTTAAATTGAAGGATAACTGCTTTACAGAATTTTGTGGTTTTCTGTCATACATAAACAAGAATCAGCCATAGGTACACCCATGTCCCTTCCCTCCCATCTCCCTCCCCATCCCACCCTTCTAGATTGTCATAGAGCCCCTGTTTGAGTTCCCTGAGTCATACAGCAAATTCCCATTGGCTATCTATTTTACATATGGTGTTATAAATTTCTATGTTACTCTCTCCATACATCTCCCCTTCTCCCTCCTCCCTTCCCCCCATGTCCATAGGTCTGTTCTCTATGTCTGTTTCTCCACTGCTGCCCTGAAAATAAGTTTATCAGTGCCATCTCTTTAGATTCCATATATACGTCTCAGTATATGATATTTACATTTCTCTTTCTGACTTACTTCACTCTGTATAATAGACTTTGGGTTCATCTACCTCATTAGAACAGATTCAAATAAGAGCTTTGCCTTTGTTTTTAACTGTGTTAGGGAAAGTAATGAGTAACCACATCATACTAGTTTCAGGTACTTCAATGTTTCTCAACGTTTTTTAAAGGTAAGATTGTGTTCTTTTCACATAGCTCTTTCTACCTTTTTCTTTTTAGATGCTTTCTTATACCTTATAATTTTTAGATTCTAACAAAAAGACTAAAGTCAAGATCCATGACTTGACCTTTATACATGTTGAAGTGATCTCTTTCCAATCAAGCCTTTTCTGAACCTAAAACAGTTGTCTTCCCCAGGCAGGACTGGGGGCTCCTCATAAGTGCTCCTAAGCACTTTTGGCTCCTGATGTATATTACATTGTCATACTACATTATACTATGGCCATTTACTTACATCTTCCACCAGAATGCAAGTTTTGCAGGAATAGAAATGATATCTTAGTTTTCTGTATATTCCCAGCACAGTGGCTTACATATATATAGTAGATGCTTAGTAAATTTGGTAGAATTATTCAGTGAATGAATGACTAAATAGGACTAAAAGCTGAAGCTGGAGAACTACTGTGGCCCTTTAAGGCATATAATGAAGAGGGTGAGGGCAAAGGGCTTTTTTTAAAAAAATATTTGTTTATTTATTTATCTATTTTTTTACTTTACAATATTGTAATTGTTTTGCCGTACATTGACATGAATCCACCATGGGTGTACATGTGTTCCTCTTCCAGAACCCCCCTCCCACCTCCCTCCTCATCCCATCCCTCTGGTCATCCCAGCGCACCAGCTCTGAGCACCCTGTATCATGCATCAAACCTGGACTGGCGATTCGTTTCACATATGATAATTTACATGTTTCAATGCCATTCTCCCATATCATCCTGCCCTTGGCCTCTCCCACAGAGTCCATAGAATTCTATTTTGGCAAAGGGCTTTTGAATCAGACTGGTTTCATTCTCTAGTTCCAAGTTATACTAGCTGTGTGGGCTTAGGTAAGTTACTTAACACCCCTGGTGATTCAATTTCTTTGTCACTTGACAGAATGCCTGACACATGGTAAACAGGCATTCAAAAATGGTAGCTTCTCCAATTTTATACTCTTCCTCCAAAATAAAGATTAAAGAATATTCTTTTAGCTTTTTTTTTAAGGATCTTCTAGTAAGAGATTTATGCTATGTAATTAAATGATAACTTTCTATCTTAAAAAAATGATAACCTCTCTCAAAAGTGGTAGTTGTAGAAGTAGTAACCACCACACCCTTTGGGTTTTCCACTTGAGGCAGGCTTTCACTGTGCAGGGCCCAGGATCCTGAGGGTGCTGTGACAACAGAATAGCTCTGATATAAGTTATGTGAAACTAATGAAGCAATTCCCACAAAGGTTGAATCAAGTGGTGCAGATATCCAGGGTTAGGTAGGTACTGCCCTTAGCAGAATTGGTGGAGCCATCAAACAAGACTGCCCTTTTGTGTTATTATTATTTTTTTACTCAACAGATCAGAACATTTTACGCTAACAGATGAGGATCACTTTGAAGTGGTTGAGTGCTGTCTTTCCAAATATTTTGAACTTCTTTTTAGGGTAATGCCTTTAGAACTGTTCTATGAGGCACATAAGAAATTGGGTTTTTCATATTTTAGTTGTAGTCACACACCCTGTTCAATGACCGTACACTCTGTTGTCTGACGTCGGGCGTCAGCACTGGCCTCTGGCTTTTATCCCACAACATAGTTTCCCAAGAGCCCAGCTTCCACTGTGACAGACCTTCTAATCAGTGGGGAGAAAGGATTCTTTCTCTTGGATTTTCACAGAATGGTTCTAGGAGTGGGAAAGTGTCATCTGTTGTTTCCTACTAGACCTTGGAGTATTGGGATAAAGTAATTTAAAAATCACAAATGCCCTAAGTATTTTCACTTTAAATTTTGCTAACTAAAAAAGGTGATATTTCCTCCATATTAAATACAAATACTAATATTTTCTACTTCAAAAGTGTAATATATTCCATTGTAACAAAAAGTGAAGCAGTTGTATGAGGGGAAAAAATAATGTTTCTTCTCTTCCTTCTCCAGTTCTATCTTCCTAATGAAATATATATTATCAGTTTAATATGTGTACTTCCATACTTTTCTGTATGTAAGGCACACACAAATACATAGGCTTCTCCCCTTTTTTGGTTTGCAAAAAGGAAACCACACTATATGTTAATCATTATTCTTTAAAAAAAATTTTTAATTGAAGGATAATTGCTTTACAGAATTTTGTGGTTTTCTGTCATACATCAACAAGAATCAGCCATAGGTACACCTATGTCCCCTCCCTCCCAAACCTCCTTCCCAGACCGGCTTCCCATCTCCTTCCCCATCTCAACCTTCAGCCTGTCACAGAGTCGTGTGAGTTCCCTGAGTCATACAGCAAATTCCCATTGGCTATCTGTTTTACACATGGTGTTGTAAATTTCTATGTTACTCTCTCCATATATCTCCCCTCCTCCCTCCTCTCCTTCCCCCATGTCCATAGGTCTGTTCTCTATGTCTGTTTCTCCATTAATGCCCTGAAAAAAAATTCATCAGTGCCATCTCTTCAGATTCCACATATGTGTGTCAGTATACGATATTTATATTTCTCTTTCTGACTTACTTCACTCTGTATAATGGGCTCTAGTTTCATCCACCTCATTAGAACAGATTCAAATGCATCCCTTTTTATGGCTGAGTAGTATTCCATTGTATATATGCACCACACCTTCTTCTTTTTTAAATTAATTAATTTATTTTAATTGAAGGCTAATTTATAATATTGTAGTGGGTTTTGCCATACATTGACATCCATCAGCCACAGGTGTATGTGTGTCCCCCATTCTGAACCCCCCTCCCACCTCCCTCCCCATCCCATCCCTCAGGGTCATCCCAGTGCAGTGGCCCTGAGCATCTTGTCTTATGCATCTAACCTGGACTGGCAATCTATTTCACATATGATAAAATACATGTTTCAATGCTATTCTCTCAAATCATCCCACCCTCATCTTCTCCCACAGAGTTGAAAAGTCTATTCTTTATATCTGTGTCTCTTTTGCTGTCTCGCATATAGGGTCATCGTTACCATCTTTCTAAATTCCATATATATGTGTTAATATACTGTATTGGTGTTTTTCTTTCTGACTTACTTCACTCTGTATAATAGGCTCCAGTTTCATCCACCTCGTTAGAACTCATTCAAATGCATTTTTTAATAGCTGAGAAATATTCCCTTGTGTATATGTACCACAGCTTTCTCATCCATTCATCTGCCAATGGACATCTAGGTTGCTTCCATGTCCTGGCTATTGTAAACAGTGCTGCAATGAACACTGGGGTACACGCGTCTCTTTCAATTCTGGTTTCCTTGGTGTGTATGCCCAGCAGGTACCACAGCTTCTTTATCCATCCATCTGTCAATGGACATCTAGGTTGCTTCCATGTTCTAGCTATTGTAAATAGTGCTGCAGTGAACATTGGGGTACATGTGTCTTTTTCAGTTTTCATATCCTCAGGGTATATGCCTAGGAGTGGGATTGCTGGGTCATATGGTGGCTTTATTCCTAGCTTTTTAAGGAGTCCCCATACCGTCTTCCATAGTGGCTGTATCAGTTTACATTCCCACAAGCAATGCAAGAGTATTCCCTTTTCTCCACACCCTGTCCAGCATTTATTGTTTGTAGACTTTTTGATGATGGCCATTCTGACTGGTGTGAAGTGATATCTCATTGTAGTTTTGATTTGTATTTCTCTGATAATGAGTGATGTTGAGCATCTTTTCATGTGCTTGTTAGCCAACTGTATGTCTTCTTTGGAGAAATCTCTTCAGGTCCCTTTCCCACTTTTTTATTGGGTTGTTTGCTTTCCTGGTATTGAGTTGTATAAGCTGCTTGTATATTTTGGAAATTAATTCTTTGTCAGTTGTTTCCCTTGCTATTATTTTCTCCCATTCTGAGGGTTGTCTTTTCACTTTGTTTGTAGTTTCCCTTGCTGTGCAAAAGCTTTTAAGTTTAATTAGGTTCCACTTGTTTATTTTTGTTTTTATTTCCATTACTCTAGGATGTGGGTCATAGAAAATCTTGCCTTGATTTGTGTCATCGAATGTTCTGCCTATGTTCTCCTCTAAGAGTTTAATAGTTTCTGGTCTTACATTTAGGTCTTTAATCCATTTTGAGTTTATCTTTGTGTATGGCATTAGGTAGTGATCTAATTTCATTCTTTTGCATGGAGCTGTCCAGTTTTCCCAGCACCACTTATTGAAGAGGCTATCTTTGCCTCATTGTATATTCTTGCCTCCTTTGTCAAAAATAAGGTACCCATAGATGCGTGGGTTTATCTTTGGGTTCTCTATCTTGTTCCATTGGTCTATATTTCCATTTTTGTGCCAGTACCATGTTATCCTGATGACTGGAGCTTTGTAGTATAGTCTGAAATCAGGAAGGTTGATTCCTTCAACTCCATTCTTCTTTCTCAAGACTGCTTTGGGTATTCAGGGTCTTTTGTATTTCCGTATGAATTGTGAAATTTTTTGTTCTAGTTCTGTGAAAAAAAGCCATTGGTAATTTGATAGGGATCACATTGAATCTGTAGATTGCATTTGGTAGTATAGCCATTTTCACAATATTGATTCTTCCCACCCAGGAACATGGAATATCTCTCCATCTGTTTATGTCGTCCTTGATTTCTTTCATCAGTGTCTTATAGTTTTCTGTATACAAGTCTTTTGTTTCCTTAGGTAGGTTTATTCCTAGATATTTAACTCCTTTTGTTGCAATGGTGAATGGTATTGATTCCTTAATTTCTCTTTCTGATTTTTCATTGTTAGTATATAGGAATGCAAGTGATTTCTGTGTATTGACTTTGTATCCCAGGACTTGGCTGAATTTGCTGATTAGCTCTAGTAATTTTCTGATAGTTTCTTTTTGGTTTTCTATTTATAGTATCATGTCATCTGCAAACAGTGAGAGTTTTACTTCTTCTTTTCTAATCTGGATTCCTTTTATTCCTTTTACTTCCCTAATTGCTGTAGCGACTTCCAAAACTATGTTGAATAATAGTGGTGAGAGTGGACACCCTTGTCTTGTTCCTGATCTTAGAGGGAAAGCTTTTAGCTTTTCACCATTGAGAACAATGTTTGCTGTGGGCTTTTCATATATGTCCTTTACTATGTTGAGGTAGGTTCCTTCTATGCCCATTTTTTTCCCCAAACTTTTAGTTGCTTTATTCATTTTACAACAGTATAGAAAACTTAAGTAGATATTCAGACCCCCAAGAGTCATAGTTCAGTTACTCAGTTGTCTCCGATTCTTTGTGATCCCATGGAATGAAGCATGCCAGGCTTCCCTGTCTTTCACCATCTCCCGGGAGTTGATTGATCTCCTTGCTTCCAAAGGACTCTTAAGAGTCTTGTCCAGCACCACAAATTGAAAGCATCAATTCTTCAGTACTCAGACTTCTTTATGGTCCAACTCTCACATCTGTACATGACTATTGGAAAAATCACAGCTTTGATTATATGGACCTTTGTCAAAAAAGTGATGTCTCTGCTTTCTAATACATTGTCTGGGTTTGTCATAGCTTTTCTTCCAAGGAGAAAGTGTCTTTTAATTTCATGTATGCCCATTTTTCGAAGTATTTTTTTTATCATAAATGGATGCTGGATTTTGTCAAAGGCATCTATTTGTCTGCATCTATTGAGATGATCATATGGTTTTTATCTTTTAATTTGTTGATATGGTGTATCACGCTGATTGATTTGCATATATTGAAGAATCCTTGCATCCCTGGAATAAACCCGACTTGATCATGATATATGAGCTTTTTAATGTGTTGTTGGATTCTGTTTGCCAGAATTTTGTTGAGGATTTTTGCATCTATGTTCATCAGTGATATTGGCCTGTAGTTTTCTTTTTTCGTATTGTCTTTCCCTGGTCTTGGTATTAGGGTGATTGTGGCCTCTTAGAATGAGTTTAGAAGTGTTCCTTCCCCTGCAATTTTTTGGAAGAGTTTCAGAAAAATAAGCATTAGTTCTCTAAATGTTTGATAGAATTCCCCTGTGAAGCCATCTGGCCCTGGACTTTTGTTTTTGGGGAGATTTTTGATCACTGTTTCAATTTCAGTGTTTGTAATTGGGTTGTTCATAATTTCTATTTCTTCCTGATTATTCTTTTGTAAATTTAATTTAATAAGAAAAATTTAAATAGATGTATGGTTGATTTACAATGTTGTGTTAGTTTTCAGGTGTACAACAGTGATTCAGTTATATATAGTATATATACATTATCATATATATTAATACATATGATATATATGTATATAAAATATTGAGTATAGTTCCCTGTGCTATACAATAGGTCCTTGTTGTTTATCTATTTTATATATAACAGTGTGTAATATACATCATTCTATAAACTATTTTTACTTACCAACATGTCATGGAGATTCCTCTAGGTCAGTATTATAGGTCTAATTGATTAAAAAATACCTGAAGAATATTCTGTTAAGTGGATTTACCTTAATTTAGTTTACCATTCCATTATTGACGGATATTGTGTTGTTTCAATTTTTTTCTGCTATTGGATATATGTATATATAATGCTGCTTTACATTCCATATATACTTATGCTTTTAATTCTACAGAATATATTTCCCAAAGTGAGAATGCTGGATCAAAGTGTATGTGTCTTTAAGACTTTTATAACTACTGCCAGAACAGAAAATAGCTAAAATAATTCACATTCTCACCAGCTATGTAAGAAGGTACTCACCAATATCAAATACTAACAATCTTTTAATTCTTTATTTTTGCAATCTGAAGGGTGAAAAGTATTTCCTTGTTATATTAATGTGCATTACCCTGACTGCTAGTAAGCTTGAGTATTTCATATTATCAAATGGTTTTACCATTTGCATTCTGAGACACTGCTGTGATTCTGAGTTAGCAGGTAGATTTTTGGCAACGGTTCACTTGTTCATCATCTTTGGTGTTTTTCTATTGCATGGGTTGTCTTTTTCATATTAGATTGTAAGAGCCTTTTAAAATATGAGGGATATCAACTCTTAATCTGTCTTACTGTTGTAAATATTTCCTCCCGCTTTATTTCTCCACTGAAAATTTTCCATTGTTTTTTTGCTTGCGAAATTCCTTTCAAAGGAGCTGTTGAGACATTCCTTTACTGTCAAAAAAGTTTCTCTGACCTTTAACCTAAATTCTTTGTGTTGCGATTCACCTCTCTTTTCCTGGGTCCTGGGCCTCAATATTGCTTTCTACAACCCTTCAGACTATCAAGCCATGTCTATTGGAGCTTTTCTATGGACTGAGTGACTAGATTGAATTGACTGACCAGTTTAGTCAAGCATATCCTTTGACTTACTTTTTTCCTGCTCTCCATTAAAGTGACTGGTTGTTTGACTTAATTGACCTCATTAGTCAGTCTTTTGGCATGGTACATCTGTGTGTGTACAAATGTGTGTGCGTGCACACCCAGTGGCAGAACCACTACCCAGTGGTTTCAAATACTTATTTCAGTTAAACTGACCCAATTTGGTCCATTTATCTGGCATTGCAATCAGCAACAGCCCCACAGTGGATCTAAAATCACTCCAGTTGCCCTGTTGCTCCCTGTTGGCTAGAAAGAAGACAAGTTTGATTGATTCAGCTGACAATTCTGTTCTGATTCTGCCTCTGAGTGTGTAGATCAAAGTGTGAAACAGGTCTGTGTGGTTGGTGATGTCTCATCTTTCTGGTCGCCTTCCTGGCACAGTGCTGATGTTTTCTACATCTTTCTCTCTGCTCCTGTGGCCAAATATCTGTCTTATCGTCCAACATGTAAGTTCTTTGCTCAGTGGTTGAAAGTAACCCTTTTTCTGGGTGATTCAGTGTGTTGAAAGATGAATCAGTGAGAACAAAGCAAGGTTATTCTTAAGAGGTTGGTGGTCCAGTGGTTAGGAATCCACCTTCCAATGCAGGGGACGCATATTTGATCCTTGGTTGGAGAATTAGATCCTACATGCCAGGGGAAGGGCAACTAAGTCCGCAGCTACTGAGCTTATATGCTCTAGAGCCCATGCTCCACAGCAAGAGAACCCTGTGCGCTGCAACTAGAGAGCTCATGAACTAGAAGGAAGAGCCCACACTGTAAGGGCAGCCAAAAAAATAAATAAATAAAGAGGTTGGTGAATGGGGGAACTATTGGGTTGGCCAAAACATTGGTTCTGGTTTTTCCGTAACAGCTTTCAGAAAAACCCACATGAGCTTTTTGGCCAACACAATACTTTCCCAAAATTGATTCTATGAGAGGCTGATTCTGTGGGATATAAAGAGGGTTTGTGGGCAGAAAATTTTTTGTGGCCAAATATTGCATGGAATCGGCTGGCTCAGTTTAAGAACCTTCCTGGTCATGCTCCTACTCTGTGAACTTGGGCAAGTCACCTTATCTCTTTGGGCCTTGCTTTCATCATTGGTAAAATGAAAATAAGCACAGCACAAAGATCATAAAAATGTTCGGTGGGTAGAATAAGCCACTATTTTACATAAAAAGCTATGTAAAATCCTTAGCAAAGGCCTGGAAACAGTATTCAATTAATGTGAACTCTTCTCATTCATAAATACTTTTTGGAAACTCTGAATTTATACAGGTTACATCTCAGAGCCTCTAGTATGTTTATGTGTTTAGTGTATCACCACAAGGAGAGTAGAAAAATAAGAAAATGCATGTCAGATCATAGAACTCCTCTTTCTACCAATGTGATTCTCAAAGAACTTGTGCTTTGTGAAGGACACTTTGGGAAATACCAAGGTAGAGAAGGAAGATAGGATTTGGAGATAGAGCCCTTGCATTCCAGTTTGATTTGACAATTACCTCTATTGCTTTTGTGACTTTGGGCAAGTCACGTTATCTTTCTGGGCCACAGGTTTCCTACTTATAAAATGAGAAGCATAAAACTCTTCCACATGTCTTACAAGGTACAGGGAGTGAGCTTTGTAAGCTGTACCCCACTCTACTAATCCAGGGATCAGAAGCAGGAGTAATTGTTGTGAATCCAGGTGCAGAAAGAGGTAAAGAGAGTACTCTTTGAGTGACAATTTCAAGGGAACGACCAGTGAGACCTCTGGATGGCAGTGATTAGGATTAAAGCATGCACACACCAGAGCTCCCTGGAGTTTGTAGTACGATGCAGGATTTCTATGTCCCACCCAGGTCTCTAGGCCATTTTCTTACTGCAGTTAATCTCCAAAATGGGTACTTTCTTTCAACTGACAGGAGAATTCTAAAGAAGTCCAGACACCCCATGATCTACTGGCCAGGTCCCTGGTTTGCATTATTTGCTGTTTTCTGCAATGTGAATTGATAAAGTCTCCAGAAATCAAATATAAGCCTAATTCATACTAAGATTTTAGCAACTGGAAACAGTCTTTAGTGTTTTCTCCCCAAATGTCTTTTAAAGGCAACCTTCAAGAAAGGTAATTCTTACCTGGAATAGCAGGCTGATGGGAAAGGTCATCGGAGGGCAGGAGAGCCTCTCCAGCACTCCTCAAACCAAATCACAGTGGTGACTGTTTCCTTCCTCCTCAAAGTGGACCAGACACAGGCTCAACTTAATTTTTCTTCTGTCTATTATTTCCAGATACGTGCAACCCAATGGAAATACTATACAAAGGAAAGTGTGTGCTGACCCTTGACTGTAACATTTTGGCCAGATGTTAGGCTTCACTGCCTCGGAACCACCCACCATTTCCTTCATCAGTAACTTTCAGCATGCTTCTTCTAACTGGTCTAGATGCTTGATGAGTGTAGTTAAAAGAACACTGAAACTGGGAGTTGAGACCTAGAATTCCTGTCTGTGCTATTGACTTTCTCTGTGATGTAAGGCAAACCATGACCCCTCCTTGACACTGTTTTCTCATCTGTGGCACAAAGCATTTGAACTGGGTGATCTCAAAATTCCCTTCCTGTTCAGTCTATAGATTTACTTGTTTTTCTACACCCTCAGATCAGAGTCACCCTCATTCCCTCTTCCTCTGTGGAATGTATCCATTTACAGCTAATTGCAGAATGTTGGAGAGCTGTCCAAACACATATGAAGCATTGTAATATTTGTTTGAAATTAATCAGATACAACAAAACATGCAGGTGGTTGCTCTTTCCCTTCAACTCCTAGCTCTTGGGATCTTGCCTCCTGGAAGGTGTTCACAGGCTGCAGCTGCAGAGCACAGCTTGTGGATGATTTGTAAAAGAGTAACTTCTGCGAGTGGGGGTGGGGGTGGTGAGGAGAAGACCAATTATTGGGCTAGTTTTTGCCCCAGTGGATAGTGGTGAGGATGTTGAGGGCTGGGGTACAGGATAGGAGTCAGAGAATCCAGACTTACAAACAGCAAGCATTGAGATCACAATCCTCAGTTTTTGGCCCCCCGTCTTGTCTGGGAACTGGCTTGGATTGACATCATGAAGTAGACTGTCTCATGCTAATCCACCCCAAACCTCCATATGTTTCTGAATATACTGATGCTTGAGAACACATAGACACAGAGTGGCTTGGCAGTTTTTTCATTTCTCATCAGTGCTTGAATCCCCATGGACCTCCCTCTATCCCATTGCCTTCTACTTTTCAGCCATACTCAAGCTGAGTTCTCTCATTGTGGTGTTAGTCACTCAGTCATGTCTGACTCTTTGCGACCTCATGGACTGTAGCCTGCCAGGATCCTCTGTCTACAGAATTCTCCAGGAAAGAATACTGGAGTGGGTTGCATTTCTTTCTCCAGGATCTTCCTGACCCAGGGATCTACTCAGGTCTCCTGCATTTCAGGCAGACTCTTTACTGTCTGAGCCACCAGGGAAGCCCTCTCATTGTGGGGGCCTTAGCATATGTTGCCCTCAACTTGATTCATTGTTTTCTGGCAGAATCTCCTTTAAGACTCATCTCAAATGTTACGGTCTAGGAAGTCTTCAGCTATTGCCCTTAACCAAGTTGGTCCTTCCCTCCTCTATGTTTGATAGGATCCTCGACATTCCTCCACTAGGTTGCAAGCTCTGTGGCCCTCTGATTTTGGTATTGATTTAATGCAAACTTCAGTAAGAGATAAACCCCCAAATCTTAATCTCAATGGCACAACAAAGTAGAAGTTATTTCTCACTCCTATAAAGTCCAGTTAGTGATGGCAAGTTGGCTGCTAGTGTTATGTATTTTGTCCCATGAAGTCAGTCAAGACGCAGGCTGATGGAGGTGCTAGTATCTTTAACATGTGGCTTCTAATGTCCTCTTGGAAATCCATATCTATTCCATTAGTGGGAAAGGAGAAAGAAGATCATACACCCAAAGTGGTTTTTATGGGCCAGATCTGTTACATGTCACACATCGTTTCTGTTCACTTTCTATTTGTTGAAACTCAGGAACATAACCACATCTAACTGTAAGGAAGGTTCAGAAATATAGTCTAGTTATGGAAATGGGAAGAAGAGGGAAACAATTTTGGTAATCACATAGCTGTCTCTAGAGGTCATAATGCTTTATTCACTGCTGAGTCCCTAGGACTGAACACAGTGACTGGGAGGTGGTTACTGTACTGAATTGTGATTAAAAGTACACCACTGGATTGTGACCTCATGATCTAGTATCTTAGTACTCCAATCAAGCGTAGACACATACTAGAAGCCTATTAAATGTGGGCTGGTCATTATTGGAATTGTATCTAGGGACTTCAAGATGAACATTTGGTGTAACTTACCTCCTAAGGAAAATTTATTCTCTAGGAGATAGCTCTCGATCAGGATTACTCTTCTACCATTGGTCTTTAACCCAGATTTCTCTGATCACCAGACATATCTGCTCCTCAGACTCCTTGGAACCTATATGTCAATCCCTGTCTAGCTAGAGAGTTTCTGAAGCCCTGAGCCCCTTTCTATGTGATGGCCTGTTTTATTCCTTCTCTTTCCCCCTGCTTTCCCACAAGCCTGCACTCCATTTCAGCAATCTTAATTTTTTCTTTGCCAACTAGAAGTGTGTTTAGCTACTTCCTGCCCCCAGCATTTCCATAATTGGAGGGATGGAGGTGAATAGGATGGAGGAGATGCTGATACCTTAACCAACCCTAGTATCATGAATACTTCATAATGCTTGTCTCTGCTCTAGCCTAGTCTAGTCCATCTCAGGCCAGACTGGCTATTGTGGTTTAACCAATAAGTATATTTAGTGACTTGAAGATGTGTTTCTGGAGCCATAAAGAAGACATTGACTAATGGTGACTGGGAAATGTGTTCTTGTCTTATAGAATGTCCTATCAGCTAAAGGTCTACTCAGCCACATGTTGCTGTTCCTTAGGGACCTCTTTGCTGTACTTCTTAATACTTCTCAACAGGTATGTAGAAATACCTGGATATGACAGAGACAAGTATTTGGCCAAGGCAGGCATGAGATTTGGGATTAGAGTCTTCCTAGTGAGCCTGGAACAATTTTGTAATATAGTCACGGTAGTCTGTAGCAGCCTCAATGTTCACCCACCCCTTATAGGGACCCAGAGCCCTGTGGCCCTAGGTGCTCTCCCCTGCTACTCTTGGCTGCCCCTATTCAGGTTATTTCCATCCCTAGGAAAGGTACAGTAGACATGTATACACTATCATACGTAAAACTATATATACCCCCCTTTCTCCATAGTCTCTTTGTCATGACCTTGTGATCGGGAAAGAAAGGGAAGTAAAAATCGGACTGAGTAAGAAGAGGAAGTGGTTATTAGTGCTTGGAAGGCAGCTCTTCGCTGTCTGGCAGCTCTGGCCTGACCCAATTATTTTCTAGAAAGGAGTACCTTCACAGAATTTGTATCACAGATATTTGGACATAGGACCCTGATTTATTTATTTTTCTTACTTTGGCTTTAGAGGAATGTGTAAGATTTCGTTTAACTGACCTAGGCTCTCAGATACAGAGGTGAATGCAAATTGAGGAGATAGCTCAAGGGAGCCCAAGAAATCAAATAAAGGAAATATCACAGGCTTTGGAGGAAAGGCATTGGAGGAAAAAGCCAAGAAATGACCCCTTTCTCTGTTACCTTGTGGAGCAAATAGCCTCATACTGCACGGATTGGTTGGAGGTGGTGGTCATAGGTTTTGAGGGAAACAGAGATAAGTACAAAACTTGAATCTACTGAGCAAGATAGCACAAGGTATAGTCAGTGGAGCTATTTTTTGAGAAATAAGAACTAGAGAATATGGAACATGTGCCTTTCCCTGAAATTTCTATTTTATTTATTTATTTTAATTAGAGGATAATTGCTTTAAAATATTGTATTGGTTTCTCCTGTAAAACAACAGGAATCATCTATAGGTATACATATATCCCCTCCCTCTTGAGCCTCCCTCCCCCCCACCCCCCCCATCCGAACCCCTCTAGGTCATCACAGAGCACCGAGCAGAGCTCCCTCTGTTATACAGCAGCTTCCCATTAGCTATCTATTTTAAACATGATAGTGTAATATATGTCTATGCTTGAAATTTCTATTTGAAAGTAAAAACAAAGCAAGACAAAAAGCCCAAAGTTAGGGGAGCTTGTGGAGGAAGAGATATCATGACGTAGATGCAGGAGTTAAGGATCAAGGGTTTGGGAGGAGAGAAAGAGGAAATCTGAAAAAGTTGGCCCAAGATAGTTTTTTCCTTTAAAATAAGAGGGAAATGTTTATTTGGATTAACCTGTAAAACAAAGGGAAATCTAATCAACACTGTAAATTCTACTCCCAAAGTGTTTGTGTCAAACATCTCCCTTGTCTGTGGTATAGTAATAAGGACACAAGAGAAGAAAAAAGTCCTGGGACTGTTAATTTTAAAAAGTGAAAAAGAAACTCAACAACAGGGAAAGATATTGAATCATTTGTGGAAAACATTTGCATGAAGTGGCTTTTCTTACTCTGCTGTGAAAGACCCTTCTGAGTCACCAGAGAGTCGATGATTCCAGTGTGTAACTAAAGGAGAATGTTAGGTGGATTTTACACACATGAGTCCTTTTCAGGACAGCTTGATGAGCAGTATCATTTCTGGGACAGTAGGCTCTGACAGCCACCCTTAGAATGTTGATTTTAGAACTTAGAGTAATAGGGATTGATTATTACACCTTCTGCTACCTCCACCCACCAAATGGTTTCCAAGGCATTTTCAAGAGTTCTAGCCCTGATTCAACAATCAATTTTGGCTCTGATTCAGCAATCAACTTCCAGGAAAGGACTGTTGTTCAAGTCAAGGACAGGAGAGAGAGAATCCTAATCTTTGTTAAAAGCCTACTTGTTATAGTCAAGTTCCCCTATTTATTTATACAATGATAGAAGCTCCTATGCTAAGGAATTTCTGGTTAGCACTTGAAGGGAGGGTAACAGACTGAAAAGACATGAGAAATGGTGTGAAGCAGTCCCAGGTTCAATTCTCAAATTTGCCCCATACAGACCATGACTTTAGGCAAGTCACTTAACCTCTATGAGCTTGTTCTTTTTCGTTTGTACAATCAGGCTGATAATAACAATATACATTTAACGTGGATTTTGCAAGAATTAAATGAGAAATGAATGTAAGTGTCCAGTAGCCATTAGATATAATAATTATAAAATAAATACATTCAAAAATCTATCTATGTAATCTGTCATGTCAGCAGAGTAAAGAAGAAAATCATACGATCATATCAATGCAAAAAAAGCATTTGACAAAATCCAACCCTAATTCTTAGTAAAAGCTCTCAGCAAGGTAGAAATAAAAGAGAGTTGCCTCAAACTGAAAAGGAGCATATATATATATATAAAACCATATCCCCAAAACTCCAGCTAACATTATACTTAATAGTTAAAAATTGAATTATGTTCCCCTAAGATTGGGAACAAAGTAAAGATTTATACACCCAACACTCTTATTCACCATTATAATAGAAGTTCTAGCTACTGTAACAAAGCAAGAAAAAGAAACAAAAGGCATATATACTGGAAAGAAGGGGCTTCCCAGGTGGTGTTAGTGGTAAAGAACCTGCCTGCCAATACAAGAGATGTGAGAGATGCAGGTTTGATCCCTGGGTCAGGAAGTTCCTTTGGAGGAAGACATGGCAACCCACTCCAGTATTCTTGCCTGGAAAACCCCATGGACAGAGGAGCCTGGTGGGCTACAGTCCATAGGGTCACACAGAGTTGGACACACTGAAGTGAACTAGCATACACATTGGAAAGAAATAAAATTGCTTTGATTTACAGATGACAGAACTGTCTATGTAAAAAGCCCAAGTAATCTGCAAAGAACTCCTTAGAACTAATAAGTGAATTTGGTAAGATTACAGGAAACAAAATAAACACCCACAAACCAGTTGCATTTCTATATATTAATACTAACAAATGAACACAGAGAAAATGAAATTTAAAAGTACAAGCTATTTACAATCATTGCAAAGAAAATGAAATACTAAGGCATAGATTTACTAAAACATGCACAGGATCTGTATGCTAAAATTATAAGACACTGATGAAAGAAAAAAGACCTAAATAGATGGAGAGACACTCTGTGTTCATGGGTTAGAAGACAACAAAGTAAAAATGTCAACTCTTCTCAAATTTGTGCATAGATTAACACAATTCTTATCAAAATTCCAGCAAGATTTTTTTTTGTAGACACAGACAAATTTATCTTAAAATTTTTATGGAAAGGCAAAGGCCCTAGAATAGTTAAAACAATTTTGAAAAAGACAAAAAAATGAGAGGAATTACTCTAACCAATATTAAGGCCTTCTATTTGGTTATAGTAATCAAAACAGTGTAGTGTTGATACACAGATAGGTGGAATATAGATAAAAGGAATAGAATAGGCAACCCACACAATTATGCTCAATATACTGTTCACAAATGTTCAAAAGCAATTCGATGGAAGAAGGATAATCTCTTCAACATATGGTGCCAGAGTAACTAGGCATTCAGCCCAGTTCTCAGAAATCCATTTGCATGGGCTCAGTTTCACTAGGACCCTAATTGTGGGAATGAAGGGGCAATTTCATGTCAGCCTGACACAAGCCTAGCCACCCTGTGAAATATAAGAGGAGGGCAAAGGGAAGACTATTTCTCCTATGCATTTTAGAGACTACATGGCTAAGGATTGCAGGGCTATACAGAACTCTTCACCACATTATTGAGTTAATGTATTCATTGCAGATACAGTCAGCTCTGTTATCCTCAGGTGAAGTTTCCAAATTACAGAAAATAATTAGACACATTAGTAGACAACAAAGCACTTCATGAGTCCTGTTTACTAGTTTCTCCCTCTTTTTAGTCCCTCATTAGGCCTGCAATCCAGCCAAAATTATTATTTATCTCTTTCAAACCAGAAAAAATATATACTAGAAATTCAATAGGTTGAAGGAAAGAAAGAGGGCTTTTAAAGAGATCCCTGCCCTAGTCAAGCCAACCTCTCTCTCCTTGTAGCCTCAGATGCTATCAAACTTCTTGGCTGCTGTGCAGGAAAGGAAACATATCTAAGTGTACAACAAATACGTTTCCAAAATCACTCTGAAGCTCCTCCTCTTCCTCCTCTTCCTCTCCTTCTCTGTTGTCTCCACCCTAACCCAAGTCACCAATCTTTATCTTGCCTTGACCATTAATAACCTCTGAACAGGTAAACTAGTACTTTGCTCAGTGCCTTTTGTTGTTTAGCATTCCGACTGGAACTTTATTATGATTGTCTAGTATTTGCAGTTTTTCAAATTGCAAAGCCCAACAAAGTATAGATAATAAGAGGTTAAGACTAAGGAAATCTTTAAGGAATATTCTGGACAGTTAAGATGCATTACTTATCTGTGTACACATAGTTGCCATTAAGATGTTCTGTTGCATTAATAGCTGAAACCCCCTTTTATATCTTCTGTATACTATGCATTGGCTTAGAAATATCTGTGATTCTTGGATGGGAAAGGTTAACCTACAATTCTTTCAAAAAGTTAGTGTTTCTTATTTCTTTTCTCTTTGTGACAGAGCATCTTTTAAGAATATAAATGCAGAGAGGGATACAAGATGGCATCATAGGAAGATCCTAAGCTCACCTTTTCACATGGACACATTGAATCTAACCTACATATAGAACAATTCCTCCTGAAGAAGACATGAGGGCTGATTGAACAGCTACTGTACATAGAAGGACCATATAGAAATGATTAGGAAAGATGGAGACATGGTATTCATGGGAAGCTTACCCTTGACTCAGTGACCTGCAATAACAATAGATATTGCTGAGGGGCCTGAGTGCAGACTTGCCTGTCCTGGGACACAGCAATAAAAACCCCAAAAGTTTAAAGGGTACCTATATTATATGGGAAAGAAGCCCATTTACTAATGCTTGTAGTTCAGTTACTCAGTCATGTCCGACCCCATGGACTGCAGCACGTCAGGCTTCCCTGTCCTTCAACCATCCTCTGGAGCTTGCTCAAACTCAGGTCCAACAAGTCAGTACTGCCATCCAACCATCTCATCCTCTGTCTTCCCCTTCTCTTTTGCCTTCAATCTTTCCCAGCATCAGGGTCTTTTCTAATGAGTCAGCTCTTCACATCAGGTGGCCAAAGTACTGGAGCTTCAGCTTCACCACTAGTCCTTCCAATGAATATTCAGGGTTGATTTCCTTTAGGATGGACTGGTTTGATTTCCTTGCTGTCAGAGGGACTCTCAAGAGTCTTCTCCAACACCACAGTTCAAAAGCATCAATTTGTCTGCGCTCAGCCTTATTTATGGTTCAACTCTCATATCCATACATGACTATTGGAAGAACAATAGCCTTGACTAGACGGATCTTTGCCGGCAAAGTAATGTCTCTGCTTTTTAATATGCTGTCTAGGTTTGTCAAAGCTTTTCTTCCAAGGAGCAAGCATCTTTTAATTTCATGGCTACAGTCACCATCTGCAGTGATTTTGGAGCCCAATAAAACAAAGTCTGTCACTGTTTCCATTGTTTTCCCATCTATTTGCCATGAAGTGATGCTAGAGCTTCTGCCATAAGGACAGGGAACTGTTGGAGTTCTCACCAGGGTTGGAGGCTCTCTGCCCCCTCCCCCCGGCCCCTGCTTGCTCCGGCTCCAGCCATTCCACCAAAGTGGCCTAAGGTGCAGTGCTCCCCATGGACTTCCCCTGGCGTGAATGCACTTCAGCTTCAGCCAGCTTGCCAAAGACACCAAGCCTAAACAGTCTCTACAGGAAAGAGTTCCACAGAATGCCACTCCTCCAAAAAACCAGGAAAGGTAGCTATTACACCTCATTCATAGACACTAAAACTGAAAGTAAAATAAAATGAGGAGGCAGAGGACTATGCCCCAAATGAAAGAACGAAATAAAACCCCAGAGAAAAACTCCTAATGAAATGGATACCTATGTTCATTTATATCCAAGTAATTTACCTGAGAGAATGCAAAGAAATGGTCATGAAATTCCTCATTGATCCAGGGTGAAGAATGAAAACACACAGTGAGAACTTCAACAAAGACTTAGAAAACTTAAGAAAGACTGAATCAAAGCTGAAGAATATAATAATTGAAATAAAAAATACACTAGAGGGTATCAACAGCAGATTAGATGATACAGGATAAATGATCTGGAAAAATGATCTGGAAGGCAGAATAGTGGAAAATCACCCAATTAGAACAGCAAAAAGAAGAAAGAAATTTTTTGAAATTCAAGGGAGTTTAAGCAGCCTCTGGGACAACATCAAGCATACTAACAGTTGCATTATAGGGGTCTCAGAAGGAGAAAAGAGAGAGAAAGGGGGGAAAACTTATTTGAAGAAATAATGGATGAAAAACCTTCCTAACCTGGGGAAGAAAATGAACATTCAAGTCCAGGAAGCAGACTCTCAAGGAAGAGGAACCCAAGAAAATTCACATCAAGACATATTATGAAACTGAAAGCTGAAAGAGCCTTCAAAAGGAGATCAGCTGTTGAAACTGAAAACTTTATTCCAAGGAAAGGCAAGTAATAAAACACCATTGAAATAATCAGCACTACGTTGTCTGGGCAACCCCACTCTGGATTTTCTCCCACTAGTCACATACAAAGGTTCCTTAGTCGGTGACCACTATACTCATAGTGATTATGGCTGCAGCAAGACCCACTCAGTCTTTCTGCTGGATGTTGCTGTGATGTGGTGGAGTTGGACTAATGCCACTTGTACAAATCAACAATTTTAACTTCTTGACATAACGTTAGAGCTGGAATGGAAGGAGTCTTTAAGTCACCTAGGTAAAATGATTGTCTTAGCTTGGGCTGCTATAAAATATTACTGTAGTTTGGGAAGTTTAGGCAACTTTTACTTCTCACAGCTTTGGAGGTTGGGAAGTCCAAGATAAAGACACCTGTCAGTGATATGATGATGACCCTCTTTCTGGAGGGCCTTCTTGGAGACCACCGTCGTCTTGTATCAGAGAAGGGGAGGGGAAGAGGGGGAAGAACGAGAGGGAAAGAGAGAAGTATCTCTTCCTATAAAGGCATTAATCCCACTATGAGGGTACCACCTCATGACCTAATTACCTCCCAAATTAAAAAGATTTTTAAAAGTTAAAAAAAAAATAGCAAAGTTTAAGAGAATCTTAAATGCAACAAAAGAAAAAGAACTGGTCACATACAAGGAAAACCCCATACACAATTTGTTGATTTTTTTAAGTAGAAAGCCAGAAGTGAGTGGCAAGATATATACAAAGGGTTGAAAGGGAAAAGTTTATAACCTATAATACTTTTTCCATCAAGGTTATCATTCAGTATTGAAAGAGAGATAAAGATTTTTCCAGGTAAGAAAAAAACTAAAGGAGTTTATCACCATTAAACTGGCCTTGCAAGAAATGTCAAAGGGCAGTTAAATGGAAAAGAAAATGCCGCAACTAGAAATAAGAAAATACATGAAAGAAAAATCCCACTGGTAAAGGCAAATATATATTAAAGTAGATCATCCACTTAAAAGCTAGTACAAAGCTACTGCTAAAGTAGCATGATCAACCATAGCCATAATAAGCAATTAAGCGATACACAAAATAAAAAGATGTAAAATATGATGTCAAAAAAAGTGGATGGGGAGAGTAAGCATACTGATTATCAAGCATAGTAACACTTGCATTATAAGGGTCCCAGAAGGAGAAAAGAAAGAGAAAGGGGCAGAAAACTTATCTGTGAATTTAGAATGCCTTCAAACTTATGCAATGCGGGAGACCTAGGTTCGATCGCTGGGTTGGGAAGATCCCCTGGAGAAGGGAAAGGCTACCCACTCCAGTATTCTGGCCTGGAGAATTCCATGGACTTTATAGTCCATGGGGTCACAAAGAGTCAGACAGGACTGAGTGACTCTTTTTCACTTTCACTTTCAAACTTAAGTTACTTTCAGCTTAAATTTATGAGGTATATATAGAGAGAGATCCGCATATATGAACCTTATGGTAACTAACAAACCAAAAACCTCTAATGTATATACAAAAAATAAAAAGAAAGAAATCCAAACATAACACTAAAAGAATCCATCAAACCACAAGGGAAAAAGTCAAAAGATGAAAACAGGAACAGAGACTAACTACAAAAACAACCAGAAAACAATAAACAAAATGGCAATGAGTTAACATCAATCTGGTTTTAGAAAAGGCAGAAGAACCAGTGATCAAATTGCCAATATCCACTGGATCATCAAAAAAGCAAGAGAGTTCCAGAATAACATCTATTTCTGCTTTATTGGATATGCCAAAGCCTTTTGACTATGTGGATCACCGCGAACTGTGGAAAATTCTGAAAGAGATGGGAATACCAGACCACCTGACCTGCCTCTTGAGAAATCTGTATGCGGATCAGGAAGCAACAGTGAGAACTGGACATGGAACAACGGACTGGTTCCAAATAGGAAAAGGAGTACATCAAGGCTGTATATTGTCACCCTGCTTATTTAACTTATATGCAGAGTACATCATGAGAAATGCTGGGCTGGATGAAGCACAAGCTGGAATCAAGATTGCCAGGGGAAATATCAATAAGCTCAGATATGCAGATGACACCACCCTTATGGCAGAAAGTGAAGAAGAACTAAAGAGCCTCTTGATGAAAGTGAAAGAGGAGAGCGAAAAAGTTGGCTTAAAACTCAACGTTCAGAAAACTAAGATCATGGTATCCAGTCCCATCACTTCATGGCAAATAGATGGGGAAACAGTGGAAAAGTGACAGACTTTATTTTTGGGGGTTCCAAAATCACTGCAGATGGTGATATCATTGCAGCCATGATATTAAAAGATGCTTACTCCTTGGAAGAAAAGCTATGACCAACCCAGACAGCATAGTAAAAAGCAGAGTCATTACCTTGCCAACAAAGCTTCATCTAGTCAAGGTTATGGTTTTCCCAGTGGTCATGTATGGATGTGAGAGTTGGACGGTGAAGAAAGCTGAGCGCTGAAGAATTGAGGAATTAAGAGCGGAGGCTTCCTGAGAAGTAGAATTTAGGGGCAGAGAGGAAGAAATGAAGTCCTGATTTTTTTTTAAGTATGATTTTTTTAATGAAATGTAGTTTATTTACAATATTACTTTTACGTGATGATAGTGATTCAATATTTTTATAGATTATACTCCAGTGAGAGTGGAGTATACAAAACAAGATATTGGGTTGGCCAATAAGTTTATTTGGGTTTTAATACATTACAGAAAAATCCAAATGGACCTTTTGACCAACTCAATATATTTCCCTGTGCTGTACATTACATTCTTGTAGTTTATTTATTTTATACATAGTAGTTGGTACCTCTTAATCCTACACCCCTGTTTCCCCTCCCTCTTTCCCTCTCCCCACTGGGAACCACTAGATTGTTCTCTATATCTGTGAGTCTGTTTCTGTTTTGTTATACTAACTTGTTTTATTTTTTTATATTCTACATCTAAGTGATAATACATAGTGTTTGTCTTTGACTTCTTTCACTAAGCATAATACTGTCCAGGTCCACCCATGTAGTTACAAATGGCAAAACATTTCATTCTGTTTTATGGCTAATATTCCATTATAGATTATACCACGTCTTTATCCATTCATCTGTTGATGGACATTTAGTTTGCTTCTATATCTTGACTATTGTAAATAGCGCTACTATGAACACTGGTGTGCATGTAAGTAGTCATATCTTTGAATCACTAAATCCACTTATGCTTGAAGGTGTTTAGTCTTGAAGCTAATTATATTCTTTTACAGAAGCATAAAGAGTTCTGATACAATGATTTTCTCCACAAAACTATACTATTTTAGTTCAATTTCTTATATCAGTTTGAGGAGTTAATACCTATTAACAGCAAAAAAAAAATTATATTGCAGTGGTGGTATTGGGCAAAGAGCAGACTTACGTACTCTGACTCAAGTTTAACCTTCTAATACAGAGAATCCCAGCATTTCTGCCTGAAAAAAACTTTGTAGAATGTTCTGGATTCATGAATTTTGTTTGGCCTACTGGGCAGATACAGACTAATCCTGTATAAACGTATCAACTTCCAAAAGGAATACAAAGTTCTGCCCCAAAGTCTTGCCATTACTTAAACAAATGTGAGATGGCCGCTTAAGATTTTGGGGACAGGTTGTGGTGTAGGACTTCTTTCCTCATCATCAACACCTGCACTATGCCAAGTACAAAGCAACACAGCATAGTGGATTAAGAGTGAGGAACTCTGACAGAGTTCAAATGCTGGACTCTACCTCCCACTAACTAGATGAACATTCTCAGTTTCCTTAACTACTCTGTGCCTCAATTCCCTACTTTGTTTAGGATTATGAGGGTTTCCCAGAGAAGGCAATGGCACCCCACTCCAGTACTCTTGCCTGGAAAATCCCATGGACAGAGGAGCCTGGTAGGCTACAGTCCGTGGGGTCGCGAAGAGTCGGACACGACTGAGCGACTTCACTTTTACTTTCAGTTTCATGCATTGGAGAAGGAAATGGCAACCCACTCCAGTGTTCTTGCCTGCAGAATCTCAGGGATGGAGGAGCCTGGTGGGCTGCCGTCTATGGGGTCGCACAGAGTCGGACACGACTGAAGCGACTCAGCAGCAGCAGTAGCATGAGGGTTTCCATGGTGTTTCAGACAGTAAAGAATCTGCCTGCAATTCAGGAGACCCAGGTTCAATCCCCGGGTCAGGAAGATTTCATGGAGAAGGGAACAGCAACCCACTCCAGTATTGTTGCCTGGAGAATTCCATGGACAGAGGAGCCTGGGGGGCTAGACTCAATGGGATCACAGAAAGTCAGGCATGACTGAGCAACAAACACACATAGGATTATGAAGTGTAAATCAATACTTTTTAAAAAAAAAACTTAAAATAGTACCTGGTACACAATAACCACTATAGAAGTGTTTGTTAAAAAATGAATAAATAGCATACAAGTTCTACAGCCATTTGAGATAGCTGTAGGGGATCTGTCAGAAAATACATGGTTCCCCCCAAAATATAATACAAGATGGAAAAACAACACAAATATCTCTGGATGAGAAAGGACCTTTAAGTCTGATACATAAGATAGGTCATTCTATCATACCCAGTCACAATCCCATATCAGGAATTCTTCTTTTTATCCATCATGACAATTGCAGATGTAGTCTTGGTTGAAAGCTATATATGGATAGAAGTCAATAGTGAACTCACCATATGGTCTTTCCCTTTTCCCACTAAGGAAGACTTTATGCTTCTCTCCCTTTACCTAATCCCCCAAATGACACAATTTCAGACTTTGGTTTCATTTTACTAACCTAGGAAAGACTAGGTTCAAGATTCTCAAATTTCTTCTGTCTCCCACATTCCCTAAACACCCTCTGCGTGTTCAGGCATGTCTGACTCTTTGAAACCCCATGGACTATAGGCCACCAGGATCTTCTGTCCATGGGATTCTCCACGCAAGAATGTTGGAGTGGGTTGCCATTTCCTCCTCCAGGGGATCTTCCAGACGTAGGGATCGAGCCAAGGTCTCTCTCCTGTGTCTCTTGCACTGCAGGGGAATTTTTAACCACTGAGCCACCAGGGAAGCCCCTGGGGAGTCAGACGAGACTGTAATGAGGAGGCTGAACTTAAACTGAACATGGGAACAAGAGGGCTTTTAGGTGAAGGGAGAGAGAGATTAAAAGCAGGAGTGGGCACGACTACATAGTCTTAAGTGGAAGTAGGGGCTTGGTTTCCATACATATAGAATGCAAATAATTGTACCTACTTTGTAAGACCACTGTGAGGATTATAGGGTCTAGGAGAGAGGTAACAAATACATGTTCAGCATGGTGCAGTTATTGCTCCAGAGCCCATAGCAGACATTGACAGTCCTTCACAACATTCTACCAGAGAGGCAAGTCACAGGCTCAGAATTCTCCTACACACAGCTCCAGGCAGTCAGTACTAATCAGAGTATGTAGTTGGCATAAATTAGGTACTCAAGAAATCATGTGTTATCACCCCCAGAGACCCACAAAATGCTGGGTACAACTATAGGAATGCAGAACTTGTCCTTCCTAATCTCACCAAATACAAGTGAAACTCTCTGCATTTACAGTGTGTTAGAGGCCTGCCATGTCTTTAGCACTTGAAGGTCTGACAAGAGACTGAGACCCAATCTGCTACAAAGGTTATCTGCCATATGTTGTAACATCTCTTATGAGATATAAGTAGCAGCACACTTGATCTTTAAGAGTTGTAAAACCTCCAGAACATGGCTACTTTCCCTAATATCTTCATTTACCTCCCATAGCAATGTGGGAATCCCTCAGGGCCTGAATAAAATTGGCAAGTACAACCAAGAAGCAATAGAGTCTGTCTTTGCAATTTCTTCTTGACTCTATGTAACGCTCTGCATTCAACCCTAGTGATATGTCTAATGGCAGATCACCCTGCCATCCATTCAGCATCCAGATCCTTGCCTTACTAAAAGACTCTCCTAGTATTTCTAGGCCTCCTTCTGTGTTGGACTGAGAGAAAAGAACAGTGTGCAAATGGGTCATGTATTGAGGGCCCCATGATATTGGCCATGTATTGCAGAGACAATGTTATTCTGGATGAGCACTGAGCAGAATCATTCAGACATGCGATGTGGCTGCCAGCAGAGAATGGGCAAAGGAGACAAGGTAGGTGATGGAGGAGACTGGGAAACATGACATTAAGAGGAATGTTAAACAGGCCCATTGAGCAGGAAGGCTGCTGAGGCTCCTTAATACTGCTGTGCACATTAGGAAGGGAAATTGGGAAACTGAAAGGGAATATTGGAGAGAGTGTTCATGACATGTTGAACTTTATAAGCAGCTAGGCCATGGGTCCAACTGAGCCAGAGGAATGTTAAAGCTTAAAGGAAGCTGTGAGGTCTGATCTGAATCATAGCAATGGGAAAATTGATCTCAGCTGGACTGTTCTATAACTGATATGAAGATATCAGGATGGTTTTTCTACCTCATTCACTTACAGAGCAGAGTATAATAGTGCGTAACTCCAAGTAGGAACTACTGAGTCCTGAGAGCAGGGTGAACTCAACTCCTATCCTCTCTCTTGCCTCTGAGCCAGCTACATGTCCCAAGTCAGAGCCAGGTCTGTTCTAGCCCACTGTCTAGAGGTGACCATGTAGCCTCAGACAGACACTAGGAAGGAAGCAATACACATTTCACACATCTCAGGGATGACTTTTGGAGTCAAATATGTTTTACATTCAAAAATCAAGAGAGTGCTGAAGCAGAAAGGGCCTTTAGAGAGTTCTCAGCCTAGAGTTTTTTGGAAAGTGCTGATGGGGAAACTACCACGTCAACATTATCTATGGAATCTGATTGTAATGCAAATTATCTGGTCTCATCCTAGGCCCATTAAATCACACTGCCTAGAGTTGAGACCCAAAAATCTGAATGTTAAAATTCCCAGGGATTCTGATGTATCCTGAAATTTGAAAAACTCTGATAAATATAGGAATTTTCTGTGAGCAGTTCAGTTTAGTTCAGGCACTCAGAAGTGTCCAACTCTTTGCAACCCCATGGACTGCAGCACACCAGGCTTCCCTGTCCATCGCCAACTCCCAGACCTTGCTTAAATTCATATCCATCGAGTCGGTGATGCCCTACAGCCCTCTCATCTTCTGTCATGCACGTCTCCTCCTGCCTTCAATCATTCCCAGCATCAGGGTCTTTTCCAGTGAGTCACTTCTTCCCATCAGGTAGCCAAAGTATTGGAGTTTCAGCTTAAGAATCAGTCCTTCCTATGAATATTCAGGATTGATTTCAAACATTAGGCCACCTGATACGAAGAACTGACTCATTGGAAAAGACTCTGATGTTGGGACAGATTGAAGGCCGGAGGAGAAGGGGATGATAGAGGATGAGATGGTTGGATGTCATCACTGACTCGATGGACATGAGTTTGAGTAAGCTCCAGGAGCTGGTGATGGAGAGGGAAGCCTGGCGCACTGCAGTCCATGGGGTGGCAAAGAGTCGGACACACTGAGTGACTGAACTGAACTGATCTCCCTTAGGATTCACTGGTTGGATCTCCTTGCAGTCCAAGAGACTCTCAAGAGTCTTCTCCAACACCACTGTTCAAAGCATCAATTCTTTGGTGCTCAGCTTTCTTTATGTTCCAACTCTCATATCCACACATGACTAAGGAAAAACCATAGATTGAATAGATGGACCTTTGTTGGCAAAGTAATGTCTCTGCTTTTTAATATGCTGTCTGGGTTTATCATAGCTTTTTTTCCAATGAGCAAGCATCTTTTAATTTCATGGCTACAGTCACCATCTGCAGTGATTTTGGAGACTTAAAAAAAAAGTCATTCACTGTTTCCATTGTCTTCCCATCTATATGCCATGAAGTAGTGGGACTGGATGCCATTACCCTAGTTTTTTGTATATTGAGTTTTAAGCCAGCTTTTTCACTCTCCTCTTTCAGTTTCATCAAGAGGCTCTTTATTTCCTCTTCGCTTTCTGCCATAAGGGTGGTGTCATCTGCATATCTGAGGTTACTAATATTTCTCTTGGCAATCTTGATTCCAGCTTGCGCTTCATCCAGCCTAGCATTTTGCATGATGGACTCTGCATATAAATTAAATAAGCAGGGTGACAATATACAGCCTTGCAGCACTCCTTGTCCAATTTGGAACCAGTATGTTATTCAATGTCCGGTTCTAACTGTTGCCTCTTGACCTACATACAGATTTCAGAGGAGGCAGGTAAGGTGGTTTGGTATTCTCATCTCTTCAAGAATTTTCCACAATTTGTTGTGACCCACACAGTCAGAGGCTTTGGCATAGTCAGTAAAGCAGAAGTATATATTTTTTGAAACTCTTTTGCTTTTTCTATGATCCAACAAATGTTGGCAATTTGATCTCTGGTTCCTCTGCCTTTTCTAAATCCAACTTGAATATCTGGAGGTTCTCGGTTTATGTACTATTGAAGCCTCACTTAGAGAATTTTGAGCATTACTTTACCAGCATGTGAGATGAGTGCAAATCTGTGGTAGTTTGAACAATCTTTGGCATTGTGTTTCTTTGGGATTGGAATGAAAACTGACATTTTCCAGTCCTTTGGCCACTGCTGAGTTTTCCAAATTTGCTGGCATATTGAGTGAAGCACTTTCACAGCATCATCTTATAGGACTTGAAATAGTTCCACTGGAATTCCTTTACCTCCACTAGCTTCGTTCATAGTGATGCTTCCTAAGGCCCACTTGACTTCACATTCCAGGATGTATGGCTCTAGGTGAGTGATCACCCCATTGTGGTTATATGGTCATTACGATCTTTATTGTATAGTTCTTCTGTGTATTCTTGCCACCTCTTCTTAGTATCTTCTGCCTCTGTTAGGTTCATACTGTCAGCTCTTTATTGTGCACATCTTTGCATGAAATGCTCCCTTTGTATCTATAATTTTCTTGAAGAGATCTCTAGTCTTTCCCATTCTATTGTTTTCCTTTATTTCTTTGCATTGATCACTGAGGAAGGCTTTCTCAGCTCTGCTTGCTATTCTTGGGAACTCTGCATTCAAATGGGTATATCTTTCCTTTCTCACTTGCCTTTTGCTTCTCTTCTTTTCTCAGCTATTTATAAGGCCCTTTCAGACAACCATTTTGCCTTTTTGCATTTCTTCTTTTGCTGGATGTCCTGATCACCACCTCCCATGAAATGACATGAACCTCTATCCATAGTTCTTCAGCCACTCTGTCAGATCTAATCCCTTGAATCTATTTGTCACTTCTACTCTATAATTGTAAAGAATTTGATTAGGTCCTATTTGAATGGTCTAGTGGTTTTCCCTAGTTTCTTCAATTTAAGTCTGAATTTTGCAATAAGCAGTCACCCAATATTCCCAAGGTAAAATCTGAAGACCTCTTATCACAGAATAATTTGGGGACACACAAACATAAAAATGGAAAAGGTCAGTTTTCATTCCAAACCCAAAGAAAGGAAATGCCAAGGAATGCTCAAACTACCACACAATTGCACTCATCTCACACGCTAGTAAAGTAATGCTCAAAATTCTCCAAGCCAGGCTTCAACAGTATGTGAACCGTGAACTTCCAGATGTTCAAGCTGGTTTTAGAAAAAGCAGAGGAACCATAGATCAAATTGCCAACATCCGCTGGATCATCGAAAAAGCAAGAGAGTTCCAGAAAAACATCTATTTGTGCTTTATTGACTATGCCAAAGCCTTTGACTATGTGGATCGCAATAAACTGTGGAAAAATCTGAAAGGGATGGGAATACCAGACCACCTGACCTGCCTCTTGAAAACCTGTATGCAGGTCAGGAAGCAACAGTTAGAACTGGACATGGAACAACAGACTGGTTCCAAATAGGAAAAGGAGTACGTCAAGGCTGTATATTGTCACCCTGCTTATTTAACTTATATGCGTAGTACATCATAAGAAACACTGGGCTGGATGAAGCACAAGTTACAATCAAGATTGCCAGGAGAAATGTCAATAACCTCAGATATGCAGATGACACCACCCTTATGGCAGAAAGCAAAAGGAACTAAAGAGCCTCTTGATGAAAGTGAAAGAGGAGAGTGAAAAAGTTGGCTTAAAGCTCAACATTCAGAAAACTAAGATCATGGCATCTGGTCCCATCACTTTATGGCATAGGTGGAGAAACAGTGGAAACAGTGGCAGACTTTATTTTTATGGTCTCCAATATCACTGCAGATCATGACTGCAGCCATGAAATTCAAAGACGCTTACTCTTTAGAAGAAAAGTTATGACCAATCTAGACAGCATATTAAAAAGCAGAGACAATATATATGGAATTTAGAAAGATGGTAACAATAACCATATATGCGGGACAGCAAAAGAGACACAGATGTATAGAACAGTCTTTTGGACTCTGTGGGAGAAGGCAAGGGTGGGATGATCTGAGAGGATAGCATTGAAACATGTATATTAACATATGTGAAACAGATGGGCAGTCCAGGTTCAATGCATGAGACAGGGTGCTTAGGGCTGGTGCACTGGGATGACCCAGAGGGATGGGATGGGGAGGGAGGTGGGAGGGGGGTTCAGGATGGGGAAAACACATGTTACACCTATGGCTGATTCATGTCAATATGTATGGCAAAAAACCACTACAATTATTGCTAAGTAATTAGCCTCCAGTTAAAAAAATAAATAAATTAAAAAAAAATAAAAAGCAGAGACATTGAACTTGCCCAACAAAGGTCTGTCTAGGTCAAGCTATGGTTTTTTCCAGTAATGCCTGTTTGGATGTGTGAGAGGTTTGTACTATAAAGAAAGCTGTAAGCACCGAACGAATTGATGCTTTTGAACTGTGGTGTTGGAGAAGACTCTTGAGAGTCCCTTGGCCTGTATGGAGATTCAACCATGTCCATCCTAAAGGAAATCAGTCCTGAATGTTCATTGGAAGGACTGATGTTTGACGCGGAAAAACTAAAACTTCCAATACTTTGGTTGCTTGGCCACTAATGTAGAAGAACTGATTCAACTGAAAAGAACACCTGATGCTGGGAAAGATTGAAGGTGGGAGGAGAATGGGAACAACAGCAGGACTAGAGATGGTTGGATTGCATCAGTGACTCAATGGACAAAGAGTTTGCGGGAAACCCCAGGAATTGGCAATGGCAGGGAAGGGCGTGCTGCAGTTCATGGGGTCGCAAAGAGTCGGACACAACTGAGCAACTGAACTGAACTGGAAACATAAAAAATACAGATTCCTAGGCCTCCTGATAAACCTTCTGAATCATGATACTTATTCTTATAAACTTTGAGAAGCCGTCTCTTTCATTATACAGATTCAGAACCTGACCGGCAGAGAGACAAAGAAACTTGCCAAGGTTGTCAGTATAGATGGCAACAGAGCTGGGGTCAAACAGCCAAGTCTTCAGTAGTGCCAAACAGTATCCCCCGCGGTTACCTTTGAGGGTTTTTTGTGTATCAGTTTTTAGCTCCCCTATGGGCTTCCCTGGTAGCTCAGATGGTAAAGCATCTGCCTACAATGCAGGAGACCAGGTTTGAGTCCTGGTTCAGATGATCCCCTATAGAAGGGAATGTTTACCCCACTGTTCAGTATTCTTGCCTGGAGAATTCCATGGACAGAGAGCCTGGCAGGCTACAGTCCATGGGGTCGCAAAGAGTTGGACACAACTGAAACAATAATACATTCACATTTAGGTTCTATACTGGCACCCCTTAGATATCTGGAGATCAACAGTAAAATCAAACTCTACGTAGTTGCCCCCCCACAACACTAGTTTCAACAGCATCTCCTCCAATGCGTTTATGTAGAACAGCATGAAAATATAGCAGGGTATGGTCTCAAAATCCTTAAGAGCAGCAGGTACAGCAGGTCCTTCTCCAAAAGAGTCTTAGCGAACCCCAGAGTGGGCAATTTTTTTTATTCTGGGAATCTCTTAACTATGGCTTAGAGTCAAACTGAAGACCAATATCCAAGGGACTGCAATATTTCACTAGCCTATTTACAATTCTGTTGTTTAGTAAGTTGATACTCATACTGATTAAGGAAAAGTTTTAGCATGTGCAGTTTTCCTATCAGACCTGACCAGGCTCAGAAATTGGATCCCCCAAGCCTGTCATATTGAGTTATGAGCTCTATTTCTACCTCATGCTCCAAAAACTGAGTCTATGAAACATTTGCCAGACTGTCCAGCTCAGCCCCGATGATCTCTGGGGACATATCCAATAGAAGGCCATCGACCTCTGAAAGGAGAGCAATTCTCCAAAATGATATGCGCAAAGTAGGGTTTTTGAGAGTTTAGGCAATTGTTGCCCATTGACAACCAGGGCCATTGAATGATTTGCATTTTGGGCATAATGCTGACAGTTTCTTAGCAAGTGTTTCAGTAACAGCAGTGCACCCATGAGATTTAGGAAAAACTTATAAAAATTAAAGGATACTGTCATTTTGAATACATAATTTTTAAAGAAACAACAGAAGACCTTAACAGATATTCTAGAATTTCTGAGGGAAGAGAGAAAGGCAGAAAGCATGGACAGAGAAGGAAAGTAATAATTTGCACATCTTCCCTCAAAAGAGTTTGGTAGAGGTTGCACAAGCATTTATCTTCACATTCTGAAATGAATGCTGTATACAACATAAGCTATTTTTTTTATAATTTGTACGCAAACACATTTGCTCAAAAACCCTTGACCTGAACTAACATTAACTTTATTCTTGGAATATTTAGACATTTTTCTTGCAGAAATGTTTAATGGATAAATTTGAGATATTTCCCAGACCCACTGTTGGGAGGTTTATATAATAAACAGTACATACTCTGTGTCTTAACATTCTAAAATCAGAAAATAATTTAAATTCTAAAACACCATACTAGTGACTAGAATAAAGGTAGCTAACATTGATGGAGCAATTGCAACTGCATGGAGCTTTGCTAATCTCTTTTCATCTCATATTAATCCTCATGACACCGGTTAGGCAAGGTATTAAAATCATCACATTTAAAATTTAGCAACGGATTTTCAGAGAGGTTAAATAACTTGCCCAGAGTCACTCAGTTTTTTGAAAGCCAGGGTTTGCACCAGATCATTAAATGACTCGAGACCTCCATTCAGACTCTTGCTCTCTAATAGCAGGGAGAGATAACAGTTTCTTAAGGAACAGTAGAGGGCTCTTTGTGAGCTCTATAGGAAGTAGAAATAGGCTACCACCTATTTCATGTCATTTTGAGGTCAACCCCCTACCTACAAATTTCATCTCTGCATCCCTACTTCATTTCTTTGAAATGTCCATCTCCCCGATCCCTACTATCATCTGAGATGCAACAAATATGGCTTTATTCCATGATGTTTGTGTGTCTGGATTTTCCCACAAGGACTACCAGCTAAAGAAGTCTGCGACCCAATTGTCAGGTTCCAGTATCCACTCAAGACTCAGTGAATCAAAATTGCAGAGACTGGACCAAGAAGATTCTTATACACATAAAATAAATATTAAGTGAAAAAACGGAATGTTTTGATAAAGGTACCAAGCCATTAACTCATAAATTAATTACATCTTTTATTAGTAGACACCTACTTGGGTTCAGTTCAGTTCAGTTGCTCAGTTGTGTCCGACTCTTTGTCACACCCCTGAACTGCAGCATACCAGGCCTCCCTGTCCATCACCAACTCCCAGAGCCCACCCAAACTCATGTCCATTGAGTCGGTGATGCCATCCAGCCATCTCATCCTCTGTCATCCCCTTCTCCTCCTGCCCTCAATCTTTCCCAGCATCAGGGTCTTTTCAAATGAGTCAGCTCTTCGCATCAGGTGGCCAAAGTATTGGAGTTTCAGCTTCAACATCAGTCCTTCCAATGAACACCCAGGACTGATCTCCTTTAGGATGGACTGGTTGGATCTCCTTGCAGTCCAAGGGACTCTCAAGAGTCTTCTCCAACACCACAGTTCAAAAGCATCAATTCTTCTGCTCTCAGCTTTCTTTATAGTCCAACTCTCACATCCATACATGACTACTGGAAAAACCATAGCCTTGACTAGACGGACCTTTGTTGGCAAAGTAATGTCTCTGCTTTTTAATATGCTGTCTAGGTTGGTCATAACTTTCCTTCCAAGGAGTAAGTGTCTTTTAATTTCATGGCTGCAATCACCATCTGCAGTGATTTTGGAGCCCCCCAAATAAAGTCAGCCACTGTTTCCACAAACTATTGCCATGAAGTGAGATGGGACCGGATGCTATGAATCTTAGTTTTTTCTGAATGTTTGAGCTTTAAGCCACTTTTTCACTCTCCTCTTTCACTTTCATCAAGAGGCTCTTTAGTTCTTCTTTGCTTTCTGCCATAAGGGTGGTGTCATCTGCATATCTGAGGTTATTGATATTTCTCCTGGCATCTTGATTCCAGCTTGTGCTTCCTCCAGCCCAGCATTTTCTCATGATGTACTCTGCATATAAGTTAAATAAGCATGGTGACAATATACAGCCTTGAAGTACTCCTTTCCCAATTTGGAACCAGTCTGTTGTTCCATGTCCAGTTCTAACTGTTGCTTCCTGACCTGCATACAGGTTTCTCAAGAGGCAGGTCAGGTGGTCTGGTATTCCCATCTCTTTCAGAATTTTCCACAGTTTATTGTGATCCACATAGTCAAAGGCTTTGGCATAGTCAATAAAGCAGAAATAGATGTTTTTCTGGAACTCTCTTGCTTTTTGATGATCCAGTGGATGTTGGCAATTTGATCTCTGGTTCCTCTGCCTTTTCTAAAACCAACTTGAACATCTGGAAGTTCATGGTCTTACATGTATTGCTTGAAGCCTGGCTGGAGAAAATTTGAGCCATTACATTACTAGTGTGTGGCTTGCTGCTGCTGCTGCTAAGTCGCTTCAGTCGTGTCCGACTCTGTGCGACCCCATACATGCAGCCCACCAGGCTCCGCCGTCCCTGGGATTCTCCAGGCAAGAATACTGGAGTGGGTTGCCATTTCCTTCTCCAGTGCATGAAAGGGAAAAGTGAAAGTGAAGTCACTCAGTCGTGTCCGACTCTTAGCGACCCCATGGACTGTAGCCCACCAGGCTCCTCCGTCCATGGGATTTTCCAGGCAAGATACTGGAGTGGGGTGCCATTGCCTTCTCCCTACTAGTGTGTAGAGATGAGTGCAATTATGTGGTAGTTTTTGAGCATTGTTTTGGCATTTCCTTTCTTTGAGATTGGAATGGAAACTGACCCTTACCAGTCCTGTGGCCACTACTTATTTTCCAAATTTGCTGGTATATGAGTGCATCACTTCATAAGCATCATCTTTTAGAAAAAGATTGAAATAGCTCAAATGGAATTCCCTCACCTCCACTAGCTTTGTTGTAGAGTGATGCTTCCTAAAGCCCACTTGACTTCACATTCCAGGATGTCTGGCTCTAGGTAAGTGATCACACCATCGTGATTATCTGGGTTGTGAAGATCTTTTTTGTACAGTTCTTCTGTGTATTCTTGCCACCTCTTCTTAATATCTTCTGCTTCTGTTAGGTCCATACCATTTCTGTCCTTTATTGAGCCCATCTTTGCATGAAATGTTCCCTTGGTATCTCTAATTTTCTTGAAGAGATCTCTAGTCTTTCCCATTTTCTATTTTTTCTTTCATTATTTTTTTATTTTGCATTGATCGCTGAGGAAGGCTTTCTTATCTCTCCTTGCTATTCTTTGGAACTCTGCATTCAAATGGGTATATCTTTCCTTTTCTCCTTTGCTTTTCGCTTCTCTTCTTTTCACAGCTATTTGTAAGGCCTCCTCAGACAACCATTTTGCCTTTTTGCATTTCTTTTTCTTGGGATGGTCTTGATCCCTGTCTCCTGTACAATGTCATGAACCTCTGTCCATAGTTCATCAGGCACTCTGTCTATCAGATCTAGTCCCTTAAATCTATTTGTCACTTCCACTGTATAATCATAAGGGATTTGATTTAGGTCATACCTGAATGGTCTAGTGGTTTTCCCCACTTTCTTCAATTAAAAGGCAAAAAGATAGGACCCTGAAAGATGAACTCCCCAGGTTGGAAGGTGCCCAATTTGATACTGGAGATCAGTGGAGAAATAACTCCAGAAAGAATGAAGGGATGGTGCCAAAGCAAAAACATCACCCAGTTGTGGATGTGATTGGTGATAGAAGCAAGGTCCGATGCTGTAAAGAGCAATATTGCATAGGAACCTGGAATATTAGGTCCATGAATCAAGGCAAATTGGAAGTGGTCAAACAGGAGATGGCAAGAGTGAACGTCGACATTTTAGGAATCAGTGAACTAAAATGGACTGGAATGGGTGAATTTAACTCAGATGACCATTATATCTACTACTGTGGGCAGAATCCCTTAGAAGAAATGGAGTAGCCACCATTGTCAATGAAAGAATCCCAAAGTGCGTACTTGGATGCAGTCTTCCCAAATGGACAAGAATGATATGTTTGTTTCCCAAGGAAATCATTCACTTATCAAGGTAATCCAAGTCTATGCCCGACCAGTAATGCTGAAGAAGCTGAAGTTGAACGGTTCTATGAAGACCTACAAGACCTTTTAGAACTAACACCCAAAAAGATGTCCTTTTCATTATAGGGGACTGGAATGCAAAAGTAGGAAGTCAAGAAACACCTGGAGTAACAGGCAAATACATCTTGAAAGTTTGCCAAGAGAATGCACTGGTCATAGCAAACACCCTCTTCCAACAACACAAGAGAAGACTCTACACATGGACATCACCAGATGGCCAACACCAAAATCAGATTGATTATATTCTTTGCAGCCAAAGATGGAGAAGCTCTATACAGTCAGCAAAAACAAGACCGGGAGCTGACTGTGGCTCAGATCATGAACTCCTTATTGCCAAATTCAGACTTAAATTGAAGAAAGTGGGGAAAACCACTAGACCATTCAGGTATGACCTAGCCGGATATGCAGTCATAAAACTCATGGATGGCCCCGAAAGTGAAAGATCTCTGAAAGGTTAAATAGGAAGATAGGTAGGTGAGATTATGGAAAAGAAGAAAGGATGTAATGACAGTTTCTTCCTACTTTAGTATTATGCATGAGGGAAGATTCTCACCATTGGCATTGTAACACACCACATTAGAAACTAACTTGGAGCAAATCACTCATTTTTTTTGCTGACTCCAGCGAGCCCCTATCTATTGTTTTTGTCATTAACAACACCATTGTTAGTTTGAAAAATATAACAACAAACATTCATTGTTTCATACAACACCCCTTTTAGGTAACAAATTAGTCATCTTATTATATAAAATAAAAATTGCGTACAAACAAGTTCTTCGAGTTAAAATCATCCAACTACTGATGATTTTGGGTAAGGTTTACAGCCCAAGTTTCTGCCAAGCAATGTTTAACTAATTAATTCTTTCCAATATATATCTTCCATAGGTCTAGATAGAAGGGCCATCAAATAAAACCTATGGAACAAATCTTGCTTCAGTATACACACTGAAGTGTCCCCACAAAGGAACAAATTAAATGTTACATAGCAAAAGGAAAGGACAATAGGGGAACTAAATATGTATCAGAAAAGTCCAACCAATATACAAATCACTGGGTGTGTTTTTAAGCACCTCCTTTGTATTAATTAACTCTTGTTATCAATGCAGGGGAAACAGAACATTTTGAACTTTATACTTTAAGAGTATTTGTTCTTGTTGTCTAGGTTTCTCAAATCTCACCTCTTCATCTTGCCTGTGGATGTCTTAATCATTCTCCATGGCAACCCATGTGACCTCAGAGACAGATCTAGAAAGCCAAAAACATACATTACCAAACCAGCAACAGTAATCAGATCCCCACAGGCACTGCAGACTATGGTTGAGCACTGAGAACAAGTTCAACCAGTAAGTATTCCATGTCTTTCTGACTGAGTGTTCTCTAGAGCAGCACATCTCAAACTTCAGTGAACAACTCAAATCCACCTAAGAATCTTGTTAGTAATGAAATACTCATCCAATAGGACTGGGAAAATGGGGTCTTAGGGTGTATCTTTCCAACAACCTCCCTGGAGATTGCTAAACTTACTGGTTCCCTGAGAGTTTTTAGCATAGCCAGCCAAGAACTGTTTTATTATGCCAAAGGAATTAAGCACATTTGTATCTCATAGGAATGCTGTTTTGGATAGCATCCCAATGAAACATGACACCCCTCTGATATTAACTGGTTGTGTGTTCTGGGTAAGATATTTTTTAATCTCTCTGATTCCGGTTTCTCTTCTCTCTGTGAAATTATGATGTGGTCTGGATGATTTCTAAGATCGGTTGGAATGTAAACTTTGTTTGATTCTCTTATAAAGAAGGAAAATGAAGAACCAAAGGCTTAGTCTGAGTTCAAAATGCCCCTATAATCTCAAGGGGAATATGAAAGTATTCTACTATATTGGTTTCATTTATCTTCTAATATCCAAATCTTCGTGTGTCCTTCAGGTAATTTATTTCTTCTAAACGGGGTGATATGGCATTTCCTAAAGAAGAGGCAACATTGAATGGTGGATAAACATTTTTGCGCATTTCTGAGGCTCTCTCCATATCCTGTGACCTAATAGCTAACAGCATAGCTACTTGCTCATTACGATAGTCCTTCTCCCCTCTGATCACAGAACAAAACCACTGTACTGCACCATGGTATCCCAGTCCCAGGTACTCATCCCTGTAATTCTGGACGATACAATAGAGAGTTACTCAGAATCACCTCCTACACTACTGCTCTGTTTGAAGCATGATATAAGAAAGTTCTTCAGAGTTCCAACAGCTCATTATGGTGAGCCACAAAACAGAAAAAGAACCCCCTGAGAATACTAAGGTCGACAAAGAGTGACAATGTCTCTCAGCAGGAATTACTTACTATCAGCTCCTGCTCAGAATCTAAGAAATGATAAATCCAACCAGAGTGAACCATTCCAGAAGAACAAGCTGACTCCATTCAGAGTCGAAGTTAGTGGCCCAGATCTGATGACATTCTCCCAGACCTTGTCCATGACTCATGTTTTCAGTTCAGCAAGAAAACTTAGCGAACCGTCCAGAAATTCTACCAATCTACTCCAACACACACAGCCAGCAACCCAACGAAGACCCTAAACAGCTGCAAGGAAGCGAGACACCTCTCATTCCATTCAAAAAATCCGCAAGCAAAAAATCAGGTAATGCCTCTCCTGCATCCACAACTGATCTGTCACAATAGATTGCCTGCTAAAAGTTCTCAGCCCCCAGAAAAGATAAAAACCAACATCATCATAGAGGAACCCAGGCAAGTCACATGTAACATACTCTTCCTCACCTCCACCTTAGTGATTTATAATCTGCAAATTAATCGATTAAAGTACAGTGGGTGAACTGTGAGACCACTTTACAGACAGTCATAAATTCATGCTTCTGAGAAGTTTCAACAACCAATCTTGTTCAATTATTGGTGAACCATCACCAAAACTGATCCAACAATGATTAACACAACTTCCACATGCACTATCTGCACCTGGACTAACTTGTCACAAGAGGACAGGAAGCTGAAGGAGGAACTCTGCTCATTTGGAACCCAATGGAAAACCACTCTGCTGGCAATGCATTGAAACTTTCCATCCTCCCAAAGGGTAATAGACACCAGGTTGTGTATTTTTGTGGCCTAGTCTTTGTGGCATACACATGGCCCCAAGCCTCTCAACCTCACTCTCACTGGTCTGAATGCTAGTTTCCCTGTTTTTCTAGGCACTCTTGGCTGAAGTCCCAGTTGCATTTCCTGTATTGTAACCAACATTTTCTACTAGAAGCTGAATCCCTGATCCACCTGTTATAGATTCCACCTTAAAATAAACCAACTTCATGAAACACATTTCTGCCACATTTTCATAAGATCATTTACTTTATTAATATATAAATGCTTCTGCTTGCCAAAAAACCAACCCCTGAAACTTTTGCTATTGACAAACAAGATGGTATTGACCTCACAAGTTCTCTGCTGGAACTTTGGGTCCACTTCTATTGAGAATTAGCCCTCAGTTTGGTACATGTTTTTAGCCAACCCTAGCCTCCTCCTTTTGCATCAAACGCAACTTCAGTTTCCAGCCATGTCTTATTGCCAAGTCAAAGCACTCTAGAAGATGACCTCTGATTAACTATTTAGTGAGAGTGATGAATGTGGTACATCATAATGACTATGTCTGAAGCATGTCCTTGCTTCCTCTATAGGGGACCTGGCTGGACTAACTCTCACTGAAGACCTGAGGATCAAGCCCTTTAGTAGTTTCGACTCTCTCTAGAGGCCTCAGATGATCTAGGATCTCTGCCTCTTGATTGCTAAGCTCCTAACCCCATTGATAAACTTCTGGGGACCCCCTTAACTAGTTGAGAATCTTAAAGAGTATTAATGGCGTACAATTTTTTCTGAACCATCTCATGTTTAAAATCCATAAGTGTGTAATACATCAAAGGGCATTCCCTGTTGGCTCAACACTAAGAATCTTCTTGCAATGTGGGAGAATATTGGTTCAATCCCTGGTTGGGAAGATCCCTGGAGGAGAGCATGGCAACCCACTCCAGTATTCTTGCCTGAGAATTCCCATGGACAGAGGAGCCTGAAGGCTACAGTCCACGGGTCTCAAAGAGTTGGACACAGAGTGAGTGGACTAGAAGCATACAGCACACATACACAAACACCAACTGTCCCGTAAAACTCAAAAAATGAGGGTATTAATTGTGATAAGCTTTTGGCATAGCTCCACTCTGTGTATGGATTCCTAATGCTACTGGAACAAAAGCAGGCTACTGCTGAAAAGTAAAAATCCCAAATGTTAGGATATGCAGTGATAATTGTGTATTCTGTCTTTTATCTGCTCTTTGTTCCTTGATTCTTCATGCTGGGTATGTTCCCATAAATGCATTCCCGATGTAATATTAGTAAACAGTATTTTCCTCGCATCCAGCACAGGCCACTCAGAACTTGAAGCTCCACTGTAAGTATTGTCCAGAAATTTATGGTTTGACAAAGCCTAGACCCAATAGGACCTTATTACCATTAGCTTAAAGCACTAACAAACGAGATTATTTTGACCTAATCAGTGCCCGCACTAACCATTGTTCCATTTCTTATTTGTATATGCAAGGTAGTCTTCCTTTAATCAATAGGCGTTGCTATAAAATCCAACTTACTGCAAATGCACCACAACAAGGGGATCTGAATGCACATATTTCCCCTGTGCTGAGAAATTCCCACAAAGTGGTATTGGGGATTATTATGAGAGCCACCAACAGTATGCTCTATTTGAATTTTAAGTGACTCTGGCATTACCTGCAGGTATCCTGATCTAGCACTACCAATTCTATCATAAAAGACTAATCCAATCACTCCCATTCCCTTTCCTAACTGACTCCAGTGTGGCCAGGTATGTTGAAAGGAGGCATCAATTGAATTAAACCACCAGTCTTTCTTTTATCTTAGTTGCCACAATTATCACAGACTTCCCAAGTATCACGTAAAGAAATATGCCTACCAAGTATGAGACATGGGTTCATCCCTGGGTCAGGAAGATCCCCTGAAAAGGAAATGGCATCCCACTTCAGTATTCTTGCCTGGGAAATCCCACAGATATATGAACCTGCTGGCTATAGTCCTGGCAACACAAAGATTTGGAAATGACTCAGCAACTAAACATTGACAACAACAAATAGCATTAAATTTAAGTACAGTACTTTGCCATATAAAATTCCCTTTATTTATGCAGACTTTCTAGGTGCACTATGTAAAGATCTTGCCTTGCCAATGCAGGACCCAAGAGAAGCAGGTTTGATCCTTGGGTCAGGAAGATTCCCCTGGAGAAGGAAATGGCAACATACTCTAGTATTCTTGCCTGGAAGATTTTCATGGACAACGAACCTGGCAGGCTACAGTAATCACTGGTCCACAAATATTCAAGATGACTGAAGTGACGTTAGCCCACACGCACTTAATTTAATGCAGAAGACTTTCCTTCTGCAGCAAACATTACCTTCTTCCCCAGATTACAAGCCTCAAATAACATACAATTACCCGTGGGCTATGAAGTTAGTTCACCTCCTACTTCTAGAAGCCACTTGTTGAGAATTTTGCAATCAGGGACCTCTTGTACTCTATGTGATTTAATCCAACAGCCAGACTGAGCATATGAAGAGGATGCTAGGTCAATGCTTTCCTGCCCACTAGCTAGTGACCATTTTGTTTTTCCCACTTCAACATACTGTTATAGTGATACCATCCTCTTCAATTAGAATGAGTTAGCATAAAGTTACATGGATAATTCCTATACCTAAGTGAATTTATCTCATAGTGAAACTAATTAAAATCTACAGAGAGCAAATGATATGTACCTTACTCAAAGTTGCAGTCTGCAATTGCAAAGGCTTGGTGAACCCCAAAGTCCAATCAAGGTTGTAGTTTCAGAGAGGAGCAAATGTGCTACATGGTTGATGTGAGCAAGAAAGAAATAATCTAATCATTGTACAAGTATGAAGAAGGAATTGTTAACAAGAGAATGGTTTGCATGGGATATAGAAGTAGGAAGGAGTAATTGAAGAGCCATAGGGCATAAGTAATCTCTGCAGTGTCAGAGAGGGAACACTAACCCAAAGATGATTTGGCAGGTCCATATACAATGGGATAGAGGCACCGGGTCATCCCAATTTGTGCCATTAGCCATTAAGATTGTCAACTAACACCCCTTGACTCCATATTAAAAAGCAGAGGCATGACTTTGCCAACAAAGGTCCATCTAGTTGAGGTTATGGTTTTTCCAGTAGTCATGTATGGATGTGAGAGTTGGACCATAAAGAAAGCTGAGCGCTGAAGAATTGATACTTTTGACCTGTGGTGTTGGAGAAGACTCTTGAGAGTCCCTTGGTCTGCAAGGAGATCCAACCAGTCAATCCTAAAGGAAATAAGTCCTGAGTGTTCATTGGAAGGACTGATGCTGAAGCAGAAACTCCAGTACTGTGGCCACCTGATGCGAAGAACTGACTCATTGGAAAAGACTCTGATGCTGGGAAAGATTGAAGGTGAGAGGAGAAGGGGATGACAGAGGATGAGATGGTTGGATGTCATCACCGACTCAATGGGCATGAGTTTGGGTAAACTCCGGGAATTGGTGATGGACAGGGAGGCCTGGCGTGCTGTAGTCCATGGGGTCACAAAGAGTTGGACATGACTGAGTGACTGAACTGATACTGATACACCTATCAATAATTACTTTGAATGAAAATGGATTAAATGCTCCAATCAAAAGACATAGAGTAGGGAATGAATCAATAAACAAGACTCATCTATATGCTGCCTACAAGAGACTCTCCACAGATCTGAAGACACACAGACTGAAAGTGAAGGGATAGAAAAAGATACTCCATACAAAGAAAAGAAAGTTGGGGTAGCAATACACATAAGAGACAGAATGGATTTTAAAATGAAGACTGTAACAAAAGGCAAAAAAGGCCATTACATAATGATAAAGGAGTCAATTCAATAAGAGGATATAATATTTATAAACATTTATACACCCAACATAAGACCACCTAAATATGTAAAGCAAATATTAACAGACAAAAGGGAGAAATAAACAGCAATGCAATAGTAGCAGGGGACTTTAATACTTCACTTATGTCAATGGATAGATTATCTAGAGACAAAATTAATAAGGAAATATTGACTTTGAATGACATACTAGACCAGATGAACTAATGTTATATATAGAACATTTCATCCCAAAGTAGCAGGATATACAATCTTTTCAAGTGCACATGGAACATTCTCTAAGATAGATTACATGTAAGACTACAAAACAAGTCCCAAGAAATTTAAGAAGACTGAAATTATGTTAAGCATCTTTTCCAACTGAAATGATATGAAACTTGGAAGAAGAGAAAAATTGGAAAAAGCACAAACATGTGGAGACTAAACATGTTACTAAATGTTTAAACAACGGGTAATCAAAGAAATCAAAGAGGAAATAAAAAATACCTCGAGACAAATGAAAATGGAAAATACAATGTAGCAAAATCTATGGGACACAGCAAAAGCAGTTCATAGCGATACAGGCCTACATCAAGAAATAGGAACAATCTCAAATAATCCAAATGTACATTGAAAGGAAATAGAAAAAGAAGAACAAGCAAAGCCCAAAATTAGTAGAAAGAGGGAAATAATAAAGATCAGAGTGGAAATAGAGACTAAAAAAATACAGTTCAATGAAATTAATAGCCACTTCTTTGAAAAGGTAAACAAGTGGACAAACCTTAACCAGACTCATCAAGAAAAAAAGAGAGAGAAAGCCCAAATTAGTAAAAATCAGAAATGAAAGAGGTGAAATTATAACCAACACCACAGGAATACAAAAGATTATAAGAGGATACTGTGAATAATTATATGCTAACAAATTAGAAAATGTATAAGAAATAGATAAATTCTTAGAAACAGGCAGTCTTCTAAGACTGAATCATGAAGAAATAGAAAATCTGAATACCAATTACTAGTAATAAAATTGAGTCAAACAAAAAAAAACAACTCCAAAACCCGGGTCCAGGTAACTTCACAGGTGAATTCTATCAAACATTTAAAGAATTAATACCTATCTTTCTCAAATTATTCCAAAAATAGAAGATGAAAGAACATGTCCAAACTTGTCTTATGAGACCAGTATTACTGTGATCTCAAAACCGGACACCACAAAAAAGAGAAAATTAAAGGTCAATATCATAAATATTAACATAATATTAACATAAATACAAAAATACAAAAATCCTCAACAAAATATTAACAAACCAATTTCAACAATACATTAGAAGGATCATACACCATGATCAAGCGGGATTCATTCCAAGGATGCAAGGATGGTTTAACATCTATAAATCAATTGATGTGATACACTACATTAAAAAAAGCATAAAAGTCATTTGAATATCTCAATAGATGCAGGAAAATCATTTGACAATATTCAACATCCATTTATGACAAAAACTCTGAACAAAGTGGGTATAGAGAGAACATGCTGTGCAGTGTTAAGTCGCTCAGTCGTGTCCGACTCTTTGCGACCCCATGGACTGTAGCCCGCCAGACACCCCTGTCCATGGGGATTCTCCAGGCAGGAATACTGGAGTGGGTTGCCATGCCCTACTTCAGGGGATCTTCCCAACCCAGGATCAAACCCAAGAGCGGGAACATACCTTAGTGTAATAAAGACCATGTATGACAAACCCACAGCTAACATCATAATCAATAATAAAAAGCTGAAAACTTTTCTTGTAGATCAGGAATAAGACAAGGATGTTTAGTCTCACCTCTTTCATTCAACATAGTATTTGTCCTAGCCACAGAAACTAGATAATAAAAAGAAATAAAAGACATCCAAGTTCAAAAGGAAGAAGTAAAACTGTCACTATTTGCAGATGACATCGTACTATATAAGAAAACCCCCAAAGACTCCAACAAAAACTATTAGAACTGATGATTCAGTAAAGTTATAGGATACAAAATTAATATACATAAAGCAACTGCATTTCTATGCACTAATAATGAACTACCAGAAAGAGAAATGAAAAAAAAAACCCATTTAAATTGCATCAAAACGAATGAAATAATTTAAAACAAGGAGGTTGAAAGACATGTACCGTAAAAACTGTAAGATATGTACTACACATTATGACTTTTAAATATCATTTTCCTGTTGAGTTATCCACCATTCAGCAGATTGAGCTAAAAATCAGTGTAATCTATCCTGGTACATTTAATAATTCATTAATCCCATAATCAGACAAGAGTGCCAGTAGCCATCAGCAGAAGCCTGATTGATGGCAGATCAGATTCCACTAACGGGTGTTTTCTAAGAGACATTTCTCCAGGTCCTTGGAGATGACTCTGGGGAATCAGATTGGTTCTCTCCCTCATCTAAAAGAACACCATCCAACCCCAGGTGCAGATTAAGAAAGAGTTGGCTCTGGGCAAGCCTGCTGTTGGGATTTCCTCTAGGCCGATTTCTTCTGCTTCCTGGGATGCAAAACATTCCCTTACCCCAAGTACCTGGTGTCCTTCTGCTGTCCCCCTTAATTGCTTTCTCCAGTTGGTACCCTAAGTCCTGGACTTCTCCCTGGCATTCATTAAGACTTCCTGGACTAGGTTTGAGACCAAGGGCAACTCATGACCTTTTGCATTATCTTTAAACTTCAATTGCCACAGGGAGAAAGTTTTATATAGTATGTAAAAGAGCCTAACATAGTGGCTGGTATATACTAGGTATTAAATAAAGTATCATGGTCGTGCTCCCTGCTTTTGATAATATTAGCCTGCTGTAGGACAACTACTCTGAATACTATATTAATTTGGTATAGTTTAGTGTGCTCTCTCACCCGAGGCTTTTTCTCTTGGGCAACCAATGACTTCTGGTAGTCTTTATTGTTTTAACTCCATAACAGGAATCTTCAATGGTGGATTCTGAAACAGTAACCAGATAGTTGGCAGTGAATAGTCTCATAACCACTACCTAGATCTTTGTGTTCAGAGAGCACCTATTATGTAATGTATTCAAGGTTTAACATATATTTTTGTGTCTTCTCTGGTAGACTATGTATTTTTCAATCACATTTGGTGTCCCTCCCTGTACTGTCTCTACCTATAGAAAGATGACACTTTTCCACCCTTCTAAAATCAGGCTGTGACATATGACTTGCTTTGGCCAGTGAAATATGAATAGAAGTGGCATGTGTCATTTCTAGGCGGAAGCTGAAAGAACGACTGCTTGCCTTTCCACTTTCCCTTTTCCATATGATGTGTTACCTGGCAACATCCCATATGGCTCCTTACCTGTTAGCCAGGATCCTAAAGTGAGGACAACTAAGATCTACTTAAGAATAGAGCTCTCCCTACTGCCCTCCCACCAACCTATTTTGGACATATAGAACAAGAAATATGTTTATTATAAGTCACTAGAATTTTGAGATTGCTCCTTATTGCACCATAACCTAGCTTATACTAGCTTGTATAACATTCAAGGATGTCAGAAGAGTGACTATGAACAAGTCATTTGCCATTGGTACATGACAAATGTTGCTTGAGCTTGGACTGAGGAGCCAACTTCTTGCTACAATTCTAGTATAAATATTGAAAAAGGCCAGGTGTTAGAGGTGGCCCTTTTAAAGACAAAGCCTGCTCTGTGACTTAACACTTTGGCTGCTCTCCCTGCATAATGAAGTGGAACCTCTAGGCAGCCCCAGAGGTCCCAGCTCAATGGTTGTCATGACTTTATAGAAAGCATACTATAAATCTTCACTTTCTCTCATCATAAACCAGTGTGAGAGTGGGCATCTGTGTTGCAAGTGGAATTTTCTGCTTTTAGTGACTTGACACTTTGGCTCTTTTGTTACAAACTCAGTTTTAATTTTCTTAACATAGTCCAGGCACAGCACATAAACCTCTGCACCCTGGGGAGGCCTATATGATAAGTTCCATTAGGACACTAAGCTTTTGGGTTTTTTTTTCCCTTTGCTTGAATTAATTGCAAGTGTTCCAACAAGTAGCCAGGTGATTTCCTCATCTGGGCAGCTCAGGGGCAAGGGGGAAAACAAGGTGTTGGAGCATAGAGAGTAATTGGTGAACTTGAGGAAGGTGTATTAGTGACCAGATGGGTGGAAAACAAGGCACTGACTTTCAGTGCTTTTTCTAGCTTTCAAGTTTGGTATTTTTAGAGTCCTTTGTGTCCAGAAAATTGCAAGTGAAAATCAAGTAAACATTCAATAAATATTCAATGGGCATTTGTCTTCTTTAATAAAAATTACTTGATCTCTCAACCTTTAGCATTTCACACAGTTGACCTCTCTCCCTTGAAATATCCTCTTCTTTTGGCTTCTATGACACTTATTATATCTTTCTAGTTCCCCCTTGGTCTCTTTTGCTGGACCTCTACTTCTGCTAGTCACTAAATGTTGGTATTCACCATGACTCTGTCTTAGCACCTATTCTTATTCTACACACTATTCCTGAGCAATTTCACCTATTTCCTTTACTTCAGCAGCCATCGGTATATCACCAACTAAGCAGAACATCATATTTATACATTCAAATGCTACTGAACATCTTTATTTGGATGCCCCATGGGTATCTGAAAATCAGCATGTCCAAAGGACCATATGATCTCTTACCTGCTGTGCTCCTCCTCTTATATGTTCTTTATATTAATGAAGATACCATTGTCTACCAAGCTGTGCAAACAAGAAACACAAATGTTATTCAAGATCACTCCCTCTCCCTCATCATATATAGCAAATAGTTATATAATGATGATTTCTGAATCTCTCCGTATCTATGTCCCGTATCTATGTTTATAACATCCAGATGGAGGTTCCATCAGTATCTTAAAGTCAATATTTTCCAAATATAATTCACTACCTAGTTTACTTCATTTGCTTTATCTCACCATGCATAAATATCATCCTTACCATGCCATGCCATGCCATGTGATTTTATGCCTCCATGAATTTACTTGTGCTGTTTCCTCTGCCTAAAATTCTCTCCTTTTCTCCATCTGGAAATTTCCTATTTATCCTTCAAAGTTCAGCAATAATGCCACCTTCTCTGTGAAGCCTTTCATAGCATCACTTGGAATAAATCTTATATTCATCTGTATTACCATAACATCTATCTATATCTGTCCCCAAACACTTAATATGTTATAACACATTTATTTTTCATGTTTTTCTCTCTATTAGACTTTAAGCTTCTTGGTGACAAGGACAATGCTTTATTAATCTTTGTTCCCTGAGAACCTAATACTGTGCTTGACACAAAGTAGGCCCTTAATTCATGTCTTTGAAATCAAAGAATGAATTAAATGATATTTACTTATCTCGACGTTTCCAGAGGAATAGGAAAAGGATTAGAGATTAATTAGTCTTAAATAGAGATGTTTAAGAAATAATTTCATACATTTCTTCAGGTAATATTAATTCCTTACATTTATAGAGCCCTTTAAACCATCAAACAATATCAAGCACATTATACAGTCCTCAAAACAGCTTGGGAATTGGGTGGGAGTAGGATTGGGGTTATTATCCTCTTATGGAAGACACAAAATAAAATCCTAAAAGGCATCCTGTTAGGTGGTTGTGGAGATGTGACTAGAACCTAGACTTCTACTTAGTCCAATGATCTTGAAGTGTTAATGTGAAGACGATAAATTTGTTTTTCAGTTCTAAAATAGTCCGAGCTAGAGCAAACAGGCTTCATTACTGTAAAGAGAGACATTTAGTTGGATGAGAAAGTAGATACTAGATGAAGCTACTAGGAGAGATTGTAGTTCTAGATCCTCGAAAAATTTAAGAACCCATTCAGCTCCATCAGTCTCTGATAATAATAGCTACTATTTTACTATTAGGAGGGGAGCAGGAGCTACTATTATACTACTAGGAGGAGAAGGGGATGACAGAGGATGAGATGGTTGGATGGCATCACCGACTTGATGGACATGAGTTTGAGCAAGCTCCGGGAGTTGCTGATGGACAGGGAAGCCTGGTGTGCTGCAGTCCATGGGGTTGCAAAGAGTTGGACACGACTGAGCAACTGAACTGAACTGAACTATTATACTATTGCTTATACTATTGCAGTGCAGGAGACCTGGGTTCCATCCCCGTGTCAGGAAGATCCCCTAGAGAAGGGGATGGCAATCCACTCCAGCATTCTTGCCTGGAGAATTCCATGGACAGAGGAGCCTGGAGGGGGCTTGCAAAGAGTCAGACACGACTGAGCAACAAACGCTTTCATTATTATACTATGTGCCAGGCACTGTGTAGGTAACTTATTTAATTTTCACAGAAACCCTATGAGGCATCTTAATTTACAAAATAAGAAAATTGAGTCTCAAGGAGGTTAAGCAAATTATCTAAGGTCACACAACTAGAATTTAGCTGAGCTGGAATTCTAGGCCTGTCCAATTCTTAAAGCCTTTAATTCTTTCTTCTGCATTTTTAAAATATTTTTTGAACAAATAAGCTTCATTTTTTAGAGTATTTTTAGGTTCACAGTGAAATTGAATGTTAAATACAGAGTTCCTGTTTACCCTCTTCCCCCACAGATGCACACAACCTCTACCACTATCAAATCTTTCACCACAGTGGTACATTTGTTACAACTGATGACCCTACTTTGACACTTCATTATCACCCAAAGTCCTATAGTTTACATTAAGGTTTGCTCTGTGTTGTACATTCTATAGGTTTGGACAAATGTATAATGACATGAACCCACTATTACAATATTTTACCAAGTAGTTTCACTGTCTTAAAAATACTCAGTGTTCCATTGATTCACCCTTCCCTTTCTTAACCACTGGCAACCATTGGTTCTTCTACTGTTTCCATAGTTTTGCCTTTTCCAGAATGTCGTATAGTTGCAATCATACAGTATGTGGCCTTTTCAGATCGGCTTCTTTCACTTAGTAATATGCATTTGAGGTTCATCCATGTCTTCTCACACCTGGAAAACTCATTTCTTTTTAGTGCTGAATAATACTCCCTTGTCTGGGTTGCACCACAGTTTATCTACTCATCTACTGAAGGACGTCTAAAACTGCCAGGTTTAGGCAGTTATGAATAAAGATGCTATAAGCATCTATGTGTAGGTTTTGTGTGAACATAAACTTTCAATTCATTTGGGTAAATGTCAAGTAGAGTGACTGCTGGATCATATGGTAAGAGTATGTTTAGCTTTATAAGGAACTGTCAAACTGTCTTTCAAAGTAGCTTTATTTCTTCCAGCAATGAGTTCCTGTTGATCCACATTGTTGCTAGCATTTAGTGTTGTCAGTGTTTTGTATTTCGGCCATTCTAATAGGCCAAAATCTCACTGTATCTCACTGCTGTTTTAATTTGCAATTCTGTATTGACATATGATGCTGAACATCTTTTCATATGCTTATTCATTGTCACTCTATCTTCTTTGTTGAGATGTCTGTTTAGATCTTTTGTCCATTTTTAAATTGGGTTGTTGTTTTCTTATTGTTGAGTTTTAGGAGTTCTTTGTATATTTTAGATAACAGTCCTTTATCAGATAGGTATTTTGGAAGCATCTTTTCCAAGTCTATGTTTTGTCTTCTCATTCTCCTAAACTTACAGTTTTTAGAGGCAGGACAAAAGAAAAAACTTCAAAGAAGTATACAGAGTAATATAATATTTATGTATGTACCATGCAGAATTTACAAATCTATACTTTGTGTCATATTTCTCTCATATCTTGATATACATTAAGCAAATATTACTTAAAAAGTTGATGTTGCATTTTTCCTCTTTTCTCTTTAATCCTCTCCCTTTCTAAATGCAACCACTATCTTAGCTCTGGTGTATACCATGATTTTCTACATGTACTACAATGCACTTGTTTCCACAAATAATATGCAATCTTATTTTGTGGATTTAATTTTTTGTTGTGTAAGTTAAATACCCAAAAATGGCAGAAGAGAACTCTTAGACTCTATCCATTCCACTCCAAAACAAAACAAAAACTCATGAGCTTGCAAAAATGGTCAGAATCAATTTTTCTGAACTCTAATCTGATCAAAAACTCACAACCAGGGGAGAGCTTAAGAAAGAAGGAAGCTGCTGAATTGTAGTATTTCAAATTGCCTGCCTATTATTCCTCTTTCTGGAGTTTATCAGCAGCCATGAAGATGTCGGCCCACACTCCTGAATCAGTTTATTCATACCAGAGAGAGCAATACAGACCTTATTCTCAAAGAACTGTGGTTGTTTCTTGTGACATGATTCAAGGCTTCTTCAAAGAAAAGTGCAAAGGCTTATCTTGTTTTGCCAACTTGGAGCATTCTCAGGACTGGGACAGTTTTTGGGGTGGCATTTGCTGAAAGAATTTACAGGAAAAAGTATTGAAACATCCTGGGATAGGAGAGAACAGTCTGCTCAAGCAATAAACCAAAAAGACTGGGAAAGGTGATAGATAGGGGTAAAAGGGGTTTTTAAATCTTCCATGTATGGTGGAGAATCAAGAGGACCATGCACAAGCCCAGGACTGGATGTCTGCTCATAAAAGGCCTGACAAGGCTCTAAGCCTTCACCTCCGTGTGAACAGGAAGTCAAGACTAAGGCAAGGCAGAGTTCTAAACAATCTGGTTAAGCATTGAAGGAATGTTTCAAGACAGAACCAATTTGCAAAGACTAGGAGAGTAGTATTTTTCTTTTCTTTTTCTTTTTTCCTTAGCTCCAGGCATTTAAGAAAATTCTGTCAAAATATTAGCTAATCACTAAGCTAACAGAACACAGACTTCAGTGGTCCTGAATAATAAAATATTTAGATTTTATAAAAATAGTTTAGTAAAGACACTAAACAAACAATAACAAACAATCAAAAACAATATACAGCAAGCAACAACAACAAATCCCAAATAGAGAGGGAGAATCTCATTTCCAGAATTTGATTTCTAGAGTTGCCACATCATAATATTAACATTTTCCAAGTTTTAACAAAAACTGTGACGCATACAAAAAATAAGAAAGTATCACCATTCACAGGAAAATAAGAAAAAAAATAGAAAATCTTACATTGCAGGCTCAGGCAATGGACTTAATAGACAAAGACTTTAAATCAATTGTCTTAAGTATGCTCAAAGAGATTAAGGAAATAATTGGAAAAGGAAACCAACAGAACAATGTCTCACAAAGGAGAATGTCAATAAAGAGATAGAACTCATTTAAAACAACCAAATAGAAAGTTTAGAGCTGAAAACCACAATAAAAGACATGAAAAATTATTAGAGGGGCTGAACATCAGATTTGAAGATGCAGAAGAAAGAATCAGCTAAGTTGAAGAAGACCAATTGAAATTATCCAACATGAGGAAAAGAATTAAAAAAAAGTTAACACAGCCTAAGAGATCTGTGGCACTCCAAAAAGTATACCAACATATGCAAAATTAGAAACTCTAGAAGGAGAGGAGAGAAATGGGCAGAAAGAATATTTGAAAATTAATGGCCAATACCTTCCCAAATTTGACACAATACATCAAGCTACATATATAGGAAATTCAGTGAACTTCAAGCAGGATAAACTCAAAGAGATCCACACTAAGGCACATTATACTCAAATGGTCAAAAGGCAAAGATGAAGGGAGAATCTCGAAAACAGCAAGAGAGAATAATTCTACTCATCATACACAAGGTATTCTAAATATAGTTAATTGCTGATTTCCCTTCAAAAGTTATAGAGGCCAGAAGTTGATGGGACATTTATGGTGCTGAAGGAAAAAAGAAATCTGTCAATCAGAAATTATACATCTAGCAAAAAACAATGCTTCAAAAATGCAGAAATTAAGATATTCCCGGGTAAACAAAAGCTAGGAGAGTTTGTTACTGATAGTCCTGTCCTACAAGAAGTTCTAAAGGGAATACTTCAGATTGAAATGAAAGGACATTAGACAGTAATTCGAAGCTATATGAAGAAATAAAGAGCGACTGCAAAGTAGCCACATAGATACATAGAAAAGCCACTATTATTATATTTCTGGTTAATAGTTTCTCTTGTTTTCCTACAGAATTTTCAATGCAAATGTATTAGAAAATTGTTGCAAATCTATGTTAATGGGTACACAATATATAAAGATGTAGTTTGAAAATAAGAGCATAAATGGGGGTTGAGATGTAAAGGAGCAGAACGATTGTGTATGTTTCTATACTATTGAAATCAAGTTGGTATTGACTCAAACTTGATTGTTATAGTGCTATCAGTTGAAATGCTGATATAGCGGCTGTGTATGTATTAGTCATTCAGTCATGTCCGACTCTTTGTTACCCCATGGACTGTAGCTCGCCAGCCTCCTCTGTCCATGGAATTCTCCAGGCAAGAATACTGGAGTGGGTTGCCATACCCTTCTCCAGGGGATCTTCCTGAACCCAGGTCTCCCTCTTTGCAAGTGGATCCTTTCTGTCTGAGCCACCAGGGAAGCCCAATAATAGCCACTAAAAATAACTAAAAAATATACAGGAAAAAATTGAGAAGGAAATAAAAAAGACTGCTGGAAAAAAATCAATCACTAAAGAAGGCATTAAAGGAAAAATTGGGGGGGGAAAGACATGAAATATAGAAAACAAATAGCAATATAGCAGAACTAAGTCCTTTCATATTGGTAATTACTTTGAATGTGAATGGTGCAAATTTTCTATTTATTAGGCAGGTGGATAGAGAGGATTAAAACACATGATCAAACTATATACACTGTTTACATAGCTCGCTTTGCATTCCAAGAAACAAATAGGTTGAAAGAGAAAAGATAGAAAAAGATATTTTATGCAAATAGTAACCAAAAGGATGTTGTAGTGGTTATAGTAATATCAGACAAAATAGATTTAACAAAAAGTGTTACAAAAAACAAAAAGATTGTTATATATTGAAAAGAGTGTTAATCCTTTTAGAAGATTTAAACATTATAAACATATGTGTACCTTCTCAAAATATGTGAGGCAAGAACTAACAAAATTGGAGAGAGAAATGTACAGTTCCACAATAATAACTGGAGACTTCAGTCTCCAGTAGGTAACTTAAGCAATGGAAAAGAACTAGACAGAAGATAAGTAAAGCAATAGGAGATTTAAAGAAAATACCTAGTACACCAACCAGAGCTAACAAACATTTATAGATCATTCCACTCAACAATAGCAGAATACACATTTTTCAAGTGCATATGTGGTATTCTTCAGCAGATACCATAAGTTAGGCCACAAAACAAGTCTTAAATAAGTTCAAAAAGATTGAAATCACACAAAGTACTTGCTCTGACCATAGGGGAATGAAATTTGACATAAAAAACAGAAGAAAACCTGGAAAAATTTTTCAAATATGTGGAAATTTAACAGCCCACTTTTAAACAGCCAATGAGTTAATGAAGAGATTACAAGTGAAATTAGAGAGTCCTTAAGATGAATGAAAATAAAAATAAAACATGCCAAAACTAACATGATGCAATGAAAGTCATGCTTAGAGGTAAATTTATACATGTAAATACATATATTCAAAAAGAATAGAAATAATGAAGATCTCATGTCAATAACCTAAGTTTACATCTTAAAGAACTAGGAAAAGAGTGACCCGATCTCAAAGTGAACAGATGGAAGGAAATGTTAAAAATTAGAAGAGAAGTAAACAAAATAGAGAAAAGGAAAACAAAATAGAGAATCAACCAAAAGTTGATTCTTTGAAAATATCAGCAAAATTGATAAACCTTTTGCTAGAATGAATAAGAAAAAATAAGAAAACTAATTACTAATATCAGAAATGAACCTGTACTACTAATATCAGAAATGAAAATGAAACTGGAGACAAAATTACAGGCCTTACAAAAATTTTTTAAATGATTATAAGAGAACATTATGAATAAATATATGTTAGCAAATGATGTAGACCAGAGGAAATGGACAAATTATTAGAAACACAAAACTACCAAACTGCATGCAAGAAGAAATAGAAAATATGAGCAGACATATAATAGGTAGAAGGATTGAATCAGTAATTTAAAACCTCCCTAGAAAGAAAAGCCTAGAACCACATGGCTTCACTAGTGAATTCTGTCAAACTTTTAAAGAAAAATTAACACTAGTCACCCTCAAAACTTTCTAAAATAGAATAGGGAGTGCCAAATAACCCATTTATGAGGCCAGCATTAGCTTGATATCAAAACCAGATAAACATATCACAAGAAAAGAAAATTATAGATCAATATCCTTTACGAATATGGGTGCAAAAATCTGCAATGAAGTACTAGCAAACCAAATCTAGTATCCTATTAAGAAAACTATCCATTATCATTGAGTGAAATATATCCCAGGAAGGTAATAGTGGTTCAGCATATGAAAAAAAATCAATGTAATATACCATATTAATAGAATGAAGGGGGGAAACTGCAAATCATCATTTGCATTGATGCAGAAAAAGCATTTGACAGAATCCAAAACCCATTCATTGTAGAAACACTAAAAACTTGGGATAAAAGGAAACTTCCTCAACCTGATGAAGGACATTTATGAAAATTGCACATTAAACATCATACTCATGCTTTTGAACTGTGGTGTTGGAGAAGACTCTTGAGAGTTCCTTGGACTGCAAGGAGATCAAACCAGTCAATCCTAAAGGAAATCAACCCTGAATATTCATTGGAAGGACTGATGCTGAAGCTGAAGCTCCAAAACTTTGGCCACCTGCTGCAAAGAGCTAACTCATTAGAAAAGACCCTGATGCTGGGAAAGATTGAAAGCGGGAGGAGAAGGGGACGACAGAGGATGAGATAGTTGGATGTTATCACCGACTCAACAGACAGGAGTTTGAACAAGCTTTGGGAAATGGTGAAGGACAGGGAAGCCTGGTGTGCTCCAATCAATGGGATTGCTAAGAGTCAGACACGACTGAGCAACTGAACAACATCATACTCAATAGGGAAAGAATGAAAGCTTTTTCTTAAAGATCTGTATGTAGCTTTATCAGATTGGTCAGTGTTCTTTACATATCTATTTATTAACTCAATTGTATTGTTTCATTCATATCTTATATATTCCTAGTAAATTTTTCTACTCATCTATCATTCCTGAATCAGATGTGTTAAAATATCTCACTATGATTATGAATTTGATTATCCTTCATTTTAACTCTGTCAACTTTCACTTTTTATACATTTGAAGCTATATTTTTACACATATACAATTTTTAAGTAGATGTCCATTTATTAATCATTGTAATGTGTCTCTTTGTCTTTATTAATGCCTTCAACCTTCAGTTCCATTTTGCCCATTTTATCTTTTCCACCCTATTTTTCTTTTAAATGATTTCATTCATTTTATCTTAGGTATGGTTTCTATACACATATATGGCTGAATTTTTAATATTTACTCTGAGTGTCTCTATCTTCAAATAGGTGTTTCTAATCCATTTACATTTATTGTGACTATTGATATTTTTGGGTTAATGGATATTTCTTTTCTTCCTTTCAAGATCAAGTCTACATTTACCTTAAAATATGGTACTTCTACACATGAAATGTAATTTGTGGTGTGTGTGTTTGCTTCATTAGCTAATTAACCTAGGCTTTGATGTTGTCTAAAAACAAGCCTGTGCTTTTAACCACTAGGCTCTACTTTGTTGACCCCTTAGGCAGGACCTTAGTAAATTAAAATCTTATTAGCCTGTTTTCTTTGTATACCACATTTCACTGTACACCAGGGAACCAACTTCAGATAGATAGTTCCTTCTTGTGAAAGCAAGATCTAAAGTTTAATGAAGAAACTAAAAATTGGTTCATGGAACTGAGGTGTATGCTGACTGTTTTTTCCCATTGCACACACTCTGCTTTGACTAATATATTTAGAAGATTGAAGATCAACACCTGTTCCTCTAGTAGTTCTCGCTTGTACAGTGACATTTGCCTCACCCGGTATAAATACACAGGGTGATTAATCTGTCAGATATCATGGGACTTTTTCAGGGGTGAGGACAATGAATCACTCCTGGAATTTCTCACTGATGGCACCCCAGATGTCTGCCATTCACCTTACCTGTTATTTCTTTGCCCACTTCTTAAAATTAAGCCAGGGTCTCCAAATGTTTTGGCATTTGAGGATTCTTTATCGTTATAGGGCTAGATGATCTATTACTAACAGCCCTCCCAATTCTGGCATTTTATGGGCTCAAATTTCATTGCCAACTACTGCGATTGAGAACAGATATCACATGACATTAAGTTTGTGCTTTAGAAAGTGTCAATGCTCATGCTTATTGCTAAAACAGGACTTAACACAAAGCTATTTGTAGTAGAGAACTCTCCAGAGTCCCAGGGATTTTCTAACAATGGGGGAAAAGGGAAGGAAACTAACACTTATTGAGTTATCACATAGCATGTATTATCTCAGTTAAAACTTACTGCCTCTGAAGAAGGTTCTATTTCACCCATTTTATAAGAAGTTTGAGAGAATTTAATCAACTTGTTCAACGTTGCATATATAATGATTAGCAGAAGTGGGATTTGAATCCAAGTCAAGTCCTGATTTCAAAGTCTTTCCACAACTCATGCTTCCTGTCTATCCATCAATTTAATCATTTATTATATATTTACTGAGTACCTATTATGTGCCAGATAGGCACTGTGAATACAGTAGAAAATAAGACAAGGTTCTTGCTCTCCATCAGAGTTCATTTACAGCATGAAATTATTTTGAATACAGTAGACCACAGGACAATGACCATCCCCATGGCTACAGAAAGATTCAAAACAGATGACTTGATTGCAAAGATCCTGGAGGGCCATGGTGAGATTTGGTTAACACTGGTCAGAAGAGGGACCAATTTTGATCTGAACATCCTCTTATTGGAACCCCAAAACACCCTGTCACATTTGACCAAAACAGATATCAAGTCGTATGAAGGGAACTTAATCCTTCTTATGTATAAAAGCCTCTGAAAAATATCCACTATACACACACACACACACACACACACACACACACACACATATATACGTACCATAAAATTCACCCATTTTAAGTATATAATCCAATGGTTTTTAGCATATTCACAGAATTGCACAGCTATCACCACAATCTAATTTTAGAATACTTTCATCACCTCAAAAAAAGAAATCACATAAACATTAGCAATCATCTCCCATTTCTACTTTCCCTCCCTCCCTGCTCCAGCCTCAGGAAACCAACTAATCTACTTTCTGTCTCTATGGATTTTCCTATTTTGGACATTTCACATAAATGGAGTTATGTAATATATGATGCTTTGTGACTGGCTTCTTTTACTTAGCATAATGTTTTCAAGGTTTATCGATATTTTAGCTGTATCAGTACTTCATTCTGTTCTTTGGACAAATAAAATACTATTGTTTGGTTATACTACATTTTATTTATCTGTTCATTAGTTATTGACATTTGGTTGTTTACACCTAGTAAACTGCTGCTGTGAATATTTGTGTACCAGTTTTGTTTAGGCATCCATTTTCAGTTCTTTTGAACTGAAATATATACGTTAGGAGTGGAATTTCTGAGTTCCATGGTAATTTTTGGGCTTCCCCTGTGACTCAGCCGTGAAGAATCTGCCTGTAATGCAGGAGACCAAGGTTCAATCCCTGGGTCAGGAAGACTCCCTGGGGAAGCGCATGGCTACCCACTCCACAATTCTTGCCTGGAGAATCCCATGGACAGAGGAGACTGGTGGGCTACAGTCCATAGGGTCACAAAGAGTCAGACAAGACTGAAGCAACTGAGCACACACTCACACATGGTAATTTTTAATGCTTAAAATATTGAGCAACTAACAAAAAAATTTTAACAGAGGCTGCATCATTTTACATTCCCATCAACAATGTATTAAAGTTCCTGTTTCTCTGAATCCCTGTCAGTGTTTTAAAAACCTCTTTAAAGTAGACCATGTAGCACTTTGATATTAATATGTGAGGGTTGGACTATAAAGAAAGCTGAGAGCCAAAGAATTGATGCTTTTGAACTGTGTGGTGTTGGAGAAGACTCTTGAGAATCCCTTAGACTGCAAGGAGATCAAACCAATCACTCCTAAAGGAAATCACCCCTGAATATTCATTGTAAGGACTGATACTGAAGCTGAAACTCCAATACTTTGGCCACCTGATGCAAAGAACTGACTCATTGGAAAAGACTTGGATGCTGGGAAAGACTGAAGGCAGGAAGAGAAGGGGACGATAGAGGATGAGATGGTTGGATGTTATCACCGACTCAATGGACCTGAATTTGAGCAAGCTCCGGGAGTTGGTGATGGACAGGGAGGTCTGGTGTGCTGCACTCCATGGGTTCACAAAGAGTCAGACATGACTGAGCAACTGAACTGAACTGATTAATATTAATAATAACAATATTAATAGCCGACACTTACTTTGTGTCAGGTACTTTCCTAAGCACTTTACATAAATTAACTCATTGAATCTTCATAAGAACCTTATGATATAGGTACTGTTTTTTCAGATGAGGTACAGAGAGGATTCAATGATTCAATATTAAATTGCCCAAGTTCACAAAACTAAAACGTTTCAGGGCCAATATTTGAATTTAGGAAGTCTGACTTTAAAATCTGTGTGTTTGACAAATAAGTAATACTGTTTCTCTAATGAAAATACTCGCATTCCAAGCGTTTTATACACATCTTCTCATCTCACCTCACAAAATGCTATTATATCACCACCATCTTATACATGAAGTGTCTACATCATAGAGAGGTTATGTAAGTTACTCAAGGTCGCGTGGCTTGTATGTGTGAAACGAACATGCAAACCCAGGTCAGGCATGCTTAGCCCTTCTGCTCTTTGGAACAAGGCTAGAGCTCAAAGCGTTTCAGTGGTAAAAGTGGAAGGGAAAACAATAGCTATCAGCAGTTCCCACTATTTGGGATAAAAGCTACAAGAAACAGAATCACTTCAATCCTACTGAATTTTCAATGAGAACTGTTTGCAAATATTTGCAACTAAAAAGTGAATGGAAAATTAGCTGAGAGTTCAGCTAATTATTATCCTAAATAATATTTTATTATCCTAAATAAATAATTGCATATTCAATTGCGAGTATGTTCACCACAAAATGTTTATGTAGTGGAAAACTGGAAATCATCTATTAATAATGTAGACCTTCATGCCTTAACAAGGAATAATCTTTACAAGATATTAATAAATGAAAAAAATCAGTCCATAAAATCAGTTCAGTTCAGTCGCTCAGTCGTGTCTGACTCTTTGTGACCCCATGAATTGCAGCATGCCAGGCCTCCCTGTCCATCACCAACTCCCAGAGTCTACCCAAACCCATGTCCATCGAGTCGGTGATGCCATCCAACCATCTCATCCTCTGTCGTCCCCTTCTCCTCCTGCCCCCAATCCTTCCCAGCATTAGGGTCTTTTCCAATGAGTCAACTCTTCGCATGAGGTAGCCAAAGTATTGGAATTTCAGCTTCAACATCAGTCCGTCCAATGAACACTCAGGACTTATCTCCTTTAGGGTGGACTGGTTGGATCTTCTTGCAGTCCAAGGGACTCTCAAGAGTCTTCTCCAACACCACCGTTCAAAAGCATCAATTCTTTGGCGCTCAGCCTTCTTCACCATCCAAATCTCACATCCTACAGGAAATCTCACATCCTACATCTCACATGACTACAGGAAAAATCATAGCCTTGACTAGACGGACTTTTGTTGGCAAAGTAATGTCTCTGCTTTTAAAACTGAAACTGTAATCACAGAAAACTAGTCAATCTGATCACACGGACCACAGCCTTGTCTAACTCAATGAAACTAAGCCATGCCATGTGGGGCCACCCAAGACGGACGGGTCATGGTGGAGAGGTCTGACAGAATGTGGTCCACTGGAGAAGGTAATGGCAAACCACTTCAGTATTCTTGCCTTGAGAACCCCATGAACAGTATGAAAAGGCAAAAAGATAGGACACTGAAAGAGGAACTCTCCAGGTCTGTATGTGCCCAATATTCTACTGGAGATCAGTGGAGAAATAACTCCAGAAAGAATGATGGGATGGAGCCAAAGCAAAAACAATACCCAGCTGTGGATGTGACTGGTGATAGAAGCAAAGTCAGATGCTGTAAAGAGCAATATTACCTAGGAACCTGGAATGTTAGGTCCACGAATCAAGGCAAATCGGAAGTGGCCAAACAGGAGATGGCAAGAGTAAACGTCAACATTCTAGGAATCAGCGAACTAAGACGGACTGGAATGGGTGAATTTAACTCAGATGACCATTATATCTACTACTGTGGGCAGGAATCCCTTAGAAGACAAGGAGTAGCCATCAGGGTTAACAAGAGTCCAAAATGCAGTACTTGGATGCAATCTCCAAAACGACAGAATGATCTCTGTTCATTTCCAAGGCAAACCATTCAGTATCACGCTAATCCAAGTCTATGCCCCGACCAGTAACGCTGAAGAAGCTGAACTTGAACGGTTATATGAAGACCTACAAGACCTTTTAGAACTAACACCACAAAAAGATGTCCTTTTCATTCTAGGGGACTGGAATGAAAAAGTAGGAAGTCAGGAAACACCTGGCGTAACAGGAAAATTTGGCCTTGGAGTACAGAATGAAGCAGGGCAAAGGCTAATAGAGTTTTGCCAAGAGAACGCACTGGTCATAGCAAACACCCTCTTCCAACAACACAAGAGAAGACTACACATGGACATCACTAGATGGTCAACACCGAAATCAGATCGATTATATTCTTTGCAGCCAAAGACGGAGAAGCTCTATACAGTCATCAAAAACAAGACCAGGAGCTGACTATGGCTCAGATCATGAACTCCTTGTTGCCAAATTCAGACTTAAATTGAAGAAAGTAGGGAAAACCACTAGACCATTCAGGTATGACCTGAATGAAATCCCTATGATTTGGAAGTGACAAATAGATTTAAGGGACTAGATCTGATAGACAGAGTGAGTGCCTGATGAACTATGAACAGAGGTTCGTGACATTGTACAGGAGACAGGGATCAAGACCATCCCCATGGAAAAGAAATGCAAAAAAGCAAAATGGCTGTCTGAGGAGGCCTTACAAATAGCTGTGAAAAGAAGAGAAGTGAAAAGCAAAGGAGAAAAGGAAAGATATTCCCATCTGAATGCAGAGTCCATAAAATAGTCCATTATAATTCCTTATTTTGAAAAATATGTATATACACATGCTTGGAGAAAGGAATATCAATACATTAAACAGAGCTATCTTTGGGTTGTTGGCCATTTCTGTGTCCTCCTGGCTATTTATACTTTACTCATTTTTTCCTCAATGAACAGGTATTTCTGTAATTTTAAACAATCATCTTAAAAAGTCAAAGTCTGCAGTGTCTGACCCGCCTCACCCAGCCATGGATTTGGACAGTTAACAGATGCAGCCCAGGCTGCATAGGAGGTACTTTATATTCTCCAAAGCCATGGGGAACAGAATCTCAATTAGAACATCAAGGTCTGGCTTCTGCGGCCCCTTGCTGTGTCAGTTCCACCTAGGAGCTGCTGTGGATTTGCATAAATTAAACGCCTGCTGGATAGCTGCCATTGTCTTGAAAAATGGAATGTGATCCTAATGGGGGAGGGAAGGAAAGGGAAAATTCGCCTTTGTTTCATGGCACCCTCTTCTTGTTAATGCTCAATCAAGACTGCTTTAACCACAACTCAGTGGTTTGCTAATTTCCATGTTTTCTTTTCTTTTTTTTTTTAATGATGGGGAAAACAATTTAAGCAGCATTTTCTGTCGTGAGAGGCACTCCTTAGGGAAGAGAACTTGTACAGCCAGATCACATGCCATGGGATGTGCATGGGCTTAGAATCATAGAATTTTCAAAAGAGAGGTGCCCTGGGGACTGTCAGTCCAGTGCTGCCCGCAACCATTATAAGTCCATGCTGACCTTCCAAGAAACAAAAGGCTCGTGTTCTTTTTGTACTTTGTATCATGAAAGCAATCTTGCTTTTCAAAATATTTTCTCTTTGTAATTTTTAACAATTAATAAATAATTTTTAAACTTGAACTGCATATGATAAGAGTGCTTTTTAAGAGATTTTGATTTTGGTATTCCACTCAGGGTCGGGGAAAGGTGGGTTTGTCCAAAATGCCCTCACACATAGCAAGAATCATCGGTTTAAGCCAAGCCTCCCTCCCCATAGCCATCTCTCTCTTTCATTCAGTTCATCATTGAGTCACTACCATGTTCCAGGGAATGTGCAAGGTCATGTTATATACCTTCTCATGAAAAGAGAAGCTCCACAGATTTCATGAATAAGTCTGTGGTTCAGTATGAATTAGATTCATTCATCCATCCTTCTATCCATCCATTGAACAAGTGTTTATTGATCATCCATTACATCTCAAGCAATGGTCTAGATTCTGCAGGTAATGATAGTGAGCTGCAACTTACATTCTAGTAGGGAGAGAGGCAATAAATAAATAATATAAAGTCAGGCAATGGTAGGTCCCATGAAGAAAAGAAAGGAGGATATGGGAGTGCTGTTTTAGATGGGATGGTCGGGGAAGGCTTCTCTGAGGAGGTGACATTTGAGCAGATGGCTGAATGGAAGAGACTAGAGCATGATCAGAGGTATTCCTAGGGTTGAAATCTGTTTTAAACAGTTATCTACTGTCTATTTCCAGAATTTGTTGAGACTTGGGGCAGAAAGTTTCCCCTGACTCCAGAATAAGAGATGACCAGGTTCAGGGAAGCAGTGGGAAGCATTCTATAGCCCACATGAGAATTCAAGAGTCCTAGCATTAATCAGGCCATAGTTTGCAGAGGAGGACTCAGAATGCCCATCAGGATCGCCTGTATCAGGAACAAAAATCAGCTGTTGGAATGGTCAGCTCCTCAGGCTCTCAGGCTCTCTGTTTCCATGATGGATAAATCACTGGTCTCTGCTAACCTCTTCTACTCTTCATGTGTACCCTAGCCCCATCCATCCAGTAGGGTAACTGAAAGGTATGGAGGAGCTCCTGGTTCCACAGAACAAAGTCTTAAAACCACTGGGATTGACATGTACACGCTGCTATATTTAAAACAGATAACCAACGAGGACCTCCTATATAGCACAGGGAACTCTGCTCAATACTCTGTAATAACCAAATGGGAAAAGAATTTGAAAAAGAATAGATACATGTAGATGTATCACTGAATCACTTTGCTGTCCACCTGAAAGTAACACATTGTTAATCGACTGTATTTCAATATAAAATTTTAAAAATAAAAACTTCAGAGCACCCAAAACAAAACAAAACAAAACAAAACAAACGTAAGTGTAGATGCTCTGAAAGCCTACCTCAGGAAGGAACAAAGCTGGTTGTCATGGCATCCAGGCAGCATTTAACTGACAGCATGAGAGGAGCAAACCAGAAAGCCATTTCTGTTCTTGGGAGCAGGATCACAAGCAACGGTAGGGAGAAAGGGAGAGAAAGCAGATAAACACAGATAAGCTTCAGGGAAGACAGTGTACCAAGGGAATACCAAGGCAGTTAGGCAGTACTAACTCTGAGTCAACAAGGATGCCAGCAGTGGCTGTGTTTGTAACCTCCCGTCTTTCCTTTTGATACCTACTCTCTGTTTCCAGTACCCCTGATTCAGCTTCCATCCAGATGCTGAGTTTGTTCCCACTAATCTCCCTAGAAAGAGTAACTTGGAACATATCTAAGCACTGGGTTATAAACTAAGTATCCCAGAGCCTCAGGGTTTAATGCGTGGGCTTGGGGGCCACTGATGGGAAATGAAGCAGGAGTTACTGAGTTACCAAACAGATATTTTTGTATCTGTTTTATACACACAGGCTGCTATTAAAAATGTCCAAATTTTTTTTAATTCCCCCAAACAAAAGTGTCACCTTAAGGCTTTACTTCTTCTGGGCGGCAAGTAGAGTTAATAGTTTTAAGAGGTCCAGGTTAACGCAACCTGCATTTGACCAATTTCAGTCATTCTCAAATTACCGGAAGTTGTTTAGTTTTCATCATAAGTGCCAGGAGGATCAAAGAGGAGTGTAAGGAGGGCATTGCACAATACCACATCATAAGGACATGGTAAATGATAACAATTCTTAGCTATATTTATTAATGTTTTCTAGCCCAAACACTAAACCTTGACACCTCCTGAGATCATGTTAAAAATCAGAATCTCAGGGCCCCACTGCAGACCTAAAGTGTCCAGAATCTGCAATCCCGCCTTAACAAGATCTGCTGTGATTTCATATGTGCATTACAGATGGAGAAGCACTGAGTTCCAAAATGACATTCGAGGACCAAAAATGGATCTTTAAGCGTTGGTATTCTGGGAGATATTTGGGGGCCATGAGAGGTACCTTCTTGGTATCCTTCAAAATCATACCAGTCTAATAGACAGTTACTTTCCTCCACGAGCCAAAGTTGATTTTTCAAGTAGAAGTGTCTGATGGCTCCATCTTTTTAGGCACAGCACAAGCGTACTCTTCACACATAACCTATCCTGACCTAGCCTTATCCCACCATGCACACCCTCAGGGGGCAAACCTTCTCCTTTGTCCTCTTCTCGACTGTGGATTTCTAATATTATTTGCCAAAGCACATACAGGAGAGTTGGAATGTATACCCAGCAACTCAGATGTGCAAAAATGTTCTCTATAATTGAACTAAACTAACCCCCAGAACTTCCCCAATCCTCTGGTAGTGGGGGAGGACAATGCAACACACAAATCATGGTGCCAATGGGGAACAGAGATCTGCCTTCTTTGGATAAAATGCTGCGTTTGTGCATGTTTTAACTTCATTATCGCCCTCCCACTTATGTGTGGATAGATTGTCTAGGAGCTGTCAGGTTGGAGACAATAGAGGCCTTGATCCGTCTTGTTGCTTCAGTCTCACCGAGTGCTCACTAATTCCTGCTAAGAGTGGCTGCCTGGATAATCCCTCCACTTCAGTGTTTGCAGGATGCTGAAGGTGCAGTGAGTCCCCTTCTGGTCTTTGCAGACCTCAATTGGTTGCACCTCAAAATTGGGAACAGCCATATGTCCCTAAGCTAATTTTTTTTTTCTGGTTTGCAAAGCTCCCCCTGCCCCGATTTTGTATCCTATCATTCTAAACAACAGGTACGCTGGTGCCCACTGGTTCCTCTCTACCCCTTTTCATTTTATATTTTCTGCGTAGCCAGCTAGCTGTGCAAAAAACAAAAGTGCTACATTAGGTCATAAAGCTTTGAGATTCTCCCTCCCCTATCCCTGGATGTCAGATTGTTCCAGCAACAAGGTGAATGCAGGTTTCCTCCCTAGGTTGCTTCATATCTTTCCCATTCTGTTCCAGTGCGGAAGAGCCTCACTGTTTTGGTAGTGTCACAGCTCCTGGTGGCTCAGACATAAAGCGACTGCTTAAAATGCAGGAGACCAGGGTTCAATCCCTGTTTGGGAAGATCCCCTGGAGAAGGAAATGGCAACCCACTCCAGGATTCTTGCCTGGAAAATCCCATGGATGGAGGAGCCTGGTAGTCTACAGTCCATGGGGTCGCAAAGAGTCAGACACGACTGAGCAACTTCACTTTCACTTTTTTTCACCAGCACCTCTGTTATCTGTCCACATTGCTCCTTTCCCCTTGTATGGAACATTCTTTAGTATCCTAGACTGAGTTATCGTTTTACTCATCAGGCCCATGGTAAAACCACATGCTTTGCTTTGAATATAAAAAAGGACTTCTTGTGTTGGAAAATGCTTTCTTTTTCTGATTAAGCCTCAATTTCTTGGTGACTAATTTTTTTAATTGAATTTTTATTTTATATATGAGTATAGATGATTTTAGAGGGCTTCCCTTTATAGCCTCAGTCAGTAAAGAATCGAGACCCCGGTTCAATTTCTAGTTGGGAAGATCCCCTGGAGAAGGGAATGGCAACCCACTCCAGTATTCTTGCCTGGAGAATCCATGGACAGAGGAGCCTGGTGGTCTACAGTCCATGGGTTTGGCAAGAGTCAGACACGACTTAGCAACTAAATAGTTGATTTACAATATTATGTTAGTTTCAGATGTACAGCAAAGTGATTCATATACACATACATATATCCATTCTTTTTCAGATTCTTTCCCATGTAGGTTATTACAGAATATTGAGTAGAGTTTCTCTGTGCTATACAGTAGGTCCTTTTGGTTTATCTATTTTTATATATAATATTGTGTATATGTTAATCCTAAACTCCTAAATTTGCCTCTCATCGCTTCCTCCCACCTCTCTCCTTGTAACCATAAATTTGTTTTTTGAAATCTGTGAATCTGTTTCTGTTTTGTAAATAAGTTCATTTGTATTATTTTTAATTAAATTCCACATATAAATGATATCTTCATGATATTTGTCTTTCTCTGTCTGACTTACTTCACTTAGTATGGCAACTCTAGGTTCATCCATGTTGCTGCAAATGGCATATCTTTTATTTTTAATGGCTGAGTAATATTCATTTTATATATTGTAAAGTTACCACACCAATTTTTATTTCCCAACACTGTCAATGGACATTTATATCCTGTCAAGATGACTGATTCTCTAACAATTGATATCTTAATCATTTTCTCACAGGTGGCCTTCTGTAGCAAATCTGATGGTGCTATATGGATTGCTTCTGCAGAACATATGTAATAAACAAGTGTTAAATAAATTACGTAGGGAATAACCAAATGTGAAGCCAATAATTAATGAACTGTAGAAAATCATATATAGAAAGATATTTGGTGTGCTTCTTTATCAATGCATTAAATGATAAGCTCTAAATGACAAAGTCAAAGAAACCACCATAATTCTGAAGTCATGATGAGTGAACATATATCTTTGAGAAAGCTACAGTAATTATTAATTTGCCAAGCAAAATGTATGATTTCTGTTGAAGGAACTTCATAGATGGTGGCTAAATAACTGTGCTTATTGTTGCACTACTGCCAAAATGAAAGTAAAATGTAAATTTTTGTGAGAGATGAATGAAATTTAAATGCATTTGTCCTTTGTGTATTTTCTTAAACTGTGAATCCCATGGTATTTTTTTTTTAAATACACAAAACACACACAACTCATATATAAACTAAAAAAAAAAAATCAAAAAACAAAATCTAATCTGACAGCCAAAGCTCAAGCAAATGACTTCAGTACATTGTAGCTGCATACCACTCTTCCATGAAAGTGGAAACCTACAGAATTACGTGAACCCCAGGGCATCAAGATTTTACAGGGTAAGAAGGATCCATTTGCATAATAGTTTAAAAGTGCTTATTAGCCATTACATTATTTATTGGCACTGATTTGTTTTCTTATCCGTTCCTTCATTACGACAGGACACTATCCTTGAGGGCAGGATTGTGGTCCATCTTTTGTCTCTTAGAGCTTAGCCTGATACATGGCATGAGGTCAATAACTGTCTAATATATGAATGAAAAAATCAACCAGCTTTGGCCAGCAAATCAGCAGACCTAGAGCGTGTTGAGCCATTCATTACTTTACCATTTCAAGATCCCTTCACATTCCAACTGTATGCAAGCCTCACCATCAAAGTCTTATCTCTCCCTCATCTCAACTACAATGCACTCCAACCTTCAGTTTTTATCCCCCCTGCCCCTTCAAGACCAAAAAAAAACATACACAAGCACACACACACACATGCCAACACAGGAGGATGAATCACTTAACCACATCAACCACCACAAAACACTGTACTTTCCTATTCATTCACCCATGATTATGAAGTGATGCTCTTACTGTGTGCCAAATTCCAGAATAAGAGCTGAGATACAGAGGCAAGTAAGCCAAACATAGTCCACCGCTCCTCCATCCCTGGAGTTACAGTCAAGGGCAAGTGACATTTGAATTGTTGTTTTCTGTTACCTCCTTGATTTCACATGGAGTGTTCTCAGAGGATGATACTGGAGACAAACTTTCAGAGGTCGAGTACCCTTCCCTACTTCATCCATGAGTGAGCTACACTTTTTCTATATTAGATAGTGAGTTTCCACTTTTTGGTGAAAGAAGTTTTCATAGCTAGAAATGTTTGAAAACCACTGCCTAGTAGAAGACCTTGGCACTAGCAGAGATTTGAGGCTCAACCTCTGAAAAGCTACCTTTTTGAAATGATAAAGGAAAGAACATGTGTGTTTTCAGAATTTAACCCAAACACAGAAAAGCTCCTCTCAACCTAAAAGACTTCAGGGAAGGAGATTTCTAGAAGACTAAACGTCCCTGTTCCCCTTGGATATGTAAGCATCAGAACACTTTCTGCCTTTGACAAGGGTAGAGGAAGGGGCCAAAGGAGAGCAACTGTAACGGCTCTTCCCTAGTCGTGGCCCCAGCCACAGGACCTGCAGGAAGGAGATGTGGATTTTGCAGAGAATGGAATTTCCATAGTGGTCATGCCACAGACGCCAAGCTGATGCCTTCTTCCTGGCATCCCTCCTTCACTTCTCTGCCTTTTAACAAGTAGATGGCAGAAAGAATCATGAATGCAACCTCACTAAGTGGCCAAATTAGGTTAAGTCCATAGCTGGCTGGAAGTCAAAAGCCCAAAAAATTTTAATGCAGAGTGGTGCCCTTCTGAGACTGCGTCTTCTTTAGATGTGAGTACACATTGTCAGGAAAAAAGGGTGCCTGAGGAGACTGTGCTTGAAACATATGAGGGCACGTGGTGGGAAAACTATTCCTTCTCCAAGAGCTGCCTTCTCAAAGACTGCAATTACTTCATTTGTTCTTAAAGGGCAAATGTGGAAATAAAGAATCTCAATTTGATTGGTTAAGCAACTGCCATCCTTCCACAACCATCTCACCCTAAGCCTTGCAAAAGTCAGACAGAATGGAGGCCCATCTGAGTGGTGAGCGATAAAGATGGGTAAAGGATAGTAATAGGACTGATGCACAATGGATGGCACATAGTAGAAAAGGAAATCATTGCTTGCTCATTCAATCAACTATTTCCGAGATCAATTATGATGTCCAGGTACTGTGTAAAGTGCTGGAAATACAAAGACCATGGTAATAGTCTGCCATGTTGGAGCATGGAAAATTAACATAGCTCTGTAAATTTTATGTTTGCTCAATTATAAATCAGTTTATTTCTAACTAGCTCCCTCATGGGTTGTTAAACAATTAACAACTCTGATATAAAGCCCCAGGCATGCACGACTGAAATATTTTACAGATTTAATACGAAGAATAGAGTTTTTCTCTACTCACTTATCAGCTTAAACATGGACGGTAGCACACTGTGTTGTTGGAAAAGACTCTTGAAAGTCTCTTGGACTGCAATGATTCAAACATCAATCCTAAAGGAAATCACCCTGAATATTCATTGGAAGGACTGATGCTGAAGCTGAAGCTCCAATACTTTGGCCACCTGATGCAAAGAACTGATGCTGGGAAAGATTGAGGCAGAAGGAGCACCAGGACGAAAAAAGATGAGATGGTTATGGATGGTATCAAACACCGACTTGATGGACTTCGTTGAGCAAGCTGAACACGAACTGAGTGACTGAACTGAACTGTAGCTCACCAGGCTCCTCTGTCCATGGGATTCTCCAGGCAACACTTGGCAAGGTGTGCCATTCACTTCTTCATAGGAATCTTTTTTCCTTAGCCTGGAATCCAAACCTGGTCTCCTGCATTGCAGAAGGATTCTTACCACCTGAGCCTTGACAAGAAATCCATATTAATTAATATTCCCAAAAAACATAATATAGGAAATGAGCAGGAGATGTCCCAATTGATTGTATTACTATGGCTATAGAATCTGTCCGTAAGGATTTGCCTCTAGATATCAACCTATGAATGTGGTCAGACTGCAGCCCATGGGATTTACTGCATCAAATTTGTTAGCGTGCCTGAATTTCACAATTCCAGATGCTTTATGAACTGATTGAAATTCCAGCACAGTTAGTCGTTTGGATTTCCTAATTGATTTATGATGCTCATGGACCTCGTGTCTATACAAAACTCAGATTTCTCTTCACATCCAGACACCTACAACATCAGTGTAATTTTTCTCACGAATGGGGATCTTTCTGACCTCAAGGTTTGTGGGTCCATCTTTAATTTGGAATCTGCCCATTGAAGAGTCTCTTTTTAGTACTCTTACCCTGCCCTGGTTTTTTTTGCTTTGGCTCCGTCCCTTCATTCTTTCTGGAGTTATTTCTCCACTGACCTCCACTAGCAAACTGGGCACCTACTGACCTGGTGAGCTCATCTTTCAATGTCCTATCTTTTTGTCTTTTCATACTGTTCATGGGGTTCTCAAGGCAAGAATACGAAGTTGTTTGGCCATTCCCCTTCTCCAAGTAGACCACATTCTATCATACCTTCTCCACCAGGACCCCGAACTCCTGGGTGCCCCACACAGCATGGCAGTAGGTTTCATTGATTAGACCACTGTTAGGAGTCCCATGTGATCAGATTGGCTAGTTGTCTGTGATTGTGGTTTCAGTCTGTCTGCCCTCTGATGCCCTCTCTCAGTGCCTACCGTCTTACTTGGGTTTTCTCTTACCTTGGATGTGGGGTATCACTTCACAGGCTGCTTCCTTTACCTTGGACAGGGGGTAGCACCTCTCAGCCAATCGCCCCTGGTGATAAAAGAAAGGTCCGATGCTGTAAAGATCAAATATGCATAGGAATCTGGAATGTTAGGCCCATGAATCAAGGCAAATTGGAAGTGGTCAAACAGGAGATGGCAAGAGTGAAGGTCAACATTCTAGGAATCAGCAAACTAAAATGGACTGGAATGGGTGAATTTAACTCAGATGACCATTATATCTACTACTGAGGGCAGGAATCCCTTAGAAGGCAAGGAGTAGCCATCATGGTCAACAAGAGTCCGAAATGCAGTACTTGGATACAATCTCCAAAACGACAGAATGATCTCTGTTCGTTTCCAAGGCAAACCATTCAATATCACAGTAATCCAAGTCTATGCCCCAACCAGTAATGCTGAAGAAGCTGAAGTTGAATGGTTCTATGAAGACCTACAAGACCTTTTAGAACTAACACCCACAAAAAGATGTCCTTTTCATTATAAGGGACTGGAATGCAAAAGTAGGAAGTCAAGAAACACCTGGAGTAACAGGCAAATTTGGCCTTGGAGTACAGAATGAAGCAGGGCAAAGGCTAATAGAGTTTTGCCAAGAGAACACACTGGTCATAGCAAACACCTTCTCCAACAACACAAGAGAAGACTCTACACATGGACATCACCCGAATGTCTAGTACAGACATCGATAGATTAATTCTTTGCAGCCAAATATGGAGAAGCTCTATACAGTCAGCAAAAAAAGACCAGAGCTGACTGTGGCTCAGATCATGAACTCCTTATTGCCAAATTCAGACTTAAATTGAAGAAAGTAGGGAAAACCACTAGACCATTCAGGTATGACCTAAATCAAATCCCTTATGATTATACAGTGGAAGTGACAAATAGATTCAATAGGAATAAGATCTGATAGACAGAGTGCCTGAAGAACTATGGATGGAGGTTTGTGACACTGTACAGGAGACAGTGATCAAGACCATCCCCATGGAAAAGAAATGCAAAAAAGCAAAATGGTTGTCTGAGGAGGCCTTACAAATAGCTGTGGAAAAGAAGAGAAGTGAAAAGCAAAGGAGAAAAGGAAAGATATACCCATTTGAATGCAGAGTTCCAAAGAATAGCAAGGAGAGATAAGAAAGCCTTCCTCATGCAATCAATGCAAAGAAATAGAGGAAAACAATAGAATAGGAAAGACTAGAGATCTCTTCAAGAAAATCAGAGATACCAAGGGAACATTTCATGCAAAGATGTGCACAATAAAGGACAGAAATGTTATGGACCTAACAGAAGCAGAAGATATTAAAAAGAGGTGGCAAGAATACACAGAAGAACTATACAAAAAAGATCTTCATGACCCAGATAATCACAATGGTATGATCACTCACCTAGAGCCAGACATCTTGGAATGTAAAGTCAAGTGGGTCTTAGGAAGCATCACTACGAACAAAGCTAGTGGAGGTGATAGAATTCCAGTTGAGCTATTTCAAATCCTAAAAGATGATGCTGTGAAAGTGCTGCACTCAATATGCCAGCAAATTTGGAAAACTCAGCAGTGGCCACAGGACTGGAAAAGGTCAGTTTTCATTCCAATCCCAAAGAAAGGCAATGCCAAAGAATGCTTCAAACTACCACACAATTGCACTCATTTCACATGCTAGTCAAAGTAATGCTCAAAATTCTCCAAGCCAGGCTTCAACAGTACGTGACCATGAACTTCCAGATGTTCAAGCTGGATTTAGAAAAGGCAGAGGAACCAGAGATCAAATTGCCAACATCCATTGGATCATCAAAAAAGCAAGAGAGTTCCAGAAAAACATCTACTTCTGCTTCTTGACTATGCCAAAGCCTTTGACTGTGTGATCACAACAAATTGTGGAAAATTCTGAAAGAGATGGGAATACCAGACCACCTGACCTGCCTCTTGAGAAACCTGTATGCAGGTCAAGAAGCAACAGTTAGAACAGTTAGAAACTGGCCAGGAACAACATACGGTTCCAAAAATAGAAAATGAGTACGGCAAGGCTGTATAATGTCAACCCTACTTAATTTATCATTATGCAGAGAAGTACAGTCAAGAGGAAACGCTGAGCTGATGAAGCACAAGCTTGAAACAAGATTGCAGGGAGGAACAATCAATAACTCAGATATGCAATGAACCACTCTAGACAGAAAGTGAAGAATACTAAAGAGCCCTTGATGAAAGTGAAAGGGATAGTAAAAAATTGGCTTAACAGCTAAACATTCAGAAAAACTAAGATCATGGCATCTGGTCCCATCACTTCATGGCAAATAGATGGGGAAACAGTGGAAACAGTGGCAGACTTTTACTTTTTTGGGCTCCAAAATCACAGCAGATGGTGACTGCAGCCATGAAATTAAAAGACGTTTACTCCTTGGAAGGAAATTCTGGCCAAACCTAGACAGCATATTAAAAAACAGAGACATTACTTTGTCAACAAAGGTCCATCTAGTCAAAGCTATGGTTTTTCCAGTAGTCATGTATGGATGTGAGAGTTGGACTCATAAAGAAGCTGAGTCACAGAGAATTGATGCTTTTGAACTGTGGTGTTGGAGAAGACTCTTGAGAGTCCCTTGGATTGCAAGGAGATCCAACCAGTCCATCCTAAAAGAAATCAGTCCTGAATATTCATTGGAAGGACTGATGTTGAAGCTGAAACTCCAATACTTTGGCCACCTGATGTGAAGAGCTGACTCATTATAGAAAAGACCCTGATGTTGGGAAAGATTGAGAGCTGGGAGGAGAAGGGGAAGAAGAGGATGAGATGGTTAGATGGCATCACTGACTCAATGGACATGAATTTGAGTAAGCTCCCTGGGAGTTGGTGATGGACAGGGAAGCCTGGTGTGCTGCAGTCCATGGGGTCGCAAAGAGTTGGACACAACTGAGCAACTGAACTGAACTGATACTGATCTGCCCTGCCCTGTTGAACTCAGGCATTGCCATGCAACATGGATTGATCAATGAAGTTTGAACTGTCCATCACATTCAGGCAGATGTTTTAAAACAGTCATGTGTGAGAGGTTTGCCATAATCCCCTTTTCCCTCTGCTCTCGTCAATCCAGTTTTCCAGATAGTGGCTGATCTTAATAGCCCCGACCCTCGGGTGGAAGAATAATATGAAGAGGTTCAAGACCAAGCCATGATGACTCACATAGTATCAGTGGAAAATAGTCCTTTGTGGTTCACAAGTAGATATTTTGGAATTATTTTTTATTTATTTTTTAATTGTTATTGCAACATAAGCTCACCTATTTGACTGCTATAACAAGTGCTGAGTAAATGTTAATTCTTCTTAAGCAGAACTCCCTCTTTTCTCATTTTTAACATGAAATCCCAATTCATCATGATAGTGAAAATTATCAGCTGTAATTCAACTGGTTGCTTATCTCTAACCAATAGTTTTTCTGCTTATAAATGAAGCCCATTTTTTCCAAATAAGTTCTATATAGGACAAAAATAATAAAACAGATAAAAGCAGTTTTTTATTAATATAAATTTGCTAACCCAAATGTGCTAAGTCACTTCAGTCATGTCCGACTCTTTGTGACCCTATGGACTGTAGCCTGCCAGGCTCCTCTGTCCATGGGATTTCTCCAGGCAAGAATACTGGAGTGGGTTGCCATGCCTCCTCCAGGGGATCTTCCCAACCCAGGGATCAAACCCATGTCTCTTACTCTTCTCTGCATTGGCAGGCGGGTTCTTTACCACTAGCACCACCTGGGAAGCCTGATAAACACAAATACAAATTCACTAACAATAAAGAAAAGTAATAAATATGACTGTTTTTGATAAATACAAACATTGAAATAGGAAATGATCAGCCAGTTTATCAAATTCGATTGATACAAATGAAATTGTTTTCGTTGTACAGTATTAAGAATATTCTTGACCCATTAAGATGAATATTGCAAATGAGGGTATTTGTATTCCATCATTCAATGGATTTACACTCTTTGATTAAATTGGATGGTAAATGAAGTCTATTTTGAGCTCTGCACAAAAATGACTCAACCGAGCAGTTCAATAAAGCACTATGGGTCTCACCGACTTAAAATTTAGTATATATAGCATTTTTAATGTGTGCATTTTTTTTCAGTTTTTTAAGATATAAATTTTTAAGCTGTAGCAAATATTATTTAAATGATATTAGGATTTGATTTTAGAATTCTGGGCTATTTATTCAGAATCCTTGGAAGGAATCAAAAATATTTACCTTTAATCAGTTCAGTTCAGTTCAGTCACTCAGTCATGTCTGACTCTTTGTGACCCCGTGGACTGCAGCATGCCAGGCTTCCCTATCCATCACCAACTCCCAGAGCTTGCTCAAATGCATGTCCATCGAGTCAGTGATGCCATACAACCATCTCATCATCTGTTGTCCCCTCTCCTTCTGCCTTCAATCTTTCCCTGCATCAGGGTCTTTTCCAGTAAGTTACTTTTTCCCATCAGATGGCCAAAGTATTGGAGCTTCAGCTTCAGCATCAGTCCTTACAATGAATGTTCAGGGCTGATTTCCTTTAGGATTGGCTGGTTTGATTTTCTTGCAGTCCAAGGGACTCTAAAGAGTCTTCTCCAAACCACAGTTCAAAAGCATCAAATTTTTGGTGCTCAGCTTTTTTTATGGTCCAGTTCTCACGTCCATACATAACTACTGGAAAAACTATAGTTTTGACTAGGCGTACCTTTGTTGGCAAAGTAATGTCTCTGCTTTTTAATATGCTGTTGAGGTTGATAATAGCTTTGCTTATCTATTAATACATCAATATTTTCTAAGCATCACTCATTCATTGGGTTGGACAAAAAGTTCACTTCAATTTTTCCACACCATTTTACAGAAAAGCCCAAATGAACTTTTTGGCCAACCAATTATATACCACCTTCACTATTTTTGCTATATGCATAAACCACTTGTCCTATTATTTACTTAAATTGACTCACTTTTTTTAAAATAAATTTATTTATTTTAGTTGGGGGCTAATTACTTTACAATATTGTAGTAGTTTTTGCCATACATTGACATGAATCAGCCATGGGTTCACATGTGCTCCCCCTCCGCGAACCCTCCTCCCACCTCCCTCCCATCCCATCCCTCTGGGTCATCTCAGTGCTCCATCCCTGAGCATCCGTCCCATGCATAGTCCGCTTCACATATGACAATATACTGTTTCCCCACCCTCACCTTCTTCCTCAAAGTCCACAGGACTGTTCTATGCATCTGTGTCTCTTATTCTGTCTCACATATAGGGTTACCATTACCATCTTTCAAATTCCATATACATGCATTAGTAATACTGTATTGGTGCTTTTCTTTCTGGCTCACTTCACTCTGTATAATGGGCTCCAGTTTCATCCATCTCAATAGAACCGATTCAAATGTATTTTTTTTAATGGCTGAGTAATATTCCATTCTGTATATGTACCACTGCTTCCTTATCCATTCGTCTGCCGATGGACATCTAGGTTGCTCCCATGTCCTGGCTATTGTAAACAGTGTTGCGATGAACATTGGGGTACACGTGTCTCTTTCAATTCTGGTTTCCTCGGTGTGTATGCCTAGCAGTGGGATTGCTGGGTCATATGGCAGTTCTATTCCCAGTTTTTTAAGGAATCTCCACACTGTTCTCCATAGTGGCTGTACTAGTTTGCATTCCCACCAACAGTGTAAGAGGGTTCCCTTTTCTCCACACCCTCTCCAGCATTTATTGCTTGTAGACTTTTGGATAGCAGCCCATTCTGACTGGTGTGTAATGGTACCTCATTGTGGTTTTGATTTGCATTTCTCTAATAATGAGTGATGTTGAGCATCTTTTTCATGTGTTTGTTAGCCATCTGTATGTCTTCTTTGGAGAAATGTATGTTTAGTTCTTTGGCCCATTTTTTGATTGGTTCGTTTTATTTTTCTGGAATTCAGCTGCAGGAGTTGCTTGTATATTTTTGAGATTAATTGTTTGTCTGTTGCTTCGTTTGCTATTATTTTCTCCCATTCTGAAGGCTGTCTTTTCACCTTGCTCCTAGTTTCCTTTGTTGTGCAAAAGCTTTTAAGTTTAATTAGGTCCCATTTGTTTATTTTTGCTTTTATTTCCAATATTCTGGGGAGGTGGGTCATGGAGGATCCTGCTGTGATTTATGTCGGAGAGTGTTTTGCCTATGTTTTCCTCTAGAAGTTTTATAGTTTCTGGTCTTACGTTTAGATCTTTAATCCATTTTGAGTTTATTTTTGTGTATGGTGTTAGGAAGTGTTCTAGTTTCATTCTTTTACAAGTGGTTGACCAGTTTTCCCAGCACCACTTGTCAAAGAGATTGTCTTTTCTCCATTGTATACTCTTGCCTCCTTTGTCGAAGGTAAGGTGTCCATAGGTGCATGGGTTTATCTCTGGGCTTTCTATCTTGTTCCATTGATCTATATTTCTATCTTTGTGCCAGTACCACACTGTCTTGATGACTGTGGCTTTGTAGTAGAGCTTGAAGTCAGGCAGGTTGATTCCTCCAGTTCCATTCTTCTTTCTCAAGATTGCTTTGGCTATTTGAGGTTTCTTATATTTCCATACAAATTGTGAAATGATTTGTTCTAGTTCTGTGAAAAATACCATTGGTAGCTTGATAGGGATTGCATTGAATCTATAGATTGCTTTGGGTAGTATACTCATTTTCACTATATTAATTCTTCCAATCCATGAACACGGTATATTTCTCCATCTGTTTGTGTCCTCTTTGATTTCTTTCATCAGTGTTTTATATAGTTTTCTATATATAAGTCTTTTGTTTCTTTAGGTAGATAATATTCCTAAGTATTTTATTCTCTTTTTGTTGCAATGGTGAATGGTATTGTTTCCTTAATTTCTCTTTCTGTTTTCTCATTATTGGTGTATAGGAATGCAAGGGATTTCTGTGTGTTAATTTTGTATCCTGCAACTTTACTATATTCATTGATTTGCTCTAGTAGTTTTATGGTAGAATCTTTAGGGTTTTCTATGTAGAGGATCATGTCATCTGCAAACAGTGTGAGTTTTACTTCTTCTTTTCCTATCTGTATTCCTTTTATTTCTTTTTCCGCTCTGATTGCTGTGGCCAAAACGTCCAAAACTATGTTGAATAGTAGTGGTGAAAGTGGGCACCCTTGCCTTGTTCCTGACTTTAGGGGAAATGCTTTCAATTTTTCACCATTGAGGATAATGTTTGCTGTGAGTTTGTCATATATAGCTTTTATTATGTTGAGGTATGTTCCTTCTATTCCTGCTTTCTGGAGAGTTTTTATCATAAATGGATGTTGAATTTTGTCAAAGGCTTTTTCTGCATCTATTGAGATAATGATATGGTGTTTATCTTTCAATTTGTTAATGTGGTGAATTACATTGATTGATTTGCAGATGTTAAAGAAAGCTTGCATTCCTGGGATAAATCCCACTTGGTCATGATGTATGATCTTTTTAATATGATGTTGGATTCTGTTTGCTAGAATTTTATTAAGGATTTTTGCATCTATGTTCATCAGTGATATTGGCCTGTAGTTTTCTTTTTTTGTGACATATTCGTCTGGTTTTGGAATTAGGGTAATGGTGGCCTCATAGAATGAGTTTGGAAGTTTACCATCTTCTGCAATTTTCTGGAAGAGTTTGAGTAGGATAGGTGTTAGCTCTTCTCTAAATTTTTGGTAGAATTCCACTGTGAAGCCGTCTGGTCCTGGGCTTTTGTTTGCTGGAAGATTTCTGATTACAGTTTCGATTTCCATGCTTGTGATGGGTCTGTTAAGATCTTCTATTTCTTCCTGGTTCAGTTTTGGAAAGTTATACTTTTCTAAGAATTTGTCCATTTCTTCCAAGTTGTCCATTTTATTGGCATATAGCCGTTGGTAGTAGTCTCATGATCCTTTGTATTTCTGTGTAGTCTGTTGTGATCTCTCCATTTTCATTTCTAATTTTGTTGATCTGATTCTTCTCCCTTTGTTTCTTGATGAGTCTGGCTAATGGCTAAATTGACTCACTTTTTAAAAAAGCATGGCCTCATCCTAAGCAATAATATTTCTGAAATAATGAGTCTGATATAATGTTTTTATTTTTCAAAAATATATAAGAAAATATACAAAATTTGAAAAAAAACTGAGTCTGTTTACCAGCTTTCATGTTGCATTTGCTATTGACAATAAATATTACACTTACAGAAATATTAACCACAATCTAAAGCAATTTATTTGACTGTGTTTTTTTTATATGATTTGGGATAATTTTTAAAAATAATACTGAATTATTCCAATTTACATTTTGATTATCAGATAAAAATGACCTATGTTATATTTCATTTGAAATTTTCCTGAAAAAGAATTAGAGTGCAAAACCAGTTTTCAACAGAGTGTAAAAAAAAACCAGGGAAACAGATTCTGTGTGTGGAATCGAGCATGATATGTTTTAGGGTAACAGAACGATGCCTACTAAGATTAGGCTACACATCTAAAAGAAATTTACAGACAAAATATGTAGTAGCAGTAAAGGACTTAACCTAAGAAAGTAAACACGTCTGTAAGAATTTTTACTATATATTTTTTCAGACTAGCCACAATGCACGGATGCCACATGTAGATAAAAGAGTTGCATTGGTTCCTTGGGTTTTTAAGGACAGTAGCATCAAATACTTCTGAAATAGAGGATGTAATGAATAGAGGACAAAAGTAGAAAATATCTTTGTTACAAATTGACTTCACTGATGATATGTACTGATGCTTCAAGACTTTTTTTGCCTGCTTCAAACCCTGACCATTAACAGTATTGAAGGGCAGCTCTATAAAGAGGGCAAATGTGAACACACTGAGAAACAGAAAATCTCTGGGAAATGTTCTGAAAGAAAATAAAAACAAACAAAATGGTCCACATTAATGTTCAAACTGGCAAGTTTCGCACTGAGTCCTCCACAGTAGAAACTCATAAACATCAGATGCTCTTTTGTCCAGCTCTACAACAGAGCAACAGCAGGAAACACCTGGAAAACAACTTGGAAACCCATGGGTTGGCTAGCTTTTTGATTACCTTCTTTGTTTGCACTGCAATACAGGCTGGCTTTGACTCCACCATCTGGAAGTCTCCTGCCACATGTGATACTTGATGGAGTGACATTGCAATTTTTTAGTGTTTTTGTCACTGGGTCTTCTAGGAGGAGACTTTGTTTTTCTACATGTGCCATTCTTATATAGAGTGGAGTTCCATGAACATTGGCCTAGGAGCTCAGCAGAATAGCAGTATTAAATCTCTCACACATAGCACCAGCAGAATGAACTAATATTGTTTGAAACAGTCTAAAATTGGAATCAGCCTAAGAAATTATTAATTGGTGAATGGATAAATAAAGTGTGGTATCTTCTTACAATGAAGTGTAAGTGTTAGTCGCTCAACTGTGTCCGACTCTTTGCAACCCCATGGACTGTAGCCCGCCAGGCTCCTCTGTCCATGGAATTCTCTAGGGCAGAATACTGGAGAGGGTAGCCATTCCCTTCTCCAGGGGATCTTCCCAACCCAGGGATTGAACCCGGGTCTCCCACATTGCAAGCAGATTCTTTACCCTCTGAGCCACCAGAGAAGCCCAATGGAAGAATATAAATAGTGCAAATGAATGAACTTGTAGTACATGTGTCAACTATGGATTCAACTTGAAAAAAATGATCATATTATATCTTTGATACAAAGGATATCAACATGCAAAGCAATGCTATATATTGTTTAGGAATATGTTCATAAAAATACATTCATATGTAGTAAAATTACAAAGAAAGAACACATCATCTTCAAGATAAAGGTTACTTTTGGGAAGAAAGGGAAGAAAATGAGATCCAGGAAGAGTATACAAAGGGCTTTGAATAGATTTATAATATTTTGTCTATTAAGCTAGGTGGTGAGTAAATAGAGTGTTCATTACATTTTCTATACTTTCAAAAGTATATCTAATGTTTTCATAAACAAAAACCATCTTTAATGTATGCTCATTGCAACAGCATGTCTGAGAGGTCCACCAAGGTCTAAGGATCACTCATGTGAGCTGAACTGTTCTATGTACTTAGAGCTGGAAAACTGTGCCAACAAACTTGTGTAGATGCCAGAAAAGACAGGCCATTTGTTGCTGCTTCCTCAAAAGTGGGCTTTGGACTGTAACTTTCTGGGAGGTGGAAGCCATCAAAATGGACTAAGCAGTCACCTGGCAGGGCCCCACGAGGGATAAGACCTGAGATATGCTGGTTGGCTTAGAGAGGACAGAGAGAATTCTAGAGCAGTGACCAGTAGCTTTTTTTAAAATGAGAGTAAATTCAGGAAAACTTAAAATGTTATGGGCCACCATTGTTTCCCCTTATTTGAAACAAGAAGAACTTTATTGAGTCTGACTTGAATTATTCACTTTGTAGAGTAAAACAATGCCAATGAGACCACTGGTTCTGCCACAAGATCATTAATATCGAGCCATGTTGAGGAAAAACTTCCCACAGATCCCTTTCTAATATTTCACCTTGCAGTTAGATTGTGTGTTACAAGGTTGGGTGGCTGTGTGAGGCCTGTGTTTCTGTGGATAGTTCATCACAATTCTGGAGCAGGGGATGACGACCTTGCAGCTCATGGCCAAATCAGGTCAAAGTCCACTTTTCTGATTTATTTATTTATTTTTCTTTTTAATTTTTTTTTTGTTGAAGGATAATTGCTTTATAGAATTTTGTTGTTTTCTGTCAAAGCGCAACATGAATCAGCCATAGGTGTACATATATCCCCTCCCTTTTGAACCCCCCTCCCATCTCCTTCCCCATCCCACCCCTCTAGGTTGATACAGAGCACCTGTTTGAGTTTCCTGAGCCATACAGCAAATCCTGTTGGCTCTCTATTTTACAGATGGTAATGTAAGTTTCCACGTTACTCTTTCCATACATCTCACCCTTTCCTCCCCTCTCCCCATGTCCATAAGTCTGTTCTCTATGTTTGTTTCTCCGTTGCTGCCCTGTAAATAAATTCTTCAGTTCCATTTTTCTAGATTCCGTATATCCGTATATGTGCGTTAGAATACGAAATTTATCTTTCTCTTTCCGACTCACTTCACTCTGTATAATAGATTCTAGGTTCATCCACTTCATCAGAACTGACTCAACTGCATTTCTTTTTATAGCTGAGTAATATTCTGTTGTGTATATGTACCACAACTTCTTTATCCATTCGTCTGTCGATGGACATCTAGGTTGCTTCCATGTTCTAGCTATTGTAAATGGTGCTGCAAGGAACAATGGGATACATGTGTCTCTTTCAATTTTGGTTTCCTCAGGGCATTATTTGGCCACCTGATTCGAAGAGCTGACTCATTGGAAAAGACCCTGATGCTGGGAAAGATTGAAGGTGGGAGGAGAAGGGGACGACAGAGAATGAGATGATTGGATGGCATCACTGACTCAAAGGACATGAGTTTGAGTAAACTCTGGGAGTTGGTGATGGACAGGGAGGCCTGGCATGCTAAGGGAGAGAGAAAACATGTCCATGGGGTCGCAAAGTGTGACATGACTGAGTGACGATATGACTAGGAGTGAGCTTGCTGGGTCATATGGTGGTTTTATTCCTAGTTTTTAAAGGACTCTCCATACTGTCTTCCATAGTGGCTGTATCAATTTACATTCCCACCAACAGTGCAAGAATGTTCCCTTTTCTCCCCACCCTCTCCAGCATTTATTTTGTAGACTTTTTGATGATGGCCATTCTGACTGGTGTGATGTGACATCTCATTGTGGTTTTGATTTGCATTTCTCTAATAATGAGCGATGTTGAGCATCTTTTCATGTGTTTTTAGCCATCTGCATGTCTTCTTTGGAGAAATGTCTGTTTAGGTCTTTTTCCCCCTTTTTGATCGGGTTGTTCATTTTTCTGTCATTGAGTTGTATGAGCTGCTTGTATATTTTGGAAATGAATCCTTTGTCAGTTTCATTTGCTATTATTTTCTCCCAATCTGAGGGTTGTCTTTTCACCTTGCTTATAGTTTCCTTTGCTGTGCAAAAGCTTTTTAGTTTAATCAGGTCCCACTTGTTTATTTTTGTTTTTATTTCCATTACTCTAGAGGTGGGTCATAGTGGATCTTGCTTTGATTTATGCCATCAAGTGTTCTGATTATATTTTCCTCTAAGAGCTTTATAGTTTCCAGTCTTATATTTAGGCCTTTAATCTGTTTTGAGTTTATCTTTGTGTATGGTGTTAGAAAGTGCTCTAATTACATTTTTTTACATGTAGCTGTCCAGTTTTTCCAGCACCATTTATTGAAGAGGCTGTCTTTGCCCTTTGTATATTCTTGCCTCCTTGTCAAAAATAAGGTACCCATAGGTGCGTGGGTTTATCTTTGGGTTCTCTATCTTGTTCCATTGGTCTATATTTCTATTTTTGTGCCAGTACCATACTGTCTTGATGACTGTAGCTTTGCAGTATAATCTGAAGTCAGGAATATTGATTCCTCCAGCTCCATTCTTCTTTCTCAAGACTGTTTTGGCTATTCAGGGCCTTTTGTGTTCCATATGAATTGTGAAATTTTTGTTCTAGTTCTGTGAAAAATGCCATTGGTAATTTGATAGGGATCACATTGAATCTGTAGATTGCATTTGGTAGTATAGTCATTTTCACAATATTGATTCTTCCTACCCAGGAACATGGAATATCTCTCCATATGTTTATGTTGTCTTTCATTTCTTTTATTAGAATCTTATAATTTTCTGTGTGCAGTTCATTTGTCTCCTTAAGTAAGTTTATTCCTAGATATTTAATTCTTTTTGTTGCAATGGTGAATGGTATTGTTTCCTTAATTTCTCTTTCTGATTTTTCATTGTTAGTATATAGAAATACAAGTGATCTCTGTGTATTGATTTTGTATCCTGAAACTTTGCTAAATTCACTGATTAGCTCTAGTACTTTTCTGATACTATCTTTAGGGTTTTCTATGTACAGTATCATGTCATCTGCAAACAGTGAGAGCTTTACTTCTTTTCTGATCTGGATTCCTTTTATTTCTTTTTCTTCTCTGCTGTAGCTAGGACTTTCAAAGCAATGTTGAATAATAGTGGTGAAAGTGACACCCTTGTCTTGTTCCTGATCTTAGGGGGAATGCTTTCATTTTTTCACCATTGAGACTAATGTTTGCTGTATGCTTATCATACATAGCCTTTGCTATGTTGAGTTAGATTCCTTCTATACCCATTTTTTGAAGAGTTTTAATCATAAATGGGTGCTGAATTTTGTCAAGACTTTTTCTGCATTTATTGAGATGATCATATGGTTTTTATCTTTCAGTTTGTTAATATGGTCTATCACATTGATTGATTTGACTATATTGAAGAATCCTTGCATTCCTGGAATAAACCCAACTTGATCATGATGTATGAGGTTTCTCATGTGTTGGTGAATTCTGTTTGCTAAAAATTTGTTGAGGATTTCTGCATCTATGGTCATCAGTGATATTGGCCTGTAGTTTTCTTTTTTTGTGTTGTCTTTGCCTGGTTTTGGTATCAGGATAATGGTGGCTTCATAGAATGAGTCTGGAAGTGTTCCTTCCTCTGCAATTTTTCGAAAGAGGCTTAGAAGGATAGGCATTAGCTCTTCTCTAAATGTTTGATAGAATTCTTCTGTGAAGCCATCTGGTCCTGGGTTTTTGTTTTTGGGGAGATTTTTGATCACAGCTTCAATTTCAGTGCTTGTAATTGGGTTGTTCATAATTTCTATTTCTTCCTGCTCCAGTCTTGGAAGATTGAACTTTTATAAGAATCTGTCTATTTCTTCCAGGTTATCCATTTAATTGCCGTATAGTTGTTCATAATAGTCTCTTATAATCCTTTGTATTTTCACATTGTCTGATGTAACCTCTCCTTTTTCATTTCTAATTTTGTTGATTTGATTCTTCTCTCTTTTTTTCCTTGATGAGTTTGGCTAAAGGCTTGCCCATTTTGTTTATCTTCTCAAAGAACCAGCTTTTAGTTTTATTAATCTTTACTATTGTTTCTTTCATTTCTTTTTCATTTATTTCTGCTCAGATCTTTATGATTTCTTTCTTTCTACTAATTTTGGGGGTTTTGTTCTTCTCTTTCCAGTTGTTTTATGTGTAAAGTTAGGTTGTCTATTTGATGTTTTTCTTCTTTCTTGAGGTAGAATTGTATTGCTATAAACTCCCCTCTTAGAACTGCTTTTGCTGCATCCCATAGGCTTTGAGTTGTCATGTTTGCATTGTCATTTGTTTCTAGAAATTTTTAAATTTCTCTTTTGATTTCTTCAGTAACCTGTTGGTTATTTAGAAATGTGTTGCTTAATCTCCATGTGTTTGTGTTTCTTACAGTTTTTTTCTTGTAATTGATATCTAGTCTCACAGCATTGCAGTTGGAGAAGATGCTTAATATGATTTCAATTTTCTTAAATTTACTGAGGTTTGATTTGTGACCCAAGATGTGGTCTATCCTGGAGAATGTTCCATGTGCACTTGAGAAGAAGGTGTATTCTTCTGTATTTGGATGGAATGTCCTGAAGATATCAATGAAATCCATCTCATCTAATGCACTATTTAAGACTTGTGTTTCCTTATTAATTTTCTGTTTTGATGATCTGTCCATTGGTGTGAGTGGGGTGTTAAAGTCTCCTACTATTATTATGTTACTGTCAATTTCTCCTTACATGTCTGTTAGTGTTTGTCTTATGTATTGAAATGCTCCTATGTTGGGTGCAATTGTTATGTCTTCCTCTTGGATTAATCCCTTGATCATTACGTTGTGTTTTTTCTTATCTCTTGTAATCTTTTTTATTTTAAGATTTTGTCTGATATGAGGATTGCTACTGAAGCTTTCTTTTGCTTCCCATTTGCATAGAATATATTTTTCCATCCTCTCACTTTCAGTCTATATGTGTCTTTAGGTCTGAAGTAGGTTTCTTGTAGACAGCATATATATGGCTCTTGTTTTTGTATTCATTCAGCCAGTCTGTGTCTTTTGGTTGGAGCATTTAATCCATTTACATTTAAAGTAATTATTGATATATATGTTCCTACTGCCATTTTTTTAATTGTTTGGGGTTGACTTTGTAGATCTTATTTCTTCTCTTGTATTTCTTGACTATGTAAGCCCCTTTAACATTTGTTGTGAAGCTGGTTTGGTGGTACTGAATTCTCTTAACTTTTGCTTCTCTGAAAAAATTTTTATTTCTCCATCAATTTTGAATGAGGTCCTTGCCAGGTACAGTAATCTTGGTTGCAGATTTTTCCCTTTCAGTACTTTAAATTCCCTTATGGCCTATAGAATTTCTGCTGAAAGATCAGCTGTTAAACATATGGGATTTCCCTTATATGTTGCTTGTCTCCTCTCCCTTGCTGCTCTTAATATTCTTTCCTTGTGTTTAGTCTTTATTAGTTTGATTAGTATGTGTCTTGGTGTGTTTCTCCTTGGGTTTATCCTGTATGGGACTCTTTGTGCCTCTTGGACTTGATTGACTATTTCCTTTTCCATGTTGCGAAAATTTTCAATTATAATCTCTTCAAAAATTTTCTCATATTCTTTCTTTTTCTCTTCTTATTCTGGGACCCCTATAATTCAAATGTTGGTGTGTTTGATATTGTCCCAGAGGTCTCTGAGACTATCCTCAGTTCTTTTCATTCTTTTTACTTTATTCTGCTCTTCAGAAGTTATTTCCACCATTTTATCTTCCAGCTCACTGATTCGTTCTTCTGCTTCAGATATTCTGCTATTGATTCCTTCTAGAGTATTTTTAATTTCACTAGTTGTATTGTTTGTCTCTGTATGTTTATTGTTTAATTCTTCTAGGCCTTTGTTAATTGATTCTTGCATTTTCTCCATTTTGTTTTCAAGGTTTTTGATCATCTTTACAATCAATATTCTGAATTCTTTTTCAGGTAGTTTGCCTATTTCCTCTTCATTTATTTGGACTTCTATGTTTCTAGTTTGTTCTTTCATTTGTGTAGGAATTCTCTGCCTTTTCATTATTTTTTTTTAACTTATTGTGTTTGAGGTCTCCTTTTCCCAGGCTTCAAGTTTGAATTCTTTCTTCCTTTTGGTTTCTGCCCTCCTCAGGTTGGTCCAGTGGTTTGTGTAAGCTTGTATAGGGTGAGATTTGTGCTGAGATTTTGTTTCTTTGTTTGTCTTTCCTCTGAAGGGCCAGGCTGAGTGAGGGGGCGATCCTGTCTGCTTTTGTTGGGTTTGTATTTCTGTTTTGTTTGTTGTTTAGATGAGGCGTCCTGCACAGGGCGCTACTGGTGGTTGGGTGATGCTGGGCCTTGTATTCAAGTGGTTTCCTTTGTGTGAGTTCTCACTATTTGATACTCCCTGGGGTTAATTCTCTGGTAGTCTAGGGTCTTGGAGTCAGTGCTCCCACTCCAAAGGCTCAGGGCTTGATCTCTGGTCAGAAACAAAGATTCCAGAAGTGGTTTGTTATGGCAATAAGTGAAATTAAAACAAATACCCAAAAACAAGAAACCAAAGAAGAACCTCAGACAAGTGGCAGTTACAAAATCAGGCCAATAATAATTAAAATAAAGGAATGTACACATATACATATACACCCATGAGCAAAGTCAAAACCGTCCAACAAAAATAAAGTACAGTTGATTGACCTGGCGAACAAAGGAAGTCAAAAAGCATATTTACCAGTTAAGAACAAAACTAACAAAAGCACAAACTGGAAAAGAAAACTAAAGCAAGGTGCCAATTGGGGAATAAAGCAATGAAAACACAACTAACAAATATGTTGAGAGGAGAGGAGAGAAAGGAAAGGAAGAATAAATATGCAAAGTTAAATAGAGGTAAATAAAGAAGAATTACATACATTAAAGATTAACTAAAAGCTTACTTGGATTTCTTAGTGCCAATAAAGTCTACAACTACAACAGAGGGGGGGAAAGGGGAAAAAAAAGAAAAGAAAATCCAAAAGAATTTACAGACTATGTCAAAAAATAAGAATAATAAATGTTTTCCTTGAGTCACTGCTGTCAGAGTCCTTTCCCTCACTGGGAGTCACAGTCCATCTTACCTCCCTAGGATGCCCTCCAACACTGTGCTGTTCTCTGGACCTGCTGTGGGGGCAGCTCAGATTCTAATTTGGTCCTACTCCTATGTGTTCTTGCTTCCAATGTCCACAGCTATCAAATCTAGTGCGTCTTCTTTTGTGGGAGCTCTCAATGGTCTTTTACATATTCCTTAGACACAGAGTCTGCCTAGTTGATCATGTGGATTTAATCTGAAGCTTGTACAGCTGGTGGAAAGGTTTTGGGTCCTCTTCCTTAGCCACACTTCCCCTGAGTTTCAATTGTGGTTTTATTTCCACCTCTGCATGTGGGTCATCCACTGGGGTTTGCACCTGAGGCTGCCCTGGAGGACTTGGGTTTGCTCCTTGGGTTTGCCTCCACACCTCCAGGTGTAGAGGTGGTGCAGCTGCTTGGGTTGCAAGGGTTCTGGCACCACCAGGTATTCAGGGGAGTTGGCGGCTAGGGAAGCAGGAAATATAGTGCTCTAGTAGAGTATGGCAACCAGTATTGACCAATACGCTCCAGTATTCTTGCTTGGAGAATCCCCCTCCCTGACAGAGAAGCCTGGCAGGCCACAGTCTACAGGGTCACAAAGAGTTGGACATGATGGAAGTGACCCCACATGCATAGACACAAGACATTTTTGCCTGTGGCAGCTTTGCCCCAGTGAGAGTTGATCGTGAAGGTGGCGCAGCTGCTTGGTTTGCGGGGACCCTGGCAGCTCCAAGTGTGCAGGGACACGGACTGCATCCGCTGCAGGAGTTATGGTCCTATCAGAGTCTTTTTTCAAGCCTCTTGTAGCTGGCGATCAGAAGGCCTCTTTGGCCAGTCTTTCTCTGTACTTCTGCCCATTCAGGCACTTAGAGGGCTCCCTTGCCTGGGGTCCTTCTCTGTTGTTCGGTGCATCAGGCACATAGAGGGCCCCCCTCCCCACGCTGGGGTCCTACTCTGTAGATCAGAGTGTCAGGCACTTAAAGGGGCACCCTGGGTGGGGTCCTTCTCTGTAGTTTAGTGCGTCAGGCATTTGATGGGCCAGCCTCTATTGTTCAGCTGCTGATGCTGGTGTGTGGGGAGAGAGAAGCTATGATGATGACTCCACCCTCTAGGTGTGACTCAGCAGTATCACCTTGCTTCCATGTCTGCCTGGCTTTCCTCCACTGGCATTTCCCACCACGATCTCATCCCTCACATCCCCTCAATCCCTGTCTCTGCACTCAACAGCAGCCCTCATCTGTTGGGTTGCTCCACAATCCCTAAACTCCAGCTCCCAGCCGCTGTGCCTTCCAGGGTACCAGTGTTCCTGTCTGGGGTATGTATGGCTGTGGCAAGGACTGTCTGATTCTCATTCCATTTAGGCTGCCACGGATCAGCTGTTTCACTCTCAGCCTTAAATGTTTCTCCTCTGACTCAGACAGTTGCCCTGTTGTGAGGATCGGACCCCTGCTTCAGTTCCCCCACCTGCCAAGGGCAGGTCCATTCCTACTAACACTCTGCTTTCCCCTGTAGTTCCTTTGCCCTACTGAGTTTTGCGTGGGTCTATATATTCTTTTCCACTGGTCATGTACTCCTGTCCACTCTCAGCTGGTGTTCTGCATGCACTTTTGCGTCTGAAGGTGTATTACTGATGTATCCATGGAGAGAGATGTATTCCATGTCCACCTACTCCTCCGCCATCTTCGTATGCTCTCCCTGCATTTGACTTTTAAAGGAATGTCTTGGCTTCTGTTAACTGGTCTGATCCAGGGTTAGCAGATCTGACCTTTTGTGTTAATAGCCATTTTAACAGGTCTGAGATGATATCTCATTGTGGTTTTGACTTGCATTGCGATGATTAGTGATGTTGAGCACCTTTACATGTACAATTGGCTGTTGGCCATTGAATATCTTCTTTGTAAAAATGTCTATTCAACTCCTTTGCCCACTTTTAATTGGATTTTTTGGCTTTTTGCTATTGAACTGTACCTGGTCTTTATATATTTTGTGTATTAACACCTTATCATATATGTGATTTGCAATCAAAACCGCAATCAAAATCACAATCAAGTATCATCTCACACCAGTCAGAATGGCCATCATCAAAAAGTCTACAAACAATAAATGCTGGAGAGGGTGTGGAGAAAACATTCTTCCACTGTTAGTGGGAATGCAAACTGGCACAGCCACTATGGAGAATGATGAGGAGATTCCTTAAAAAACTGGAAATAGAACTGCGATAGGACCCAACAATCCCACTGCTGGGCATACACACAAAGGAAATCAGAATTGAAAGAGGCACATGTACCACAGAGTTCATTGCAGCACTGTTTACAATAGCTAGGACATGGAAGCAACCTAGATGTCCATCAGCAGATGAATGGATAAGGAAGTTGTGGTACATACACACAACGGAATGTTACTCAGCTATAAAAAAAGAACACATTTGAGTCAGTTCTAATGAGGTGGCTGAAACTGGAACCTATTATACAGAGTGAAGTAAGTGAGAAAGAGAAACACCAGTACAGTACATTAATGCATTTATATGGAATTTAGAAAGACAGTAATGATGACCCTATATGCAAGGCAGCAAAAGAGACACAGATGTAAAGAACAGACTTTTGGACTATATGGGAGAAGGCAAAGGTGTGATGATTTGAGAGAGTAGCATTGAAACATGTATATTACCATATGTAAAATAGGTGACCAGTGCAAGTTTGATGCACGAAGCAGGACACTCAAAACCGGTGCTCTGGGACAACTCAGAGGGATGGGATGGGGAGGGAGGTTGGAGGGGTGTTCAGGATGGAGGGACACATGTGCACCTGTGGCTGATTCATGTCGATGGATGGCACAAACCACCACAATTTTGTAAAGTAATTATCCTCCAATTAAAATAAATAAATCAATTTAAAAAATATGTGATTTGCAAATATTTTCTCCCACTCCTTGGGTTGACTTTTCATTTTGTTGATCATTTCTTTTGCTATGCAACTTTTTAGTTTATTGTAGTTCCACGCGTTTATTTTTGCTTTTGCTTTAATCATCATATTAAAAAATATCATTGCCAAGATCAATGTCAAGGAGCTTTCCTCCATGTTTTCTTCTGGGAGTTATATTGTTTCATGTCTTACATTTAAGTCTTTAATATATTTCAAGTTAATTTTTTTGAGTAGTGTAAAAGAAGGATCTACTTTCATTCTTTTGCATGTGAATATCCAATTTTCCCAACATTACTTATTAAGAAGAGATTATCTTTACTCCAGTGAGTATTCTTGACTTCCTTGTTAAATATTAGTTGACAGTATGAATCAATCAAGTTGAACAAGTAAGGAGTATATAGATAACATTCTATTTCCTTTGGTTTCAGTTAAATGGAATGATTGATTTAACAAAAATTATGAACCATTACTAAAGCTTTTCTATGAAGTTTCTTCTTATAGCTGTATAAATCTACATCTAATATCAAAATTGCTGATTTTTAGGCCATTTTGAGGTAATTCAAGTCTTTTGGTCACAGAGCAGATGGAAACCAAGTCACAGTACATGCAAATAACTGCAAAAGGACAGAGGCTGCAACCATAACTCTACAGCAGGGGCCAAGATCTCTGACTCCCTAACCAGAGCATTGTTCTTTAGGTTTTTATCATTATTATCATTGCCTCTTCTAAATTCTTTACTCAAGAGTTTATCTTTTAGAAAAAATACATAAAACACAAGTTTGTTTAACAATACAAAATTACCTATTAAAATGATTTTTCAAAAATGCTTTCTCTCAAAGCAATCTACAGATTCAATGCAATCCCAAAAATGTTTTTTTTTTTGCAGAAATAGAGAAATTCATCCTAAAATTCATTTGGAGTCTCAAGAGACTACAGTGAAAATAATATTGAAAAAGAACACAATTGGGTGTCCTATACTTCATTATTTCAAAGTTTGCTACAAAATAGTGTGGTCTGGTACAAAAAAGATGGCATATTATAGAGAGCTCCAAAATAAACTCTAGTATTTATGATCAAATGATATTTAACAAAGGTGCTGAGACCATTTAATGGAGAAAGGACAATCTCTTTAACTAGTGGTGCTAGGAAAACTGGATACTCACATGCAAAAGAATAAACAAAAATTAACTTAAAATAGATAAAAGACCTAACATATGAGCTAAAAATATAAAGCTCTTGGAAGAAAACATAAGAGAGAAGCTTCATAACATTGGATTTGGCAATATTTTCTTGAATATAACAACAAAAGCACAGGCAACAAATAAAAAATGAATTTGACTTCATCAAAATTAAAATTCTTTCACTACAAAGAAAAAGTGAAAGGGAAGCCCATGAAATAGAAAATATTTGCAAATCATATATCTGATAAAGGGTTCAGAATATATAAAGATCTCCTACAACTTAACAACAAAAACAACCCATTTCAAAAATGACCAAAGAATTACAATAGATATTTCTCTAAAGAAGTTATAAAGATGGCCAATGAACACATGAAAAGTTGCACAATGCCCCTAATTATTAGAGTAATGGAAACTAAATCATGACTAAATCACTTCACATGGATTCTTTAAAAAAAAAAAAAGAAAAATAGAAAAAAAAAAAACAGGTGTTGGCAAGTATGTGAAGAAATTGGAACCACTGTGCCTTGCTGATAGGGATACAAAATGGTACAGCCATTGTGGAAAATAGTATAGTGGCTCCTCAAAAAACTTAAATCTAGAATTACCATATGATTCCACTTCTAAGTATATACCTAAAATAATTGAAAGCAAGGACTCAGACAGGTATTTGTACATTAATGTTCTTAACAGCATTGTTCACAATAGCCAAAATGTGGAAGTCACCTAAATGTCCATCAATAGGTGAATGGCTAAACAAAATGTAGCATATACATACAATGACGTATTATTCAACCTTGAAAAGGAATGAAATTCTGATAATGCTACAACATGGATGAACCTTGAAGACATTTTGTAAGTGAAATAAACCAAACACTAGAGAACAAATGTTGTGTGATTTCACTTTTATAGGATTCCTAGAATAGTCAAATTCATAGAGACAGAAAGTAGAATACTGGGTGCCGGGAGCTAGGGGGAGGGATAATGAAGAGTTATTTTTTAATGGATACAGAGTTTCAGTTTAGGATGATGAAGTAGTTCTGGAGATGGCTATTGGTGATGGTTCCATAGCAATGTGAGTGTACTTAATGCCACTCAACTATGCATTTAAAATGCTTAAAATGGTAAATTTTAGTTTATATATCTTTTTACCACAATAAAAAAAAAACAGTTTAAAAATGCTTTCTGTATACAAAAATGTTTCCCAGCCTGCTACATTTACATTGGCCTCATCCCAATTTCCCACTGCCCAGGATTAAGCAGTCTTCCTCCAAATCCCCCACCCCTGGCCCAAATCAGCTAAATTGCCATGACACCAACACACTGGAAATAATTTCTTTGTTGGGCTAAGTTTCCCAGAGATTGGAATGTCCCTAGTGATGCCACCGTGAATCAGACAGAGCTCTGTAGTTGTTCTGCAGGCCAAATAAATCCTCAGTGTCCCTGGACAAATCTCCCCTCGTCCCTACATACATTTTGTTCCCCATGAAAATATTCATTATTACTATTTATTTGGCATTTTAAAATTTATATCATCCCTTCTCACATAAACTTACATTTGATAAATCCATCTTGACTTGTTCAAATTCTCATAGCTACTAAGTGGTAAAACTGGGTTCTACCAGTTCTTTAACCCAGACCTCTCTCATGAGACTCCTCCCTCTTTGACTGTCTTACAGGCATGTGGCAACATGGTCAAAACTGAGCTCATCAGCTCTTCCTCCAACCTGCTTCTCCTCTTGTGCTTCTCATCTTAGTGAATGGCACCACCATTCTGCTCAAGTCATCATTGATATCTTCCTTTACCTCACCCCACAGTCAATCTGCCCCAAGTCTGTGAGTTCTATCTCCTAAACAATTTTTACCCCACCCCACTGCCACCTCCCTAGTCCATTTCACCATCTTCTCTCATCTGGACTCCTGCAATAGCTTCTTAAATGAGCTCCTTGCCTTCAGCCTTGCCTCTTCACAATGCGAGTATCCAGAGCAACCTTTCTCAAATCAAGTTTGATTATGATTCATCTGGACGTTTTGTTCATTTTTGTTATTGTTGGCAGTGAAGCCTTTTAAAAAAGAAATATTTAAATAAACCTATATGTGTGTGTGTGTGTGTATCTTATTAAAATGAAGGTCAAAGGTCTGGATCCCAGAATATTTTATGTATCTTACCTTCCCTGAGGCACCAAGAATTCTGCTGAGAAGGAAATAACAACAACAAAGCCGCTAATTCTATGGAATAAAGAAGTTCATCAGATGAAGTCATTGTTTACCTGTCTAGTTTCATTCCTCATTCCTGCTACGCTTCCCTTATGTATTAGTTAGCATAAGTTAAGGTTATGTGGCAGTAACAAACCCCAAATGTTAGTGGTATAAAATAACAAAAATTGCTCTTCTCATTCATGCTACTTGTCTGTTGCAAGTCATCAGGGTTTCTGTTCCACTTCACCTTTATTCTGGGACAAAGGCTGATGAAGACTCCACCACCTGGAGCATTGCCTGTCACCATGGAAGAGGGAAGATAGCCTGGTGGCTCTTACTCTGGCAATAAAACTCTCAGCCTGGAAATGGCAGGCATCACTTCTGCTCACAATTCATTGGCTATCCCTGGACACAAGGAGGGCTAGGAAGTGCTATCTTACCATGTGCTCATGACGATAGGGTAGGATACAATTGTATTATTTGGCAAAAAGCACCAATGTCTATCACACCTTCATACTCTTACTTTAAGTCACAGTGGGACAATTTGCTTGTAGAATGTGCACATGTTGTTCTTTTTGACCTCCTCCCTCAATCCTTCTGGGAAGATTCTACTTGATTTGTAGTTTCAGTTGAAGCAATATGCCTCTGGGGAGTCATCTTTCTGTCTTATCTGCTTCTGTTTCTCCCTTCCCCGTCCAGGTCAAGTGCCCTTTGGTTGTGCTCTCCAACACTCCTTGTTTCCTTCCAGCATATATTTTATCATACTCTCTGAATGTGATTACTTATATAATGTTTCTCTTTTACTCACAAGACTGTATTCCCTGGTGTCAAGGACTGTATCCCCAGTGCCTAGAGTGCCTTCTGGCACATTGTAGGTTCACAATAAAGGTGGAATGAATTAATGTTTAGAGCTTTATCTCCTTGATTCTAAGCCTTTGCCCTTTTGTCACATCAAGCTGCATGGGTCAGAGGAGGAGATGAAGCTGAAAACTGCTTTCCACTCTGAGCTGAATCTGGAACAGGCTTAGAAAGTAAGAGTACGTCATTTGAAACTTGAGCTTCATTGATGAGCTAATCCTGGGACACATACTTTCTTGGGTGTGTTAACCGGGGTTAATGAGGAAAAAATGGCTATTCAGACAATTTTATGTTCACTAAGTGAAGAGTACCATGGAATTTAGACTTCTTCCACAACAGGCTCTGTTTAGGAGTTTCTAGTAGCCAAATGATAGATGATTTGTGGGGTAAAGTTGAAGCTGATGTTCTGAACTCTTGTTGTTTGGGTTTTAATGTTTTCTTTGCAAATTAAACATTAGACATCCCGATTGTGCTTGCTCTTAGCTAGGGATATGGGCATGGAGCTCAGGTCATTTGTTTGAAAATCTTTACTAGAACTCGATTGCTCTCTTTAGTAACAAAGAACTCATCTCCAAGGGCAGCACTTAGATAAAATAAAATCTTTGAAGAAGTGCTCAAGCTCATTTGTAATTACAGAAAAACAAGTTTAACTAAGCAGCTCTCCAGAATGGCAAAAATGTAAAAGGGATAATGTGCTGATGAAGATATGGGCATATAAGAACCTTTACATCCTACATAATGTAGATTGATTTGGCTATTCTGGAGAACAATTTGGCACTACTCCACTTGCTCCATGAATATTTATTGAGCACCATCCATGTGTCAGGTGCTGTTCCAGGCGCTTGGGGTATTAGCAGTGAACAAAACAGACAAAATCTATTAAAATTTTATTATATAATTTATTATGAGAAGATAATAAAATAATACATACATTTAATTTATTAGATAGTTGCAAGTGTGAAGTAGAGAAGTTAAAGCAGGAAAGAGAGATAAGAAATGCTACATGGGGTTGAAATCGAAGAAAAAGTGGCCAATAAAGGCCTCATTGGTTTGGGGGATTATATAGCTAACTTAGTCATATTAAATATACATGTATACTATTACCCAGAAATTCTGCTTCTGGGTATATATATACATCTAGGAATATCCCCACACAAAGCCATAGGGGGATTTATATGAAGATGTTTGTGGAACTGTTATTTGTGGTGGTGGAAGTTTAGCAGAATCCTAATGGAAGCCCTTGACTGAGAGAGTGGCTAGGTAGAATATGGTGGAGGCATGCCATGGAGTATTATGCAACAGTTTAAGTAACAGGATGAATACACATGGCAATATGCGTGCATGCCTGCTAAGTCACTTCGGTTGTGTCCGACTCTTTGTGACCCTATGGACGGGGACCCTCCAGGCTCCTCTGTCCATGGGATTCTCCAGGCAAGAATACTGGAGTGGGTTGCTGGGCATGTCTTCCTTCAAGGACACAAAGATTGATGTAAAACATGATACTGAATGAAAAAAAAAAAGTAAGAAACAGGATGAGATATATAACATAGGACCACTTATGTAGATTAAGATCTATGCACACAATACACAGTTTGAAAGAACACATTCAAACAAAAAAGTTACATGTTAAACATGTTAGAACAGCTATGGGGATGAGGAGAAAAAGGAAATGGGAATGGGAATGGATTATAGGGTTTAAAAATAAGATAAAATGAACACAACAACACATTGATCTGGTGTTTAGAAAACCTAGGTTTCTGCAACCTGAGAGTCAAGTGTCTAATTCACTTGCCTCATCTGAGCTTTCATTTCCTCAGCTATATGGGAATAGTATTACCAGTCTAAGTTAACTGCAAGACTAGTTTGTTATGGGGACTTAAAGAAGTTCTGGAAGGGGAAAAACATTGTATGGCAAAACAAATACAATATTGTAAAGTTGAAAAATAAGAAAAATAAACTAGTTAAAAAAAAATCTCTCCTTGAAAAGCTTGCAAGAATCTGAAGAATAATATTTGCACAGAATGAATACTATTTTGTTTCCTACCAGGCATTTCTACTTTGTTCCTTCCCACCAATAAACTCCGGGGGGATACATGTAGTTTTGCGGCTCTGGACTCTGTTCCAGGTGGAAACACACGGCTGTATATAAGCACTTTCCATCCCCCTAAGTGATTGATACTGGATGGGCATTTGCACAAATTGAAAAATAGAATCTGAAGACTTCCTACTGGGTGTTTTCCTTGTTTGACATAAATGGGGTAGTATCTCTGTGTAGCAGATTGGATAATGTTCTCCAGAAAGTGCCCAAAGAAATGGGTGGTGTTCAAGGTTTTCAGCAGTTTCACACTGCAAATGATGTCAGCTGCTCCTACTTTGAATGAGGAAAAAGATATCCACTTTCCTACATTTGTTTGCTATCCGTTGTTGACAAGAGAAAATCCTGGAAATAAAATTGCTGCAGGTGCCTGATGATTCCAATCCTTTCACCACGTGTGATGAAATGGAGACCTTGGTTTGTAAAGGATGTCCCTCTAGAGGATCGTGGACTTCAGAATTGAACTTCACAAGGGAGCCCAAAGAGCCTCCGTCCAGGGTGTCCTCTGCTCGGCACAGCTCCTTAGATTCTCAAGGCTGAGTCTGCAGAGCAAATGCTGTTGAAATGATACAGCCAAAATGCTAACAAAGAGTGTTACATTCATCATCCAAACTGCTTCTTCCCTTCAGTGGCTTTGCCTTCTAGATAGAGGACTTTAACACCCCCTAAGCATTCTTTGTGGAGAAGGCAATGGCACCCCACTCCAGTACTCTTGCCTGGAAAATCACCTGAATGGAGGAGCCTGGTAGGCTACAGTCCATGGGGTCACTAAGAGTTGGACACGACTGAGCGACTTCACTTTCAGTTTTCACTTTCATGCACTGGAGAAGGAAATGGCAAGTCACTCCAGTGCTCTTGCCTAGAGAATCCCAGGGACGGGGGAGCCTGGTGGGCTGTCATCTATGGGGTCACACAAAGTTGGACACGACTGACGTGACTTAGCAGCAGCAGCAGCAGCAGCAAGCATTCTTTGTACAGTTGGTTTCTCAGATTTGGGGTAGCCAGGCAGGAAAAGGGAAGAGTAAGCCTCCAGAATGGTAGCTCTTGCTTGTTACGCATATCATCAGACTTGTCCAGGAGGCCTATCGTGCTTACTGGGCATGACGGAGAATATGGAAGTTTGAGACCCGGGTCATTCAACAGAGTGCTTAGTTAGCAAGACAGGAAATACAGATTCACTCACTAATCATGCTCCTTCTAAAAACACATATTTTTTTTCTTGCCTAATTTACTCCTAACTTATCCTCAGCTCAAATATCACTTCCTCAGAGATGCTTTCTCTGGTCAAATCCCTATAATACAAACTCTCATGAAAGTGAAAAGTGAAAGTCGCTCAGTTGTGTCCAACTCTTTGCGACCCCATGTACTATACACTCCGTGGAATTCTCCAGGCCAGAATACTGGAGTGGGTAGCCTTTCCTTTCTCCAGGGGATCTTCCCAACCCAGGGATGAAACCCAGGTCTCCCGCATTGCAGGCAGATTCTTTACCAGCTGAGCCACAAGAGAAACCCACTAACTCTCAGAGCTGGATATAAATCTCCTTTGTCGCACCAATTACACTTATCTTTTGCAATTATTTGTTTTTTATATTTGCTTTTTTTAGATTAAAGTCAGTCTCTCTCACTAAAACTCTAAGTTCCTTAAGGGCAGAGATGGTCTAAGTCTTGGTTGCTTAACAAGCACATGAAACTTTTACGATATGTCAGGCAATTCTCTCGATAGTTTACAAATATTAATTTACTTAATTCTCATATTAACTCCATGAAGCATTATTATTGTTATACATACAGAGGAAACTGAAATCCAGAGAGGCAGCAGAGATTGTCAAAGCTCACAAAACTAAGAAATGCACAGAGCCAGGATTCAAACCTAGGGAGGCATGTTCTGGAGTTAGTGTTGTTAAGCATTATGCTTGCTATAGCCATTTTGCTCATTTCCAGTACTTAGTGCAAAGCCTGACTCATATAGCTCGATGAACATTTGTTGGATGAATCAATGGATCTTGTCCTTTGTAGTCCTAAGTCAGGCAGCCCCCAAAATTGGCCTAATAATCACATGTTGATCTAAAACTCATATATATTAAACTTACATTTCACTTATGACAAGATGATATAGCCCTCTTTGTGATTTTTGACATTCTTTTAAGTTTTTAAATTTTTTCCTTCTTTAAATTTTATTAATTTAAAGGCCTGATTCTCAGGCCTTCAAGATCAGATTGAATTATATCACCAACTTTCCTGGATCTTCAGTTTGCAGATGCAGACTGTGGGAATTCTCAGTCTCCATAATTTTTTGTTGCAATCTTTTAAAATTAATTTGAGTCTCCATAATTTCATGAGCCAATTTCTGATGAGCCAATTCCATAATTTTATGAGCCAATAATTCCATATGTCTCATAATTTCATTAGCCAATTCCAGGGGATCAGTTATCCAATTCTAGGACTCAGGTATCCAACCTGGGTCTCCTGCATTGCAAGGAGATTCTTTACCATCTGAGACACCAGGGAAGCCCAGTTCTTCCAAATAAATATATATTATTTTATATAATATATATTTAATATGTATGTTAAATATAAGGCCTATCTATCATCTCTATATCCTATTGGTTCTATTTCTCTAGAGAAGCCTGACTAATACATCAACTATATGCTGTCTATATGGAACCCACTTTAAGTTTAAAGACACACATATGTTAAAGAGTTAAAGGATGGGAAATGGTATGCCATGAAAACACTAAATAAAAGAAAGCTGGAATAGCTATATTAGTATCAGATAAAGTAGACTTCAGAGCAAGGAATATTACCAGAGATACTGAAAGACGTTCCATAATTATAAAGGAGTCAATTTTCCCTAAATATATTAAATTTTAAAATACGTATGCATCTTATGGCATTGAAGCATGTAAATTATCATATGTGAAACGAATTGCCAGTCCAGGTTCGACTCATGATACATGGTGCTCGGGGCTGGTGCACCGGGATGACCTGGAGAGATGGGATGGGGAGGGAGGTGGGAGGGGGGTTCTGGAAGGGGAAAACATGTACACCCATGGTGGATTCATGTCAGTGTATGGCAAAACAAATACAATATTGTAAAGTTAAAAAATAAATAAACTAATTTAAAGTAAAATAAAATACATATGCATCTAACAACAGAGTTTCAAATATCTGAGCAAAATTGATAGAGGTAATGAGAAAAAGATGAACTAACAATTATTGTTGGAGACTTCAATGCTTTTCTGTCAGCAACAAATAGAACAAGTATATAGACAATCATTAAGGACGCAGAAGACCAGAATAATGTTGTCAACAACTTGACCTAATTTCCATTTATAAAACACTTTACCCAACAACAGCGGAATAAACATTCTTTTCAAATGCATAAAGAACATACACTTAAAGAGAGCATATTCTGGGCTGCAACACACACCTTAAGACATTTAAAAGAATAGAAATAATGCAATGATCCTAACAGGACCAATCTAAAATTCAATACAGAGATATCTGGAAAATCTCCAAATATTTGGAAATGAGAAAACATACTTCTACATAACCCATGGGTCAAAGAGGTAGATTCTAGGGAAAATTTTTAAAATATTCTGAATCGAATGAAAGAAAATAAAACACATCATGGCATAGTTGTGGCATGCAATTAGAGCAACACTTAGAAGGAAATTAATAGCAATCAATGCTTATATTAGAAATAGATCAGATCTAAAATCAGTAATCTAAATTTCTTCTTTGTGAAACTAGAGAAAGAAGAGCAAATTAAACCAAAACAAGCAGAAGGAAATAATGAAAACAAGAGCATAAATCAGTGAAACTAAAACTAGAAAAGCAAGAAAAATTCAGTGTAGCCAAAAGTTGGTTCTTTTAAAAGATCAGTAAAGTTGACAAAACTGTACAGGCTGACCAATACCAAAGAAGATATAAATTACCAATATCAGTAACTAGAGCATGGATATCACTACAGAACCCACAGGCATGAAACAGAAATAAAGGAATACCACAAAGAACTGCCCATAATTCTGTGATGTAGAGATAATGGATCCTGAAGGGTTCTATTTGCATTAAATAATTGAGTATACAGTTAAGAGTCACGAAGAGTCAGACATGACTTGGCAACTGAACAACAACAGCATACAGTTAAGAGTGGATAGACCAGGGTGGCCATAGATAATTTATCAGAAAGAATTACACTACAGAGGCAGCAGCTCTAAGTCCTTCTGCTATTGATAGATATCTCACTCAAGAACTGACATTTTCCTAACTAGCAGGGCATGTGTGCTTGCTAGGTCACTTCAGTCATGTCCGATTCTGTAGTCCTATGGACTCTAGCCACCAGGCTCTTCTGTCCATGGGATTCTCCAGACAAGAATACTGGAGTGGTTTGCCATGCCCTCTTCCAGAGGATCTTCCCTCCTAACTAGCAGATTGCATGAAACTAATGTCCTAGTATAATGAATATTAGAAATGGGCTCTTCTTTGTCAAGTGAAAGGTCTTCAATATATGCGGATTAGCTATAGTAAATTGAAGACACTCCCTATCTTTGCGCAAAGAGAATATAAGAATCCACCAGGGCTTTTACCCTATCAAAACCTCAATAGGCTGACATGAATGACTTGATCTCAAATGGGTCCTGTGCTCAGCCATTAGTTGAGGAGGATTTCTGTCTGCATGATGTCAGCTAGAGGATATGTGCTGTGTCTTTCAAAAGGATGTTCTTAGAACACTTAAAAGGACAGAGATCTGGAGCTTCATCAAGTTTATGGAACAGGTTTCATGATGTGTTGGGCATAGTGTGCTAATAAATAATGTCTTTATGAGGCGGAGATTTATCTAAGCCCTTATTTTATTATAATCCTGTATGGAGAGCAAAGAGGAGTAATTAGACTTCCCTGCATCAAACTTCTTTGCCGGCCATCATTTACCATATAATAGTTGTGCATTACCAAGTGACGTAGGTCACTCTGCATCAGCTAAGTAGTATGCTAACCATTTTGTGTTCATGAACTCATTTATTTCTCAAAGCAATGTTAGGAGACAGAAGCAAATAGTATGATAAAATAGTAAGATGAGATTCAGAAAGATGAAATTATTTACCTAAGTAAGTCTAGGGATCAGGCTCTCTGATTTTAGTGCTGGAGTTTTAAGCTCTTCATTCCCTTTCACCACCCGATTTTTTTTTAATCATAATCTTTTAAGAATATACAGAATCAGATAAATGATATCAGTAGAAGTCAGCCTTCTATAGAGCTGAGGACAGTTAAAATTCATAGGTTCTGGGTATTAGAGATACAAGGGGCTCAGATATGAGAAGGTTAATATGGCAACTATATTGACCTCAATTTTCCTGATGACACTTGTGGTTGATTTTTTTCCAAGATAACACCTTTACTGAAACATAATTCACATACCATAAAATTCACCTTTTTAAAGTATACAATTAAATAGTTTCTAGCATATCCTGAGTTGTGTGGCTCTTCTCCATTAGCTCTGTTTGGGCAATTTAATATTTTGGTGTTTGTGACAATAGTCAAACTTTGACTGATAGCCTATTGTTTGGCCATCTTTGCTCCCAAAAGTCAAACCTTAAGTGTTCCACCAGGTTCCTCAAGCATTGGTCTTTGTGGAAATCATCCAAATGAGCATTTAGGGTGACTCCCTGAAATATGAGCATTTAAAATATTCTTTTGTAAGTTATTAACTAGACCTACCCAAACCTCCGACAGAAAATACATCTGTGAGGTAGATGGGAGAAGCACCACCCTACCCTACTGGCACTTGAGATGAAACTTTCAAAGTGATTAAACTTACTGTTTCAATCATTTCTTCTGGTTCAGACACTGGTTCTTAATCTGAGGCCACAACCATTAACTGACCCAGGGAGTTATCATGAAGGATCTGCAAATCTACCTGTGGACGAGGCATTGTCTTTATTTTGGATAAATATGTCTTACACATATATTTACTACTTCTTTATAAACCATACAGGTTTGCTGTTGTGATTAATCAAGCACGTGCATGCGTGTATGCTCAGCGGCTTCAGTTGTGCCCCACTCTGTGTGACGCTATGGACTGTAGCTGGTGAGGCTCCTCTGTCCATGGGATTCTCCAGGCAAGAATACTGGAGCAAGTTGCCATGCCATCCTCCAGGGGATCTTCCTGAACCAGGGATTGAACCTGTGTCTCCCACATTGCAGGTGAACTCTTTACCACTGAGCCACCGGGAAAGCACTAATCAAGCACAAAAACCTTCTAAACATGTAGCTGAATTCCTAGTAACTTCTGGCAACCCACTCCAGTACTCTTGCCTGGAAAATCCTATGGACGGAGGAGCCTGATAGGCTACAGTCCACGGGGTCGCAAAGAGTTGGACACGACTGAGCGACTTCACTTTCACTTTCATTATATAGTTTCTCAATAGGCAGATATGAAAGCACAACTACCATCATGGGATAATCAGAGACTTTTGAGTCACAAAAGAAGTCATGTGAACTCAAAAGAGTTGAGGAATGGCCGAGTTAAATAATGACCCTACTTCAGTGGGTACAAAATTTTCATTTAGTAGGGCATCAACTTATCTGCAGTCATTAATACAGTAGTGTGAATTCATTGGATTGCTTCAGAGTAGGCAACAGAACTATTCTACCCTGGAAGCAGGGAGGTGGTCAAAAATGGCCCCAAGCAGTTCTCATGGGCTAAAAAGGTCAGCTTTTTGGGAGCAATGTGTGCTTGAGGAAATTTATTCTTTTTGTATTTATGACAGTAATTTTGATGGATTATTGTTTGACTGGTATAACTCCAAATGTTCTCCAGCTTCTTCCAGTGTTGGAAGACACACAAGTGGAAACAAGAGAATGCTGAGCACCAAGGGTGGATGCTAAAAGGGAGGAGGGAGCCGTGACCAAGACCAAATCTGCCCACTTAGTTTGTTGGAAGGGCAAGGAGAGAGTGGTGTCTACCCTGAAACTTCTGCAGGCTACCTGAGACTTCTTTTGAGCTTCTTTCCCTTTTCTTTCCCAGAATCTCCTTCCCCTATTCTTGCTTGCAAATCTTTCCTACCCCCATCCAACCCAGAGTCCTACTTTCTATCCAAAGCTATTCAATCAGCTCAAATTGTCTTGTGTTTTTCTGGAGGGGTTCCCTCTTCAGCATTGCCAGAATGTCTCAATATTGTTGGAATGTGTCTTCAGTTTTCCAAAACTTCGGGGTGTCCCATAGGCCACAGCTCTGACTTCAAATACACACTGACCTTTTCCTTTCAACCAAACATCCTCCTCCTTCCCCATCACATTGCATCAGAGCTTCCTCAAGCCTGTTGTCCTGCTCCAGGCATTCCTCTGCCTGTGGCTTGGGGTTAATATCTGGTCCTTTCCAATCCCACCCCATGTGATTGTGTCTTTGTTTCAGATCCAGGAGAGTAATCATACTCAGGCTGGGTCTCCACTAGTCAAAGCAAAAGAGACATTTGGGGGAAACAGTTGGCCAGTCCCTGCAGAAGGGGGTTTTGGGTTGCCTGACAACCAGCTGATTGCCTCAGTTCCCTTCTCACGTCAATGACCTCAGAGCCATAAATGGTACTTTCGTTGGCATTAGCAAAGCAAGTGTATGATGACTTTAGTTGCTTGAGAGGAGACCATATCCCAAGAGGTACTCCAGAGAACTTATTTTCTTAGAATTGCAGAGTAAAAGGCTCCTGAAAACTGGGTTGAAAACTGTGTCTGCCTTACTCCAACCTCTGTCTGACTGCCACCTAGTGGCATGGGAAGGCGGGATGGGGGTGGGAGTGGGAGTGGTCCATGGGGTGCAGTCAATAAGTGGATGTGTTGTCTGGAGAATTGGAAACTAAAAACAGAATTGACTAAAAATTAGACTTGTTATCACTGTGCACCAGCAATCCTAAATAATGTCAGGGATAAAATACTTCTCACTTTGTTATGTCACTGCTCCTACTCCAGCACCTAAGCAGTCCCCTCCTCCGTGGAGAGGCATACTTAATGCTGACTTTTCAGGTAATACTTCAGATTTACATCTATTCCTTTCAAAATTTCCCTGTCTTGTGTTCCATCCCTCTAGGGCTCTGCTATCTATTTTCCTTGGTGGAATTTCTTTATGGGGGAGGACTTGCAGTGGCTATCCCACTCTCCCTACTGTAAGGAGCACCTACATTGTAACAGGAGTCACCACAAGAATCAATGCTTCGTTTGCTATTATTTTCTCCCATTCTGAAGGCTGTCTTTTCACCTTGCTTATAGTTTCCTTTGTTGTGCAAAAGCTTTTAATTTTAATTAGGCCCCATTTGTTTATTTTTGCTTTTATTTCCAATATTCTGGGAGGTGGGTCATGGAGGATCCTGCTGTGATTTATGTCGGAGAGTGCTTTGCCTATGTTTTCCTCTAGGAGTTTTATAGTTTCTGGTCTTACATTTAGATCTTTAATCCATTTTGAGTTTATTTTTGTGTATGGTGTTAGAAAGTGTTCTAGTTTCATTCTTTTACAAGTGGTTGACCAGTTTTCCCAGCACCACTTGTTAATAGCAAATGAAGCAACAGACAAACAATTAATCTCAAAAATATACAAGCAACTCCTGCAGCTGAATTCCAGAAAAATAAACAACCCAGTCAAAAATGGGCCAAAGAACTAAACAGACATTTCTCCAAAGAAGACATACAGATGGCTAACAAACACATGAAAAGATGCTCAACATCACCCATTATTAGAGAAATGCAAATCAAAACCACAATGAGGTACCATTTCACGCCAGTCAGAATGGCTGCTATCCAAAAGTCTACAAGCAATAAATGTTGGAGTGGGTGTGGAGAAAAGGGAACCCTCTTACACTGTTGGTGGGAATGCAAACTAGTACAGCCACTATGGAGAACAGTGTGGAGATTCCTTAAAAAACTGGGAATAGAACTGCCATACGACACAGCAATCCCACTGCTGGGCATACACACCGAGGAAACCAAAATTGAAAGAGACGCGTGTACCCCAATGTTCATCGCAGCACTGTTTACAATAGCCAGGACATGGAAGCAACCTAGATGTCCATCAGCAGACGAATGGATAAGGAAGCAGTGGTACATATACACAATGGAATATTACTCAGCCATTAAAAAGAATGCATTTGAATCAGTTCTATTGAGATGGATGAAACTGGAGCCCATTATACAGAGTGAAGTAAGCCAGAAAGAAAAACACCAATACAGTATACTAATGCATATATATGGAATTTGAAAGATGGTAATGATAACCCTATATGCAAGACAGAATAAGAGACACAGATGCATAGAACAGTCTTATGGACTCTGAGGGAGAAGGTGAGGGTGGGATGTTTCTGAGAGAATAGCATTGAAACATGTATATTATCATATGTGAAACAGAACACCATTCCAGGTTCGATGCATGAGACAAATGCTCAGGGCTGGGGCAATGGGATGACCCAGAGGGATGGGATGGGGAGGGAGGTGGGAGGGGGGTTCAGGATGGGGAACACATGTAAACTCATGGCTGATTCATGTCAATGTATGGCAAAAACCACTACAATATTGTAAAGTAATTAGCCCCCAACTAAAATAAATAAATTTATTAAAAAAAAAAAGAATCAATGCTTAAGTCCAATGCTTGTTGAAATTCTTTGAAAGCAATGAAACTTTGTCTGCAAATGAAAACGGTGTATAACTGCAACTCCTAAGTCTTCGTTAAGCTTGTCTTTTAATGTCATTTTTTCTTTGCTCTTCCGTGATGAGGACAAACCGCCATGACCTACACTCTCGTAGCGTGCCTTGGACTCATTCTTTCATCCCATCCATTACACTTGGAATTACGTGTTCAGTGCCTGTATACATGCAGGCACAGTGCCTGGTAGACTGCAACCTCGGCACATGCAAATGCCAGGTTTCTCTTGTTCACTGTTGAGACCTCAGAAACAAGCATACTACCTGGTCTTCTGCAGAGTCTTTGACATGAGGTGAATGTTTTTATCGCTGGACTGAAAATGGATAAAGGCCCTTCTGCAGTGTTTCATCAGGCAGACACTCAGACTGGAAAGGTAGGAATGGCTTGCTTACTTCCCCCAGCCCCCCCAAATATCAGCTCCCACACCCAACACACACACACACACACACACACACACACACACACACACACACACACAGCCCTTGTTCCTATGGCTCCATTACTAAAAAGTTTTCAGTCACCCCAACCCTCTGCCTGTCATTTTGTAATGGGAGAAATTCATCCTAGGGTAATAAAGAGTAACAAAATCTTTAAAACTGAAAAGGTATCTGAGGATTAAGCAATTCTCCTTCACTTCACTGAACCTGCTTCCTTCCGAAGGCCTAGGCAGCTGTCCTGAAGAAACATCTGCCCTGAAGGAACTCAGGTTCTGCTTTTTGAGTGAGGTCATCAATGGTGGAACCCAAAGTTTCTTTGAGGAGCAAGGCAGGTCTGGGACGGGACAGCGGAACGTGAAGAGGGGATGACAGCACGGGGGACCCAGAGAGAGAGAGGAGGCTGGCAAGCGCAAGCTTTGCCTTCTTTGAGATTTTGCCTGGAGCCTGCTCTTCACCCCTTTCTCACCTGCCCCACTCTGAAGAGTGAAAGGAAACTCTCCGCTTGCTCCTCTCTCCTACCCCCTGCCCTTGACCCTAGGACCGAGCTTAAGCAGGTACTAATTAGTGCTCTATATAATTTGGCTCCATTCAAGGTTCAAGAGGCTTGTGTTGACTGGCCTGGAGATATGAGCATCAAACAGAATGGTGTTTCTAAAAGAAAATGCATGCTGGATTCTAATTTTGGGGCCAATATTTCATTCCTAGATTGGGTTCTGCTTAAAGTGGAGCTGACTTGTAACTCCTCTTGTCTACATTAACTTGAAGCCAGACCTTGGATCTGTTGTGCTGTCCATTTTGTGAAGGCTTCATATACACCATGTGGGAGTCTATTTACAGAGAGAGAGAAATATAAGTTTTGTAATATTGCCTATAGTTAGTCTAAATCTTGCATTACACTATAGATAGTATATATAGAAATATACCACTTATCATCTACAATATTGAAGTCTAAGTAAGAATCCATCACAGCTGTGAGGCTGATACCATAAACGCAAGGACATCTTGCTTTAAGGACTAAAAAAAATTATGTGTAAATCTAATATTTATCAGTGATTTTAAAAGATACCTTATACCATAATGAAAAATATTAAAAAAGAATGCGTGTGTGTGTGTGTGTGTGTGTGTGTGTGTATTACTAGATCACTTTGCTGTACTGCAGAAACTGGCACAACATTGTAAATCAACTATAACAAAAATATGCATGTAGATAAAATAAATGAAATAAAAGGTACCTACAGCAAATCATTTTGCAAGGCAAACACTGTTTCGTATGTATTTGTTAACCCAGATTTTATTCGTTTTCCTTCAGTTCAGTTCAGTTGCTCAGTCGTGTCGAACTCTTTGCAACCCCATGGACTGCAGCACGCCAGGCCTCCCTGTCCATTGCCAACTCCCAGAGTCTACTCAAACTCATGTCCATTGAGTCGGTGATGCCATCCAACCATCTCATCCTCTGTCGCCCCTTTCTCCTCCTGCCTTCAAACTTTCCCAGCATCAGGGTCTTTTCCAATGAGTCAGATCTTTGCATCAGGTGGCCAAAGGACTGGAGTTTAAGCTTTAGTATTAGTCCTTCAAATGAATATTCCGGACTGATTTCCTTTAGGACGGACTGGTTGGATCTCCTTGCTGTCTAAGGGACTCTCAAGAGTATTTTCTAACACCACAGTTAAAAAGCATCAATTCTTCGGCGCTCAGCTTTCTTTATAGTCCAACTCTCACATCCATACATGATTACTGGGAAAACCATAGCTTTGACTAGATGGACCTTTGTTGGCAAAGTAATGTCTCTGCTTTTAAATATGCTGTCTAGGTTGATCATAACTTTTCTTCCAAGGAGCAAGTGTCTTTTAATTTCACGGCTCCAGTCACAATCTGCAGTGATTTAGGAGCCCCCAAAACTAGAGTCTGTCACTGTTTCCACTGTTCCTCCATCTATCTGCATGAAGAGATGGGACCAGATGCCATGATCTTAGTTTGCTGAATGTTGAGCTTTAAGCCAACTTTTTCACTCTCCTCTTTCACTTTCATCAAGAAGCTCTTTAGTTCTTCTTTGCTTTCTGCCATAAGGGTGGTGTCATCTGCATATCTGGGGTTATTGATATTTCTCCCTGCAATCTTGATTCCAGCTTGTGCTTCATCCATCCCAGCATTTCTCATGGTGTGCTCTACATATAAGTTAAATAAGCAGGGTGACAATACACAGCCTTGAAGTACTCCTTTCACGATTTGGAACCTGTCTGTTGTTCCATGTCCAGTTCTAACTGTTGCCTCCTGACCTGTGTACATATTTCTCAAGAGGCAGGTCGTGGGGTCTGGGATTTCCATCTCTTTAAGAAATTTCCACAGTTTGTTGTGGTCCACACAGTCAAAGGCTTTGGCATAGTCAGTAAAGCAGAACTATACATTTTTCTGAAACTCTCTTGCTTTTTCGATGATCCAGCAGATGTTGGCAATTTGATCTCTGGTTCCTCTGCTTTTTCTAAATCCAGCTTGAACATCTTAAAGTTCACAGTTCACGTACTGTTGAAGCCTGGCTTGGAGAATTTTGAGCATTACTTTGCTAGTGTGTGAGATGAGTGCAATTGTGTGGTAGTTTGAGCATTCTTTGGCATTGCCTTTCTTTGGGATTGGAATGAAAAATGACCTTTTCCAGTCCTGTGGCCACTGCTGAGTTTTCCAAATTTGCTGGCATATTGAGTGCAGCACTTTTATAGCATTATTTTTTTTAGGATTTGAAATAGCTCAACTGGAATTCCATCACCTTCACTAGCTTTGTTGGTAGTGATGCTTCCTAAGGCCCACTTGATTTCGCATTCCAGGATGTCTGGCTCTATGTTGGTGTTCACACCATCGTAATTATCTGGGTCATGAAGATCTTATTTGTATAGCTCTTCTGTGTATTTTTGCCACCTCTTCTTAATATCTTCTGCTTCTGTTAGGTCCATACCACTTCTGTCCTTTATTGTGCCCATCTTTGCATGAGATGTTCCCTCTGTATCTCTAATTTTCTTGAAGAGATCTCTAGTCTTTCCCATTCTGTTGTTCTCCTCTATTTCATTGCACTGATCGCTGAGGAAGGCTTTCTTATCACTCCTTGCTATTCTTTGGAACTCTGCATTCAAATGGGTATATCTTCCCTTTTCTCCTTTGCCTTTTGCTTCTCTTCTATTCACAGCTATTTGTAAGGCCTCCTCAGACAACCATTTTGCTTTTTTGCATTTCTTTTTCTTGGGATGTTCTTGATCCCTGTCTCCTGTACAATGTCACAAATCTCCATCCATAGTTCTTCAGGCTCTCTATCAGATCTAGTCCCTTAAATCTATTTCTCACTTCCACTGTATAATCTTAAGGGATTTGGTTTAGGTCTTACCTGAGTGGTCTAGTGGTTTTCCCTACTTTCTTCAATTTAAGTCTGAATTTGGCAATATGGAGTTCATGGTCTGTGCCACAGTCAACTCCCGGGCTTGTTTTTGCTGACTGTATAGAACTTCTCCATCTTTGGCTACAGAGAATATAATCAATTTGATTTTGGTATTGATCATCTGGTGACATCCATGTGTAGAGTCTTTTCTTGTGTTGTTGGAAGAGGGTGTTTGCTATCACCAGGGCATTCTCTTGGCAAAACTCTATTAGACTTTGCCCTGCTTCATTCTGTACTCCAAGGCCAAATTTGCCTGTTATTCCAGGTGTTTCTTGACTTCCTACATTTGCATTCCAGTCCCCTATAATGAAAAGGACATCTTTTTTTGGGTGTTAGTTCTAGAAGGTCATGTAGGTCTTCATAGAACCATTCAACTTCAGCTTCTTCAGCATTACTGGTTGGGGCATAGACTTGGATTACTGTGATATTGAATGGTTTGCCTTGGAAACAAACAGAGATCATTCTGTCATTTTTGAGTTTGCATCCAGGTACTGCATTTCGGACTCTTTTGTTGACTATGATGGCTACTCCATTTCTTCTAAGGGATTCTTGCCCACAGTAGTGGATATAATGGTCATCTGAGTTAAATTCACCATTCCAGTCCATTTTAGTTCGCTGATTCCTAAAATGTCAACGTTCACTCTTGTTTGACCACTTCCAATTTGCCTTGATTCATGGACCTAACATTCCAGGTTCCTATGTAATGTTGCTCTTTATAGCATCGGACTTCACTTCCATCGTTTTCCTTAGGTACAGAGAAAATGTCCTGAAGGCTGGCCTTGCCCCTGGATATTTAATCTCCAGACTGCTTTCTTTCCCAAATGGAGAAAGAATCTCATCACATTGACTATTCACTTGGCAAATATTTATTGAATGTCTGAAGTGCTGGGCACTAGGTCGCTACCCTTTTGGAGTTCTCCAGACTCATCAGGGAGACTGTGGCTAGGCAAATGCTTCACATTTTAACACATGAAGGCATGTGAAAGGTGAAGGCACTCACTGTTCTCATCTCTAAAATAAGGTCAGTAAAAGGAACTATCATATAAGGCTGTGCTGAGGATTAACTGGGAAAACATGCATGTCAATTGATGACTACAGTGACTGGCAAGTGTTTTGGTTGTTATTTCCTAGAGTAATAATTATCTGTGCCTGAAAGAGGTGGACAAGATCGGAGATGAGCAATAGGAGTTTTAAAAAATGAGTAGATGTTTGTGAAGCAGAAGCATCAGAGGGTGAATGTTCCAGGCAAATGGAGCTGTGTGCGAAGAGACAGAAGTAGTAAGGACCCAGTAAGTATCTGGAAAATGGATTTGGCATGTTGGAGGATAGAGTACATAGGGAAAAATGGAAAATGGTGGCAAACTACTGGGGGACAGGCAAGGCTCCAGAGAGGAGGTGGGTCTTGGACATTTGGACTGGGTCTTGAAGGGTGAGTAGGAGCTTGCCAGGCAAAGAAGAAGGAAGAATATACTAGTGGTGGGAACACATACACAAAGGCACAAAGTTGTAAATGTATATGAACTATTTGGGAGACTGCATGCTGTGACCAGGGCTCTGCATTCAAGGAGAGCTTAGAGGATTCAGAGGTATTGGACCTTGTTTGGCAGATTGGTGGGATGGGCCCCCTGAAGTCAGTTTTCATGAGGGGTTCATTGGGGGATAAAAGCAGTGCATGTGCACCAAAGGAAAGAGGGATAAGAGGAAAAGACTCACATCTGTCTTACAGGCTTATACAGGCAAATCTCAGAGACATTGCAGGTTTGGTTCCAGACTACCACAATAAAGCAAATATGCCAATAAAGCGAAGCACACAAATTTTTTTGGTTCCAGAGTACACATAAAAGTTATGTTTACACTCTAGTGTATTCTCTTAAGTGTGCAACAGCATCATGTCTAAAAAAACAATGTGCATACCTTAATTTTTAAAAAGGCCTTATTGATAAAAATGTCTAACAACCATCTTAGCCTTTGGTGAATTGTAACCATTCTACAATGGGCTTCCCTGGTGGCACACTGGTAAAGAAACCACCTGCCTGTGCAGGTGATACAGGAGATGCAGGTTCCATCCATGGGTCAGGAAGATCCCCTGGAGAAGGAAATGGCAACCCACTCCAGTATTCTTGCCTGGGAAATCCCATGGACAGAAAGGCCTGATAGGCTACAGTGCACAGGGTCGCAAAAGATTTGGACACAACTGAGCACACACACATGCAATCTTTTTACAATAGTAACATCAAAGATCACTGACCGCAGACCACCATCACAAATATAAGAATAATGAAACGGCTTGAAATATCATGACAATTACCAAAATGTGACACAAAGACAAGGCATCAACAAATGTTGTTGGAAAAATGGCACTGAAAGAGGCAGGGTGGCCACAAACCTTTAATTTATAAAGTATGCCATAGCCTTGGAGCATGATAGAATGTCTGACTCTTTGTAACCCCATGGACTGTAGCCTACCTAGCCTATGAGGCTCCTCCATCCATGGAATTTTCCAGGCAAGAGTACTGGAGTAGGTTGCCATTTCCTTCTCCAGGGGATCTTTTCAGCCCAGGGATCGAACCCAGGTTTCCTTCATTGTAGGCAAACATTTTTACCATCTGAGCCACCAGGGATGAATGAGGGAATGAGGGTGCCTGTATTCAGCAGAACCTCTCCATATTGGCAACTGAGCCCTGAGGAAAGCTGAAAGTTGAAACTAAAGGGCTTGTTCAAGGCTTGTTTCCTTAAAAACTCCAGGAGACTCAAGCACAAGTAGACTGTGCTTTGGTCCACACAATACATACACACCAACTCTGTGTAAACTGTTTTAGTGTAAGGTGACAAGGTATAACAGTGCAGGGGGAGGGAGGAGGGCCTTCTCTCCACTTGTGCACAGGATACCGTGGCAATGTGGAACACTGAGGGCTCCAGAATACCACCAATACGGTGGCACCTCTAGGCCAGCAGAAGGCACACCTACCTGTAATGTCACAGCTGGTGGCCATGATGACTGTCAGGACAGATGTGCCGATGGAGGCAATAGACAGCCATTTTTTTCCAGCAGTGCCCCTCACAGAGGAGTGCCAAAGCAAGAAAAAACTAAAATGATGGGTAATGTGGTGGCAGGCAGGACTTGTCCTTGAACCCATATGAGAGGATCTTGGGAGATTCCTGGGACTCCCTTGGAGGAGGGGAGTAAAAACTATAGGAAGGAAAAGACTGTGCAAGACGAAGATAAGGACAAAAGGCAATAAACATGGGCTATATTTTAGGGGATCAAATGGGTAGGACTTGGTGAAATTTGGATGTGGGTGATCAGGGAAATGATAGCGTGCCAGGTGGAGCCAAGGTGTCTGGTTTACGTGGTTCCCCCAATGGAGGAGGCATAGCCATATTGGGATTTACAGCCCATCATTCCAGAAGAAAGTATGTCAGGTATAAAGAGGGACCAAGCTAAGAGAGATCCAGGCAAGGGTACTGGAGTGGGTTGCCATTTCCTTCTCCAGTGATAGTAACTAGGTGTAGCTAATTCACAGTAAGGGGTTGGCAACCAAAGGTCAAAAATCTGTCCAGGTTGTGGGTCAGGAATGGAGTTTCAAGGGCCCTGTGTTGGGGTGTGGCTTCTCATGCAACCCAAACAGCAAGTTAACCTGACTTTCCCATCACTTTCCATCATTTCTTCTCTATAGGATCCCTCCCTTCAGTATTCAGACATGGCCAAACATCTTCCATGTTTAAGACAAAAATTTTCCCTTGACCTCATATCCTTCTTCTGCTACTTCCTTTACCTTCTGATGGCTCAGTGAGTAAAAAAAAAAAAAAAAAAAATCTGCCTGCAATGCAGAAGACACAGGTTTGATCCCTGTGTCAGGAAGACCCTCTGGAGGAGGGCATGGCAACACACTCCAGTATTCTTGCCTGGAAAATCCAACGGATTGAGGAGCCTGGCAAGCTACTTCCCATAGGGTTGGAAAGAGTCAGACACGACTGAGCGACTAAACACAGCATACAAAGGGTTGCCTCAAGCTGCTGCCTCCAATTGCTCATCTCCCTATTCACTTCTGGCCTCTGCTCCTATCACCTCCCCAGTATTTCACCACCACTGACCTCTGTGTTGCTAACACCAATGCGTCCTTTTCCGTTGTTATTGTTCAGTCAATGAGTCATGTCCAACTCTTTTCGACCCCATCGACTTCAGCACACCAGGCTCCTCTGTCCTCCACTATCTCCTGGAGTTTACTCAAATTCATGTCCATTGATGCTATCTAACCATGTCACACATGGCGTTTTTAAGGGGCTTCCCCAACAGATCAGAGGGTAAAGAATCTGCTTGCAATGCAGGAGACACAGGAGATGAGGGTTCAATCCCTGGGTTGGGAAGATCCTCTAGAGAAGGAAATGGCAACCTACTCAAGTGTTCTTGCCTGGAAAATTTCAAGGACAGAGGAGCCTGGTAGGCTACAGCCCAAAGAGTTGCAAAGACTCGGAGAGGACTGAGCAACTAAGCACTGTCTCCTTTTCTGACCTTACATAATTTGACATTGCAGATCTCTTGTATCTTGACTTCTGTGATAGCACTAATTTAGCCAGTATTAAGAGTTTGAGGCAATTTAGTCTGGATCGAGATATGTGACAATACTTTTACTTTGTTCCCTATGCAAATTTGCCACTGAGCAGCAGACCAAAATTGAGGCCCTCTTGAAACCCATGTCAATGGCCTTCAGTCCCCAGGCTCTTAAATGTCTTGGCCTAAATATAAGCCATAGATCAATGGCCATTTTCAGCACCATGCCATTTTTGAACATTCATGGCCATAAGTAAATGCTCACTATGCACCAGACACTAGTTTAATCACCTAACATGAACTGACGGAATTAAATTTCACTGCAAGATTGCAGGCAAAGGTTGACGGTATCACTATCATCCCCATTTTCTAGCTGGGGTGACTGACACAGCTGCTAAGTGTGGAACTGGGATTAAAAATCCAGGTCATCTGATTGCAAAGTTCTCACTCCTAACCATGAGGCTGTAGTGTGAGAGGGGTGTCAGGCTGAGTGTGCAAAAGCCCGGCCCTCCCATCACTGGTTACCCAGCCCAAGGTCTGTGCTGCCCAGGGTCAATCACTCACATGACATTCCTGCAAAGGATTTTTCCAAATGAACTTTTTATTAATTTAAAAATCCAGAAATACAGTGACTACATAAATAAGTACCCTATTTAGGTACATGTCCTGTGAGAAGAGTGAAAGGGTAATACTGTTATGTTATTCTTACTTGTTTATATGAGTTAACTAGAAAATGGCTACAGCTGCTAAGTGGTACTTATGGGCTTTGCTTGTTCCAAGTGTTTATGGTACAAATAAATACACAAGAAGAACCACATCCATTCCTCTCTACTAAGTACAGGCGGCTCGGCCTCCTCTCTCTCTGCAACACTGAACATTGGAGGGTTTCTACGTTGGCCTCACCCAGCACCCCAGCTCCTGCTTCACACCGCGCCTGGCCAAGGTATGTCCCGGCGCCTGCGGGCAAGAATCTATCTAGGGAAGCTCCCTGGGTGTTCCCTTCAGGTTGAGCTTTCAGAGAACACCTGGGAGGGAAGGTTTTGGGGCTGAGTCATCAGAAGGGGAATCACCACTTTGCCTCAGGATCCCATGACTTGTTTCCATGCTATGGAAATACTGCCACCTCTGGGTGGGAGACAGCAGCTACTTAACATTCAAGCCCCAACCCCCACCACTAATACTCTGGATATCCTCCTCCCTGCCCCTCCCTTCCTCGAGGACAATGTGTCTGAGAGGCTGGTCCCCTGAAGGCCTGGCCACCAGGCTTCTGTGTCTCTTTGATGAGAACAGACTCCTTTATGCCAGGTTGCCATAAAGACCTTTTACATTTTTCCCTATTGGTGTCAAATAACAAAAAAATGTTCATCTTACCTATGGTCACAGAGTAGAAAAAATGGGATTTCTTGGTCCTTAATATTTAAGTATTTACTACAGTTCACCCAGGCACTCCTTGAGGAGATAAATCTAGAGGGCAGGTTTGAGATTCCTGCTGTGGAGAATTTATAGTTTTCCCTCGGAATTTATAATTTTCCCTCAGAATGGATCACTTTGGCTCTGGTATTAGGCTGCAAAGAGACATTTTTGGAGGAGCCCTCACTGGGATCCATGATTCAGATTCATGCTTGGTGCATGAGAGGAGAATGGTAGGAAGGCTTAGGATAAGGATTGTTATCAGAACCCCCTTTTCCCACAGTAAGCGATAATTCTCTTAACTGAAGCTTGGGAGGACGGAGTCCCTTTGCCAAGTAAAAACCAACTCCTGTAATTGGAGAAGAGAAACTGCCCTTTTAAGAAGCTTCTAGAATTTCATCATTTAACCAAAATTTTTGGACTAGAGAACTATGACTTCAGGACAATAAGTGAGGATTGAGCTGTTAATTGGTGAGTTTTGTTGACTTGAAAACACATGGCTGACCTTGCTGACTTCTAGCAACTCTTTTCTTAAATAATTATTTTCTTTTATGTAGACTCAGTTTCTAAAAGTTTTACTCAATTCTAACTTCTTTATGGAGGTTTAGGAAGAAAAGAGAAGTGGTGACATAAGGTAAAAGTTCTTTTCCACCTCAAAGTGAAGGCAGCCATGAAATGGTGTTCTTATTCTTTCCCAGAATCGGTGCCATCAACAATCACGTCATAGACCTAAGGGCAGAGCTTTCTGCTCAAAACTTCTTATTTATCCTCCTGGGTGCCAACTGCCTCCAAGTTATTTGGGAGTCAGGCAAGGGAAAGAAGGTGAGAGTCTACACTAGTCTTGCCTCAGAATGAAGGCTGTAGTTCAGTGTGTGTGTGTGTGTGTGTGTGTGTGCGCATGTGTATATGTACCTGTGTGTGTGTGAATATAGGGAGTGTTTTTTTAAGCACAAGACATTCTAAGTTTTAAAGAGGAGAATTTCATACTAATATTTTCTCTGTACTAAAGAACTCTTACTAAGCAATTCCCTTCTCTTTCTTTCACTGGAATAACTTTCTAGATAGAAACCCAGGAGTTTTGTTTACTCTTTAACCTGTAAAGAAATGTGATTCTCCCAGACACTAGAGCAGTGTTGTGGCGTTCTAGCCCTCTTCCTCCCACAGAGAATTCAAAACTCTTCTAGTTTCTTTGGAGGAGATGTTTAAGGGCTGACATACCACTCCAATAAAGGAGCAAGTTATGCTGTGCATGGCGTGAATAATTGACTGCATTTGAGTTTGGGGTTTTAGGACACTGTTGACTTAAGCAAAGTAAGCCTGCAGTCCAGCTGCAGCTTGAGTTTTCTTGCTTTCCTCTATCCAATACTATCTGTCTTGTCTAACAGTGGCCCTTTTCAGACCTTTCCAGGTACAAAACTTTGACCAAATCTTCAAGCTCTGTTCGGCATACACGACTTGAACACATCTGGCTGATCTGGGCTTCTCCTTCAGTGAAGATCTTCCACTGGCCTAAAAGGCAAACACAAAGTGGCCCAGAGATGTGAGAGGAGGGCAGAGCCAATGAGGAGCAGGACGGACACACCCAAGCCTTCCCTGCACCCTCACGGATCCTCCATGGGAGCTCGGAGACAGGCGTCATGAACTTTCAGCAAAACAGCCCTTGAAACTCTTTCCTGGGGACAGATATGGAACATGGGTCACAGGGTCTTCATTTCAACACACAGCATTTGTCAGAATCCCAAGAGTAAAACCTAGTGTTATTCTTGGGATTTTTACAGTCTACTTAGTTAGCATTTAGGACTTGCTTCACTATCAGGTTGTTAGCTCTTCGGTGGCAGCAGGTCAAATAAGGCACTTTGGGGACCTGTACCTGAGGCCTGGATATTAGTGTGGGTTACTTGATTGTTTACTGCCTGTTTTTTTATTCCTGCCACCCTTTGTCAAAAACTCTCCCCTCTCAGTTCCAGTGAAGTGGATGAACCTAGAGCCTGTTATACAAAGTGACGTAAGTCAGAAAGAGAAAAACAAATATCGTATATTAACGTATATATATATAATCTAGAAAGGTGGTGCTGATGAACCTATTTGCAGGGAAGGAATGGAGATGCAGATGGAACGGACTTGTGGACACAGTGACAGAGAGAGTGGGACAAATGGAAAAAGTAGCATTGACATATATACACTACGATGTGTAAAATAGATTAACTGGTGAGAAGTTGCTATATAACAGGGAGCCCATCCTGGTGCTCTGTGATGACCTAGGTGGGTGGGAGCGGGGGAAGGGAGACAAGCTCAAGAGGGAGGAGACATATGTATAATTATGACTGATTTGCATTGTTGTATGGCAGAAACCATCACAACATTGTAAAGCAATTTTCCTCCAAGTAAAAACTTGAAGGCCCTTCACAAAGAACTGGTAAAATAGTGCTTGCTTCATCTATTGATATATTTTAGACTGAGTCAATCTTTTTTTTTAAATTAACTTGTCATTAAACTTGATTAGTATATACCAAAAAAAAAAAAACCAACAACTCTCCCCTCTGCTTTGTCTTATGCCCACATGCTGGCCTCACCCCTCCCTTAGCAAGCCTCCCCTGCTCCTATGGCTCTGCAGACAGTTCCAGAATCACATCCACCAGAGGACCCCTCTCTGCTGAGTGAATGCAACTGTATCCCTTCTGTTTCCTGTCATCCCTATTCCTGTCCCCTTCCAGTCCCTGTTTTTTTCCCCCCTCCCCCAGAACTGTCCACATTTCCAATGTGTCCCTACCGACTTCACTACCCTCCCGCTAGCCATGCTAAATGAGCAAGCGGTTTTGAGAGTATACCCTGTGCTGAGCGCTGGAAACCACCGGATGTCTCTGAACCATCCCTTTTCTAACTTTCCTGGTCCCTCCGTGGCATGATCTTCCTTCCCCTGCTATCATCCTGCTCTGCCAAATAGGCTTCCTAACAAAATGCCCACCTGCATACCCTCTTCAGTCTTCCTTTCATCCCCATAATGTTGCCACTTGGAGAACCTCTTGTCCACGGTCAGCAAGCTTGTCTTAATCCAGAACTGATGTTGAACCTCTTTTCTTTCTCTCACCACAGGAGATCATGTCCCCCCTTCCTTATAGCCTCCCATTTTGCTGCTCCTCTCTCACTTGGATTCTTCACTTCTCCCTAGTCTCTCAGATTTGATGGGAAAGGGGAGATGGGTCATGTAAGAAAGCCGCTTCCATCGAAGCCTTGCAGTGCACCAAGATCTGACAGGCACATTATACACAGGGTCAGGCTTCCACTTCTCTGTCCCCAGGTGACTCTGCAGGATCATCTCATCACCCACTGCCTTCAGCTGCACACAGGGGAACACATCATCTACCTCCATTATATACCCCTAATCCTAACTGTGATGGGAAGAGTTTGTTTAAATCATCTTCCAAGTGCCCCAGTGCCTAGGACAATGCCTAGCTCACAGTATGAACAAAAATATGTTCTCTGAAATTAATTGGTAATTTCAAAGTCACATTATTGATCGTGGGATTCTAGACTCTGCCTCCTTTATTCTCAACTCACAGGAACTTTCAACTCCGTTTGAATTCTCCTACTGTCCAGTTAGTTGTCTACCCATCTCCTGCAGAATAAACACTTGACCTTACCAATCCTATGTCCAGCTGCCTACTGGATAACTCTTCTCAGATGGACTTCAAACATGCTCCAAATAAAAATCATTTTTTTCACCAATTCTCATTCTCCAGTTTCCTACTGGTGAATGGTATTACTCTTCACTCAATCTATAAAGTTGTTAATATTGGAGTCATTCTAAACTCATTTCTCTCTTTGCTCTTGATCTTGATAGTGTAACTTCAGCCCCTCAAAGGGACCCCTCCTCCCCTGTCTAACTGACTTAATATAGTCTAACAGCTTCCTACAGATGATCACCAGCTCTCTCGCTAGAAACCCACTTTCCACCCCATATAGCAAGTACCACTTTCTAAAAACCAGATATGAATGCATCATTCACTTGCTTAAAAACCTCCACTGGGGTTCTCTGGTCTGGAGATCAAGTACAACTTCTTAGTGTGGCATATATCAATTTTCCAACAAAGATCCATCTAGTCAAAGCTATGGTTTTTCCAGTAGTCATATATGGATGTGAGAGTTGGACCATAAAGAAGGCTGAGCATCGAAGAATGAACGCTTTTGAACTGTGGTGCTGGAAAAGACTCTTGACAGTCCCTTTGACTCTAAGGAGATAAAACCAGTCAATCCTAAGGAAATCAATTCTGAATATTTATTGAAAGGACTGATGCTGAAGCTGAAGCTCCAATCCTTTGGCCACCTGATGTGAAGAGCCGACTCACTGGAAAAGACCCTGATGCTGGGAAAGACTGAGGGCAGGAGAAGGCGGTGACAAAGGATGAGATGGTTGGGGCATCACTGACTCAATGGCCATGAATCTGAGCTAGGAAAGACAGGGAAGTCTGGCGTCCTGCAGTCAATGGGTTCATGAAGAGTCGGATATGACTGAGTAATGGAACAACAACTGGCTTCTTTAGAATATGGCTTTTCAAAGTCATACATGCTTAATAAATGCATATGAGAGCCCAGAAACATCTTTCCAAGGCACCATCTTCATACAGTTGATACACTGTGTGTGTTTGCAGCAACTACCAATGTTCCTTGCCGCTATCTGAACTTCTCACTGGCTTCTTCCAGGCCCTCTATTTCCTACCTCCAAGTTGTCTCATCTTTCTGTGCAACCTACGTGGCCTTTGTGATTCTTTGTCACCCACACCCACATTTCTTGTTTGCTCCTGTCTGAGTCTTCTCTTAGGCTGTACCCTCTCCCTGGACTGATTTCCTGACCTGTTGCCCAGTCACACCCTTCTCTTTCAAAACTCACCTCCTCCCCGACTAAGCCCACCTGGCTCTCATCTCATTGTTTTTCACAGATTCCCCTGAGCACTTAGGTATTTAACTCTTCAGAAGTATACTAATTCATAATGAACGCACTTTCCTGTTCTGTCTCACCCATTAGAATTCCCAGTGGATAGAAATTCTGTGCCTTTTATTCCTTTAGAAGTCCTCTCACCCCTCCCCCCACCTCCCACCTTCCCGGGGTGCCTAGCAGGATCTAGTCCCAGGCTCCACCTAGGGTAGAAAGTGGGAGAGTCGCTAGTAGGCTTGAGTGCTTTTAAAGAACATGACCACCCAGGGCAGTTCCAAGGAGTCAAAGAGAGCTTTGAGATAACCCAAGAATTGACATGCAGTCATCTTCTCTCTGTCTCTCTCAGTCCCACCAGTGAGGTCATAGCTTTCCAGATGTGAGGTCTCCACATCTGGACAGACCAGACTTCGGAACCTCTTAAGACTCTGGGTTTCATCACCCAGAGGAGACAGAGAGAATAGTCTCTCTAAAGTTGATGTGGAGCATTGCTCCGGTTCAGTGAGAACACAGCTGGTACTTCAGTTGGGGAGACAAGACATGGAAAACTAGATGGTGTTTTCCAAGGAGGAGTGAAGACAGTTGTCACTTACTCAGCGTTGTCCTGGTCACCAGCTTGAAGTGATGGAGTTCCTCAAACATCCTCTTGGAGATCTTCTCAATATGGAAGTGCTGGAGGATGCCTGAGGCCAAGCAAAAAATCAGGCAGGTGGTCAGGTGCTGTATGGAACTAGCAATGCTGTTTTCTGCTTGAGCTAAGCATATCATCTCATTGCTGGGGCTTAGGATCTTGAGCTGGGCTGTGTAATGTGCTTAACCATGAACTTGGATGGCTCGAGGGTTATAACTGACTACTTTTGTCTTCTTGGCTCATTGACCTTCCCCCTGGTTTTCCAGAGGATGGAGATAAGGGAGACAGAGCTGCTGACCGTGGGACCCACTCCTGGGGAAAGCCACGGGGAATCAAGCATGGGTGCTGGTTGGAGTTTCTGCAGCCAAAGGCAGTATTAGACATTCTGCCCTTGCCCCAGTCTGAGTTGGCTATGTCTCTGCCAAGCCACTGGGCTGCCCCCCCTGGCTCGGCAGTGAGAACTTGAAGCGGGCTTTGCAGACGGGTCATTTGTGTAAATGGAGAAGCCATCCCACTTCCTAAACTACCCAGAAAGCATATTTTCCACTGGGAAACAATCACAGCTCCTTTCGCTTTCCCCTTATAAAAATGAGCAGAGGGAAAATAACCGGGCTCCCACAGTCTCAACCTTGCCCAAATAGCTTTCACCAGAATAACATGTGAACAACAGAAAACTGCCTTGCAGTTAAAGAGCAATGTTACCAGCCCACTTAAATAATCCTCCAGAGGTCTGCAGGGAGCAGCGGACATGCAACCTGGGTTTTCCTCTGTCCAGCATGCACAGATCTTTGATGACCCAGTGTTGTGTACAACAGGTTCTTTAGAGGTGATAGTAACCAGTTGAAAAGCATCCACACCCCTCTGTGGGGCAACGCCAGTAGGGAAGCCAACAGAACGGTTCTTAGTCCTGGTGACTAAGGAGCTAAGGAGTTAGAGATGGCAAACCAACATTCCTAGGTCAAAAGCAAAAATAAACACTGCTGAGCCTTATATGTGTGTTCTAGCATATTTTTAAAGGGGTAGAGAGAAGTTCCTGTTCTTTTGAGAAAGAAGGGAGACATAAAAAGGTCCACAAATACTAGGGCAGTTGTTCCTCAAAGGATGGGTCCAAGTACTGCCTGTAGCAGCATCACCCGGCTATTTGTTAGAAACACAAGTGTTTAGATACTCCCCTTGGCTGACTGCACTCACATTTCTTGGACGGGGCAAGGTAGCTGTGTCTCACCCTAGCACCTTGTGTGATGACGAAACTTACTCGAGTTTGAGCACTCTCAAGCCTTAGGTGGGATCCAGCTGCAAAAGGATGTGCATTATTTGCCAATTGAAATGTCACCTCTACACTTGGATTCCTTGAAAACTTGACCAGACTAGATCAGCCTTAGTCTTGTAGCTATGGGATGATTTGAATAGATGTAGGTTCACAATGAACAGAACGTGGCTTGCTTGAGTAGTCAATGTGAGTAATCAGGAAAGGAATGGGACCTCGTGCCTAGGATTGTCCCTCCAGCGAGACTATAATTTTCTTCAGGCACGAGGTCCCAGTATGATTTGAGACTCTGCTTGGCACTGAATGAATGCATTTTCATGTTTGTTGAGCTTCATCTTGGAAACAATGGTAGACTACATTTGGGAAGTTTACAATCCCGGCTGTACACTAGAATCACCTGTGGAGCTTTCTGAACAAACCCTTAAGCCCAAGCCCCACTCCTGGACAATTAGTCAGACTCTCTGTGTGTAGGATCAGGCATTTGGTATATAAAAACCTTCCCAGATGAGTCTGATGTGCAGCTGGGGTTAAGAACCACTCCTCCAGCCTTGATTGTGTGAGAAAGACAACAAACCCCATGGTCAATACTTACTTTTTAGCCCAGGACACAGTTAAAGGCCACAATAGCAACTGTGTGAGTCATGTGTTCATTTCTAAGCAAATGGGAAATCTTCTGACCAAAACAGGGGAACAGGTTGAAGCAAAACGAAGGTGACTCTTCCCCTCCTTCCCAAAAAAAAATAACAAGAGATTAATGTCATCTGGCTCACCCTTTCGAATGGTCCAAACATGGACCTCTACCTGAGGTGGTCTCTCTGTTTCCAGTGCTATTTTTCTGGTGGTCTCCCCATCCTCCATGAATACAGACTCATACACGGGCATGGTTTCTTCTCCACAAAAGTAGCCTTTGCTGTCAAAGCTTTGGCCCGGAAGTTCCTCTGGAATCAGGAAGCGAGTAGAGATTTGTCATGGTTTTCCAAAAGTCAAAGCACACTCTGCATTTATGTAATCTCAGCATTCACAGCGCTGCACAAGCATCAAAAGTGGACAATCTACAAGGACATTCCTACAGAGATAGAAATCCCACCAACATTTCACTGCCCCTGTAACAGTCATCAGATCACAAAGGAGCACATGACCTTTAAGTCCACGTGATGACAGAACACTGGACCCAAACCTACAATGGATCCACCATCACTTGAAAAGTGGAGCTTCACGAAGAGGAAGAATGTGACAAGATACAAAGGTGCTGGGCACTTAAGGGAACAGAGGATTTTCCATGCTGGGTCAGGATCATGGTTGGCCTAGCTCAGTGTTGCCAACAGAGACCCAAGGAATGGGCTGATGGAAGGCCTTGGTTAACTTCCCTGATGTCATTTAGGTATACTTAGAAAACATTTATGGCACTCATTTATCTGCATATACTTGCCCAAAGGATCTATCCAAATTGGCCTGACATTTCTGAATGCTCTTTGATTTGTTTTCAAGGGGAATGCTAATACTGGATCAACACCGGTGCCAAAATCTAGATGTCAGATTAGTCATATGTACACTATGCCAAATGAACGGTTGGAAGACACAAAAAAGTTGGTCAAATCCCTCAACTATGGATCATTTAAAGTATAAACTAAATTGTTGGATTTCAACTTCCAGGCATAGGGATACCAGCCCCCTTACTTTTCCTGCTCTACGCTCCTCTTTCCTCAGCCCCATACCAAAAGAAGTTGCCCTTGGTTGGTTATCAGTGAGTTAAGTTCTTACTGGCATCATAACGAGCACCCTCTTTGGCTGTGTATTTAAAGCGCAACACTCAAATCAGGAACAACAAAAAGCTGAGGACACCCTGACAGATTCTGAATATGTGCAGAAGTCATCGGCAAGAACATCGATGAAAGCATTGGGTGTTGAGTGCTTTGGACCCGTGACTCTAATTAGGGGGATTCACTCTTACCCAATCAGACACATTTGGACTAGAGTTTGTAATCAAATTGCTATTGCATGTCTCTTGCTGACCTGATTACCTCTCCCATTTCCACCACCCTTTGGGCACTATAAGGACAAAACCTTAGTCTTCTCTGGATGATTCCAGGTTGTATTACACAATTTGCAGATTATCCTGGAGTCAAGCTTGCTTTCTCCTTTTGTCTTTCTTTTCAGTAATTTAATTACCTGGTGGGCTGGTCTTTTTTGGTGAAATGCTAGGTAATTAAGGGATGTGTGCTAGCACTTTCCAAATGAGTGGAGGAGGGAAGAGGTCACGGAGTATACAGGAACCTCTGTGTATTAATTACCAGCTTTAGAATGAGAGCCTGTTCATGTGTTAAATCTTGCTCACCAGCTATAGCTATAACTGCCATAAAAAATCCATGAAGGGACTGCAAGTACCTATAATATGCTAAAATTTCTCCCAGTGTCCTGAAAAGTCAACCTGTCCCACCACCCCTCCCTTCCAAGAGCTTAATTGACTCACTACAAGGGATTGACAAACAACAAAATCCATTAGTGACACGCCCAGGCTGGCACGTGAAAATATTAAGAGTAAATAAACAGTGTGTGTCTTTTGAACTACCTGCTTGGCAACCTCTTCATTCCACACCCTTCACTTCAAGGTGCTTCCTGATCACTGCGTGTTCACCTACTTTCATTTCCTTCCGGGGAAGCATTACACGCCTGAAGTCATTTCTGGCCATTACCACTTTCCACGAGAATGTTCATGTCCTGAGCCCTCCAGAGCTAAGAAACTGAGAAACCATTCCTTACAGAAGTGGGGATAACTGACGCAGGAGATGTATCAGTATTATCCCTGCCCGAGAAACAAGCTTGAAGTCTTAAGCTTTTCCCTCTGTAACCCAAAAGGAATGTGTCATTATGGGAATTCTGGGTATTGCGGTGGTACGGTGGGGTTGAGAGTGAGTTGGGGAAACTTCAGGCAGTAGAAGTCCAACACGATTCCGAAGATGGCGACTGATACATGAAGCAAGGCCAGCCTCCACCAGAGCAAAGACAAGAGAGAGAGGTGAAACTCACATCCTATATTTTGGCCTTGCTTTGTTACTGGAGGGCCCTGGAATCATTTGTTCTAAGAAAATTTTTGGCAGAATCATTTGCAAATTTTCTCTTTTCCGTTCTCAGCATGAATAACCGAAGTTCCTTTTCTTTCTTCTTTTAATCTCTTCTCTGCTCACTCCTTTATTCCTTTTCTTCTGTGTTCTGTGTCATTTTCTAAGAGGCCGAGGATGTCATGACCTTCCCTTTTTCACCCCTTCACATCATTCAGGAATCTACTCGACATCATTCTTCATAGAAGCTGACCCTTACCAGTCTTTTGAAAATGCTCCACCCTGCCTGTCCCATTCACCTGATCTCTTTTTTTTTTTCCCCAGTACTTTACCTTATTGTTTTGTGTTCATTGTCTTTCTTCTCCTGCCAGGATGTAAGGAGCATTGCTGGCAAGTAGCCTGTGTCTGTCTGCTTTAATCTCCCTATTCTCAGTGCCTGGAACCGTGTCTTGCACACAGTAGGCACAGAATATGTGTTTCCAGATGACATGCTGCATGAACAAGTGCATGCCCCTTGAGGCTCTGAAGTCACCTCCGTGGCTAGCGACTCTTGGAGGGAAACATGACTATCAGAGGAAACTTACAATTCACAGACACCCATGTGTGGCCCACTGAGGGCAGGTGACAGAATGGGACAAGACACTCTCTCCTCCATGCTGCCCAGTAAGTCTGCCATATCTACATGTCTGAGCAGTGTGGGAAAGTGGGAAAAGCCACTCTTCTAGAGAAATAGGTTTAGTCAATGAGACTCTTTAGGATATTGCCAACTGGGATTCTGAGAGAAGGTTTTTTTTTTTCATTTATTTTATTTATTTATTATTTGATTTACTTTTTATTTCTTTTTCTAGTTATAAAAGTCATACACATTTACTGCTGAAAATTTAGAAAATGCAGATAAACAAAAAGAAGAAAATAAGCATTGCCCATCACCCAGTCACCCTAAGATGGTCACTGCTACATTCTGCCATATGTCCTTCCAGTTTTTTTTTTTTTCAGTCTAAGCATATTATCAATGCTGTTCATCAACACAAGTAGTGGGATCATATCTACATATTGTTTTGTAGCTTGTTCTTTGTACTTAATAGATGTACTGCAAGCATATTTCTGTGCCATTAAATCTTGTTCTATGGTGATTTTTAATGGCTGTATAATACACCATAGTACAGACGTACTGTAATTTATTTAACCATTTCCATACTGGTGGACTTTCAGGTTGTTTCTCATATTTCACTATGGTAAATAGCACTGCAGTAAAAACCCTTGTTTGTATATATCTGTATGTCTCTGATCACTTTCTTTGGATTTCTAGTAGAACTTCTTAGCCAAAGAGTGTAAGGTGGGACATACGTACACCTATGGCTGATTCATGTTGATGTATGGCAAAAACCACCACAATATTGTAAAGTAATTAGCCTCCAATTAAAATAAATAATTTTTTTTAAAAAAAGATAAACATAAAGATTTGAATAAATGCCACTAATCTGAAAGGCAACACTTGTTCTGTGTCCTGTGCTCACACCCTTTTGACTCCTTCCCTCTTATTTGAATCACTTACTCCCATCCAATCCTAACCAAACAAAGAAATGGGATTCGGTTTGAAGGTGTGAGATTCAAATTGGAATATTATATAGCGGGAGGGTTTAACTTACCTGGGTAGTCTAGGTAACTATTAATTTGTGTCTGAAATTATCTTGTTGTATTACTTTTATGATTCTAGGTGTTAGACCTTTGACAGGAGAGAACACTGTGTTGGTGGACCTACTTCTAAGTGACACTAAAAGGCTTGGGGTTCCAGTGAGATTGTAAACTTGGAAGTTATAAGGTCATTGTGGCTGGGTGGCTGCCATGTTCATATCCGCAGAATGTGTTCTCTCCCTGTCCCTACTAAGTATCTCCCATCATCAACCTTAATGCCCCAATCCTCCACTCCATATCAGATAGCTCCTGGCCTTCCTACCCACATGTTGCCCCCTGTTTACTTTGCAAGATGAAGGTTGTTACATTAAGAAAGATTTTGTTTGTGCTATAAATCAGTGCTTCTCAAACTTTAATGTGCATTGGAATCACCTGAGCAACCTTGTTAAAATACAGATTCTGATGCAGTTGGTCTGGAACGGGACTTGAGAATCTGTCTTTCTAACTAGCTCCCAGGCACTGCTGGTCCAGAAACCATACTTTGATTAGCAAGACCATAAACCAACCTGAGCCTCCAGCAGTGGTTCCCAAAGTTGTCTGCAAATTACTATTGCCTGGGGGTCTTATAAAATTCCAAACCCAAGGCTACACCTCAAATGACTTAAATCATAATTGCTGGGGATGAGACATAGGTATTTTTAGAAGCTCTCTGGGGGATTCCAACATGCAGAGAAGTTTGGGAACCACTGGCCTACATGAAGATGCTCAAAATACATATATACCTTGACTAAGTTCATGTTTCCCTGCTACTCATGAGGAATTGCCCAAATTGAATAAATGATTTAACTCTTTGCCTACATTTTAAAACATTTGTTCTTTTTTCTTTTTAAATCTGTGTTTACAATAATGCTTTGCAGGTAAACCTAAATGATAAATTCATGTGCCTGGAAGTGACTAATTCATTCAGTCCTAGAATGTTAGAGCTAGAAAAGCCATAAGAAATCTGCTCTAACTCTCTCATTTTACAGAGAAAGAAACTGAGGCTCAGAGAGGTGAAGCGACTCATTCTAGGTCACACAGGAAACCAGTGGCAGAGCCAGGGCCAGAATACCTGATTACCAATCCAGTACTCTGTCAACCCCAATACTATGGACTGTATTTTTCTCTAGCTTGTGTGTCAAAACCACCATTTAACTAATTGATTGCCTTTATTTAAAAAAAAAAAAACAAAACACTTCACATCTTCTACTGGCCTGGAAAAAACAGTGGGCTGGAAGCAACCTGGGTTCCAAGCCTTGGTTTTATTATCTATTTCTGTGACTCTGGGCAAGTCACTTCACTTTATACACCTTAATTTTCTTTTCTTTAATAGAGAAATGATGATATCATAGGATTTTAACATTGGAAGGAAGCTTGGATATCAACTGATCTGGCACATTTCCAAAGTCACACTGCAGCTTAGGACCAGAACCCACTCTCCTTCCATTGTACCTCACCCATTTCTAGTCCTGTCTGCAAGAGAAAATGGAGGTAATTGTGCTTTGACAAGTTAAATGGTGACATTAACAAAGGGGGCTATTGTCATTCCTAATAATCACAACAACCTAACTTCTCTAGCATTTAGAAAAGCAAGGTTTAAGCTCGGTCCTTATGGCTACATGGGTTCAGAGGTGTGGTAGACACAATCAAATCCCCAGCCAATTTCTGGTAAGTCAATGTCTTCCAAGCAACCACCTTATCAGCCCCTCAAAAGGGGAGTGAATGTAGCTCCTTATTAGCTATTAGGAGAACTATTACCATTACAATTATATGGCAGGTTTCTGATGCTCAAAGAACATTGAGGATGACTATGTGGGGAATCTTGGTCAATCAAAGGCAGGGCTTCCAACCAACGCACCTTTTGCCTTTTTACCTGGACACACCTTGCAGCACTTTCCGTCTATTTTTTGAGGATACTTGCAGGGGTATCGATTGGGGCAGTGGATTTTCTTGCACTCTTGCTTGGTGACATTACAAGTGCACAGCACACACTCCACAATGCCAAATGCCCGGAGGTTTGGGTGCCAGGACTCGCCATGGGAATAGGTCTTTCCATTGGAAACACACACTGGAAGAGAACGCAGGACTGGAAATTAAAGGCTAGGGAGCTGAAATGGGCCCCTGTACTCAGAGCCCAAGCCCTGAACCCCTTAAGACATCAAGCATCCTTCATTCTTGTCGGGGCCATAGAGATAGGTTCACAGAGCAGCTTCTGTAACCAAAAGGAGCGTGGGCCTTGTTCCACTGTCAGCAATTATTACAGATCTTCAACAGGCCTCTGGATGCCCACAAGGGCCTGACATATAGTAGGCCATCAATAAATATCTTCTAAATGGAGGAATGAATGGATGCATGAAAGCAGAGTTCTATGTGTCCTGGGTGTCTGATAAGGAATCTCTGCTAGAATGCTGCATTCAGACTTGCAGTTCCATAGAGGATTGGGATGGCCCAAGTGGATGTGCTTCTAGGCATGAAAATCTCCCAGGAAGGTTTGCTGCCCAGGGAGGCTAGAAGCAAACACTACTGCTCTTCTCAAAGTGCAGAGTTTTTCCAGATCCTGAAGCAAATCCCTTCAGAAGGTCAAATGCTGTGAGAATCTGATCTAGTAACACAGGTGGGTATGGAGATTAATAGTGCTAGCTTACTCTCTGACATGGCGAAGAAGGTGCTGAGACAAGATTGAGAGAGGGAAAGGACCCACCCCTCCTGGGTAAATGGTGGAAGGTAGCCTTTTTTGCCTCTAACCTTCTGGCAATATCGCATCTCTTCATAGTGGCTGTAGAGATGTGGCTACAGTGAATCACTGCCTGCCCTCCAGCTACCCTTTGGTGGTCTCACATTTATTGAGTGGAAGAGAAGTCACCAGCTCTATGTTTTTTTTTTGGGGGGGGGGGCTTGCAAGAACAAGCATTTGGGCTGCAGGCCGTGGGGCCTATGAAGGGAAAGGGTCAGAGGAACAATTTTCAGTGCAAACCAATCAAAACATATCTGACTCCTAAGGTAAGGCACAGAGCTAGGCTCCAGTGTAAGACCTGCCCATGCTGCAAACAGGGAAGTCTGAGAATGAGCTCTCTCCTTTTGGAAAGTGCTGAGACATTCTGGAGATTTCCAGCCATGACGGGGACTGGGTGTGTTTCTCATTATTCCCATCACCTCATCATACCCGGGGAGACCTGTAGGCATTGAAATCAACAACATCTCTAGGGTGGGTCCTATCACTTAAGGCAGGGGGAGGGTGGGAGAAGGAGCCCCACTTGGGGCGTTTCTAGGAACTGACTGATTTGGCTGCAAGACAATGGCCTCAGAAGGATGACTCACTGGGCTATTTCTTTCTCATCAAGTCCACTGGGTCACATTAGGAAATATGGACGATGTTGGCTGCCTTTTCCTATCCTCTGCAAGAGCTGCTAGAGTACTAGGCACTCTAACAGGTCAATGTATGTAAAGATTTCGAAGAACCTAAACCAGAGAGGAACCAAACTACAGAGAGATAAAGTGAGGATGGAATCACAGGACAAGATGGACCAGATGTGTTGTTCTCTCTCCCGTCCACCCCTCTTCTCTCTCCTCCCCAGACAGTGGCATTCCCTTCTGGACAATGTGATCAGGTGGGTGCAGACTCTGCTTCAGGAAAATTTAGGCTGGACTCAAGAATGATGGGGTCTTATTGTTTCTCCTCTTGGGGTCTAGCAAGGGACAGAGGAGATGTATCTCAGAGGAGTATGCTGTCAGCAGGAGGGATAGGAACAGGGCAGGCAGGACCGATGGAGAGCCAGGTTACCTCTCCCCTAAACATTGGGATTAGGGGAATCATCCAGATTAGGTGAGAGCCTACATTCTGAAGGGGAAATACAGTGAGATCGATTCTCTAGGGTAAAATGCAGCCTTTTCCTCAACAACAAATTCTCAAGATGATTTTGAGTCATCCAGCTGGGGCGTTGGGAGTTGGAGGTGGGGACAAGTGACTCTCCAATGAACTATAATAGGAAAAGGTCAGGAGAGAATGGCTGAGTCCAAATCAATGGGGGTAACGAATAAATGTAAACCAGCTGGGGCTTTTGTAGGACATGGAGAAATGAAGGGATGAGCCTCTGCCCTGAAAATGAAGAGGTCTGTGGGAATTATGGGATTTAGGATTTTTCAAAGTCCATCTCCCCTCCTGTCTTTTAAGACTTTGAAATTCTTTCAGAGCAAATGGAATCTATTCAAGGCAATTTAGGATTAAAAATCAAACTGCATCTTTCCCTAAACTCCTCCTCCTCCTTTCATAAATTCATATCAGAATGCCTTGGAATTTCAAAATAATAAATTTCAAATCAAACCCAGATCAATAGTAAATATTTCCAATTCTGCTAATACCTCACCATTTTTTTATTAAGAGTTTTATTTTGAATGTTCTTTTAAGCCTCTTAGTTTCAAAAGCAATTAAATTTTTTTAAAATTTGTAATCTGAAATTTACATCTAACTAGTAACAGATGTGATCAACTAGCTTTGGCCTGACTAGCTTTGTTGAGATTTATAGAAGGGGTTCTTTTAATGGATTGTTTTTCACCCATGTTATTCAATCATTTGGTTTAATAATTTATTACTTTTAACCCATTCAGAGAACTGCCTTTGATTTGTTTTTCTTTTAAAGGAAACAAAACATGTTCGTGGTTTCATAATAAGGAACCATCTGAGCTTTTGCTCTGATGAGCTGGTTGACAGGATGCCTAGAAAAGTAAGAAGCAGTCAATTGTTTGAGTGAATTTCTCCCCTCACCCCACTACTGGTGGGGTAGGGAGGTGTAGTGCAGGATCTTGGTGGAGAACTATGTGCAGGAGGGAATGGGGCCGTGGATTCGTGTGGGTGCCTGCTGTAGTCAGCTGGTCATCCGAGTGGGCTACATGGTGGTACTAACCTAATCAGTCTGTCTGTGGCTCAGCCAGGAGGTTTCTGGATTTCTCACTGGATTGCTCATTTCTAAGCATAATCTCCTCCTATGAATTAGATCCCTGCGTGTGGAGCTTGGAATAAGTACCTTCAACAAGAGTCCCAGGAGAAGCTGGGGCTACGAGGGGTAAGAATTGCTATTTCTAAGGTTCGGATGAGAAATTTAGAAGCGTTGAGAGCTGAGTACCTTTGAAGATTGGGTGTCCGGCTGGAAAACAAACCACCTTTCATCTTGTTAAAGCCCTAGTGAACTTTCCCAAATGACTTTCAACCCCCAGGGGCAAGGGATAAAATGCTGGATGGTGCATTAGATTCACTGCTTTCTCACCTTTTGTCCTTAAGTAAGGACAGCTATGCTTGAAATATAAACTATGGCCTTTGGACTGACAGTCCCCTGGAGCTGCTTGTCCACACTGGCGTGGTAGACTGGATGGTAAGTGATCCATGTGGGAATGTCTGATACGCACGGGATAAAGGGTCCTTTCCCAGCTCCAGCCCTCCAAAGACTGGGGCCGCTGAGGCCCTGACTGGGTGTGGTACCAAAGAAGCCTGTCCCTTACCTTGTCCATGCTTGTGTTTGTTATTGATGACGATCTGCACGATGGTCCCCGAGGCTTGCTGCGAATCCATAAGTGCTCCCCGGTGACTTCTGGCCCCGGGAAAGCGGGGCAGACCTCCAGCCTGTCGGCTTGGTGGAGGATCATAGTGTGAGCGGTGGTAAGAATGCCTCTGTGAAATGACAAAAGGACAAACTCAGCCTCCTCCGATTATGCCCATGAGGAGACCGACACAGATCTAGCTACTTTAAAGGCTATTTGATGAGTTTTGGTGATGAGCTCTGATCTTAACTCCATGTCCACCCAAATCCAATAGAGACATTGGGATGTGTAGGATGAACAGCATGGGTAGCATGCTGAGATGTCTCTCTTTCCTGGTAGGAGACTAGACTAGATTCACAGACTAGCCTCTAGGGAGAAAATAATCCCCCAGGGTAAAAGTATCTTTCTTGTTCCCAAGAATCTCACCTTTTGGTTTAAGAAGTTAGATTGTTGCCTGCAATATAAAGCAGAGTGTGATAGAGGACAAAGGAGAAGGATAAAATGCTGTGCAAATTAAGACCAAGACAGAGAGCTTGTCATCGGGTAGAGTTTGTGACCTGGGCCACGAAGGGTAAGTAGACTTTTTACAGGCGGACTTGGTGAGGAATATTTCAGGCAGAGATTTCCAAGTTGTAGCAGAGAACATAGAATCCATAAAAGGGAACAGTTGGAGGATAACATTCCAAAAGTGGGTTACAGCCAGATCATGGAGGACTTGAAATGACAGGCTAAGGGGCGAGGACTTTATTTGGTAGGCAATAGAGGTGAGGGTGTAGAAGTCTTTCAGGGATTTTTTTTTTAAGTATGGGGGGGAAAAATCAAAGCTGTGTTTCAAAACACTGAGTCCTGATAATGTGTAGGGTGAACTGGATAGGAGGAAGAGGCAGGAGGCAAGTCTCATCTGGATGAGAGGTACTGACATGCAGGCAGACGCAGGCAATGAGACGAGGTCACAGAGCAGGGCACAGATACCCCAGACGTTTTATGGACAGAAGCATTGATTGTGTAGGATGATACTAGAATGTCAGCTCCAGAGATGAAGACTTTGCTGTATCCACTGTTGTATCTCCAGTGCCTTAAAATAGTCTCCAGCCTCTATAAGGTGCACATCAAAGCCCTGTTGAATGGATCAGGGAAAGCTGTGGTCCCTCATGAAAGCTTAGAGTCTTATAGTACAAATGACTCCATCATTGCTCTTTCAGCAAGGGTCCAAGACACATATTCATGTCCATATTCTTCTATGCACCCCTCATCCAGGAGATGAAGTAGAATAGGGGTAGAGGAGAATGGAATGAACAAAGACTACAACCTTAAGGCTTAAAACCAAATAATAGTGTGTTTTGGGGGTAATTGTCAGAGGTAAGAGAAAGGGGATCCCATGAAAGAACCAGGCAACTAAAAAGGAAGATCCTTATATTCAATGACAGAAATAGCAGGGGACAGTGAGATGGTAGTTATGGGGTCCCCTGACCCCACCATCCCATAAAACATTTATTATAGTTATGCTCCATATATACATATGTAGCAAATTTAGCTTTGGGAATTATTATTACTCTCCTGGTTAGGGGGTGGGAAGGCCTTGGTGGGAGAAGGAGAGAGTTAACAGGAGCTGGAGTAAGAGAAAGAGAACATTAATCCTATATCCAAGAAAAGCCCATGCTGGTACATTGCTATAAAAACTCACACAATAAGAATTTGCATCAATTTATTATCATGCACACAGACAGTATTCTCAGTGCAAATATTTTTCATTCCCACAATGGCTCATATGTCTTTTTCTGCCACAATCAACTCACATTCCACAAAGGCCATTACAGACTGTTCTGTCCTTTCTAGAGTTTGGTAAAGTTTTGCCAAAGGAATACAGTTGCCAAAGAGAGGACAGTTTGGCTGGTGGGTGTCCTACTGATGCCGAAAGGAGGGGGTTCAGTGGGGCTAGAATTTGAGAGAGAAGATTGCTGACCCAGGGTAAGCTGCAAGTACAAGGAGTTCTCTGATTCATGCGGGTGAACACAAAATGAAAAGCTCGGTACCAGGGACTCAGACCCTGGACATATGATAAGGGTAGAAAAATGATTCATGACACACACACACACACACAAACCTCAGGGGTTTTGATCAGAGGCCAGCCCGGCCCTCCCCAAACCTCATCTCATTTAAGACTTGTTTTACAGACAGAGAAACTGAGGCCAAGAAGAAGAAGGACTTAATTTGGGGCTAGAGTGAAGGCTGAGTTTTGGGAGATGGCAGAAGAGTAGGAGAGCAGGGCAGGAGAGAGGAAGGCTAACAGGAGGAGGACGTGAGAGAGATCATATCTGGTTAAGCTCAGGATCCACAAATATTTGCTTAAAAGCTACTGCAAAGAAAAACTCTCTCCTATACAGAAGTCTGCTACAGCATTCACAACCACAGACACCACACTGGTCTCCACCTTGGCTGCACAGAGAATCACCTGGGGAGCCGTAAAAATACTGATCCCACCCCCAAGGATTTTGACTGAATTGGTCCTGGGTAAGGCCTGGGCAACGAGATTTTTAGACACTCCTCAGGGGACCATAATGTGAAGACCAGGTTGAGAATCACTGACGTAAAGGATCTTCTGTTTTGGCCCCAGGGTAGGGGTGGTGATGTGTGGTTTTGATTTAGGAGTAATGGCTCTTTAAGAGTCGTTCCCTTGAACAAATGAAAGGCTTACCAGAGGCCTGTGTGACCTTGGAACTTACCAGGAAGGAGAAAGAGGCATTAACACCTTGGAGTTGTAAGTGAAATTGGAGCTTATCTTTAAAACCAGCCTTGAATAATAGGCTGCTTGAGGAAGCAGGTTAGGTAGAAAGGATCACATAGTGAGGCTTTGTTTTCTTCTGCTCAATATTTTGGTATTATTTGATTTACTGACTTGCAGGACTGACAAATATCTCGGGCTTCTGAGCTGGCTGTTACACAGTTCTTTCTGGGTGTTGGAAAATCCCCCGCCATGGTAGAAGCTACCCGGGAATTTCTCCTTGGCTTGTTCCAACGTCTAAGATATATGGGCTTTTTTTGGCAGAGACAGGAAAACATGAAAGTGTAGAAATGGCCTTGGAAGTGCCTTCATGTTTCTGTGTCTCTGCTACTTTTGCAAGTGCACTCACTGTGTGCTACAGAATCCGCCTGCAGGTTTGATCCCTGGGTTGGGAAGATCCCCTGGAGGAGGATGTGGCAACCCACTCCAGTATTTTTGCCTAGAGAATCCCATGGACAGAGGAGCCTAGCAGGCTACAGTCCATGGGGTTGCAAAGAATTGGGCACGACTGAAGCAATTTAGCATGAACATGCAGGAAATGGCACCCCACTCTTGGAGTATCCTTGCCTGGGAAATTCCATGGACAGAGGAGTCTGGCAGGCTACAGTCCAAGGGGCCGCAAAGAATCAGACATGACTGAGGATGCGTGCACACAGTGCAGGCCTCATTGGGGAAACTGGGTAAAGGGCACACACCATCTCTCTGTGTTATCTCTTACTGTTGCAAGTGAGCCTACACAGAAGAAAAAGTTTAATCCCAGAAGAAAAAGTTTAATTTGAAAAATGTTTCTGAATGCCTTCTAATCCACAGAGCCATGAGCACATGACATCTTAGTCACGAGTAACCTAGTATATCCCCGTCTGGGAGACACTTAGGCCAGTTTCCTATCCAGAGCACTGTTCTGACAATGTGAATGAGACACGGATTTTTAATGTGCTTCACATTGTTTGTATCCCAAATTCTTTCACTTTTGGTAAGAACTGGTGATGGTAAATCTCTGAGTAATCTATTGGGGGAAAAATCAGAGTTTGGCCGTTTGTCCAAAACAAAATTATGCTTGCTTTCATGTTTCGGCTTTCCACACTATGGCTACTTCTCTCTACTCACATACCACACATACCACACACACACACACACACACACACACACACACACACACACACACACACACACACACTTCCCCTGATGGAACAAGGACCAGTTTATATAAAGTTATCAGTTGGAAATCAAATGGAAACCATTTTAAGTTTTTACAAAGGAGTCATCACTGAATCGCAGGTTCTCCTACTTGTGCATTTTGTAAAACTTGGTAAACTGAGGGTTTTCAGCCCACTTGGCAAAATAAACCAATCAGCTCTGTTTCTGTTGACCCAAGGTTGTGATGGTTCCCTGGGAATAGGAACAGTCTACTAAAGAGCACCATCTACTGAATCAGAAATGTGTTGTTGGGACTTCTCTGACAGTCCAGTGGTTAGGATTCCAAGCTTCCAATGCAAGGGGCATGGGTTCCATGCCTTGTCAGAGAACTAAGATCCTATAAGCCACACAGGGCAATGCCAAAAAAAACCCCACAAAAAAGGAAATGTGTTGTTAGGGTTGCCCTTCTTTCCCTCCCATGGGCCTGCAAAGGGTATTCAGAAGGGATTCTCTTACCTTCTAAATTTCTCTCTGATTTGGGACAAACTCCTATGAATCAACATTAAGGAACAGTCCGCCCTCCACCTTTACAACATACACACATGCATTTTAGTCCACCTTCCATGCCCATTCATTCAACACATATTTATTGGGAGCCTACTATGTGCCAGGTACATACTTTTCTGTTACTACAGATGCTATTTATTATTTAAATCATATCCCACAGTATCTATCCCTTGTAGAACAAAGGAAAATATTTATTTATAATAAAGTGGAACCATCTGGACATTCTGGCCTACCAGGCCCAAATATTTGTTTCCAAAGATAGGTCTGACCTTCTTTGAAAATCTATAACTCTTTCAATATCCTTCTATACCTGACCTTTTTTGCTATGGGAAGTATCAGATTAAGTCCAGTCCTGTGACTAGCAGTTTAAGAATAACAATGAAATGAGGCTGAAATACAACAATGGAGGTGGGGTTAGCCTGTGATGAAGTCAAGAAGAAATGAAACTTAATGGCCTTACCAGCAAGATCACCAAGTGGGCCACAATGCTTAGTGTTGGGGGCTAAGGCACCAAGCTTAAGGTGACTGAGACCTAAATTTGGCTTAGAATGGCATCTGGTTGGCAGTGACTAACTTAGCCACTCTCAATTTCCTACCATGATAAAAAAAAATTGGGGCTGAGAAAAAGGTGAAGTTCACAACACAGAAGAGGGAGACTGATATCCTCTCCTATCAGGATCTGGAAGGAATCTCACTTAGTATAAAGCTGGTATATTGCTGGATGGAGAAAATCCTTCCTTGGGGGTCTATAGGAACCTGCAAACTGGAAAGCCCACTCTGTCTTGCAGGAGTGCTGTTTTTTTGAGACATCCAGAGTATTATTCTCCACTCCACCCACAAATCCTTCTCCACTCATTTGGAAACAGGAATGTCTTGAAAAGAATATGACTAGGCAACAAAACAAATGCAAATCCTTTAATCTCACTGCTGAGGGCATTGGCAAGCTGGGGACATGAAGTCAGAAGTGGCACGTGCGATGGCCTTAGCCACACCGAGATGCTGGTACTCATCATTTTATTAGGTCCTGGATCAACACCTTCTCTGCACCCTCACAGTTCTTGGGCCTGACCTATAACTCCTTACCTTATATCCAATGTTTGTTGAGAACTAATTCCTAAAGTTTTCAAAATCATTTAAATTTCTATAAAACTAATTCATGCTCATTGAAATATATCAAATAATACAGAAGATACAACACAAAGGTGGCACTAGTGTTAAAGAACCCACCTGCCAATGAAGGAGACCCAAGAGGCACTGGTTCGATCCCCACGTTGGGAAGATCCCCTGGAGAAGGGCATGGCAACCCACTCCAGCATCCTTGCCTCAAGAATCCCAAGGACAGAGAAGCCTGGCGGGCTATAGTCCATGGGGTCTCAGAGTTGGACACGACTGAAGTGACTGAGCATAGAAAACGCACGCACCTTTCCTCTTGCCCACTTGCATCCCTTTGGGAGTATCACGCTTAATACCTTGGTATATGACCTTCTAGATCTTTTAATATGTATTTACATATATGCACAATTTTTACAGAAGTAAATGACAGTATACACTGTATCCTACATGTTGTTTACAGACTATATCTTGGCACTCCCTTCACTGTACTGCATTTTGATGTTCAGTACCACATTCTTTTTAACAACTGTATGATGTCCCATAGGTTGGGTTTATTTAACCAAGCCCCTAGAGATAGCCTGTAGGTTGTCTCCTTTTGTCTTGCTTTTATGAAAATAATTCTACATTGACTGCTCTGTTTTACTTCTATTGTGGGCTTCCCAGGTGGTGCTACCAGTAAAGAATCCGCCTGCCAATGAAGAAGACACAAGAGATGTGGGTTCAATCCCTGGGTCAGGAAGATCCCCTGGAGGAGGAAACTGCAACCCACTTCAGTATTCTTTCCTGGGAAATCCCATGAACAGAGGAGCCTGGTGGGCTACAGTCCATGGGGCCACAAAGAGTCAGACACGACTGAAGCAACTGAGCACACATACTTCTATTGTACAAGGGCATGATGAATGCTCATTTATGTGCAATGAATGCCTTGGTTCATTTTGTACTTTTTGAACATTTTTTATTAAATTAAAGATTCTTTAAATTCTATAATGCTTTACCATTTTCAAAAGTTGCACACTCACGATTTCATAAAATCCCATATGGACTCTATATATAAAGTCTCAAAATATGATAGATCATTTGAACTGGACCATCTCCTTTTCTGATTTTTAGAGAATTGGAGTGTCACTGTACTTAAACATATATTTATTGGGGGGTTTCTTTCTTGTTAATTATTTCAAAATAAAAAGGAATAAGAGATGCTACAACTATACATAGAGAGAGATGACCACTCCTAAGAGTTAGTCTGAGATTAGCACCAAGAGGGGAAATGAGAAGATGCTGCAGGTAGAGGAAGGGAATCTGGCTGCTACCCTTCCTCTCTTCCAGCTGTATGACTGAGAGCCTACGCCTTAGGGAAGGGTTTATGTGAACATGTCCAAGGTACCTATGCCCAAAGGATAGGCTGACCTACCTTGCAATCCCACAAAAGGTCCTCACTGTTGAGCTAGGAGTAGTGATTTGCCTTCCTTACAGAAGACAAATATTTGGCAAGTCATCCCGAAAGGATGAGTTCTAATTTAGATGAAGGGTGCCTAAGGGCTGGGCTGTGATTTCTTTGTATTCATGTCCTGGCCTCGGTTACCAATTACACAATACACTTAAATGGTTCCAGGTGGGTGATGATGGCATTCAAATTTCCGAGGACAGGGACAAAAAATGGTGTTAGAGATAGGCCCTTTTATGAAATTGCTGGGACAGGAGCCATGGAGGGAGGGCAGTCTGGCCTGATGCTGTGAAGTCTTGAATTATTTGGGCTATTCACACTTACTGCTTCTCTGTTGGCAGGTTGCCTGAAGATATCACCATCAGAATGTTCCCACGACAACTCTCCATCCCCTGTTGATTAAAAAGAAATAAAGAATCATACATACATAGAAGGGAAAAATATCACCCTTGTGACCCAGTAACCTTTCGGGTTCTATGATCCCAAAGTTCTTTAGACATCGTAGCCATCATGGCTGTTCTTCAAACAGCAACGCTGAAAGACTTCTGCCCGGGTGTGCCTCATTTTTCAAGACAACTTCAAAGAAAGTTGCCACTTTCTAAAATCGACCATCCAGCAATATTACACAGAATTTGGAAAATGAAAGGGAAAAATCATCACTTTCCACTGTAATATAGCCATCATGTCACTTCTGCTTATTTTATTCCGAAGACAGTTAAGTATTTTACAGGTCATATTCAACTTGTGTTTAAACTACCCTTAAAGAATGAGAGTTTTGTGAATTTGGTCTGTCATGATTTGTTAAATTCACTATTATGTCTCTGAGAAGGTATAACTTGATCTGAAAGTTAACGTAAAACTTGCTGTGGTCGGAGTGTTTACACAACCCGTATCTTCTATTTTTGCCCGAGACACCTTTCTCTGGGTCTCCACAACCCAAGTTTTGAACAGTGAACCCCTATCATTTTAGTTCCTTCTAGACTAATTGCTTTTAGGATAAAGATTCTACTTTCAGCCTTGAGAAAGGCAAATGTACAACAGATACGGATATTCCTCAGCTAATTAAATATTAAAAAATAAGAGAATAATCTCCAAAAATATTGCAGTGTGTTATCTAAGTCCAAGTAAGCAGATGGGAAGAGCTTAGTCTTAGAGATATTTGCATCACTCTAAATGAGTACTATTTGTGTGTGTGTGTGTGTGTGTGTGTGTGTGTGTGTGAGAGAGAGAGAGAGAGAGAGAGAGAGAGAGAGAGAGAGAGAGAGAGAGAGAGAGAGAGAGAGAGTACCTGGTTGAAGAGAAACCCAATATTTATTCAACCATATGTCTCATGGGACACCAAGGAATACAAAAATGTATAAACATTAAGAATTTTCTATTCTAATTAATCTCCCAAGCTTTCAAAACCTAACTCTAATGAGTAACATGTTACTGGTTCAAGTACTTTTACTGGTTTAGGGCTGGAAAAAGACCTCAAAAGTCATTTGATACCAATATTATCATTGAGCAGTGACATAAAACAAAGCATGGCTTTAAGCCTCCATGATTCAAAGATCATCTCTTGGAAAAAAATTTTGAATGTTGGAGACTTAACTGTGATTTCTAGGTTTATCTTCCTAAAACACCACTTTGACTATATAATGGTATCGTTTTCTGATAAAAAAAAATCCTCACTAGGTTCCCATGTAAGACTCTCTATAACCAGCCCCCACGTCATCTTTACTGAGCATCTACCTCCTATCCAACTATCTTAGCTACTCTACAATGAGATCCCTTTGACCTCCTTACTCTTCAGTGAACCTGTGGCTCCCATTCTTGCTTCCATGGTTCTGCTCATATTATTCTTCTGAAATTACCTTCCCATCTCCCACACCTCAGAACTCCTATATGACTATGAAAAACATTCAGTTTTTCCTCTTCTGCAAAGCCTTCTTCAAGTACTCTTACATATTTCTTATTGCCTAAAGGACTTAGGTCCTTATAGTCAAAACTGTGGTTTTTCCAATAGTTATGTACAAATGTGAGAGTTGGACAATAACGAAGGCTGAGTGCCAAAGAATTGGTATTTTCGAACTGTGGTGCTGGAGAAGCCTCTTGAGAGTCCCTTGGACTGCAAGGAAATCCAAATCAGTCAATCCTAAAGTTAATCAACCCTGAATATTCACTGGAAAGACTGATGCTAAAGCTGAAGCTCCACTACTTCGGCCACCTGATGTGAAGTGCCGACTAATTGGAAAAAACCTTGATCCTGGGAAAGACTGAAGGCAAAAGGAGTAGAGGGTGGCACAGGATGAGATGGTTAGATAGCATCACCAACTCAATGGACATGAACTTAAGCAAACTCCAGGAGATAGTGGAGGACAGGGAAGTCTGGCATGCTGTAGTCCATGGGGTCACAAAGAGTCGGACATGACTTAGCGACTGCACAAAAAAAGGACTTAGCATCCGTAGCCTTAGAGATGTATAGGACTTCATCTATTTTGAAATTTTGTCCAACAGTTCCATTTAACAGGTAGAGAAACCAAGGCTCAGAGAGGGCAAGGAGCCATTCACTCACATAAGCAGTCAACGAGAGCTAACACCCTGAATTCCAGATTTCCCTGCTCCCAAACAAGTATATTCATTCTACAAGGACCTGTCCTGTTTATTATTTGTGTTATTCATGGATGTATCACCATGATCTATAACAGTACCTGATACATAATAGTCACTCAATAAATACTCATCAAATGATGGAATTAGGAGATCTTCTCTGACCACCTATATAAAATTTCAAGTACCCTCTGATACTTCTTACCCCCATCTTTGATTTTTCATTCTAAGACTCAAGAGTATCTTGTGGTATCTGTATTTTATTTATTGTCTGCTTTCTCCCACTAAAATTTTCCTATGAGAACAAGGATTTTTGTCTATCATGTTCACTGATGTAACCAATCCCAGCACCTAGCCATGGCTGGGCATGTAGTTAGTACTTACTCAATTTCTTGAATGAATGAATACTAAAACCCTTTACAATATTTTCTGCTGTTAAATGTTTCCTGAGCCTGCCTCGTCTCCCTAAAGAGAATGAAAATCCCTAAAGAGACCACATCTTAGACCTCCCTCTGTGTTGCCTACATCACTGGTTCTCAAAGTGTGGTCTCCAGATCAGCAACATCAGCATAAGTTGGGAACTTGTTAGAAATGCAATATTTTGGATCCCACCCCATACCTAGTAAGTCAGAAGCTCTGGGGTGGGTGTCAGAGATCTGGTACACATCAGCTTCTCAGTTTATGCACTGAATTGAACTTCAGTAAAATATACAGAATTAAGTGCTTAGCCAATAGCATAATTACCTCTTCCTGGTTATTTCATGTCTGAGTAAAGATGGCAGACAAAGACCACATGCAGACTCTTTGGAAACCATAACTAACCTTGTAAAAGTGAAGATGCTTTCACCTTTGTTTATATCAAAAAATAATGCCCAAGTCACAATGGCCATAATTAAAAAGTCTACAAATATTAAATGTTGGAGAGGATGTGGAGAAAAGGGAACCCTCTCATACAGTTGATGGGAATGTAAATTGGTGCAGCCACTATAAAAACCAGTATGGAGGTTCCTCAAAAAACTAAAAATATAGTCACCATATAATCCAGCAATCTCACTCCTGGACATTTACCTAGATAAAGCTATAATTTGAGAAGATACATGAAACCCTATGTTCATAGCAGCACTATTTACAATAGTCAAGACATGGAAACAACCTAAATGTCCATCAACAGATGAATGGATAAAGAAGATGAGGAACATATATACAATGAAATATTACTCAGCCATAAAAAAGAATGAAATCATGCCATTTGTGGCAACATGGATGGACCTAGAGATTATCATACTAAGTAAAATAAGTCATAAGGAAGAAGACAGATACCATACGATATCACTGTTATGTGGAATCTAAAATGCAACATATTTATGAAACAGAAATAGATTCACAGATAGGGAACAGACTTGTGGTTGCAAGGGGGAGGGGGCTAGGGGAGAGAAAGATTGGGATTTTGAGATTAGCAGATACAAACAGTATATATAGGGTGGATAAACAACAAAGTTCTACTGTATATCATGGGGTACCATATCCAATATCCTAAGATAAACCATGAAAAGAATGTGAAAAGGAATATGTGCTATGCTGTGCTTAGTTGCTCAGTCGTGTCCAATTCTTTGTGACCCTATGGACTGTAGCCTGCCAGACTCCCCTGTCCATGGGATTCTCCAGGCAAGAATACTGGAGTGGGTTCCTCTTCTTCCAGTGGATCTTCCAAACCCAGGTCTCCTGCATTGCAGGTGGATTCTTTACCATCTGCACCATGACTATAACTGAGTCACTTTGCTGTATAGCAAAAATTAACACAACATTGTAAATCAACAGTACTTCAATAAAATTTTTAAAAAAGGAAAAGTAACTCCCCAAAGTCAGTTAACATATATCAAATGCTTCTTGGGTAGACAACTTGATACTAAGTCAGCAGGAGAAGGGAAATCAGGGCTGGACCCTTCCTTCAAGACATTTACAGCCTGTTTGGAGGTGACAGGTAACCAATATGGAAATCAGATAAGCCTAAACACACACATGGAGTAACAACTGGAAAGGCAAATGAAATATATATGCTTACGAGATATCAACTGTGTGGAGTGAACAGTCAGATATAATCATGGAAACCGTCCCCAAAGAATGGTTAAGTCATGTTTTTAGAAGTAGGGCTTCCCTGGTGGCTTAGAAGTAAAGAATCTGCCTGCAATGCAGGGTTCAATCCCTGGGTCAGGAAGATCCCCTGGAGAAGGAAATGGCAACTCACTCCAGTATTCTTAGCTGGGAAATCCCACAGACAGAGGAGCCTGGCAGTCTACAGTCCATGGGGTCACAAAAGAATCAGACATGACTGAGCAACTAAACACAACAACTGCAGGTTATAAACAGACAGTCACATGGGCAGAAGGGATCACCAACTGGAGGAAACGGCATTTACAAAGGATTGGAGTTTTGGAAATAGAAAGTCACATAGTGGACACAGCAAGCAAGGTGTGGCTTGAGTGGAAGCTTCAGAAGTGAAACAAGAGAAATGGGGCTGGTGGAGAGAGAGAAAAGGAGGGAGAGAGGGGGATGGGTTGTTGAGATAACAGGGTTGTAAATAATTCTCCTGAAACTTAAAAAATAGACTAAAGAATTCACATTTGATCGTGTTACCGATTTTTATGTAGAGGTGCCTATGGTAAAAATAATATTTGTGGAAGTTTATCCCGGCAAGGGAGTGTTGACTGGTTGGGGAGCAATTAGAATCTGGGAGGCCAACCAGGAGGCTGTTGTAGTAATATGTAATAGGCCATGAGAATTGAGAAAACAGCAAAGAAGGGGTGAATCATACTACTGCAGATAACATGTAAATGATAAGACCCTAAGGGAAGATTTGATAATGGAAGACGAAGGCAAAGGAGAAAGTATAAAATGTCTCTAGGGTTTCAAGTCAGGAGAGCCGGGGTATGGCACCGCTCTTGACAGTGACTGAGTGGGGATGCACTTGGATTTACTTGTTACGTTTTGGCTGCAGTGGAGGGTCAAAGATATGTCCTGAGCCAAATGAAAATATGGGACCAGAGAGAAGATTTGAAACCAGGAAAGATTTGCCAACAAAATGGCAAAACAAAATGTAAATGCTATAGTAGGTGATTTCAAACCGAACTGAAGCAGCCAAAAGAGAACAAATTACAAAAGAAAAATGAGAGAGTAGCTCTCTTCATCATATGCCCTTTTTAAATGTAGATTTAATGATTGGTATTGACATGAAATGTTTATTCAGTATGACCTTCTAAGAAGTTCAAGTTATTACATTTAGACCCTAGAGTCTTAAAAAGGCTTTTAAAGAGTGTCTTTAAATACTTAATAGTCCAGACAGAATCTTAAAGCAATATAGAAGCATACAGTCTCTGTTAAATAAGCAGAGAGGCAAGATGGCAAAGCAATGAGACAAGTCAATTATCATGCAGACTATTAAATACGTTGTAATATAAGTTCAGATGAATGTGGCATAACCACCTAAGCATTTGCAGACAGTTATGTGCACCTAAATTTGAACGATTTCACTTCATTTAAACTACTGGAGCCATTACTTGTGTGTGTGTGTGTGTGTGCATGCGTGCGTGCACGCGCATGTCTGTATTCTCAAGTAGGAACTACAAACTATTGGTATTTTTGTTGCCTTTGAGCTTTCAAAATCTTCAAAATGGCATTCTCTAAGCTAGAATGCTCTACTGTTGTTGCTGTTTAGTTGCTCAGTCGTGTCCGACTCTTTTGCAACCCCATGGACTGAAGCCCACCAGGCTCCTCTGTCCATGGGATTCTCCAGGTCAAGAATACTGGAGTGGGCTGCCATTCCTTTCTCCAAGTGATCTTCCTAACCCAGGAATCAACCCTCGTCTCCTACTTGGCAGGCGGATTCTTTATCACTGAGCTACCTGTTCTAAAGTAGCCCCTAAAGGTTTCAACATTTTAATTATTCTATATATGAAACATAGCTAAATAGTTAAATTCAAATTATCTTTTTAGATGTTCACATCAGTGTTGTTTTAGACTGGGGCAGGGTCTATCTGGAGAGCTGAAAATAGGTTTTTCTGTTTACAATCTTAAATATTTCACCTTAGATGTATCTAAGAGATAACGACATAAAAGAAAAAAGTAGGCACCAAAGCCCCCAAAAACCTATTTCTTTGCTTTTTTCCTTAATCACCAGACAAATTATCTTGAGTGAGAGGAAGCTTCTTTTTTCAGCCAAGGGTTTTTAAAAACAAAACAAAACAAAAAACTGATTCTAATGGAGACAGATGGATCCTAGTTAATTCCGAGAAGCACCAAGATGTAATTTTAACCAATTTTTAAAACCAAAATGAAAAACAACTCTAGTGTACTGTATGTCAAACAATATTCATTTAACCTTAAAAGCCACATGTGTTGTTTATTCAAACCTCAATTATACTCTGAGTGGTACCCTATGGAGATGGAATGGCTTGGCTTTCTGGTAATGAGAGAAATGGAGAACAAGCATTTGAAAAATGGTCAAGAGCTAGGCTAAAATTCAGACTGTTTATAACTCCCATTGCTCCTATTAATCTCTGATTGGCCAGAGCAGGTCACAGAAGTAAACCTTGTCTTCTCAAAAGGACTAAGTGTACAATGAGATTATGAGATACCCATGAATATAAACCTCAGACAGCAAAACTACGCCAGCATGTGGCCACTTCTGAACCACACTCATCACAAATAGGGTGCCCATAGATTCTCATTTATCTGGGACAGCTCAGTTTTATGTCTGTTTTGCTGGCAGGCATAACTGTTAAGACTGCTTCTTTCACTTTCAAAAGTGTCTTGGTTTGGATGAAAAATTCCATGGTTACTCTAATCATAAGGCAAATAGAAATTGTAAATGAATTTCCAAGACAAGGGGAAGTGATCTCCATGACAAGGAAAACTGATCTCTGCATTTTCCGAGGAACACGTTGAAATCAGCAGAATCAGGCAAATAACTAAGGGTTTTTGAGGAAAAGTGGGAGTGAGTAGAGGAAAAAGCTGATTGTGAAATCTCCAGGTAACTATGTACCAGGTTCCCTGGTGGGCCACTTTATAGCTGGTGCTCAACACCCAAGCTGGAGATGAAAAAGAGAATGGAAGCAGATGACTTGGTTGGAGGCGTGGGGAGCTACTGCCAAATATCTAATTCTACAAATTCGGTGGCGAGGGAGCAAGTGTGCTCTAGTATCTCATAAGGTGGACAGTCACTTTTTAAAAACTTCTTATTTTGTATTGGGGTATAGTCCATTAACAAACAACGGTGTGACAGTTTCAGGTGAACGGTGAAGGGACTAGCCATACATACACATGTATCCATTCTCCCCCAAAACCCACTCCCATCCAGGCTGGGACATAACATTGAGCAGTGTTCCCTATGCTATAGAGTAGGTCCTTGTTGGCTATCCATTTAAAATATAGCAGTGTGCACATGCCCATCCTAAACACCCTAACCATCCCTTCCCCCTACCCTTTCCCCCAGGAAGCTCATTCTCTAAGTCTGTGAGTCTGTTTCTATTTTGTAAATGAGTTCACTTGTATCATTTCTTTTTAGATTCCACATATGAAGGATGTCGTATATCTGTCTGACTTACTTCACTCAGTATGACAATCTCTAAGTCCGTCAATGTTGCATCAAATGGCATTATTTCATTCTTTTTAATGGCCGAGTAATATTCCACTGTATATGTACCACATCTTCTTTATCCATTCCTCTTGGACAGTCTTTTTTTTTTTTTTTTTTTTTTTTTTAGAAAATATCTTGCTGTCAAATAAAGCACTTAATTGTTTGAGCTGTCAATTTTAAGCTCTTAGCACTTTAAACAAAATACCTGCTCAAGAAATACTAAGACACAGACAAGGAGGGAACTCCTGTTATCAGTGGCAAGCCAAATCAGAAGGGGAGTACAAAAGTATTATCCAGAAAAATCAGAAATGTGTGTTTTTTTAAAAAAATGTATTGTGAGAATGTGCATATGTTTGTAGGAAGGCATCATAAAAGAGGGAATAATGAAACTTAGTTAGACATGGCCCATGACCCACATTCTGCTCTTTTAATGGAGATGTGGTTAAACATATCAATGTTTATGGTTAGAAATGGGGTCTTTACATCCCAGGGTAGTCCCAATGACTCTTCTGGAAGTCTTAGTATATCTGGCCCTTGGGAGCAGAGAAATCACAAAGTCTGCTCCTCCCAGTAGCCTCAGACTTAAGAGTCCCTGAAGTTGCTTCACACCCTCAACCTGAGAGGCAGCATAGTAATAATGGCAAAGAAAACAGCCTGGAGTCAGAATGCCTGGGTCCAAATCCTGACTCTGCCCCTTCTCACCTGTGTGACTTTGAGCACATGAATGAACCTATCTGTGCTTCAGTTTCCTTCTTTATAAAATGAAGACAATAATACCTACCCATATGGTTGTGAGGATGAAATGAATTAGTATATGCAAAGAGCTTAGGACAGTGCCTGGCACACTGTGTTATATGTGTTAGCTATTATTCACCCTCCTTCTTCTTCCTATCCTTTCCATCCATTTCTTCTTTCTTCTTCTCAAGAGTAGCCCACATGTGGGGAAAACCCAACTTAAGGAACCTTCACAAGTGTGCTTCCCAATGGCTCAGAGGGTAAAGAACCCGCCTGCAATGCAGGAGACACAGGAGACATGGGTTTGATCCTTGGGTCAGGAAGATCCCCTGGAGGAAAGCATGGCAACCCATTCCAGTATTATTGCCTGGAGAATCCCATGGACAGAGGAGCCTGGCGGGCTACAGTCTATGGGGTTGCAAAGAGTTAGACACGACTGAGTGACGAAGCACACAAGTATGCAATGCATTTAACAAAAGAAAGCACTTGTATTAAAAAAAATGAAGCCTAACAGAGAAAATTTATGTCCACACATAGAAAGGGAATAATTTCATTTCTAAAGCCAGGGTCCTGGAGATACCAAAAAATAAAAATGGCTGCAGACAGATTCCTTCAGCTCATTCCTTCTAAACTAATGATTAGATTCTCTCATCTTTATGCTAGTACCCTCTCCCTTTTCATCTTTATTTAAAAAAGGAGTTTGCATTTTAATTAAACCTCTTTTTCTCTCTTTGCTTAAAGTAATGCATGAGAGGACAGATAACTGCTCCTATGGGAGGCAGTGCAATTTACATAGTCATAAAGTCGAGTGGTAAAAATTCAAGTACCCAAATAGAGTCCTGTGCTACCACCTTCAAAAATGGAAAATAACAAGCAGGATGGAAGGAGGAAACTTAGTGAACTACCATTGTTTACTCCCTGGTCAACCTGGAAATGAAAAGCAATCAGTTTAGGGTCCTTCTTCTTTCCATGAATACCACTTAGGCTTCCTGGCCCCATCCAAAGAGGACTGGAATACTTGGTGGGAGCAGAAGATGTGGGTCTGATTTTAATAGCCAAAGACAAGGGAAAAGTGGATGGAGTCATTCCAACAATTAGCTTAAACCAACTGGATAATTATATCAAATGTTCACTTTGCCTGGGCCATGGAGACATGGACTTTATAAATTCTTACAGTTACAGTGTAGGTAGTATTCAAATATGACTCCTCTGCCTAACATCACTCTTCTTCCTGATGTTTCTTTTTCTTCTGTTTATACTGTCAGTTAACAAATCAGATTAACTTCCACAAATGTTGGAGTCTAAGTGTTCATGAAGTCTATTCTAATGAGAGTAATGGGCATACACAGTGGTGTGTTTCTGAGCAGTCATGGTATATCCCTTGAAGCAGTCGGAAGGACAAGGCTGAAAGAAGAGTGGCTTTAACCACCCACGAAGAAATAATCTTCTGTTTATAATTTCTGTAGAACAGTCATATAACAAATCAGATTTAACTTCCACCAATTATCATCACTATGTTAATTTGTTGGAGTCAGTATCCACCGTGTTCAATGACAGCAGGGGATGGAGAGAGAACAAAAACCACCTGAAAGTTTCTATGGAAGAAGAGAGCTTCCAGTTTGTGTTTAGAAGAAGAGGAGCCGTAGACAAGGATGGAAAATCTCTAAGATAGTCCCATGTTCATGAACATGAATGATTCACTTTTGAAAAGGAATTGCTAGTGGTGGTCAAACTCTTCTACAGCTATGAAAAGATCGAGTGTTTCAATACATTTTAGGCGAGAACATACAATCTCAAAAATTATTGAGTTATTTTTTATTTTTTTAAAGCAGTGTTTTGCATTAGCAATGTTTCCTTCCTACCATTATGACCAGGAGATGGGAGTGTTTCTGCAGAAAATGTGGGCAAAACCAAAATGAGATCTTGACTGAAATGTAAGGATCTATATTTAGAATTGTTATTTTCTCTTGCTTCCTTTGATTTTGAAAACTTTGAAAATTTTGGTAGATTTTTATGATGTTAAAAGAATGAAATAGCTCACATACCACTTCCCTCAAGATCTCTGGGTTCAGTGAAGATGGCGTCTGAGGTGTAATTTTGCCGCTTTTTGGAAATGGAAATCAAGAGTCTTAAGTATAATGGCAGATGTCTTGAACACTGACAAATTGCTTTTAAACAATTGCTTCCAGTTTCAGTTACCATGAAGGAGTTAGCAAAAATATCTCAATTTCATAAAAAGAGATTCAATTTTCACCTGGGCTAAATGGAGATGTATTGGATAAATGAGCTTGGGTTGAGTAAGTTGTAAGGTCAGTCATTTCTCCTGCCTCCCTAGGCAGGACTACACTTTGCGTGCTTGCCAAAAGCTTTACATAACTGTGGCTTTCTTTCCTCTTAGCAAATCCATCACAAGTTATATGCTTAGTACTATGCTAGGGGCAAAAGAGGAAGAAGATGGTCCTTTCCTCATAGAACTTCCCAGTTGAGGAGCCAAGATCCATGAAACAGTGAATATAATAATGTGAAAATGTCAAATTGTTAGTCACTTAGTCATGTCCAACTCTTTGAGACTCCATAGACTATAGCCCACCAGGCTCCTCTGTCCACAGAATTCTCCAGGCAAGAATACTGGGGTGGGTTTCCATTTCCTCCTCCAGGGGATCTTCCTGACCCAGGGATCAAACCTGGGTCTCCTGCTGTTGCTCCTACAACCTGACCAAGCCCTAGAAATAGGCAAAGGAGACCAATGAGGACTAGAATGATCAGGTAAGGCTATTTAAATGAGATGCATGCAGCACTATTTACTATAGCCAGAACACAGAAGCAACCTAGATGTCTATCAATAGATGAATTAATAAAGAAGATGTGGTAGAGATATACAATGGAATATTACTCAGCCATAAAAAGAAATAAATTTCAGTCGGTTCTAGTGAGATGGATGAACCTAAACCCTGTTACACACAGTGAAATAAGTTAGAAAGAGAAAAATAAATATCATATATTAATGCATATATAAGGAATCTAGAAAAATAGTATTGATGCAGGGAAGGAATGGAGACACAGATGTACAGAACAGACTTGTGGACACAAGTCCCCCACACAAGAGGGGGAGGGAGAGAGTGGGACGAACGGATAAAGTAGAATCAACATATATATATATTATCATATCATGTGTAAAACGCATAGCTGGTGAGAAGTTGCTGTATAACACAGGGAGCCCATCCTAGTGCTCTGTGATGACCTAGAGGGGTGGGGGGGGAAGGGAGGGAAGCTCAAGAGAGAGGGGATATATGTATAATTATGGCCCATTCACGTTATTTTATGGCAGAAACTAACACAACATTGTGAAAATTAAAATAATAATAATAATAATAATAATAAAAGAGCTGCAACTTCAGATGGGGTCTTGAAAGATGGGCAGGATCCTAATTGATAAAAGAGGGGTGGGAAACTCTCCCAAGCTTGTGGGGAGTAAGAGTTAAGAGAGGCACGTAACAGGAGGTAGGATCAAGATGGCAGCAGAGGAAGATCCTGAACTCACCTCCCATAGGCATACCAAAACTTCAACTACTTACAAAGCAACCACTCTGAGAGTGACCTGAAGACTAGCAGAAGATATTTTCCACAACTGAAGATATAAACAAGGAAGTTCGATGAGACAGGTAAGGGGGTGGAGATTGCCATCTAGTCAGGATCCACACTCCTGGCAAGGTGGGAGGGGTATAAACATGAATGTCCTCCCCGAGGAGCGAGGGGTCCAAGCTCCACATTGGACCCCTCAGCTCAGGAGTTGTGCACCAGGAAGAAGAGTAAAACAGCTGGTTTTGAAAACCAGTGGGGTTTACATTCAGGAGAGCTGGAGGGCTGAAGGTGTGTTCAAAAACTCATTCACTCTGAGTAGTAGCAGAGAGGCAGGAGGCAACTAGAACTCCCCTGGGAACACAGATGCTGGTGGCAGCCATTTCTGTAAGCTCATTCTACTGTGCTGACACTGGCACTGGTAGGCACCATTATGGAATCCTCCCTCTAGCCTATTACCACTGGGGACTGCCCAACCTACCAGTGTACCCATAGCAGTCATGAGCCACCAGGTCCCACAACCAGCCATGCCTGGGGCCTGCCCTATCCACCAATGTACCCACAGCATTAAACTCAAAATGTGTTAAATACTTAAATGTAAGACCTGATACCATAAAACTTATAGAAGAAAACATAGGCAGCATGCTGTTTGACATTAGTCTTAGCAATATTTTTTGGATCAATCTTATTAGGCAAGGGGCTTCCTGGTGGCTCAGACAGTAAAGAATCCGCCTACAATACGGGAGACCTGGGTTTGATCAACAAAATCCAAAGTAGACAAATGGAACCACACCAGACGAAAATGCTTTTGCATAGTGAAGGGAACCATCAACAAAAAGAAAAGGCACCTCCTGAATGGGAGAAGATCTTTGCAACTTATATCTCTGATAAGGGTTTAATATCCAAAATATATAAAGAACTCATATATCTCAATATCAAAAAATAATCTGATTAAGAAATGAGCAAGGGACCGGAATAGATATTTTTCCAAGGAAGACATACAGAAGGCCAATAGACACATGAAAAAAATGCTCAGTATCACCAATCATCAGGGAAATTCAAATCAAGCCACAATGAGAGATTACACCACATCTATCAGACTGGCTATAATCAAAAAGACAAGAAACAGCAAATGTCAGCAAGGATGTGGAGAAATGGAAATCCTTGCGCACTGTTGGTGTGAACGTAAACTGGTGTAGCTGCTATGGAAAACAGGTTGGAGGTTCCTCAAAAAATTAAAAATAGAGTTACCATACAATCCTGCAATTGCACGTCTGTGTATTTACCATAAGAAAATGAAAACACTTAATTAGAAAAGATAATTCACCCTTCAGCACATTGCAGCATTATTTACATTAGCAAGATATGGGAACCACTCAAATGTCCATCGACAGATGAAAAGGGAATAAAATAGGAAGGGAAAAAGGGTACACACTTTCAGTTACAGAATAAGTCATAGAGATATAATGTACCACAGAGAGAATATAGTCAATAATATTGTAATAACTTTGCATGGTGATAGATGGTTACTATTTTGGTGATCATGCATAATGTATATGAATGTTGAACAGTTAGAAACAAATATAACATTGCATGTAAAGAAGAGAGGCATATAACAGGGCTGAAGGTGGGGAGGACATGGCATATTATAAAAAGAGAAGTGCCAGTCTAGAGGAGAAGGTGTGTGTGTTGGTGTTGGAGAAATGAGGATGGGTAGTGAGTTAAGGAAGAGTCCGACTGTTTGACAGAGGACCTTTAAAGACAAGCTGCAGAACTCAGATTAGATAATATGGTAAGAAATGGTAAACATGGAACAACATGATCAAGTAGTTCCTTAAGAAGTGAAGTCTGAACTTGAGTATATGCAGCAGGTACAATGCAAGAAGGACAGTATAGATACTTCTATAAAATAGGGTAAATAGGGTGGCTGGTTTCATGGTAGGATCAGAAGTCACAGATTCAAGGAGGACAGGACTGCCGCAAGTTATACCCCGAACTTTTGAGTCAATTATCCCAAACCCTGGGGGTACAGAGAGTGAAGAGGAATATGGTGTGAGTTAAGGCCAGAGAGATGGTCTTGAGCCTTCCTTCACCTCCCTGAGTAGATCAGCCTCTGTCAATTACTGGCTTTTATAACACCTTTCCTTCATAGCACGTGGCATGATTATGATTTCATATTTACTTGTCTCAATATTTGATACATGTCTATCTTCCTCCTTAAATTCTACGAGGGCTGGTTCCATGCCTGTTTTGTTCACCATGGTATCTCCAGTACCCACACAGTGCCAGGTACTTAGTGGTTGCAAAACAAATGCTTGTTGAATGAAAGAAGGTAGATATTTATACTTGGGCTACTCTAAGCCTAGAAAGGGGCTTCCCAAGTGGTGCTAGTGGTAAAGAGCCTGCCTGCCAGTGCAGGAGACATGAGATGTGGGTTTGATCCCTGGATCTGGAAGATCCCCTTGGAGGAGGGCACAGCAATCCACTCCAGTATTCTTGCCTGGAGAATCCCATGGACAGAGGAGCCTGGCGGGCTACAGTCCATAGGGTCACACGGAGTCAGACATGACTGAAGTGACTTAGCATGCACACACACAAGTGCTATGTATGTACACCATCTACCAAATGCAGTCTTGGCTCTCAAAATGCCAATAGCTTACCCCAAATATGTCTCCCTTGCTTAACATCCAAGAACATAGCCTTCCCCTTTGTTTTGACAAGATAGGCAGAAGACAGGAAGCAGAAGTGATAAATGGTGGAAAGAAGCTGGGACTGGGTTTGGGTTTAAGGCCTGCTTGCCCAGAATGTGGCCATAGTACAATCTCTGAAGAGATTTTTTTTTTCTGCTGATAAAGTTTCCCTTAAGGTTCCAGTGGCTGTGTGCACTATGCTTCTAGTCTAGATGAGGTTTGCTGAAGTGCCAGCAATGACACACCCTGCCAACACTCTCCTGACTGTCCTAGCCTCAAGGTCAAGTCGAAACAACTGAGACTGGGGTTGAGATTCAATCCATGGCTAAAATTGCTGTCTGACCCAGGAAGAAAGGCACACATTAGTGTTTGGTGACAGTGCAGAGACTATTTCAATGGGGCCCTTTATATTAAGGTTTGCAAGTTCAGTGCTCAAAAGGTTATTTCTTCTGCAGTATTTTGCCTGCAATTAGGGTGGCCAGCATAGAAATGTGTCTGGGTTCCCTGCTGAATGAGTAATATGCTTACACAAGGTACACCTTTGTAAAAACATCATTTCAACAGAAAAAAAAATAACTAGGTGCTTCAAAATTAGAACTTCAAAGGAGATTCAATCACATTATATACAATTGAAAGATGTAAAGACATTAAAGACAGAGAAAAAAGCATCAATTTTATGAAAGTGTAAGATTTAGTCTTGAGAGGGGAAGATGAAAGAGAATGGTTTATTTAGGCTAGAGAAGAGATGGCAAAGAGAGAACTTCATGAATTGTCAAGTATGTGAAGGGGCAGTACACGACCAGTAACAACTAGCTTTTATCTGTTGCTTCTGAGGACATAACAAAAAGAAAAGAAATTTAAATCATGACAAGAGAGCCATTGAGAAGATAGTTAGTCCCAGGATCTGTCGCCATGAGAAGGACTAGAAATAAACTTCTGTATATGTAAATTAAGGAAATAAAAAGGCAAGACTATTGGAGATAGCTAAGGTGCAATTCTACTTAACCCCAGGGTAATAAATACAGTCATAATGCACACACACATCACTTACTAAGCAATAACTCTGTACCGGACTTTCTCTTAGCCTTCTGTCATCTCAGTTAATTTTCACAACCTTTCTGTTGGTTGTAGATATTATAATTAGCATTTACACAGCTGAGAGATTTGAGGTCCTGAATGGTTGTGTCTTGCCCAAGATAAAATTACTAATTGACTGTAGCTCTGCCAGGTCAAAACTATGTCCTCTGGCTTCAGAGCCTATCTGCATTGCACTCTATTGCCTCTTAGATGCAATAATACATCTTTTTGCACTTTCCTTTCTTTTAGCAATTGTTCTTCAGTTTAGATTTCACATTATTTTCCCCAAACAAAATCACCTTAGCCTAACAACTGGATTATAGCGATTAGGTGGTTATATTAGTAACCACGTGTACACCTCCACTAAAAATGGACTCTCTTGGGTGTGCAGAAAAGGGAACCCTTGTATACTATGGATGGAAATGTAAATTGGTACAGCCACTATGGAAAACAGTAGGGAGGTTTTTAAAAATCTAAAAGTAGAGCTGCCATATGATCCAGAAGTTCCATTCCCAGGCATATATCCAGAAAAGAGAAAAACTCTAATTTGAAAAGATGCATACACCCAAATGTACAGAGCAGCACTATTTATAATAGCCAAGACATGGAAGCAACCCAAGTGCCCATTGACAGATGATTGGTTTAAGAATATGTGATATATATACATATATATAATAGAATGTTACTCAGCCATAAGAAAGAATAAAATATTGCCATTTGCAGCAATGTGGATGGACCTAGAGATTATCATGCTAAGTGAAGTAAGTCCAACAAAGACAAATATTATATGGTATTACTTATACATGGAACCTAAAAAATACAAATGAATCTATATACAAAACAGACTCAAAAACATAGAAAACAAACTTTTAGTTTCCAAAGGGGAAAGGGGTGGGGAAGGGATAAATTAAGAGTATGGGATTAACAGATACAAACTAGTATACATAGAGTAGATAAGAAACAAGAATTTACTACGTAGCATAGGAAACTATATTCAGTATCTTTAATAACAACCTATGGTGGAAAATAATCTGAAAATTACGTATATATATATAATTAACTGGATCATTTTATTGTACATCTGAAACTAACACAATACTGTAAATAAACTATACTTCAATTTTTAAAAATGGACTCTCTCTCTTTGGCGTGGACTCAAGCTGGGATGAAGATGGGAAAGGAGGTAAGGAACAAAATAGTCTTTCCTGGCTCAAAGTTCATAGCTGTACTGAGGGACAGTACACACACTGTGAGAAACAGGTATGGAAAGATCCAGCACCTTATTGAAGCATAAATTAAATTAGGCTGCAACTAAATTCATGCTGACTTGTAAAGGCTGGTGCAAAGAGCATAGTAAAAAAGATGAGCCTGTATGGATACTAAGAATAAGGTCATTTCTTTCTAAAAGAAATATTAATTATAATGTGCTAAAGTAAGGCAGGGAATAAAAAACAATATGATGGATCAGCTAATTTCCTATTGACCATGACTGAATGTAAAGCCAGCACCATCACCACAGGCAGTCAGTAATTCAGAGGAAGAAAAAACAAAAATAATACCTTATTTTAGTCGTTTCTGTTTAACTAAACAGTTGCTCAGTCATGTCTGACTCTTTGCGACCCCATGGACTGTGGCCCACCAGGCTCCTCTGTCCATGGGATTTCCCAGGCAAGGATACTGGAGTGGGTTGCCATTTCCTTTTCCAGGGGATCTTCCCAACCCAGGGATTGAACCTGCATTTCCTGCTTCAACACACAGATTCTTCATCACTGAGCCACCAGGGAAGACCAACATCTTATTTTAGTAGCATCTAATTCTAACCACGATTAACTTTCTGGCAATATTTCCAAGCTAATGTGTGTTCATTCAAACAACATCTACTCTGTGCTTAGCACAGTGGCGGAAAAAAGATGAGCCCAAAATAGTTACTGCCTTGAGGAACACATATTGGTAGGAATGATAAGACATGGGCACATATAATAAAAGACAAAAGGTGCCAAGGTGATAAATGCTACTGAAGAAGCACAGGTGAGGTCCTGAAAAGTCCTAGAGAGGAGGGAGTTTAGTCCTAATTTATAGGATTAAAAAAAAAAAATCATGGAGGAGGTAGTGTTCGAGCCAGCCTCTGAAGGTGAAGCAGGATTTAGGGGTGGAGAAACTGGAATGAAGGTGGGAAGGCAAAGAAGAGAGAAAGACCCTCCCACTAGTATTTATCCAAATCAAAACCACAGTGAAGTATCACCTCACGTGGGTCAGAATGGCCATCATCAAAAAGGTCTAATAAATGTTGGAGAGGGTGTGGAGAAAAGGGAATGTCAATACACTGTTGGTGGGAATGTAAATTGGTACAGCCACTGGGGAGAAAAGTATGAAGGTTCCTTAAAAAACTAGAAATAGAGTTACCATATGATCCAGCAATCCCACTCCTGGGCATATATTCAGAAAAGAGAAAAAATTCTTTTTCAAAAAGATATATGAACCCCAATGTTCATAGCAGCAGCACTGTTTATAATAGCCAAGACATGGAAGCAATCCAAATATCCGTCAATTGAGGAATGGATAAAGAAGATGTGGGACATATATACAATGGAATATTAGTCACAAATAAGAATGAAATAATGCCATTGCCAGCAACATGGATGGACTTAGAGATTATCATCTATGAGTATCGCTTCTCGGCCTTTTGGCTAAGATCAAGTGTAGTATCATCTATGAGTGAAGTAAGTCAGACAGAGAAAAACAAATATGATATCGCTTGCATGCATAATCTAAAAAAATGATACAAATGAACTATTTACAAAACAGAAACAAACTCAGAGAACAAACCTATGGTTACTGGAGTGGGGGGGGAGGATGGGGGAATGAACAGATGAGAAGTTTTCGACTGACATGTACACACTGCTCTATTTAAAATGGATAACCAAAAGGACTACTGTATAGCACAGGGAACTCGGCTCAACACTCCGTAATGACCTAAATGGGAAAAGAATTTGAAAAAGAATAGATACATGTATAACTGAACCTCTTTGCTGTATACCTGAAACTAACACAACACTGTTAATCAACTCCACCCCAATATAACATAAAAAATTAAACAAAATAAACAAAAAAGACAAATGTGATCTGGGGATTACCTATGTTAGCATCTGAGGAGGCTGCATTTGAGCTAGGGCTTCAGGAGTAGGCAGGATTTTCACAGGTGAAATCAGAGGGAAAGGATTTTCTAGAGACAGGCAATATTCTTGCCTTTGAAGTCTTACTGTACATATTGTATAGATATAACTAACGAAGTCATTTTGTCTCCTTTTCTTCCCAGACTTATCGTGAAATGGCTGCTGTTCATTCACCCCAAACTGGCTTACCATATGGCTAGGATTAGATGCTCTGACCAGAGACTGACATTGGTTACTCTTCTATTAGTTTACTAAGGTTTCAAACTTTTAAGATGCTCAATTTAAGTGCACCAAATTCAGATGTAAAACCACCATTTCAGGCCACCCGCCGTCACCTACATTGTTGTAGGGATGGTTTCTCAAAGCGAAAGTCTATGGACCACCTGCATCAGAATGGATGATGAGGCCAGTTTAAATGCACATCCCAGAGCCCCTCCCCAACGCCACCGAAACAGAATCTCTGCGGTTGTGGTCCAGGGAGGTGAATTTCAACAATTTCTCCAGCTAATTCTGAGCACACTAAAGTTCGAAAGATACTGAGGGGCTGAGGCACAAAAGTGAGAGAACACAAGAACGATGTGGGAAGAACCCGAGGTGCAAGAATGCAAGCATGTGGACCTATAAAGGTAACTCAGAAGACCTTCACTGTCAGAGTCAGGGGTGGATACATTCTGCAGGCACCAGGGAGACATTTCTTTCAGTGGCAGAGTGGGGTGGTAGGAGCCTAGAGGCCGGAGCCAGACTTCCATGGTTCAGATCTTAGCTCTTTGACTCACTAGCTACATAACCTTGAACAAGGATCTTAACCTCTTTCTGCCTCAGTTTCATCATCTGTAAAATGAGGTTAATAATCATAACCCCCCTCACAGGGTTGTCACGAGATTAAATGAGTTCATATCTGTAAAGGGCATAGAATTGTGACTGGCATAGAGTAAGTACAATGTGTGTCAGCATAAAGACTTCTGAGTAGGGGTGTAGCATAGTTAAGGCTATCTCTTTGGAAAATTAAGCTGGCAGTAACGTATGGGAAGGCTTCCCTGATAGCTCAGCTGGAAAAGAATCCTCCTTCAATGCAGGAGACCCTGTTTCAATTCCTGGGTCGGGAAGATCCACTGGAGAAGGGATAGGCTACCCACTCCAGTATTCTTGGCTTTCCCTGGTGGCTCAGCTGGTAAAGAATCCACCTGCAATGTGGGAGACCTGGGTTTGATCCCTGGTTTGGGAAGATCCCATGGAGAAGGGAAAGGCTACTCACTCCAGTATTCTGGGCTGGAGAATTCCATGGACTGTATAGGCCATGGGGTCGCAAAAGTCAGACATGACTGAGTGACTCACTTTCAAAGTATGGGAGTCAACCACCCATTTGCTACCAGCAAATCCTATCATATTTTCCCTCTATTTCAGTGGCTCTCAACCTTGGCTGCACATTGGAATCACCTTCTTCACCCCCCTTTCCCCTTACCAAGGTAATTTCAATATGCATCCACAGCCAAGAACCAGTGTTCTAAATATACAGTCATCCCTTGGTATCTTCAAGGCATCGGTTCCAAAGGACCCTTGTAGATACCAAAATGCAAGGATGCTCAAGTTCCTTATATAAAGTGGCATAGTATTTGCATATAGCCTACACACACACTCCCATACACTTTAAATCATCTCTAGATTACTTATAATACCTAAATATTAGAAGTTAGGAATACAAGGTAAATGCCATGTAAATGGTTGGCAGCACACAGCAAATTCAAGTTTTGCTTTTTGGAACTTTCTGGATTTATTTTTTCTCCAATATGTTCAGACCATGGTTAGTTAAATCTGAGGATTCAGCCCTTGCTGTATTTTAAATTTGTTCAATATTTGTTATTGAGTCCTCACTTTATGGAAGACAGTGTCCTAGGTCTTTTTCCTGCATTATCTCATTTAAACTTAACAACAGTTTGGAGGTTGGTGCTAACATAATCCTCACTGTAAAGACTGCTAGAAAGGTGAGTACATACATAGCTCATGATCACCCAGCCTGAAAGTAGCAGGACTGGGATTAGAATCAAGGCAGCCTGGCTCCAGAAGACCCCAGTCTGAACCACTACTCTATACTGTGTCCCCCGCCCTGAATCTTGGCCTCTCACACCAGAGAGACTGCTACATTCACCCTCTTGGTCTCTCTACTTGTCTTCTTTCCTCCCTCCAATCTAGTCTGGATACAAGAACCAATGAGATCTTTTAAGACATCAATCACGTCTCCTGCACAACTTTCCAGTGGCTTCCCAAGGCACTTCAAAACGGAAATCCAGGCTTGTTACCATGGCCTTGAAGGTCCTGCATCATCTGACTCCTGTTCACCTCTCTAGTCTCACTAAATGTCAGTTATGACCACAATCACTATACTCCTACCACACTGGTCCCAAGCTCCTTGAATGCTCTAAGCTCTTCCTTGCCTGGTCCTTTGAACTTTCTTTTCTTTCTGCTTGGTATGCTCTTCCCCCAGGACCTTTGCATGGATGACTCCTTCTCATCTTTCAAGTCTGAGCTTAAATGTCATCTCAGAGAAGCCTTTCCAACAACTCAACTAAATGCCTTCACCTCTTATTTTCTATCTCAATCCCGTGTTATTTACTTTACAGTACATATATTGTTTATATTTAGATAATTGTTTGCTTGTTTGTTTATTGTCTTCTCTTGTAAAATGTGGGTTCCACAAGGGCAAAGAACATACCCTGGCTGCTATGTATGCCACATATGGTTATATAGGTTGTGTCCTGCATAAGGGTGCCTCAGCTAAGGAGGTATATTCACAGGGATTTTCTGGCAAATGGCAACTCAAGTATCTTAAGTAAGGTGATCCTTTCTGTAATTCACATGAAGATGCCATACAGTCTAGCAGTGCCCTGTATGTCTACTATGTTTACCATTATGTATCCAGCTTCTAACACAGTGCCAAGCATATAGTAGATGTTCAATGAGCATGCTAACTGGATGGAAGGGAAGAAGACAAAATTAGGAGGGAAAGTGGGAAAAGGGGGGATATAAAGGACTGCTGATAGATTTGGTAATCTGAGAAGAGCAATAAAGGAGAAATTAAAGGTAATGCTGTTTGATCTTGCAAACCTAAAGAATAAAAAGAGTACCATCATCAAAGAAATGAAACTAAAAGAAGAAAAAACTGGCTTCGAGAAGATGACAATTCCATTTTGAATATAATTTGAGAAGATGATGCCTTCCATTTTGCTGTTATTGAGTTTATCAGCATTTTACTGTGGGATTTTAAAAATACCCCTACCTTTGCTCAGCATAATCTTCAAAATGGTCACATCAGTGCTTTTGGAGGCCAAGTCTTCCTATTAAGGCTGTGTATGGAAAAGCCCTATGTTTTACAATACAATAATGGAGGGGCCAAGCTAGATGAATCTCACCCCTCTCCCCCTACTGTGCCGCAGTGCAGTGACCCTTAAAAGCAATGCTTTTATTTTTTTCTTTTTGTGATTGAAAGCACCATTAAAATTTAAGGCTAGCAAAGAAAATTCCCTTTTGCTAGAACACTGGACAGGTATTTCCCTCTTCTAAATCCTGCAACTCAGGATGGTAGCACCTGGGTCTTGGGATACAGGATACCTACCTCTGCACACCCGGCAGCAGGAATCTGGAACAGAGACTGGGAAAGCACAGGTTAACTTGGGGCAAGTCTTGAGACCACAGTACACATTGCCCTCCTACCGGGGAGAGACAGAATTAAGGTCAGAAGGAGCTGAAGTACATGTAAAGGCTTTAGCTCAGTACCTGGGATGAGTAGGGCTTCAAACATAGTACATCCTTTCCCCCTGCTCTTCCGAAGTCTGTCCTAGGCACTTCCTAAATTTTATGATGCGTTTATTTTTTTTTCGATTTATTATTTCTCCATACCAGAAACTAAGTCACAGAAGAGATGGCGATCCTCATCAGGCACCCTGGTCTAAGATAGAACAAAGTATCAGGTTCTATCTATTACATTCTCTGGGCCACACAATTAGATGGTGATGTAATCAGTATGCCTTATTCATGAAGTATACGATTCTTTTGACAAGTAATGTCACAGGAATCACTACGATCAAGCGTTTTTTGAGAGATTTTTCTTTACAGGGCAAAGAACTATCTGGTTAATAGAATATTTCAGAGATGGGAACCAAGAGAATTTTCTTGTGAATTGGACTGATACTGCTAGATGGTGCCAGTGGCTTTTCCACCCATAGCATTTCCAAGGCATCAAATAACTGGCTTCTTCAGATGAAGGCTCTAGTGGTATAATAATTGTGAACAGAAGTACAGATCAAGATCATCAGCTCATCTTCGTCCTAAAGTTTTAAGACAAGGATATGGCTGGGTTCAACCTTTTCAACAGAGATGATCATGGTTGATGAAGATCAGGGAGGCTTACGATTTAGATGCGATTCATCCTCTTTCAATCAAGTACCCTACAGTGTAGGCTCAAACTAACGGTTTGTGTATGGAAGAGCTCTTATGTGGGTGGAGGACATCAAAATACAGGGTCTTACCGAGCAGCTGCACTGGGTGCACTGGTTGGGTTGTCGGTTCTGAAAGAGCCCTTCAGCCATGAACAGCTCACCGTGTTGGTAAGTGGTCCCGTTGTATTCACACGACTTGCTGGTCACTTTATTGTTCGCTGCGGGTAAGGAGTCTTCTGGGACAGGGTGGAAAAAAACCACACCAAGTATTGGCATCATTGCAAAGAATTTCACAAATCCCCCAACAAACAGCATGTGGGGCTGTACCATACAGAGGGAGTTAAAAATAGTCCCTGATTCAGGGGCTGATGACTTCGATAATATTAATGCAGCCAGACAGGAATAACAACTAACATGACCAACCATCCAACCCTTCACTTGTTGGGCATTTATTGAGCACCTACTGTGTACCAGGCACTGTGATATGCACTAGGCAGAGATTAGTGAAGAAAGACAAGGCTCTTGCCATGATGGAGCTACCAGTCTTAGACAAAGAAGGTATTAACTTATCTTGAGGGAGGGAGTCTTTTCAGATGAGGAACCACCTATTAGAACTACCCTGGTAACTTTACCATCTCCCATGTTTTATTACACTTGGCATGTGCTTGTTCCAGCCTCTGGAGTCTGCTTGTTTTCAATCCCTCCACCAAGATGGCGTCCTTCCTCCTCCTCTTTTCCATCTATTGAAGTTCTGTCTGATTTTGAAGGACCAGCAAAAGTTCCCTTTTCTTGAACAAGTGCCCAGATTAAACCAATCATCAGTGTACAGATTAACAATAGATATAAGCATAGCTTGAAAAGTACTTGCTGTGGGATAGTGGGGAAAGAGAAATAAGGAGAGTTGTGTGTTTCATGACAAGGAAGCTTAGAGAGTTAGACCATTATGGGACCCTCCTATACTGTTAATGGGAATGTAAATTGGTACACCCACTATGGAGAACAGTATGGAGGTTCCTTAAAAACTAAAAATAGAGTTGTCATATGATCCAGCAATCCCACTCCTGGGCATATATCCAGAGAAAACTATAATTCAAAAAGAACACTGTACTCCAATATTCATAGCAGCACTATATACAATAGCCAAGACATGCAGGTAACATAAATGTCCATCAACATAAATAGGATAAATCAGATGCGGTACTGAGTAAGCCAAAAAGTTCATTTGGTTTAAAGTAAAAATAAAAGCCACATTTTTCCTTTTTACTAAGAACTTCATTGAACAAAGTATTCACTAACCTAAAGAACCTTTTGGCCAACACAATATGCAGTGGAATACTACTCATCCATAATAAAAGAATGAAATATTGCCATTTTCAGCAACATGGGTGAGCCTAGAGATTATGCTAAGTGAAGTAAGTCAGGAAGAGAAAAGCAAATACTGAACGCTATCACTTACATGTGAAATCTAAAAATATAATATAAATGAACCTATATACAAAACAGAAACAGACTCACAGACATAGAAAAGAAAGAGGCAGAAAGGGATAATTTAGGAGTGTGGGATTAACAGATACCAGCTAGTATACATAAAGTAAATAAGCAACAAGGATTTGCTATATAATACAGGGAACCATGTTCAATGTCTTATAATAACCTATAGTGGAAAATAACCTGAAAAATACATGTATAACTAAATCAGTCTTCTGTATACCTGAAAAAAACACAATACAGTGAATCAATTATAATTAAATAAAAATGTTTTTTAAAGAGACCATCCTTTCTTTCCCATAACTCAAAACTATAATGAAAATGAGTCCATTTTAGGGGGAGTAAATGATACTTCAATATAACTTAAAAAATAAAATTGTTCTCAGAATGTAGTTAAAAATTACAAAGACTAATAATAATATCCATCATCATCATAAAAGAATAGTTAACATTTATCGAGCCCCAAACAATATGCTAGGCGTTATATCACTGGTTATTACTAAGAACATTCTGATGTAGATATTCAAGTATGCCCATTTTGCTGATGAGGAAACTAAGGCTTAGGAAATGAATTGACTCCCAGGGTCACACAACTTGTTAATGGTAGCACCAGGACCTGACTGATTCAAGAATCTTACCTCCTAGGGTGCCAATCACTTCAAACCTGTCACAAGGAAAGAACCATTTAATTTAAAACTCAAACCACAGAACATGAAAGCTGTGTTGTCCCTGTCGAATGTATGACCTCAAATACCCAGAAAACATCACAATTTCTTTGGCTTCAGTGATTAGAGTAACTAACTCAATTCTATACTTTGCTACTTAAGTTGATCTAACTTCAATTTCTGAGTAAATTTCTCCTTTGTTGTTAAGTAATTACTAAAGACCCCTTACAGTATACAAAGAAAGTTCCTTCATTTTGTTTTAAAAGAAAAAGTTTTAAATCTGAGCAAGAGTTTAACTCATACCTTTTGGCCTGGGCTGACTCCCTGTTCCTGCCCAAAGTACACACACAACCAGACAGCTGCATACATGAGGGAGACGCAACGGAGAGAGCACAGGAGCAGGCCATTTGCCCTCTGGGCCCTAATAATACAAAATCTCTGTATTTTGTGGTGAAGGAAAACTAGGGTGACCTATTAAATAATATTCGCCATGACTTACAGAAGTTGGCGAGTATTTGGAATAGTGGAAGAAAAAAAAGTTTGGTTTTTTTTTTTGCCTCAAAAGAATGTGGGTTGAGTTTTGAACTGTGTCTTCTACCAAGGGATCAATGAGGATGCAACTGTAGGGTGAGGTTTTCCAGCGAACCTTGACCTTGAGAGTCTTTCTCTTAACAGTCTTCAGAGAAATCCAGCATGGAGTCTATTAATCTACCCAACAGGACATGGGGAGAAAGCAAAAATGAGGAAGTCAAAACAGAATCAAAGAAAAAGAAACCAATTGTGGTGATGCTTAATGCTAGTTCTACACAATAAATTTATCTTAACATCTTCTCATTTATTATTATGATTTCATTCTTCCAATATCCCTAACAGAATGGGGGAGTGAGAATTAGGAAAATGAGGCTACTGATACCTCAAAAGATTTGGTCCATCTCACACTGCTATTAATAGAAGAGTCAACAAGGAAATATAGTTTTTGTGCCTTGAATTTGTGCTCTTTTCACACCATGTGTGTTAAAACTGGGGAGCAGAAAGGAAATGAAATCAGTCCCTGGAAGAGATATCTGTGCTTTCATGTTTATTGCAGCATTATTCATAATAGCCAAGATAGGGAGACAGCCTAAGTGGTGTCCATCCTATATCCCATATCCTTGGATGAACGGATAAAAAATTGTAGTGCATATATATGTGTCTGTGTGTGCTAAGTCACTTCAGTCATGTCCAACTCAGTGCGACCCTATGGATTGTAGCTCACCAGGCTCTTCTGTCCATGGGACTCTCCAAGCAAGAATACTGGAGGGCGTTGCCATTTCCTATATACATATATTTATTTCCTATATATATACATTTATATGTGTGTATATATATATATATCTCCTGTATATACACACACACATATATATACATTTCTTATATATATATACATACATTTCCTATACATGTATATAGATATATATATACATACACACACAATGGAATATTATTCAGCCTTAAAAAGGAGTTCCTGCCATTTGCAACAACATGGTTGAACCTGGAGGACATCCTACTAAGTAAGCCAGTTACAGAAAGAAAAAAACGACATAATCTCACTTATATGTGAAATCTTAGAAATAAATAGAAGCAGAGATTAGAATGGTGGTTACCAGGGGCAGAGAGGTGTGAGAAATGTGGAGATACTGGTCACAGGGTACAAAATTGCAGGTATGTAGGATGAGTAAGTCCAGACATCTAGTACAGCATGATGGCTATAATTAATAATACTGTATTGTATACTGGAAATTTGCTAAGAAAGTAGATTTCAGATGCTCTCACCACAAAATAAATAAGGTGATGTTAATTAGCTTAACTGTGGTAACCATTTCAACATGTCTATCATATCAGCACGCTGCAACCTTAAAACACATATGATTTTTACTAAAGAAATTTTTTAAAATCTAGGAGGTGGCAAGATCACTGAGTCATAATCCCAGCTTGGGCACCCACTTCCCATAACCTTGCACAAGTCACTTTACCTCTTTGGCAAGAATACTGGAGGGCGTTGTCATTTTCTATATACATATATTTATGTATTGGGCACCCACAGGAGACATAAGAGATGTGAGTTCGATTCCTGGGTCGAGGAATATGTATTCTTTTCTATGTATTCTTTTCTATCTAAGAATATGGAACTCAAATCTCTCCTGGCATCTCTGAAGGCCAACACAGCATGCAAGGAACCACAGAGGCAAGGACAACCACCTTGGACTGTACATTCTACCTTTCTAGATTTTCCAAGGTGGTTGGGCTTCTACCCAACTACCCATAGAATACATTCTGTGTTCCTGGCCAAAAACTGGCAGAAAATTAGTCTGAAGCAAGACTGGCTTCAGGGCCCCTCAGGGGAATGCTCCAACAGAAGTGACCAGGCTCCATGGCTTCTAGCCTCCCATTTCCGGTTAAATTGCACACAGCACTCTGGGGAGGAGTGGAGGAAGGATACTGCCAGGTATGCAGACAAGGATTCAGCCATCTGATTACAGTTGTGCTGCAAAAAGAAACTGTTCCTTCTCCCCTGGTGAAGGATGATCTACGTAAGTAGAACTCTGACTTCTGGGGTGCTCTGCAAACATCCCCTTATACTAAATGTTTCTAACCACATTTTCTTTCACTGATGCCTAAAATGCCATCATTAGAAGTCAATTCTTTTGGATTAAGTGATTGTCTATTGCCACGTGTGCGTGCTAAGTCACTTCAGTCACATCTAACTCTTTGCAACCCCAAGGACTGTAGCCAGTGAGGCTCCTCTGTCCATGGGATTCTCCAGTCAATAACACTGGATTGGGTTGCCATGCCCTCATCCAAGGGATCTTCCTGACCCAGGAATCGAACTCACATCTCTTATGTCTCCTGCATTGGCAGACAGGTTCTTTACCACTAGCGCCACCTGGGAAGCCCTGTCTATTGGCAATCAAGTATTGTAATCCCAAAACTTCTCTGAGAGGATACACATTGTCAGTAATATCTTAGTGTGAATAACCTGGTGACAGGTTTTCTTTTTCCCCCTTCAGAGTGTGGGAAAGAAGTCTGTGGTCCTTTCCCACATCCTCTGGTACACCATTCTCTTCCCTCCTTGCATCGCCCCTATTCCTATCCTCTGAACCCCAACGTCTTCATGCTGGTGGCTTTCTTCTCCACTACCCCTACCCTCAAATTTCTGCTTCCTTAGCAGGCCAGTTCTTGGCTAGTCAGAAAGGTCTCTTGTAAGTCAGGAGATAAATCAGCTCTCAGTGTTTATGAAATAAATGCAAACCTCTCCAGAGCTCCCAGCCATGGTCGCTAATCTCCTCGACTCTGAGCCCTCCCCTTTTTTGCCATTGTTATTTTTACTCAGGTTCCTATTTTATTTTTGATGGCTGATCCTGAAGACAGTGTTTCTAGTCTGGTTCTGTCTCACTCTAGTGGTGTAGTTCCAGCACATCCACAGGCCATTTTGGAGGTGGTGGTGGAGCGGGAAATATGGAGATGAAGGTACAGGGCTTGAAATGTTATGTTCCCTTTAATTCCCTTGAGACACAGGCACGCGCGCGCGCGCGCGCACACACACACACACACACACACACACACACACAATGGAATTCTATTCAGCCATAAAAAAGAATGAAATCTTGCCATTTGCAACAACATAAACGGACCTTGAGGACATTATGCTAAATGAAATAAGCCAGACAGAGAAAGACAAACACCACATGATCTCATTTATACATGGAATCTAAAAAATAAACCCCAAGCCTGTAGATACAGAGAACAGATTGTTGGTTGCCAAAGGCAGGGGGTTAGGGGGATGGGTGAAATGGGTAAAGGAGGTTCAAAGGACTTATAAAAAATTTATGGGGATGGGATGTACATCATGGTGAGTATAGCTAACAAGATTGTACTGCATATTTTAAAGTTGCTAAGAGAATAAAGTCCTCAAAATAAGAAAAGAATTTTTAACTATATATAAATTTTTAAACATATAGATGTTAACTAAACTTATTGAGTTGATCATTTTTGAAATATAAACAGATATTGAATCACTATGTTGCACACCTGAAACAAATATGTCACATCAATTTAAAAAAAACTACACTAAATTATTAGATTTGCAAAAATTCAAAAGTTTGATTAATAAACTCTCTCAGTAAGGCTTTGGAGAATTTATACAAATACTATGGAGGCTATTTAGCAATATCATTCAATTTTAAAATATACATATTTTTCACCCAGCAATCCTACTTTTAAGAATTCACACTATAGAAATACTCACACATGTGTGAAAAATCTAAGTTATTCATTGCACCATTGTTTGTGATGGCAAAAGATTGGAAACAACTTCTGTGTCCATCAGTAGACATCTGGTTAAATACATGATGGCTGATTAATACAATGAAATAGTATGCAGCTGTATAAAAGAATGAGTAAGCTTTCTATGTACTAATACAAAAAATAGATTATTAAATGAAAAAATTGCAAAGTGAAAAATGATTCAGATAATACACTGCATTTTATGTAAAAAGAATATATTTTTAAAAGAGTTTATATTCACATTTGCTTATATTTTCATAAGGAAAATCTGGAAGGATACATAGGAAAATACTAAAAGTTATAAGGGGGGGCTATGTTTTGAGGGGAAGGGCAAGAATTGGATGGATTGTGGGACATGGGTGAATTAGATATCTTACTGCATACTTTTACACATACCTCTATGAACATAAGGACCTCCCTGCTAGCTCAGCTGGTAAAGAATCTGCCTGCAATGCAGGAGATCCTGGTTCAATTCCTGGGTTGAGAGGATCCCCTGGAGAAGGGATAGGCTACCCACTCCAGTAGTTGGCTTGGGCTTCCCTGGTGGCTCAGATGGTAAAGAATCCGCCTGCAATGCGGGAGACTTGGGTTTGATCCCTGGGTTGGGAAGATCCCCTGGAGGAGGGCATGGTAGCCCACTCCAGTATTCTTGGTTGGAAAATCCCCATGGACAGAGGAGCCTGGTAGGCTCCAGTCCATGGGGTGACAAAGAGTGAGACACAACTGAGCGACTAAGCACAGCACAGCTATGAACATAAATACATATGATCATATATACACATATATACATAAGCATTTATATTCTTAAATGATACAAATGTATTTTCCATTGAAAAACTAAATTTGAAGAGTTTATACTTAAAACAATTCTAATTCAAGGCCAGGGGCTAGACTTGATGACCATTTTGGGTCCCTTTCAATATAGAGAACAAATGTATGGATATCAGGAGGGTAAGTAAGAAGGGAAGTGGGATGAATTGGGAGATTGGGATTGACATATATATGCCACGATGTACAAAACAGATAACTGATGAGAACCTACTGTATAGCACAGGGAACTCTACTTAATGCCCTGTGGTGATCTAAATGGGAAGGAAATTCAAAAAAGAGGGGATATACGCATACATAGACTTCTCCCATGGCTCAGTGTTAAAGAATTCGCCTGAAATGCAGGAGACATGGGAGATGCAGGTTCAATTCCTGGGTCGAGAAGATCCCCTGGAGGAGGGCATGGCATTCCACTTCAGTATTCTTGTTGGAGGATCCGATGGACAGAGGAGCCTGGCAGGCTACAGTCCTTCGGGTCTAAAAGAGTCAGACACGACTGAAGCAACTTAGTCCTCACGCACTAATGCATATGCACACATGTGGCTGATTCACTTTGCTATACAGTACAAACTAGCTGTAAAGCAACTATACTCCAGTACAAATTTTTTAAAAAATAAATAAAAGCAAGAGATCATATGGAAAAAATTAAAAAAAAGAAGCAACCATAGAAAATCAATCCTACACACCTGGTCATAGAAACCCAACTCAATTCCTACTACTGGGACAGACCTTAGCTAGGACTCCATGTTCCCAGTGTGACTACAATGAGATGGCTGTCTCCTATGGACACTATTTAGCCCCTCTGGGGAGAGTGGGGGGCTATTATGTTGCTTTCTGAAACAGATAGTTTTAAATAAGGGTGCTGATGGGAAATCTCCTGTGCTCCTCCATGGAGCAACACTGTAGTGGAGGGAAAGAACAGCAGGGCCCTCATCTTGATTAGGCTAGGTCAGAGCCTACAGCAGGGATGTGACACATCTTGCACAATTAATGCATCCCAAACAGTGGGTGTCTATAGCTCCCTTCTAAAAAGGAACTTGCTCACCCTCTGAGGCCATGGGCGAGCAGGTGAGTTTTTCCTTAGGAGGCTCACTGAAATCAAAGGTATTTCTTCAAACAGGTCCATCAGCCAAAGCCTACCATCTAGATTTCTTCCTTTCGGCGCTCCAAACATTATCACTTCTTTTGCCCTGGGCTGCTCAAAATGTTGACTTATCTAGACTTGTTATCCTTAGGCAGAGGACTATGATTTTAAGATCTTCCCCAAAATATCCTCCTCCATAAAAACTTAACTGTTCTGTGCCCTATCACACTGAGGCCTTGCTGGGGGTGGGAGAAGGTTAGCACTTATTGACTAATTCATACCACAGTGCCAATGGAAGACAACACTGGAAAATAGGAAAAAGGTTGTGGTTTTTTTTGGCCCTGTGGCATACGAGATGTTAGTTGCCCCACCAGGGATTGAACCCATACCCCCTGCAGTGGAAGCAGAAAGCCTTAACTGGGCTGCCAGGGAAATCCTGAAAATAGGTTCTTTTTCTAGATAATTAAATTGTACCTTGGGCCTTTGCTGCTTTATTTATAACGAGGCTATAGAGGACAGGGCAAGTAGTGTCAAACATTCCAGAATTTAAGGCTCAATGTGGGGGAAATCACTGGAAACACAGCCTCTGAGAGCTGTCCAGTGTCCAAACTGCTCAAATTCTACCTCCTCTACTAGTTACCACTTAATAGCTGAGCAAATCATTTAACATTCTTGAGTCTCAGTTCACCTATCTATAAAATGGGGCTGATAATACCCATCTCATAGGTTGTTGTAAACATGAAATGAGGTGAGACACATAATGTGCTCAGCATAGTACCAGGTGCATACAGGTGCTCATTGAATGCTGTTATTTGTTATATTACTATTATCTGTAATGATAGGGTTTCTGGGAGGCAGAAAGCAGGTTGGTAATGGAAACAATCTGGGGCTGCCTAGTCCTTACAGTGCCTGTTATAGACTGAATGTTTGTGTCCTTTTCACCAAGTCCCTATGTGGGAAACCTAATCCCCAATGTGAGGTGAGGTCTGTGGGAGCTGGGACCTTCATGAATGGGATTATGCCCTTATAAGAGACAATGGGAAGATGATCTCTGCTCTCAGCTATGAGAACACAGAACGAAGTTGACTATCTCTGAACCACGAAGTGATCTCTCAACAGATTTGCTGGCACCTTGACTTTCCAGCCCCTTGAACTGTGAGAAATAAATGCTTGTTATTTAAGCCATTAGTCTCTGATATTTTTATTATAGCAGCCCAAACTAAGATGACTGTCTTTCACTGCCCTGTAGGACTTCTCAAATATTGGCAGATTCTGAGTGGTGACTAGAGTCACTTCTGTCATCATGTTCACCAAGAATCCTTCTATGCCTCAGCTTCCAACCAACCCATCTGCCCTATCCTCCCCTCCCCATCCACATTTCAGTGGAGAGACTTCTTTAGCTGAGTAGCTGAGTTCTGGCCAGAGCCATCTATCAAACTTATAGTCTCTGTGTTGGATTTTCTGAGGGTCCCAGAGAAGTGGGTTTATGGGTCAGAAGTGTCACCAGTGTGTCTGTGATTGAGCGGTCCCGAAGGGAAAAGAAACCAATTCTCCCCCTGCATTTGGGCCATCATCTCCAGTCTCCTCTCCTGCTGCATGCTAAACAAAAGCCACTGTTGATTGGTTTGATTTTCATCTTTTGTTTTGGTTTAGTAACTGAGCTGTTCTTTGGAAAGTAGTTCATATTTTTCAGTTCAGAATGCCTCTCCCCTTTCAACCTTCATCCATTTTGCTTCTATCCACTCTCCATGGCCCAGCTCTAGTCTCACCTCTTCAAGGAAGCCTTGTCTAAGTATTACTAATACTTTTGCACTCAAAGGTCTCTTTGGAGGAAAGAAAAAGGATTGGTAGAGCAGACTGCTCCTGCTACGGTACAGCTTTCAAAGGTGGCAAGTTCACTGTGTCTCTAACCTCTCTTCTTCTTCTTTTCTGCTCTGCCAGAGTGCTCGATATGGCCCAACTTCAAGCACTAATTAGGGTAGGGCCCTGCCTTTCCCAAAGGCTTAATAAGTTCATGGTAATGAATACTGAAGATTGGAACAACCAATAAAGAGTAAGGTGGTGGTGGTTGGGAGAACAAAAACCACAGTGAGACACCACTTCACACCCTTCAGGATGGTTATAATAAAAAAGAGAATAATAAATTGTTGGCAATGATGTGGAGAAAAATGGAAATTTTGTACTACTGGTGGGAATGTAAAAATGTCAAGTGGTACAGCTGCTGTGCCAAAAAGCTTGGCAGTTCCTCCAAAGTTAAACCTAGAGTTACCATATGAACCAGTAATCCCACTTCTAGGTATAAACTGAAGAGAACTGAAAGGAGGGACTCAAACAGATCCCTGTACATGAATGTTTAGGGCAGCATTATTCACAATAGTCAAAAGGTGGAAACCACCCAGTGTCCATTAATGGACAAATTGATAAACAAAATGTGGTGTATCATACAATGACATATATTTCAGTTAGAATGGATGAACCTTGAAAACATTATGCTTAGTAAAAGAAGCCAGACACAAAAGGTCACATACTGTATGATTCCATATTTATGAAGTATCCACAATAGGCAAATCCAGAGAGACAGAAAGAAGCTCAGTGCATGCCAGGAGCTGAGGGGAGGGGAAAATGGACGGCTGACTGCTAGCGGGTATGGGACTTCCTTTCGGGGATGATGAAAATATTCTGGAATTAGAGAGTGACGGTGGTTGCAATATCTTGTAAATACACTAAAACCAACTTAACTGTACTCTTTAAAAGGATAAATAGTGTGTAAATTATATCTCAGATAAAGCTGTTTCCCAAAACCCTCAAAAACGAAACATCCTACAATGCAGACACAAAGGCTGAGTATCAACACGGGACAAGCCTGGACAAAATGAAGGTGCTGTATATCCTGGTGACAGGGAGGCAGGTCAAGAATAGCAAAGTAAATGAAAAAGCCAAGGGAGAAGCTCAAAGGGATTGCGGGGGTGGATCCCCAGTTATCATCTTGTCCACGGGGTATCTGCCTTGGGAGATGCAGCAGGTCTGCCAGACAGCTTAGCTAAAGCAGGGGGCCAATGCGGGGACGGCTTTCCCATTTGGAATCTTCAAGAAGACTCTTGAGCACAACTAGTGGCCTCCCTACTCTGACCCCCAGGCCAATCCTCATGGGGTCCTGGGCCAGGAAATTCCTGCAGCAGATTCAGTAGATCACTCTGCAGCTATACAGACAGACACAACACTCTGTCCCAACCAAGAAGGTGCTGAGTGAGAGCAAACAGTCATCTGCCCGTCCTCCTTTTCATCCAGAACCCATCTGCGGGGTGTTTTTCATCCCACTTCCATTCACGTTTCAGCTGCTGTCAGTCAGTAGCTGACCCTGCCTGAAAATGCAGTCTTGTCAGACAAATGCAGAGAAGGAGGGCTGGAGGAAAGGTTTTGTGAAAGAGGAGAGCCTGCCTCTGGGAGGCAAGCAGGGTGATGGCAGGCCGGGCACTCCATCTGGGAGAGAAGAAGAGCACAGGTATTCTTGGCTGGGTTGGGCCACTGACTGGCTGTGTGATGGGACCACTGTCACTTTGCATCTCTAGGTCTCAGTTCCTAAAGAACCTTCTGCATTCGTGAGTATGTATGCATTGGTTGGGGTTTAGTCATTTCACTTGCTTCTACTTCACAGGAACAGAGGAGGAGCAAACCACATTCTACTTTTTGAAAAGGCTTAGGGAGAACAGAAGCTACATGCAACACGGACAGTTAATTCTGATTATCTCCAGGTTACCAAGGGCAGTCCATCTGAAGGCAAAAAAAGATGAACAACTGAGTCTGCTCCAGTAGTCTGGTGTCCAGAGCTTAAACACCCCGTGAGAGTTCTGCCAACCCAGGAGAGACCCCTCAGCTTGTGATTGGCTGCCTCTCAGGTAGGAGTTCTAGTTCTAGTCACCTGCCTGTGGGAAAGCACTCGGAGCTAAAGCTGGATGTGGAGTAGCATCATGGCACGGCCTAGCCAGGGTGATAAAGCACATCTCAGAGATGCCTCCCCTTGGCTAAAGAACACTCTACCTCAGACCAGCCAGTCCTGACCCCCACTGTGTTCCTTGCCAGCTCTGACTCATGCTAGACCCAACCACCGCCACCAATAGTCCTGTGCCTCTTCAAATCCTACCCAGCCCTCACCATCTGTCAAACAGATTATAATTTCTGGCAGCAACTTTACTGGTCTGCCTGTCTGTACCCTACAGTCTAGCACTTGCTAACAGGTGGACTGCTTGCTGAGTGATGACCAAGTGCAAAGGAGGCAGGGCTTCTGTCTTGACCTGTCTATCTCTAGCACTGGAACAAAGGGACAGACATCCAAATAGTGACATGTGCTGAAATGTTGAGGGTCTATTACTAATTTTGTTAAGTGGTAAGTGTACACCTCCAGGGATGAGGTGGTTTTTAAGTCTTAAGAGACTTGGAGATAAATAAATAGGACTATAGAGAATGATTCTGAAGTGAGTTTTGAGCATCTGAGGGTACATGCTATCTTCAGGAAGAATGGTCTGTGGGTACCATCAGATACTCAAAGCATTCCATGACCCAAAAGAGGTGACCCCCACTATTTTAATACAAAGCAAGGAGTCTGCGGGTTTCACCTCAGGGCTAGGCATGCTCATTTTTAGCTTTCTGTTTGCTGAGGACTGTTACTGGTGAAACTGTCCCATAATCGAATCTTCAGAGGGAACCTCTAAGCTCTTTCCTGTCAAAATGTCTTCTTCCACTTTACTGAACAGCTTTATCATCAGCTCCATTATTCAGCCCATGGACCATTCCAATCTCATTACCTAAGCCTTCCAGGGTTTCCTATGTACATCTCCAAGAGGAAATTGGAAATAGCCTTCTCTCTTCAGAGAAGGAAATGAGACCTAGAGCCTTCAAGGGGACACCATTATTTAGTGCCAAAGCCAGGATTCAAACTTAGGTTTCCTCATGTTACACAGAGCCACAAAACCTGAGAGCAAGAGAAGCCTGCTAAGACAGAGTCCAACAATTAAGGAAGAAGATAAAACACAAATCCCTTTGTTTTCAGGGACTAATCATTGAATGTTCATCTGAACTTGGGTGTGTTAGCCCAACACAAAGAACTCCTTCTGCCAGTGGATCTGATAGGTTCCTCTTTTTCTTTTGCTATGATATAGTCTTTTCTTAATTTTTAAATTATCCAATGCTGTAATAAGTGGACTTGCAGTTGAGATGAAAATGTTAAATCAACTCTTCCACATGACACCTAATTGTTAATGACAGGTTTTGTGGTAACATGTGTGTCACTCACTGCCTTCCCTCTTCTTTCCTAAATAAAAATTAAGAATGAGTTTTACTGTTACTTGGTTAGTTCTAAACCTTTGGGAACCAGGCTTTTTTTTTTTTTGAAGGTCAATGACCCTTTGAAATGGACAAATTAGTCACTACCCTCAAGCAGCATTTACAGAAACAAATGTGAAGGCATCTGGTTGAGACAGTGGGGAGTGCGGTCAAGCATTCCTTTGTATTGCCTACACCAGCATTTCCCCCAGTCTGCTCTGCAGAGCACTACTAGTCCACAAGATGCTCTGTGAAAACAAAATTCTGTGCTTCAGATACAGCTGGGAAAAGATCCATAGTCTGCTCACAATATCCTTCTCAGCATGTTAAAGATGATCTCAGAAATCCCATAGTAAAGAAACCCATTTAACTACAATCCAGCATTTTCTCCAACTGACTTTCCTGAGCCACCAGACCTCTTTTTTCTCATCTGTTGTTTTTGAGTGGCTAAGTCATGTCCGACTCTTTCCAACCCCATGGGCTGTAGCCCACCAGGCTCCTCTGTCCATGGGATTCCCCAGGCAAGAATATTGGGAGTGGGTTGCCATGGCCCTCCCTCCAGGGGATCTTCCTGACCCAGGGACTGAATCCATGTCTCCTGCATCTCCTGCCTTGCAGGTGGATTCTTTACCACAGAGCCACCTGGGAAGGCCCTCTCATCTGTTTAACAGCTATGAACATCCCAGGAACACCCTTTGGGAAGTCCTGCCCTACGCCACATCGAGTACCTAGATATTTTGAGGATGTGGATGTTTGCCATCTCATGGACACTCTAAAGTACTGAATTGAGACCTGGCTGCCACTTCTGGTCACTCAACCTTCAGCTGAAACCTAGCTGAATGTTTCTACAACCCAGCTACATGAGTCAGTCAGTTCAGTCGCTCAGTTGTGTCCAACTCCCTGCAACCCCATGAATCGCAGCACGCCAGGCCTCCCTGTCCATCACCAACTCTCGGAGTTTACTCAACCTCATGTCCAATGAGTCAGTGATGCCATCCAGCCATCTCATCCTCTGTCGTCCCCTTCTCCTCCTGCCCCTAATCCTTCCCAGCATCAGGGTCTTTTCCAATGAGTCAACCCTTCGCATGAGGTGGCCAAAGTATTGGAGTTTCAACTTTAACATCAGTCCTTCCAATGAACACCCAGAACTGATCTCCTTTAGGATGGACTGGTTGGATCTCCTTGCAGTCCAAGGAACTCTCAAGAGTCTTCTCCAACACCACAGTTCAAAAGCATCAATTCTTCGGCGCTCAGCTTTCTTCACAGTCCAACTCTCACACATCCATACACGACTACTGGAAAAACCATAGCCTTGACTAGATGGACCTTTGTTGGCAAAGCAATGTCTCTGCTTTTTAATATGCTATCTAGATTGGTCATAACTTTCCTTCCAAGGAGTAAGCATCTTTTAATTTCATGGCTGCAATCACCGTCTGCAGTGATTTTGGAGCCCAATAAAATAAAGTCTGACACTGTTTCCACTGTTTCCCCATCTATTTCCCAAGAAGTGATGGGACCAGATGCCATGATATTAGTTTTCAGCTACATAGCATCTCCTGAATCTTTTCTTTCTTTCTTTCATGTGCAACCTCTGCAAAGCAAGAGAAAACACCCCCTGTGAAATACTCTAGAGTGCTATTAACGAAACATATAGTCTGGCCCTTGCAACTACAGCCCAGTGACATTAGGCACTGGACAAAGAAGTTCAGCCGTGGAGTTTGGATTGTTCCTGTACACGATGAGAAGCCAGTAAAGTGATCTGAGCAGTGCAATTATTTGATGGAGATTTACATTTCTGGAAGACTGTGGTGGGATGACTGGAGGAGAGGCCATGGGCTTGGAGGGAGGACTTGTCAGGAGGCTAGTGAAAGAGCCTACTGCTGTCACATTACAGACTAAAGGAAGAAAAGAGGCATTCAGTACTTGAGGATTAATTGAGAAATATTATCCCCAAACACACTTTTTGTTGTGTTTGGAAAAGTGTTAGCAGCAGGCTTCAGAAACTGGTCCCTGGAGGCCACTGGCAGAGACTTCAGGGGAGGTGGTGGCAGATGAAGCCTCAGGGCTGCTGGAATAGTCCAGCGCTGTTGGGAAGACACAGTCCACCTCCTCCTGGAGACCCGAGGAGGCAGCACATCTGCCATGTCACCAAACTGCTAGAGGAAAGTAGAAAGTATCCTGTTTCTCCTCCTAGGAAATCCTTTAAGAACTGAAGCCAAAGTTCCTGCCAGGCAAAGAGGAACATAGGTAAGCATAAACAATATAGAAAACAAAAAGGACATGTTAGATTTAAAAGGACTCCATTGCTGATTGCCATGGGGTGGTGACTGTCCCTCAGAAAATGGAAGCATGAATACTAAAGACATGTCACAGATGCATGCAAATTTCCAGTTTGAAAGTGGGATTCTTCTGGCAGCCAGGTGTTCATACAATGGCCCCTCTCCTCATTATAAAGTTATTAGAGGGGAAGGTGATTGAAGAGGTCAGAGATTAAGTAAGTACACAAGGTTTGTTACCACCTTTGGATTTGCCAAGGCTAGAAAAGCAGTATGAGGCTCAATCACAGCTTTGAACCAGTAATTCTCAAAATAGGACCTCAGTTCTCAAGTGGATCACGATCTCTGGTGGGAGCAGTTTTCAAGCTCCCCTCATCGGCCCATCCTAGATTGGGAATCACTGAGCAGAGTGAGAAATGTCACTGATGGGAGCGAGGCACAGGCAGACAATCTAGAGGCAGAAAAGAATTGAGAGCCACAGTTACAGTAACTGCAGTAGTAGCATCAATAACACTAGCGACTGACCATTACTGACTCATGCTTATGCTGTATATTCGTGTTCGTTAGCTCTTTTTCCCCTCCTACAGCCACCTTGTGAGGTAGACATTGTTATTATCTCCCTTTACAGATGAGGAAACTAAGGTTAGGAAGTGATCGAACCAGAAGTGGAGACAAGGTCTCAGGCCCAAGATGTGGAGCTCCAGGGCACTGCTCCCAAGATCTAGGTCGCCTTATCTGAACCTACAACTGGGATAAAATAGCCCCCAACACTAAATCTTTTTTTATCACTCTAATTGCTTTTCCTAAGTTCTTCTCACTGTTGCCTCTGAAAAGGAAACCACTCTCTGTCCATCACACATACAGGCACAGAGAAGATCTAAAAAAAGAAGGTACTGGATCAAAAGGAAGTACCTGACTACCTCAACTCATGTTACCCTCAAATGGTTGGGGAGAATGAGAGAAAGGGTGGGGGATGAAGCTATAACACTGGGTTGCACCTTCTTGAGAATGGGAGAGGGAAGGGATGTTTTAAACACTGCAGATTACCTTATTAGTTACTCAGCCAAAGAAATCATCTTGGAACAGAACAATTCCATCTACAGAACTACAAATGGTGTTGGATGGCCAACTTCTCTTCTCACAGATCACCAGCACTCTACTCAGATGTCGTATGGGAACCAGCAGCATTAGTGTCACCTGAGAACTAGTTAGAAATGCAGAATTTCAGACCACCTCCCCCATCCAGATCTCCTGAATCAGCATCTGCAAATTCCCAGGGCTTCGTGTGTGTACATTCAAGTTTGAGAAGCACCCCCGCTTTAGGGCTTCTGGTTGTAGAGCTCATTTCTTCAGAACCTTCCATAGCCCTAGAACTGAGTTGGTTTCTCAAAGGTTAATGAGTGTTGAAAAGGCTTTTTACTCCAGTTCTGGCTGTATGTGAACAGTGTTGGTTCCACATTGCCTCAGTCTATGTCCCACGGGGGTACAAATGCAAACAATCTTATAATTGTGTTCCCTACCAGCCATAATCTTTGTCTCCAACACGCACGTCTACAAGAAATGTTGAAATACATATAACTCAAGACAAGGATCCTGGGAAGTGAAGGTATATATGCAAATACTTTGGGACAACAGCAGTGGTTCTCAACTGAGGTTGATGTTCCCCCCAGGGGACGTTTGGCAATGTTGGGAGACATTTTTCGTTGTCATGAGTTGGGGAGGGTGGTCTTGCATGGAGCAGACCCTTCCCTCTCCACAGCATCGCCCTTGTTGTGTTTAGCAACTGAGATGTTGGGATTGTCAGAGCAATTAGCTTATCCTAATTATTTCATCTTTACTCCCTCCCCTGAAATCATTCGCTGTAAGTTTCACATTAGCCCATAATAATGCATTAATATCCCCTAATACCACTTCCTACCATTCATTCTCCCTCTTCCATCTTGAAACTGCTCTCCATAGCCTAAAGGGCAGGAAATGCCCAGAGTCAATATACAGAGAACTTCCCCTTGGATTCAAATTCCCATTGTGTGTGTGTTAGTCACTTAGTCATGTCACACTTTTTGCAACCCCGTAGACCCCATAGCCCACCAGGTTCCTCTGTCTATGGAACTCTCCAGGCAAGAATACAGGAGTGGGTTGCCATTTCCTTCTCCAGGGGATTCTTCCTGACTCAGGGATTGAACCCAGGTCTCCTGCATTGGAGAGAGATTCCTTACCATCAGAGCTATAAGGAAATCCCTATATTCCCTATATTTAGGGAATTCTATAATTTCCATTAAGTAAAGTAAAATCAAACCTAGAGGAATGAGAAGCCCAATTGTTCTCAAGCCTGCTGCCCAAGGGCAATCAATCCTTGGATCCAATGGCCTGAAGAAATTGGCTGGGAGGTCTGACTTCATGTTCACGGCTGGTCACCACAACATTTTAAGGAATGATTACTGCCCCAGTCCTTTAGCTCCTAAGCTATCTCCCCATGTGTCAATGCCAATGACCAGCAAGACAGAGGGGAAACCAAGCAGGGTTGGGCAAAATAGACCTTAGCCCAGATCACCTGAGGGCTAGGCAAGGAAGGACATGAAGAAGAAACCTGGGAAGCAGTTCCTGGAGTATATGGTAGACATTAGGGCTGGTTATCAATATTCCACCTCTACTCCTGCTGGGCACACAGCAGCACGGGACTTCCCAGTCCCCCAGAAGTCAAAGTGTGGCCACATACATGACTTGCCAATGACACATGAGCAGAAGTAATCTGTGTCACTTGGGCAGAAGTACATAAGAGGCAGGACACAACTTGCTCTGTTCCTGTCCCATGCCACTGGAACTAATCTCCATATGGCAAGGCTCTGTCAGCAGGGTCCCTGGATGAGAATGATATGTGCTGAGCTGAGACAGACATGCAGTGTGAGTAGGAATAAACCTTTGTTGGTTCAAACCACTGAGATTTGTAGGTTGTGACTGCATCATAATTTAGCCTATTCTGATTGTTACAGGGTATCCAACATTTGACCAAGAACAGATTTGCATATTCAAATTGGGAAAGATGCAAAATACTCTTGATTTTTTTTTATCTCTTCCTCCAAGGAATTGAGGATAAAACAGTGGTCCCTTCCTTGTAGTCCCTTGAACAGCTGAAACCAGGTCTCCCTGACTAACTGGACTTGGTCCATTGTGTCTAGAGCAGGGGTCATGGGTCAAATCTGACCTGCAATTTGTCTTGTAAATAAAGTTTTAGTGGACCATGCCCATTCATTTACATAGTATGTGCCAGCTTTCATACTATGGAATAGTTGTTGCAACAGAGACTGTAGGTCTGCAAAGCTAAAATATTTACTATCTGATCCTTTGCAGAAAAAAAAAATCCTGACCCCTGGTCTGCTGCTGCTGCTAAGTCGCTTCAGTCGTGTCCGACTCTGTGAGACCCCATAGATGGCAGCCCACCAGGCTCCTCTGTCCACGGGATTCTCCAGGCAAGAATACTGGAGTGGGTTGCCACTTACTTCTCCAATGCATGCATGCATGCTAAGTCACTTCAATCATGTCCAACTCTGTGTGACCCTATGGACAGCAGCCCACCAGGCTCCTCTGTCCACGGGATTCTCTAGGCAAGAATACCGGAGTGGGTTGCCACTTCCTTCTCCAGACCCCAGGTCTAGAAGATGTCAAATGGAACGGATCCATGGAGGGTCTGGAAAAGAAATCTAACGTGCACTGCCACTGGAGTAAAGAATATATACTCTTGGTAGCTATATAGCCAAAAGCACACACAGATCAAGAGTTGGTACTGGCAGGATTTTACTGAGTGCTTCAGGCCTTTGTGGAGACAGAGAAGCAAAGGGAGCCCTGATACAAATGACTTCCAATAAGCACATCTTTACAGCTCTGTTGTTTAGCAGCCCCTCTCCCTCAGCATTGAGATGGGGGCAAGATCAGAACAAAGGATATACACAGTATATGTCAGGATTAGTGAGCCTGACAGTCCTCAGGATGACTCAGTGGAAAGTTGCTTAAGTGCTGGCTCAAAATGATTCACTGCCTGGAGATTCCATGGCAAGTGAGATTCTTAGGCTAAACTGGGCGGTACAGTTTGTCCACCTCCCTGAACCCAGCAGCACAGGGCGAGCAGGCTGGCCCTAAGTGAAGGAGCAGGCTCTTGGAGGGGCTGATGAGGGTCTCAGCCTGGTGGATGAAGCCTCTGCTGTGGCCACTGGCTGCCCTCTGGGGGTGGGGGTGTATATGGTGTGGCTGGAATGCTAGGAATTCTGGGCTGGCTTAGCAATCACTCCAACTGGCTTGGTGTTCTACATGCTCCAAAGACTTTCTCCAGTGTCCTTGGCATCCAATGACTATACTTGGGCTTAAGATTTTAGGGCTGGGCGGGTCCCTTGGATGCCTTCTATCTCAGCACTGGATCACTCCTTCTTTAGGTGGTACCAGCAAACATGCTGGCCATTTCACTGCAGATGGAACACAGGCCATTTGCTCCCTTCCTTGGCCTGGCTTTTAGAAATGTTGCCTGGAGGAGCCAGTTTCTTGGCTGAAGCTCAGCACTGGGTGGCTGTGAACAGGTTTTGCCTCAGTTCAGCTAGTGCTGAGTTATCGTTGGTGGCTCTGGGTTGGGGGCAAAGGCCTGGGCTGGGAAATAGAGAGAGAAGAAGTGAGTTGAGTGGATACTGTGCTTGGACCTATGAGTTGAATCATCTTCCTTGTCAGCAGTTGATTTGGAAGTTAGTTTGGATGATGTGCGTTCTCTCCATTCTAACATGACCAGCGAGCTACAGAGCCCAAGTCCTACTTGTGGAACCTTTCATTCTTAGGTGATTGTGTTTGGCCAGAAGAAAAGTGGAGAACCGGGGGAGTCATGCCCGAAGTTCCGGGTTACCATGAAGTCTAGAGAATTCGGAATGCAGATGGGGCCTGGATCACAAGAGCTACAGCATTTTCATCAGCCTTCCAGGCAGCTTCAAGAAGGTTCTCTAGCCTATACCTGAACACCTGCACAGGCCAGGGCCACATCTGCAGAGCACAGGCCCCTTCTCCCTCAGCTGAGACAGCATGAGCACCGGCTAACTCAAACACACTGAGACCAACAGATTTTGTTGGAAAACATAACATAAAAGACAATACATAACAGGAAAGACTTAGAGGATTAATTCATTCCACAAACATTTCTCCAGAACCTACACTGTGTCTTGGCACATGAGGAGATTAAGACACTCCAGTTGTTGTTATTGTTCAGTCTCCCAGGCATGTCCGACTCTTTGCAACCCCGTGGACTGCAGCATGCCAGACCTATCTGTCCGTCACCATCTCCCAAAGTTTGCCCAAGGTCATGTCCATTGCATCGGTGATGCCATCCAGCCATCTCATCCTCTGACGCCCTCTTCTTCTGCCCTCAATCTTCCCCAACATCAGGGACTTTTCCAATGAGTCAGCTGTTCACGTCAGATGACCAAAATACTGGAACTTCAGCTTCAGCATCAGTCCTTCCAATGAGTATTCAGGGTTGATTTCCCTCAAGACTGACTAGTTTGATCTTCTTGCTGTCCAAGGGACTCTCAGGAGCCTTCTCCAGTACAGTTCGAAAGGCATCAATTCTTTGTCATCCTGTCTTCTTTATGGTCCAACTCTCACAATGATATGTGACCACTGGAAAGGCCATAACCTTGACTATATAGCCCTTGGTCGGCAGAGTAATGTCTCTGCTTTTCAACACACTGTCTAGGTTTGCCATAGCTTTCCTGCCAATAAACAAACGTCTTCTGATTTCATGGCTGCAGTCACCATCTGCAGTGATTTTAGAGCCCAAGAAGAGGAAATCTGTCACTATTTCCACCTTTTCCCCTTCTATTTGCCATGAAGTAATGGGGCTGGATGCCATGATCCTAGTTTTATTAATATTTAGCTTTAAGCCTGCTCTTTCACTCTCCTCCTTCACCCTCATCAAGAGGCTCTTTAGTTCCTCTTCACTTTCTGCCATTAGAGTGGTGAGTGGTATCATCCACATATCTGAGGTTGTTGATGATTCTCCCGCCTATCTTAATTTCAGCTTGTAATTCATCCAGCCCAGCATTTCTCATGATGTACTCAGCATATAGATTAAATAAACAGGGTGACAGCAGACAGCCCTGTCATAGTTCTTTCTCAATCTTGAACCAATCAGTTGTTCCATACGGAGTTCTAACTGTTGCTTCTTGACCCACTTACAGGTTTCTCAGGAGACAGGTAAGATGGTCTGGTATTCCCATTGCTTTAAGAGCTTTCCACAGTTTATTATGATCCACACAGTCAAAGGCTTTGGTGTAGTAGATGAAACAGAGGTAGATGTTTTTTCTGGAATTCCCTAGCTTTCTCTACAATCCAGTGAATGTTGGCAATTTGATCTCCGGTGCCTCTGCCTTTTCAAAACCCAGCTTGGACATCTGGAAGCTCTTGGTTCACATAATGCTGAAGCCTAGCATGCAAGATTTTAAGCATGACCTTACTAGCATGGGAGATGAGTACACCTGTCCAATGGTTAGCATATTCTTTAGTACTGCTCTTCTTGGGAATTAGGATGAGGATTGACCTTTTCCAGATACTCCAGATTATTTTCAAATATCAGCAGATTCATCTCAGTTATAAGCAGTGAAGAAAGTGGAAAGGAAGAGGATATTTGTTCTTTTGAAACTTCTCTGCAAGGGAGATAGGGCCGAAACACAGTCCATGCAGCAGGGTTCCAGGCACCCCTAATCATAAGGAGAGCTGTGGCTTCAGGTAAGTTATACAGTCTTTCTTAGTGTTCCAATTTGTCAAATGTGAGGGGAGGGGGCTGGACATAAAAACTCTTCAAGATATGATTTTCTGTGGTCACAGAATATGATTCCTGCCCTCAAGAGATTTAGGAAGGTACAAACTTAAATTCAGTGCAGCAGAAAAGTAACCCGTAAATGGTCCAGAGTCATGTCATCTACTACAGAAGCCGCTGGTTACATGTGTCTACTGATATTTTAACTCACTGACATTAAATAAAATGTAAAAGGTGGTTCCTCAGTCACAGCAGTCACATTTCAAGTGTCCAACAACCAAATGTGCCACTAGCTGCTTTATTGAACAGTGCAGATGTACAGTATTTCCATCACCGCAAAAAGTTCTGTTTAACAGCACTGATATAGACAACATGCCCCAAGGATGTCCCAGAGAACACAAAACTTCTCCTCCATGCCTCCTAGGCCTAGGCTCCTCACAGCTGTCCAGCTGTGACCAATGCTGACCTTCCCAGACAGCAGGCAACTCTGCTTTGGCCTGCTCAGGGAGCTCAGCCACTCCACACATACTCTTACTAACTGTTCCTTTGATCTTTCCCCAGGGCCTTTGTGAAAGTCAGAGCTTCCCAGACTTTTCATGAAAAATTCTCTTTTAAACAGACCTATGAATAATCTAGATAATCCAGCAATGCATGCATCTTTTAGAGCTCCCTGGGCTCTTTGCCCAAGAGGTATGGTATGTAAAGTCTAACAGAGACCAGGGTGATTGATCAGTGAAAATCAGTATTGTATGTATGAGTGGGGAGAAGCAAGCAAAGCCAGCACAGAGGAGAAAGTCCTTACATGCTCCCTCCACAGCACTATTAATAACACGAAAAAATAATTATCCAATTTAATCCCAAAGACTGATTTCAAATCAAAACACAGCAAATAAAGGAAAGCAAAACAAAAGAACAGCGAGACAGGCATATGGGCTCCCCAGGGTTGCTCCAGCTTGTGGGATGGGTATGGGTGTGACTGAGTGAGTGTGGTGGAGTGTGTGCATGGGGGTCATGGGGGTGTGAGTGGGGAGTGTAGGGAGGCTTGGAGGCGGGGTGGGTTGAGGGCTAGGCGAACGTGCTCTGACTCAAGAGGATTCTCCGCTTGCTTCTCTCAGCAGGGAGAGGAGAATTTCACTTGTGTCAAACAACTTCATGCCCAATTCCTCTGAAAGGGGGCAGGGAGGACAGTGTCATAACACAGAGAGTGTTAATGGTTGCTATTTTAACAATCTAAACTCACTACCCCCAGGGCGCCAGGAGAAACTAAACAGCCTTAACTGCAAAGGGTGCAATTTTAAAAAATCAAATAAATAGCTGAAGACACACTCACACTGAACTTGTGCCCAACTCGGTGTCAATCAACAAGTTTCCACTGAACACTGGACAAGCCACCCCTCCTCTTCCCAAAAGAACACAGAAAACAATGGAAGTTCAGTTTCGGGGCAGCTGGATGATTTGATGGATTTTGTGCTTCCCGGTACACCCCCCCATTTTTCTCCTTTCTTCTCCAGCGAAGTTTTTCTTCCCTCATACAGCTCCCCCTCCCAAGATCATTTCTTTCGAATGCATCTTCCTGGCTCTGGCCCTCAGTGCTATGCTCCTTCTATTTTGTGTTCCCACACAGGAGGCCAGACCTGCTGACCCGGGCCTCCAGACAAGCTTGCCCCATCTGTACAACAAGAGTGTCCCACCTGCCATGTGCCCCCAAGTGGAGACCGAAAAAGCAAACCCAAATGGACACCAAATTATGGCTCCACTTGCCAAAATTCACATTTTGACAAGCCACATGCTGAAAAATTCTATTGTTTTAGGCTTAGGATGTGGTCTAGGCACATACTTGAAACTAGCCAAAGATGGTCACTAAGTCTTAGTATAAAATCCTCATTTCCATCCTGGCCAGCAGGTACCCACTTCCCCAGACTGGACCCTGGCCCTGGATTCTAAAATAATGACAAAAGCATTAGTTGCTCAGTCTTGTCTGACTCTTTACGACCCCATGGACCGTAGCCCACCAGGCTCCTCTGTCTATTAAATTCTCCAAGCAAGAATACTGGAGTGGGTAGTCATTCTCTTCTCCAGGGGATCTTCCTGATCCAGGGGTCGAACCCGGGTCTCCTGCATTTCAGGTGGATTCTTTACCAACTCAGCCACCAGGGAAGCCCAAAATAGTGATGAGAGCTTGCATTTACAGAGGGCTTACTAGGGGTTGGGTCCTGTGGTAAGCACCTTATCTGTACTAATTCATTTCATTCTCATAGCAGTCCTTGAGGCAGGAACTATTACTATTGCCTCACCTACCTGCTCATAGACAGACACAATCTCACCTACTCAGACAGGCACCTCAAACACGCTTACACTGGCATTGGAATCTATTTGCTTTACAACACTGTGCTGGTTTCTGCCATATATTAACATGAATCAGCCACAGGTATATATATGTCTCCTCCTTGCTGAACCTCCCTCCCCTCTCCCCCACATCCCACCCCTCTAGGTTGTCACAGAGCACTGTCTCAATGCAGGTTGAGCTCCCTGAGTCATACAGCAAATTCCCATTGGCTATCTATTTTACATAGGGCAATGTATATGTTTCCACGCTGCTCTCTCGATTAGTTCCACCCTCTTCCTCCCACACTGTGTCCACAAGTCTGTTCTTTATGTATCACACTGGCATTGAGTGCGTGTCCACTGAATGAAGCCTCCATGCTGTCTCTTTAGCGTTGAGTTCTTCAAAGTCTCCTCCCCAAAGACTCTCCACTGACATCTAGAATGCCATCGGTTGTTAAGTGTTCACCTTATCTGTTGATAAAGAGAGAAACCCCCTGGCAGGGCTAACTCAGTCTCCTTCCCATCAGGTGACAGTGACAGTGGGAGAGCTGAGTGGCTGGGAAAGAGGGGAGGCTGTGGGATCTGAGAGAGAGGAAAGGGGGTGCACAAAGATGTCTAGGGGTGGACATAAACGTCACCTCCCCATGTTTGCACTGGGCTGGATGTACAGAGTAATGTCAAACTCTCGGGCAGATGAGATCCTTTGAGATTAGGCCTTCATCAACCTGACCTTTTCAACCTCTTCTCTCCTGCATGGTCCACACTCACTCCAGTCATACCAGCCCCTCATGGCCCTGGGCATGCCCTCCCCTTTCCCCTTCTCCAACTGGCAAAGTCCCATTCATCTCTGAGAACCCAACCTGATGTCAGATGTGGACTCCTCTCTGAGGCGCCTAGCTTCTGTAGTGTCTCTCTCTCTCTCTCTCCCATCTCTGCCTGCTGGGCCCCTGTCCACCTCTACTGGGATACTCATCACATTATGATGTCATGTTCTCATTATGCCTGTCCTGCTAGACTGTGAGTTCTTTGAGGCAGAGACTCTGAAACCTCAGCACCATACATGGGACCTGGCTGCAAGCTTGTACTCACTGAACACTTGCGAAATGAATGAATGAGTAAATGTGCACCATCAACTCTGGTTGGGAGACTCCCTTTCCTGGGTTTCTCTGAGCGAGGCTGTGCAATGTTTCTCAAAAGGGTCACCACTGGAATCTGGAGTAGGACACATCTTCATTGCATTGTATTCCTTTGTTTTTGTTTAGGTGCTAAGTTGTGTCCAACTCTTTTGTGACCCCATGGATTGTAGCCTGCCAGGCTCCCTGTGCACGGGATTTACCAGGCAGGAATACTGGAGTGGGTTGCCATTTTCTTGTCCAGGGGATTTTCCTGACCCAGGGATCAAACCTGCGTCTCCTGCATTAGCAGGCAGTCTTTACCACGGAGCCACCCAGGAAGCCACCAAGGAAGCATTGTGTTCACCCATTGTGAAATACTGAGCATTCCTGGTTCCCACCCACTAAGTGCCAAGGACATTCCCCAATCAGTGCGATGACCAAAACAGTTCCCCAACATTTCCAAAGCCCTAGGAGAAATAGTGGGGTGGTGGGGGGGTGATCCTCTCTGGTTGGGAAACAGCACTATAGCCTTCGTTCCTTCCCCTGATCCCAGTGGTCTGAGAGGCCCCCTGCAGGAGGGTCAGGCTTTTTTCCTGCATGAGGTACTGGATGACGGGTTCCAATCAGAATGTTAGTAAGAAAGTCAGGCATGAAGCAGTCCTGGCCTGCTAACAGGAATCATGGCAGGTTAACCAGCACACAACACAAAGACTCCCACTCAACATTTTTATGACTGGAGGCAGCAGGAGGGATAAGGCCTTGCCTCCAAAAATCCCTGTGAAGCTTTCAAGGCAGCCCAGAGATTATGACCTTGTCTCTGAGTGCATTCGCAACATCACCCCCATGTTTCTGCCAAGAGATCACTCTGGTTTGAAAACAGCTTCACTGGGCATCGCCCTCACTCAGGGCACCTCTGAAAATCTAATCAGAAAGAAAATAGAAAAGAAAGGCACAGGTGGTGCCATTTATTTTATCCTTCTGCCTGACACGCATTGAACTTGTCACCTGTTTCCTTTAGACCCCTCCCCCCCACACAACTTTTCCTTGAGGCTGGAGACATATGGTCTGTGCCTGAGCAGGCGGCTGCTGTCACTGGGTTCTATGGGAACAAGTACTGAGTTTCAGGCTTTGCCTTCATTTTCTCTTAGTGATACAATCTGGGGACTGGGGATTTATGTTCTTTCTCTCCCCTGCTACACACTGCCTTGTGTATATATATCTATATATCTATATCTATATCTATATCTATATCTATATATCTTTAGACTTTTCAAAGCAATTTCTTTAGACTTTTCAAAGTAATTTCCCACATCAACTTGGTTTTCACAGTTAATGCCAACCTTCAGAGAAGGTAGAAATCATCACACTCATTTTACAAGTTGAGAAAACAGGCCCAACGATGCTAGCCGGCTCTGTGAAAGTCCCACAGGGAACTGGGGAGACAGCAGGGTTAGATCCCACGTCTTTTCTGGCTCTGTGCCTTCCTCGCCACCACCCTGTCTTGAGAGTACAATACACCCTCACCTGGGGGGAGGGAATGCATACCCACAGTACTGGAGCTCTCTCTCCATCTCAAATGTGGTCCTGATTCTGGATGCCAAATGGGCCCTCTGGTCAGTAATACAGACCTGAAGCCAGATGGCTTCATTCAGATGCCAACACACTCTGCAGCCTGGAAGTCAAAGCTCAACAAATGCCCCCAAATGCCTTCTTACTAGTTCCAAGGGCGTACCTGGAGAACAGAGAGCATACCCTTCTCCAGGCTTTGGTATTGCTCTGAAAGTGAAAGTCGCTTAGTCGTGTCCGACTCTTTGTGACCCCATGGACTGTACAGTCCATGGAATTCTCCAGGCCAGAATACTGGAGTGGGTAGCCTTAGCCTTTCCGTTCTCCAGGGGATCTTCCCAACCCAGAGATTGAACCCACATCTCCCTCATTGCAAGTGGATTCTTTACCAGCTGAGCCACAAGGGAAGCCCTTGGTATTGCTCTGCTTTGTGTAAAAACAAACCAGCAAAACCCAGACCAGATGAAACCAAACACCCAGAAGGCTAAAATAATATCATGCACGCATACATGCTAAGTCGCTTCAGTTGTGTTCGACTCTTGTGCAACCCCGTGAACTATAGCCCATAAGGCTCCTCTGTCCATGGGATTTTCCAGGCAAGAATACTGGGGGTTGCCATTTCCTTCTCCACAGGATATTCCTGACCTAAGGACTGAACCTACATCTCTTACATCTCCTGCAGTGGCACGCGGATTCTTTACCACTAGTGCCACCTTGGAAGCCCAAAATAATATCAACAAGTAAACAAAAATAATCCAACTATTTGTGACCTCATGGTCTGCAGCCCGCCAGGCTCCTCTGTCCATGGTGGCTCAGCAGTAAAGCAATTTGCCTGCAATGCAGGAGACGTGAGTTCAGTCCCTGGGTTGGGAAGATCCCCCAAAGGAGGGCATGGCAACCCACGCCAGCATTCCTGCCAGGAAAATCCCAGGGACAGAGGAGCCTGGTGGGCTACAGTTAACAGCGTCGCAAAAGAGTAGGACATGACTGAAGCAACTGAGCATCCCATCAAACAAAAATAGTAGTCTCAAAACAGCCATATGCATATACACAATCTTATGCTTGACTGTAACACTTAAAGGTCTTCTGGTCACCTTTTGCCTCCAATCATAACTACCCCAAACAAATGAAAATGTAGTGCCATTTAAATATATGCTATGCTGGGAAATACAACTGACACACCTAAAACCTCAATGTACAGTTGAATTGATGATTAGAAAGCAAACATCCCTGTAACTACCACACAGGTCAAGAAAGACAGCAATGCCAACACCCCAGAAAGCTCCATCCTTTCCCACTGGACGTAACTATGACCCTGACTTTTGGGACAATTGTTGCCTCGGTTTTCATTATAGTTGTATTACATTTATGCACTTCCCTCTACAATATAGTTTAGTCTATTTCGACCCTCATGTTAATTGAATTGCATTATGTGTATTTGTGCACGTAGATGCATCTTCCTCTTCCTCAGCTGCAGGCTTGAGGTATAATATATTGACTTTCAAAATACTTCTGCTCCCCTCAACCTAGTCCTCTGTGACAACCTTGAAGGGTGGGAGGGAGGTTCAAGAGAGAGGGGACATATGTATACCTATGGTTGATTCATGTTGATGTATGGCAGAAAGCAACACAACATTGTAAAGCAATTATCCTTCAATTAAAAATAACTATTAAAAAGACTTCTGCTCACCTTATTTGCACCTGGAAGTACTTCTTTGTACCTAACTTTTTTGCTGAAGCTCACTTTTGCCCACTGTTCCCCTTTGGAGATGGAAGGATAAAGCTGACTGGCATGCTCTAAGATCCATTTATCTTTCTGAAATTTGTTGAAGTCCCTTCGATCTTTTCTTTCACCAGGCTCAGTAATTTCATTTTCCCTTACACATTGCCTCACAGGTTTGATACTCTAGTTAATCCCTTAGTAATCTTTCTAATAAAACCATAGCAAATAGCTCCAGATATGATTGCCCTCAAAAAGCAATCTGAGAGGAGGCCAGGTAAAGGGAAACAGGGAAACAGTCCTACCCCTAAGGACTTCTCCAAAAGATAACAAAACCTGCTGGAAATCAGCTCCTAATACATGATGTTTTCTGAAATTCCCTGGGAAATACTAATAAGGAATATGCCTGTCTTTCAAAACCCAGCATTTCACACAGTTATCACTGGGACTTATTGCTTGTCATGTCTGTCACTGTCAGAGATGATGTGGTCTCCCTCATCCTATGAAAAATGTGCTCAGAAAAGCAACATTTGCTAGATTCTTCTAAGATCCCTTGGTTGTCTCCTGACTTTGCTTTCTCATCTCTACCACCAGCCTCTTCTCACATTTCTTTTCCACTGTCATTTCCATTTAAAAAAGAGACATGGTACAACATGAATGAACCTGGAAGACATTCTGCTAAGTGAAATGAGCCATGCACAAAAGAAATATACTGCATGATACACAGAAATATACACATACACATGATACACAGAAATACACTGCATGATTCCACTTCTGTGAGGTGCCTAGAGGAGTCAAATTCGCAGAGACAGAGAGTAGAATGCTGGTGGCCAGGAGCTGGGGGAGGGGAAATGGGAAGCGGTTTATAGGATTAGAATTTCAGCTTGGGAAGATGAAAAAATTACCGAGATGGATGGTGGTGAGGGTTACACAACAATATAAGTGCATTTAATGGCACAGAACTGTGCAATTGAAAGTGATTAAAATGGGAAATTTTGTTACAATATATGTATACTTTATTCCATAAAAATTTTCACAAAGAAAAAGATTTTTAAAGAGAGGGAAGGAAGAGGGAGCAAGAGAAATAGAGAAACAAAGTGAGGAAGAAAGCAAGCCACATTTCTCTGCTCCTTCTGCTCCCTAACCCTAATCCCCCATTTTTCGCCTATGAAAACAATGAAGGAATACAGCTTATAAAAGGTCTGGTGGTGAGTGTGCACTCTGATTTGACCTTAGATCCCTGAGGGCATGATAGCATAAATGTAAAGATATCAAAGCTGCAAATTCATTTGCTAAAGGAGAGAAAAACTGAACTTTCAGGGACACTTATCTCTCTGTTTTAAAAGTAATCTCTACTCCCAAGTTTGATGTCTTTCCCTTTCTACTCAATTAAAAAAATATCCAAACAACCTTCTTCCTCCCCCTCTTGCAGAAAACTTTGATTTATCCATTTCTTTTAAAGATACAGTACATATACTTCATAACCTCTCTCCAATTCAGGGAGTGCAGCCCTAAAAAATATAACCCTGTTTCAGCAGCCATACACCTATTGCTAGATCACTTCCCACTCTCTGGGTCTTAGTGTGTATGTGGCGAAGACAAGAGACAACACATCAAGATATTTCTAAAACAGACTACTTTTATGGCCAAAAAATTGGAGTCCTGTGAGGAGGTGGATTTTGGAACAGATTTCGATAACTGACACCCTCAGTCTACCAGTTTCTAAAATCACTTTGAGGGAATAGCTGACAGTATAAAAATCTAGATACAAAAATCAGAGGAAAATCACTCTAATAAAGACCACTATTTATCTTAGTGGCTGCAAATAATCTGGTAAAACTTTTGGGTTATAGTCATTTTGCATCCAAAACCCTGAAGTGAAACCCTTTGGCTCTAGGCAACAGATAGCAAGGATATTCGGTTACTTCTGTAACATATTGGTTTTAAATTAACATCTCCAAAGTGAAAAACTTGAGAGCTGGCAACTCATTCTAGAAATCACTGTGCCTTCTGCCACAAATAAAGAACTTATCCCTCACAATACAGAGAGGCTTGGTCTCCGCAGGACTATACAAAAGGTAAAGCCTGATGGGAGGAACTGACTCATGTGAAAAGACCCTGATGCTGGGAAATATTGAAGGAGGGAGGAGAAGGGGACCACAGAGGATCAGATGGTTGGATGGTATCACTGACTCAATGGACATGAGTTTGAGTAAACTCTGGGAGTTGGAGATGGACAGGGAGGCCTGGCGTGCTGCAGTCCATGGGGTCGCAAAGAGTCGGACACGACTGAGTGACTGAACTGAACTGAAAGCCTGATTTCCTTGGCTTATTCCTTCATATCTCCCCCACCCCACCCCACCCTCCACCACGCCCGCCCAGCTCCTGCCCCTGTTAGTGGCCTCAGGATCTCCCCCAGCTCACCACCACCACTCACTACCATCAGATTCTGTTTTCTAAATCTTGTGTGCTGGTCAAATGAAAAATGATTAATAAGACTCACAGACTTAGGGAATGAAGTTACAGTTGCCGAAGGGAAAAGATAGTTCGGGAGTTTGGGGTGGACATGTACACACTGCTATATTTAAAATGGATAACCAACAAGGACCTACTGTATAGCACAGGAATCTCTGCTCAATGTTATGTGGCAGCCTGGATAGGAGGGGAGATTGGGGAAGAATGGATACATGTATATGTATGGCTGAGTCCTTTCACTGTTCACCTGAAACTATTACAATATTGTTAATTGGCTATACCCCAATATAAAAATAAAAAGTTTTAAAAAATGATTAATAAGAGTTAAAACCTCCAAAGAGAGATGAATTTCTCAGGAATCAAAGTCTGAAATAAAAAGATGAAGCTTTAAGAATAACAGCATTTCAGGTACCAGGTAACTTAGCAGGGAAGTAGGGTGGGAGGGGAGGAGTCTGACACAATGCTGGCTGGACAGGTCATAGGAAATGCAGGTAATCATCTCCTGCTCTGCTCACTCAGAAGGCAGGCCCTGATCTCTGGATCAGCCCTGCAACCAGGAAGAAATCTCCCTAAAGGACATTTTACTAATCCTTTCCTTAAAATACCCTAGATGTGACTCTTATTTCAAACTAAGTTGAAAACAGACTAAGCTGAAAACACTGATTTTATTTCAGACTATGTTGATTGCTTTTCCCTTTGAGAGTTTCATTTGTTTATCAGCAGAAATTCCTGGGCTAATTCCGAGAAATGCCATTCATTTCTCGCCAACAAGTCATGGACAATGGGTGGGGTAGAGGGGTGAGCTCCCCACGGAGGGTCCTTCTTTCTGGACCTGATAGCCAGGGGCTCTGAATGTGGACAATGGCAAAAGAGAAAAGCATTGGGTGGGAGCTCTGGGAGAGTAGGGAGGCCAGCCAGAGGGAACAGTAAGTACATGTCACTGAAGGGTTGACCCAAGAGGAGTGTCACACAGGCAAAGTATGTTTCCCGTGTGCCTGTGCTCCCCATTACCAGAGAAACAATGTTGTCAAGTTGCCCACGGCCCTCTGCAGATGTGCAGGGGCCTCTGCTCCAAGATCTTGCCCAGGACTGCTCTCTGAAGGCAGTGCTTCTGACCTCCTTTATCAAGCTTTCCCCTGGGCCCTATTACCCTATGTCGTCCACCATCCAAGTGCAACAGAATTACCCGAGGTACTTGTTTAAAATGCAGAATACCCTCAACAGTCCAAACGAATCAGAAATTTTAGTGTAGGGCAGTCTGCATTTTATCAAACCCCTTTAAGCACACTAAAGTTTGAGTAATATGAATCTGAGGTCCTGTTCTAAAACGGCTTGCTACTCGAATGAACTGCTCCAAACTAAGATACTATATTTACCAATAAGTGTTAGTTGCTCAGTCGTGTCCGACTCCTTTGCGACCATGGAAGATAACCCACTAGGCTCCTCTGTCCATGGAATTCTCAATAGCTTGTTGCGATAAATAGCTTCTCGAAATGGAATGGCATAATCCAAGACTTCCGAAAACATATACTAAAGAACATTAATCCTTGAAAATGCTCTATAAAAAACAGGTCCCAGGAATTCCATGGAGGTCCACTGGTTAGGACTCTGCAGTTTTACTGTGGTGGCATGGGTTCAATCCCTGGTTGGGGAACTAAGATCCCACAAGCCATGTGGCACAGCCAAAAGTAAAAAGTTCTATGGCTGAATAAGTTTGGAAAATACTGCATCCCATACACTCACTTATAGATTCATAATGCATATTAATATATTAAAGGCTCTGAGAAGTCCTGTATTAAAAGAAACCTATCTTAAAAAAATCTATTTATCTTTCTCTAATCCAGAAACTCTCAAGTTTATTTGACCATATAAATGTTTTCTCTAGTTAACCCTAACATTATCCCATAAAATTATGTTCCTTGCAGCAAACTTTGGGAAACAGTGTCTTAACCCAGAAGAGTGATTGTAATGGTGGAGGTTTTTAAAAATATAGCAAGCACATGGAAGATTTTATTTCAGACAAATGGGGCTTTTCAGTATTCCTCAATAATGTACCACCTTCTTCACCTCTGCATGGGGCCAATTTTGATTAACATCCAAAGAAAGAAATAGAAGAGCTGTGCTCTACCATGACAGAAAGCCATACCTGTCCTAAATGTCTTGTTCTTATATGGCATAAGGGCTCCTCAAATACAAATAGTAAATATTCTTTTTTAAAAAGCAACTAAATCCCGAGGGTTTACCAGATACAAAGATCACCTCACCTGGCAGAAGGCAAGCTAAGTGCCACTTTCCTGGAGAAGTTTTAACCCCTTATACTCTGCAGTGTTCAAGGAACAAGTGTATGATGAAAATAATGGAAATAAAGCATGGAAGACAGTGAAAGAGGTCTGAGAGGTAACAGGGCAGTCAGTACAGACATGGAGGGCCTACTGATCAATAGCGAAAATCTCTGTGGCCACTTCTCAACAATCAGTATAAGAATGCTAACAATGATAATAATAATAATGATAACAATAAAGTATAACCTCTGCTATCCCAGAGACCAACATTCCAGAATCCTCAAGCTTTTGGATAGCTCTGGACCCAGAAAGAGTTTTGTTAAAAAAAATATACCAATCTTTTGAGAATTCTCTGGCAGTCCAGTGGTTAGAACTTGGTGCTTTCACTGCCAAGGTCCTGGGTTCAATCCCTGATCGGGGAACAAAGATCCCTCAGAGCCAAAAAAAATATCTTTTGTATGAGAAGAAATGACCCTTGATTGACCATTTTGAATACTGACTTTTGTAGTTCCCTTACTGAAGGAAAATAATATGCTAATTAGCTGTTACTATGTAAAAGGAGTTGATCTTTTTCAATCAAACCCAGGAGGCAAGTGAATACAGAATTCTGAAAAGAGCAAAAGGAGCAAGAAGAGCATAATGACGATCAAACATGGATGATGGCAACAGCAGCAATCAGCAGCAAACGTGAGGTGGCAGCAGAGATGAATCATAAAAAAATGAGATGGTTTTAAATTTTGGAAGCGATTCCTCAATAAGTTAAACATAGAATTACCCTATGACTCAGAAATTCCACTCCTAGGTATATACTAAAAATAATAGAAAACATATGCCACACAAAAACTTACACCTGAATGTTCATAGCTCTATTAACAATAGCCAGAAGGTAAAAACAACTCAAATGTCCATCAACTGATGAATGTATAAGCAAAATGTGGTATATCCATACAATGAAATATTATTCAATCATTAAAAGGAATAAATTACTGATAAATGCTACAACATGGATAAATCTTAAAACATTATGCTAAGTGAAAGAAGCCAGATGCAAAAGGTCACATATTTTATGGTTTCATTTATATGCAATGTCCAGAATAGTAAAATCCATGGAAACAGAAAGCAAATCAGTGGTTGCCAGGGGCTAAGGCAGGAGGGGTAATGGGGAGTGACTATTTAATGGGCACAGTGTTTCCTTTTTTGAGGTGGTAAAAAATTTCAGGAACTAGGTTAGTGGTGATGTTGCACAACATTGTGAATGTTCTTAATGCCATGAATTATACACTGCAAAGTCATAAATTTTGTTACACGTACTTTACCACAACAAAAAAATATATACATCTCCCCCTTGAACTTTTGCCCTTGAAAAAAAAAACAATTGGAGGGAGCTAAAAAGACTTATCTACTTGATCCCTGAAACACTGGAAGTCACAGACATGGAGACAGACATAGTCCTACAACCAGACTCCTCTTTTTATACAAATGTACAGGAATACAAAGTGCAGACAGGGCAGTGATTATAAACCAAAAAAAAGATTCAGAGTGGCTGAGTGATTTGCAACCCTCACTTTAAACTGTCCAAGGCCAAATGCCACATAGCTAACTCCTATCTTACATAGTCTGTTTCTGCTAGAGTATAGACTTGTGTAATCCAAATATGTTCATATGTAAGTGGCAGATAAGAAAATGATATTGATATAAAATAGAAATTGTATTGGTTCAGACATGATTTTTCTTAGCAAATTCATATTTTGCAGCATCAAGAGACAGTAACTAGATGCCAAGTATACACTAACACAACTGAAATTCTGCAAACGATGAAAGGAAACAGTACTCTATCCTATTGCTATTCACCACACATTCTTCCTCTTGGCTCGGTTTGGCCATATGCTTGGTCTTCCAAATGCTTATCGCGTGATTCTGATCTTGGGCATTTTTCTCTTGTCTCTACAACTCAGTGGCCTCAACGCTTTCTTATGCCTCCTTCCTTCAAGCTTAAGTCACCATTTTAAAGGATGAACTCTCTACTTACTGTAATATTCTTTTTTTATTAGAAATCTAAGATGCCTTTTAAACCACACTAGCATTTTATTAGTATAGTTGTTTTATTAGTACTCTAGTTACAAAGTTCCACAATTTCAGAGTTGTCTGCTCCAATCTTGTTTTTTCCTTAAGCCCTGTTATTTTTCAGTGTACAGTTTTGCAGAATGGGAGGATTTTCAGAAAAGCACATATTGCATTATAGCAGAAATGCCTATATTCACTAGCTAGCTCTCCTGTTGAGAGAGAAATGGCATAGGACTTCCAACATCTCCTCATGGGAGCACAGGGCACTTGTGGAAAGGGTGTTACCTTAACCTAACTGGAATGTAAAAGACTGGGGTGAGGAGTGCCTCTCTTGGCAAAACCACACTGTCACTCTCTCTACTAAAACCATACCATAGAACTAAACCTCTTCACATATAGCCTAAAGGAAACACTAGATTAAGTCTCTGGTAACAGATCAAATCAGATATTTTGGCAAATTTATAACAGCTCTTTAATGACCCGGGAATGTTGGAATACTTCTAATAGAACCAAAATTTATCCATTCTGAATAACAAATTCTTAATGGAATGACCAATTAAGAAAACTGTTACATAATTTCGTGATTTAGGCTCCTAATCACTACAAAAGTCATCTCTTGGTGATAAAATTATACATGAAGAAACAGAAGGAAACAAGTCATATTCTTTCTCTCCCCCTTTCCCCTTTACCATTCAACTCCCTCCAAAAGAGAAGATATGAAATTCCATTCCAACAAATCTCTCATTAGGGATAATAGATTGACTCCTGCTTAGAGACTGGGGTGAATTTAATGACCTTTTTGACTCTAGTAGTCTTGACTTTCTTATTAAGAATGTTCTACCCTCCCTGTACTACCAGCCACTTTGGACCCAGTAGAGCCCTGTGGTACATGATCAAGACTTAATCTCTACCATGGAGGCCAAGGGAAGTGCTGGAGAAAAAGTTTTCACTTGCTCTTCATGAGAATTGATTTAGATTTCTCTTTGGTAATTATGGAAAAGCAGTCTGCATACTCTGATTTCCATGGTTCAGCAGGAGTTACATGAGACAAGCTCAAATGCAAGTGAGAACCTTGGAAATTTCAAGGGGTAAGAAGTTTAGAAACAAGAGCCATGGGATACACAGAAACAGACAGGGGGGTGAAGTCTCCTCTGTCTCCTCCAGTGGAAGATGGGCTCTAGGCATGGCAGGTAGGACCTTCCCACCAACTCCATCACTACCCAGTAAACACTCCCTGAAGTTGATATGGCTGTAAGTTTGCATATAAAACCTTGGATATATGGCTCCCTTATTTGATTTCCCTTTTTGATATAGAAATTGTTCATTACCTTGGCTTTAAATATTCTATTTTTCAGTGAAGATGTTTTTATCACAGTGCTTTCCATTGGGTTAAGACACAAATCTAGAGCCTCTTCCTTTGACCAAACATTCCTGTGGCCCTGAAGGCGTGAGTTTCCTCATGCCTAATAATAATTGGGGTGGAAGGAATACAGAGAAGTCATCACATCCATTGCCCTGTCTCAAAGCAAAACTATCCCAAATCTATCTCAGATGGGTGGATACCTTTTTATTTCCAGAAATATGCAGTAAAGAGACTAAAATTCTCCTTATTCATTTATTCTAGGATTTAAAAACCACTGTGTCCCAAGTTCTGTCTTTTATCAAACTCCATTCTTCTCTGCTATAGTTTAAACCTGTTTATTCTTGTTTTATCTTCAATAGAAAGAAAGAATTGCTGATTTGCACTCCAGGTCAATATGGCAGAGAGAGCACATGAGAAAATGCTGTGCTATTTTCCAAAGAAGAGTAAGTGATGAAATATAAAAGTAAAAATAAATAAATAAAACTTTAAAACTGTAAAATCATCCTCAGAAAGAAAAGGAAACTCTATTAAACAAAACACAGGCAAAAGGAAAGTACAGCAATAAATGAGGGCCAACACAATATGATCCACTAGCAGTTCGGACCAGACATAGATAGTTATATCCAGGCAGCTGAGCAAGAACTATGGCCTACAAATGGCTTCCTGTGTAAATCTAAGGACTTAGAGTCACATTCTTCACATGTAAACAGGGGCTAACATAGTTTGCCCACCCAAGTTCATTCTCTCGCATGGACTGACTGCCCAAGAAAGGCAGCTACAGCTGAGGTCCCAATCCAAGGACTAGCCCTGCACAAGAAAACAGAGGTAGAAGCAGACTATACAGACATGATGGAGTCCAAGGTGGGACACCAACATACGACCTGGTTTAGTGCTAAGTAAGCTACAAGGCCTGAAAATAATGCTACCACAAGAAAGGAAGGACTTAAGCAAGAGCAAACCCATGGATGATGACCTTTTAGACAAAAATTTTAGAAAACAAGGGGAAATTTGGAACTAAGGAAAGCTATCAAGAAATCTAACAAAAGTGAGAATTCACACCTGAAAATATGCATATTTAAAGCAATCAGAAATAGACTTTAAATAAATATTTAAATACCTTAAAGCAATAAATAAGAGAACAAGACCTCAAGAAACAATAACAGGGGTTTACAAAATGGCAATATGTAGATATTTTTCACATATAATTCAAAAATGGGGGAAATACAGTTTTAAAAAATAAAACAACAAAACCCAACAAATAGCCTAAATAGTAGGAATGAAAAAGCTGGAGAAACAATTCATGAATTGGAAGGCCAAGTTGAAGTTATATATCATTACAGGGAGTATACAAATATATTAGGGGGAAAAATAAAGGAGACATTAAGAGACACAGAGCTTAAATTAAATGAAATGCAATGACATCAGAGAAGGCAATGGCACCCCACTCCAGTACTCTTGTCTGGAAAATCCCATGGATGGAGGAGCCTGGTAGGCTGCAGTCCATGGGGTTGCAAAGAGTCGGACATGACTGAGAGCCTTCACTTTCACTTTTCACTTTCATGCGTTGGAGAAAGAAATGGCAACCCACTCCATTGTTCTTGCCTGGAGAATCCCAGGGATGGCAGAGCCTGGTGGGCTGCCACCTATGGGGTCGCACAGAGTCGGACACGACTGAAGCGACTTAGCAGCAGCAGCAGCAACAGCAGCAATGACATACACCAAAGACAAGGTTAAGAATGAGAAAAAATAGAAGAAAATATATTTTTCACAAAAATAATGACTTGAAATTGAAGAAAAACGTGAGTCCATTGACTGGAAAAACTCATGTGCTAAGCAGGCTAAATAAAAATAAATCATACATTAAAACACCTCCTTGTTTGCATCAAAGGAAAAAGATAAAATCTTAAAAGCTAGAAGACAGATTACGTATAAAAGAATTATAATCAAAGCAGACTTCTTATCCACAAACAAAGGAAGTCATGAAACTATTTATTAATATCTTCAAAGGGCTGAGGGAAAATAAATGTGAATCTATAATTTTATACCCAGCCAAATTATCACTCAAGAATGAGGGCAAAATAAAGACATTTTTGCATATAAGGATTAGGGAATTTTAGGACCACTACCTACAGAAAGAACTGTTAAATGTTACAGTTAGAAAGAAAAATGAACTCACAAAGAAGTGACCTGTAAGAACAAGAAGGCAAAGGAAATGAACAGCTGTTTCTGTCTTTTAAGTCTTAAAGATGATGATGTTTATTTCTCTCCATTTTCTCATTTCTGGGACTTATGACCTTAATTCTTCTAATACTTTCTTTTTCTCTTAAAAGAACTACTAGCTTATATTTTCCCTTTTTCTCAGGACTTGCTTCCCTTTATGCAGTTGGGGTAGATGACAGCCATCTTCCACTCTGTGCACTTCCACTCTATGCTCTATGTCTGGGCCCTGCCCCAACTTCCTTCTTAGGGAAGAATAATTTCTCCACAGCCATTTAGATCAATTCCTATGACATTAAACCACTTTTAGATACTTCTGGGATAAGAAGATTTTATAGGGCTATTTGACAGGCAACCTGGCAGATGAAAAAACAAAAGAATCCTCCCATGCTACACCCTTGTAATCCAGTTTAAACAGAAGAAGCAAATGTTGTTATTGTTGTTCAGTTGTAAGTCATGCCCAACTCTTTTTGCAACCCCATGGACTGTAGCCTGCCAGGTTCCTTTGTCCGTGGGATTTCCCAGGCAAGAATACTGGTGTGGGTTGCCATTTCCTTCTCCAGGGGATCTTCCTGACCCAGGGATCAAACTCAGGTCTCCAGCATTGCAGGCAGATTGTTTACCACAGAGCCAACAGGGAAGCCCAAGAAGCAAATAAACACATGCAAAAATAGTAAACCTCACTTAGGGATTTATTTCAAAGAATAACTTTAAGATTGATCACATTCCAAGTCAATATCTCATATATTAAAGTGTATACTACTGTAACCAATACTAAGAATGATAAACCTGTGACACGGCATGATCTTCTGACATCTGGAAAGAATTGCAGATGTTCATCAGAGTGTATTTATCAAGGTGCATGCATGCTAAGTTGCTTCAGTCGTGTCCAGCTCTTTGAGACCCCATGGACTGTAGCCTGCTAGGCTCCTCTGTCCATGGGATTCTCCAGGCAAGAATCCTGGAGTGGGTTTCCATGCCCTCCTCCAGGGGATCTTCCTGACCCAGGGATTGGACCCATGTCTCTTGTGGTTCCTGCATTGCAGGTGGATTCTTTACCACTGAGCCACTGTGGAAGCCCATTTATCAAGGTAAGAAAGCACAAGTTATAAAAGTGGTGACAAAAAGGGTTCGGGTCTCCATTCAACAAAATCTCTGTTCCTGTACCATTTCAGTTAACTGAGTTGTCACTGAACCTCATTCCTGGCCTCAGTCCTACCATTTCTGCCCTGACACTTGTAGTTTCTCTCTTGTAAGTTCTGGAAGTTCCTCACTACTTGACAAAAACACCATGTACGGCGGAGACTAATGGTTCTTCATGTTTTTATGGTTAGGTACACCCCTTTAGGAATACCAATAAAGCTGTTGATTGTCTCTAAACAATTTACACATATACACTGTTACACCAAAAACTGCCAACAATTTTAAAAGGTTTGCTAACCCCTCAAAGTCCACCCACGGACCCCAACTCTGTGCCCGAGGGAAGCAGAGTCAACTTATAGGACTACAAAGCTTCTACTGTCCAGGTGATAAGACGATCACTTAGCTTTTCTTAGGGTTGCTGGCAGGCCCACAGGCATTTTCTGAATCATTCCATGCTCGCACTCCTCTGGTGTGGGAGCCTGGCTTCAGTCAGATATGAACCAAGTATCACTGAGGGAGCCCCTGCCTCAGACAAACACCCTACCCGCCAACTGCAAAGGTAGACGTTCTAATAGCCTTGTGAAAAAGTACCTGCCTGCCGTCCCCTTAGCGCTGCTCTGAACAATGTATACATAGTAACTGTACAGTCTGGAGGAGGTGACCATTCAGCCAGCAAGCAGCTTTATACTGACATAAACCTCACTGGTTCAGCTCCTTTGATTTATGAACAGCCCCTCATCAATTAGAAGCTATGCTCAAATGCAATTCCAGCACTAATTGCTTAGGACACGTGCCTCCATGCTACAACTCTCCTGGTGTCTGCTGCCCAAGGCATGAAGAGGCTGTTTATCACAGAAAAATCTCTGGGCCACAATTCCCTTCCCTCAATTGATAGGCACCTTCAAATGATTAAAAGCCCAATGAAAACCTGTTACTGCATACCAAATAACTTATTAGAGCCTAGAATGTGCCCCAATTGGGCTATAAGCAGTGTTTAGGGGCTGGTGCAGGCTGCCTGTAAGTGTCCTATTGTTATTCCTGTCTGGAAGTTTCTTCTTCTGGGGAATTAGAGAGAAGAGGTGGGTTGGGTGGAAGAAAGGAAGGAAAACCACAGCTGGGAAAGAAAGAGGCAAACTGGTTTACCTGGGCAGCGAGGGCAGCAAAGATGAGGAACGTGCACAGGAGACAGGCAATGAAGGCTTGGACATCTGACTCTGCTGCAAAGTACATTCCCGTTCTGAAAGAGAGAGGTAACAATGACAACAAAAATAAATGTCTTTCAGAGATCACTGGGATCATGACAATTTTTGGAAGCAGTCATTCAGGGACTCACTCAGAGAGTGAATAATGCATTGCCGAGAAACTGAATGAAATCAGCATTTTCTTTCTTTTTTCTGATAAGTTTATTAGAGTATTTTTCTAAGGATCACTACTACCCCAGATTACAAAGCCTCCCACAATTACTGGGAGGCTTCTTCTGACTTGGCTCTGTGACGTTTCTACCATTCCCTAGCTCTGCACATCTTTTCCCAGAGCCTAGTTGGATTTCACAATGTCATGGAAGGAAGGGATAATGAGTGATGAGTCCCTTGAGCTGATATCCACCCCTGGGCGAGGAGAGAGCCCTAGCACATGGATTCTGGAGTCCATATAACTCTGCCTTGATCCAATAAGCTGAGTGCTTCTTCTCCTCACTTCTTTTGCAAGTCAAAATTTTTCTGAGACCAAGCTAGAGTTTGGAATTGAGCTGATTAGCTAGTATGACTAGGGGAGGGGGCGACTGGATCCTTGTCTGATTTACACTGACAAGATCCCTATCTCTGACAGCTTTCAGCCATTGCTAGAACAAAGGAAAACCTTGGAAACCAATTTTGCACTAACATTTTCCATCCATAACTCATTTGAAGCAAGGGTTATACCCGTCAGGCTCTGGTGAGGGAAGAGGGTGATGAAGATGATGGAGGGAGAAGATGCCTAGCACTTGAGCCATTGGCATTGGGATTATATTAACATTTTCACTGCCCTGCAGAGAGCAAAGCCTCAGTCCCCAAGGGTTAGCTGTCCATTTCCAATGCATTGGGTCAAGAATCTGACACAATCACACCATACCAGGCAGTTACTCAGTCTCTAGATACTCTGTTTAATAACTGCCCTAGCCATTTAAAGATGCAGGCTTCTTTTATCCAAATTCGAATCACTTTACTACAACTCTTTTTCTTTTCTTGCGTACTTCCTAGAATAAATTTTTGGAGCACTACATTTGGAAACACCACGGAGCCTCCTTATATGTCACACTCCTCATCTTGGAGTAAGATCACCAGAGCACATCAGAAACTACTCCACCTGGCTGAGGTCAAACTGATTCCTTCTTAATGCTTTACATTGGTTTCTGTTCTAGAGCTAATACATTAATAAAAATAATAACTATAATGATGGTAACATTACAGCAGTTAGCATTTCTCAAATATTGACTATGACCAAGCATTGTTTTAAGGCACTGACTGAGACAGATTAGTAAATTTAACCCTTGTCATAATCCTATGAAATAGGTAATACCACTACACCATTTTAAAGAAGAAGAAGCTGAAAGAATCTCAGAGAGGTTAAATAACTTGCTTAATATAACATAGCTCAGAAGTGGCGGAACAAGGGTTGGAAACTTGGTCTGTCTTGATTCTAGAGCCCTGCAGTTTTTTCAGACTACCTGATGTTGCCTAAAGGTTAGGTTTCCACATGCTCAAAATCCTGAAAGTCCAATTTTCTGTTCAAATGGCAAAAGAATCAGGCTTGCAAGTGAGGACTCCTGGGCACTAGTGAGGTGTTTCACTTGTTCCATGAGGTCTCAAGTGAGAGGTAGATCTTGAAAATTCTTTCTATATGTTCAGAACTCTCAATTCTCAAGGCCGAGTATAAGGTCTCTTTTCCCAGTTGGCCTAGTGCATTGGTTCTCCACCAGGAACCATTTTGCTCTCCAAGTAACCTTGGGCATGTCCTGAGATATTTTTGGTTGCCACAACTGTGGTGGGTGCTACTGGCTTCTAGTGGATAGAGGCCAGGGGTGCTGTTAAATATCTCACAATACACAGGACAGCTCTCCACAACAAGAAATTATCTGTCCCCAAATGTTAAGAGTGTAGAGGCTGAGAAACCCTGGCTTAGCGTATGACAGAAGAGGCTTGTTCAGAAAGATGGACCGTGGCTGTGGTCCTGGGTCACAGCCATGGGACTACCTGCTTTGTCTACTGCAAAGCTATCCAAATGCCTCTTTGAGTGATGGACAGGAGCCAAGGCCAAGCCAAGAGGACTCTAGTCCTCACCAGTTACAGGCCAAGGTTTCACCACCTCAATCCTATTAGTAATTAGTCATTCACTGAAACCACATAAAATACACTCTCCCAGAGAACCAGTTTATAATCTGTCCTAATCCCCTAGCTAATGGCCAGTCTTGAAAATGATATTAAAAAATGATGTTGTCTTATGATCCAGACATTATATTGAGCTTTTTACTGCACTCTACTTTTTCCTTGTCCTATATCATTCGGTTAAGAGACCATTTAAGTATCTATCTACAGCAAATACTCAGTGAGTTCCCATGAAAATCAAGACAAAAAGCAATAAAAGAAAAAGACAGGAGATGTGTATTTTTCCTTGCAATATGCCTCCTAACTTCTTTTAAGTTTTTAATCACTCATGCTCCCAGGCCATCTAGGCACTTGAAAGCATGTCTGCCTGCTGAGGAGCAAAGCGTAAATCACATGCCATTAGGGACTATACCTCAGAGCAGATACAGTTCACGCAGTAAACCAACCCATAAGGTTCCAGGTAAGGATGCCATCTCTCACCCACTCTGTACTTCTTGTCTTGAAACACGCAATATGTCTCTGAATCTGTGAGGAAGGAGATGGAGAATGTACTGGTTAGAAAACATGGACCAATCACAAAATCCAGAGGCAATCGCAGGTTCCATCCATTTTAGTGTACATCAAGGAAACAGGCATAGACGATATTTATAGAACTCCTACAATGGGCTCAATCCCTGGGAAGATCCCGTGGAGGAAGGCATGGCCGTCCACTCCAGTATTCTTGCCTGGAGAATCCTCATGGACAGAGGAGCCTGGTGGGCTACAGTTCACAGGGCTGCAAAGAGTTGGACACGACTGAGCCACCAACACACATACAGTATTTCCTTATTTGAATTTACAATGACCTAGTAAGGTTGGCACTGATAATCAAAATTGAAAAGAAAAGACAGATAAGCAAGAAACAGGGAGAAGATATTTCCAACAAATAAAGTATTAATATAAATACAGTATTAACATCTGGAATATTTTCTAATCATTCAAATCAGTAAATATAAGTACCCTATCATTCCAATAGAAAAAAATGATCTAAAGCCATGAGTAGCAATTTAGAAAAGAAATGAGAGCATGCAATAAATCAGAAAAACTGTTCAACTTCATTAGTAATAAGAGATTTCAAACTAAAAAACTACCCTGAGATAAATGCCTCAAGTTGCTTACTGCCTCAAAGACCCTCTGTGATTCTTTCCAGCTTCTCACAAGATAAATTCCAATTTGCTTTTCAAATCTTTATTTCCAACTTCTTCAGGATGAAGAACTGGGAGTCAGATGGGTCTGAATCCTAATTAGCTTTAGTTGTGTAGCATTGATCAAGACATTTGACTCAATCTCAATTTTCAACATCTATGAAATATGGATTACATGTTTCTCAAGCAAATGTGGGAAAATTAGATAAAGCTCTTTGTCAATTATATGTGCTTAGGCGCTCAGTCATGTCCAACTCTTTGTGACCCCATGGACTGTAGGCTGCCAGGCTTCTCTGTCCATGGAATTCTCCAGGCAACACTGGAGTGGGTTGCCATTTCCTTCTCCAGAGAAGGAAATTATAAAGTCAATTATAAAGTGCTACAAAATATAGAGTGATATTTTATAATAATTGATTATTTTCTGTTTCTTATCAGTCTGAAAAAACTGAGAGCAACATAAACGTCCTTCAACTGATGAATTTTAAAACATGCAAAAGAAAGAATATTACTCAGCAATATAAAGAAATGAAATATTGATACAGACAAACATGGATGACCCTCAAAGGCATTATGCTAGATGAAAAAAGCCAGATTCAAAGTCTACTACATACTGTATGTGTGTTGGTCGCTCAGTCATGTCCAACTCTTTGCAACCCTGTGAACTGTAGCCCACCATGCTCCTCTGTCCATGAGGATTCTCCAGGCAAGAATACTGGAGTGGACTGCCATGCCTTCCTCCACGGGATCTTCCCAGGGATTGAACCCAGGTCTCCCGAATTGCATGCAGATTCTTTACCAGCTAAGCCACCAGGGAAGCCCTACATACTGCATGATTACAATTAATTATTTTTAATCTGGAAAAGGGACAGAGAAAAGATCAGTAGTTGCCAAGGACTAGGGTAGGGGAAGGATTTTACTATACAGGGATACAGAGTAAATTTTGAGAGTGATGGAGCTTATATCTTGATTATGGTGGTACCATTAGTCAAAACTCACAAAACTGTACTCTCTGGGTTGGGAAGATCCCCTGGAGGGGGATGAAAAAAGGGTGAATTTTTAAATTTTATTTATTGTTTAACTTTTACAATTGAGATAAAATTAACATATAACTTTGTACTAGCTTTACGTGTATTTAAAAGGGTGATTTTGCTGCATGTGAATTATATCACAATAAGACAATTAAAAAGAAACATATAGAGGAAAGAAAAATCATACATAATTCTACCACCAGAAGACAACCACTTTTAAAAAAAATTTATTTACTTATTTATTCACTTTATTTTTTGGTTGTGCTGGGTCTTCATTGCTGTTCACAGGCTTTCTCCAGTTGCAGCGAGCACTGGCTACTCTCTTCTTTTGGAGCATGGGCTCTAGGGTGTGCTGTCTAGGTAGTTAAGGCATATGGACCTAATTGCCCCATGGCATGTGGGATCTTCCTGGACCAAGGATCGAACCCATGTCTCCTGAACTGCAAGGCAGATTCTTAACCACTGGACTACCAGGACAGTCTATAACTTTTAACGTTCTGGTAATAGTCCTTTAATCTTTATTTTCCTGTTTTTAAATTAATAGACTTTATTTCTTAGAGCAGTTTTAGGTTTATCAAAAAACTAAGTAGAAAGTACACAAAGTGCTCATACTGCCCCTCTTCACATCACCCCCACTTTTTCCTGGCATTAACATCTTGCTTTAGTGTAGCATATTTGTTAAAATTAATGAACTGACACTTGATATATTAACTACATAGTTCACATGACAGCGTACTCTGTATAGTTCTATGTGTTATGACAAATGTATAAATGACATATATCCACCATTACAGTATCATACAGAACAGTTTCACTGCCCTAGATAGGCCCACACTCTGCCTATTCATCTTTCCCCCCTCCACTCTCACAACTCCTAAAAACCACTGACTTTCTACTGTCTCTATAGTTTTGTCTTTTCCAAGATGTCATATAGTTGGAATCATAGGGTATGCAGACTTTTTAGACTGGCTTCTCTCACCTAGCAATATACATTTAAGATTCCTCTAAGTTTTTTCATGGCTTGACAGCTCATTTATCATTGAATAATATCCCACTGTATGGATGCATAGCTTTTTTATCAACTCACCTATTGAACGATATATTGCTGCTGTGCTTAGTCACTCAGTCATGTCTTATGCTTTGTGACCTCATGGATTACAGCCTGCCAGGGTCCTCTCTCCATGGGATTCTCCAGGCAAGAATACTGGAGTGGGTTGCCATGCCCTTCTCCAGGGGACCTTCTCACCCCAGGGATTGAACCCAGGGCTCCCTCATTGCAGGCAGATTCTTTATCGTTTGAGCCACCAGGGAAGGTCAACTTGGTTGCTTCCAATTTTTGAAAATGAAATGAATTTATGATTGCTTGGTTTTAGAGTAAGACTACATAGCTCTTTAAGAAACTGGCAAACTGTCTTCCAAAATGACTATACTATCTTGCATTCCCACCAGCAATGAATGAAAGTTCCTGCACTATCTGTTTTTCGATTGCGAGTTCTTTTGCCCATTTATTAATTGGGTTGTTCATTTTCTTACTGTTGAGCTTTAAGAGTTATTTGTATATTTCAATACAAGTCCTCTATCAGACATGCATTTTGCAAATATTTTCCTTCAGTCTGTGGCTTGTCTTTTCACTCTCTTAACAGTATCTTTTGCATAGCAGAATTTTTTACTTGTAATGAAGTCCAATTCAACAATTATTTTTCTTGCATGGAGCATACTTTTGGTGTATCTGAAAACTCATTACTAAACCCAAGGTCACCTAGATTTTTCTCCTTTGTTATTTTATTATGGAAGTTTTATAGTTTTGCATTTTACATGTAGATCTGTAATCCATTTTGTAAGTTTTTTTTAATGGTCATTTTTTGCATGCAGATGTCTAGTTGTTTCAGCACCATTTGTTGAAAAGGTTATCCTTTTTCCAATGAATTGTCCTTGCTCCTTTTGTCAAAGATCAGTTGACTATATTTGTGTGGGTCTATTTCTGGGCATTCTATTATGCTGCACTGTTTCATTTGTCTATTCTTTCAACAACATCACATTGTGTTAAGTACTATAGTTTTATAGCAAGTCTTGAAGTTGGGTAGTATCAGTTCTCTAATTTTGTTGAGGTTCTTCAATACTGTGTTGGCAATTCTGATTCAGACCTTTCCATATAATCTTTAGAGTTAACTTTGTTAATTTCCACAAGGTAAGTTCAGTTCAGTTCAGTTCACTCAGTCCTGTCCGACTCTTTGCGACCCTATAGACTACAGCATGCTAGGCCTCCCTGTCCATCACTAACTCCCAGAGTTTACTCAAACTCATGTCCATAGAGTCAGTGATGCCATCCAACCATCTCATCCTCTCACCCCCTTCTCTTCCCGCCTTCAATCTTTCCCAACATCAGGGGCTTTTCCAATCAATCAGTTCTTTGCATCAGGTGGCCAAAGGATTGGAGTTTCAGCTTCAGCATCAGTCCTTCCAATGAATATTCAGGACTGATTCCTTTAGGATGGATTGGTTGGATCTCCTTGCAGTCCAAGGGACTCTCAAGAGTCTTCTCCAACACTACAGTTCAAAAACATCAATTCTTTGGTGGTCAGCTTTCTTTGTAGTCCAACTCTCACATCCATACATGACTACTGGAAAAACCATAGCTTTGACTAGATGGACCTTTGTTGGCAAAGTAACGTCTCTGCTTTTTAATATGCTGTCTAGGTTGGTCATAGCTTTTCTTCAAGGAGCAAGCGTCTTTTAATTTCATGGCTGCAGTCACCATCTGCAGTGATTTTGGAGCCCCCCAAAAGTAAAGTCTGTCACTGTTTCCCCATCTATTTGCCATGAAGTGATGGGACCAGATACCATGATATTAGTTTTCTGAATGTTGAGTATTTAGCCAACTTTTTCACTCTCCTCTTTCACTTTCATCAAGAGGCTCTTTAGTTCTTCGCTTTCTGCCATAAGGGTGGTGTCATTTGCATATCTGAGGTTATTAATATTCTCCTGGCAATCTTGATTCCAGCTTGTACTTCATCCAGCCCAGCATTTCTCATGATGTACTCTGCATATAAGTTAAATAAGCAGGGTGACAATATACAGCCTTGATGTACTCCTTTCCCGATTTTGAACCAGTTTGTTGTTCCATGTTCAGTTCTAACTGTTGCTTCTTGACCTGCATACAAATTTCTCAGGAGGCAGGTAAGGTGGTCTGGTATTCCCATCTCTTGAAGAATTTTATACAGTTTGTTGTGATCCAAACAGTCAAAGGCTTTGGCATAGTCAATAAAGCAGATGTTTTTCTGGAACTCTCTTGCTTTTTCGATGATCCAACGGATGTTGGCAATTTGATCTCTGGTTCCTCTGCCTTTTCTAAATCCAGCTTGAACATCTGGAACTTCACAGTTCGCATACTGTTGAAGCCTGGCTTGGAGAATTTTGAGCATTACTTTACTAGCGTGTGAGATGAGTGCAATTGTGTGGTAGTTTGAGCATTCTTTGGCATTGCCTTTCTTTGGGATTGGAATGAAAACTGACCTTTTCCAGTCCTGTGGCCACCACTGAGTTTTCCAAATTTGCTGGCATATTGAGTGCAGCACTTTCACAGCATTATATTTTAGGATTTGAAATAGCTCAACTGGAATTCCATAACCTCCATTAGCTTTGTTAGTAGTGATGCTTCCTAAGGCCCTCTTGACTTCACATTCCTGGATGTCCACAAGGTAAATTGCTGGGATTTTGAATGGTATTGAATCTATAGATCAAGTCATGAATTACTAGTATCTTAACAATATACTCTTTCTATTCATGAACACGGAATCTCTTTCCAGTTATTTGATATCTTTCCTGAGAGTTTTACAGTTTTCCTCATATAGATTATATATATATATATATTGCTAAATTTATATCTAAGTATTTCATTTTCCGGTGCTAATATAAAAGGTATTGTGTTTTTAATTATAAATTCCAATTGTTCATTAATGGTATATAGGAAAGCAATTGACTTTCATATATTAACTTCATATCCTTAAACCTTACTCTTAATGGCTCATTAATTTTAGGAGGGTTTTTTTGGTTGATTTTTTGGGATTTTATTTTATTTATTTTTCTTTCTTTCCATATTTATTATTTTTTTAATAAATTTATTTATTTTAGCTGGGGGCTAGTCACTTTACATTATTGTAGTGGTTTTTGCCATACATTGACATGAATCAGCCATGGGTTTACATGTGTTCCCCATCCCGAACCCCCCTCCCACCTCCCTCTCCATCCCATCCCTCTGGGTCATCCCATTGCCCCAGCCCTGAGCATTTGTCTCATGCATTGAACCTGGAATGGTGTTCTGTTTCACATATGATAATATACATGTTTCAATGCTATTCTCTCAGAACGTCCCACCCTCTCCTTCTCCCTCAGTGTCCATAAGACTGTTCTATGCATCTGTGTCTCTTATTCTGTCTTGCATATAGGGTTATCGTTACCATCTTTCAAATTCCATATATATGCATTAGTATACTGTATTGGTGTTTTTCTTTCTGGCTTACTTCACTCTGTATAATGGGCTCCAGTTTCATCCATCTCAATAGAACCGATTCAAATGAATTCTTATAATAGCTGAGTCGTATTCCATTGTGTATATGTACCACTGCTTCCTTATCCATTTGTCTGTTGATGGACATCTAGGTTGCTTCCATGTCCTAGCTATTATAAACAGTGCTGCAATGAACATAGGGGTACACGTGTCTCTGTCAATTCTGGTTTCCTCGGTGTGTATGCCCAGCAGTGGGATTGCTGGGTCATATGGCAGTTCTATTCCCAGTTTTTTAAGGAATCTCCACACTCTTCTCCATAGTGGCTGTACTAGTTTGCATTCCCACCAACAGTGTAAGAGGGTTCCCTTTTCTCCACACCCTCTCCAGCATTTATTGCTTGTAGACTTTTGGATAGCAGCCATTCTGACTGGCGTGAAATGGTACCTCATTGTGGTTTTGATTTGCATTTCTCTAATAAGGAGTGATGTTAAGCATCTTTTCATGTGTTTGTTAGCCATCTGTATGTCTTCTTTGGAGAAATGTCTGTTTAGTTCTTTGGCCCATTTTTTGATTGGGTCGTTTATTTTTCTGGAATTCAGCTGCAGGAGTTGCTTGTATATTTTTGAGATTGTTTGTCTGTTGCTTCGTTTGCTATTATTTTCTCCCATTCTGAAGGCTGTCTTTCACCTTGCTTATAGTTTGCTTTGTTGTGCAAAAGCTTTTAATTTTAATTAGGTCCCATTTGTATATTTTTGCTTTTATTTCCAGTATTCTGGGAGGTGGGTCATGGAGGATCCTGCTGTGATTTATGTCATCTGCTAGCAAAGGTAGTTTTATTTCTTCCTTCCAAATATGTATACACTTTATTTCCATTTCCCATCTTACTGCATTAGTTAGGACTTCCAATACAACACTGAGTAGGAATGGTGAGAAACAACACCATTGCCTTGTTCTTGATCTTAGGCCAACACATATAGCTTCTCTCTGTTAAGTATTGTATTAGCTGTAGGTTTTTTTTTATAGATGTTCTTTATGAAGTTGAAGAAGTCTTCCCTCTATTCTCATTCACTGTATATTGTTGACTTTTGTCAAATGATTTTTCTGCATGTATTGATATATTCGTGTAGTTTTTCTTTTTTAGCCTATTGATGTGATGGATTATATTAATTGATTTTTGGATGATGAAACAGCCTGGAAAAACATCCCACTTGACTGGATATTTCCAACATTGTTGGATTCAATTTGCTAATATTTTGTTGAGGATTTTTGCATGGGAGATATTAATCTGTAGTTCCTTTCTTACCATGTCTTTGTCTGGTTTTGGTATTAGGGTAATATTGGTCTCATAGAATGAATTAGGGAGTGCTCTCTCTCTGCTTACATCTTCTGAAACTGATTGTAGAGTACTGGTATTATGTCCTTAAATGTTTGGTAGAATTCACCAGTTTATTATCTGGGCATGGTGCTTTCTGTTTTGAAAGAGTATTAATTTCTTTAACAGACATAAGCCAGACATAAGATTGTCTATTTTCTTTTGTGTGAGGTTTGGTTGGTTGTATCTTCCCAGATATTGGTAAGGTTTTCCCTAAGTTATCATATTATTGGCATGGAATTGTGCATAATATTTTTATGACAGCTCTGGTGGTAGTGATGGCCTTTTTTTCATTTCTGAAATTAGTAATTTGTGCCTTCTTTTTTTAGTTAATCTGACTAGAGGTTTATCTATTTTATTGATCTTTTCAAAGAACCAGACTTTGGTTTCATTGATTTTTCTCTTTCATTTTCCTGGTATAACTTTCTTTGATTTCTGCTTTAATTTTTTAAAATTTATTTTCTTCTGCTTACTTTGGGTTTGATTTGCTCTTCTTTTTCTAGCTTCCTAAGGTGGAAGCTGAGACTATTGATATTAGGTCTTTTTTTCTAATATATTAATTCTATGCTCTAAATTTCCCTCTAAGCACTGCTTAGAATTTTTATAAATTATGTTTTTATTTTCATATAATCCAAAATGTGTTTAACTTCACTTGAGACTTCTTTGGTCTATGTGCTATTTGGAAGTATATTGTTTAATCTCTAAATATTTTGATATTTTTATAGGTATCTTCCTGCTATTGATTTTTAGTCTAATTCTACTATGTTCTGAGAGCATACTGATATAATTAATATTCTTATAAGTTTTGTTAAGATGTGTTTTATGATCCATGAATGTGGTCCATCTTGGAGAATGTTCCACTGAGCTGGAGAAGCATGTGTATTCTGCTGTTGTTGGATGAAATACTCTGCAGATGACGATTAGATCCCATTGACTGATGGTGTGGTTCAGTTCAACTACACCATTATTAACTTTCTGCCTGCTGGATCTGTTGATTACTAATAGAGGGGTTTTAAACTCCCTAATTGAAATAGTGGACTTGTCTGTATCTTGCAGTTCTATCCATTTTTGCATCGCATATTTTCATGCTCTGTTAGGTATACACATAATTTTCCTTGCTATGAAGTCTGCTTCGTCTAAAATTAATATAGTTACTCCCACTTTCATCTGATCAGTGTGTTAGCATGTTATATCTTTCTCCATCCCTTTACTTTTTAAAATTTGTTTATTTTTAATTGGAGGATATTTTTCAGCATCCTTTTACTTTTAATCTATATGTATCTTTACATTTAAAGTGTGTAGACAACATATAGTTGGGTTTTGTTTTTTTATAATCCACTTGGATAGTCTGTCTTTAAATTGGTGTATATAGACCATTCACATTTAAAGTGATTATTGATACAGCTGGATTAATACTGACAATATCTGTAATTATTTTCTATTCATTTTCCTTGATTTTCTTCTTATGTGTGTGTATTCCACTCTTTCTCTGCATTCTATGGCTTTATTTGAGCATTTCCTATTATCCTATTTTCTCTCTTTCTTAGTATATCAATTATACTCATCTTTTTAATTAGTAGTAGTCATAGAGTTTACAATACACATTTACACAAATCTAAATCCACTTTCGAATAACACTATACTGCTTCACAGGCACTGCAGGTACTTTGTAGTAGAGTATTCCAAATTCCTCTCTCCCATCCTTTATAAAATCACTGTCATTCATTTCACTTTTCCATAAACTATAATCATTCATTACACTGTTGCTATTATTATTTTGAACAAACTTTATTCTGTTAGGTTAAGAATAAGAAAAATCAAAGATTTCACTTTACCTTCATTTATTCCTTCTTTACCACTCTTCCCTTCTTTATGTAGATCTGAGTTTCTGATGTTGTTTTCATTTTTCTTAAAGAATTTCTTTTAACATTTCTTGTGAGGCAGGTCAATTGGTGAAAAATTCCTTCAATTTCTCTTTGCCTGAGAAAATATTTCTCATTCACTTTTGAAGCATAGTTTTGCTGGATACAAAATTATAGGTTGATGGATTTTTTCTTTCAACAATTTAAGTGCTTCATTACACTCTCTTCCTGCTTGCATGGTTTCTGAAGAGAAATCGTATGCAATTCTTATCCTTGTTCCTCTATATGTAATGTGTTTTTCCTCTTTAAAGATATTATCTTTGTCTTCGATTTTCTGCAGTTTAAATATGATATGCCTAGGTATAAGTTTTCTCACATGTATCTTGCTTTGTGTTCTCTGGGCTTCTTGGATTTGTGCTTTGGTGTTTGTCATTGTTTTTGGAAAATTCTCAGCCATTATTATTTCATTCATTATTTCTTTTTCCTTTCTCTCATCTCCTTCTGTCATTCCTATTACATACATGTTACACTTTTTGTAATTTTCCCACAGTTCTTGAATATTCTACTGAATTTGATCACATTTTCAGTTTGGGATACTTCTCTTTGCATACTTATTTATTTATTTATTTATTTATTTATGGCTGTGCTAGGTCTTCGTTGCTGCATGGGCTTTTTTCTAGTTGTGACAAGCAGGGAGCTACTCTTTGTTGCAATACGTGGGCTTCTCATTGCTGTAGCTTTTTTTTGCTGCAGAGCATAGGCCCTAGGGCATGTGGGCTTCAGTAGCTGTGGCACATGGCCTCAGTAGCTGCAGTTCCCAGGCTCTAGAACAGAAGCTCAATAGTTGTAACACATGGGCTTAGCTGCTTGCTCTGCAGCATTTTCCCAGATGTTGGAAAAAAAATCTGTGGGATTTTCCCAGATCAGGGATTAAAGCTGTGTCTCCTGGATTGGCAGGCAGATTCTTTACCACTGAGCCACCAGGGAAGCCTCTTGCCATATCTTTAGATGACTTATTCTTTCTTCAGTCATGTCCAGTGTGCTGATGAGTTCATCAAAAGCATTCTTCATTTTTGTTACAGTGTTTTTGATTTCTCACATTTCCTTTTGATTCTTATTTTTCATCTCTCTTTACATTGCCCATATAAGCTTACATTTTGGCTCCTTTTTTCATTAGAGTTCTCAACACATTAATTTTATTTATTTTAAATTCCAAGTCTGATAATTTCAAAATATCTGCCATATCTGAGCCTGGTTCTGATGCTTGATTTGTCTCTTCAGGTTGATTTTTTTTTTGCCTTTTAGCATGCCCAGTAATTTTTTGTTGATAGTCAGACATCATGTACTGAGTAAAAGTAACTGAGGTAAATGGAGCATTAGTGTGAGGTCTTATGTTAATCTATCTAGGAGTTAGGCTAGTTTTACTGTTTTTTGTAGCCATGGTGTCAGAGGCTAAAATCTGCCTAGTGTCTTTATTTATCCTTTCCATTGTTACCAGGTTTCCCTAGATTCTTCTTCTTAAACAGTGTCTAAGGCTTGCAGGTCTTTCAATCTTCTGTTATTATACAGGCTCCCAATTGATGTGTAGCAAATTGTAGGGGAAGGAGAAATGTTCTATAATCGTATAATTAACTCTCAGCCTTTTAGTGATCCATGTCCCTGAGCTGTGACCTTCAAAAGCACTAATTAACTTTGCTCCTCCCCATCAGTGTAGGTGAGATAGGAAAGCTACTGGAGTTGGGCATATATTCCTTCTTCCAGGGTGGTTCCATTCCACTGTAGCCCACCAGGCTCCTCTGTCTATGAACTCTCCAGGAAAGAATACTGGAGTGGGTTGCCATTTCCTTCTCCAGGGGATCTTCCCGACCCAGGGATCTAACCCACATCTCTTGCATTGTAGGCACACTCTCTACTGACTGAGCCACCAGCAAAGACATTCCAGGGTGGTTAGACCCTGATAAAACCCAAATTAGTTAGTCTAAGATGAAATCATTTCCCTTGAGGCCAGGCCTTAGTTAATGAGAATAAAGAAGTCTAGGCTTATTTTAAATGGTTACTTCCCCCCCTCCTCTATCTATAACAATTATAAATCTTTCACCAAACCTGAGAACCTGGTAGGGATCCTGGAAGTAAAACCTCACAAAAATTTTTTCTCTCTCAAGCTAGAACATGCTCCTTCTCCAGCAATTAGTCGATTACCTGTTAAGTGCTCCAACGAGGATCCAGCAGTGGTGATTGTATTCGCCTGTCTTTCCAGTTTTCAAAGTAAAAACCACAAGGCAGTTTGCCCTGTGACCTCAATTTTCTGTGATTTTAAGAGGACTTGTTGATTTTCATTTCCTTAAGCCTTTTTTCTTGTGACAATAGGAGTGACAATTTCTAAGCTCTTTACATGTCAGGAAACTAGAAGCTCTTTTTAGTCTCTCTGTGCATAAAGGTGTACAATGTTTTCTATTTATATAATTAACAACATATACAATAGACATTTTATAAACTATGTTCTAAAGTTAACACATTGTGTACATTTTTGTGCCATTAAATATTCCCCCTATACCACATGCCTAGTGACATGATTTTTTATTAACACAGTTGAAACAGAATTTCTTAACCAATCCCCTACCTAAGGGTTCAAAGTGTATCCTTTTCTTTGTTTTAAAAAAATTCCATGATAAATATCCCTGTATATAGGGGCTTCCCTGGCTGTCCAGTAGTTAAGACTCTGTGCTTCTACTGCAGGAGGCAGTAGAAGATCCATGGTCAAGGAACTAAGATCCCACATGCCTCTAGGTGTGGCCAAAAAATAAATATCCTTGCATATACACTAATGTATGTAATACTGGTAATTTTCTAAATATAAATTTAGAGGTAATTTTATTGAGTCAAAGGTTATGAACGCTTTTAAATTCCCGATCCATATTGTCAAGCTGCCTTCCAGAAAAGCTGCACTAATTTACTTCCCAATTGCAGTGTGTGAAAATGTCCAACACTGGATATTTTAATTGCTTAAAACTTTGAAAATTTGGTGAGGGAAAATGGAAACATTTTTTTCTTTATCAGTAACTTTTAATTTCTCCTTTTATGATATTACCATTATTATTGTTAACATTATTATATTAAGCTACATTCTGGACTAAATGTAAGTGCTCAAGACCATTTATTGATTACAAGAACTCAGAAAAATCAAAATTACTTTGTAGGCAAAAGTTGTATATTTTTCACTGAAGTCTCAGGAATACAATTTTATTGGTAAATACACAAATTAGACCTCTGCTCCACAGTGTTATAGAATGAAGTAGGAAATATTTTTAACAATCCTTGCATGTTTAACTGAGGAAAGACAAATCATGAATTTCCTAAAATAAACATAAATGAGGCACCTTTTGCAAACTTCCACATCTTGGTGAGAAGAGAATGACTGTGTCTCTAAAATAAATTTGATAAATTCAGAACCTTTAAAACACCTAAGTTATCTGCATTTCATATATACAACTTACCTAGACATTTCAGGAAAATCTGAGTATACACTTAGAAGCAAATCCATGAAGGAGGCTATTTAGGTGGTATTATTAGGCTGGCATAAATTGCCTTACTTGTACGGTTCTTCAATTGCTAATACTTGGATGGAGGTTAAGCTGGAAATTACTTTGTTGATTTAAATTCACATTGTAAAGTAAGATGGAACCTGTGTATTATGTGTTTGATTCTGGATTATTTTGCCAGAAATAATCAGCTCACTCAGAGGCTGACATGAGATCTACCTACTTAAAATATGAAACTGGATGAGCTTTCATTATTAGCAATGTGATCTGCATGGTTGGGTGATTTATTCATTTCTTGATGATAAAGAGATGGGATAATAAAAGATAAGAACCCACCCCTGAAAGACTAAGCAAGCACCAAAATAAGGCAAGCTATCAAAATGTGGGTTTCATGTGCATTTACATATTTTTAAAACTCATTTCCAAACTGTTAAGATTCTAACTTGCAGGCAGTCTATTTCCAAAGGAACAGTATACAATGATGCCACAAGGAGGGTATTCTTTATCCACAGCTGTTAAGCAAGTTGCTATCACCTCTCTAAAATATCTTTAAGACAGATTTCTTCATAGAAACTCTTAAATGGATCCTTTCAATATATCTGAACTCACCACTATTCGTGACAACCACAGATGATCCAAATAACTTGTTTCAGCCAACATATTCTGTTTGCCCCAAATTCAGCCTCTAGACAGAGTATTGCTAGACAATGTGTGAAATTGATTGATCTGAATTTTCCTGCTCCAAATTTGGCTCAAAGGCTAAGAAGGTAGAAGATAAATGTAAAAAGAGGCCAAGAAACCAGGTCCTGAAGAACATTTAGCCAGATGAGCATGATGATAACAGTAATAAGAAAAACAACAAAATTTGTTGAACATGTCTTATAAGCTAAGGGTTTTACATCCATGAATTCAATAAATTCTTACCACAACCCTACATGCTAGATCCCATTATTAGCCCCATTTTAGAGATGAGGAATCTGAGGCACAGGGAGGTTTGGTAACTTGCCTAAGTTGACATGAGTAGTGAAGGTATGGAGCTGGGATTCAACTCTAAGAAGGCTGGCCTCTGAACCAGGGACTGAAACCACTGTAGCATTCTGCCTGCCCTGCTACATGAGTGTAAAGTGCATGTCACCCACTTTTAGACCTTAAAAAATAAAGGGCTTCCACACATTCTTGCCTAAATTTTTCTCAAACCACCCTTCCCACCCTACCTGGAAACACAGCTTTTGCTCACCTTTTATTTTTTTTATATTTTTTTTTTTTCATCTAAGTAGACTTTTATTTTTTATTTATTTATTTATTTATTTATTTATTTATTCATTTATTTATTTATTTATTTATTATTGTTTTATTTTATTTTATTTTATTTTATTTTATTTTTTTTTATTTTTTTTATTTTTTTATTTTAATTTTTTTTTTTATTTTTTTTATTTTTTTTTAATTTTAGTTTTAGTGGGGGCCAACTACTTTACAATACTGTAGTAGTTCCTGCCATACATCGACACGAACCAGCCATGGATGCTCACCTTTTAAAGAATCAGGTGTTGTCTGTAGTGAAGCCAAGTCATACTCAAATGACTATAGGAAATGATACAACTGGAAGACGTCATTTTGCAGTTTTGGGGTATTTATCTCAAGGACACATTATAAAGTATGAAATAGTGCCTATGCTTCCAAGAGCTATGAAATAGAGTTGGGAAGATAAGAGTAACCCAGCTAAAAGTTCTTTTTCATTCTCCTTATACCCATCAGCATTTTTCTCATAATACATGGCATTTATCTCACATTACAATACTAGGTCAAGGTCTAAGTTGCTTCAGTCGTGTCCGACTCTATGCGACCCCATGGAATATATCCTGCCAGGCTCCACTGTCCATGGGATTCTCCGGGCAAGAAGACTGGAGTGGGTTGCCATGCTCTCCTCCAAGGGATCTTCCTGACCCAGGGATTGAACCTACGTCTCTCTCTTTTTTTTTAAATTAGTTTATTTATCTATTTTTTAACTTTACAATATTGTATTTGTTTTGCCATACATTGACATGAATCCACCATGGGTGTACATGTTTTCCTACATCTCTTACGTCTCCTGCACTGGCAGGCTGGTTCTTTACCACTAGCACCATACTAGTGTCTTACAAACTATGCATCTTGAGGATGAAAATGTCTTACTCAAAAACTAACTATGCATCAAAACCTGACCATAAATGCAAACATAGTGGTCTTCATCAAGTACTCTTGTCCTATTACCTCAGCAACATGGGATTTGGCTAATTATGCTCCAAAGAGAAATCCACAAATTCCTGAAAGGAGCAAATTCAGGAACTGAAGGTAGAGACAAGGAGCTAAACAGTAATATCACTGGTGCTATAAAACAACACTTCCACAATTACTGACACTGATTTCGACTACATAGCAAAAGTAAACACTATAATCTTTTTTTAAAACTATAATATTTAAGACATGTTTTACCATGGTTGTCAGAGATTGGGCGCTTAGCTGAATTACAGCTGATTTCTCCATGAGTACATGGAACAATGCTCAATTTTCAGAAACTATGATAAAGTCCATTTCAGCACATTCTTGTAAGTCTGAACTTTAAAAAACTTTCGTAAGTTCCACAGCAACATTGACCACACCTCAAGTTCCAGTATATCATCTTGGACAAGAAGCACAAGTGAGTTGATTTTATTGAAACAGTGATACCTCACCAACTTGAAGGAGATGCAGGCAAGCAAAGTAAACATTTGCCAGTAGCTGAGTGATACCATCTGGAGACTTCAAGTGCTCAGTCTCTCAATCATGTCCATCTCTTTGTGACTCCATGGACTGTAGCCTGCTGGGTTCTTTTGTCCATGGGATTTCCCAGGCAAGAATACTGGAGTGGATTGCCATATTCCATCTCCAAGGGATCTTCCCAACCCAGGGATTGAACCCTTGTCTCCTGTGGCTCCTGCACTGGCAGGCAGATTCTTTACCACTGAGCCACCTTGGAAGTCCAGAGACTTCATGACTTACCATTGACTCACGGTATCTGTTGAGTAGAACTTGGTCCCAAGGGAATTTCAACAAATATTTGAGATGGACCTTCAACCTGCATCATCATAGCTATTTTTCAAATGGGTTCATGTGGCCCTAATTAAAAGTGGTAATCCCTGCTACTTTAAGGGCCCCTGTTAACAGAAATGATGAGAAAAAGTAAACAACAGAGATGTGCTTCTATGCCATCAATGTTGTCCCCAACCATTACTGTCTAGCACCCAGCACCAGGTCAAAAGTTCAATAACTTCATCACCAGTCTAAAGGCAAGAAAACATTCCCATGAACAGTTTTCGATAAGAGCTATTACTGTAGACACAACATCATGTTAAGTACTACAATAATATTTATTTTATTATAACACATACAGTCAGTGGAAAGGGAGAGATGAATCTTTGCTGTTCATTATATGAGAGGACAAATCAAGTAAACAAATTCCTTTTTGAGTATTTTTTTAAAGGCTACTATAACAGTGAAGGAAAAAATTAAAAGCATAAGTACTTCTCTTCTGACATTTATCAAACTTGAAGCAGAACGAAGGGCATGATGTAGCAGTCACTACAGAAAAAAAATGTCCCATTTCTCTGGAAATTGGGTTTCTTGAATTGAAGTCTCAGTCAGAATTCCTCAGGGCTTTAAGACTTCATTTTCAGGCTATGGAAGCCAGTGAAAACGGAAATTCAAGAAAAACCCAAGTTCTTCACTTTTGAGTATACAGCTTATTTCTCTTTATCTGGGAGTTAATTATCTTATTCCTACTTGTTGGATCATTTGTCCAAAATTAATTCAACTTAATATATATTGAGTGGGCCTATGCACAGCCTGGGCTTCCCACTACCTGCCTTTTCTGCTAGCTTTTCTACTAGCAGGTGGGCAAACTCAATGAGAAGAAAAGGTCCATATTTAGAAGAGGTTTGAGAGTTGAGCAAGGTGACATCATTGGCTAAGTTGAGAAATGAAGATTTTCCATGAAATTTCAATTCATTGTGCCCTTCTGTCTCCCATTAACATGGATAACTGAGACTTGATGGTATTCTCATTAGTCTTTACTATAAGGCTATGGGAGATACTTTTACAGAAAGGCTGCTCAACTGGTGAAACCTGATCTGAATAATTTTTCTGGCTAAAATCATCTCTTACTTGTAATCTGGCATAGAACTTTGGGCAAAAAATCAAAGCTCTTGTCTGAAAAAACAAATTGTTCTTTCTATTAGCACCTCAGCTGCACAAGTTCTCTGCTAAAGGAGGTTTACTTACTTACTATTTGGTCAAGAATTTAAGTTGTGCTCTTGAACTTTTCACAACAGAATCAACTTTGTGTGCCCTACAACTAGTATCTAACATATCCAGTTTTCACTTCAGACAACATAGGCTAAATCTCCACTACAGGTGCACTTTAGAGAATCCATGATAAATCAGTGCTTCATTTTTAAAATTTTTTAATAGGAGGATAATTGCTTTACAATGCTGTGCTGATTTCTGCCATTCACCAGTGTGAATCACCCATAAATATATATACGTCCCCTCCTCTTGAGCCTCCCTCCCACCCCTCTAGGTTGTCACAGAGCCCTGGGTTGAGCTCCCCATGTTCTACAGCAACTACCAACTAGCTAGATATTTTATGTATGATAATGTATATATTTCAACAGTATTTTATCAATGCATTCCACCCTCTCCTTCCCCTGCTGTGTCCACAAGTCTGTTCTCTAAGTCTGCACCTCTATTCCTACCCTGCAAATAGGTTAATCAGTACTATTTTTCTAGATTCTATATACATGCATTAATATATGATATTTCTTTTTCTGACTTACATCACTCTGTGTAACAGGCTCTAGGTTCATCCACCTCACTAGAACTGACTCAAGCTTGATCCTTTTTATGTCTGAGTAATATTCCATTGTATATATGTACCACAACTTCTTTATCCATTCATCTGTCAATGTACATCTAGGTTGATTCCATGTCCTGGCAATTTTAAACAGTGCTGCAATGAACATTGGGGTACATGTGTCTTTTTGAATTATGGCTAATGCAGCTCAATATTAGAAAAACAAACAACCCAATCAAAAAATGGGCAGTAGACCTAAACACATACTTCTCCAAAGAAGACACCCAGATAGCCAATAAGCACATGAAAAAATGCTTAACACTGCTCATTATTAGAGAAATGCAAATCAAAACTACAGTGATGTATCACCTCACTCCAATCAGAATGGCCATCATAAAAAAAATCCATAAACAATAAATGCTGCAGAGGATGTGGAGAAAAGGGAGCCCTCCTGTACTGTCAGTGGTAATGTAAACTGGCACAGAGCCACTATGGAGAACAGTATAGAGATTCTTTTCAAAAAACTAGGAATAAACTACCATCTGACCCAGTAATCCCACTACTGGGCACATATCCTACCTGAGTGCTTCATTTTTATAAAATAATATATATGTGTTGTCATTGTCATTTAACTGCTAAGCAATGTCCAACTCTTTTGTGACCCCCATGGACTGTAGTTTGCCAGGCTCCTCTATCCATGAGATTTCCCAGGCAAGAATACTGGAGTGGGCTGCTATATCTTTTTCCAGAGGATCTTCCTGACCCAGGGATCGAACCTGGGTCTCTGGCATTGTAGGCAGATTATTTACCATCTGAGCCACCATGGAAGCCCAGATATATATTTGTGTGTGTGTGTAGTTGCATAGAAAAAAAGACTCTAAGTCTATATATCAATTAACCATGATTAACATAAATGTTGAGATTACCAATGACTTTTGTTTCTCTAATACTTTTATTTTCTTCTGAATGTTGAAAAATGACATCTATTTTTAAATAGAAAAAAATCACGCTGATGTAAACTTTGCTTAGGGCATCTGATAATTGACAATGCAGTCTACTAGACATATTAAACAACCACATGTATAACATTTCCATGTTCTAGCCTTCGATTAGCTTATATCATTCAAAGTTAAACTATCTGGACTACATTAATTTAGCACTCATATTGAGATATAATTTAATGTTTGCCCTATTCCTTTACAGAGGGTTAATAGAGAAATGCCAAATATGATTCTTCTCTCTTCTATGAAACCAAGGTTACAGTTGGTGTCTTCGTACCACCCAAAATGTACTTTATGCAAACATCCCATCATTGATACCATTTGACTAAGTGGGAGGTAGATGAAATTGTACTTTTCTCTTGCCAACCAATGGAAAGCTTCTCTTTTTATCTTTTCAGGAAGCATACAGCAACTTGGAAATGTGAATACTGTAATGTACCAACCTTTGTGCATGCTCAGTCACTCAACTGTATCTGACTCTCTGAGATCCCATGGACTATAGCCCACCAGGCTCCTATGTCCATGGAATTTTCCAGGCAAGAACACTGGAGTGGGTTGCCATTTCCTTCTCCAGGGGATCTTCCTGACCCAGGGATGGAACCCGCATCTCTTGCATCTCCTGCATTGACAGGTGGATTCTTTACCACTGAGCCACCTGGGAAGCCCTGTGATACCAAACCAGGTGTTAAAAATATCTACCCTTTCTACTTTGGTCATATGGCCTCTATTTTTTGTTTCATCTTTTAAAAAGTTATCTTGCAACTATTCTTTCCCATATGCTGTGATGTACTGGGCCTAGTCACTCAGTGGTGTCCGACTCTTTGTGACCCCATGGACTGTAGCCTGCAAGGTGCCTTTGTCCATGGGGATTCTCCAGGCAAGAATACTGGAGTAGGTTCCCATGCCCTCCTCCAGGGGGTCTTCCCAACCCACAGATTGAACCCAGGTCTCTCACACTGCAGATGGATTCTTTACCATCTGAGTCACCAGGGAAGCCCAAGAATATTGGAGTGGGTAGCCTATCACTCCTCCAGGGTATCTTCTCGACTCAGGAATTGAACCAGGGTCTCCTGCATTGCAGGTGGATTCCTTACAAGGTGATCTACCAGGGAATCCCATTCTTTCATATATAACCTATATCTAATATTTTTAGAAGTAGCAGGCTATAAATCTTAAATGAGTAAAACACTTTTTGCAAAGGCCTTGTGACAATGATAAAAGCCCAGGTGTGCTCCAAATATCTAAAGACAGAGCCTCGGTTTCCCTGATGGCTCGGACAGTAATGAATGTGCCTCCAATTCAGGAGATAGGTTCAATCCCTGGGTCAGGAAGATCCCCTGGAGGAGGACATGGCAACCCACTCCGGTGTTCTTGCCTGGAGAATCCCATGGACAGAAGAGCCTGGCAGACTACAGTCTATGGGGTCGCGAAGAGTTGGATATGACTGAGCGACTAACACTTTCACTTTAATTTTTCTGGTTTCCCTTGCCCTCCCTACAGCGCAGCCTCCTATACTCCCATCATTTAGTTTGCTGTCCAGAAGGTAAGAATTCCTCTCAGAGAGTAGAGAATCTTTAGTTCAGAGAGAGCGTGAATGACTCAACCAACACCACACAGCGAGCAACAGAACTGACCAGAAGCCAGGTCTCCTGACTTAGAGCATAGTTCACTCTCCATTAGACTATGAGGACATTCCAATCCTACTGATAAGTCAGGAAAATCTAAGAAGCATAGACATAAAGGCACATATTTTTAACCTTCCTCACAAATTTCCTTTGGCTTAGCTTATTTAGGTTCCAGAATAACTTTAGTCCTAGACTCTATCTTTTAACTCCCAAATAGTATACTGCCTGTCTGATTACAAAGTTCTTTATTCATTTACTCAGATTATCTCACGCGTTAAGTGGCTTCCATGTGCAAAGCTGTGCATGCCATGCTAAGTCACTTCGGTCGTGTCTGACTCTTTGTGACCCCATGGACTGTAGCCCACTAGGATCCTCTGTCCATGGGATTCGCCAGGGAAGAATAATGGAGTAGGTTGCTATTTCCTTCTCCACATGTGCAAAGCACTGGGCTTCTATTCAAGAGAAGGCACTGGCTTCCTCAAAGAACTGCTAGACACAAACTGGTGTTGTGAACAGAACAGCAAATCTGGAGACTGGGTTCTCATTCTGGTGCTGCCCTGGATTTGCTGTCTGGCTTTGTACAAAGTCATTTGACCTCACTCAGTTTCAAGTTTCTCATCTGAAAATTAAGGTGATAATATCATTTGGCCTGTAAAAGAGTTACTCTAATCGCTGTGTGCCCATGTGTTAGTCATTCAGTCGTGTCTGACTCTGCAACCCCATGGACTGTAGCCTGCCGGGCTCCCCTGTCCATGGAATTCTCCAAGCAAGAATACTGGAGTGGGTTGACATTCCCTTCTCCAGGTGATCCTCCTGACCCAAGGATCGAACCCAGGTCTCCTGCACTAGAGGCAGATTCTTTACTGTCTGAGCCACCAGGGAAGCTCCCACTCATTAAAAACTGTGTGCCAGACACTGTCACACAGCCCTCTGTGTGTACAATATAATCGAGTCTTTAGATGACCATGTTTACAATTAATACACTATTGTTTCCCCTACTGTACTGAGAAGAGCACTACAGCTGGAGAAATTAAACAACATTCCCAAAGTAAGTAAGACAGCCGTGGTTCTGGGGTTTGGATCAAAGTGGACTCCAGAGTTTCCATAGCCAACACCACTGGTCCCTCCCAACATAAAAAATAATTAAGAATATACCTTGAAATGTATTAAGCTAATTTTAAAGCATTCTCATTTACTCTACTTCTACCTATCTGAACTTATAAGATGTGAATAGGTCTATTCTTCTGCTCATTTCTTTGTCTTGTCAAATAATCACCTCGAATGTCGAAGTGAGAACCTGGATGTGGAGGACTCACGCCCTTCCGGTTGACTTTCACAATAAAGAGGCTCTGGGTAGGCTCCATAAGACCATGTTTCCTGTGTCTCAAAACTTCACTATCTTCTTCCTTCTCTTCAATCTTTTGGGGACTCATCCTTCCTGGCCCATTTTCAGCCAAATACAAATGTTAGAAGCTTTTCTCCAAAGAAGAAAAAATGAGTGAGAATCTAGTCCCTTGGAAGATCCAGCTAACCCATCTTATAAAGCAGGCACAGAAGCCATGAAATACACCAACCATTTCTCTCCCAAGGACTTTTGCCAGCCTTGGCACAGGCTGGTTCGTTTGAAATATATAATTGAATATTCTTAACAACTCAATTCTTCCACCTCACTTTGATCAATAGTTCATTACCTAAGTCAGATCTGCCAAAAGAGGCAAACTTTTCAGCTCATTTCGTCCTATATTTGCATGAATATTATGCCCTGAATGTTACGCTTCTTTGAACTTCAAAAGAGCTTCCTGGCCTCTTTTGACTACAACTTTAACAACTGAGCATAATGGAGTTACAGAAAGACATTTTCCCAGCTAAAGACCTCAAACCTCGCTACTTTTGGACAGTAACAAACTTTTATATAAGCCATAAATGGCTCATTCATCCACTGTGATGGCACTGTCCATATTTCCCGGGTTCCTGAGCTGGTTTTCCCTCCTGTGAGAGCAAAGTAACTCTGGCTAATTAGCTACTAGCAAGTGGCAGCACCCACTTCTACTTTTCCTTATGCAAATAGCTTTCTGCTATGAAAGCATTTCCTCCAGACCTCCTCAGATTCTACACCAGTTGAGTGAGTGGCTTTGACCATAATAGCATCCCCCCTCATTCCATCCTGATGCCTAAAATGGGAGAGCAAACAGGCTACAGAGCATCTGCCTTGACCAACATGCTTATACTCAAACCAGCCCATGAATGAGAAAAAACCTGGGCTTCCTTGGGTAAAAAACAGTATCAGGCAGCAAGGAGCGACATGCAACTTTATGATCCTTACACATTTCTTGAAGTTTTTCTGTTATTTTTTCCCCTCATTTTCCTTCTTCCATTCCAATACCTACTCTCCTCTAGAACTCAACAGCAGAATATGGGAATCCTGATTTCGTTTTACTTCAAAGGACTTTTTCCTGTTTTCAAAGTAATATTTGCCAATTGTGAAATCTTTGGAATAAATACAAGTATAAAAATGAACAAAAATAACAGTCATGAAACTACTACCCAGAGATAAAAAATTACTTCCCTCTTGCACACCATATGTGTGCGTGCATGCTCAGTCATGTCTGACTCTTTGCGATCTCATCGACTGTAGTCTGCCAGACTCCTCTGTCCATGGGATTTTCCAGGCAAGAATACTGGAGTGGGGTTGCCATGCCCTTCTCCAGGGGATATTCCCAACCCAGGGATCGACCCTTTGTCTCCTTCATTGGCAGGTGGATTCTTTACCATTGAGCCACCTGGGAAGCCCCACTGCACACCAAGCATGAATATAAATTTCAGATAGAAGAGAGAACTATGGGTAAAACCCCAAATTATGGAAGCAGTAGAAAAAAATATAAGAATATGAAGTAGGAAAGATCTTCCTAGAAATAAAAAGAAATCCACAAGCCATAAAGGAAATGAATGACAGATCTGACTACACAAAAATTTAAAACTTCTATATGGGAAAATATGGCTTATACAAAGTGTGAATGAAATGGCAGACTGGGAAAATAATATGTGAAATACAAAAGGTATTTGTTGTTTAAATAACAACATTTGAAATAACAAAATTTTAATAAATAAGCTTTTGCAAATCAATAAGACAAGCAACCCAACTGGAAAATAGTCAATTCATTGGAGAAATACAACTGAATTAAAAGTAATTGAAAATATACTCCGGTAATAGGAAAATCTCACAGCACAACTGAAACATGATTTCCTCTAGTAAACTGGCCCTTGAATACAACTATTAATAATACTTTTAGTGAAGGAATTAGAAATGGACATGCATACATATATGCTGGAAGTATAAACTGATACAACTTTTTTTGGAAGGACAATTTGACAGTTTTTTTGCCAAGATTAAAACTGAACATACATTTTGACCTGACAATTACTCACAAATACTTGCTTAAGTGCTTTCAGGCATTCATTAATGCCTTACTTATAGTAATAACAAAAACTGGAAACAATCTACAAATAGGGACTATCTCAACAAACCATGGCACACTCATATAACTGGGTACTATGTAGGCATTAGAATGAATATGGTACTGTTACACTGCAATGTTCTGACATGGAAGGATGTCCTGGACACACTGCTGAATAAAGCAAGTTATAAGGAAAAAATATATATACGATATCCAATTTTTGTAAAAGAAAAAAATCCCTATAGATATGTATGTTTTGATAACACAGAGAGAAAATAGCATGGAAGAACACACAGAAAACTATTATTAATAGTAACAGGCATCTAAATGTAAGACCAGAAACTATAAAACTCCTAGAGGAAAACATAGGCAAAACACTCTCCGACATAAATCACAGCAGGATCCTCCATGACCCACCCCCCAGAATATTGGAAATAAAAGCAAAAATAAACAAATGGGACCTAATTAAAATTAAAAGCTTTTGCACGACAAAGGAAACGAGGAGCAAGGTGAAAAGACAGCCTTCAGAATGGGAGAAAATAATAGCAAACGAAGCAACAGACAAACAATTAATCTCAAAAATATACAAGCAACTCCTGCAGCTGAATCCCAGAAAAATAAACGACCCAATCAAAAAATGGGCCAAAGAACTAAACAGACATTTCTCCAAAGAAGACATACAGATGGCTAACAAACACATGAAAAGATGCTCAACATCACTCATTATTAGAGAAATGCAAATCAAAACCACAATGAGGTACCATTACACACCAGTCAGAATGGCTGCTATCCAAAAGTCTACAAGCAATAAATGCTGGAGAGGGTGTGGAGAAAAGGGAACCCTCTTACACTGTTGGTGGGAATGCAAACTAGTACAGCCACTATGGAGAACAGTGTGGAGATTCCTTAAAAAACTGGGAATAGAACTGCCATATGACCCAGCAATCCCACTGCTAGGCATACACACCGAGGAAACCAGAATTGAAAGAGACGCGTGTACCCCAATGTTCATCGCAGCACTGTTTACAATAGCCAGGACATGGAAGCAACCTAGATGTCCATCGGCAGACGAATGGATAAGGAAGCTGTGGGTACATATACACAATGGAATATTACTCAGCCATTAAAAAAAAATACATTTGAATCGGTTCTATTGAGATGGATGAAACTGGAAGCCCATTACACAGAGTGAAGTGAGCCAGAAAGAAAAGCACCAATACAGTATACTAAGGCATGTATACGGAATTTGAAAGATGGTAATGGTAACCCTATATGTGAGACAGAATAAGAGACACAGATGCATAGAACAGTCCTGTGGACTCTGAGGGAGAAGGTGAGGGTGGGACGTTCTGGGACAATAACATTGAAACATGTATATTGTCATATGTGAAGCGGAACACCCATTCCATGTTCTATGCATGGGACGGATGCTCAGGGATGGAGCGTTGGGATGACCCAGAGGGATGGGAGGGGGAGGGAGGTGGGAGGAGGGTTCGGGAAGGGGAGCACATGTGAACCCATGGCTGATTCATGTCAATGTATGGCAAAAACTACTACAATATTGTAAAGTAATTAGCCCCCAACTAAAATAAATAAATAAAATAAAAAAACAAACAAACAAAAAAAAAAATAGTAACAGGCATCCCTGAGGCATGCGAATAGGTGTTGAGAGAAACAGGTTCTTTATGAAGTTCAGATACTTTCACATCATTTTGTACAATGAGTAGTATTCATTTCATAATTTAAGAAATTTCAAAATAAGCTAATATAAGCATTTTCCACAGCTATCAAATTTTCAATAAGGAGTGTTTGGTAGCATGAGAGTACATTATAAGGATCATTTATGCAACCATTTCGTACTGCTTCTAATGTCTCGTAGAGCTGCAATATAAATCTCTGTGCATGCAGTGTGTGTATGTGTGTGTGTGACTGTCAAGGCACATGTGTGTGTGTCAAGGCAACATACCTAAGGTGTAGACTTTGACAGTTTCCTTTTAGTGGAGATAACTTTGCACATATCTTTGAGACAGTTAGCTTGGTTCAGGCCCCAAAGAATGATGCTGAGGGCTCATTTAGGGAATGACCATGACCTAAGCCTCATTATCTGACTATAAGCTGGAAACACTAGCCCAGAACTGGTCCCTTAGGCCATCTGTTACACAATCATTTTGACACTAGTTGAATATCCAAAGGGCTTGGGACAGACTCACAGGCAGTAGGAAATGTTAGAGAGTGATAGTTTGGGGTCTGTCAATCACTTTTCAATCACATTTTTTCTTTGGTTTGTCAATTAAGCTCTAATTGACTATTTCTATGGACAATATTACTCAATTCTTCATTAATATGGAAGGCTTCCCAGAGAAGATGGTCTCCTAAGAGTTGTAAGCTTCCCCACGCTGCCACAAGGCCATAAGGGAAGTTACTCCCTAAGAGACAAAGGAGTTTTAAGTCCAGCTGCTTGTGAGCTTAGCTGAGAATGGATTAGACAACTTTTCTCTCACATCCACTTAAATCAAGGCAAGCTTCTGGAAGACGAGGGTTCTGAGGTGGATTACGTATTCAAGCAGGAGAAGAAGGTCAGTTGAGGACTACAAGACAAGAGGCTAATTTAAGCTCTCTTGCTCCTACCGTGTCCTGCTCAAACTTCCTTTTTTGTGTCTTGATCATATGAGAGATTACCATGGATCACTCATGTTTAAAAGCCTAATCAAAAGCCCCATTTCTCCCAGGCAGGAGACTCACTTTACTATGAAAACCATAGTGAAGCAGAAAGACAGGTTAACAGTGGAACAGATTTGGCACTGTTCTCCCTAACAGCAAGCCTCATGCCCAATATATTTAACTTCAGCTGATAAAGGAGATACATGTTGAAGTGATGGGCTTCAGATGCTGTTTCAGCTCCTACCAGGCATATTTACACAGTTCCTTCTCATGAATAAGTTCAGTGGAGCGGAGAATGCCCCGTCTTGGACCAGTTCCACTTTGTGCTTCTTTTGATGCAGCCAAAAAGGGGAACTAGAGAGAGGGCTTTTCCTTCAAATGCAGAGCCAGGGTCCACCTTGGAGGTGGCTGCAAATGGCCCAAAGAAGGCGAGGCTCACAGTGGGCGAAGGCAGACAGACAGCTCCTAACAAGGGCAGAGATGTCAATGGTTACTCATAAATCTCCCAAATGTGGCCGCAAGGAGGGTTAATTACCCCCCCTTTTCCTGCCACTCGGCTTTCTCCAATGTGTCAGCCCATGACACGGATCGCTGACTTTCTAGAAATATTCCCTGGCTTTGCAGGGACGTTCCGTTCAACAAATGGCATCCAATTCGCTCACGGTCCCTGGAATCTCAATTTCCTCAAAGGATTTTTCATCTCAATCCAGTTCATGTGAAGGTTTTTTCCTTCTTGGTTTTTCGGCAGAAGGGAATAGGCAGAGCCTGCTTTACTTTTTTTCCTTTTTTTTTCTGTGTTATTCTTTTTCATAAAGTGAAAACCTTTGTGGAAGAGTCTGAAATTTGGGAAAAAATCCAGCTCATCTGTCAGATATTTCTAGAATTATGTAAAATGGAATGAGATTTGTACAGTTTAGAACAGGAAACGGAAAATAAGCTAATGTGTCATGTGTTCTATGAGATGAAAACTATATGATAATCAGAAAAACAGCCCCAAATTCATTGGCCTAATTCAAAGCTCTCCTTTTATCAGCTCATGCATAAACCAGTAACATTCACTTTCTTAGCTTCGTGGCAGGGCCACATTTGGGCTAACTCACAATCTCTTCAGAGTATAAGCACATTCTCAAAGAAACGACAAGAAAGTATATTGTTTTTTTTTAAACTCAAGACACTTACGTTTTACTTGCTCTGTTCTGCTTCCTTCTAGGAAAAGAAAGAACAGCAACAAGGAAAAGATGTATCTCATGCCTCCCATCTTCCACTTTTTTCTCATTCTGGCCAGTGCAAAAGGCAACTTGAAACTTTCAGGGCCCAGTGTACTCAAGCTGTTGGGAAGAAAGCAGACAAAAAGACTTAGAACAGATCTACTGGAACTGATGGAGATCTCTTATCTCAGTCTTCTAACATACTGGGGGTGGGGTGGGAAGGGCTGGGGGAATTTACATAAGTGTAATAAGCATTGTTTTCCTGAGAAGAAAGAGAACTTGGCTCTCCTGCCTTGCAAAGACTGTGGGGGAAAATTTAAGTGGACGAACATACATTCCTATCCAACGCTAAGGCTAAATCCTCACAGGCAAGTCATAGGAAAGAAAAAATAAAATTTGAAATCCTCATTTCTAAGGGAATTAAAGTTGATTTCTCAAGAGATTTTCTTTGGGAGAAAAGGGAAACTGGGGTTTGCAAAACGGCCATTTTGGCAAACAAGATAAAAATAATAGGCAGTGACCCAAACAATCTCTGAAACAAAAGTCAACTGATCTTAGCTTCAAGACTACCATTACAATTCACCCTTCCGGGATGAGGCAAGCGTTGATCAGTGTCTCGCCTGTGTCTCTTATGAGATCTATAAGGAGTTTCAGCTTGGCTACTTATGTTGGAAAAGACAGATGTGATTAGCAAATGGATGTGATAGTAAGCATCTGAATGGTTCAGACATATTCCTCTCACATGAAGTCCCCTGTGAAATGGAAGTTTTAAATGGACCATTTAAGGAATAGTGGGCAAACTTAAGTAGGTAATATGTTCACATTGCATCACCATGCAAAAGACCACCCCAAAAGCACCTACCATTCTTAAAAATAGGAGAACTGCATTTCCAGTCTCAGGAGTGGAAAGCTTTTTGAGGCTTAGAACACAGAAGGTTTGCTATAGATTATATCCAGCCACAGGTCATTTCCATCGACTTTAGAGCTGGCAAAACTCTTCCAATGGGGGATTTGAAAATATTTAAATAATTCAAGAAATACCATATTTCAGTCTGGGATTAACATTGGATGGGAACTGAGCTCAACAATCTTTTCAGTGGGTCCAACCTAAATATTGAGTATAGAGAGCTGGATGGAATACAAGAAGATCATTCTGGAGAACTGAATTGTCTTTGGGCCACGATGTGAATGCCACCACTCTTACCTTAAATATTATGAAGTTGGCCAGATAGTTTAAAATCCATGGTTTCAAATTAAGAGTATTTAAGCAAAGCAGAACTGGTCATAGAGAATAATTTACGCTATCAGCCAGGATTTGCAGCACTGGTTTGCCTCTCTACCTCCTTCCTGCTCCTTAAACGACGACTAAATTTTCCCGAGACATGTTCATAGCCTTCAAAAGACCTGGGTTCTGATGACCAGATCCCTTCTGGGAGCTTCTGGCCCTCCTTCAATCATTCAGAGTGTCCAGCTCTGTCCTCTAAGAGTTACCAGGTTCCCTCGAAGCAAATCATTTCCATGAACAGCTTTAACACAGCATCTCACCCCAGTGAGGTTCTTCCTGAGCCTTCTTTAATAAGCTTATCCCTCAAGCCTCCAAAGGAGAAAGATTTTTTTTTAAACCACTGAAATCCAATTTATCATAATCACATATGGCTCCCAGGGGGGATTTTTGAAGCCGTGGTTTTCGGGTCTCCCCATGCAAGAACCAACTGGATTGTTTTTCTTGTACAACGGTTGGGTGATTTGGTGAACAGTAGCATTGCCTCATAACTCAAGCTGGCAAGAAAAACGGCTCTTAGGTTTTTTTTTTTTTTTTTTGGCTTTTCTTGGGTCTCAACTAATGGTATGAGCAAAGAGAAAAGTTGGTGACTAGAGAGCAATTAATCTCTTTTGGCGTTCCTGTCATCTGTGTGGCCTCCCTGGCTGGGATGAAGAACATCAGAAAATGAATCTCTTTATAAATAATCACTTTTGATTTACAAGATCCTGAAGTCCTGCCTTTATGTTCTGTATGGAGGTATAAACCTAGAAGAGTTCCCTCTCCAGGTCTCTGTTCAATTTCTCTTTATCCCTTTAACTTTTTCTTTTGGGGGGAGGAGAACGGTTCAAGACATTTGTTGGGGCTGCAGCAATAAACACGAGTGAGCATTGCTCAGCAAACATGCCGACTCTTACACTTGCAAAGAGCCAAACTGTCCTTAATTTTTCAAATTATACTTTGACCCAGTTAACTGGAGTTATTTCGGCATTAACTCTCTGTCTGCTTCACACAGGCCATTGTGCCATTGAACTTGCACTGGCTCTTTTACAGGTTACTTAGAAATGTAGCCATTGATATATTTGGGGGAAAGCCAGGCCCCAACAAGAAAACAACAAAGAAAACAAAAATTCTGAGACTAACACTGCAGAGTGGGGGAGGGTGAGTGGGCTTTACAGGAGTCTAAGAAACATGTCAGAACCTAAAGAAATGTACCCATTAAGGTGCCTTAGTGAAACAAGCATTCACCAAGTTCATTTGCAACGAGCGAGGGGACCAAGGGCTCCTTGCCTGGCTGTGACTGCAAGGGATCTGGGCGGCCAAGTGTCAAGGCTCTGTCCGTTCTCAGAAGAGGTCTCCTGGGTAGAATAGAATCAGAGACATTCCCAAAGGAAGGCTAAGGGATGGGCAGGTCAGCCAGCTCCTCATGCCCCACGGTGTTCCTTTAATCCTTCCTAGAGGCTTCACTACCCTTGTAATCTTACATTCACTATTATCTGTGGGACAGCCCCCAGGGTAACAATTCTCTTTTGGACAAACAGTAAGAAGACACTGGAGTCTCAGTCCAGAGTCCATCAGCTAAAATCCTCTCCCCAGTCTACCACCCAACAAGAAAAGCTCCGTTCACTGGCGGTGGGCTGTCCCTGAAAAATGGCAGCTTCAGGCTAGGGTGTCTCTGGTCTGAGTTGAGATGCCTCGATCGCTGCTATGACAGACAAACAATGCCTGGAGTTTGGTTTGCAAAACACCGTGCTATCTATCATTTCCTTTGGATTCCCCACAAAAACTCCACCTTCAAAATGGGCATCCTGGAGCCCAGAGAACTCAACTGCCCATTCTCATAAAGTTAGTGGCAGGGCCGGCAGGAACTAGAAGGCAGGCTTTCCAGGCCCTGAGTTCTGGCAATACCGCGTTGCACTCCGAGCTTAGCGGCTCCAACTCTGACCCCAGTGGTCCGGGCCGGAAAATGAGGCAGATGTCCACAAGGAGGACAGAGGAGCCTCCAGCCCCTTCTGCTCTGTTTCCTTAACTTGAGCACGTCGGAACCACCTACTGGTCCAGGGCACTTTGGCAAGCAAAAAAGGCTCGGGACACACGCTATCACTAAGGGGACCGCAGAACCTGTTAGATGGGTACTCAAGGGGCCTCCCCGCAGCTCCAGAGCCTGGAACCACGCAGGCCGAGTGGGAGTGACGAGTTCGAATCCGGGGGGAGCCAACCCCCCCCACCCCGACCTACCTCGGTCCAGCGCCCTGGGCCCCACCTCCAGCCGGGCCGCAGGCAGCTGGAGCAGGGAGCGAGCTAGGGTGGCAGGTTCGGGGAAGTTTGGGGTCCCCTGGGGGAAGACGGCCCACCTGTGCAAAGGCTGGAAAGGAAGAGAGGGAAAGCAGGCGACGGGCACCGCTCACTGACCTGGCCACCGGCCTCCTCCGTGGTCCACGCGTGCAGGCGCTCCGAGCTCCCCGGGGCGCTCCTCTGAGGTCTGGGACTCGCAGGTTGTGGCGAGAGCTAGAGTGCGTGCGAGGGGGGAGGGGGGACTCGAAAGTGGGTGGGAGGAAAAAACATCACCGCCCTCACACCACGAGGGAGCAGCGGTTCGCTGGCCTCTCGGGGGCAGAGCCAAGGCGCGGGTGCGGCGGCCCAGGGCCACCTGCCCGCCCGCCGCCCGCTCCCCACTTGGCCCGCGAGGCCGGCTCGGCGCTGGCGGGAAGTCCGCGACCACGCAGCCGCTGCAAGCCCGCACCCCCTCGCCTCCCCGACACCACCGCTTTCTCCCTGCTCCCCCGACCCGAAAGTTTAGAAATCGGGAGAAAGTGTGAGGCTCAGCCGGCGACTTTCCCATCACGCAGCGCCCCCACGGCACCCCCCCCTCCTCTGGCTAAGCGAGCGTTGGGGTCTTAAAGGGACCGCACGTCTCCTCCGGCCCCTCCTCCCGCTCCGCGCTGGAGGCGCCTAGGGGCTCCCCGCCGCTCCCTCACGGCCTGATGGAGCCCCCCTCTCTTCCGGCACCCCGGCCGCTCTGCGTGCACCTGGTCTGGTCCCGAGCCGACGCGCGGGACGCGGGATGAATTGGCCTCAAAATGATGCCTTATAGCAGGCTGCTGATCATTTCGGGGTGTATCCCAAATCCACATCACGGCTAGTAAAGTGACAAAACGTTGGTGCCCTTCAGGCAGGATGGCGATGAGTGTGTGTCTGTGGAAGGACAGGGGACGACTTAGAAATCTGCTTTCGTCCACCAAGAGGGTTCCTAAGCTCCAGGGAAAGGGTTTCCAGTAAGTGTTAGGTGTCTTGAAGAAAACTTGTGAGTGGCTCACCAAGAACCCATCGGTGAAATCGCAATATCACTGCTGACCCCTTGGTGAAACTGAGATGGACTAGTCCAAATTTGAGTTTATTCCATGAGCAAGAATTACAAATTATCAGAATCCTCTAAGGGCCCGAAAGTGGTGCCCATTTATATTTTAAGCTCCTAAATTTAAATGAGAGCTGCAGGATTTTTTCAAGGTGGAACTGCCTTATATTGATACTCTTAACATCAACATGCCACTTTACGGCTTACAGAGTACTTTCCTATGCATCATCATTACTTTTTAAACTCTCACAACAAACCGAATGATCTGTCCATGGCCTCAAGTGTTGGAGTTGGTGAGGAACTTCTGGACCAGTCATCTCAACCTCTTCCTGTCACAGAAGAAACTGAGGGAGGAGGGAGCAGGAGAAGTAATGTATCGAAGGCCAGGCTAGATAGATTTGACCTTCCAATTAAGATTTCCTGACTTTCAACCCACTCACTGCTCTCTGGGTGTTATCGCCAGTCTATAGATGAGGAAACTGATGCTCAGAGCAAATGTGCTTGCCAAAACCATATCGTATATCACGAAGAGAGAACAAAGGAGAATGAAAACAAGAATAATTGTCCCTGGAAGTTACCTCTTTTTTTTTTTCTTTCTTCACTAGTATTAATATCATCCAACTAGCCCTGAATTGCTGGGGATGTTTATTTCAGTGTTAACAAAGAAAAGTTGGCCCTTTCTGAAATGTTGCCTTCAGGGCCCAAAATGTCTAGCTCCATCCTGCCGCCTAGGTAGCCATACATTACCACATGCATTCAATTTGTGCTGTACTATATTAGTTTGAACTTGCTGATTTGTTGCCTCATAACCATTCTCATGCCATTTAAGGCACTGATGTTTTGTCTCACTACAGTGAGTTCCTCAAGGCCAAGGACTGGTTGTTTAATTTCCTTTGTATCTGCGTCCCCCAACCCCCATCATCACTCCCAATGTGCTTAGAGAGTATTCAGGAAAATGGGTGTCAGGGAACAGACAGGGACAAGCATAGATCCCAGCATTAAAAATCAGTAGACTCACTGAGATTTAAAAACTCACCTATTTGGCTACAACCACTGGCCCCCCTTGCTTGATGTAGTATTCTGATTACTCCATAACAAACCATCCCCAAACCTAGTGGCTTAAAAGCTTACAATGATTTATTATGATCAAATGGTTCTTTTCAACTGGGCAGTTTTTGCTCAGGATATCTTGTACACTTGGCAACTGTATAAGGGGGTGCTGGAATGCTCTGAAAGGTTCTTCATTAGTGTAAATGCTGGTGGTCCTTATATTCATTCCAGTCTTGATTTCTGAATTGGGAACTCCAACGTGGGTCCTAACCTAGACTTTGTACCAGGTCTTTTTTCAAGCCAAACTGATGATTATCTCTATGCTTTATTTTTCTCTACTTATTAAATGGGGAATCAAGCATAAATCATCTCATAGTCATTCTTAAAAAGTTTTACTTTGAGATAATCATAGATTTATATGCAATTGTAAGATATAATTCACAGGGATCTCAAATACCTTTCACTCCCAATGATAACATCATGTATATCTATAGTTGTTGTTTAGTCACTAAGTTGTGTCCTACTCTTTTGTGACCCCATGGACTGTATGTAGCTCACCAGGTTCCTCTGTCAATGAAATTTCCCAGACAAGAATACTGGAGTGGGTTGCCATTTCCTCCTCCAGGGGATCTTCCTGACCCAGGAATTGAACCCATGTCTCCAGCATTGGCAGGTGGATTCTTTACCATAGGGCCACCTGGCAGAGCATATCTTCTAGTACAATATTACAAATGGGAGCTTGACATCAATACCATCTATCCACCTTATTCCAATTTCAACAGTTCTATATGCACCCATCTGCCTGTGTGTATAGCTCTATGAAACGTTCTCACATGTAGGTTGATGTGATCACCACCATAGTCAAGACACTAAACAGTGCCAACACCACAAGGGTCTCCACTGTTACTCAACTTCTCTCCCTCTCTTCCTGACAACCACTAAACTGTTCTCCATCTCTGTAATTTTGTCATTTAAGAATATTACATGGAATCATACATAGGTTACCTTTGGAAGTTGGCTTTTTCCACTCAACATAATTCTCCAGAGATCTATTAAAGTTGTTCCAATATCAAGAGTTTGTTCTTTTTGCTGCTGAGTAGTATTTCATGGTATGGAAGTATCACAGCTTGTTTGACCATTCATATATTGCAGGATATCTGGATTGATTCTAGATTTTGGCAATTACAAACAAAGGGGCTATGAACATTTGTCTACAGATTTTGCATAACTTAAATTTTCATTTCCCCTGAATAAATGCCCAATAGTGCAGTTCCTGCGGTATCTGGTGGCTCAGAGGGTAAAGCGTCTGCCTGCAATGCGGGAAACTCCGGTTCAATCCCTGGGTCAGGAAGATCCCCTGGAGAAGGAAATGGCACCCCACTCCAGTACTCCTGCCTAGAAAATCCCATGGACTGAGAAGCCTGGTAGGCTACAGTCCATGGGGTCGCAAAGAGTCAGACACGACTGAGCGACTTCACTTTCACTTTTCACTTTCAGTGCAGTTCCTGGATTGTATGGCAAGTGCATGTTTAGTTTTGTAAAGACTGCCATATGCTTTTATAGAGTGCCTACACTATTTACATTCCCACCATAAGTGAATGAGAAATCCAGTTTCTCTGCATCTTTGTCAGCATTTGTTGTCATTATTTTTCATTTTAGCCATTCTGATGGGGGTACAGTGATATATCATTGTGGTTTTAAATTGCATTTCCCTAATGCCTATGGAGAAGGTGATGGCACCCCACTCCAGTAATCTTGCTTGGAGAATCCAAGGGACAGCAGGGCCTGGTGGGCTGCCATCTATGGGGTCACGCAGAGTCAGACACCACTGAAGGGACTTAGCAGCAGCAGCAGCAGCAGCAGCAGCAATACCTAATGATAGATACCATCTTTTCATGTGTATATTTAACATCTGTATATCCTTTTCAGTAAACGTTTCTTCATATATCTTGACATCTTCTAATTGAAGTTTCTTACAGTCAAATTTTAAGAGTTCTTTATTTAGGTACTGATCCTTTGTTGCATACGTGGTTTACAAATATTTTCCCCCAGATGGCATCATCTTCCCCTGAGTGTTTATAGAACAAATATTTTTAATTTTGATGAGGTCCAATTAATCAGTTTTTCCTCTTATCGATTGTGTTCTGACAGTAAGTCTAAGAATGCTTTGTTTCAGTTCAGTCACTCAGTCCTGTCCGACTCTTTGCGACTCCATGGACTGCAGCACACTAGGCCTCCCTGTCCATCACCAACTCCCGGAGTTTACTCAAACTCGTATCCATTGAGTTGGTGATGTCATCCAACCATCTCACCCTATGTCGTCCCCTTCTCCTCCCACCTTCAATCTTTCCCAGCATCAGGGTCTTTTCCAGTGAGTCAGCTCTTTGCATCAGGTGGCCAAATTATTGGAGTTTCAGCTTCAACATCAGTCCTTCCTTCCAATGAATATTCAGGACTGAGGTCCTTTAGGATGGACTGGTTGGATCGCCTTGCAGTCCAAGGGACTCTCAAGAGTCTTCTCCAACACCACAGTTCAAAAGCATCAATTCTTCGGCGCTCAGCTTTCTTTATAGTCCAACTCTCACATCCATACCTGACTACTGGAAAAACCATAGTTTTGACTAGATGGACCTTTGTTGGCAAAGTAATGTCTCTGCTTTTTAATATGCTGCCTAGGTTCATCATAACTTTTCTTCCAAGGAGCAAGTGTCTTTTCATTTCATGTGTGTAGTCACCATCTGCAGTGATTTTGGAGCCAAAAAAATGAAGTCTGTCACTGTTTCCACTGTTTCCCCATCTATTTACCGTGAAGTGATGGGACCAGATGCCATGATCTTAGTTTTCTGAATGTTGAGTTTAAAGCCAAATTTTTCACTCTCCTCTTTCACTTTCATCAAGAGGCTCTTTAGTTCTTCTTTGCTTTCTGCCATAAGGGTGGTGTCATCTGTGTATCTGAGGGTATTGATATTTCTCCCAGCATTCTTGATTCCAGCTTGTGCTTCCTCCAGCCCAGCGTTTCTCATGATGTACTCTGCATATAAGTTATGCTTTGTTTAGCCCTAGATCAATTTTCCCCTATATTTTATAGTATTATAGTTTTAAGTTTTACATTTAAATCTATGATTCATTGAGTTAATTTTTATATAAGGCATGAGATTTAGATTGAGGTTCACTTTTTGCCTGTGGATGTCCAGTTGCTCCAGCATCATTTTAAAAATAACTATCTTCCTTCCATTGAACCACATTTACACCTTGGTCAAACATCAGCTGGATATTGTATGGGTCCGTTTCTAGTTTGTCTCTTTCCTTATATCAATTTCTATGTCTATCTCTCTATCAACAGCATCCAGTTTTTATTGTTATAGACATATAGTAGGATTAATATCAAGTAGAGTGGTTCCCCCACTTTATTCTTCCTTTTCAAGATTGTTTTAACTATTCTGGGTCCCATACCTTTCTGCATAAATTTTAGAATAAGCTCATCTATGTCTCGGAGAAGGCAATGGCAACCCACTCCAGTGCTCTTGCCTGGAAAACCCCATGGACGGAGGAGCCTTGTAGGCTACAGTCCATGGGGTTGCTAAGAGTCGGATGCGACTGAGTGACTTCACTTTCACTTTTCACTTTCATGCATTGGAGAAGGAAATGGCAACCCACTCCAGTGTTCTTGCCTGGAGAATCCCAGGGACGGGGGAGGCTGGTGGGCTGCCGTCTATGGGGTCGCACAGAGTAGGACACGACTGAAGGGACTTAGGAGCAGCAGCAGCATCTATGTCTACAAAAAACCTTTCAGATTTGGCTAGGAATTGCATTAAACCTTTAGATCAGTTTAGGAAGAACTGACAGCTTTCATGTGTCTTGTCTTCCAATCCATGAATACAATATGTTTCTCCATTTCTGTAGGTCTTTCTCAATTTTGTATATCAATGCTTTTTATATTTCAGCATATAGATCTTGTACACATTTTGTTAGATTCATGCCTACATATTTTATTTTCTTTGGAGCAATTGCAAATGTTATTGTGGTTTTAATTTTGATTTCCAGTGTTCACTGCTAGTATATATAAATGCAATTGATTGTTGTGTGCTAATCTTGTATACAGTGTGCTGTAGAACACATAGTCATTTTATTTTTTCCCAGATTTATTGCAATTTAATTGACCTAGAACACTGTGTGAATCTAAGATACACAACATGATGATCGGATATATGTATATATTGTGAAATGATCGCCACAATAATGTTAGTTAACATGTTCATCACCTCACATCACCTCACATAATTACATATTTTTGGGGTATGGTGAGAACATTTTTAAGATCTGCAGTCTTAGCAACTTTTAAGTATATAATGCATTATATGCTAACTGTCGTCACCATGCTGTGCCTTAGAGTCTCAGAACTTATTTATTTTATAACTAGAAGCTTGTACCCTGTGACCAACATCTCCCCATTTCCCTCATCCCCCAGCTCTTGGCAATCACCATTTTACCGTTTCAAAGTTTGACTTTTAAAAAAATTTATTTGGCTGCACCATGTCTTAGTTGTGGCACTGGAGATCTTCATTGCCTCTTGTACTATCTTTGTTGTAGCATGTGGGATCTAGTTCCCTGACCAGGGATCGAACCTGGGCCCCCTGCATTGGGAGCCCAGAGTCTTAGCCACTGGACCACCAGGGAAGTCCCGAAGTTTTACTTTTTTTTATTTAAAGATACTGCATATAAATGAGATCATACAGTATATGTCTTTTTCTGTCTGATTTATTTCACTTAGCATAATGCCTTCAAGGTCCATCCCTGTTGTCAAAAGTGGAAGAAGTGAATGTAAAAATGGAAGCATTACAGAATGATTAATATTGATCAATGTTCTGAGAATATAGATTTTAGCATTTTAAATCCTTCTTATCCTATCTGAACCTGGAAAATATTTGATTAACTTTCAAAACTAGCAGGGCATATAGAGATTAAGGAGAAGTGTATTATGACATGGGGCTTCCCAGGTGGCACATTGAAGAATCAGCCTGCTGATGCAGGAGACACAAGAGACGCAGGTTTGATCCCTGGGTTGGGAAGATGCCCTGGAGAAGGAAATGGCAACCCACTCCAGTATTCTTGCCTGGAAAATTTCATAGACAGAAGAGCCTGACAGGCTATAATCCAAGGGATCACAAAGAGTTGGACACAGCTGAGTGGCTGAGCACAGCACACAGCAAATTATGGCATATGTTTACTTCTTTATACAGAAAATCAGACCAACCTAAAGTTTGTATTAATCAAATACTTGATTCAGTATCTAGAAGTTGACCTTTGAGGATCCTTAAGCTGCATTTAATATGACCCCATTTATCACTTGTATGTATTCATGTTTGTTACTGAATTTTTGTCTTTGTTATATTTTCTTCTTGCTAGTCGTTTCTAAAAAGTGCTAGAACATAGAATTGGCTGTCAATGTCCAATGCTCTTTGCGACCCCATGGACTGTAGCATGCAACCTTCCCTGCCCTTCACTATCCCCTGGAATTTGCTCAAACTCAGGTCCATTGAGTTGATAATGCTATCTAACCATCTCATCCTCTGCCGCCCTCTTCTCTTTTTGCCTTCAATCTTTCCCAGCATCAGGGTCTTTTCCAATGAGTTGGCTTTTCACATCAGGTGGCCAAAGGATCGGAGCTTCAGCATCAGTCCTTCCAACGAATATTCAGAGTTTATTTCCTTTTGGATTGACTGGTTTGATCTCCTTGCAGTCCAAGGGACTCTCAAGAGTCTTCTCAAGCACAATTCAAAAGCATCAGTTATTCAGCACTCAGCCTTCTTTATGGTCCAACTCTCATATCCGTACATGACTACTGAGAAAACCATAGCTTGCTTTGGTCACTGAAATCTTAGGAGAAGTGATGTGTGGGCATAAAGAGTTAGTGCATGATTTGTCCCATTCCCTTCCCACTACCAAAGAAATCATGAATGCATATTTTGAGATGAAGCCTGAGTTTCAGAGTGACTAAGATGAACAAAGATCCCAGCAGAATTATTTTGGAGATCAAAAGTGTGTAATACATGGAACTTTGTGCAGCACAGCTTCTGAGATTTGGAGGTTGCTTCTTTTTGCGGTGTAATTTGCCCAATTCTGACTGATACCACCAGTAAAAACAATTCTGTTTCCTTGAATTTTGTGAAAACCAGAGAAGTAAACAGAGCAACTTATAGAATATTGGAAACAGAGTTAATAGAAGTCATTATTCTTTGGTTCCGTGTGTTCTTTTTAGCTAAGCTGTCATTTTCCATTTATGCCTTTCAGTAACTGTATCAAACAAAAATAACCCAAGGAATTTTTTGATGTGTGCTTTGTGTTACATCTGAATAGCATTTTATAGAACTGATTTTCCTTTTAACTGACTTTAAGAGAATTGTGGGAGAATTTTACATCATTCTCTTCCCAAAGAAGCACATCTCCAGATTTATCATAAAGCCACTGAAAAAGCAAGATTTGCTTTATAGGAAATTTCAGGAACAGATGTATTTTAAAAATTGAGGTTAAACTCATCACACTGTGCAGGATTATAGTAAATATGTAAAAGATGAAAGGGAATGTATTCCTTGATTCAAAATGATAGCATGCCCACAGTCACCATGAGTGAGTCAAATGAGTAGAACATAAAATACATTCACTTCTTACTGAGGATCCTTCACGTAGTTTAACTACATTTTCAAGCATCTCACAAAGGTACGTAAACTTTGTTCACTAGGGACATCATAAAAACAAACTGAAGATCTAGTGTGTCCAAGTGTTATACTGTGTATAGAAAAATGCAATCTGGTGGAATAGAAATTGCCTCCCTAGTAGCTTTATTGCTATAAAGCATTTAATCACTTTAAATTGTCTTTGCTTAAATAGCTTACAATAGGATCTCAAGGTACCCACAGTTCTTTAGAACTACCATGAACTTCTCACAGTATTTGTGTTTATTTCAAAGCTAGGGAGCAGAAAGTCAAGTCTCTCAGTCATGTCCGACTCTTTGCCACCCCGTGGACTGTAGCCTACGAGGTTCCTCCATCCATGGAATTTTCCAGGCAAGAATAGAGTGATCCACTATTATTCTTCAGTAGAACCCACAGAAGTGACTGTTTCATTGTCTTGCATGCTCTGTGTGTTGTCACTTCAGTCATCTCCAACTCTTTGTGACCCCGTGGACTGTAGCCCACCAGGATCCTCTGTACATGGAATTCTCCAGGCAAGAATACTGGAGTGGGTTGCCATCCCCTTCTCCAGGAGATATTTGCATGGTTTAGAATCAAGCATTTCTGAGTTTGAGTCCCAACAAGTCATATAACTTTTCTGAGGCTGTTTCCTTTTATGTAAAAAGAGGATGATAATATTGCTGCTATGGAGGTTCAGTGGCCTAATGTATGAGGAGGGCCTGGCATAATGCCTTACATAATGCCCGTTAGTTCTTTCCATCCCCACTTTTCCTCCCTACCCACATTCCTTAGGCCAAATGTGAGAGCTATTCCACACTAAGTCCTTTATTAGCTACTTAAGCTTTAGTTCCCTGTCTGTAGAAGAGAGTGGGGATAAAAGCAGGAAGAATACACCAATAATTAGTCCAATTTCCCACCTTCTTCTAATAGGCAGGGAGTGAGTTGGGGAGTAGAACGCCAACATGCCTTCAAGTGGAATAGTCAAGAGACATGCCAAAATGGAAGTCACTCTGTCCTCACACACAGGTGCATCAGCACCGGGTATTGTCCTGGTGCTGTGAGAACATCATAAAATATTAGACGCAGATTTGGGCCTAACATCCTTTTCTCCGGCTTCATGGCACATGCACTAGAAAACAAGACACAAGCCAGAGTAGAATCATGAGAAGCCACCTGGATATCCTCACATCCGAATTCCCTGTTCTTCCAGTTCTCAAGGAAAGAAAGTTTGTTTCTCATTAGGAAATGATGCTGACAACTCAGCATCAGTTATAACCCAGGGAATAAGAGCAGGAAACAGAGGATCTAGAGAGCAAAGATGGCAAAATGCTGACCCAAAGGCTGACGAGAGCCTGCACACATGTTTTGCTTGGACTGAACAGGGATTTTTTTTTTCCAAAATTTGAATTGGTTCCAAACAATCTTTAGTGTTTATTATTAGGATATTTCACATAAAACCTTGATCTCAACTTCCTCTTGAAAAATTAGAGCTGCTGGCAACAATGGGCCGATATCTCTGCCTAGTAACATACTCTGGAACAGAGGAGTGGCTGCTACTTTCACATAGCATATATGCTCATCAACTGCCACAGTCTCTAACTATCCCTACTGTGTCCCTTTTGTTACCTTCAGGCCTGCTTTATTCATTCAGATTACTTTTCTAGTCTCTAGAGCCGTTTGGATTTTTAAAATTTTATTTATTTATTTTTGGCTGCTTTGGGTCTTCATTGTTGCATGGGCTTTCTCTAGTTGCAGTGAGTGAGGGCTCCTCTTCTTTGCAGTCTAAAGGCTTTTCATTGCAGTGGCTTCTGTCTTGTCGTGGAGCACGGGCTCTAGGGCATGTGGGCTTCAGTGTTTGTGCAACATGGGCTTAGTTGCTCTGTAGCATGTGGACTCTTCCCAGACCAGGGATCAAACCTGTGTCTCCTGCATTGGCAGGCAGATTCTTAACCACCTGGCCATCAGGGAAGGTCAACAGTCATTTGAACTTGAACCATGGTGTACAATGATAACTGTTTAACAAGTGACTCTCTAGGTAGAAAAATTGACAATTTCCAATTTCTGTTATATAAATATCCCCAATATGGCCAACTTCAAACTACCAATGTGTTGTCATTTAACACAAAGCAGTTAAGAGATGCACACAATTGCCCCTCGCAAGCTGATGGGAGCTGGCATCAGAATACCACTGGCTTGTGTCCACTCAAAAAAGCCTCAGCAAAATAAGTGGGATGGCCAGGGTGTGAGCTAGGAATTCTTATTCACAGGCTAAGAGTCAGAAATCAACCAGAAAAAGTCAGATTCAACACCTGACATGGAACCCATCATTAAATCAACACTACTTCCTTGTTCCCTACCTCTTTCTAAAAATCCCACAGGCAAATTATCCAGTTTGGAAGCATGGGTAATGTGCAAGGGAGGTGTGGACTGATGAAGGGTTGGCACTAGCTTGATGAGGTCAGATGACAAAATACAGGCCCCCTGACTGTGCCACTGAGTCGTTCCTTTCAGCTGAATATTACACTGCTTTTCTCCTTATGAGAAGGAGACTAAGGGAGGGGACCAGGGAGGGCAGTGAGCTACCCATTTAGAAGCCAAGTTGGCAGTGAAATGGAAATAGGCTGTGAATTACATCCAGAAACCTCTTCTCACACCAGAACTGCAGGGCTGCTGACCTCAAATGTAGATGGCAAAGACCACAAGTAGGACATCCTCTTCTCACACTCCATGCATGCTAAAAAATGACTGAGTGTGCATAGAACAGTATTCTAGAAGGTGAAAACTCTACAGCACCTTCGAGACAACTTAGTCCAAATCTGATTAACTTACATGTGGCGAAACTGAGGCCCAGGGAGGAGGCAGAGAGTGGGTAGGTGGCTCAGCTGGGTCTGGAAGCCTGTTTTTCTGACAACCAGGCTCAGACCTTTTTTTCCTACCACACACTGTCTCTCAAGGAGTTAAAAAGTGAAAGATTCAGTCCACAAGTGGGTGGTGTTGCCAAACCAGCAACATGAATAATATTTTTTGACTGAATCAACTGTCTGTTTAGGCATCATGTAGACACAGTCAAACACTCATCTCCAGTTCTCCCTGTGTTTGGATGGTTTTAAAACCTAGCAGAGAAGCTGCACGTCCAGGGAGTTTTGCCAAGAAAATCTGAAAATCTAAACAGCCACTCTCACATTGGCCCTATAACCAAGTGTCCAAGTCTTTTTTTTTTTTCTTTCCTTTTTCATATTAGAGAAAATATGTTCTTGCCACAAGAGAAGAAGCATCAGAACATAGATGGATCCTTGAACTGAGAATCAGGATTCTGGGCTCCAGTCCTGACTTTGCTTTGGATGGGTCATATCCTGACCTTCCTGTGGACCTCAGTTTCCCCATCTGTTTCTTCAAGCTCTTTGATTGTAAAATCATATTCTGGGTGCCCAGTCACTCAGCCTGTTGGCCTCTTCCAACCTGTGTTTCTTGGCCACAGAGCATTCTAGAAGCCAAGTGCCAGAGATATGGCTGAGCCTCTGAAATGCTGCTTGTTGGGCTTATTCTCCACAGCAGCTAATTTATACAGACAGGCCCCAAATGTCTGTACCCATGACAGACCTCTCCTCTCACTGCCTTTGAATTTTCCTGGTAACCTCTCAGTCATAAAAGCTGCCTGTAATCAAAAAAAAAAAATTCTCCAAGAATCATATCTTTAAAAATAAAAAAGCCTAAACCCAAATGAACCTTTTACTAGATTATGGGCTCCAGTGCTTATTCCTCAGGGGAGTCTTGTGAAATCAGAGACAAAAACTTGAGAACAATCAGACAAAGAGAAATGTCAAGCGAAGGTTTGGGTTTGTTTAATTTTAGTGTTTTCAAATCCACCCTGAGTTGGAAGGAGGGTGGAAAAAAACACAGAGAAACCCCCCTCCCAGCTGCAAAGCCCACGTGCTCAGCCATGCTTTTCTGTCATTTAGACTTCAGCTTTCCCCAATATTAATGGAACTTAAGCCAAACAAGAGTTTCTTTTATTCCCTCTCCCCCTCTGCTCCGTGCTTGCTAAGTCCTGTGCAAACTTGCCACAGTTCCCAAGCACACGGCTGTGAAATTATCAAGGCTGGACGAATGCCAGTACAAACCAATTTATTGGGGTCCTGAAATTAACTAAAACCTAGAAAGCCTGATTAATTGTGGCACAGCACAGCGAGGAGCATTTGGGGTGGGGGAAGGGGGCAGCCGGCCAGAGCACACGCAGGGCCTCTGTCCTGCCCCTTGATTTACACAACACATAAAGAAGAGTTCCTTCTGTGCACAGGGTTGTGCTGCTCTTACTACTTATTCATCCCTAACCAAAATGTCACTGAGTCCAGCAGGGAAAATGGTGGTTAGTGCATCTTAGCTACCTATGGAATCAGCCAATTCCATAATGGTAGTGCTTGGGATTAATTTAATTTAATTTGGGTTTCAGGCGCCCCATTTGGAGAGTTATCTTGGAGAGCCAGTGCTACTGTGTTTTCTTGGGACACCTTACCACATAAGAGGAGGAATAGAGTGACTCTAGGGTAAATCTTTGGGGTCAAAAAAGATACTGGAGATTTCTCTGGTGGGCCACTTTCTCCCCAAAGTGGGGAGGGGCTGGTTCAATCCCTGGTCAGGGAACTAGATCCTGCATGCCACAACTAAGAGTTTCCATGGCGCAACTAGAGATCCCGCATGCCACAGCTAGGGATCCCTCATGTCACAACTAAGACCTAGTGCAGCCATACATATTAAAAATAAGAAGATATTGGTGTCCCCCACAGACCAGTACCTTCTCAGTTCCTATTCAAAACCATGCCAGACCAATTCACTGCAAAAAATCACTTCTCATCTCCTGGGGCAGGGTCAAGGATGAATTAAAAGTTAGGCATTAGCAGATTACAAACTACTATATATCAAATAGATAAACAACAATGTCCTACTGTACAGCATAGTGAACTATATTCAATATCTTGTAATAAAGTATAATGGGAAAGAATCTGAATATATATACATATGTAATTAATGTATATGTAAATGAATCACTTTGCTATACACCAGAAACTAATGCAGTATTGTAAATCAATTATACTACATAAAAAATAAAAATAAAAAGACTCCTTGTCTATGATGAGAATGTAAATTGATACAGCCACTACAGAGAACAGTATGGAGATCCCTTAAAAAACTAGGAATAAACTACCATATGACCCAGCAATCCCACTACTGGGCGTATACCCTCAGAAAACCATAATTCAAAAAGGCACGTGTACTCCAATGTTCACTGCAGCACTATTTACAATAGCCAGAACATGAAAGCAACCTAGATGCCCATCAACAGATGAATGGACAAAGAAGTTATGGTGCATATATACAATGGAATATTACTCAGCCATAAAAATAAATGAATTTGAGTCAGTTGTAGTGAGGTGGATGAACCTAGAGCTGTTATACAGGGTGAATTCAGCAAGAGAAAAACAAATATCATATATTAACACACACATGTATATATGGAATCTAGAAAAATGGTATTGATTAACCTATCTGCAGGGAAGGAATGGAGATGCAGATGTAGAAAACAGACTTGTGGACACACACAGTGGGGAAAGGAGAGAGTGGGATAAATTGAGAAAGTAGTATTGCCATATATACATCACCAAATGTAAAATAGATAGCTAGTGGGAAGCTGCTATATATTAATAGCACAGGGAGCCCAGCTTGGTGCTCTGTGGCAACCTAGAGTGGGGGTGGGATAGGGGAGTGGGAGGGAGGTTCAAGAAGGAAAGGATATCTATATCTATATCTATATCTATATTGTTATGACTGACTCGTGTGGTAGTACGGCAGAAACCAACACAACATTGTAAAGCAATTATCCTCCAGTTTAAAAAAAAGACTCTTTGTTTGAAAGTATTAAGTACAATGTCTAAAGACTCCCAAAGTGTTTCCCAGTCAACACCCTTGAAGGCAGAGACAGTGGCAGCAAGGAGATTTCTCAACCTTGGGAATGAAGCATGGCTATAAAGTGCTCAGTTGTCAGCAGGTAGGGGGTTTCCACTTCTGTCCAGCTGTCTTAGAGCCCCGGCATGGGCATAGTTGTCTAACATGTAAGCTTCCAGAGTGCCAGACCGACTCTCACTGGTTTTCTTTGTCAGCTCCTGGCCTAAAGCCTGCCCTGAGTACATCCAGGCTGACTAAGAAGTATGCTCCTATGCAGTTGTACCATTGTTATAGCACTGAAGTACTTCCTAGATGCTGGGTAAAATGCAGCTGTCTCAGGCTTCCACAAGTGTCCCCTGCAGACTCCACTGCTTCTGCCTCTCCTCTGGGACCCTTGAGCATTCTCTACCATCCATAGCTAAAGGGTAAATGGCTGGCACAAGAGAAGGCCTGTAGTATTCTGAATCCATGGTCCTCCAGCATCTTTTCTGGTTGGTTATCGCCCAAGCTGGACCAGAAGGTAAGTATTTTGAAAATCACTTGGTCCCATCACTTCATGGCAAGTAGATGGGGAAACAATGGAAACAGTGATGGACTTTATTTTTTGGGGCTCCAAAATCATTGTGTATGGTGACTACAACCATGAAATTAAAAGAAACTTGCTCCTTGGAAGAAAAGCTATGACAAACCTAGACAGTGTATTAAAAAGCAGAGACATTACTTTGCTGACAAAGGTCCATATAGTCAAAGCTATGGTTTTTCCAGTAGTCATGTATGGGTGTGAGAGTTGGACCATTAAGAAGGCTGAACAAGAAGAATTTTTTTTTTTTATTATTATTTTTTTTTATTTTAGTTGGGGGCTAATTACTTTACAATATTTTAGTAGTTTTTGCCATACATCGACATGAATCAGCCATGGATTCACATGTGCTTCCCCCTCCCAAACCCTCCTCCCACCTCCCTCCCCCTCCCATCCCTCAGTGTCATCCCAATGCTCCATCCCTGAGCATCCCGTCCCATGCATAGAAACATGGAAATGGTGTTCTGCTTCACATATGACAATACACATACATGTTTCAATGTTATTGTCCCAGAACGTCCAACCCTCACCTTCTCCCTCAGAGTCCACAGGACTGTTCTATGCATCTGTGTCTCTTATTCTGTCTCACATATAGGGTTACCATTACCATCTTTCAAATTCCATATACATGCATTAGTATACTGTATTGGTGCTTTTCTTTCTGGCTCACTTCACTCTGTAAAATGGGCTCCAGTTTCATCCATCTCAATAGAACGGATTCAAATGTATTCTTTTTAATGGCTGAGTAATATTCCATTGTGTATATGTACCACAGCTTCCTTATCCATTCGTCTGCCGATGGACATCTAGGTTGCTTCCATGTCCTGGCTATTGTAAACAGTGCTGCGATGAACATTGGGGTACACGCGTCTCTTTCAATTCTGGTTTCCTCGGTGTATATGCCTAGCAGTGGGATTGCTGGGTCATATGGCAGTTCTATTCCCAGTTTTTTAAGGAATCTCCACACTGTTCTCCATAGTGGCTGTACTAGTTTGCATTCCCACCAACAGTGTAAGAGGGTTCCCTTTTCTCCACACCCTCTCCAGCATTTATTGCTTGTAGACTTTTGGATAGCGGCCATTCTGACTGGTGTGTAATGGTACCTCATTGTGGTTTTTGATTTGCATTTCTCTAATAATGAGTGATGTTGAGCATCTTTTCATGTGTTTGTTAGCCATCTGTAATGTCTTCTTTGGAGAAATGTCTGTTTAGTCTTTTGGCCCGTTCTTTGGCCCATTTTTTGATTGGGTCATTTATTTTTCTGGAATTCAGCTGCAGGAGTTGCTTGTATATTTTTGAGATTTAATTGTTTGTCTGTTGCTTTTCGTTTGCTATTATTTTTCTCCCATTCTGAAGGGCTGTCTTTTTCACCTTGCTTATAGTTTCCTTTGTTGTGCAAAAGCTTTTAATTTTGATTAGGTCCCATTTTTGTTTATTTTTGCTTTTATTTCCAATATTCTGGGGGGTGGGTCATGGAGGATCCTGCTGTGATTTATGTCGGCGAGTGTTTTGCCTATGTTTTCCTCTAGGAGTTTTATAGTTTCTGGTCTTACATTTAGATCTTTAATCCATTTTGAGTTTATTTTTGTGTATGGTGTTAGGAAGTGTTCTAGTTTCATTCTTTTACAAGTGGTTGACCAGTTTTCCCAGCACCACTTGTTAAAGAGATTGTCTTTTCTCCATTGTATACTCTTGCCTCCTTTGTCGAAGATAAGGTGCCCATAGGTGCGTGGGTTTATCTCTGGGCTTTCTATTTGAACAAGAAGAATTAATGCTTTTTAACTGTGGTGTTGGAGAATACTCTTGAGAGTACCTTGGACTGCAAGGAGATCAAACCAATCAATCCTAAAGGAAATCAGTCCTGAACATTCATTGGAAGGACTGATGCTGAAGCTGAAGCTCCAATCCCTTGGCCACCCTGATGCAAAGAACTGACTCACTGGAAAAGCCCCTGATACCAGGAAAGATTGAAGGCAGGAGGAGAAGGGGATGACAGAGGACAAGATGGTTGGATGGCATCACTGACTCAATGGGCATAAATTTGAACAAACTCCGGGAGATGGTAAAAGACAGGGAAGCATGGCGTGCTGCAGTTCATGGGGTTGCAGAGTCAGACACGACTGAGCGAATGAACAACAACAACTAAGCACATCACAAAATGATACCTTCATTGCTGGTGGTGATGAGGAGAAACATACTGAAAAAAGCACCCCAGGATCTTCATGAGAAAAACACCAAGAATCTGTTTCGTTCCTCAAGGCAGCTCTGAAGCCATGAGCACTGGCATTGCTGCCAGCTCCCTGGGTAGAGAGCATGGCATCTAGTACAAGCACTGGTTGAAAGTGAGTATGCAGGAAGTGTGCACAGTAGCAGGTAATTCCAGCGGCTGAGGAAGCTGCTCTTGCCACTCTCCTCAACTGTAGGCCAGCTACACTTTTCCTTAAGTGTAGGCCAGCTCTAGGGGGACTGAAATATATCCCAGATAGGAGCCACCTGGGCTTTTGATTGAGACCAGAATGGGGAAAGGATGGGTGGAAGTACATAAAGGACCAAAGTGACCTAATCATAATGCTGCCAAATTATTTATGTGCCTTGGGGTAAAATATCTTATGGACCCACATCAGAAGACCAGAACTAGTCCTGGTGCTGTCATTAGCTGTCTGCTTCAGACATGTTCCTTCATCTCTCTGGGTCTTGGCTTCTTCATCTATACCATCAAAGGACTGAGTTAAGTGATCTCTGGGGCTCCTTCTAGCTTTGAAATTCTATGGAATAATCATCATAATTAATAATTACAACACTCAGTCGTGTCCGACTCTTTGTGACCCTATGGACTGTAGCCTGCCAAGCTCCTTTATACAGGGACTCCTCCAGGCAAGAATACTGGAGTGGGTTGCCATTCCCTTCTCCAGGGGATCTTCCAAACCCAGGGATAGAACCCAGGTCTCCCACATTGCGGACAGATTCTTTACCATCTGAGCCACCAGGGAAGCCTAAATCAGAAGCCTACCTTCAATTTATCAGGTACTCACTGTGTGTTGGGCATGATGCTAAGCATTGGTTGGCCAAATCTTATGGAAAAACCCGAATGAACATTTTGGCCAACCCGATACTTTTCCATGCATTCTTTTGAATGTATTCAAAATGCATTTTGAATGATTTACATGGATTCATGGGCTTCCTGAGTGGTGCTAGTGGTAAAGAACTCACCTGCCAGTGCAGAAGATATGAGACATGGGTTCAATCCCTAGGCTGGGAAGATCTCCTGAAGGAGGGCACGGCAACCCACACCAGTATTTTTGCCTGGAGAATCCCTATGGACAGAGGAGCCTGGCGGGCTACAGGCCATGCAGTCACAAAGACTCAGACAAGACTGAAGCGACTTAGCCTCTGCCGCACATGGATTCATGTAGGTGTATTCTAAATGGCCTCAAAACAACCCTATGAGGTAAGTACTACTGTTGTCATCCCATTTTTTTACAAATCTGGAAGGTCACATAGGTATAGTAGGAAGTATAACCAGGACTCAAACTCACGGCTGCTGAATCTAAGACCCATGCTCTTACCTCCTCACTGTCCCCCAGCTGTGGCTCCACATGTCCAAGACTGCAGGCTATGTGTCTACACATGTCTTGGTTTGCACCACTGCCTCTATTTTTCTTTTCCCCACACTCCCTGATAGTGAATTCTCTGGCTCCCCTATCTCTAGATTCCTCATCTTCCTGGTGTTTCACAGGCAAATAAATAGTATATGCAGGAAGTCAAAAATTATACATTGGCTCCTAAAAAATAAATAGACCCACCTTCTCTCTTTAGAGGTTGAATTAGAAGAAGAGGGCTGTCTGATTATATTCATGACCCAGAAACCATTCTCAAGCAGAGACAGCCAAACCAGTAATATTTAGAAAAATAACAAAAAAAGACTGTATTTAGCTCTACAGTGGAACCCTGCTGCTTGTTCATAGTTAAGTATTAATATCTCAGCTGTTTCTTGCCATCTGAGTGACAGGCTGTAGTCTGGCTGTCTGCTTCTTAGAAGAAAAAAAAAGAGTTATTGTCATATTAAGAGTTAGTGAAACCAGGGGTTATTAGTTGTATCTCGTGCATTCAAAGTCCAAAGAAACCTATATGAAATTTAAGTTCTAGATGGTTGGAGCTAAAAGGAACATATAGATTTCACCTCTTTCCCTTGTATTGAAGATGAGGAACTGGAGACCCAGAGAAGGAAAGAGACCCATCCAAAATCACACAGTTGAGTTACTGGCAGAGTCAGACCTTGACCTGAATTGCAGCCATCACCCTTATTTTATTGTATTTCTAAATTAATTTTTATTAGAGTATAGTAACTTAACCACCCTTATTTTATAAGAATGAGGCTGAGGCCCAGAGATTTGTCAAAGGTCACAAGGCCAGTGATGGCAAAAAGGCTGGGTTGATATGAATGCTTTGCCTCCATAGCTCATATTCCCAGGTAGCCAAAGGAATTGACTAGATAGCTTTCACATGCAGGGGTTTCTTATCTCAGATCACAAGCTCAGTTGTGTGAAAGTGAAGTCGCTCAGCCGTGTCTGACTCTTTGAGACCCTATGGACTGTAGCCTGCCAGCCTCCTCCATCCATGGGATTTTCCAGGCAAGAATATTGGAGTGGGTTGCCATTTCCTTATCCAGGGGATCTTCCCGACCCAGGGGTCAAACCCGGATCTCCCACATTGCAGGCAGACTCTTTACCATCTGAGCCACCAGAGAATCCCAGTTCTGTAGGAAAAGTAATTTTCTTAAATCTCCCATGCATGTGTGTGTGCTAAGTTGCTTCAGTCACGTCCAACTCTGTGACCCTGTGGACTGTAGCCTGCCAGGCTCCTCTGTCCATGGGATTTTCCAGGCAAGAATACTGGAGTAGGTTTCCATGCCCTCCTTCAAGGGATCTTCCTGACCTAAAGATTGAACCCATGTCTACTTACATCTCCTAAATTTTTCATAATGAAACCTAATTTCTATATCGAATGTTCCTTCAGCCCAGTAGTAGACTCTCAATCTTAGTCACTTCTGGTTCTCTCAGTCATTTCCAGCCCTCTTCTTTCTCCTAAGTTGTATGTAAGTTCAGAGGAGTTTCAGAGTTTGCTCAGAATTGGGTTGGGGAGACATGTGGGCTGGGGGCTAGGGGTGGAGATGCTGGCTTCTACTCACACGCGCAGCATCCTCTCTGGTCCTTGGCTGTGGATTCAAGGTGACCGTTGCACTGGCTTTTCTTCTCCACCACAGGGATCCCCAAGGTCCAGCTCTCTCTCAGCCACTTCCATATCCCTTGGGCCTACGGGACACAGGATGTCCCCTTTTGTCTCTTTGGAGCTGCAAGAAATTCAGAGAGGCTGCCTCAGACCCATCTGGAGACATTTCTTCCAATTCCACATAATGTGGACTATGGCAAATTACTACTCTTATGCCCTTCCCAGGCCCACAGGACAAGTTTCCTCTTGGATTCCCTAAACTAGTGGGGAAGTTCATGGTTCCTTCTGCCCCCAGGATCCCTCTCAGTGAAGTGTCAGACACAGAATCCTCACACAGGGCTTGCTATGCTGACTCACCACCAGTCTCCTCACTGCCTCTCTGACTCCCCATTTGGAAGATCTTTACATTGATGTGGGAGGGCAGAAGAATCTTGTCCCCATATCCGCTTTTTAATATCCAAAGTCTCAGCCCAAGGGATAAGGAAATTCAAAACATTTTGCTCTCAATCACAGACTTAGAGAAGAGCTTATGCCTGCTCGTATTGGGGTGGGGAGAAGGATGAGGGGAAGGGATAGTTAGGGAGTTTGGGAAGGTCATGTATACTCTGCTATATTTAAAATGGGTAACCAACAAGGACATACAGTATAGCACAGAGAACCCTGCTCAATGTCATGTGGCAGCCTGGATGGGAGGGGGGTTGAAGGGCAGAATGGATTCGTGCATTTGTATGGCTGAATCCCTTCGCTGTTCACCTGAAACTATCACAGCATTGTTGTGATTAATAAGCTATACCCCAATACAAAATAAAAAGTTTTTTTTTTTAAAAAACCTGTTGCTCTCAAATGGTTATGTCTTCTGTGAGCTTGTTGCTATTTAATATTTTTAATGTGTCCTTAAGTTCACAGAAATGGATTCATCAATATCCTTGCTTTAAGTGACACCTTATCATCATTCCACATGTGGCCCTCTTTGATTTAACTAGCTATTTAGTTTTAATAATAGTAATAGACACTCCAAACACCCCTACTCAAAACAAAAGCTAGAAATTTAGAACCTTAATAATAACCTACATCTAGCCATGTGACCCTCCTCCCATCGTATCCCTGCTTCCCCTTGCCAACCTCACCTGATGTTACCATGATCCTGAATCCCATGCTCATCATTCTTTTTCTTTTTTGTTGATTTAACTTTAATACATTTACATGTATGATAGAAAGTACTTAACCTCTAAAGACACTATTGTTTTTAATTCTATGAAAAAGGCATCATGCCTTATTTCATTTGTTCACCTAATATATTGCTAAAGATCCCCTGGAGGAGGAAATGGAAACCCACTCCAGTATTCTTGCCTGGAAAATCCCATGGATGGAGGAGCCTGGTTGGCTACAGTCCATGGGGTAGCAAAGAGTTGGACATGACTGAGCAACTTCACTTTCACTTTCAATTTCATCAACATTGTTGTGCATGACTCTAGATCATTTATTTTGATGGCTGCACAATCTTCCACCATGTGGAGAATATGACAGCTTATTCATCCAGGCTGCACAGTGACAGCCATTTGGTTTGTTTCTATGTGAACTTTAAAAGCCGGGAGTTGACTCTTTCCCTTCATCCACTATTTATGCTATGGTGTCCCTACTTGGAAGCAATGGATACTGATGCTGAGTGAATCAGCCTGAATGAGAGAAAGGTAATGGAACAACAGGAAATGCCTAGATGGAAAATGCAACTTTGGTTAATACATGCAGATGCAAACTCAAAGGTTTTTTTTTTTTTACCTAATCAAACCCTAAGCATGGCAGTCATTGATCAAAATGAACAATCCGGGGAGTGGGGGGAGAGGAGGGGCAGGGATGGTTCCTTGAAGCTGAGCCTGGGCACTGAGAGAGCATCTCAAAGAATTTATTTTGTAGGAATAGAATATTTATAGTAAAAATACAGTATATCACTTAGCCAATTTTATCCTCCTCCTTCTGACAATTTTGCTCAGAAGTCAGGATAGGTGGGGTAAGGAAAATTTAAGAAAGAATGTGGTTCCTGGCTCTCCATTACCATGACTATCCTTGAGTCATGTTTTAGATTATCTTCCCATTTACTAAAGAACACTGACTCTGCTAAAGTTATACTATCATTAGTGCCAATGCAACCCAATCTTGATTTCTTAACATATTTCCCTTTCTCTGTCACAATTAAGTACCTTTTGATACTGACAAGTGCCACTTAGAGGCAAAATACTGAAAATGAAGAATTTTACTGAAGATTCTGGGTGTGAACTATGTTTATAAAAGGAAGGAAGGTGGTTTATATGGTTTACAAAATTATTTAAAGATGGGGTTTGCTGTGAGGATCTTCTGTCCGTTTAGTCTATGGTTTATGAACTTTGATTTAAGGAAAAGATCAGGCGACTTGTTGGTAGGGAGGGGTGCATGATACTCACTGTTTATCTTCTTCAGCCAGTGCATAGCCAGCTGTTGATTTCTACTCCTTTAATTTAGCTTCCAATGTAAACACGAAGCTTATTCTTCAGACTGACACCATGAGCTTACAGCTCCAAGAGGCATTTGTTGGCAAATAAGTGCTTCAGAGGGGAAAAAAAGGTTGAAAATTATTAGAGGATTCTATTTTTTATTCATCCCTCATCAACATCGGAGTTACCAAAAAAGTAGAGGGAAAAATATCGGGTGAGTCAAAAGGTTTGTTCAGGTTTTTCCATAACATCTTACAGAAAAACCCAAACAAACTTTTAGGCCAATTCATAGAAATATGCTACTGATAATGATAAATATATATTATATTATATATACATACATACATACATATATATACAGTTCTGGGTGAGACACGTGTGTGTGTGTGTGTTCGGTAGTTAGGTTGTGTCCAGCTCTTTGCAACCCCAAGGATTCCAGTCTTCCCTGTCCTTCACCATCTCCAGGAGCTTACTCAAACTCATGTCCATTGAGTTGGTGATGCTATCTAACCATCTCATCCTCTGTCATCCCCATATCCTTCTGCCTTTAATCTTTCCCAGCATCAGGGTCTTTTCTAATGAGTCAGCTCTTCACATCAGGTGGCCAAAGTATTGGAGCTTCAGTTTCAGCATCAGTCCTTCCAATGAATATTCAGGATTGATTTCCTTTAGGATTGACTGGTTTGATCTCCTTGAAGTCCGAGAGACTCAAGAGTCTTCACCAACGCCACAGTTCAAAAGCATCAATTCTTCAGAGCTCAGCTTTCTTTTTGGTCCAACTATCACATCCATACATGACTACTGGAAAAGCCATAGCTTTAACTATATGAACCTTTGTCAGCAGAGAATAACAGATTAACTTCAAAGTTACTACACCTTTTAAAAGTACAGTGTTTTAAACACTTTGCATTGTTGTAAGTATATTTTTAATGCACTTTTTATTTTGGAATAATTTTATATTTACATAACAGTTGCAAAGACAATACAGTGAGTTCCCATATAGCTTTCACTCAGTTTCCCTAATGCCAGTATCTTACACAACTACAGCACATTCTCCAAAATGAGGAGATTAATGTTATTGGTATATTACTATTAAATAAACTTCAGCCTTTATTCATATTTCATCAGTTTTTCAACTAATAGCCTTTTGCAGTTCCAGGCATCCATCCAGGATACATCACAATTAGAAAAATGTATTTTAAATGAAAAGAACCAACCAATTAGAGAAACAGTTGAGAGAAGGCCCTTCATTCCTAAATCAAATTACTTATTGGATTTTACAGTTGTGTGCGTTTCTCAGGGAATGACAGTAGGGAAGGGCTGGTGGTGGGAGGTTAGGAATAATTAACTAATTGATTAGTTAATTAAAGGAGGCTTTTTTCATATTTTGTTAGGAGCCGCAAATGTTATCAAGAATGCAGAAGAACACAAAAAGCCCCAAAATGAATCCAAACTGCACCTGACTCTCAGAGCACCCATCCTCATTTCTGCCTACCCTGACTCTATTGCTATACCAGTTAACAATATTTTGTTAACACCAAAAACAGTTCTTTGGGGGAATTCCCTGGTGGTCCACTGGCTAGGACTCCACACTCTCTCTTCTAAGGGCCTGGGTTCAGGGAACTAAAATTCCACAAGTGGTGCAGGAAAAAAAATTTTTCTTTTGTTGGACTATCTCCATCTTACCTTAGCAGGTAAATAACTATGAGGAAATCTCCATCGCAGTAGCCAAGTGAGAGAGAGAAAAAAAATCACCATGAACTCAAGAGTAGGAAACAATAATATACGAATCTTCCTATCTGTAACACCCAGATTAGTTGTTCAGTTGCTCAGTCCTGTCTGACTCTTTGCAACCCCATGGACTGCAGCATGCCAGACTTCCTGTCTTCCACTATCTCCCAGAGTTTGCTCAAGTTCATGTCCATTGAGTCGGTGATGTTATCCCGACACCCAGATTAGACCCCAATACAAAGTTTCTTCTTTCCTCCCTCCCTCTCTCACCCACCTTCCTTTCTTTCCCTCCTTTCCTCCTTCCTTTCCTTCTATTCTTTTTCTCTTTTCCCTTTTCCTCTGTCTCTCATTTTTTCCCTTGCTCTCCCTTTCTATCTTTGTGTGTTTAGAGGAGACTTTTAAAAGAGTCAAATAATCTTGTACAGTTTTGTCAGAAGGACTTTTTCTTTCCCTGGGGATCACCATGCAGGCCAAGTTCAGGAAAATGTGTAAAGTAATCATGGTGTAAGGAGGCACAGTGATTTACAGGAAATTTTGGACCAGCAGTTAGTAAATTTGGGTTCCAGTCTAAACACTATCACTTGACACTATGTGACCTTCTAGAATTCACTAACTGGCTCTCTGCCTCCATTTCATCATCTATAAAATGGGAGAGTTTTACTTAACTTTATTCATCTCAAGGAATTGCTTTGAGAATTAAATGAGATAATGCATGTGAAGAGTCCTTTGGGGAAAGGGAAGAAAAAACTATTCTAGGCAAGGTACACTTATTAATAAGAGTAAGAAGGTGATTATGTGCCAATCAGACTGAGCTGATTGTCCATCAAGCTTTGTTCTCAATGCAGAATATTGGCATTCTCAGTTTAATTCAAAAATGTCTCAAGCTTTCTGTGTTGCTTGTGCTAAGATGACAAATTGATTGTGACCTGTTAAGATTTTAGATGTTTCCATTTCCAAAACAAGGCATCAGATGTATAAATGAAAAGAAGAGAAAAGCAAATTTGGGCTTTGTCTTCCCATCACCCAAGGAATTGGCTGAGAAGTGAAAAATTAAATCAAATACATGCTTTGACTATGTGTAACCAAGCAAATAGCTCTAAGTGACTTTTTCATTGTATTGACTAGATCTTCTCGTTGTTTGGAGGTCGTAAGAGCCTATTTGTTTACCAATTCTGTATTAACATAGCCAAGGAGATTGCACCACTAAGAATTCCCATGGAAAATGGACTCCCCTCATCTTCCATTCACAACATTCATTTGATGTGAGATAGATTTCAGTTGATTTGAAAATACCCTAATTACAGTAAATTGTTTGGTCTTTATTCTGTACTTCCTTGGTCTTATCTCTTTTCCTGAAATGTTAATGCTTTGACCCATTTTTCAGCTGCTTCAGAAGCATAAATAAAAATGCTGATTATCCTCACTGATTTACTATCCCCCAATGCTCCTGAAAGGTACATTTGGTGTCTGTGTTACAGTTCATAAGTGCAAAAGAAAAAAAAATGTTGCTGATGGGCTCTAGATATGTGATAATAAGCAGATCATCTTGGCTCAAATTTGAATTCCTTCATACATTAAACAATATTTATGCATTATCTAATATTTAGGCAGTAGGGTTCCAAATAAATGCATATGTGCTAGAATGATGGTTATGGAATAATTATAATTATGATAGTAATATACACCATCATTGAGCTAAGTATGCTTTATTGCATTTACTCTCACAGCACCCCCTCTTTTTCTTTTTGGCTACATTGCTCAGCCTATGAGATCTTAGTTTCCCAACCAAGGACCTTACCTACACCCCCTGCATGGAAGCACAGAGTCTTAACCACTGGGAGGCTAGGGAATTCCCAACACTCCCCTTTTTAACCCCCATTCAACAGATAAGGAAATTAAGTCTCAAATGGGTTAAGTAATAGCTCAGTTAAGGTCATATAATGATAAAGCTAAGATTTGAATTCAGATCATGGTGGCTAAAGTTTTTACTTTGTTTACTACTTTCTATACAAAGTCAAAGAACTTGGCTTCTGATACCTAGCTCCAGTTAGGTCAGATGTTCATTCAACCTGGACATCTAAATTAGGACTCATGGACCTAATTAAACTTAAAAGATTTTGCACAGAAAAGGAAACCATAAACAAGATGAAAAGACAACCCTCAGAATAAGAGAAAATAACTGCAAATGAAGCAACTGACAAAGGACTAATCTACAAAATATCCAAGCAGCTCATGCAGCTCAACATCAGAAAAACAAGCAACCCAACTAAAAGTGGGCAAAAGACCTAAACAGACACTTCAAAGAAGACATCAAGATGGCTAATAAACAGATGAAAAGATGCTTAACACCACTTATTATTAGAGAAAGGCAAATCAAAACTACAATGCAGTATCACCTCACACAGGTCTGAATGGCCATCATCAAACAATCCACAGATAATAAATGCTGGAGAGTATGTGGAGAAAAGGGAACCTTCTTGCACTGTTAGTGGGAATGTAAATTGATATAGCCACTATAGAGAACAGTATGGAGATTTCTTTAAAAACTAGGAATAAAACTACCATATAACCCAGCAATCCCACTACTGCACATATAAACTGAGGAAACCATAATTGAAAAAGACACATGTACCAAAGTTCACTGCAGCACTATTTACAATAGCTAGGACATGGAAGCAGCCTAGATGTCTATCAACAGATGAATGGATAAAGAAGTTGTGGTACATATATATACAATGGAATATTACTCAGCAATAAAAAGAAATGAATTTGAGTCAGTTTTAGTAAGGTGGATGAATCTAGAGCCTGTTATACCAAGTGAAGTAAGTCAGAAAGAGAAAAATATTGTATAGTGTCACACACACACACACACACACACACACACACACATATATATAGAATCTAGAAAAATGGTACTAATGAACCTATTTGCAGAGCAGCAATGGTGCAATATACTATATTAGAATATCTTCTAGAGATGGTAAAATATACTATAATAGATCAAGCAGAGAGTGAGATAGGAAATGTATAAGATGAGGGAGGGGGTGGGGTTTGCAATCTTAGGATAACCATATTGAGAAGGTGACATTTGAACAGGTCAAGAAAATGAGCCATGTGGATATCTAGAAGAAGAATGTTCCAAGCAGAAGGAGTAGCAAATTCAAAGGTCATAAGGTGAGACAGTGCCTGGTATGGTCAAGGAACAGCAAGGAGACTGGTATGGCTGGAGAAGACAGAGTGAGGGGGAGAGTGGTAGTGAGATGAGGTCATAGAGGGAACAGGGCCAGATCATGGAGGGCTTTGGAAATCATAATCAGAATGTTTTCAACTATGAGGGAGATGTTGAACTGTTAGAGGATTTTGAGCAGAGGAGTGTAATCTGATTTGTGTTCTCATTGGATCATTATGGCTCCTATTTTGAGAATATACTTATGGTGGGCAGGGCTGAAGCAAGAACATCAGTTAGAAGCCTATTGTAATAATCCATGAGAGATATGATGGTGACTTGGACAAGCATGGCAGAATATGGTAAGAAGTGCTCATATTCTCAATCAGTTTTGAAGGTAGAGCTGAAAAAATTTTCTGATATATCAGATGTTAGGGTTACCCCCAAGGTTTTGGATCTTATCAGAAGGAATAAAGAGTTGCCATTTACTGAGATGTGAATTTACTGAGATGTGTAAGAGCAGCTTTGGGGGAGGAAGATCATGAACTGCATTTAGACATATTAAGTTTAAAATGCTTAACTGGCATCTAAGTGTAGATGTCAAATAGGTAGTTGGAGTCAGTGCTGTATTGATGATATATAAAATTAACACCCTGAATGAGATCCTCTAAGGGACAAGTGTAGATGGAGAGAAGAATTACCGCAACTGAACCCTGGGCACTCCAACATTTAGAGAACAGGAAGATGAGGAGAAATCAACAAAGGACACTGGGAAGTGGCCACTGAAGTAAGGGGATATAGAAGTGAGTATAGCATCCTGAAAGCCAAGTGAGGAAAGCATTTCAAGGAAGAGTGAGTGACCATTTGTGAAAAAGTGTACTGAGGGGTCAAGCAAGATGAGAACTGAGAAATAATCCTTAGATTTAATAATATAGATGAGTGACATCATCAATGGGTGACCTTGATCAGAGCAGTTTTAGAGAAGTAGAGGGAGTCATTGAGTTATTAAAATGGAAGGAAGGAAATGGGGATCTGAGAGTAGAGACAACCCTTTCCAAGGAGTTTTTCTATAAGGGGGAAAAATACAGCCATTGCTGAAGGGAGAAGTGGAGTCATAAAATATTCAGGGCACTATTAAGGAGGAAAAGTGAGTTGCAGAATAACAGTAATCACTAGCGTTTACTGAGGGGTAAATGTATGTTAGACATTGTCCCAAGTACTTTATTACTATCAGGAGTGCTGAGGTCAAAGGGTGATTTGCACTATTAAATAGGCTGAGTGTTATAAGAGCAGAATGAGGGATGGGGAATGTAGTGGGATAGAAGGACTACAGTGGGACCAGATCTTGCTAGGCCTATTACCCTAGCAAGTATTATTACCATCATTGCATCCCTGCCTATGAGGTAAGCAGTATCATTACTCCTATTTCACATATGATAAAATGGAAGCAAAGAATATTTGAGGAAATTCTCTAATGATGCCTAAGTGGCAAGTGCTAAAATGGGGATTTGAATTCAGGCAGGTTGACACTAGAACCTATGTTTTTAACTTTCCTGATACCACTTACATCATTTACACAAGTAAACCCCCAATTTTTATATTAGTGTATATTCATATATATTTTACTTCATAGAGAAAGATTTGGAGGGATGTGTATCAAACTGGTAATGGTGGTTATCTTGGAGTATGGAACTGAGATGAGATAGGCCAAGAGGGACATCATTCACTCTGTCTCATGATTTGAAATGTTAATAAGGAGAATAATGAATACAGCCATGTATTATATCTGTAATTTAAAATAGTTTTTGGAGAAACTAGTAGGTTCTATTTCTGGTAATGGACCAACTAAATGCCTATTAGACCAACCCTCCTGAAGATAAAAATATAAACCCTGGACAAAATTTGAAAAACATCTCCATCAAGCAACTAAAATGCAACAGGAAGCGAGCAGATTCTGGTGCGTCAATACTTGGTCAAAGAAAATGACAAAGGATGTTGCCTTTTTTGCCCCCTTGCTGAGGGCAGGCCCTCGTCCTTGCCATATTGAGCCAACTAATACTCTGATACAAAACTAGAAGGTTTTCAGAATTGAGGAACCACAAGGTAGAGTTTAGGGCAACCACAGCTGCTAGAAAGTGCAGGACAACTCTCAGAAAGGAAAGTTGAAAAGAGAAGGTGCAAATTCTGTGTATAAATTCTTCTGTTGACTTCTGAACTTTACAGGTACAGCGTGGACTTCAAGAAGTTCAGCTCAGGATAAAGAACAGACCTGAGAATAAGCTGCCACTCAGCAGTCAGAGTTTGTTGTTGAAATCCAACCGATAAAATTGCCTGTTAGAACAAAAACATCAACATTCTTCAAGGAAATATAACATTAAACAATCCAGCATTCATGAAACCCAAGTTACAATCTGGAGCTATGTGATAGATGCAGGATCAAGAAAATATGACCCACTCTCTAGAGAAAAAGCCTTCAGTGAAGACCAAATATGAAATGACTCATGTCAAATTAGTAAGCAAAGATTTTGAAGCAGCTATTGTAACTATGCTCAACGAAGGAAAACATGCCTAAAACGAATGCCAAGATTCGGAATTTCAACAGAGAAATAGAAACTATAAATTAAATTCTTTAAACTGAAAAATCCAATATCAAAAACATTTTTAAAAATAGTAAAGGAACTTAAGAGTAGAATGTAGGTGATAAAGGAAAGAATCAGCGAACTTGCAGATTGACCCATAGAAATTATCCAGTCTGAAGAAAAAAGAAAAAAAAAATGGAAAAAAAAACCCCATAAACTAATACATAACCTCAGGGGTCAGTGTGGCAATATCAAAAGGTCTAACTTTTGTGTAACTTGAGTTTCAGAAGGAAAGGAGAGGGAGAGTGAAGCAGGCGAAAAGCTTCTTTGAAAAATAAGGGCTGAAAATATCTCAAATTTAGTATATACATTTACAGATTCAGAAATCTCAGTAAACCCAAGAAGGATATATACAAAGAAAGCCATTCCAAGAAAATCATAGTCAAACTGATTGATCAAAGATAAAGAGAAAAATCTTGAAAACAGGCAAAGAAAATGATGCATTATATAGGGGACTAGTGATTCAATAATCTAGAAATGATCTATATGTTGGACTTAGCAGGAAAAAACTGAAGTGCAGAAGACATTTGAATATTATCTTTAAAGTGTTAAAAGGGAAAAATTTATTAACCTAGAATTATATATCCAGAAAAATTATCCATCAATAAATGAAAGTAAAATGAAAATAGTTTTACACAGAAGAAAACTAAGAGATTTTGTGTCCAGCGAATTTGTACTACAGGAAATGATAAAAGGAGTTCTTCAGGTTGAGGGAAATGATACCAGATAAAAACTGGAATCTTCAGGAAGGAATGAAGAATTTCAGAAATGGTAAATATCTAGTAAATGTGAAAACTATTTCCCTCTTAGTTTCTTTTTTTTTTTTAATAAATGTATTTATTTTAGTTGGGGGCTAATTACTTTACAATATTGTAGTGGTTTTTGCCATACATTGACATGAATCAGCCATGGGTTTACATGTGTTCCCCATCCTGAACACCCCTCCCACCTCCCTCCCCATCCCATCCCTCTGGGTCATCCCATTGCCCCAGCCCTGAGCATTTGTCTCATGCATCGAACCTGGAATGGTGTTCTGTTTCACATATGATAATATACATGTTTCAATGCTATTGTCCCAGAACGTCCCACCCTCACCTTCTCCCTCAGTGTCCATAAGACTGTTCTATGCATCTGTGTCTCTTATTCTGTCTCGCATATAGGGTTATCGTTACCATCTTTCAAATTCCACATATATGCATTAGTATACTGTATTGGTGTTTTTCTTTCTGGCTTACTTCACTCTGTATAATGGGCTCCAGTTTCATCCATCTCAATTGAACCGATTCAAATGTATTTTTTTAATGGCTGAGTAATATTCCATTGTGTATATGTACCACAGCTTCCTTATCCATTCGTCTGCTGATGGACATCTAGGTTGCTTCCATGTCCTGGCTATTGTGAACAGTGCTGCGATGAACATTGGGGTACACGCGTCTCTTTCAATTCTGGTTTCCTCAGTGTGTATGCCCAGCAGTGGGATTGCTGGGTCATATGGCAGTTCTTTTCCCAGTTTTTTAAGGAATCTCCACACTATTCCCCATAGTGGCTGTACTAGTTTGCACCCTCTTAGTTTCTTAAAAACATATAGCTGTTTAAAGCAAAGACTATATTGTGTTGGATGCAAAATGTGTGGAGATAAAAAGAATGTCTATATGTGTAAAGTTACTTTGCTGTACAGCAGGGATTGGCACAACATTGAAAATAAACTATATTTCAATTAAAAAATATTTTAAATGTATGGAGGTGTAATGTATCTGACAACTAGAGCACACAGATGGGAACTGAGGTAAATTGGCTTAAATAGCTAAAACAGTTCTATATTTTATGTGAAAAGACAAAAGATTAACTCTAAGTAGACAATGAAAGGTTAAGGAAAACTGGATATCCAAACAGAAAAAAAGTAGACCTCCATCCCTATCTCAAGTCATACTCAAGAATTTATATGAATAGGTACATATACTTAATGTAAAAACTTAATCCATAAATCTTTTAGAAGAAAACACAGAAGTGTACCTCTATGACCTGGGGGTAGGCAACAGTTGTTTTAGATAGGACACAGAGAGCAATAATCATACAATTTAAAATTGATAAATTAAACTTCATCAAAATTAAAAACATTTTTTTTACCAAAAGACACTATTAAGAAAATACATATAAGCTGCATGTGTGTGTGCATGTTAAGTCACTTCAGTTGTGTCAGACTGTTTGCAACTCTGTGGACTATAGCCTGTCAAGCTCTTCTGCCCATGGGATTCTCCAGGCGAGAATACTGGAGTGGGTTACCATTTCCTTCTCCAGGGGATCTTCCCATACCCAGGGAATAAACCCATGTCTTCTGAAGCTGCTGCATTGCAAATGGATTCTTTACCACCAAGCCGCCAAGGAAGCCCATAAGCCACATACCAGGAAAAAATATTCAAAATATACCTGATAATGGACTGATATCTGGGATACATAAAGAGTAATCTAATAAAACGGGCAAAATATTTGAACAGAATATTCACAAAATAAGATATGCGAATGGCCAATAAACACATGAATATGTAGTCAACATCATTAGTCATTAGGAAATCATTTACTAAAATCACAATGAAAAAATAAATAAAATCACAATACCACTACACATCCACAAGAATGGCTAAAATTAAACAGACTGACAACACCAAAATTTGTCAAAAAATTGGAGCCACTGGAATTTGCAATCATTTTTGGTGGGAGTGTAAAACAGTAGAACTACTTTGGAAAAATATCTTGCAGTTATTTATAAAACTAAATGTACAGCAACCATAATACTGAAAAATTCTACTCCTCAGTATGTTCACCAGAGAAATGAAATCATTAGTCCACACAAACACCTGTATATGAATGGTCATAGCATCTTTGTTCATAATACCTCCAAACTGGAAATAACTCATGGGTCCAGTAGTAGGTGAAAAACTGTGGTATAGTCATACAATGGAATATTACTCAGCATAAAAAGGAATGAATTACTGATACACACAAAAGCATGGATGAAACTTTAAAATATTATGCTGAATGAAGAATCCTAACACAAAAGAGTATAAATTGCATGATTCTATTTACATAAAGTTCTAGAATAGGCAAAGTTAATCTATGATAAAAATACAAACAAAGTGGTTGCCTGCCTGAGGCAGAGATAAGAGGAGGAATTGAATGGAAAGGGGCATGAGGAACTTTCTGAAGTTTTGGTAACATTCTATATCTTGAAAGAGGTCCAGGTTACATGTGTATTAATTTTTCATTTCTCACTGGTGGTTTAATGAAGATATATGCAACTCATTTTTATGTAACTTTAATTTCAAAAGAAAAAATGTACCCTAAACCAATGCTGAACTCTAGTTCATGATAGGTATGCTGAAGTATTTAGGGAGAAGTGTATTGTCATCTGTAACTTATTTTGACATGCATCAAAATAATAAGGATGATAAATGGATAGAGGGATCAAGAGATGAAGATAATACAATATAAACTGTAGAATATAGGTGTTTGTTATATAGGTGTTCACTGTGAAATTCTTTCAACTTCTTTTGCTTTTAAATATTAATAAAATTATAGAGACAAAATAATGGTTGTTATGATTTATCCAGGTGTCCCTTATCTCCCCACATCTCTTCCTCTGTCTGATTTCTTAATGCTCACCCATATTTAAGATCTGAATTGCCCTCTCTTATTTTATTCCTGGCTTATGACTTGTCCCCTCACACTTCTTACTCCCCAGTGTTTCCCATAACTCATATCTCCCTCAATAACTCCATTTCAGAATATCTGCAGATAAGGGATGTGATCAACTTATCCACTGGACCCTTCCAAGGGCCCTACCCCATCTGATGGAACTTCCCAGCTCAGGCTCCAATAGCGCTCCCTGGCTCCCACTGAAAAGGATTAGCTTGCAGAGATACAAGCTCACAGTGCAGAAGAAATTGCAATGGACACACAAAGGCATCCATCTTGGCTTGTACAGTTGAAGATGGCCTTGTGTGGGGCTTTTGTTTTACTTTATATCTAGATCAAGTGTTTTATCTCAGTTTATCTCAGAGACTGTAAAGAAATCAGGGTCCAGGTAGTGTCCACAGGGCCCTTGCAGACAAACCATGATATATTTGTTTAGGAACCAAGATGAAGTTCAGAGGTCTTACAAATCCAACAGGCTTTATCACTGGTTCTCATCTTTATGTTCCTCATTGATGGTTGTGAGGCAAGCTTAAAAGGAAATAAGTTTCCAAAACCTCCAGAACTGGGTGCCAGGACATCTAGTCCAGTGGTTCTCACCCTTCAGTTCAGTTCAGTTCAGTTCAGTCGCTCAGTCGTGTCCAACTCTTTGTGACCCCATGGACTGCAGCACACCAGGCCTCCCTGTCAATCACCAACTCCTAGAGTTTATGCAAACTCATGTCCATTGAGTCAGTGATGCCATCCAACCATCTCATCCTCTGTTGTCCCCTTCTCCTCCCACCTTCAATCTTTCCCACCATCAGGGTCTTTTCAAATGAGTCAGTTCCTTGCATCAGGTGGCCAAAGGATTGGAGTTTCAGCTTCAGCATCATTCTTCTAATGAACACCCAGGACTGATTTCCTCTAGGATGGACTGGTTGGATCTCCTTGCAGTCCAAGGGACTCTCAAGAGTCTTCTCCAACACCACAGTTCAAAAGCATCAATTCTTTGGCACTCAGCTTTCTTTATAGTCCAACTCTCACACCCATATATGACTACTGGAAAAACCATAGCTTTGACTAGATGGATCTTTGTTGGCAAAGTAATGTCTCTGCTTTTTAATATGCTGTCTAGGTTCGTCATAGCTTTTCTTCCAAAGAGCAAGCATCTTTTAATTTCATTGCTTCAGTCACCATCTGCAGTGATTTTGGAGCCCCCCCAAAAATAAAGTTTGTCACTGTGTCTACTCTTTCCCCATTTATTTGCCATGAAGTGATGGGACCAGATGCCATGATCTTCGTTTTCTAAATGTTGAGTTTGAAGCCAACTTTTTCACTCTCCTCTTTCACTTTCATCAAGAGGCTCTTTAGTTCTTCTTTGCTTTCTGCTGTGAGGGTGGTGTCATCTGCATATCTGAGGTTATTGATATTTCTCCCTGCAATCTTGATTCCAGCTTGTGCTTCATCCAGTGCAGCATTTCTCATGATGTTCTCTGCATATAAGTTAAATAAGCATGGTGACAATATACAGCTTTGATGTACTCCTTTCATGATTTGGAACCAATCTGTTATTCCATGTCCAGTTCTAACTGTTCCTTCTTGACCTGCATACAGATTTCTCAGGAGGCAAGTAAGGTGGTCTGGTATTCGCATCTCTTTAAGAATTTTCCAGTTTGTTGTGATCCACACAGTCAAAGGCTTTGGCATAGTAAATAAAACAGAAGTAGATGATTTTCTGGAACTCTCTTGCTTTTTCGATGATCCAGTGGATATTGGCAATTTGATCCCTGTTTCCTCTGCCTTTTCTAAATCCAGCTTGAACATCTGGAAGTTCACCATTCACGTACTGTTGAAGCCTGGCTTGGAGAATGTTGAGCACTACTTTGCTAGCATGTGAGATGAGTACAATTGTGCGGTAGTTTGAGCATTCTTTGGCATTGCCTTTCTTTGGGATTGGAATGAAAACTGACCTTTTCCAGTCCTGTGGCCACTGCTGAGCTTTCCAAATTTGCTGACATATTTAATGCAGCACTTTCACGGCATCATCTTTTAGGATTTGAAATAGCTTAACTGGAATTCTATCACTTCCACTAGCTTTGTTTGTAATGATGCTTCCTAAGGCCCATTTCACTTCGCATTCCAGGATGTCTGGCTCTAGGTGAGTGATCACACCATCTTGATTATCTGGGTCATGAAGATCTTTTTTGTATAGTTCTTCTGTGTATCCTTGCCATCTCTTCTTGATTTCCTCTGTTTCTGTTAGGCTACACATTAAAATTATGTGGGCACTTATTTTTTAAAGGCTCCTGAAATGATTCTAGTGTGCAGGGCAAACAAGTTGGATTATCCCATCGGGATTAACTGGTATAGCCATACCCATTGTGAAGATATTGAGAAATACTTTCAATTAAGTTGGTAAATTCCCTGAGACCTGAGTGACCCGGACACCTCATCTCTTCCTCTCCAGAGCTCCCAGACATTCCCACAATCAGTTATTAAATGGTTAATGCCTGTTCAGCAAGAGTCCTTCAGAACCCTACTTCAGCATTTAGCCAGATTCCATTCTAAATAGTCAGTGCCCAGTACTGTACCCATTATTAAATACTTCAAATGCCACTTCTGCAGCCAGTGCTTAAAACCACTGATCTGGTCAGTTCAGACAAGCATCTGAATCTTTTATCTGTACCACACTAAATAACTAGTCTGACTACATTGCTATCTTTGTCCATGCATATAACCAGGCTTATGATCTTAAGCAAGTCATTTCCTCACCCTGAATCCCATCTGAAAAATGACCAGGTTTAACTAGGTCTTCTTTAAGCAAGCTTCCAACTCTGAATTGTGTGGCACTGTGGTTCTATGAATCACAAATTCAGCAAAGCTAAAAACATCTCCAAGAGAAGTGAAAGCCAAACTGATCCAACCTCCTGTACACTGACCCAAACCAGCCAAAGAAAACCCAGAGTGCCTGCTAACTGTATATTGCTCTTCTTAGGAGACATGAATCTTTCTTATAGCTGCACACACCCCCCCCCCTCCAACCCACCAAGTTATGGCTTGGAACTTGAAGCCTGGACAGGAATTCTCCCCAACTTGGGACAAAGATGCAAATATTATTAGAACTGACTTTGAAGTTATCCGATCTGCTTTTAAAGTATGGTCCCAACACTCTCACTTACACCTTCTTGCAGTAGCGCCCTGCACAGAGGGTGACATACTGCAAGAAGACATAATCTGTCTTACTTGTTCCATGTTTATTTGCCATCCATTTCATTGAGTAACCTCTTTGTTTGTGGATTACAGGGAAGAGAAGAAGTCAGTTGGTTTTTATTGGTCCCTCCAGAAATTTAAACAGCTTCAAACTGTCTTCCGCCAGTCTAGGCCTCTTTTGGCCAAGCGTGCCTTTGATTTTACAATCTCATCACAAACCCCAGTGCTATGGCTTTTCAAGCACAGCTCACTTTATTTGGATCTTTTAAATTTTCACTTGATCTTTCCCAAGGCAATGTTGCCAAGTGGTAACTGGAACCATGTTTACAATAATCTGAAGTGAGATGGTGAGTTGGCAATTGTGTAGTTCATACAATCATTGTGAATGGCCTGAACTATCCAGATCACTTGTCTATACTGAAAAATAAATAGTGTAGTTACCAAATCATTTCACTTCATGTAGTGGAGGTATAACTTATTATCTTGCTAATATCTCTGAAATGTGTATCTATAATACTGATCTCTTATACTGAATGAGACCAATATCTCTCAAAGTGGTAAGCTTTGAGACTGTTACCCTGGGAAAGTTTAATGCAAAACTCAGAGCCCACATCTCCATCTCCATTCCAATTGCTCTAGCCCAATGCACCAAACACTCCCTTGGTATTGATTATTCCCCATACTCCCTAAGCCAGACACCAACAACCAAAGATGAGACTTAACAGTTCGAGGAAACAGATGATCTTTTTACCCATCAGACCAGAGAAGACTACATTGAAATGGAAGGAAGGGACTAGACACACTTATAAACCAAAAGTCTGGTTGGCCTGGGTTGCTCCTTAGCCAACATTTGTGAGGAGCCGGAAAGATTGGTCTGTGACCCACTTCCCTTTGCATCATCTTGATACTCTACCATCTTCCTGAGATGAAAGTCCTCCCACAGTATGCATTTGGAATTTTCAAAGTGTGCCCTTTACAAAGACCACCTGTAGCAGAGTCACTTGAAATACTATGTAAAATGCAGATCTCTGAGCCCTATCACAACCAACAGATACAAACTAAAATTGTAGGACCATTGCTATTTATTTTAATAAAGTGACTTCATTTGCCTGACTGCTTATTTGCTCAATTAGCAAATGGAGCAATTGTTTACTACTTTACAGAGCTGCTTAGAGAGCATTTTCATTTACGCAGTCTGTCACCATATTCATCTTCAGCTCAAAGTATCTAAACTTAGAGGCATCTTTCACTCTAAATGGTTTCCCCACATCAACTTCTCCACATATATTAGTGCTGCCACCATAACCTCCAGGATCCCACAATCAAAGCTCAACATCCACAGCAACAAATTAGGAAGAATCCATTGTTTGTTTCTGGTTTTTTTTTTTGTTGTAGTTGTTGTTGCTGTTTTTTGTGGTTGGTTTTTCTAGCTGAAGTTTCTTAGACATGCTGATATCATTTAGATGGAAATATGAAAGAGTCTGTAGAAATTCTGTTGTGAGAATCAAAACACCTTATAAGATACCAGTTGGGGCAGGGCAAGTCCCAAACAACTCCTACATGCCTGCTAAATCTGACTCTGTGCAACCCCATGGACTATAGCCCACCAGATCTTCTCAATTCAGGATCAAACCCACAGAATTTCACCCAGATCCATGACATTTCTTTTCCTATTTGGAGTCCCAGAGACCACTGGATATCTAGCTGAAGTTTCTTTGCTGATATCAAAATTCCCACCCAAGTGCCCTTCACTATTATTAATCAACAGCTTACATGTATGGAGCAATTCTATGTGCCAGATACTGTTCTGATGACTTTATAAGGTTTTATAACCAATAGTACAGCATCAGGATTCAGACCCAGACAGTGTGGTTGCAGTGTCCATGCTCTTAACCATCACACTCTCTACTAACCACTGGCAGTCTTCGGCATCTAGACTGTGTGTGAAACTGAGAGCCGTCTGCCCAAATAATCATCAAAACCTCCTTCTTCTGTCATCTCTGCCCAAATGATGAGGGCATGCTACTAGGGATTTGGTAAAGCCCTTAGAAAGGCTACTGCGGCTACATACATATGTAGTAAAAGTATAAAGAAATTCATGGAAAGATAATCACCAGATTTAGGATAGAAGTAACCTCTGGAGGAAGAGGAGGGGGTGTGATTGGAAAAAAGTGCACTGGAAGCTCCAACTACACTGATAATATTTGATTTCTTAAGCTGGTTGGTGGTTAAACAAGAAAGTACATGCACCTTTTTACATCTTAAATATTTCACAATACATATTTTAAAGGGACTCCTAGGGGGACTTTCCTGGTGGTCTGGTGGTTAAGATTCTGGGCTTCCACTGAGGGGCATGGGTTTGATTCCTGGTCAGGGAACTAAGATCCCAGATGCCAAATGCCGTGGCCAATAAATAAATAAATAATTGTTGAATTAAAAAAAAATAATAGCACTCCTAGGGATTGTGCTGTCTTTAAAAGAGGAGGGAGATCAGCCTGCAGCACTGTGCTTACTGTACTAAGGTCTGAAGAATCTAGAAGTGGGGGTGTATCATTCTTGCTCACAAGGGAGAATCTTTCAATTTATACTCTTTATTTCCTCTTGGCTATTCTAAATCCCTTTCAAGGTCTGGCAGCGAGCAGTACCTTAACATTATGTACACACATATCCCCAAATTCTGGAACTTCATATTTCTAAACAGTATGGACCTAACAGAAGCAGAAGATATTAAGAAGAGGTGGCAAGAATATACAGAAGAGCTATATAAAAGAGATCTTCATGACCTGGATAACCATAATGGTGTAATCACTTATCTTGACCCAGCCATCCTGGAGTGTGAAGTCAAGTGGGCCTTAGAAAGCATCACTACAAACAAAGCTACTGATGGTGATGAAACTCCAGCTGAGTTATTTCAAATCCTAAAAGATGATGCTGTTAAAGTGCTGCACTCAATATGCCAGCAAATTTGGAAAACTCAGCAGTGGCCACGGGAGTGGAAAAGGTCAGTTTTCATTCTAATCCCAAAGAAGGGCAACACCAAAGAATGCTCAAATTACCGCACAATTGCACTCACCTCACATGCTAGCAAAGTAATGCTCAAAATTCTCCAAGCCAGACTTCAACAGTACGTGAATGGTGAACTTCCAGATGTTCAAGCTGGATTTAGAAAAGGCAGAGGAACCAGTGATCAAATTGCCAACATCCGTTGGATCATAGAAATAGCAAGAGAATCCCAGAAAGATATCTATTTTTGCTTCATTGACTACACTAGAGCCTTTGTGTAGATCATAACAAACTATGGAAAATTCTTCAAGAGATGGGAATACCAGACCACCTTACCTGCCTCCTGAGAAATCTGTATGCAGGTCAAGAAGCAACAGTTAGAACTGGACATGAAACAACTGGTTCCAAATTGGGGAAGGAGTATGTCAAGCTGAATATTGTCACCCTGCTTATTTAACATATATGCAGAGTACATCATGAGAAATGCTGGACTGGATGAAGCACAAGCTGGAATCAAGCTTGCTGGGAGAAATATCAGTAACTTACAATATGCAGATGACATCACCCTTATGGTTGAAAGTGAAGAGGAACTGAAGAGCCTCTTGAAGGTGAAAGAGGAGAATGGAAAATGCTGACTTAAAACTCAACATTCAAGAAACTAAGATCATGGCATCTGGTCCCATCATGTCATGGCAAATAGATGGGGAAACAATGGAAACAGTGAAAGAGTTTATTTCCTTGGGCTCCAAAATCACTGAGGACGGTGACTGCAGCCATGAAATTAAAAGACACTTGCTCCTTGGAAGAAAAGCTATGATGAACCTAGACAGCATATTAAAAAGCAGAGAGATCACTTTGCTGACAAAGGTCTATATATTCAAAGCTATGGTTTTTCTAGTAGTCATGTATGGATGTAAGAGCTGGACCATAAAGAAATCTGAGCGCCAAAGAATTGATGCTTTTGAACTGTGGTGTTGGAGAAGACTCTTGAGAGTCCCTTGGCCTGCAAGGAGATCCAACCAGTCCATCCTAGAGGAAATCAACCCTGAATAATCATTGAAAGGACTGATGCTGAAACTGAAGCTTCAATCCTTTGGTCATCTGATGAGAAGAGCTGACTCATTGGAAAAGACCCTGATGCTGGGAAAGACTGAAGGCCAGAGGAGAAGGGTATGGCAGAGGATGAGATGGTTGGATGGCATCACTGACTCTATGGATATGAATTTGAGCAACCTCTGGAATACAGTGAAGGACATGGAAGCCTGGCATGGTGCAGTCCATGGAGCTGCAAATAGTCAGACACAACTGAATGACTGAACATCATATTTCTAAACCTATGAGGAATTGGGGCCTGTATATATTAGGAGGTGGGGGAACAAGGTAGGGAACCAAGCAGAGGGTAAGGAGGGAAGAAAGACTGAAAGACTTGAATAAGCTCCAAAGATGGAGGGGAATAAAATGAATGAAAGGAAATAAGAGCAGAAAATAAGGAGAATGATAAAGCCTAGAAACATACACAAACACAAATGGACAGAGAGCCAAGGGAGAGCTAAACAAGAAATGATATAAGGAAAAGGAAAGAAGGGAGGCTGAAAAGAAGTGAAGAAGATGCAAGTAAGAGCAGAAAGATAATATGTAAAAAAAATACTAATGGAGGGCCTACCATGTTCCAGACACTGTGCTGCATTCTTAATAAGCATTTTCTCGTGTGACCACCCTCTTTCCCTACCAATAAACCCAAGAGATAGGCATTAATAGGCCCAAATTCTACAGACAAGAAAAGTGAGATTCAGAGAAATTGAGGGATTTGTCCCAGGTCACACAGCTTGATAAAATGCAGTTTTGACCCCAGATCTGAGTAACATTAAAGGTTGAGAGCTTAACCAGTTGGCTTACTACCTCCCAACAGAAGTCATGAGAAGGAAGAAGAAAAGATGTTGGAGAAGAGAACTGAAATCCTCATATGTACGGGGGACCATCAGGGAACAGATGCTCAAGAGGAGGTTGGCTGGGCCTGTGGGCCCTGAAGAGTGTTTGCCTTGTTAAAGGCAGCCGGACTCAGCTCCAGCTGATGGCCACCTTTTAGTAATGTGGGCCAGGTTTACCAGATGCTCTGTTTTTCAAGTAAAGTTCAAAATCCAGATTTTTTAAAAAAGAAAATCTCATGATTGTTTAATGTTAGCAAAAAAAAAAATACTAGGAAAAAAAAAACCCACCCTGTGGGCCAAATAAAGCCCAATTATGGGCTGAATTTGGCTCACCAGTCACCAGTTTGCAACCTCTGGATGAAGAATGGCAGATAAAAAGAAAGGAAGAAGAGAGAAATAAAGAATCAGAGAACAAGAAAGAGAGGAAAGGAGACATTAAAAAATAAAAGACTTTGGAACTTCCTTGGCAGTGGTTAGGATTCAGGATTCACAGAAGGGAGCTGAATTTTGCATCAGGACAGCCACATTCAGAAAAGATGGATCCAGTCTGCCCCAGCTCCTTGGGCCCCCTCCCTCTGGAAATCCCAGGCAAAACATGAAGAGAGGAATATTGGACAGAAGAAATTCTACAGTCTCTAAGCCTTCCCCTTCCTGTGCCTCAATTACTCCACCAGTGGGCTTTATTGACTCCAACACTTACTAGACCTCAAAGGTAATTCCTGTATCAAACTCCAACATTTATCTTAATGCCCTACACCTCCCCAGATGATAGGTTTTAGTATCAGCTGGGGCCTCTCAGCAAGCCAAACTCACAATGGCCATTTCCAGGTGCTAAGACTCTTCATACATGTGTATGTGCTCAATCTCTCAGTCTTGTCTGACTCTTTGCGACCCCATGGACTGTAGCCCATCAGGCTCCTCTGCCCATGGAATTTTCCAGGCAAGAATTCTGAAGTGGGTTGCCATTTCCTACTCCAGGGGATCTTCCCAACCCAGGAATCGAACCCACGTCTCCTGTATTGGCAGGCGGATTCTTAATCACAAATGTCATCTGGGAAGCCCCCTTTTCATGCATAACATATTCTAAATACCAAACCTGTTGCTCAAATTGGGCTATATTTTCAATGTTTACATAGCACATGATTACACTTTAAACTAAAAAAAATACACATCCATTTGTTTCTATCTGCTCACTAAGAGTTAATGATTAGTGTATTTTCTGACTGATGCAAAAGTTTGGAATCTTTGCAGCTAAATAATGTCATGGGATTTTTAATGTAGCAGTGACTATTATGCCAATTAGGGGTTTGGCTGATGACCATGAATAACTCATAAACTATAACACAATTCTAATTTAAATGTTCCATGGCAGATGGCAATGTTCTACAATAGTATTTTGCTAATCACATCGTAATTGCCAGATTTATTTTTAAAATTAATTCACAGTGCAGTACAAGTAGTGGGCCAGGTGATGAGACAAAACTTTAAAGATATATGCTGCAGTCCATGGGGTCACAAAGAGTCGGAAACACCTTAGCAACTGAACAACAAACATGATGAATATCTTCCTTTTGTCACATGAGTGAACACTGTATATTGAGAAATTCACTCAGGGATAACTTCAAAAATCTAAAGTTGAAGACATTTGTGAATTCATTGCCCAGGTTAAATGCCCTCCTTCTTTGTTCCCCATCTCCATCATTTTGAGGGGATTATTTACTTTTTAACACATTATTGACCAGGGGATTTTTGCAGAAACTAATGCCTGTAGCGTTAATACATCTCAGGTCAATAATGTGTTAATAGTAGACTCTTGGAAGTAAAAGACTTCAAACATCTTGACTGGGGGCATTTTAGACATTAGAATGGAGTTATGTGTTTTGGAGATTTTATGCCCTTTAAATGACATCACAACATGACTCACTGTTCTTACCTTTTGTCCAAATCTGAATTGAGGTGGCAGCATGATAGGGGGGCTGATCCTTTTAATGATCTATTTTTTTTTAAATTATGAAATAATAGTAGTTTTAAAAACGAACTCCTAGATACAGAGAACATAGGTGGTTGCCAGAAGCAAGAAGTGAGGGGTGGGCAAAATGGGTAAAGATGATTAAAAAGAACAAACTTCCAATAAATAAGTCCTGAGGATGTAATGTACAGCATGGTGGCTGTATTGTATACTGTATTGCATACTTGAAAGTTGCTAAGAGAGTAGATTTTAAAAGTTCTCACCACAAGAAAACAGTTTTTGTGACAATGTTTGACAATGGATGTTAACTAGACATTGTGGTGATCATTTTGCAATATATGCAAATATCAAACCATTATATTGCACATCTGAAACTAATATAATGTTATATGTCAATTACACCTCAATTTAAAAATAAATACAGACTGGAAAAAATTACAAAATATGTCAAACATGCTGTTACAAATGACCAACCAATTTAGCAGCTTAAAACAACCATGATTTTATGCTCATGGAATCAACAGGTCAGGAATTTAGAAAGGGCACAATGGGGAAAGCTTTCTCTGCTCCACATGTAGAAAACTTGAAGGCTGAGAGTGACTTGATGGCCAGGGGCTGGCATCATCTAAAATCATATTCACTCATTTTGAGGCTGGGAGGACTCAAAAATTGGAAGTGCCAATCAAAGGGCTTACCTGTGTCCTGTCCACATGACTGGCTACCACAGTGTACAGTGACTTCAAGGTAGTCAAACTTCTTACATGGTGCCTCAGGGCTCCAAGAGTAAGTGTTCCAGCAAGCAAAGTGGAAATGAAAGGACCTTTTTTGATCTAGCCTCAGGACTCACATTTCTGATCTAGCCTCAGAACTCACATAGAGTCACTCCCACAACCTGTGGGGTACAAAGAGTTTGCAAGAATCCAAGAGTCCTACAAAAATCTGTATAGAATCACAAACAACCTCAAACAGCCAAAGTGACCTTGAGAAAGAACAGAGTTGGAGGCATTGCACATCTTACAAAGCCACAGTAATCAAAAGAGTATGGTTCTGGCACAAAACCAGACACATAGACCAATGGAATAGAATAAAGAGCCCAGAAATAAAATCATACATATATGGCCAATTAATCTCTAAAGCTGAAGCTCCAATACTTTGGGAAGTGCTGACTCATTGGAAAAGACCCTGATGATGGGAAAGAATGAGGGCAGGAGGAGAAGGGGTGACAGAGGATGAGATGGTTAGATAGCATTACTGACTCAATGGACATGAGTTTGAGTAAACTCCAGGAGATAGTGAATGACAGGAAATCCTTGTGTGCTGCAGTCCACGGGGTCACAAACAGTCGGACATGACTTAGCAACTGAATAACAACAACAGCAAAATCTTTGACAAGGTGCCCAATAACACACAATGAGGAAAGGATCGTCTCTGCAATAAATGGTATTGGGAAAACTGTATATCCACATGCAAAATAATGAAACTGGACTCCTATTTTACACCACTCATGAAAATTAACTTGAAATGGATTGAAGACTTGCATGTAAGACCTGAAACTGTAAAACTTCTAGAAAAAAATACAAGGGAAAATGCCCTTGAATGGTCTTGGCAATCATTTTTTTGGATATGACACCAAAGCAGAGGCAATAAAAGCAAAAACAGACAAGTGAGACTACATCAAACTAATAAGGATCTGCACAGCAGAAGGAAACAATCAATAGAGTGAAGAAGAAATCTATGGGAGAAAATATTTCCAAACCATGTATCGTATAGGAGGATATAAGGAACTCCTACAACAAAATAGCAAAATCATCATCATCATCATCATCTAAGTAACTAAATGGGCAGAGAACCCAAAGAGATTTTCTCAAAGAAGACATACAAATGGCCTATGGGCACACAAAAAGGTGCTCAACATCACTAATCATCAGAGAAATGCAAATCAATCACCTAATACCTCACACTTTACACTGAGAAAAAACAGAGTTGTCGAGGATGTGGAGAAAAGGGAACCCCACCCCCACCCCATGGACTGATGGTGGGAATATAAATTAGTGCTGCCTCTATGAAAAACAGTATGGAGCTTCCTCAGATTGTTAAAAATAGAATTACCATATGATCCAGCAATCCCACTTCTGGGTGTTTATCTGAAGGAAAAGAACTCAGTATCTTAAATCAATGATACTCTAATAAAAATTTAAAAAAGAAAAAGAAGAGATCTTGAAGAGACAACTACTCCCATGTTTCTTGCAGCTAAAATAGCTAAAATAGGGAAACAACCTGTCAACAGATGAATGGATAAAGAAACAATCCACTCAAGTATTCCTGCCTGGAGAATTCCATGGACCGAGGAGCCTGGTGGGCTATAGTCCATGGGGTGCAAAGAGTCGGACACGACTGAGTGACTCGCACACAGACATACACATATATATAATTCAGCCATAAAAAATAAAATTCTGCTATTTACATGGATGAAACTAGAGAACGTTATGCTAAGTAAAATAAGCCAAACAGAGAAAGACAAATTACATTTGCTGAGAAAGCAGATCTTAAGCATTCTCACCACACACACACACACACACACACACACACACACACACCTTAGTTCAGTTCAGTTCAGTCGCTCAGTCGTGTCCAACTCTTTGCGACCCCATGAATTGCAGCACGCCAGGCCTCTCTGTCCATCACCAACTCCCAGAGCTTACTCAAACTCATGTCCATGATGCACCTTTCAGCTAACAGTGTCAGACTTTATTTGTGATACCTGCTTAATAAGGTTGTTGAGAGAAATCCATATAAAAGTATGATGCCTAGCACCTAGCATGAGCTCCCCAAATGCTCCCTATTATTATTATTGTAGAGTAAATTTCTATATTGGGATACAGTCCATGGGATTGCAAAGAGTAATAAAAGTCATACACATTGTGAAATTACTTAATTAGTACATCTATCACCTCACATATTTACCTGTGTATATGTATATTGTCACCCTGCTTATTTAACTTATATGCAGAGTACATCATGAGAAACGCTGAGCTGGAAGAAACACAAGCTGGAATCAAGATTGCAGGGAGAAATATCAATAACCTCACATATGCAGATGACACCACCCTTATGGCAGAAAGTGAAGAAGAACTAAAGAGCCTCTTGATGAAAGTGAAGGAGGAGAGTGAAAAAGTTGGCTTAAAACAGTGGAAACAGTGTCAGATAGCAACTGAGCACATCTACTATATGCCAAGCCAGACATGGCCCCTTGCCTTATCCATATAACTTATAATCTAGTGTGAGTCAGGTCATAACAATCACAGAGATTATAGAAAGGACTGTGAAAGAAATATATATAGCTAATGTCTTAAAGAAGTCAGGAAAACAGAGAACACAGTCAATATTTGAACCCAGGCAGCCTAATTCTAGAATCTACATGCTCTTGTACTATACAGATTCATATTTTTTTTTTCAATCCTGGGTTCACTTTATGTTTTATTTTTTTATTTTTAAAATTTTTGGCCACACCCCACAGCATGTGGGATCTAGTTTCCTGACCAGGGATCCAACCCACATCCCCTACATTGGAAGGCAGAGTCTTAACCACTGGACTGCTAGGGAAGTCCCCAAATTCATATTTTTTGAGTTTGGTTTAGGATTTAAACCTAATAAAACTAGGTCTGTGGCACATGGTATCCTTTCCTCTGACCACTATCCTGTATGGCCTCCCCTTTCGCTTCTTGCCTTGGATTTTCCTGGTAGAACTCTCTTGGCAGTAGGCAGTCTTGTCACACAGAGGTTCTATAAAGCAGACATGTTCAGACTATCTTTAATAAAATAAACTGGCCTCCCCCACCACAATGAACAATATTGAGCATATATTGAAACCTCAAATGTCCCCAAATCCGAATTCATCCGTCCTGTATTATAAAGGCATAAGGCTGCTTTTATCATTCTGTAAAATAATAGTTGAATGATTTTCTTGGAAACTCTAAAAGCTGGGAGGGGAAATTAAGTGGTTTGGGCCCTTTGGGGATATAATTAGATCTTCCAGGACTATTTGAGTAGGTTATGCTGCCCGCGGCCATGAGAGGAAAATAAATGGTTGATATTTTCACCCACGTTGAACTCAAGCATGTGACGCACATGTTTGTGAGATTCCCCATTATATGCCAGTCTGGAGCATTTTATTACAATCAGGTTATGCCTTTCTCTGGCAATTTAATTTTATGTCATTGAAATGGTAGGTCTTAATGAAAACATCAGACTTTTTTTTATGTTTAGAAATAATGACACAGGAAATGAGTTGGGTGCCCCTATGTGGCAAAACAAATAAATTAGAACAAAATCCAGCTATGAAATTCTTTCTTTCCTGGTCTCAGTTCTGCACCTGCTCAGTGCCTGGTTTCCTGGGGCTTAATGAGAAAGAAAGGCCAAGGTGCTGACTTCTCTTCTCGGAATGACCAGGCTTATTAGATTTTTTTTTTAAACAGCTTTTGAAAAAATTGAGATATAATTCACATATCATAACATGGACCCCTTTTAAAGTATACAATTTAGTGGTTTTGAGTATACCACTATCTAATTTCAGACCACTTTCACCACCCAGGAAGCAAGCCCCATACCCACCAGCAATCACACTCCACTCTCACTTACCACCCACCCCTGGTGGCATACTTTCTGTTTCTGTAGATTGGCCTCTTATGGATATTTCATATAATGAAACCAGATCTCTTTTGAATCTTTCCCTTTCTCTCTCTCTGACTCCCTGCAAAGTCAGGCTCCTGCATTGCTATGATGGTCTCTAGGGTGGGGCTGAATCTGTCTGAAACAGGTTTGCTTTTCTTGTTTTCTCTGCCCAGTTAGCCAATTTGCCTTTTCTTATTCTCTCCTCCCTTCATTTAAACCTGCTCTATTTTTTATTTTTTTGGTCCACGGCTTATAGGATCTTAGTTCCCCAGCGAAGGATTGAACCTGAGACCTTGCCACTGAAAGCGTGGACTCCTAACCGCTGGACCACCAGGGAATACCCCAAACCTACTCTCATTTAATCCATTCTCCAGTATTGATTGGACGCCAGGTACAACCGTAATATATAAAACTGAGTACTTAAGAGGAGTCAAGAAAAACTGTCCTAATAGCTTTACTTACATTAACTCTTTTGATTCAACAACCAAATGAAATCAGTATTATTATTATCATTCTCATAGGTCCCATTTTATGGATGGTTAAACTGGAGTGTGGAAAGAATCAGGGACTTATAGGCAGCAAGTCAGTGCCAGAGCTGGGATGTGCATAGCAGGAGGGGGCAGGAGGTGGGGTGATCAAAAAAAGACCTGGCTCCTGACCTCACAGAGTGGGAGAGGACATACATCACACACAGACACATACACACATATGCGCGTGCACACGCGGGCGCATATTGAAGCAATAGTATAAGATGGTGGTTTTCAAGTGTTAGTGTGCCTCGGAATCACCTGGAAGCTTGTGGAAACAGAAGTGGCCAGGCCCACCCTCCGGAGTTCCTGCCTTGGGTTTGATGCCACTGGGCTGGGGCCCTCCCCGGAGGACCACCGTTTGAGAGCAGAGCTGTCAGAGTTCGCATCTGGAAATGCAGCTGCTCCAAGTACAAGCAGGCACATTTAGAAAAAGCAGGAACTCTGACTGGATGTTTGTGTGGCACCATGAGTCACATGAACATGTTGGGAAAGGGAAGAAAGACCTCAGCTCAGGCAGATTAGATCCCTCCCCTATTACAAGTCTCCTGTGTGTCCTGGCCTCCTGATCCTCACATGTAAGCTGCACCTGAGGTCGCTCACAATATGGCTCCAACTGGCCTCCTCAGCCTCACAGTCCTGAGCACTTCTCAGTCCCTTTAAAGTCGAACAATCCCAAGTGACTCTGGGTTAGCAGCCTTCCATGGTGGTTCATGCCCTGCTGTTGTTTCCTCGGGCTGAAATATCCTCTCTCATATCTCCCTCTCACTCGAGGCCTCCTGGCTCTACCAGGCCCTGACATGAACTAACCAATGACCTTGAGCAAGTTGGTTACATACTCTGTGCCTCAGTGTCCTCATCTGTGAATGGGGATGATAATAGGGCTATTTTTTAAAAAAGATTAAATAAGGTAATGCTTGTAAAACATTCAATACAGAGATTCAGTCAGTTCAGTTCAGTCACTCAGTCATGTCCAACTCTTTGTGACCCCATGGACTAGAGCACATCAGGCCTCCCTGTCCATCACCCAAACTCCCTGGAGCTTACTCAAAACTCATGTCCATTGAGTTGTGATGCCATCCAACCCATCTCCATCCTCTGTCGTCCCCTTTCTCCTCCCAACTTTCAATCTTTCCCCAGCATCCAGGGTCTTTTCTAATGAGTCAGCTCTTTTGCATCAGATGGCCCCAAAGTGTCGGAGTTTCAGCTTCAATAATCCGTCCCTTCAAAATGAATATTCAGGACAGATCTGATCTTTAGGATGGACTGGTTTGGATCTCCTTGCAGTAAACGGGACTTCTCAAGAGTCTTCTCCAAACACCCCACAGTTCCAAAAAAGCATCAATTCTGTGGGCACTCAGCCTTTTCTTTATTAGTCCAACTCTCACATCCATTACATGACCACTGGAAAAAAACCATAGCCCTTGGATTAGAGGACCTTTGTTGGCAAAGTATAAGTAATGTCTCTGCTTTTTTAATAAGTGCTGTCTAGGTTGGTCATAATTTTCCTTCCAAGGAGTAAGCGTCTTTTAATTTCATGGCTGCAGTCACCATCTGCAGTGACTTTGGAGCCCCCCAAAATGAAGTCTCCCACTGTTTCCACTGTTTCCCCGTCTATTTGCCATGAAGTGATGGGACCGGATGCCATGATCTTAGTTTTCTGAATGTTGAGCTAAATGAAAGCAACAGCAACACCCGGTTGTGGATGTGACTGGTGATAGAAGCAAAGTCCGATGCTGTAAAGAGCAATGTTGCATAGGAACCTGGAATGTTAGGTCCATGAATCAAGGCAAATTGGAAGTGGTCAAAACAGGAGATGGCAAGAGTGAATATCGACATTTTACGAATCAGCGAATTTAAAATGGACTGGAATGGTGAATTTAAAACTCAGATGACCATTATTATCTACTACCGTGGGCAAGAATCCATTAGAAAGAAATGGAGTAGCCATCATAGTCAACAAAAAAAGAGTCTGAAAATGCAGTACTTTGGATGCAATCTCAAAAAACGACAGAATGGACCTCCTGTTCGTTTCCCAAGGCAAAAAACCATCCAATATCACAGTAAATCCAAGTCTATGCCCTGACCAGTAATGCTGAAATAAGCTGAAGTTGAAATGGTTTTCTATGAAAGACCTACAAAGACCTTCTAGAACTAACACTCCCCAAAAGATGTCCTTTTCATTTTAGGGAACTGGAATGCAAAAAGTAGGAAGTCAAGAAACACCTGGAGTAACAGGCAAATTTTTGGCCTTGGAGTACAGAATAAAGCAGGGCAAAGGGCTAACAGAGTTTTTGCCAAGAGAACGCACTGGTCATAGCAAAAACATTCCTCTTCCAACAACACACAAGAGAGGATTCTACTACACATGGTCAATCCACCAGATGGTCAATACTGAAATCAGACTGATTATATTTCTTTTTTGCAGCCAAGGTAGAGAGAAAGCTCTATCCAGTCAGCAAAAAAACAAGACCAGGAGCTGACTAATGGAATCAGATAATGAACTCCTTATTGCTAAGTTTCAGACATAAAATTGAAGAAAATAAGGGAAAAACCACTAGAACCCATTCAGGTATGACCTAAAACCAAAAATCCCTTACGATTATACAGTGGAAGTAAGAAATAGACTTAAAGAACTAAGATCTGATAGACAGAGTGGTGCCTGATTGAACTATGGACAGAGGTTTCGTGACACTGTACAGGAGACAGGGATCAAGACCCATCCCCAAGAAAAAAATAAAAATGCAAAAAAGCAAAATGGTTGCCCCCGAGGAGGCCTTACAAATAGCTGAGAAAAAGAAGAGAAGTGAAAAGCAAAAGGAGAAAAGGAAAGATATATACCATTTTGAATGCAGAGTTCCAAAAGAATAGCAAGGAGAGATAAAGAAAGTCTTCCTCAGTGATCAATGCAAAGACATAGAGGAAAAAAACAATAGGAATGGGAAAGACTACAGATCTCTTCAAGAAAAAATTAGAAATACCAAGGAAAAAATTTCATGCAAAAGATGGGCTCAAAATAAAGGACAGAAATGTGTAATGGACCTAAACAGAAGCAGAAGATATTAAAGAAAAGAGGTGGCAAGAATACACTGAAGAAACTATGCAAAAAAAAGATCTTCACGACCCAGATAATCACAATGGTGTGATCACTCACCTAGAGTCAGACATTCTGGAATGTGAAGTCAAGTGGGCCTTAGGGAAGCATCACTATGAACAATGCTAGTGGAGGGTGATGGAATTCCAGTTGAAAGCTATTTTCAAATCCTGAAAGCTGATGCTGTGAAAGTGTTTTGCACTCAATATGCCAGCAAATTTGGAAAACTCAGCAGTGGGCCACAGGACTGGAAAAGGTCAGTTTTTTCATTCCAATCTCTAAGAAAGGCAATGCCAAAGAAGAATGCTCAAACTACCACACAATTGCACTCATTTCTCACATGCTAGCAAAAGTAAGTGCTCAAAATTCTCCAAGCCAGGCTTCAGCAATACGTGAACCATGAACTTCTAGATGTTGTTTTTTCAAGCTGGTTTTTTTAGAAAAGGCAGAGGAACCAGAGACCAAATTGCCCAACATCCGTTGGATCATTGAAAAAAAGTAAGAGAGAGTTTCTAGAAAAAAAGCATCTATTTTTCTGCTTTATTGACTATGCCAAAGCCTTTGACTGTGTTGGACCACAAAACAAAAACTGTGGAAAATTCTGAAAGAGATGGGAATACCAGACCACCTGACCTTCCTTCTGGAGATATCTGTATGTAGGTCAGGAAAGCAAACAGTTTTAGAATTGGACATACAACAGACTGGTTCCAAATATAGGAAAAGGAGTACGTCAAGGCTGTATATTGTCCACCCTGCTTATTTAACTTATATGCAGAGTACATCGTGAGAAAATTGCCTGGGCTGGGATGAAACAAAAGCTGGAAATTAAGATTGCCCGAGAGAGAAAAATATCAATAACCTCAGATATGCAGAAGATGACACCACATTTTATGGTTAGAAAAAGCAAAAAGAAGAACAGAAGAGCCTCTTGATTGAAAGTGAAAAAGAGGAGAGTGAAAATATTGGCTTGAGAACTCAACATTTCAGAAAAACTAAGATTATGGCATCTGGTCCCATCACTTCATGGCAAATAGACGGGGAACCAGTGGAAACAGTAAAGAGCCTATGCATATTCAAAAACATTATATGTTTTCACTACTCTATTATTATTATCCATTTCACTAAACCCATCTTGGGCATTAGCTCTGTCAGAAAGTCTTCCTTGTCACTCTCAGCCTATGCCTACTGACATTATTTGTGATTCTCTCTCTTTCCTGTACTTCCTCTGTACTTAATTCATGCTTTGATTCAAATTCCTGCTCCATCACTTGTTGTCTGTGTGATCCTGAGCAAGTCACTTAACTTCTCTGAACCTAGGTTTCCTCATCTGTAAAATGAGAATAATAATAGCTTCAAAGTATCCATCACCTAGGATTTATAGCATATATGAAAGAAGACAATGCATGAAGCAGCTCTTAGCATAGTGCTCAGTACTTAGTAGAGGCTGAATAAATGTTTGCCAAGGTTATTTTCAGTTGCACATGGCATTGTGAGAAATGAAGCGATTGTGCCTTCTCAAGGTAAGATTGTGATGCTCTTATCTCAAGAGGTAGTTGGGAAGAGCAGATGGTTTTATATATCAGTTCCTGGTTGTGATATCATTACTGAATTTCTCAACTTCACCTCTACCTACCCTTCACTTCATTCCATATTCTCTTATTGTGCCCACTAGCTCCCACCTGCTTCCTCAGTACATATCATACTGTTTGCAAGCTTCCTGCTCAGTCTGTTTCCTCTGTCCCAAATCCCCTTTCCCACATTCCTCCCTGGCTATTGACTGCCCTTTCTTTACGATTCAGTTTTCAGTGTCACCTGTTCCAGAAGGACTTCCCTGAGCCTCCAGATTGAGGTGGGTACCACATGTCTGCTTACTCCGTCACAGTGCTTACAATATTATCATAGAAATTTTTTGTTCAGGGATCAATGTCCCCAATGAGATGGTCACTTTTTTCCTTTTTCTCCCCCACTGCACCGTGTGGCTTGTGGGATCATAGTTCCCCAACCAGGGATTGAACCCAGGCCCCTCGGTAGTGAAGGCACTTGCGACATAGTATGTGCTCAATGAGTATTTGCACTAAAAACAGAGGAGACCCAGCTGTACCAGAACCGGCTTCAGATTATTGTTCAAATGTCAACAAGTTGCCAAAAGCAAGTTACCTTTCCAGAAACTGCAGCATGGAAAACATGAGGGCATTCTTCTAGTGGCAGGAAAATGGTTCATTTGACCTATGACTCATGAAAAACTGGCATTAAACAAAGCTGGCCTTTTCTGCCATTCAAAGCCTGTAGAATGCTGCCATCTAGTGGTGGACTTCAGAGCTGCTGGAACATGAGCTTTGTAGTTCTCAATGAGGGTGCGAAGGCTGCACCTACACAGAGCACGACGGATGGCCCGTTTCTCTGAATAAAGCAGGTATGTGACATGCATTTTCACCGGATATAGCTTGTTAATTGAGAAAAATAAACGTTTGAGTATTTCAGTAGTCACCAGGTCCTATACAGTTGGCTGGCTGCTGATAGGGTAGGGATTTAGGAGTCCAGATGGAACCTCTTTGGTTCCATTGCCGTATTCTGTGTCAGATAATGTATGTTATTTTTTCAAATGGAAAGTATGGTTGGCACAGAGCTACTCTCGAGCCTTATGCAACCTGATTGGATACAAGAAGCAATTAAGGAATAAGATACCATTCAACTCGACTCAGATCAGTTGACTGGATATGTGAGTGTCAAGCAAACATGTTCTTGTGGTTTAGTCGCTAAGTTGTGTCCAACTCTTTTGTGACCCCATGGACTGTAGCCCATCAGGCTCATCTGTCCATGGGATTTCCCAGGCAAGAATACTGAAGTGGGTTGCCATTTCCTTCTCCAGGGGATCTTCCCAACCCAGGGATGGAACCTGCTACTCTTGCATCTCCTGCATTGGCAGGTGGACTCTTTATCGTTGAGCCACGAGGGAAGCCTCCAAGCAAACATACCCAGATGTATAGAAGAGTATTTGCCATCCTCCTGAGGCTCTCTGTACTTTTTCTAGGAACCCTCAAAGTATTTTGGAATATATTGCCCTTAGAATCTTTCTGAGTCTGTTCTAACACTAATGAGAAGCATGACAGATAATCTACCACATACCCAGCAACTGAATGCACACTGCATTTGAAGTCAAACAGATTTGGGTTCCGATTGCAGCTCTGTCACTTGCCAGCTGTGTGACTTTGGTCAATTACTTTACTTCTCTGTGTCTCCATTTCTTCATTTGCAAAATGAAAGTGAAAATAAGCCTTACCTCATTTGGTTTTTGTGAGGATTAAGTGAGATATACATACAAAGAATTTGAAACAGCTTTGGGCACTTTAGTAAGTGGTTGCCTTTTTAACAAATAATTTGCTATCCTGAAAACAATGAATCAAGGAAACAAGGAAAGTCATGGACAATGTAATGTATCTATTATACACACAATTTTATTGTATTTATGCATGTGTGTCAGAGAGAGAGAGACACACACACAGAGGGAAACACATAGAGACAGACAGACAGAAAGGCCTAACTGTGGTGTTAAGGAGAAATAGAAGGAAAATGTTGTAAGTAATCCATCTGTAAAGGTTCGGGCCGCACCACATTAGAAGATCTAAGGAAACAGGCAGAAACGTGCACCTTTGTGTAGAAACCCCATAGGTGCAAATTATGCTACAAATACAGACCCTTACAGGGCATTGCATTAGTGACTCTGTTACCATGAGCAGCATTGCTGTCAGCAACTTGATCTTCAAAAATGGTAAACAACTCTTGGGAAAGTTCCAAACAAAACAAAATTCAATTTTCTTTCCATTTACACAGTAGTTGTATTCCTGGAAATTTCAAGCAAATACTCAAAACCATGCAAAAAAATCTTTAATGTGTGTAAAGCAGAGTTATGTTCTAGGCACAGATCATTATAAATAGATTTTTTTTCATCTACATGAATAACTGGGTAGGGGGAGGTGGCATTCAAAAGTTAGGCAGCATCCAGGGCATTCTTCACTATGTGGGACTATCCAGCAATGTTGGGGACATCCAGCCTCTGTCCACAAAATGCTAGTATGTGGAACCAATCTCTACACACTCACATGCACGCAGAGCATGGAATTCAAAAATCCCTTGACACAAAGTTTCAAGGTAGAACCTGAGTCAGAGCCCTGCTATTCATTACAGGGCAAGACTAGAGACAGGAATCTGGGGATGGAGACTCAGTGTTGTATGGGAAATGGAAAAGGGTCTTATAAGCTGTAGAGTCAATTGAGTCATGTGTCTGAGTGAAGCATGCAGGGGGAGAGGGTAGAGTGTGGCCTTGAAGGGGATGGGATGATGGGAAGGCATTTATCTAAACACTGAAGATTAAAGAAAGGCTGAGAGTCATGGAAAGGTTGGCAGCCAGGGTCAGAGCCCAAGCCAAAGTTAAAATTCTAGAAAGGCAGCAAATAAGGAGGCATGAAGACAGACAATAACCAGGGTTGAAATAGCAGGCAGAACAAGGGGAGGGGGTCTGAGCATAGGTTGATGTTGATTGCCTTCCATCCAATCAGTTAAAAGCACAGACATGTAGTCAGAAGGACCTGGGTTCAAATCCTGACCCTACTGAAGAAGGAATTCATAGGGCCTGGACTCCATCGTAGGTCTGTTCGTGCTGATCATGTTCGGCCACCTGTCTAATGGACTCTGAACTCTGTGCTTAGTGCCTGTGGAAATGACAATAGAAGGATAAGACCCCCTCCAGACAGGGGAATCTTGAAGATTGTATCCAGGTTACTCATCACCTAAGAGAAAACATACACTGATCCCCCCTACCCATCTGGACAGGTCATAAATTTTTTCTGTAACCTCGGGCTTTATTGATTATTGACTGTTTGAAATGTAAAACCTCGGGCTTTTATTGATTATAAAAACTGTTTGAACACATATAAACACATGAATGATGGGGGTTATTGTGATTGTATTTTACCTTTCCTTTGTTTTTATGTAAGTCACAAGGAAATTGGGTGGTGGTTTCAGACACGTACACATGGGGTAATAAAAAAGATTTTCACAAAAATGCTGGTCGGGGTCCTTGGCTAAGAGGAGACTCTGCCTTGGGGCCCGCCGGTGTAATAAAACTGCACTTCACTATCTGCATCGTCCTTCTGAGTGAGCTTGTTTTCCCCGGAACGCATGGCTATAACACTGCTACTCATTGTGTGACTTTGGGAAAGTTTCTTCAGGTCGCAGAACCCTCACATTCCCTCCTCAGTAAAAGTGAGCACAGTGATCAGTGTCTGCCTGCCTGCTCCCCCCATGATGCATGCACAATGGATGCCTGCTGTTATAAATACCCTCCCCTGCCCCACTTGCTCTTCCTTCTGTACTCGCATCTCAGTGAAAACAATGGGCAACACCATTCACCTGTCCCCCACCCCCACTCAGGCCGGAAGATGATCCTTGAAGGAGCCTCTACTTCCTCCATGCCTCACAATCCTGCTGATTTTTTCCTTGGAAAATTTCCTCTCTGTATCTGCTGCCTCTCCTCCTTCTTTCCCTGTGCGTTGCTAACTTGCTTTAGTTCTATCCGACTCTTTTGTGACCCTATGGACTGTATCCTGCCAGGCTCCTCTGTCCACGGGGATTCTCCAGGCAAGAATACTGGAGTGGGTTGCCATTTCCTTCTCCAGGGGATCTTCCCGACCCAGGGATAGAACTTGTGTCTCCTGAGGCTCCTCTTTGCAGGCAGATTCTTTACCGCTGATCCGAGTGTAAAGTGAAAATACCTCCTGTCATATTAATAAACAAGAAATGTCACAGGCATCAGTGATTTCGGCCTCCAAATATGAATGAGGGTTCCCAAAACTCTGATCCACCAGATGCTGCCACACCCCACAGTGATGGCTGAGGACCTGGGGGAATGCAAGAAGCAAGATGAACAAGGAAATAGGATTGGCCCCAGAAGGCTGAGGTGCATATGAAAGGAATGAATTCAGTGAGCTCAGAGGCTTGCATCTTCCCATACACGGAATGCTAAATTCCTTAACTTGATACCTGATCTTTGATGTTCAGACTGCCTGCTCCCTTTGTCACAAACTTGTGTATGGCCTGACTTCCCCTCCTGCAAACTCCTCTGATCAGTTTTGTCAGAGCTACTGAGATGCTGTCTCCCAGGCTCAGAGTCCTAAACATTTCCCACCAAATAAAATAACTCTCTACTTTCCAGGTTGTTGACTGTATTTTTTTAGTTGACAGTTTTACTGCCAGGAAAATAATGGCCCGCTATGATCGCCACTTCAGCCTATCACCACCACTCACCTGTGTTTGGATCCCATCCTGGGAGCTTGGCTACACCTGGTGGAGGGGAGGGACTACCAGTTCTCCTGGAACTCAGCGTGGACAAAGTCTTGGTGGGGATGCTAAGTCACTTCAGTCGTGTCTGACTCTGTGTGACCCCATAGACGGCAGCCCACCAGGCTCCTCCGTCCCTGTTATTCTCCAGGCAAGAACACTGGAGTGGGTTGCCATTTCCTTCTCCAATGCATGCTTGCATGCTAAGTCGCTTCAGTCGTGTCCGACTCTGTGCTACCCCATGGACGGCAGCCCACCAGGCTCCTCCGTCCCTGTGATTCTCCAGGCAAGAACACTGGAGTGGGTTGCCATTTCCTTCTCCAATTATTCATAATGGTTGAGAATAAATAAAACGCAAGGGGGCGCTGTGGACTAGAACTTAAAAGGGAAGCCAAGGGCATTGTCAGAAGAGTGGCACAGGATAGTGAACAAGCCCTCAGAATGTGCAGCCGGCTTCTTGGGTCTGAATTCTGATTCTGTCTCTTCCTAGATGTTGAATCTCAGGTGATTTATTTTACCTCTCTGTGCCTCAGTTTCCTCATCTCTAAAATGGAAATTAAAGCATTACTTCTGTCAGAGAGTTGTGGTAAAGATAAAATGATTTGTTATATGTAAAGGGCTAAGAAAGGTACCTGGCACAAAGTCATCATGAAAAGTATTCGTTAAAATATTTAAAAGTTCTGGGGACTTCTCTGGTGGTCCAGTAGATAAGACTCTGCCTGCCAATGCAGGAGAAGTGGTTCAATCCCTGGTCTGGGAAGATTCTGCTAGCCACAGAGCAACTAAGCTTGTGCACTACAGCTACTGAGCCCGCACACCTAGAGCCTATGATCTGCAACAAGGGAGGAAACTATAATGAAAAGCACACACACCGCAATAAAGAGTGGCCCCTGCTTGCTGCAACTAGAGAAAGCGCACATGTAGCAAAGAAAACCCAGCACTACCGACATTCAAATTATAGGGGTCCCAGAAGAAGAGAAAAAGGAAGGGTATGAGAAAATTTTTGAAGAGATTATAGAGATCTCTCTCTTCCTTCAGAATTTGAACATACGGTTCATGTGGGGTTTGATGCAGTCACTGGGGAACTAACTGTAAGTAAGCTTCTTATTTTTGTTTCATAAGGCATGAAAACATTTTTTTTTTCTTTGTGAAAAAATAGGTTTCAAAGAAGAATTTCCATGTCCCCAAAATGTCAGACTTGTTGTCTTTGGTGATTTCAAGGAAAATGGACTTTGCCTAGACTATCACAGATGGAACTAGAGAGTGGCAAGAGAATTGGCAAAATTATCTTGTTCATCATGGCAAAAATGTCTAATTATGGTTAGCCTTCAACTTAATTCAGTTCAGTTCAGTCGCTCAGTCATGTCCAACTCTTTGCGAACCCATGGACTGCAGCACATCAGGCCTCCCTGTCCATCAACAACTTCCGAGGATTACTCAAACTCATGTCCATCTAGTAGGTGATGCCATTCAAACCATCTCATTCTCTGTCCTTTATGTCCCCTTTTTCCCTCCCGCCTTCAATCTTTCTCAGCATCAGGGTCTTTTCTAATGAGTCAATTCTTCACATCAGGTGGCCAAAGGATTGGAGTTTCAGCTTCAACATCAGTCCTTCCAATGAACACCCAGGACTGATCTCCTTTAGGATGGACTGGTTGGGTCTCCTTGCAGTCCAAGGGACTCCCAAGAGTCTTCTCCAACACCACAGTTCAAAAGCATCATTTCTTCGGTGCTCAGCTTTCTTCACCGTCCAACTCTCACATCCATACTTGACCACTGGAAAAACCATAGCCTTGACTAGATGGACTTTTGTTGGCAAATAAAGCTAATTGTCTCTGCTTTTTAAATATGCTATCTAGACTGGTCATAACCTTCCTTCCAAGGAGTAAGTGTCTTTTAATTTGATGGCTGCAATAACCATCTGCAGTGATTTTGGAGCCCCCCAAAATAAAATCTGACACTGTTTCCAGTTTCCCCATCTATTTGCCATGAAGTGATGGGACCAGATGCCATGATCTTAGTTTTCTGAACGTTGAGCTTTAAAGCCAACTTTTTCACTCTCCTCTTTCACTTTCATCAAGAGGCTCTTTAGTTCCTCTTCACTTTCTGCCATAAGGGTGGTGTCATCTGCATATCTGAGGTTATTGATCATGTGTCTCCCCGGCAATCCTGATTCCAGCTTGTGTTTTTTTTCCAGCCCAGCAATTTCTCATGATGTACTCTGCATATAAGTTAAATAAGCAGGGTGACAATATACAGCCTTGACGTTACTCACTTTTCCTATGTGGAACCAGTCTGCTGATTCCATGTCCATTTCTAACTGTTTGCTTCTAATCCTGACATGCATACAGGTTTCTCAAGAGACAAGTCAGATGATCTGGTATTCCCATCTCTTTAAGAATTTTCCATATTTTATTGTGATCCACACAGTCAAAGGCTTTGGGCGTTAGTCAATAACGCAGAAATAGATGTTTTTCTGGAACTCTCTTGTTTTTTTTGATGATCCAGCGGATGTTGGCAATTTGATCTCTGGTTCCCTCTGCCTTTTCTAAAACCAGCTTGAACATCTGGAAGTTCACAGTTCACGTATTGCTGAAGCCTGGCTTGGAGAAATTTGAGCATTACTTTACTAAGCGTGTTGAGATGAGGGCAATTGTGTGGTAGTTTTTATTTGAGCATTCTTTTGGCATTGCCTTTCTTTGGGATTGGAATGAAAAACTGACCTTTTCCCAGTCCTGTGGCCACTGCTGAGTTTTTCCAGATTTGCTGGCATATTGAGTGCAGGGCCACTTTCACAGCATCATCATCTTTTAGGATTTGAAATAGCTCAACTGGAAATTTCCATCACCTCCACTAGCTTTGTTCTAGTGATGCTTTCTAATGCCCACTTGACTTCACATTCCAGGATGTCTGGCTCTAGGTGAGTGATCACACCATCGTGACTATCTGGGTCATGAGGATCTTTTTGAATGGGTTTGCCCCAGTGAGGGCCAGGTATGGAGGTGGTGCAGCTGCTTTGGGTCGCAGGGGTTCTGCCAGCACCAGGTACTCAGGGGAGTCGACAGCTAGGGTAATCAGGAAATATAGTGCTCTAGAAGGCTATGGGGAACCAGTATCAGCCAATATACTCTAGTATTCTTGCCTGGAGAACCCAACTGACAGAGAAACCTGGCAGGCCACAGTCCACAGGGTCTCAAAGGGTTGGACACAACCAAAGTGACACCACGTGCATAGATACAGAGCCTGTGGAAACTCTGACCCAGTGAGGGTTGAGCATGAAGGTGATGCAGCTGCTTGGGTCACAGGGACCCTGATGGCACCAAATGTGCAGGGACATGGACTGCCTCAGCCGCAGGAGTTATGGCCCTATCAGAGGTTTTTTTTTTTTGAGCCTCTGGTAGCTAGCAATCAGAAGGCCTCTTTGGCTAGTCTTTCTCTGTAGCTCCCCCAGTTCAGGGTCTTAGAGGGTTCCCTCGCCTGGGATCCTCACCTGTTGTTCCGCAGGTCAGGCACATAGAGGGCCCTGCCCCCGTCCCCGCTGGGGTCCTACTCTGTGGATCAGTGCATCAGGCACTTATAAGGGCACCCTGAGTGAGGTACTATTCAGTAGTTCCGTGGGTGATGGGCCAGCCTCGCTACTGTTCAGCTGAACAACAGGAACTCTCATTCATTGTTAGTGGGCATGCAAAATGGTACAGTCATTTTGGAAGCAATGTCTTACATAACTAAACACTGTCATACCCTATGATCTAGCAATTTTGCTCCTAGATAGTTCACCAATTGATGTGAAAGCTAATGCCCACACAAAAACATGCACATGAATTTTTTTTTTATTTTACTTATTTTTTGATTTACTTTAAATTAGTTTTTTATCTATTTTTTAACTTTACAATATTGTATTTGTTTTGCCATAACATTGACGTGAATCCACCATGGGTGTTAGAGTCACATATCTATGTTTTCCCCCTACCAGAACCCCCCCTCCCTCTTTCCCTCCCCATCCCATCCCTCCGGGTCATCCCGGTGCACCAGCCCCGAACACCCTGTATCTTGCATCAAACCTGGACTGGCAATTCGTTTCACATATGATAATTTACATGCTTCAGTGCCATTGTCCCATATCATCCCGCCCTCACCCTCTCCCACAGAGTCCATAATACTGTTCTATTTATGTGTGTCTCTTTTGATGTCTTGCATACAGGGTTATCTTTACCAATTTACTAAATACCATTATATATGAGTTAGTATACTGTATTGGTGTTTTTCTTTCTGGCTTATTTCACTCTGTATAATAGGCTCAAGTTTCATCCACCTTATTAGAACTGATTCGAATGTATTCTTTTTAAAGGCTGTGTAATATTCCATTGTGTATATGTACCACAGCTTCCTTATCCATTCATCTGCTGATGGGCATAAGAGCTTAATTCATACTCCCTCTCACACACACAGACACACATACAAATTGGAGGCGACCAAAATGTCCTTTACCAGCTGAACGGATAAACAAACTATGGTACATCAGTATAATAGAATATTATTCAAGAATAAAAAGAAATGGGCTATCAAATCACAAAAATAAATGGATGAAACCTTAATGAATAGTTATTAAGGGTTGATTATTCCCATGGGTTCGATAAACTAGTCTGGAAAAGGTTATAAACAGTTGAATGAAGATGAAAAGTCGCTCAGAAATATAAAGCTCGTGTCCGACATGAAAGTGAAAGTCGCTCAAAATCGTAGTCCGAAGGCTTTTGGGACCTCATGGACCATACAGTCCATGGAATTCTCTAGGCCAGAATACTGGAGTGGGTAGCCTTTCCCTTCTCCAGGGGATCTGGGGGGGGGTCCCAACCCAGGGGGGGTGGGGGGGGGGGGGGGTCGAACGGCAGGTCTCCCAGTCTGGAAAAGGTTATACACTGCATGATACCAAAACTATAACAACATTCTGGAAAAGGTAAGACGGTACGGGGGGTGTTGGGGGGTGGGGGGGGTTTTTGGTTTTTGTGTTTTTTTTTAGCACGAATAAAAAATATCAGAGGCATTTTTTTTCCCTTTTGCTAGCTACAGAATTTTTTTTTTTTTTTTTTTTTATTACTTTTTTTATTATTTTTTTTTTAAGTTTGCTTTTTTTTTTTTTTTTTTTATAGGCAGTTTTGTCAACACTAACACGACGACTCCTCTTTTTTATCTCTGATGGGGCAAATCCACTCCGTAGGGGGTCTTCAGCTTCCCATATCTCATATATCATCATGTTAATTCTCTGCGTCAGAAAGAACCACTCGATATTGGGGGTGTTGGCGTTTACCACTGGTTGCCCTGTGCAGTGAGTTTCAGATTTCGCACACTGGACACAAGGTTCACAAGTTCCATCTCAAGCCGGGTTAAGGCACCCACACATCGAGTCTTTTGCAGGGGTTAAGCCTTTATTCGTCTTTCCTCCATGGAGAGCCAAACAGATTGGCTATGGGGAGTGCATACGTTACTATTGTCACCACCTCCTCCAAACTTCAGGATCACCATCAACGTGAGGAAGAGTAACAGCCCAGCGTGGCTTGCTCCCGAACCCAGCCTGGGGCCTGCTCTGGTTGATTCTGCCCAACTCGAACTCGGGATGTGCCTTCCACTGGGCACCATCCCGGGGGGTTCTACTCGGCTTCATCTCTCAGAAGATAAAAAGCATAGGAAAAAGACAAACGAGGCAAACATAGGCCAAAAACAGACCCAGATTACAGACCGCATCGTGAGCTGAGACAAGCGGCTCCCGGTGCGCTGGTCTGCTCTGACACCTGGAGACTGAGGACCAGGCAGGGCTGGGCCCTTGGGTGACGTCACAGAGGGCCCCGCCCCCACCAGAAACCCATGTGGCCATGGTGATGACTTCAGCGCACAGGGTAAGGAGGCCTGCAGGGGTCAATTGGGAGTAGGGCTTAAGGGGACATGGTGGCGTTTTCCATGGGGCAATTGAAAAAAGAGGCGAGGAGTGACAGAATGCCATCTCCATGCCAGTGTATTCTTTCTGAACCTGGTGTTCTACTGGGAGGGATGGGGTCCATCTTCTATTTTATATTTTTTCCATTGTGTTGAATCCAGACACTGGTGAGCAGAGCAGACCCTCGGGCATGTGCCCCTGTGGAGCAGAGAGCCAAGTGGGAAAGAAAGATGTTAAACCCAGAGGCCACAAACTAGGAGCCACTGATGATGTTTTGTGCGGCCTACCACCCGTTCCCTAAAAATGATTGTGCTCAGTCCCTAAGTCCTGTCTGACTCTTTGCAACCCCCTGGACTGAAGCCAGCCAGGTTCCTCTGGAGAAGGAAAGTCAGGGCAGGAATCACCAGGGATGCAGTAGAGGTGGGCAAATGGGGTAGGTACTCTCTAAGATCCCTCCAGATCAGAGGTTCTATGATCCTGCATGGCAATTTCCCAGAGGGCAGGGATGCACCTCCTGGGCAACAAGCAGTGGAACTGGCACATCTCTGGGGAATTGCTGAGTTGGCAAAACTACACTATCTCTGATGCATGTGTGGATGAGCAAGTACTAGCTGCAGTCTCCCTCCCCATCTGTGCATGTCTAACCACCACATGTGTTTGAAGGTGACCTTGCTCTGAAGGTATGGCTTGAGAGCTGTGTTCCTTTTCATTGTCCTTCCCTAGGAAGACGATCCTTCTTTGTGCTGTTCGAGTGGATGATCCAAACGCATGTGTATGGCTGCAGCACTCGGCGCTTTGCCTTTTCTGTCTGGGCTGGTGGTTTTCACACTTGAGTGTGTATCAGAGTCACCTAGAGGGCTTGCAAAGTCCCATATTGCTGGATCTCAGTCCCCAGTCAGTCCTGGGTGAAACTTGAAGACTAGCACTTCTGCAGGTCTCTGGGCAACACCAAGAACCACCCTCCAGACAATGGCTTCACTCACAAAGACGTGGCTTCACTCACAAAGATGTGGCTTCACTCACAAAGATGTGGCTTCCCTCTGACTGCTGTGCACTGAACCTGAGGGTCCAGTGGGAGTGGAGTGGCAGGAAGAGCACCAAACTGGAGCCTGAAGACCAGGGTTCTACACTGCACCTGCGCTCTCGTGAGCTGTGTGACCTTAGGCAAGCCTCAGCACCTCTCTGTGCCTGTAGCTGCTTCGTAGGCACAAGGACACGATGAAGTTGGTGACTTCTACTCTGGGTGTTTCTGAAATTCAGAGTTTGTCTGTCACTCTTGTCCCCAGCCTAGTCTTCCCAATTGGGAAGCCAGATACCCCCACAGCACCCCACCCCCAAGCATCCAAGTGCCCACTTCTGTCCACAATCACTCCCAGCTGGAGTGGTCCACTTGCTTGGGGGTCTCCTTCTATAGCCAGCCCTGTGTATGGAGCCCAAAGAGTGAAACTGGTGTCTCCTTCTTAGAAATTCACATCTACTACTGGGGGGTATGTGTGTCTTGCATGTGCTATTTCAAACGCCTTTTAGCACAGAGATAAGGATACAGAATCCTAGAGCTAGTCTGCTGCAGGTAAATTCTGATGCTAACAACTTACTGTAAGTTAGCATCTTACACAAGTAAGTTAGTTACGTGATCTCTGAGCATCATGTACCCGATTTAAAATGGAGAAACTATACCTACTTCATGGGATTGCTGTGAGGACTAAATGAGATCATGTATGCAAGGCCTTTACCATAGTGCCTGGCACATAGTAAGTGCTTAACATGGTAGCTTTTGTTTCTCAAAAAGAAGGTATTGGCCCTCTCTGTAACATTAGACATTAACATTATAATATTAAACAATGGAAACAATGACAGATTTTATTTTTCAGGGCTCCAAAATCACTGCAGATGGTGACTGCAGCCTTGAAATTAAAAGACGCTTGCTCCTTGGAAGAAAGCTATAACCAACCTAGACAGCATATTAAAAAGCAGAGACATTACTTTGCCAACAAAGGTCTGTCTAGTCAAAGCTATGGTTTTTCCAGTAGTCATATATGGGTGTGAGAGTTGGACTATAAAGAAAGCTGAGTGCCGAAGAATTGATGCTTTTGAACTGTGGTGTTGGAGAAGACTCTTGAGAGTCCCTTGGACTGCAAGGAGATCCAACCAGTCCATCCTAATGGAAATCAGTTCTGAATATTCATGGGAAGGACTGATGCTGAAGCTGAAACTCCAATCCTTTGGCCACCTGATGCGAAGAACTGTCTCATTAGAAAAGACCCTGATGCTGGGAAAGATTGAAGGTGGGAGGAGAAGGGGACGACAGAGGATGAGGTGGTTGGATGGCATCACTGACTCGATGGACATGAGTTTGAGCAAGCTCCGGGATTTGGTGATGGACAGGGAAGCCTGGTGTGCTGCAGTCCATGGGATCACAAAGAGTCAGACATGACTGAGTAACTGAACTGAACTGATTGCATTAGACATGCAGGGAAGCTGAAAACACTATGGCTACAGGTGTCCTACTTTCTTAATACCTCCTATGGTACATAATAATAATGATAATACATATAGTAACACTAGGGCTTCCCAGGTGGCCCTAGTGGTAAAGAATCCACCTGCCAATGCAGGACACGTAAGAGACTGGGATTCGACCTCTCAGGATTCAATCCCTGCATCAGGAAGATCCCCTGGAGACGGGAATGGCAGCCTACTCCAGTATTCTTGCCTGAAGAATCCCTATGGACAGAGGAGCCTGGTGGGCTATAATCCATGCGGTCACAAAGAGTCAGACACAACTGAAGCGACTTATCTGCTGCAACACATGGATTCATGTACATGTATTCTCAGTTCAGTTCAGTCACTGATAGGGGCTGGCATGGGGCAGAAGCTGCCAGCTGGCTTGAAGGCTCCAGGTTGCAACAGACTAGATGCCACTCCCTGTCACCCTTCTGACTTCCAACTCTCCTAAGGGCAGTCTTTTCCAGGTTCATGTGATAGTAGGCCATGGTCCTCTCCAGGGCACTCTTCATCCCAACTAAATTGCTTCCTGGTACTTGGTGGCAATGGGATAGTATGAGTAGAAAACTGAAATAGTACCCAGTGGCAGGTGGGAATTGCCATTTACCCTTAAGGGTTCAGGGGATCCCTTTCCAGATTAGTGCATTTCTATCTTGCCAGACTCCACACAGATGCCCTAGACAGGCAGAAAGAGGCCAAGGAGCTCTCCATTTGTCAAACATTCATTTACCAGTGAGAGTGCTGCTGTGGCAGGTCCACAGCTGCCTGAGCCAAGGATTTGATGGTATAGAGAAGCAGTAAAGATGAAGCCCGAATACAGGAGGTCTCATGAGATCTGGTTCATCAGCTATTTGAAAAGCTGTTGTGCAAGCTGCAGGCTGTCATCAGATGCAGGAACTGTCTGAAATAGTGGAGGGTTTTGGTCACCCTCCTAGATATGATCAGGGGTGTCAATGACCTGGAAGTCTAACTCTGCATAGCCTTGGATCCCATGGCTTTGTCTGGGAAGTTGGGAATTACCAAAATTGAGAAAGTTTCCATATGGTTACAGAACTGACACTGCAGAGTTCTGGCAGAATTAGGTGCTTAGTGCCTCAGTTGTATCTGACCCTTTGCGACCCTATGGACTGGGGCCCACCAGTCCTCTGTCCATGGAGTTCTCCAGGCAAGAATACTGGAGTGAGTTGCCATTTCCTTCTCCAGGGAATCTTCCCAACCCAATGATTGAGCTTGAGTCTCCTGCATTGGCAAGCATTCTTTACCACTGAGCCACCAGAGTCAGAGCTGCCGATTTTTCTTTCTGCAAAGAATATTGAGTCCTTTCTGGGGAGTTAGAGGATCTGGTGAAGCTTGGCAAAAACTCATGCTGGAATGTTTGTGGAGGCAAATGTGAGCAAAATCCTGAGATGTACAGGATGCAGTTGCCCTGAGGATGGTAGAAGTTTGGCTTTATAGTCAGAGGAGGCCAGGGATGAAGAAGCAGGGTGGAGCTGAGAGATGTTTGCAAGTGACAGTGTATCTAGCCAGAACATTTGCATAATGCCACATGTGGACTTTTTCCTCTACCTCATGGGAGAAATGACGCTTCAGTCGTGTCCAATTCTTTGTGACCCCATTGACTACAGTCCACCAGGCTCCTCTGTCCATGGGATTCTCCAGTCAAGAATACTGGAATGGGTTGCCAGTTCCCTCTACAGGGGATCTTCCTAACCCAGGCATTGAACCCGCATCTCCTGCTGCTCCTGCATTGCAAGCAGATTCTTTACCACTGAGCCACCGGGCAAGCTCCTTGCTATACCTCGGTAATCATTATTTTTCCGAACATAGAGTGGGGTTCACCCACACTGGGGCTGGCTTAAGCCATGCGAATTGGCTGGGCAGGATCCACAGAGTTTTCCAAAACCTTTTAGTCTATCAGAAATCTGGAAGTAGTTACCATATGTCCTGGAATGTGCCAGTGTCTGACACATTGTGACTGAGGGCATAGGGATGCTAGGTCTCAGTTGGCATCCAGAGCCAGATTCAGCTTGGTTACCCTTTGCCAGCAGGCTGGGCTGGTCTTCCTGATGGGCAGACTTGCTACATCCAGGGCACAAGAAAGTTCAACTTCAAAGACTGGAATTTCACAATCCAGAAATCTAAAAATGTCACTGGAAGTTCAGCAGAATCATTTACAGTTTAGCTTTGCTTTTGTTTTAAATTGCATATGAGGTAGACCTCATAGTCTTTTCCATGCTTTCAGGTTTCTGAGGGTCCTAACTGGGCCTAGACGACAAGCCCAACAGCTTGGGAACAGTGACTGTATTAGACTAGATTACAATTATGAAAGCCTTTGGTGTGGCGGCCCCTCCTGGCCACGGGCATCTACAATGGCGCCATCTGGTGGCATATGCCGTGCCATGGGGAATGAGTTTGAACCTGCCACAGAGCTGTTCCAGCCTCCTCCTGGAGGGAAGATGGGCTCCTGTGGCAACAGTGAGGAAGTGAGGCCTGGCCTTGTGGTGTAGTGGTCAGCTCCACACCTGAGTTTCTATTCTGTTCTGCCTGCAGACTTGTTCCTTTCACAGCATCCCAGCACCGAGCATGAGCCCTAAGCACAGATACATCCATCCAGTTCCTGGGCCAGAGTCACACAGAATTCCTAAGAGCTGGGATTTTGACTTTGGGGTGCCATGGAACCCTTTAGTAGGCCTATGAAGCTGACAGAACCTCTGGTTAGAACCATTTTTTAAAGTTTAATTTTATGGAAGTATAGTTGATTTACAATGTTGCGTTAGTTTCTACTTTACAGCAGTGATTCACTTATACATATATATGTATGTACATACATTTTTAATATTCTTTTCCATTATGGTTTATTACAAGATATTGAGTATAGTTCCCTGGGCTATATAGTAGGACCTTGTTGTTGATACATTCTGTGTATAATAGTTTTCATCTGCTAATCCCAAACTCCCAGTCCATCCCTCCTCCTACCCCCCACCCCAATCACAAGTCGGTTCTCTAGTCTGTGAGTCTGTTTCTGAGGTAGGTTCATTTGTGTCATATTTTAGATTCCAAATATAAGTGATATTATATGATATTTGTCTTTCTCTGTCTGACTTACTTCACTTAGTGTGATAACCTCTAGATCCATGTTGCTGCAGATGGCATTATTTCATTCTTTTTTATGGGTGAGTAATATTTCATTGTATATTTGTACATCTTCTTTATCCATTCATCTGTCAATGGACATTTAGGTTGCTTCCATGTCTTAGCTGTTGTGAATAGTGCTGCTATGAACATAGGGATGCATATATCTTTTAGAATTATAGTTTTGTCAGGATATATGCTCAGGAGTGAGATGGCAGGATCATATGTCAACTCTCTTTTTAGCTTTGTAAGGAAACTCCATACTGTTTTCCATAATGGCTGCACCAATTTACATTCGCACCAACAATGTAGAAAGATAGAACCATGTTTTTAAATGCATAAGACAAAATATGTAGAAATAAAAAGAAAACCTATTATACTGAAATACAGTTTTAAAATATTGAAAAATGAATTTGTGATATACCAATATCTGTGCTTCTTTATGACACATTAAATAACAAGATCTAGTGGAAGTTCTCATTACTACCATGTTTTCAAAGCAGTGATGAGCACAAACATTACTTGAAGAGATCTGCAGCTGTTGTAATGTGATATGCGACCATCTGTGACTTCCACTGATGACAAAGCCACAGGTACTGCTAATACCACTGTGGGTTGTCACTTATGTTTATAATCGAAGGAAATGCTACGTTGAATTAAAGGAAACTGAAGTTAGAGATTAGTAATGACAAGGATGTATTTTCTGCATCCAAATTCTCATATCCTCTCTGTGGATGAATCCCATGTCTCGAGGCCAGGTTAAGAAATCATTCACGGGGCTTCGCTGGTGGCTCAGTGATAAAAAAAAATCCGTCTGCTAATGCAGGAGACACAGGTTTGACCCCTGATCCGGGAAGATCCCAAGTACCATGAAGCAACGGAGCCCATGTGCCACACTATTGAACCTGTGCTCTAGAGCCAGGGAGCTGCAACTACTGAGCCCAGGTGCCACAACTACTGAAGCCTATGCATCCTAGAGCAGGTGCTCTGCAACAAGAGAAGCCATTGTGATGAGAAGCCTGCACACAGTAACTAGAGTGTAGCCCTTGCACACCACAACTAGAGAAAAAGCCTGCACAGCAATGAAGACTCAGAACAGCCAAAAAATAAATAAATAAAATAAAATTATTAAAAAAATAAGCCCTGTATTAGAACATCCTGGAGCCAGGAGTTGCAGATTGCAGCTCTGGCTAACCCCTCTCAGGCAGGCTCCTAGAAGAGGAGGATCTAGAAATCCACAGAATGCCCTGAAAGGGAGCTGACTGGTTACTAGAGCAACACCCACCCTCTGCTTATTATTCCCCTGTGTCCAGGCTCCTGCACAAAGTGGGAAAGCTAGGGCAGGGGGCCAGACTTTGCTCTAGTCAGTCTTTTTTTTTTTTTCCTGAGATCACTTCCTCTTTTCTCCAGAGGGTGGCATAAGGGCAAGGCTGAGGTCCCTTGGCGGCTGCACTCTGAGACATCACCACCCACAGAGGACCAGCTCTGGCCAATCTGTGGCCAGCTGAGCTATCAGGAGGAAGCACCATCAAGAGAAATCAGCCTTTTTTTCTTCCAGACAGCAGATGACAGCTCTGCAAAGCAGCCCAGAGTTGGAGGCAACTTGTTCGAGTCCCATTCTATGGGACTTAGAGGCTGAGACCAGCCCACCCAGGAAGAGGGGAAAGCAGCCTAGGGTTGAGGTTTGGACCTGCTAAGACAAGCTGGACCACAAAACTTGGAGAACCACCCGGGAGGGGTTCCTTCAGAGAACAATAAAGGTGTCATACTAGAAAGACTCCGTACCAAATTCAAGCTTAAGGTCCAGAGGTGGCACAAGAAGCCAATCAAGGGATTGAAACGCCAGAAGGCTGTAGCCTGGCAGGGCTGGAGGAGAGCAGTCTGCAGAGTAATTCCCGTGATGCGATCTGGGTCATGCGGCTGGCCGCTGAGGATCAGCAGGCATGTCAGCTGGCCTCAGAGGTTTAGCATGAGGGATTTGGGGGACGCAGGAAAGCATTTGGGGGTGTCAAAGTTGCTGTGACAGAGGAGGTTCTAGCTAGAACACACCAGCAGTGTGAATTCAGCATTTGTGAGGTCCAAAGCTTTAAGACTCTTATTTACATGCTGCTTCGGTGCTAGTGGTAAAGAGCTCACTTGCAGTGCAGGAGATGTAAGAGATGTAGGTTCAATCCCTGGGCTGGGAAAATCCCCTGGAGGAGGGTATGGCAACTCACTCCAGTATTCTTGCCTGGAGAATCCTGTAGACAGAGGAGCCTGGTGGCTATTGTCCATAGGGTCGCAAACAGTCAGACATGACTGAAGCAATTTAACATGACAGCATATCTTCTTAAGGAGGCCACATGCATTGTGTGTAAGCATGACAACCCTGAAGCCACTCTGCCCAGCTTTAAATCCTCACTTTGCTTGTTACCTACTGTGTGATCTTGGGCAAGTTGCTTAACCTCTCTGTGCCTTTGCTTCCTTATCTATAAATGGAGATTAAAATATTAATAATACCCGTCTCCACAGGTTATGGGCTTCCCTGGTGGCTCAGATGGTAAAAGAATCCGCCTGCAATGTGGGAGACCTGGGTTCAATCCCTGGATTGGGAAGATTCCCTGGAAGAGGGCATGGCAACACACTCCAGTAATTACTCTTGCCTGGAGAATGCCCCATGGACAGAGGAGCCTGGCAAGGCTACAGTCCATGGGGAAGCAAAGAGTTAGAACATGACTTATCGAACTAATGCACTTAGCTCACCACTAATGCTAGCCCGCGGGCTGTCTGCGCTGGAAATCGCCTCAGTCGGGGTCCGAGCTCAGCGCCCCATACCCCGCCAGTGATTGCTGCCTGCTGATGCACCCCATGCTATGTTCGCCTCGATGGCAGACCACGACTCAGGACTTAGCTGGCAAGCCCATCAGCCAGGCTCCAGTCCATGGGTTTCTCCATGCAAGGAAACTCACCCATGGACAGAGTGAGCCAGTTGCCATTCCCCCATGGGAAAGTCCAAGAGTTTAGATCATGACAGAAGCGACTAAGCAGCTCACCACAGTTGCTGCTGCTGCTGCAACTGCTGCTGCTGCTGCTGCTAAGTCGCCTCAGTCGTGTCCGACTCTGTGCGACCCCATAGACTGCAGCCCACCACCAGATCGCCGTCCCTGGTGGATTCTCCAGCAAGAACACTGGAGTGGTTGCCATTTCCTTCTCCAGCTCAAGAAAAGGGAAAAGTGGAAAGTGAAGTCCCCAGATCGTGTCCGACTCTTAGCGACCCCATGGACTGCAGCCCTACCAGGCTCCTCCAACCAGATGGGATTTTTCCAGGCAAGAGTACTGGAGTGGGGTGCCATTGCCCTTCTCCACAGGTTAACGGTCAGTTAAAATTAGGCAAAGCATGTAACATGATTAAGATAGTGCCTGGCACGTTGTGTAAGGGTTCCCCTGGTGACTCAGTCAGTAGAGAGTTTTCCTGCAATGCAGGAGAGCCGTGTTCCATCCCTGGGTTTGGGAAAATCCCATGGAGAAGGAAATGGCAACCCCACATCCAGTATTCTAGCCTGGAGAATTCCATGAACAGAGGAGGAGCCCGGTGGGGCTACGAGGCGCGCATGGGTCACAAAGAGAGAGTAATCGGGGGACATGACTGAGAGACTAACACTGGCACAGAGGGTAAATCTGATATATATTAGCTGTCATGACTTCAAAAAAATCAAATTTTTTATTTTCTCTTAGCCTCAGTTCCTTATCTGTAACATGGTAATAAATAGTATTACCTAACCTCACAGAAAAATAGATCTTCACAACCCAGATAATCACAGTAGTTTTGTACTCACTCACCTAGACCCAGACATCCTGGGAATGTGAAGTCAACGTGGGCCTTAGGAAGCATCACTACAAAGCTAGTGAAGGTTGATGGAACTCCAGTTGGGCTATTTCAAATCCTAAAAGATGATGCTGTGAAAGTGCTGCACTCAATATGCCAGCAAATTTGGAAAACTCCAGCAGTGGCCACAGGACTGGAAAAGTCAGTTTTTCATCCCAATCCCAAAGAAAGGCAATGCCAAAGAATGCTCAAACTACCACAACAATTGCACTCATCTCACATGCTAGTAAAGTAATGCTCTCAAAATTCTCCAAGCCAGGCTTCAGCAATACGTGAACTGTGAACTTTCCAGATGTTCAAGCTGGTTTTAGAAAAGGCAGAGGAACAAGAGATCAAGTTTCCAACATCTGTTGGATCACTGAAAAAGCAAGAGAGTTCCAGAAAAACATCTATTTCTGCTTTATTGACTATGCCAAAGCCTTTGACTGTGTGGATCACAATAAAATGTGGAAAATTCTTAAAGAGATGGGAATACCAGACCACCTGACCTGCCTCTTGAGAAACCTGTATGCAGGTCAAGAAGCAACAGTTAGAACTGGACATGGAACAACAGACTGGTTCCAAATAGGAAAAGGAGTACATCAAGGCTGTGTATTGTCACCCTGCTTATTTAACTTATATGCAGAGTACATCATGAGAAACACTGGGCTGGATGAAGCACAATATGGAATCAAGATTGCCAGGAGAAATATCAATAACCTCACATATGCAGATGACACCACCCTTATGGCAGAAAGTTGAAGAAGAACTAAAGAGCCTCTTGATGAAGGTGAAAGAGGAGAGTGAAAAAGTTTGGATTGAAGCTCAACATTCAGAAAACTAAGATCATGGCGTCTGGTCCCATCACTTCATGACAAATAGAGGAGGAAACAGTGGAAACAGTGTGCTGACTTTATTTTTTTTGGGCTCCAAAATCACTGCTGATGGGTGATTGCAGCCATGAAATTAAATGACGCTTACTCCCTTGGAAGGAAAGTTATGATCAACCTAGACAGCATATAAAAAAGCAGAGACACTACTTTGCCAACAAAAGTCCATCTAGTCAAGGCTATGGTTTTTTCAGTGGTCACGTATGGATATGAGAGTTGGAGTATAAAGAAGGATGAGTGCCAAAGAATTGATGCTTTTGAACTGTGGTGTTGGAGAAGACTCTTGAGAGTCCCTTGGACTGCAAGGAGATCCAGCCAGTCCATCCTAAAGGAGATCAGTCCTGGGTGTTCATTGGAAGGACTGATGTTGAAGCTGAAGCTCCAATCCTTTGGCCACTTGATGTGAAGAGCTGACTCATTGGAAAAGACCCTGATGCTGGGAAAGTTTTAGAGGGCAGGAGGAGAAGGGGACGACAGAGGATGAGGTGGTTGGATGGCATCACTGACTCAATGGACATGAGTTTGTGTAAACTCCGGGAGTTGGGTGATGGACAGGGAGGCCTGGCATAATGAGGTTCATGGGGTCACAAACAGTCGGATATGACTGAGTGACTTATACATGTATATGTATGTATAACTGAGTTATTTTGCTATACAGCAGAAATTAACACAACATTGTAAATCAACTATACTTCAATACATTTTTTTTTAAACAGAGGACACTTCCCTAGTTGTACAGTGAATAAAAATCTGCCTGCCAGTGCAGGGGCACAGGTTCAATCCCTGATCCAGGAAGATTCCATATGCCACAGAGCAACTAAAGCCCATGCACCACAATTACTGAGCTTGCACGTCACAGCTACTGAAGCCTGTGTGCCTAGAGCCTGTGCTCCACAATGGGAGAAGCCACTGCAATGAGAAGCCCACACACAGCAAAGAAGAGTAGCCCCTGCTCACTGCAACTAGAGAAAGCCTGCATGCAGCAATGATCCAGCATGGCCCACAATATTTTTTTTTTAAAGGAAAAAGTCCATGAGTCGGGGCCTTTGGATAGAGTATGTATTTCTGAAGACACTGAGACACAGCCCCCTTCTGGTGAACAGTGAGGCGGTGACCAGGCTGAAGACATCAGGGTGCAGGGTGCAAGGGAAGATGTATCTAGTCTTTGTGTGGATGTCCATGATGACCACTGTTTTGTGGCCTGGAAATGGTGTTAATCTGTTAGAATGTCCAAGATAGTAAATCTCAACTTACGAGCCATGGACCAGCTGCAGCAAAATCCTCTGGAGGGGGTTGTTGAACCCTACCCAGGACCCTCTACATCTGAACATCTGTGAGTTTGGCCCTGGGATCTATATTTACAACTAGCACTCCAGGCCATTCAGAGGTGCAGTAAATCATGAGGTCCACTGATTTAAAGGTTAAAAGCAGAAATTCTTGGTTTAGACAGTTCAGTTCTGTCGCTCAGTCGTGTCTGACTCTTTGCGACCCCAGGAATTGCAGCACGCCAGGCCTCTCTGTCCATCACCAACTCCCGGAGTCCACCCAAACCCATGTCCATTGAGTCGGTGATGCCATCCAACCATCTCATCCTCTGTCATCCCCTTCTCCTCCCGCCCCCAATCCTACCCAGCATTAGGGTCTTTTCCAGAGCTGAGCTCAACTCCGGTTCAGTTCTTCTGAGCTGCGTTGAAGCCCCCACCTCTAAAATGCATCATTGCTAACTTGTTGCTTGGGCCCCTGGACTCCCCTGTTACATAGCCTTGTCCCAAATGCACATCGCCCCCTCTTCCCAACCATCTGGGCAGAGGAAAGCCTCCTCCTCATGAAGAGCTGCCCCCCTCTCCTCCTTACTGCACACATGCCGTTAGCACATGGGCAGCCATTTTGTCTCCTTTCCTCCCCAGGCCCCTGTCATGAAATGGCTACCAATTCTCCTCATCAAACACATTTGTTACAGTGGCTGGAATTCACTGCTGTGACCAATCAAGGGGCTGATAGTGTTTACTTGGCTATTGCTTTCTTCAGCTCATGCTCTGGTAGCAAGCTACTCAACTGCACACATACACCCAGGTGAAAACACCTCTCTAGGTCTCAGGGTATAGGGTGGATAACAGTAGTGCTTAGTTAATGAGATTCTTGTGATTATTACATGAGATAATGTATATAAAATGCTTGGCACCTACCCTAGTTTCTATTACTAGATCATGTCTGGGACCCCTTTTCTGGTAGGGATGTGGTCTTTTATTATCTCCCTAGTCGATTTCTCTCTCTGGGCCTCAGTCTCCACATCCCTAATGCCATGGGGGGAAGCCAGGTGCATGATCTCTGAGGTTCATCTCCATCCCGGCGCTGTTAGAATTGTCTATGAGGGACGATCCAATAGACAACTTTTGATTGGCCTTAGGGAAGCCTCTGAGGTCAGTGTCAGGCAACAGATGCTTCAGAGTAGGGTCTTGAAGGATGAATAGGAGTTGTCCTTCCTATACTGCTATCAGAGAAGTTCCTTGCCCAAGTGACTAAAAGTTGGCAGGACTTTCTTGGGCCTTGAAGCTACTTTACATCCTCCTTCCCACTACCTCTGCCTACACAGTGGCCCTTATTCTCAAAAGGAGTTATCTCAAAGGCCTTTTTCATGAAAACTCTCACTCACTAATGTGGACATCCCTTCTCTTTACATCTTCTGGTTGTGCCCCATCAGTCCGCTTAACTGATGACAGGATAAACCGATGGCTTTCAAACTTGACTGTGCAACAGAACCACTTGAGGACTTGTTCAACACATGGATCCTTGGGTTATACCATAGAACTTACTCAACCAGTATCTCAAGGGATAAGTTCTGACATCACAAATACCAGGCATCACAAAGTGTAGTTGGTCCATAGAACACCTGCGTTGGAACCACCTAGAGTGTTTGCTTAAAATTGAGATTCCTGGTTGGGTCCCAGACCTATTGAATCCAGTTCTCAGGCTTAGGGATGATTATATGAAGGTTGGACTAGAGCAGCGTTTCTCAAAGTTTGTCCCTCGACTCCCCAGCCACAACATATCACCTGGGAACTCGTCAGAAATGCACATACTGAGGTCCTAGTCCAGACCTACAGAATCAGAAACTTTGAAGGTGGATATCAATAAGGAGTGTTTTCACAAGAACTCTGTGTGATTCGGATGCAGGCTCCAGGTTGAGAGCCACCATGCTGAGGCGTCACCACCTCCATGTTCCATCCCTTCAAGGCCACATCATAACGATTCTGAGCTCTCACCAGTGGCCACTGGGCTTGTGCTCTGTGTGCTCAGTGACCAACTCTTTGTGATCCCATGGGCTGTAGCCTTCCAGGCTCCTCTGTCCATGGGATTCTCCAGGCAAGAATACTGGAGTGGCTGGCCATTTCCTCCTCCAGGGGATCCTCCTGACCCAGGGATTGAACCTGCTTCTCCTGCGTCTCCTGCATCGCAGGGAGATTCTTTACCTGCTGAGCCACTGGGGCCTTCCTGGCCACTGGATGTAGTAGTCAGTTATTTCTACCTCCGGAAGAAAGTCCAGCAAAGTTAGACTCAAAACATTTTCTGGGAAGATCCCTCTTAGAGATTCTCTTGAGACAGAATGGTCAATATGGAAAAGAGTCAGGGGTGAGCTGAGTCAAGATGTGCAAGGAGTGTGGAGGTGAATAGCTTCAGACATAGCTGGAGTCAGAGGAAGCCTCATCTCTTCTTCTAGAGATCATACAGAGGGGTGTCTAAACTGAGAAAATGGACGAGACTCCAAGTCCCCTATGAGATACCTTATACCTCCAAAGAATCTATTATTCCTTTGCTATTTCTGAGATCTTGCTATTTTTACATCTGAAGATGCCATGTCCAGCCTCAACCAAACATGGATGAAGAATTCATCTTCTTTATTTTCAAATATGCATTTTAGAAAATATTTCATAAGTATTCATTTTATACGTTAATTCTACTCTCTATATGGCAAGAAATATACTAAGGGCTTTGCATAGATTATCACATTAAAATTCTTACATCAGCCCTATGAGTCATGCAAGAAATTGAGGCTCAGGGCATATTAGCCAAGGTTGCACTGCTACTAAGCGGCAGAGCTGAGATCTGAGAATGGGTTTGTCCTGTCTGTTGTTGACAGGAAACGTCCAGACTGAGGATACAAAGTTGAAAGTCAACAATATAGCAATGGAAGTAGAAACTACTAAAATGGATCACCTCACCAAGAGTAAGAGTGTAATTATGCCATATTGTCTCCCATGTGTTTGGTGGCCCTTGTAAAGTCACTCAGTCAGTTCAGTTCAGTCACTCAGTCGTGTCTGACTCTTTGCGACCCCAAGGACTGCAGCACTCCAGGCTTGCCTGTCCATCACCAACTCCTGGAGTTTACTCAAACTCATGTCCATTGAGTCAGTGATGCCGTCCAACTATTTCATCCTCTGTCTTCCCTTTCTCCTCCTGCCTTCAATCGTTCCCAGCATCAGAGTCTTTTCTAATGAGTCAGTTCTTCGCATCAGGTGACCAAAGGATTGAAGTTTCAGCTTCAGCCTCAGTCTTTCCAATGAATATTCAGGACTGATTTCCTTTAGGATTGACTGGTTGGATCTCCTTGCAGTCCAAGAGACTCTCAAGAGTTTTTTCCAACACCACATTTCAAAAGCATCAATTCTTTGGCGCTCAGCTTTCTTCACCGTCCAACTCTCACATCCATACATTACTACTGAAAAAACCATAGCTTTGACTTGATGGACCTTTGTTGCAAAGTAATGTCTCTGCTTTTTAATATGCTTTCTAGGTTGGTCATAACTTTTCTTCTAAGGAGCATGTGTCTTTTAATTTCGTGGCTGCAGTCACCATCTGCAGTGATTTTGGAGCCCCCCAAAATAAAGTCTGTCACTCTTTCCTCTGTTTACCCATCTATTTGCAATTAAGTGATGGGACCAGATGCCACAATCTTAGTTTTCTGAATGTTGAGTTTTAAGTCCACATTTTCACTCTCCTCTTTCACCTTCGTCAAGAGGCTCTTTAGTTCTTCTTTCCTTTCTTCCATAAATGTGGTGTCATCTGCATATGTGAGGTTATTGATATTTCTCCCGGTAATCTTGATTCCAGCTTGTGCTTCATCCAGCCCAGCATTTCTCATGATGTACTCTGCACATAATTTAAATAAGCAGGGTGACAATATACAGCCTTGAAGTACTCCTTTCCCTATTTGGAACCAGTATGTTGTTCCATGTTCAGTTCTGTCAGTAAAACAGAAGTAGATGTTTTTCTGGAACTCTCTTGCTTTTTCTATGATACAATGGATGTTGGTAATTTGATCTCTGGTTCCTCTGCCTTTTCTAAATCCAGCTTGAACATCTGGAAATTCACCATTCATGTACTGTTGAAGCCTGGCTTGGAGAATTTTGAGCATTACTCCATTATCGTCTGAGATAGGTGCAATTGTGTGGTAGTTTGAGCATTCTTTGGCATTGCCTTTCTTTGGGATTGGGATGAAAACTGACCTTTTCCAGTCCTGTGGCCACTGCTGAGTTTTCCAAATTTGCTGGCATATCGAGTGCAGCACTTTCACAGCATCATCTTTCAGGATTTGAAATAGCTCAACTGGAATTCCATCGCCTCCACTAGCTTTGTTTGTAGTGATGCTTCCTAAGGCCCACTTGACTTCACATTCCAGGATGTCTGGCTCTAGGTGAGGGATCATGCCATCATGATTATCTAGGTCATGAAGATCTTTTTTGTATAGTTCTTCTGAGTATTCTTGCCACCTCATCTTGATACCTACCTCTTGTACAATGTCACAAATCTCCGTCCATAGTTTTTCAGGCACTCTATGATTCATGGACCTAACATTCCAGGTTCCTATGCAATATTGCTCTTTACAGCATTAGTCTTTGCTTCCATCACCAGTCTGTCAGATTTAATCCCTTGAATCTACTTCTCACTTCCACTGTATAACCGTATGGGATTTGATTTAGGTCATACCTGAATGGCCTAGTGGTTTTCCCTGTTTTCTTCAATTTAAGTCTGAACTTGGCAATAAGGAGTTCATTTTCTGATCCATAGTCAGCTCCCGGTCTTGTTTTTGCTGACTGGATAGAGCTTCTCCATATTTGACTGCAAAGAATATAATCAGTCTGATTTCAGTATTGACCATCTGGTGATGACCATGTGTAGACTCTTCTCTTGTGTTGTTGGAAGAGGGTGTTTGCTATGACCAGTGCATTCTCTTGGCAAAACTCTATTAGCTTTTGCCCTACTTCATTCTGTACTCCAAGGCCAAATTTGCCTGTTACTCCAGGTGTTTCTTGACTTCCTACTTTTGCATTCCAATCCTCTAAAATGGAAAGGACATCTTTTTGGGAGTGTTAGTTCTAGAAGGTCTTGTAGGTCTTCATAGATCCATTCAACTTCAGCTTCTTCAGCGTTACTGGTCGGGGCATAGACTTGGATTACTGTGATATTGGATGGTTTGCCTTGGAAACAAACAGAGATCATTCTGTCATTTTTGAGATTACATCCAGCTCCTGCATTTTGGACTCTTTTGTTTACTATGATGGCTACTTCATTTCTTCTAAGGGATTCTTGCTCACAGTAGTAGATATAATGGTCATCTGAGTTAAATCTACCCATTCCAGTCAATTTTAGTTCACCGATTCATAAAATGTTGATGTTCACTCTTGCCATCTCCTGTTTGACCACTTCCAATTTGCCTTGATTCATGGACCTAACATTCCAGGTTCCTATGCAATATTGCTCTTTACAGCATTGAACTTTGCTTCTATCACCAGTCACATCCACAACTGGGTGTTGTTGTTGCTTTGACTCTATCTCTTCATTCTTTCTGGAGTTATTTCTCTATTGATTTCCAGTAGCATATTGGGCATCTGGGGAGTTCAACATCCATTGTCCTATCTTTTTACCTTTTCATACTGTTCATGGGGTTCTTATGGCAAGAATTCTGAAGTGGTTTGCCATTCCCTTCTCCAGTGGACCACAGTTTATCAATATGTTACCAAAGAAACCAATCAATTTCAGTTTCATGGATGATTCCATTCATAAGGTGTGCATATATCATTGGGATGTATTGGGATATATCAAAGGGAATTATCAAATAATTTAATTACCTCTAAGAAAGTCTGAAATTCTGCTTTCATTCATTTCCTCTTTCTTTTAGATGGTATTGTGTGCTCCCCACTAGATTCAGGATTATGAATACCTAATCCAGTAAGTTGATCTGAAATTCTGAGGCTCAGCAAAAAAGGCTGTGGTCCTGTTATCACTGTTTTGATAGTCTAAGCACTCTGACACACCCTCAGCTTTATTTTCTTCTTTTTCATAAAAAGTACTAGGATCTGGGGAGGGTAGGTTAGAGCGCCACATTCAGAGGTTTACTTTAAACATTGAGAGACCTATGGTTTCTTGAATGCTATACTACCTTAGAAAGCCTGGGAAACTATAAATCAGAAAGGTACATGCACTCCAATATTCATAGAAGTACTATTTGCAATAGTCAAGACATGGAAGCAACCTAGATGTCCATCAACAGAGGAATGGATAAAGAAGCTGTGGTACCTATATATAATATAATACTACTTAGTAATAAAAAAGAAGAGAATTGTGCCATTTGCAGAGATGTGGATGGACCTAGAGACTGTCACACAGAGTGAAGTAAGTCAGAAAGAGAAAAACAAATGTATATTCACACATATATGTGGAAGCTTGAAAAATGGTACAGATGAACTTATTTGCAAAGCAGAAATAGAGATACAGACATAACAAATGTACAGATACCAAGGGGAGAAAAGGGTGGAATGGATTGGGAAATTGGAACTGCCATACATATACTACTATGTATAAAAGAGGTAACCAATGAGAACCTACTGTATAGCACAGAGAACTTTATTCAGTGCTCTGTGGCTACCTACATGGGGAGGAAATACAAAAAGAGGGGATATGTGTATACACACAACTGATTCATTTTTCTGTAGAGTAGAATCTCACACAACATTTTAAAGCAGCTATACTCCAATAAAAATTAATTAAAAAACAAATAAATGTGACCTCTGCAGGAAAAAATGGCTTGGGATAGTATCTTATCCCCAGACAGAGGGAAATGCCATCATGACAAGCAGAGGGCACTTCCATCCTCACCCTGAGACAGTCAGGAACATAAAAGGCCAAAGCACCAAGTATGGATTTCAATCAATTTTGTGAAAAAAATTTGTTATTTATATGCATATTTATAGCAGTGGTATTAGGTTACAACATAAAATGTATTTTGTACTGTGGGTCACTGTCAAAAAGGTTTGAAATCTACCGTCACAAAGGTACTTGTCAACCTTGCTGACATGTTTGGACATTTTTCCTGTAGGCCATGGCAACCTCTTGAAGGATTTTAAGCAAGGTAATGACATGATCCAATTTGTGTTTCATCAGAAAGTTTAACAACCTTAGATCAAATTAACCATGGAAAAGGTGTTAGAATCCAATTAAGTACAGATTGACAGCTGATCTTTTCAAAATTAAATGTTCAGGCTAATTTAATCTGTGTATCATAAGGAAGACACTTCAAATTTGTACACATTCCTTTATTTGAAAAATATGTTTGGAGGCATATCATGTGTCAGGCACTGTGCTAGACATGGAGGATACAATATAATCGTGAACAAATAGCATAGGGAGCCCAGCCTGGCACTCTGTGATGACCTGGGGGGGTGGGATGGGGAGATGGGAAGGAGGAGGCTCAAGAGTGAGGATATGTGTGTGTGTGTGTGTGTGTGTGTGTGTGTGTGTGTGTGTGTGTGTGTGTATATATATATATAATATATTATATATATATATATATATATATATAATTTATGACTGGTTCCCATTGTTGTATGGCAGAAACCAACACAACATTGTAAAGCAATTTTCCTCCAATTAAAAATAAATTTTAAAAAATCAGCACCATCACCTCCTTCGCAGAGTTCAGGCTAGTGAAAGAGACAGGAAATAAACAAAATCCAAATGAATGTGATAAGTGCTGCAGGGAGAAGTCCAGGATGCTATGAGAGAGAAGAGTAGAGTGGAGATATAGGAAAAGAATAGCGATTTAAGCTGTCCAGTCACAGACGGGCTCTCTGAGGAAGTAATCTTTAAGCTGAGCCCTTAAGGATGAATAGAAGTGAGAAGCATGGGGCAAAAGAGGGTCTCAGGAAGAGGACACCTAGTCCAAAGGCCTGGAGGCAAGAAAAGAGCTGGGCATGTTCAAAAACAAAAAGGAGACCATTGTGGCTGGAGTACAATGATCAAAGAGAAACAGAAGCACTGGATGAAATGGGAGATACATGGAGGGCCAGGGGAGGCCATTGCGTGAGGTTTGAAGCAGGGAAAGGCCGGATAAAACCCAGAAGGACTGTCTTGCATTCAGACACTTCTCAGGGCCTTTGGCATAGGCATGCTGGGAGGAGTTAAAGGGATCGATGTGTAAAGAGCACCACTTTTTCTCTACGGGCTTCTGCTGCAGGTAGAATGAGCCATCGTTCCCTCAGAATTTGCCTAGTGTAAAGCTTTAAAGTGTTTGGGAGGATCCAGAGATTAGAATGTACCTCTGTAAACTGTAAAGGCATGCTGTGTACTGCACAATGCCAGGTGCACCATTTAGCACTTTCCTAGAGCTTTTCTTGAACCCAGCACCATTTGCTTAATAAACACCTTTCTCAACTCAGATTGTTGACCCCTTGCCCACTTGCTAGCAGCAGAGCAATACTCAGTGGACATGTATAGAGGAGGTTTGCTTGAACTAGAAGAACTTGGACTTGACCACCTCTGTCACCTCAGTCCCAAATGGTAACCCTCCAGATTCTAAAATAATTGAGTAGAGAATAGGGTATAGTCCATTCAAATGTCCTTCCTCGTGTTTGGTACTATTTGGCATTCTTCTTCTACAAATGTTTTATAAGGTAACGTTTTTGTTTGTTTGTTTGTTTGTTTTTGTTTAAGAGCAGTTCCTAGCTCCTATAAGGATTATCTGGCTCCAGTGAAAGTGGAATAGTAGCAGTGGAAACTGGTTGCTAAGAAAGCATGTTTTGAGGGATGGGCTACAATGATTTGAGTACATCTCTGTTGTGGTGATTTAAATAAACATTTCTCCAAAAAAGATAAACAATGGCCAAGAAACAGATGAAACGATGCTCAGTAGCTTTAGTTATTATGGAATTGCAAATCCCTATCGCAAATTGCAAAAGGTATTAATACAATAAGATACCACTCTACACCCCGCTCAGTTCAGTTCAGTTGCTCAGTCGTATCTGACTCTTTGCAACCGCATGGACTGCAGCACGCCAGGTCTCCCTGTCCATCACCAACTGCTGGAGTTTACTCAAACTCATGCCCATTGAGTCGGGATGCCATCCAACCATCTCATCCTCTGTCATCCCCTTCCCCTCCAGCCTTCAATCTTTCCCAGCATCAGGGTCTTTTCAAATGAGTCAGCTCTTCACATCAGGTGGCCAAAGTATAGGAGTTTCAGCTTCGACATCAGTCTTTCCAACAAATATTCAAGACTGATTTCCTTTAGGATGGACTGGTTGGATCTCCTTGCAGTCCAAGGGACTCTCAAGAGTTTTCTCCAACACACCCACTCAGTTCAGTTCAGTCGCTCAGTCATGTCCAACTCTTTGCCACCCCATGAATTGCAGCACACCAGGCCTCCCTGTCCATCACCAACTCCCGGAGTTTACCCAAACCCATGTCCATCGAGTCAGTGATGCCATCCAACCATCTCATCCTCTGTCGTTCCCTTCTCCTCCTGCCCTCAATCCTTCCCAGCATCAGGGTCTTTTCCAATGAGTCAACTCTTTGCATGAGGTGGCCAAAGTATTGGAGTTTCAGCTTCAACATCAGTCCTTCCAATGAACACCCAGGATTGATCTCCTTTAGGATGGATTGATTGGATCTCCTTGCAGTCCAAGGGACTCTCAAGAGTCTTCTCCAACACCACAGTTCAAAAGCATCAATTCTTCGGCGCTCAGCTTTCTTCACTATCCAACTCTCACATCCATACATGACCACTGGAAAAACCATAGCCTTGAATAGACAGACCTTGTTGTCAAAGTAATGTCTCTGCTTTTAAATATGCTATCTAGGTTGGCCATAACCTTCCTTCCAAGGAGTAAGCGTCTTTTAATTTCATGGCTGCAATCACCATCAGCAGTGATTTTGGAGCCCCCAAAAATAAAGTCTGACACTGTTTCCACTGTTTCCCCATCTATTTCCCATGAAGTGATGGGACAAGATGCCATAATCTTAGTTTTCTGAACGTTGAGCTTTAATCCAACATTTTCACTCTCCTCTTTCACTTTCATCAAGAGGCTCTTTAGTTCTTCTTCACTTTCTGCCATAAGGGTGGTGTCATCTGCATATCTGAGGTTATTGATATTTCTCCCGGCAATCTTGATTCCAGCTTGTGTTTCTTCCAGCCCAGCGTTTCTCATGAGGTACTCTGCATATAAGTTAAATAAGCAGGGTGACAATATACAGCATTGTCGTACTCCTTTTCCTGTTTGGAACCAGTCTGTTGTTCCACACCCACTAGGTGGCTATAGTGAAAAAGTAGAAAACAAGAAGTGCTGATGAGGATGTGGAAAACTTGGAACCCTCATTCTTTGCTGGTGGTAGTGTAAAATTGTACAGCCACTGTGGAAACAGTTTGATTTCTTGAAATATTAAACATGGAATTATCATAAAGTAAGTAAGTGAACATGTTAGTTGCTCAGTAGTGTCTAACTCTTTGCAGCTCCATGGACTGTAGTCTGCCAATCTCCTCTGTCCATGGAATTCTCCAGGCAAGAATACTGGAGTGGGTAGCCATTCCATTTTCCAGGGGATCTTCCCAACCCAGGGATTGAACCCAGGTCTCCTGCATTGCAGGCTGATTCTTTACCATCTGAGCCACTGCTGCTGCTGCTGCTGCTGCTAAGTCGCGTCCGTCATGTCCGACTCTGTGTGACCCCATAGACGGCAGCCCACCAGGCTGCTCTGTCCATGGGGTTTCCCAGGCAAGAGTACTGGAGTGGGGTGCCATTGCTTTCTCCTTACCTGAGCCACTAGGCAAGTCCAACAGTAGGGAAACAAGCTAAATGACTAGTAAGACCCTGAGTGATTTATATGCTTTGGTTCATGTAATTTTCAGAACAACATTATGAAAGAGGCACAACTATTATCATCATTTCCATTTTACAGAGGGAAATTGAAGCAGAAACTGTCACATAATTAATGAGAGGCAGAGTCAGGATTCAAACTCTAGTCTGCTGCTGCTGCTGCGAAGTCACTTCAGTCGTGTCTGACTCTGTGACCCCATAGATGGCAGCCCACCAGGCTCCCCCGTCTGTGGGATTCTCCAGGCAAGAACACTGGAGTGGGTTGCCATTTCCTTCTCCAATGCATGAAAGTGAAAAGTGAAAAGTGAAAGTGAAGACACTCAGTCGTGTCCGACTCTTAGCGACCCCATGGACTGCAGCCTACCAGGCTCCTCCGTCCATGGGATTTTCCAGGCAAGAGTACTGGAGTGGGGTGCCATTGCCTTCTCTGAAACTCAAGTCTAATGGACCCCAAATTTCTGTGCTTTATCATTAAAGTATATAGTACCAGTTGCCCACATTCTTATAGAAAGCCTAGGTGTTTGGTTAAGAGAAGGACATGGGTGCATAGGGACCTGGGTTCCAGAAGCAAGTCTGTTTTCATATGGATAAATTGCTTCCCAGGTTTGTTGACTGGGTAAAAAACACACACAACCTAAAAGTTGAGAATTATGTTTTGTTTGACAGAATTTCTGAGGACAACAAGCCTGGGAAGCAGCCTCTCATATCACTTGAAGCACTCCTCCAAAAAGGTGAGGGAGGAGCCAGGATATTTAGGAGTTTTTGCAACAAAAACCAGATAGTCAGAATATCAAAAGATTACCACTAATTAAAGAAAAGCAGACATCTCAAATTAATGAATTAACCACTTTTCTATGTATGGAAAGAAGCAAGAGTATGGGCTCACTGAAGTTACTCCTTTGACTACGCACCTCAGCCATCTAGGGCCAGTGTCCTGTTCTTTCCCATCCTGAGTGCCCTCTGGGTGAACCATTGGTAGTGGATGAATGGTTTCCATCCTGAGTCCCCTCAGGCTCACATTCAGGGAGGAGGTAATGGCTGATGGCTTGATGGCCACATCCTTGATGGCTTAATGGCCCCATCCTTTATTTGCTGAAAAGGCAGGCAACATTTTTCACCACAAGATCTAGGAGAGACAGATACTATAGAGCCTAGGAGAAAGGTGGACTTCATACAGTTAAGAAAATGTGTTTCCAGAAAGTGGCCTAAATTTGTGGCCTTCTAGCACCAAAACCCTGAAAGACCAATGGGAAAGGTGGAAAGTGGGTAAAATGTAGTTTTTACTGTTAATCCTAAAAAACATTTGAAAGTTACTATCATTCAGGGTGAGCTTCCCAGGTGGCTCAGTGGTAAACAATCTGTTTGCTAATGCAGGAGATGTGGCTTCGATCCCTGGGTCAGGAAGATCCCTGAAGGGAAATGGCAGCCCTGCTCCAGTATTCTCGCCTGGGGAATCCCATAGACAGAGAAGCCTGGTGGGCCACAGTCCATAGGGTCGCAAGGAGCTGAACATGACTGAGCAACTGAGCACACACACATCATACAGGGACCTGGAAGTTGTATGAAGTCATTTGGACATTTCTACACAAGTAAGGGTGAGCTATTGAAAGAGTTAAGCAGAGTTGTGTTTCATCAAAAGATTAACTGTATTTGATAAAAAAAAATTGGCCATAAAGACTGTCTTGATTTTCTGCCTCACTTTCACTTTGATATGACCATGTTGTGGATCACAGGCATTGCCATCAGGGTTGATCTATCACTGCTAGGCCTTCACAGGGTGGTTGGCGGAACAAGTCGTTACTTTAAAGATAGGAGAAATGGCAGCCATATTCTAGGTCCCTTCAGAAGACATAAACAGACAAACTGTACTACAAACACAGACCCTAAACTTCAGTGGTTACCAGCAGGAAGCCAAAGTCCCTAGTTCCAGTGGTTTCTGCAGGACAAAGTATGGTATCCACACCATAAGGCATGTGGTATGTGTTGTCTCATGTACCTAGGCTAGATGCTGGGGTAATAGTGTTTCTCACCTGTGTTTTTAGGAGACTTTGCCTACAGCCAGTAACTGGAAGTGATAATATCTTTTTAAAAAAATCTTTTGGCCACACTGCAGGGCATGTGGGATCTTAGTTCCCTAACTGATGTAGGAGATAGATGGGCTCCAGGTTAGACATTTACAACTGGCCTCCTGTTTACATTTCATGGGGCACAAAGAAGTGGGCTTCAGGCTGGATACTTAAAACTGTTAGCATTTTCTGAGATAAGAGATAAGTGGGCTCTGGTTAAAACATTTACAATCAGCCTCCTGTTTTCCCTCCAAAATGGAAGTAACAACAGAAACAGGGTAAATAACCAGTGTTTGTCTCTTATAAACACCTTAAGGTAAGTCATGGCAAGGACAAAGAGGGGCAAACTTTGAGTAAAGTTAAGGGTTCTCCACTCTCCCCTAAAGGAGACACTACACATGCGCAGAAAGGTTCCTTGTGGGTCAAAAGTCAGGGAATAATGCCAGACCATAATGAGTCTTGCTTTTCCCAGAAACCTTCCCTTTGAGATCCATCTTGGCTGAGGGGTGCATGCACTCCCAGGGGAGTGTACCAGGTAGGTCAGGTGTGGAAAAAGAAACCAGATAATTGGCTAAAGGGAAACAAAGACCCAGAAGAACTGTCCTATATAAATGACTTAAATGCCTCTTTACTGCACTCCTCCTGACTAGGTGGGACGCCCACACCCTTTCTCTCCAGGTGTGTATCTCTGCCTTGCTTCTCTCTCATCTAAACAAACTGTTTCTCTTTGTGCTCTCCCACTTGTGCTATGTCTTTAATAATAAACTTTGTACATGCATTTACAGTTTCTGCCTCTGTGATACTTGTATTTTTCACAGGGGGCAAAGATCTAGGGAAAAGTAGCTTCTAAACTCTAGCCCTTGCTGGTCTGGTGGCTAGGATTCCTAGTTTTCATCCAGGCTACCCAGGTTCAATTCTTGGACAGGGAATTAAGATCTTGTTTCTCACCACCACTTGTTCCTATCTCACTGAGGTCAGTACCAGGGATTGAACCCATACCCCTTGAATTGGCAGCATGGAGTCTTAACCACTGGACCACCAGGGAAGTCCGTAGAAGTGATAATATCTAGTGCTACAAGGTCACTAAACACAAATGGGTCTGGATGAAAGCTAGAACCCAAGATACAAAGGGAGCCAGAAGAGGGGCCAAGACAGGAGGTTTGCAGAGGTGGGAGAAAGGCAAACTTTGAAGCATTTTCCTTCATCCACCCAGTAGCAGCCTTGTCTGCAGTGCCCATGACCTTGGGTATGATCACACTGACTGCATTTGGAGGGAATGAAGTATTAAAGGTGGCTGTGACATCTGACTTCCCTTATGTTGCAGGCCTGTCTGGGCATGTAGCAGTGACACAGTATGGTTGAGGGTACAGGTTCTGAATTCAAATGCATCTGGGCTGGAAAGCTAGCTTTCTGTGTCTCTACTAGTATGATTTTGATAAGTTATTTAACCTTAGTGAGCCTCATATTTCTCATCTATAAAATGAGAATAATGATAGTAAGTATTTCATAGGGATTTTAAAATATTAAATGAGATAATGAACATGAAATGCTCAGCCCAATGCCTGATGCTTAGTAGTAGCTCAATGAACGTTAACTCCCCTCTTCCTCCTCTTCTTCTTCCTCATTATGATTATTGTACTGAATGGAGTTCGGGAGAAGTTACTTGAAGAATTGTCCTAAGGAAATTCCAGGTCAGAGTCATGAAGACAGTCCAAATTCAAGTTTCTAATCCACATAGTTTAGAGGAACAATCAAGGTATGAATTTGAGGGAGATGGGAATCGAAGGAGATCAGCGAGATAGGTTGTGTACACAGAGATGGGGTGGAAAAGAAGCCTGGAGTAATGACTATGCCAGGATACAGATGACTTCTGTGGTTTTTCATCAGATGCCATGACCACCATCATGGTTCTTCTGGAAGCATTAAAATGGACAACAACAGAGTAGACACTGTTTTCTTCCAAACTTTTTTTGGCAAGGGGTGGATACCAGGATTTTCGTGCATCGGTTTTATGAATTCTGGCCTGATGCTGACCAGGTAGAATGCAAGGTAGAATGCTAAGACCAGGCCATTGGCTGTGACCCTCCCATCAGGCCAGGTATAGATCTAACCATACTATCAACATGAACCCTATACCTACTCTCTCTATGAAATATTAATAATTTTATTCCTAGGTTATCTGGGAGAGGCACTGAGTGCAAAATGGAGAATGAGATTTAATGGGTTAAGTGTAGACAGGAACATGTCTGGAAAGCTGGAGTCAGAGAGCTACAGGGTTGATAATAGATATTCACTGTCTTTTTTTATCTTTTTTTGTTGAAGTGTAGTTGATTCACAATGCTGTGTTAATCTCTGCTGTACAGCAAAGTGGCAGTTACACACACACATATACATATATATGTTCATATATGTATATACATTCTTTTTATATTCTTTTCAATTATTTGTTATCCCAGGATGTTGAATATAGTCCCCTATGCTATGTAATAGGACCTTGTTGTTTATCCATTGTAAATGTAATAGTTTCATCTACTAATCCCAAACTCCAAGTCCATCCTTCCCAAACACCCCTCCCCTTGGCAACCACAGGTCTGTTCTCTGTGTCTATGAGTCTGTTTCTGTCTTGTAGACAGGTTCATTTGTGCTATCTTTTAGCTTCCTCGTGTAAGTGATATCATATGGTATTTGTGTTTCCCTTTCTAACTTACTTCACTTAGTACGATAATCTTTAGCTGTAGATAATAGATATTCTTAAAAGTTTACAAGCAGGGATCCTTGAGCTTCCATGGTGCATACATGCCTAGAAATAACCCAAACATTGTCTTCCATATTGTTTCCCATCAATTCTTTACCCTCTCATGCCCAGAACCAGTAGGTCTATCTTTGTACTGGTCTTTGGCCTACCAGAAGGTGCCCTTTCTAGGCATCCTACAGCTCCCCAGGGTACAAACTGGCTGCAAGATGTCCCTGATATTAGAAATGAAAAAAGTAGTGAAGGCCAGGGCTGGACTTATTATGAAAGGAGGTGCTTCCAAACTAGAAATACAGGGAGATGTTATAGGCAGCTTCCGCTGTGGTGAAGTAGGTGGATCATGTGGCTGGTAGGCGGAATAGCAGCAGAGAAATTCTTCTAGCACTGGACTGATTAAACTCTTTGACTCAGTCTGTAGGTGGATGGTATACAGATGGATGAAGCTGGGTCAGATGGCTGGAACATCCAGAGAGGCAAAGGATCTTGTAAGATAAACAAGGTGGTAGCATCCTCTGCCCACTTTTACATCTTCATTTTGTACCAGTCTCCCTCTCATTCACCATATTTCAGCCTCTTCTTTCTGTTCCTGAAACCTAGGCCATTTCTTGCCATTGGGCCTTTGCACCCACTCTTCCCTCTACTTGCATGTTCCTTGCGTGGCTTGTTCTTTTTCATCCTTCAGGTCTTACCTCCTCAAAAAAGTCTTTTCTGATCACTTTGTCTAGAGCTGACTCCTGCCAATGACTTTTTTACGTCACTCCATTAATTTTCTTGTTGAAATTTATCAGCCTCTACAGATTGATTTGTGTGTTTAACTATTTGTTTATACGCTTGTTTCCCTCCTTCACATATAACATCTATGTGATCAAGGATCTTGTTATTCCTTTTCAATACTGTTTCCACAATACCCAGAACAATAAGCACTTAATACACAGTTATTGAACAAATAAATGAATGCAGATGTGGATGGGAGTCAGAGTCAGGATATAACAATTTTTTTTGTTAAGAAACCACTGCCATCACAAGGATGACTTTATAGCTATGAAAAATGCCAGTTTAGGAAGGAACTTGAACTTGATGGTGTCCCAGGAACATTTGGTGTCAGGAGTGGAAGAATTGGTCTTTGAGTTGCTTGGACCTATATTTGACTTTGGATATAGGTGTTAGAGTTCATGGTATTCTGGGGAGTGTCATATCAGATGCAGAGTTTCCTGTAGGCCCTGTATTTAGGGTTGGGATGAGCCCCAAACAACTGGAAGTTGGAATAACGTCAGGAAGTGAGAATTCCTCACTTCCTAAGGCCAACTATGAGTGACGCTGAAACTCAGTGAGGTGCTTCTCCACATAGTCAACTACTCCTTGTGGCCCTGCAGAACCACCTCTGCATCTTGTCGTTGCGTCTTGACAACTGTTAAATCTCTGTTACTTAAATATCCTTGGATGAGACTGCCTCCCCATCTCATAGTACTCCAGATTCTAGGTTTGTCTAGGAAATTCTAGCTGTTTGGGATATAGCAGATGAAAAGCTCTAAGCACTTGAGTCATGTGGCACATAGGGGCTAGGTTAAAACCTTTAGAAGCCCTAAAGCACAGCAGTGTGTATGCCCTCCCTATTATGAACAAAATACAAATAATAACAAACTATAAATAGGTGTTAGAGAAGTCCAAAAAAGTGCAAATGTTTTTTGAGATACTAGTTTGTGCTTTAAATATATATATAAATATATATATATGTATATATATTTATATATATATAGCATTTCTTTTTCAAATAGTGTTCAGTCGTGTCCAACTCTTTGCAACCCCATGGACAGTAGCCTGCCAGATTCCTCTGTCCATGGAATTTTCCAGGCAAGAATACTGGAGTGGGTTGCCGTACCTTCTTCCAGGGGATCTTGGCAGGCAGATTCTTTACCGCTGGCACCACCTGGGAAGCCCTTTCACAGATATATTTCTTAGTTTACTGGAACCACTCCTTTGCTAGTCTCTTAAATAAATGCATTGGGTGGGCTTCCCTGGTGGCTCATAGGGTAAAGAATCTGCCTGCAATGCAAGAGACCCAGGTTTGATCCATGGGTGAGGAAGATCCCTGGGAGAACGGAATGGCAACCCGCTCCAGTATTCCACTTGAAGAATTCCATGGACAGAGGAGCCTGGTGGGCTACAATCCATGGGGTCACAAAGAGTCAGACACTACTGAGCGACTAACACACAATTTAAGTAAGTGCCTAATGTGTCTAGAGAGTCAAGCAGCAGTAAGCAGCCACTGTGTTTAAGATGCTCTAGACTTCAGTGATCTGAGTATTCTGTCACCAAACACCTGGATTCTAGGAAGTAACAACATACCTCTAAGAGAGTTCTGATGGTCAGTAGCTTTCTTTTGCAAACAAAGACCTTGATGATGTTCACATAAATGTTGCAGGAGAATCAGACAAGAATGTGGGCATTAGTACTGGGATTCTGATAGAATGGCCCCATACCTTGATGCTAAAAGAATCACTTGATGCTAAAAGAAGCTTCACTAAGTTATGGCCTAGTTTGATAGACCAGAACCTGAACAGAGTTAGCAAAGTCTTCATAGCCACGGCTATGGTCATAGATTAGAGGAACCCATTTCCCTTAGGTAAGAGGTCCCCCATTAGCCATGTCAGAGCAGAGAAGTGGGGATCAATGCTCAGCAGTATTTAGTGAACCTCAGGCATTTATAGATATGCTTAATTGACCTAAGGGGTTATTATAGCTGAATGGTTGGCATCTAGGCTAGACAGGATTTGGTTCAAGAATCTCACCTCTGGAATCTATAAAAAGCAGAACGTATAAACAAGAGAGTAGAACATTGGTTAATGGAGCTGGGGGTGTGAAAAATGAGGAGATGTTAGTCAAAGGCTACAAACTTTTAGTTATAAGAGGAATAAGTTCTGAGAATTTAATGAACAGCATGGTGACTATAGCTAATAGTACTGTACATGACCTTTCTGATGTCCGCACTGCTATATTGGAAATGGATAATGAACAGAAACCTAATGTATAGCACGTGGAACTCTGCTCAATGTTATGTGCCAGCCTGGATGGGAGGGGGTTGGAGAGAGAATGGATACGTATATATGTATGGCTGAGTCCCTTCCTTCACTATTCACCTGAAACTATCAAAATATTGCTACTTGGCTATACCTCAATACAAAATGTTTTTGATGTTAAAAAAATAGAAACTGGATTTAAAAGTAGTACTGTATACTTGAAATTTTTTACATTCTACTTCAAATGCATAGATCTTGTGTTCCCACTATACCAAAAAAAAAAAAAAAAAAAAACAGAGATGACTATGTGAGATGATGGATGTGTGAATTAACTTGATTGTTGTAATCATCTCATAATGTATATGTATATTAAACCATCATGTCATACACCTTAAATGCATACAGTGCTTTTCAATTATACCTCAATAAAACTGGAAAAAAGAATTCCACTTCTGGACTTTGGCATCTGCAGTGTGAGTTCAAGGGTGATGCCACTACAGACAGTACTGGGCCTGCCAGACCATATATTTGCTTTGTTTTATTTTGCTTCTTTTCTAAAAGCAGGTCAGTAAATAAAATATGATGCTATCTAGATAGAGAACAGGCTGTATGTGTAGGAGGTCATATAAGCTGTTGATCATTAAAATAATAGGTAACATTTATTGAGCACTTATTATGTCCATGGTTCTATTCTTACTCTATTCCTACTTTATAAATTATGAAACTAAGACACAGAAAGCTTATGTAACTTACCCTAAGGTCATATAGGTAGTGACTGGAAGAATTGGGATTTGAACCAAGGTAGTCTGATGATAAATTTCATACTCTGAGAAATACAGTACACCACTGTCCAACGTTGTACTCTCTTCTATTCCACTACGTGCTAGAAGATACAGGATGCTGCTTTGGTTAAACCATATGACAGTAAATTTGCCTCAGCTAAGGTACAACTTTTATCTGTTACCTTCCAGGAAATAAAAACAACTGTAAGCCTCTAGAGGTCCAGTTTCATGATGATGACTCACGGAGCTGGTCCCAGAGATTGGACATCAGCATGCACAGGTAGTGGTGATCACGTCAAGGTCATTGTCATTCAGGTAAAGGTGGAACTCCTCAGTTTTCCAAATCAGAAAGAGAACTTGGGTCTCATTAAGGGAATCAAATGAATCCCTTCAGCAAGTTTGTGTCTTATCCTTGGGCTCTAATGCAGAATATAAGCATTGAGCAGTGACCTAAGCCCTGGAGTCCAGGCTGAAAGGAATGGCTTTGCCCTCAGTCTAAGGGCAGTTTCTCTACCTGCTACCCCCCCAGTCTCTCAGGGCGGACAGTGTTCTGGGTGATCCAGGGCTGAGAGGACATGTGAGGAGTTGGGTAACTGTATTGTTTTGTTATAAATTGGAACAAAGTCTGAGTTTTGAAGAAGTCCACTTTGAGGACTTTAAGCCATCAAAAGCTGAGGGCCCAGAGGGAGGGAATATCAGCCCCTGTGCACTTTTTCCCATTCACAACTTAATGGAAGATCTCCATAGTTAGTGATTCCCTCCACAGGCAGTACCATCAGTGGTGTCAATAATAACAGTAATAAGATGAGAATGTAAACTGGTGTAGCAACTGTGGAAAACCATATAGTGATTCCTCAAAAAAAAAAGAAAAATAAAACTACCATTTATCCAGCAATTCCATGCCCAGGTACATCCAAAAGAATTACATTCAGGATCTCATAGACATACCTGCCCTCTCATGTTCATCGTAGCAACTGCTATGAATAGTAGCCAAGTTATGGAAACAACCTAAATGTCTGTCAACAGAAGAATGGATAAACAAACTCTGGTATGTTCACCAGGTAGAATATTATGCATCCTGAAAAAAGGACATTTTTGACAACATGGATGGACCTGGAGGACATTGTGCTAAATGAAATAAACCAGACAGAAAAACAAATACCACACAACCCCGCTTTCATGAGAAATCTAAAACAGTAAAACTCAAAGAACCAGAGAGGAAACTAGTGGTTACTAGGAGCTAGAGGAGGGGAAAATAGAGAGGTGTAGGTCAAGGGTACAAAGTTTCAGTTATACAAGATGAATAAGTTCTGGAGATCTACCATACAACATGGAGTCTACAGGTAACAATATTGTAATCGCATACTTAAAATTTTGCTAAAAAGGTAGGTTGTATGTTAAATGCCCTTACTGCAAGAGAAAAACATTTCTTTTCTAATTTTTAAGATGAATTTTAAAAAGTAAAGGGAGCAAAAGAAACTTTTGGAGGTGACGGAAATTTTATGGCCTCGATTACTATGATGGCTTCATGCTGCTGCTGCTGCTGCTGCTGCTAAGTTGCGTCAGTCGTGTCCGACCCTGCGCGACCCCGTAGACGGCAGCCCACAAGGCTCCCCCATCCCTGAGATTCTCCAGGCAAGAACACTGGAGTGGGTTGCCATTTCCTTCTCCAATGCATGAAAGCGAAAAGTGAAACTGAAGTCGCTCAGTCTCATCCGACTCTTAGCGACCCCATGGGCTGCAGCCTACCAGGCTCCTCCGTCCATGGGATTTTCCGGGCAAGAGTACTGGAGTGGGTCGCCAGTGCCTTCTCCGATGGCTTCATGAGCATGTACTTATTCCCAAGCTCATCAAATTACATACATTACATATGTACAGCTTTTTGTGTGTTGATCATACCTCAGTGTAGTAGCTTAAAAAAAAATCAAATCTTAAGAAATACCAAATTTTAATAAAATAATGGTAGCAATAGGTGGCATTTATTGATAACTTACGATGTTCCAGCCCTGTGCTAAACACTTTATATGTGTTATCTCACTTAAGCTTTATCGTTACTTGTGATGCCAGTTCTACTTTTATCCTTAATTTAAAGATAAGAAAACTTAAGCACAGAGAAATGAGATGATTTGCCTAGGGTCACAGAGAAGATGGCTGGGTCAGTACTGATTCCAAGTGGATTGCATTCAGAAACTGCCCTCTTAACTACTACGATGGAAGCAAGCACCACTCATTCCTGAGTCAGAGTCTTCACAACTGTTGTTCTTCCTGCTTGGAACAATTTCCCCTGGATTGTCCTATGGATCTCTCCTCATCATCATTCAGCATGTGTGCTGAGTTGCTTCAGTTGTGTCGGACTCTGTGCAACCCCATGGACTGTAGCCTGCCAGGCTTCTCTGTCCATAGCATTTCCCAGGCAAGAATACCGGAGTGGGTTGCCATTCCCTTCGCCAGGGGATCTTCCCAACCCAGGGATCGAACCTGGGTCTCCTGCTTGACAGGTGGACTCTTTACCACTGAACCACCTGGGAAGCCCCACTATGTGACGGTTTGTTACTGTTTCTGTGATCTGTCAATCAAGACTCCAGTTATGTAGTATGTCCACCATTCCCTGCAGTCTCAGAACAGAGTGTCATCCACAGAAAGCCAGGCTACCGCTAGCCATCACCAGAAATTTTCTACAGGGCTTGGAGTTTTGGCAGCAAAGGCTTAGGCATGGATACTAAAATTTTCAGTTCCAATGCTGGGCTGTCACTTGGCAGAATGTCTACTACCTACAGCACTGCCACAAGCCTCCACTGGGAAATGCAAATAGAAGCCCCAAGGAGCCAAGCAGACTCTAACGCTTGTCTGGTACCTTGCCTTTGACTAGTTGAGCCAGAGGGGTTACTGTAGTTCTGGTCAGAGGGATGTCCCTTATGCTCAGACAGGCCAAAACAGGGGGATTCCTCTTGCCCCTTGGTGTCATTATGTGGAATCAAAAAGCGGTTGCCTAAAGCAACAACCTCAAAAATTGTAGGTTCAGAAAAAGGAAAGTATCTGTTCCTGAAAAAATATAGGACTTATCAAAGATGAGGTGGTAAGGAATAAGCAGGGGTTTGGTGGTCAGTGCGTAACAACTGGCTCTTTGGGTGGGAAGAAACTAGCTTGCAGTGTTTGACCATTTTGTGGTGTAAATCCTCCTATTATGGATGATTTCACAACACTGATGTGACATCACTGAAGGCAGAGTTGGGAAGATATGTGTACACTTAGCTCTCATGAGGCAGTGGCAAGGATTTCCCTAGTGGTCCAGTGGTTAGGACTCTGTGCTTCCACTGCTGGGGCATGGGTTTGATCCCTGGTCAGGGAATTAAGATCCCACGTGCCATGTGGCCCAGCCAAAAATAAAAATAATAAAATAAAATTTAAAAAGGCAGTGGTAGCTGCTTCTAGCCAATAAAAATGCGGTCTGAAAGCAGCCAAGGAGAAGAGAAGTTAGAAGTTGGTGGTGAGGTATGAAGTCTAAATTACTCATTCTGAGCCTCAAGACAGGTCACTGCAGTAACATGGACACGCAAGAAGCTCTTGCAGGACATGGCAACAGAACAGGCAATTACCTTTCCAACGTATTCTATTTCCTGCCTTGGGTCATCAGCCCAGTTGAGGGCCAGAAGAAATTGAGAGAGTGGGGAAATACGCAGTGGAGCAGACAGAATAGAAATGCTATGTATGGTCAGGCCACTCAAGATGGCTGTTCTCTTGCTCTCTGTACATCCCCTGCCCAACCAGTGTGTGCTTCACCTACACCCTACTCACAGGACTGACCTTCTTACTCACTTGCCCCAGGACCCAGCTGGTGATTATGCTTATCAAAGGGGTGATGAGAGGCATGCCCCTCTGCTGTTTACCCTGAGCCCACCTTATGTCAATTCCCCCTGTAACTGGCAATCTCCCCTTCCCCTCAGGAGTGAAGACTGCCACCATGTCCTGCTCACTGTTGGCCCCACACAGTGGAGTGCCTCTCCGGATCTTGCTTCAGACGTGTAAGCTCCCCCTTCCATTAAACTGATGTCTCTCTCACTGACTCCAGGCTCGCTCTTCAGTCTTGAAGCTAAGCAAGCATAGGGATCTAGGCCTGCAGGGTGCAGCCCCACATGCTATCAAGCAGATCATGTCTTTTAGGGGCTTCAGGTAGCCACTCTTCAGTTGGGGGCAAAAGCAGGAGGATAAGCTCCACCTGGACTAGCCAACATCCTTCTTGTTCTCACCCTAGGCCCACCAGAGGGGGAGCCTAGAAGTTCTGTTGGTTTGCCTGTCTATCTTCTAAGTTCTGACCAGCCAGTGGAGTGATAGAAGTGCTAAAGAGAAAACTGATTGTTCTGAAATGGGGCATTCCTCAGGGCAATTCAGTGACTTTCTCCATGTGACTCTTAAGTCCACTAGGTTAGGAAACACGTCCCTGCCTGTGCATAGTAGGCGTAGCACAGAGGGATGCCTCCAAGAGCTCATTTAAAGGATGCACCTGACCACCCACCTGCCAATGGTGATAGATATATGCAAAAGTGGAGAGCTTTGAAAAGTATCCTCCAAAGTAGGGATACAAACATGGCTTTCTGGCGAGAGACTGGGTTGATGTCAAGTCCTTAGAGACAGAAAATTTCCTTGATGATTTTGGTAGCAGTGGTTGGCACAGCTGGGGTACAATTGCAAAGGCAGTAATATGTCACATGAATAACAGGATTCTTTACTATTAGAATTTTTCCCTAATCCCAGTTTGATAGTGAGGTTTCATGAGAAACATGGCTCCTACGGCAAAGAGGTATGAGTGGCAACTCAAGATTGGCTTGGGCTGTGTGGTCAGCTACATCAAGACTTCATTTGTAAAAGTGTACATTAGTCAGAAGTCAACTGGGGCCCAGACATGAAGGCAGGTACCATGGCTTGAAACTCTACAGGAGTAAAGCAGTGTGCAAGAATGGTTAAGGCTTAGGCCCAACCAATCCCAGAGGTTAACACCACTCCTCTAGTTGTTTCATATACTTGTCCATCTCTTATCCACTGTTTTAGTAGGTGTTGTGGTGCAGTAAAAAGTGTTGGTGGGTGACAAAATAACACCATGTAAATATCTCTGAATTTCCAAAAGACTGAGAGACATGGACACAGCGTCTATTCATTGTGGAGTCCACTGAGACCCTCTCAGAACTGGTCTTCTCTGAGCTATTTTTAGCTGCTTACATATGGGGCTGTCGAATGTACCTTCTCTTTCACCCTAGACTGAATCAGCAGATTACGGTGCTGAACCTCTTAAGAAATGCAGAGCATTCACGTACCTCTCCGGAGTTTACAGGAAATCCCTTTAACCCTTCCCTGAGCCGTCCATTTCCAGATTGCAAGAGAGGGCAGCGGCTCACTGCTTCACTTCCTCTGCAAGATGTGACTTTCTCAGATGGTCACAAAAACCAGTAACTCCATGCACCCATCTTATATCCCCATCAGCTCTAGGTGGGGATGCCATATCAAGGAGCCTCAACTAGGCATGGGGCAGGGGTGGTGAAGGGCAGTGTTTGAAATGTGAGTCATCCAACTCTTCCAAAGACAGAAACCAAAATGCAGGCATATCAATGGTTCATCTAGTTTGTCAAGGCAGAGGAGAGCTCAGAGGGGGAGAATTCGGGTTTGAAGGGAACCAGTCAAGAGTGATAGGATGCCAAGCAGATGGTGGGAGTCAGATCCTGAGAGAATTTTCCCGAGCCAAAGAAATGTGACCAGAGTGGAAAACCGATAGCCTCACATGTTGAAAAGGGGGAGCTAGTAAAGGCAACCACACTGTACTGACCTCTCCCCTGCTCAGATCTCCTCTGCTGTGCAGGACATGGCAGGGTTGTGCTTCCCCATGTGCAGCTGATAAAAGGCCTACCTCAATCAAGTACTTTTAGGAAACACGAGCTAGTTTCTCATGACCAGTTTTCAGTTTTCTTGGTGTTTCATTCACTCAACAGATGCTTACTGAGTACTTGCCACAACAAGGCACTGTAGCTGGACACAGTGTCTTTGGGATCTTTTTTTTTTTAATCCATGAAAGTAGTTTAGAAAAGGTAGCAGAGCAGGGCTTGGATGCCCCAGACTGGGCGAGGTACAGTGGAGGATGGGATGGAGGCATAGGGAAGAAAGAGGCTTAGTTGGGAAGACCATGAAGTTAATGTCAGTTACCTTAAAGATGCTCAGATAATGATCCTAAAGTTTGCAACAAGGGCACGGAATGGACATTTGTCTGACAGAGATTCAGCCAGCAACTCCTACTTGGACGCCTGCCCTTGGAACTTGGTACCCTTTGAAATAGCCCTTTTTGTACAGCAGGACATCCTAATAGGTGCTTTTAAGAGGCTCATGTTCTCACAGGTACTGCCTAGCTGCTGATCTCCATAGTTCTAGGGGAAGAAGAGGGCTGTACTTTTGGTAAATTGAAAAATAATGGCTGGCAGATCTTTTCAAGTACTAAGTACACTGGTCTTGTGCCTACATCACCTTTCAATTTATTCCTTGCGCATCTCCTGATGTGCTCTGTGTCACAGGTAGACCGAACTCTGCAGACTACATTTCCCAGACTTCCGTATTAGTGGGCTTCCAGCTAAATTCAGCTAAGGGCAAGTACTTATGTGAAATTGGACAATGGGAAGTTAGTGCTAGGGGTGAAGACTGAGTGCATGCATGCCTGCTAAGTCACTTCATTCATGTCCTACTCTTTGTGATCCCATGGATGGTAGCCCACCAGGCTCCTTTCTCCATGGGATTCTCCAGGCAAGAATACTGGAGTGGGTTGCCATTTCCTTCTGTAGTGGATCACACTTTGTCAGAACTCTTCACTGTGACTCATCCATCTTGGGTGGCCTTGCAGGGCATGGCTCATAGCTTCATTGAGTTATGCAAGCCCCTTTGCCATGACAAAGCTGTGATCCATGATGGGGATTTTATTGCTGTTCCATTGCAAAATATGACTACAGCACAGTGTTCAAAGCACTCCATGAACCATTCAGGTTTCCCAACTTTCACTCTATGCTCCAGGGACGCTGAACTATTTGATGTTCTCTGCAAATGCTCTTTCTTCTCTATGTAGCTGTATAGGGGTTACTTTGTCTGCCTGCAGTGATCCAGCCACCTGTTCATTGGGCATATTTCTCCTCATTCTTCAGTACTTGACTAGAGCATCTGCTCTCTGAGGCCTGCTCTGCCTACTTTCCATGCAGAGTGAATTATGCTTTCCTTGTATCATCATTCTCAGATGTTGCACGAAATGGAGAAGACTAGATCCATAGATCTGGATGACTGAGTGGATACTAGGATTGGTGGAGAGGTAGGAGATAAGGATGGTCCTAAGTTTCTTGCTTGGACAGTCAACTGGATGGTATTGCCATTCTCTGACTTAGGGAACATGAATGGAAGAGCAGATTGCATTGGGGTGGGTGATGTGTTCAGCTTTGGACATGTTGGGTCTGAGGAACCTAGGATACATCCAAGTGTAGGTCCCCAGTAGTCAGTTGAACGTATTGGTGTAGAGCACAGAAGGGAGACCTAGGATACAGAATTCAGGAGGCTGCAGCCATAAAGCTTCTGGATAGAATTGCTCAGAATGACCTGTAGAGTGAGAAGAACAGAGGAACCAGGATAGAGGCTGAAGAAATCATTCACACTTAAGGGGCAGAAGAAGAAAGCCCTCTTACAGACAGAATCTATTAGGAGTTAAGGGATTTTGTCCCTGCCCAAGAGGAGAGTCTTTTGTGACCAAGAAGAAATGGATTTTGTGTATAAAAATCCCAAGAAAGTGTGTGATTCCACTTCTCTGAAGTTCCTAGAGTTGTCAAATTATAGACACAGAAAGAGTGGGTGACAAGATCTGAATGTCAGGGGAAATGAGGGTACAGAGTTTCAGTTTTGTAAGATGAAAAGGGTTCTAGAAATTGATTGTACAATAATGCAGATCACTTAACCCAACTGAACTGAACACCTAAAAATGGTTAAGATGGTATATTTTGTGTTGCGTGCATGTTACCCCAATTTTTCAAAATCCCAAGGAAGAAAGAATTTCAACATAGGTTAGGACTGGAAGAGTTTAGGACTTTCTTCTCTTTTCCTTAATAGTTCTTTAAACACCTGAGAATACTCTCTTTCCTTTCTCATCCCACAGGACTCTATCCCACCATCCTCTAGCACTTGGGTACCTAATTCAGTGCTTAATAGAATCTATTGTTTGAAAATCCTTCCAGCTATTGACTCCAATCTGACTCTGAAATAAAATGGCCTTCCATTTCAGTCGATTAATATAGATTTCCTCAGTGCCTGCGAATGTAGTTTCAAGATATGAACCTTGCCGTTCTCAGGAGTATTCATTTCCCTGAGGTATTCTCCTGTTTTATAGACAGAGTCTGTGTTTCCTGCTACAGTGAGCACACACAGACGTGGTTAAGTTATCCGGGCCCTGGTGGGCAGAGGTTCCTGTGGATATTAGCAAAATGCCAACCACTCCAACACTCATCCCTGGGCTCAAAGAGAGCAACAAAAGACACTCAAATCCACTTGATCAGAGTTGGCTGATCACAGTCTCTGTGGTTTCCAAGGAGAATCTGCCTTTAAATAAGGTTTGGCCTTCTTTTTTTTTTTTTTTTTTTTTTGCTCCCTGTGAAGCAGGGAGACTTGGGTTATATAAGAAGGCTGAGCCTGGGTGTCAGGGTATTACAAAATGGGTGTGGTGGGGTGGAATGGATAAGATATAGGCAGATGTTGCTGAATGTTCATGTAGCATCATTTCTGGGGACAGACAATGTCCATTTTTGTGTGGCCCCTCCCCTCCACAGACCACAATTCTGTCTCTTTCCATATTTATTACTGACTGGTTCCTAGGCACCCAGACCAGTGCTATGTCCTATGAGAAGTATAGCAATAGATAGCTGATCAGCCTTGCTCTCAATATCTTATTATCTACTTGGGGAGTAATCCAGGGATGATTTCTTAGGGAACCATTTTCTAAAGCTCCAATACATAAGGAGTCCTTCAAAGTCAAAAGAGGAGGAGACCCTTGTGGGTTAGGGGGTGGTGGACTTGGAGCAAGGCTGCTCCAAGGAGGTAGAAGTTCAAGTAGATGTCTCCTCCACTAGGGTGCTGGAGGGAAGGAAGTGGGACCTGAAATACTCTGTAATCCCCATTTCCCAAGCTCTGTGCTCTGGCTTGGGTCTGCATCAGCCCTGAAAAAGGCACACCTTTCCTCAAGTTTGTCCTCCTAGCAGGGCTGCCTCTTTGTAATTCACCCAGTGATGGCATATGTGCTGGTGGAGACCCTGGCCTGGAGATAGATGACAATGCTCACGGCAGAAAAGTAAAAGAACAGAGCTGGGCAAATCAGGAAGCTACTCTCTGGAGGAGGGTTGGAAGGCACACATCTACATTGGCAAAGGTAACCCTTACACCACCAGCACTTCACTTTGACACGGTGAATATCAGTATGTCAACAGGTTATGTTTGTTTTCCATTTAAGACAACCTAGAAAGAAGCTGAGGAATGTCCATTTTTTCTTCTGAGCTCAGGGGAGTACATTGTTAGCATCAGATAGGAAGCGTACCACTGGGCTCTTTGGAAAGCATGAACAGAAGAGGCCCCAGGGATTACATGATGGGGAAGGTCAGCATAGTAGTGATGGGCTAGACTCTAGGGTCAAACTGGCCAGTATTCAAACCCCACAGCTACTGCTTGCTAGCTGTACTACCTTAGGTAGCTTTACCACACTACCTCTGCCAAGCCTCATTTTCCTCTTGTGTAAAATGGATATAGTATCTCCCAGGGTTGTTGTGAGGACTCAAGAAGACAATATATAAGGTATCTTGCATGTAGTAAGCACTTGATTAATGTTGTAAAAATGTTTGTCCCTCAGTCGTGTCTGATTCTTTGTGACCCTATGGACTGTAGCCCACCAGGCTCCTCTATCCATGGGATTTCCCGGGCAAGAATACTGGAGTGGGTTGCCATTTCCTTCTCCATGATAAATGTTAGGTATTATTTCCCTGCAATTTCTTCCAACATTACACAATAAGGCACCGCCAATTTTACAGTGAATGGTATATCTTCATCCCAGGGGAACACAGGAGCTGACAGGCAGAGGCTACAGAGACCTCTCTGTGTCACCTCCTCAGATGGGACTTTCACTCCAGTGGTTTGATTGCAGCCTTCTTGTCCCCACAAGAGTTGATGCCCAATTGTTAGCCGGCTTGGCAGAAACGTCATTCTTCTCCTTTCTAGCAGGGATCTGCTTGCTTGATAGGTATTTACTCTAGCAAAGAAAGGGTGGCAAGCTGATTTCCAGATGCTCTCATAGGTTGGATATGAGTCACATGCGGATCTTATTTCAGCAGCACGGTCAGCTAACTCTGGAGAGTTGAAGATTTTTTTTTTCACTCTTCAGAAAAGCATTTCTTGCTTAAAAAAAAGAAAAGAAAAGAAAGCTCTGTATTTGTGTCAACAGGGCTAGCTTTCAACAAAGCAGAGAGTTGGTTGAGAAGTGTGTCACTGACTGCTTTTCATTCTCCCTTTCCATTTCTCTCCTCTCTCCCTCATCCCAGGATCCCATGGTTTATTCCCACATGTCCTTCATCTTTGTTCACTTTTTAAAAAACCTAAGGTTCAAGCTTATACATTTTAATATGTGGTCCCTATAAGACATGTTTTCCCAAATAGCTTGGCAGCTGATGGGGGAAATCTGTGATAAGAATTGTGCCCATCAATGGGAGCTTCTGGGGCTTCCCTGGTGACTCAGATGGTAAAGAATCTGCCTCTAATGTGGGAGACCTGGATTCGATCCTTGGGTTGGGAAGATCCTCTGGAAAAGGGCATGGCAACCCATTCCAGTATTCTTGTTTGGAGAATCCTCATGGACAGAGGAGCCTGGCGGGCTAAAGGCCATGTGGTTGAAAAAAAGAATTGGACACGACTGAGTGACTAAGCACAAAACAACACAGCACGGGAGCCCCTGGGTCTGGGAGGTCTCTCAGATAACCTTACGTGTTGCCCACTCAGCCAAAACAATGTGAGTTTTGGACTGACTCCCAAAGCAAATCCCATCCTCAGCTCAGCTGGAATTCCATCACCTTCACTAGCTTTGTTTATAGTGATGCTTCCTAAGGCCCACTTAACTTCACATTCCAGGATGTCTGTCTCCAGGTGAGTGATCACACCATCGTGGTTATCTGGGTCATTAAAATCTTTTTTGTATAGTTCTGTATATTCTTGCTACTTCTTAATCTCTTAAGCTTCTGTTAGGTCCATACAATTTCTGTTCTTTATTGAAAACATCTTTGCATGAAATGTTCCCTTGGTATCTCTAATTTTCTTGAAGAGATCTCTAGTCTTTCCCATTCTATTGTTTTCCTATATTTCTTTACTTTGATCACTTAGGAATGCTTTCTTATCTCTCCTTGCTATTCTTTGAAACTCTATATTCAGATGGGTGTATCTTTCTTTATCTCCTTTGTCTTCTGCTTCTCTTCTTTTCATAGCTATTTGTAAGGCCTCCTTAGACAACCATTTTGCCTTTTTGCATTTCTTTTTCTTGGGGATGATCTTGTTCACGGCCTCCTGTACAATGTCATGAACCTCCATCCATAGTTCTTCAGGCACTCTATCAGATCTAATCCCTTGAATCTGTCTGTCACTTCCACTGTATATTATACAGTAAGGATTTGATTTAGGTTAGGGATTTGATTTAGGTAAGGGATTTGATTTAGGTCATACCTGAGTGACCTAAGGGCTTCTCTGATAGCTCAGTTGGTAAAGAATCTGCCTGCAATGCAGGAGACCCTGGTTCAATTCCTAGGTCAGGAAGATCCACTGGAGAAGGGATAGGTTACCCACTCCAATATTCTTGGACTTCCCTTATGGCTCAGGTGGTAAAGAATCTGCCTGCAATGTGGGAGACCTGGGAAGATCCCCTGGAGAAGTATTCTGGCCTGGGGAATTCCATGGACTGTATAGTCCATGGGGTCACAAAGAGTTGGACATGACTGAGTGACTTTCACTTTCATAACTGAATGGTCTAGTGGTTTTCCCTACTTTCTTCAAATTCAAAAAAAGTAGCTTTCTTTGATTCTGCTGTGAAAGATGGCTGAATATCTTCATATATACCAGCATTTGGAGCTCAAAGCTGGCATGAATCTTTATCAAGCTAGGACATGTTCCAACACAGTGATCAAAGCTTTGTCCTAATAGGTGATAGGTAAGCATGCAGCCCTGTATCTGTGCCTAAAGAGAAAGTTGCCCTCTAAATACTTTCTGATGTTCTTCTCATAACGTGGAGGGTAGGAAGCAGAGCAACCTAGTGAGTTAGTCCCACAAGTCATAGATGGGTAACAGGAGCTGCTTCTTCTTGAAGTTCTTGCTCATGGATCTAGAAGGAAGAAGTAACAAAATTATGTGTAAAAACAAAAAAAATCTATCTAAAAAAAGTCTATCTAAAATAAGTGGTGATGCAGTTTCCTTAATTTCTCTTTCTGTTTTCTCATCATTGGAGTATAGGAATATAAGGGATTTATGTGTGTTAATTTTATATCCTGCAACTTTACTATATTCATTGATTAGCTCTAGTAATTTTTGGTAGAATCTTTAGGGTTTTCTATGTAGAGAATCATGTCATCTGCAAACAGTGAGAAAAGCTTCTGCACAACAAAGGAAACTATAAGCAAAGTGAAAAGACAGCCTTCAGAATGGGAGAAAATAATAGCAAACGAAGCAACAGACAATTAATCTCAAAAATATACAAGTAACTCCTGCAGCTGAATTCCAGAAAAATAAACGACCCAATCAAAAAATGGGCCAAAGAACTAAACAGACATTTCTCCAAAGAAGACATACAGATGGCTAACAAACACATGAAAAGATGCTCAACATCACTCATTATCAGAGAAATGCAAATCAAAACCACAATGAGGTACCATCTCACGCCAGTCAGAATGGCTGCTATCCAAAAGTCTACAAGCAATAAATGCTGGAGAGGGTGTGGAGAAAAGGGAACCCTCTTACACTGTTGGTGGGAATGCAAACTAGTACAGCCACTATGGAGAACAGTGTGGAGATTCCTTAAAAAACTGGGAATAGAACTGCCATATGACCCAGCAATCCCACTGCTGGGCATACACACTGAGGAAACCAGAATTGAAAGAGACGCGTGTACCCCAATGTTCATCGCAGCACTGTTTACAATAGCCAGGACATGGAAGCAACCTAGATGTCCATCGGCAGACGAATGGATAAGGAAGCAGTGGTACATCTACAGAATGGAATATTACTCAGCCATTAAAAAAATACATTTGAATCGGTTCTATTGAGATGGATGAAACTGGAGCCCATTATACAGAGTGAAGTAAGCCAGAAAGAAAAACACCAATACAGTATACTAATGCATATATATGGAATTTGAAAGATGGTAACGATAACCCTATATGCGAGACAGAATAAGAGACACAGATGCATAGAACAGTCTTATGGACTCTGAGGGAGAAAGTGAGGGTGGGAAGTTCTGGGACAATAGCATTGATACATGTATGTTGTCATATGTGAAACAGAACACCATTCCATGTTCTATGCATGAGACAAATGCTCAGGGCTGGGGCAATGGGATGACCCAGAGGGATGGGATGGGGAGGGAGGTGGGAGGGGGGGTTCAGGATGGGGAGCACATGTGAACCCATGGCTGATTCATGTCAATGTATGGCGAAAACTACTACAATATTGTAAAGTAATTAGCCCCCAACTAAAATAAATAAATTTATTAAAATAAAGAATAAAGAAGGGGAGAAACTCTGAAAAAAAAATTAAAAAATATAAAAAACTAACCCAGAATTAACACAGACACTAGGATTAGCAAAGACATTAAAACCGTTACATTAACTGTAGTCCATATGTGGTTCAGATGGCAAAGAATCTGCCTGCAATGCAGGAAACCCAGGTTTGACCCCCTGGGTCGGGAAGACCCCCCACCCCCCCGGAGAAGGAACTGGTTCCTCACTCCAGTATTCTTGCCTGGATAATTCCATGGACAGAGGAGCCTGGTGGGCTACAATCCCTGGGGCTTCCAAGAGTCAGATATGATGGAGTGATTTACACACATATATTCACAGTGTCCCACAGAGACATGGAAAAAATTATAAATGACCCAAATAGAACTTTAGAGAAGAAAAATATAATGTATGAGATTAAAAACATACTAAATTGGATTCCAGTAGTCATGTACAGATGTGAGAGTTGGACCATAAAGAAGGCTGAGTGCCAAAGACTTGATGCTTTCTAATGGTGGTGCTGGTGAAGACTCTTGAGAGTCACTTGGACAGCAAGGAGATCAAACTAGTCAGTCCTAAAGGAAATCAACCCTGAAAATTCATTGGAAGGACTGATGTTGAAGCTGAAGCTCCAATCCTTTAGCCACCTGATGCAAAGAGCCAACTACTTGGAAAAGACCCTGATGCTGGGAAAGATTGAGGACAGGAGGAGAAGGGGGAAACAGAGAATGAGATGGCTGGATGGCATCACCGACTCAATGGACGTGTGTTTGAGCAAACTCTGGGAGATAGTGAAGGACAGGGAAACCTGATGTGCTGCAGTCCATGGGGTCACAAAGACTTGGACATGACTTAGCGACTGAAAAACAAAATGGGATTTATGGCAGATTAGACACTGCAGGAGAAAATATTAGTAAACTAAAAAATACAACAATAAAAACTATCTTTGGAAAACAGGACAGAAAGAATCAATATAATGAAAGGCACATCAGTGAGCTGTGAAACAACTTTAGGCAGCCAAATATATGAGTAATTGGAGTCACTGAAGGAGAGCAAGGAAAGAAAGGTTAGGGAAAATGCTTGAGGAAACAATAGTCAAAAAATTTCCAAACTTGATGAAAACTATAAACCCACAGATTCAGGTAGCTCAAAGACTCTCACAAGTATGAAACCTAAAGAAAATTATACCAAATGACATTCTAATCAAATTTATCAAAGCCAATGATAAAGAGAACATCTTAAAAGCAGCCAGAGAAAAAAGACAAGTTTATGTACTGAAGATCAAAAATAAGAGTCACAGTAGATTTTTCATGGGAAATGGTGCAAGTGAGAAGAGAATGAAAATAATATCTTTAAAGTTCTGAAAGGAAATGTGTTAACCTAGTGTTCTATATCCAGGGAAAGTACCTTTTAAAAATGAAGATGACAGACATTTTCGGACACACAAAGCTTAAGATACTTCATCACCATCAATCCCACACTGCAAGAAATATTAAAGGATGCCTTTCAAGTTGAGCAAAAATGATGCTAGATGTAAATTTGTATCTACACAAAGGAATAAAGAGTGCTGGAAATGATGACACATTTTTTCCATAATAATTAAATCTCTTTATAGGATAGCTGATTCTTTAAACAGATAAAATAACAATGAATTGTGGGGTTTATAAATAAGTAAAAATAAAATGTATGACAGTAGTGTAAAAGTCTTGGAGGGAAGAAATGGATTTATACTGTTGTTAGGTTCTTATACTACTTGTGAATAAAGTGAAAGTGTTATTCGCTCAGTCGTGTCTGACTCTTTGCGACCCCATGGACTGTAGCCTGCCAGGCTCCTCTGTGGTTAAGGGGTATAAATTCACTTGACAGTAGACTGTTAATCACTTACAAATGTTTCTATAAACCTTGATTCAATCTGTAAAATAACAAAACAAAAGCTATAGCTAATAAATCAACAAAGAAGATAAAATACGATAATTAAAAATGAAGAATAATCCAAAACAAAGGTAGAAAAAGAGGTAAAGGGAACAAAGAACAGATGAGGCAAAGAGAAAACAAATAGCAAGATGATAGAGTTAGCACCAACCTTATCAATAATCACATTAGAAGTCAATGGTCTAATCTCCCTAATTAAAGGGCAAAGATTGTCAGATTGAATAAAAATAGTAAGATTCAAATATTGCTGAATTGAATATGCATGTATACCTCAGAGATATTGCACACTTGATTTCATACCACCACAATAAAGCAAATATCACAATTAAGGGAATCTCATTAATTTTATGGTTTCCCAGAGCATATAAAAGTTATGTTTAAACTATACTGTAGTCTATAAAGTGTGCAATAGCATTAGGTCTAAAATAGTAATGTACATACCTTAATTTAAAAATGAAAAACAAAAGTTGTAATACCAATATCGAAGATCACTGATCACAGACCACCATAACAAATATAATAATAATGAAAAAGTTTGAAATAGTGGGAGAATTGTCAACATGTGATACAGAGATACAAAGTGATCAAATACTATTGAAAAGACAGTGCCAACAAATTTGCTTAATGCAGAGTTGCACAAACATTCCATTTATTAAAAAATGAAATATCTGTGAAGGGCAATAAAATGAAGTGCAATGAAATAACATATGCTTTACAAACTTTAAATATAAAGACATAAACAAGTGAAAAGTAAAAGGATGACATAAGACACGCCATGCTAACCCTAGCCAAAAGAAAAAACTGGCACGACTGCATTCATAACAAAGAGAATTTGAAAGCAAAAAAAAGTATTATCAGTGACAGAGAAAGTCATTCCATAATGATAAGGGGATCAATTCTTCAAGAGGACACAACAGTCCTAAATGCTTATGCTCCTAAAAAATACATGAAGCAAAAAGTGATAGAACAAGGAGAAATCTGCAACTATAGTTGATGATTTCAACAACATTCTCTCAATAATTAATAAAGTAAGTAGAGAGAAAATAAGCAATGGTATTGTAGGCTTAAACAACAGGATCAACGAACTTGTTTGACACATATAGAACAGTCCACCCAGCAACAGCAGAAGTCACGTTTTTCTCAAGTGCAGATGGAACATCTATCAAGATAGATCATACTGTTGAACAAAATAGTGTAGTGTGTTAGTCGTTCAGTCGTGTCCAACTCTGTGTGACCCCATGGACTGTAGCCCACCCGGCTCCTCTGTCCATGGGATTCTCCAGGCAAAAATACTAGAGTGGGTTGCCATTCCCTTCTCCAGGGGATCTTCCCAACCCAGTAATGGAACCCAGGTTGCCTGCATTGTAAGCAGATTCTTTACTGTCTGAGCTACCAGGGAAGCCCCTGTTGAACAAAATGTCTCAATAAATGTTAAGGTATTCAAGTGATACAATGTATATTCTTTGACCCCAATAGAATTAATTTAGAAATTAATAACAAAAACATATGAGAAATGTTTAAATATATTTAAAAACTGAATAAGACACTTTTAAATAACCCATGAATCAAAGAAGAGATCAAAGGGAAATTAGAAAATATTTTGAACTTAGTGAAAATGAAAATATAACGTACAGAATTTGTGGTATGTAACTAGAAGTAGTTTAGAAAGATCTCAAATCAATGATCTCAGCTTCCACCTTAAAAATTAGAGAAACAAATGCAAACTAATTAGAAGAAAATAAATAATGAAGACTAAAGTATAAATCAATAATATAGGAAACAGAAAGACAATAGAGAAAAGCAATGAAAACAAAATCTGGTTCTTTGAGAAACAGCCAGTGCTCCTGCATAGGGGCATCTGCCTGTTGTCTGTTTCACTTACCTCAGTTAGATGCAACTGACTATAATGGCAGTAAAACTCCTAGGTCAGAGGCTCTCTTGAGGTGGCGTCTTGACTGTACCCAGACCTACTTGACTGGGCATGTACTCAATAGGAAAGATTGGATGTGAAAAGTCTACCTCTTCTGGAGTAGTGCCACTTTACCTGGCAAAACTGAGCATCCAATTTTGCTTCAATGGTATCATAATGCATAGTTTGGTCTACATCATTATAGATGCAAAGACTCCATGCCTCAAAGGTAGCTCTAACTGCCAGCAGTTCCTGTTCCTACACCAAGTACTTAACCTAAGAGAGAGGCACATAGGTGGAAGTTCTTGGGCTGAAATCTTGTAACAGGATCACTCTACCTCAATATCGATGGTGTTAGTTTAAATTAAGTAAGGCCAGGTTGGCTCAGGTTAGGCCAGGATCAAGGCAGAAAGTTTTTTTAACTGCTATATTGACATATAATTGATATAAAATATACCACACAAAATTCAAATAATTGCCATTTCTTTCTTTTTTTCTCCCACCTTTTTTTTTTTTTCTTGTCTGACTGTACTTGCTGGAACCTCCACTGGCTGAACAAGGATTGTGCCAGGAGGCATCTTTGTCTGGTTTCTGATGTTAAAGGAAATACTTTCGAGATTTCCCCAGGATGATGTCTGCTATACTTATTGGCATAGGGCACTTTATCAGGTATAGGAAGAGCCCTTTTGTTCCTAGTTAGCTAAGGGACTTTTAAAATCATGAATGAATGTTAAGTATTATTAAATGTGTTTTCCATATTGGTAAAATGATCATATGGGATTTTTCCTTTTTAATCAGTTATTATGATGAGTTATGTTAATTCTCCAAACTAATCTTGCATTTCTGGTGTAAACCCAACTTGGTAAATATTCATTATCTTTTTAATATATTGCTAAATTTAGTTTTCTAAGTGTATTTTTTTTTTAGTTCTACCAGTTTATTGCTACCAACCCATTTCCTTATACCCTCATGCATGCGTGCTCAGTCATGCAACCCCATGGACTGCAGCCCCCCAGGCTCCTCTGTCCATGGACTATTCCAGGCAAGAATACTGGAGTGGGTTGCCATTAGTTTGCTAAGTTTTAAAGTGATTTTTACACCTTATAACCATGAATAAGAGTGACTTGTATCATTCCTCTGTTAGGTTTTGGTACCAAAATAACTCTAGGAGTGTACTAATTTTCTTTTCTCTGGAAAAAATTGAGAAATATTGAATGATATTTTGCTTCAGTGGTTGGTAGAACCAACCAACCAAGCCTGTCAAGAACTGTGAGTCCAGTGTTTCCCCCCACCCTCCGGGTACAATTTTATGTACTGACATTTTCTTTAGTGGTTAAAGGACTTTTTGAAGTCTCTATTTCTAAATTCACTTTTAGTAAATGTATTTTTCAAAGAATAAGCTCATTTTTAAACCCAAGTTTTCAAATATGTTGATATGAAGTTCTTTGTATTATTGTTATGTTTCATCTCTGTAGCATTTGTATCTCTCACTTTTTAAATTCTAAAATGTTTATGTGCATCATCTGTCTTTTTCCCCATTGATTAATCTTTCTAGAGGTTTTTGTATTTTATCAGTCTTTTCAAAGAAATAATTATTGGTTTTGTTGACACTTCTATCTATATATTTGCTTTATATTTCATTGACTTTTACTTATATCTTTATTATTTCCTTCCTTATGCTTTCCTGAGGATTAGTCTGATATTCTTTCTTTAATTTCTAAAATTAACATGTTTAATTTCATGTTTCACAGATTAGTTCTGAGCCTTCCTTTCTTTCTAGTGAAAGCTTTTAAGTCTATTCACTTCCTTCTAAATATCATTTTAGATGATCTCACAAATTTTGATATGCAGTATTTTTTCATTATGTTTCACATCTAGGTATTCAGTTCTAAGTCTAATTTTCATTATAATTTTTCTTTCACCTATAAGTTATCTAATATTGTGTTTCAAGTTTCTAAACAAATGAATTTTTCATAGTAATTTAAAAATACTGATTTATAACTTAGTTGCATTATAATTAGAGAAGGTGATCTAATACTACACCAAATCTTGGAAATTTGTTGAAGCTAGCATGTGGTTAATTTTTGTATGTGCTTCAAATATACTTGAAAGCAATGTATGCTCTCTAATTGTTGAAATTTTCTACATATATATCTATTATATCCAGCTTGCTAATTATGCTGTTCAAGTCTTTTAATATCTTTACTGTTTCTTTTTTGCTTTATCTATCAGTTACTCTAAAAATGTGTTAGAATCTCCCACTATGGTAGTGGGTTTATCAATTTATCCTTGTAGATCTGTCAATTGTTGTTTTGAAGAAAACTTTGGCTATGTTAATAGGCAATTATACATTTAGAAATATTATATCTTCCTAGCTGAATTTACTTTTTCCATTATGAAGTGACTTCTTTCACCTCTAATAACACTTTGCCATACATTTAAAAGTATTATATGAAAATAGCTACTTCATGTTTCTTTGGTCAGTTTTTGCCCAGTGTATTTTTCTATCCTTTGATATATAGTCTTTCCATGTCCTTACATTGAGGTCTAAATGAAATTATTTCTCTTTTAAACAGTATATAACTGGGTTTTATTCATTTATTTATCCTGACAATCCTTGACATTTTTACTGAGTACTTTGCCTATTTATATTCAGAGTTACTACTGATATATTTGGATTTATTCTTATCCTCTTATTATGTGATTTGTATTTTTCCTTTTTACTATTTCATTTTACTCCTCCTCTTTTCTTGGCTTTATTTATTTATTTATTTTTGGCCATGCCAAGCAGCTTGCAGGATCTTAGTTCCTCAACTAGGGATTGAATCCAAGCCATGGAAGTGAAAGCATTGAGTCCTAACCACTAGACTGCCAGGGAATTCCCTTAGCTTGTTTTAAACTAAGCTTTTTTTTTTTCTTTTGCATTCCATTTTTCTCTCTACCAATTTGAAAGATATATATTACATGTCTATTCTTTTGCTGCTCAGTCTTGCCATTTTAACATGCATGCTTTAAATAGTCTAAAATTAATAATTTCCATTTCCTTTATAATTTAAATTTCAAAGCACCATATACATTATCCATACTCACCATATTTTGCCTTCAGCATCTGTATCTGAAAACTATAAATTATGTAGTACTCTTCCCACAAGCCTTTCATTTTTCCCAGTTTTGCAAAGAGATGTGTTTAAAAAATTATTACCAATTTTGTAGATCAAGAAATTGGGTCCAAAACAAAGAACTTATACATAGAAATAACTCATCAACCATGACTCCTGATTATTTTTCTAATTGTGGAATTCAGGAGATTGCCTGGGGAAACTTTATTGTCATAAAACAAAAATTTTAAAAATTTTGATATACATTGCCACTTTGCCCTCTAGAGAAATTATCTAATTTATATATAATTTATATATATACTAATTTATATATAGCAGTAATTGAAATCCATGATCAATCTAATGCTGAATTCCTTCCAGTTCTCAGAGTACAGGGACCATGTCTTTTTTTATTATTTATATTATAGAAAGTTTTGAACATATATAGGAATAGAGAGACTAGTTAATAAATTTTGTGATAACTTTAAAAAAATTTTATTGAAATATAGCTGATTTACAGGGTTGTGTTAGTTTCTTCTGTATAAGTAAGTGAATCAGCTACACATTTATTGTGAGAATTTTTTAATCCCAGGTAGCTGTCAATAGCTTCAGTCCAGTTCAGTCGCTCAGTCGTGTCCGACTCTGTGACTCGATGGACTGCAGCACACCAGGCCTCCCTGTCCAACACCAACTCCCGGAGCTTACTCAAACTCATGTCCATTCAGTTGGTGGTGCCATCCAACCATCTCATCCTCTGTCATCCCCTTCTCCTTCCATCTTCAATCTTTCCCAGCATCAGGGTCTTTTCAAATGAGTCAGCTCTTCGCATAAGATGGCCAAAGTATTGGAGTTTCAGATTCAACATCAGTCCTTCCAATGAATATTCAGAACTGATTTCCTTTAGGATGGACTGGTTGGATCTCCTTGCAGTCCAAGGGACTCTCAAGAGTCTTCTCCAACACCACAGTTCAAAAGCATCAATTCTTCAGCACTCAGCTGTCTTTATAGTCTAATTCTACATCCATACATGACTACTGGAAAAACCATAGCCTTGACTAGACAGACCTTTGTTGGCAAAGTAATATCTCTGCTTTTTAATATGCTGTCTAGGTTGGTCATAACTTTTCTTTATTATTATTATTTTTTTAATTTTTTAAATTTTAATGGGAGGCTAATTACTTTACAATATCATAGTGGTTTTGCTATACATTGACATGAATCAGCCTTGGGTTTACACATGTTCCCCATCCTGAAACCCCCTCCCACCACCCTCCTCATTCCATCCCTCTGGGTCATCCCAGTGCACCAGCCCTGAGCACCCTGTCTCATGCATCATACCTGGACTGGCGATCTGTTTCACATATAATAATATACATGTTTCAATGCTATTCTCTCAAATCATCCCACCCTCACCTTCTCCCGCAAAGTCCAAAAGGCTGTTCTATACGTCTGTCTCTTTTGCTGTCTCGCATATAGGGTTATCGTTACCATCTTTCCAAATTCCATATATATGCGTTAGTATACTGTATTGGTGTTTTTCTTTCTGGCTTACTTCACTCTATATAATAGGCTCCAGTTTCATCCACCGCATTAGAACTGATTCAAATGTATTCTTTTTAATGGCTGAGTAATATTACATTACATTGTGTATATGTACCACAGATTTCTTATCCATTTATCTGCTGATGGACATCTAGGTTGCTTCCATGTCCAGGCTATTATAAAAAGTGCTGCGATGAACATATGGGTACACATGTCTCTTTCAATTCTGGTTTCCTCGGTGTGTATGCCTAACAGTGGGATTGCTGGGTCAAAGGACAGTTCTATTTCAAGTTTTTTAAGGAATCTCCACACTGTTCTCCAAAGTGGCTGTACTAGTTTGCATTCCCACCAACAGTGTAAGAGTGTTCCCTTTTCTCCACACCCTCTCCAGCATTTATTGTTTGTAGACTTTTGGATAGCAGCCATTCTGACTGGCGTGAGATGGTACCTCATTGTGGTTTTGGTTTGCATTTCTCTAATAATGAGTGATGTTGAGCATCTTTTCATGTGTTTGTTAGCCATCTGTATGTCTTCTTTGGAGAAATGTCTGTTTAGTTCTTTGGCCCACTTTTTGATTGGGTCGTTTATTTTTCTGGAATTCAGCTGCAGGAGTTGCTTGTATATTTTTGAGATTAACTCTTTGTCAGTTGCTTCATTTGCTGTTATTTTCTCCCATTCTGAAGGCTGTCTTTTCACCTTGTTTATAGTTTCCTTCATTGTGCAAAAGCTTTTAAGTTTAATTAGGTCCCATTTGTTTATTTTTACTTTTATTTCCATTACTCTGGGAGGTGGGTCATAGAGGATCCTGCTGTGATTTATATCAGAGAGTGTTTTGCCTATGTTTTCCTCTAGGAGCTTTATAGTTTCTGGTCTTACGTTTAGATCTTTAATCCAGTTTGATTTTATTTTTGTGTATCGTGTTAGAATGTGTTGTAGTTTCATTCTTTTACATGTGGTTAACCAGTTTTCCCAGCACCACTTGTTAAAGATATTGGCTTTTCTCCATTGTATATTCTTGCCTCCTTTGTCAAAGATAAGGTGTCCATTGGTGCCAGGATTTATCCTGGGCTTTTTATTTTGTGGGTTTCCCTGGTGGTTCAGATGGTAAAGCGTCTGCCTGCAATGCAGGAGATCTGGGTTCGACCCCTGGGTCGGGAAGATCCCCTGGAGAAAGAAATGGCAACCCACTCCAGTACTCTTGCCTGGAAAATCCCATGGACAGAGGAGCCTGGTAGGTTACAGTCCATGGGGTTGCAGAGAGTTGGACAGGACTGAGCAACTTCACTTTCTATTTTGTTCTATTGATCTATATTTCTGTCTTTGTGCCATTACCGTGCTGTCTGATGACTGTAGCTTTGTAGTAGAGCCTGAAGTCAGGTAGGTTGATTCCTCCAGTTCCATTCTTCTTTCTCAAGATTGCTTTGGCTATTCGAGGTTTTTTTTGTATTTCCATTCAAATTGTGACATTATTTGTTCTAGTTCTGTGAAAAATACTGTTGGTAGCTTGATAGGGATTGCATTGAATCTATCGATTGCTTTGGGTAGTATATTCATTTTCACTATATTGATTCTTCCCATACATGAACATGGTATATTTCTCCATCTATTTGCGTACTCTTTGATTTCTTTCATCAGTGTTTTATAGTTTTCTATATATAGGTCTTTTGTTTCTTTAGGTAGATATATTTCTACGTATTTTATTCTTTTCATTGCAATGGTGAATGAAATTGTTTCCTTAATTTCTCTTTCTGTTTTCTCATTGTTAGTGTATAAGAATGCAAGGGATTTCTGTGTGTTAATTTTATATCCTGCAACTTTACTGTATTCATTGATTTGCTCTAGTAATTTTCTGGTGGAGTCTTTAGGGTTTTTTATGTAGAGGATCATGTCACCTGCAAACAGTGAGAGTTTTACTTCTTCTTTTCCAATCTGGATTCCTTTTATTTCTTTTTCTGCTCTGATTGCTGTGGCCCAAACTTCCAAAACCATGTTGAATAGTAGTGGCAAGAATGGGCACCCATGTCTTGTTCCTGACTTTAGGGGAAATACTTTCAATTTTTCAACATTGAGGATAATGTTTGCTGTGGGTTTTTCATATATAGCTTTTATTATGTTGAGATATGTTCCTTCTATTCCTGCTTTCTGGAATGTTTATCATAAATGGATGTTGAATTTTGTCAAAGGCTTTCTCTGCATCTATAGAGATAATCATATGGCTTTTATCTTTCAATTTTTTAATGTGGTGTATTACATTAATTGATTTGCAGTTATTGAAGAATCATTGCATCCCTGGGATAAAGCCCACTTGGTCATGATGTATGATCTTTTAATATGTTGTTGAATTCTTTCTACTAGAATTTTGTTAAGGATTTTTGCATCTATGTTCATCAGTGATATTGGCCTGTAGTTTTCTTTTTTTGTGGCATTTTTGTCAGGTTTTGGTATTAGGGTGATGCTGGTCTCATAGAATGAGTTTGGAAGTTTACCTTCCTCTGCAAATTTCTGGAAGAGTTTCAGTATGATAGGTGCTAGCTCTTCTCTAAATTTTTTGGTAGAATTTAGCTGTGAAGCCGTCTAGTCCTGGGCTTTTGTTTACCGAAAGATTTCTGACTACAGTTTCAATTTCCGTGTTTGTGATGGGTCTGTTAAGATTTTCCATTTCTTCCTGGTTCAGTTTTGGAAAGTTATACTTTTCTAAGAATTTGTCCATTTCTTCCAAGTTGTCCATTTTATTGGCATATAGTTGCTGATATGAGCCTTTGTATTTCTGTGTTGTCTGTTGTGATTTCTCCATTTTCATTTCTAATTTTGTTGATTTGATTCTTCTCCCTTTGTTTCTTGATGAGTCTGGCTAGTGGTTTGTCAATTTTATGTATCTTCTCAAAGAACCAGCTTTTAGCTTTGTTGATTTTTGCTATGGTCTCTTTTGTTTCTTTTGCATTTATTTCTGCCCTAATTTTTGAGATTTCTTTCCTTCTACTAACCCTGGGGTTCTTCATGTCTTCCTTTTCTAATTGCTTTAGGTGTAGAGTTAGGTTATTTAGTTGACTTTTTTCTTGTTTCTTGAGGTAAGCCTGTATTGCTATGAACCTTCCCCTTAGCACTGCTTTTACAGTGTCCCATAGGTTTTGGGTTGTTATGTTTTCATTTTCATTCATTTCTATGCATATTTTGACTTCTTTTTTGATTTATTCTGTGATTTGTTGGTTATTCAGAAGCGTGTTGTTCAGCCTCCATATGTTGGAATTTGTAATAGTTTTTCTCCTATAATTGACATCTAATCTTACTGAATTGTGGTCAGAAAAGATGCTTGGAATAATTTCAATTTTTTGGAATTTACCAAGGCTAGATTAATGGCCCAGGATGTGATCTATCCTGGAGAAGGTTCCATGTGCACTTGAGAAAAAGGTGAAATTCATTATTTTGGGGTGAAATGTCCTATAGATATCAATTAGGTCTAATTGGTCCCTTGTATCATTTAGAGTTTGTGTTTCCTTGTTAATTTTCTGTTTAGTTGATCTATCCATAGGTGTGAGTGAGGTATTAAAGTCTTCTACTATTATTGTGTTATTGTTAATTTCCCCTTTCATACTTGTTAGCATTTGCCTTATATATTTCAGTGCTCCTATGCATATATATTTATAATTTTTATGTCTTCTTCTTGGATTGATCCCTTGATCATTATGTAGTGTCCTTCTTTGTCTCTTTTCACAGCCTTTATTTTAAAGTCTATTTTATCTGATATGAGTATTATTACTCCTGCTTTCTTTTGGTCTCTATTTGTATGGAATATCTTTTTCCAGCCCTTCACTTTCAGTCTGTATGTGTCCCTTGTTTTGAGGTGGGTCTCTTGTAGACAGCATATATAGGGGTCTTGTTTTTGTATCCATTCAGCCAGTCTTTGTCTTTTGGTTGGGGCATTCAACCCATTTACATTTACGGTAATTATTGATAAGTATGTTCCTGTTGCCATTTACTTTGTTGTTTTGGGTTCGAGTTTATACACCATTTCTGTGTTTCCTGTCTAGAGAAGATCCTTTAGCATTTGTTGAAGAGCTGGTTTGGTGGTGGTGAATTCTGTCAGCTTTTGCTTGTCTGTAAAGTTTTTGATTTCTCCTTCATGTTTGAATGAGATTCTTGCTGGGTACAGTAATCTGGGTTGTAGATCTTTCTCTTTCATCACTTTAAGTATGTCCTGCCATTCCCTTCTGGCCTGAAGAGCTTCTATTGAAAGATCAACTGTTATCCGTATGGGAATCCTCTTGTGTGTTATTTGTTGTTTTTACCTTTCTGCTTTTAATATTTGTTCTTTGTGTATGAACTTTGTTAATTTGATTAATATGTGTCTTGGGGTGTTTCGCTTTGGGTTTATCCTGTTTGGGACTCTCTGGGTTTCTTGGACTTGGGTGACTATTTCCTTCCCCATTTTATGGAAGTTTTCAACTATTGTGTCCTCAAGTACTTTCTCATGGCCTTTCTTTTTGTCTTCTTCTTCTGGGACCCATGTGATTTGAATGTTGGGGAATTTAACATTGTCCTAGAGGTCTCTGAGGTTGTCCTCACTTCTTTTAATTCTTTTTCCTTTTTTTCTCTCTGCTTCATTTGTTTCTACCATTCTATCTTCTACCTCACTTATCCTATCTTCTGCCTATGTTATTCTACTGTTGGTTCCCTCCAGAGTGTTTTTTATCTCATTTATTGCATTATTCCTTATTGATTGACTCTTTTTTATTTCTTCTAGGTCCTTGTTAAACATTTCTTGCATCTTCTCAATCCTTGTCTCCAGGCTATTTATCTGTAACTCCATTTTGTTTTCAAGATTTTGGATCATTTTTACTATCATTATTCTGAATTCTTTTTCAGGTAGACTCCCTATCTCCTCCTCTTTTGTTTGGTTTGGTGGGCATTTATCATGTTCCTTTACCTGCTAAGTATTTCTCTGCCTTTTCATCTTGTTTAGATTGCTGTGTTTGGGGTGACCTTTACCTCCCTGTTCAGCTCCTGCTTGCTGGTGGCGGATGTGAGTGCTGGGAGTTGCCATTAGGCACGTAATCTGTGGGTTTTATTTAGTTATTTACGTATTTTTCCTCCTGGTTATGTTGCCCTATGAGATTCCAAAACTCCCCACAGATCCGCCGGTGAGAGTGTTTCCTGGTGTTTGGAAACTTCTCCTCTTTAAGACTCCCTTCCCAGGATGGATCTCCATCCCTACCTCTTTTGTCTCTCATTTTATCTTTTTATATTTTATCCTACCTTCTTTTGAAGACAATGGGCTGCCTTTCTGGGTGCCTGGTGTCCTCTGCCAGCATTCAGAAGTTGTTTTGTGGAATTTTCTCAGCGTTCAAATGTTCTTTCGATGCATTTGTGGGGGAGAAAGTGGTCTTCCCATCCTGTTCTTCTGCCATCTTAGGACCTCCCCTTGGTCATAACTTTCTTCCAAGGAGCAAGAATCTTTTAATTTCATGGTTGCAGTCACCGTCTGCAGTGATTTTGGAGCCCCTCAAAATAAAGTCTGTCACTGTTTCCACTGCTTTCCCATCTATTTGCCATGAAGTGATGGGGCCAGATACCATGATCTTAGTTTTCTGAATGTTGAGCTTTAAGCCAACTTTTTGACTCTCCTCTTTCACTTTCATCACGAGGCTCTTTCATTCTTCACTTTCTGCCATAAGGGTGGTGCCATCTGCATATCTGAGGTTAGTGTTATTTCTCCTGGCAATCTTGATTCCAGCTTGTGCTTCATCTAGCATTTCTCATGGTGTACTCTGCATATAAGTTAAATAAGCAGGGTGACAATATACAACCTTGACGTACTCCTTTTCCTATTTGGAACCAGTCTGTTGTTCCATGTCCAGTTCTAATTGTTGCTTCCTGATCTGCATACAGGTTTCTCAAGAGTCAGGTCAGGTGGTCTGGTATTCCCATCTCTTTCAGAATTTTCCACAGTTTATTGGAAAAAATCAGCCAACAGCTTAGGTAGGAAATACTACAATAAAAAAGAAGAAAGTAAGACTAAATAGTGTTGGGCTTTATGTTCTATTTTTTTAAAGATGAGGTTCTTTTCAATCTTTTCTCTGTTTTGAGATTACAGTAAAACTTTAATTAACAGGATTCTAACAAACTGGAGACTTTCACTAACTAGATTCTTTCCTGGTACTCTATTTTAAGTAGAGTCTCATTATAATTGGGCTTCCCTCATAGCTCAGTTGGTATAGAATCTGCCTGCATTGCAGGAGACCCAGGTTGATTCCTGGGTCAGGAAGATCTGCTGGAGAAGGGAAAGGCTACCAACTCCAGTATTCTGGACTGGAGAATTCCATGGACTATAGCCCATGGGGTCATAAACAGTTGGACATGACTGAGCGATTTTCCCTTTCACTTTCATTATAATATGCTCCTAATAGAGATTTAGTATGAAAATGCAAGTCTCATGGAATGACTCCTAAGCACCCAATGGGCCAAAGAAGAAATCAGTTGGAAATTAGAAAAATCTTGAGACAAATGAAAAGGAAAATACAACATAGCAAAACTTATGAGATGCAGTAAATGCAGTATTAAGAGGAAAGTTTTAGCCATAAATGCCCACATTTAAAAAAAAAAACTCAATCAACCTAACTTTGCACCTCAAGAAACTTAAAAAAAGACAAATTAAGACTGAAGTTAACAGAAGAAAATAGCAAAGATCAGAGGAGAAATAGACAAAATAGAGAAAAGAAACATAATAGAAAAAAAATCAGTGAAAATGAGTTTTTAAAAAGATTTAAAAAATTGACAAACTTTTAGCTAGACTAAGAAAGAAAGAGGGAAAACTGAAATAAATAAAGTCAGAAATGAAAGAGGAGACATAAAAACTGATGCCACAAGAATAAAAAGGATTGTAACATACTACTGAGAACAATTATATATCCATGGAACAACAGACTCATTCCAAATAGGAAAAGGAGTACGTCAAGGCTATATATTGTCACCCTGCTTATTTAACCTATATGCAGAGTACATCATGAGAAACGCTGGGCTGGAAGAAACACAAGCTGGAATAAAGATTGCTGGGAGAAATATCAATAACCTCACATATGCAGATGACACCATCCTTATGGCAGAAAGCGAAGAAGAACTAAAGAACCTCTTGATGAAAGTGAAAGAGGAGAGTGAAAAAGTTGGCTTAAAGCTCAACATTCAGAAAACTAAGATCATGACATCTGGTCCCATCACTTCATGGGAAATAGATGGGGAAACTGTGGAAACAGTGTCAGACTTTATTTTCTTGGGCTCCAAAATCACTGCAGATGGTGACTGCAGTCATGGGATTAAAAGATGCTTACTCCTTGGAAGGAAAGTTATGACCAACCTAGACAGCATATTGAAAAGCAGAGACATTACTTTGTCAACAAAGGTCCATGTAATCAAGGCTATGGTTTTTCCAGTGGTCAGGTATGGATGTGACAGTTGGACAGTGAAGAAAGCTGAGTGCCGAAGAATTGATGCTTTTGAACTGTGGTGTTGGAGAAGACTCTTGAGAGTCCCTTGGACTGCAAGGAGATCCAACCAGTCCATCCTAAAGGAAATCAGTCCTGAATATTCATTGGAAGGACTGATGCTGAAGCTGAAACTCAAATACTTTGGCCACCTGATGCAAAGAACTGACTCATTTGAAAAGACTCTGATGCTGGGAAAGATTGAGGGCAGGAGGAAAAGGGGATGACAGAGGATGATACGGTTGGATGGCATCACCGACTCAATGGACATGGGTTTGGGTGGACTCTGGGAGTTGATGATGGACAGAGAGGCCTGGAGTGCTGCAGTTCATGGGGTCGCAAAGAGTCAGAGATGACTGAGCGACTGAACTGAACTGAAATTGGACAACCTAGAAGAAAAAGATATATTTCTAGAAACATACAAACTACCAAGGCTGAATTAGAAAGAAACTGAAAACCTGAATAGATTTTTAACTATTACGGAGATTGAATCAGTAATTGAAAAATCTGCCAACAAAGAAAAGCCCAGGACCAGATGGCTTTACAGGTGTATTCTATGAAATGTTTAAAGAAAATTAATGTCAGTTCTTCTCAAACTCTTCCAAAAATGTTGAAGAGAAGGAAGAATTTCCAAACTCATTTTATGAGGCCGGTATTACCCTGACACCAAAGCCTGACAAACTAAAAAAAGAAAATGACAGGCCGATATCTATGATGAGCATAGATGTGAAAATACTTCAACAAAATACTAGCAAACCAGAATCAAGAGCATACTAAAAGAATCACACACCATGATCAAGTGAGATTTATGCTTCAGATACAAGGATGGTTCAGCATATAAAATATCAATTCATGTGAGGCATGAAAGATAAAAATTACATGATCATCTCAATAGATGCAGAAAAAGCATTTCACAAAATTCAACATCCTTTTGTAATAAAGGGCTTCCCTGGTGGCTCAGACGGTAAAGAATCTGCAATGTGAGAGACCTGGGTTTGATCCTTGGGTCGGGAAGATCCCCTGGAGTAAGGAATGGCAACCTACTCCAGTATTCATGCCTGGAGAATCCTACTGACAGAGAAGCCTGGTGGGCTACAGTCCATGGGGTTGTAAAGAGTCAGACATGACTGAGTGACTAACAGTTTCACTTTCATAATAAAAACTCTCAACACACCAGGAATAGAAGGAAATTATGTTGGTCAAAGTGTACAAAGTTTCAGGATGAATGCAGTTATGGAGGATGAATAAATTCTGAGGCTCTAATGTACAGCATGGTGACCATAAATAATACTGTATTGTACACTTGAAATTTGCTAAAGTAGATCTTAACATTTTCTTGCCACATACACAAAAAAAGGTAAGTGTGTGAGGTGTGTGTGAGGTGATGGATTGTTAATTAGCTTGATTGTGGTAGTCATTTCACAGCTGACCCATATATCAAAATATTGTACAACCTTAAATACACACAATATTAATTTGTTGATTATACCTTAATAAAGCTGGGAAAAAAATGAAATCACTTCAATAAAATAAAGGCCATATATGAAATGCCCATAGCTAACATCATACACAGTGGTGAAAAACTGAAGACTTTTCTTTTAAGATCAGGAACATGGCAAGCATGCCAACTCTTGCCACTTTTATTCAACATAGTACTGGCAGTCCCAGCCAGAGCAACTGGATGGAACAAAAAGGGATCCAAATGGGAAAGGAACCAGTAAAATTTTTTCTGTTTGCAGATGACATGATCCTCTTTGTAGAAAACCCTAAAGACTACCCCTACATCCCTGCCAAAACTGTTAAAACTAAGAAGTGAATTCAATGAAATTGCAGAATATAAAATCAACATACACAAACCAGTTGCATTTCTATACACCAAGAATAAACTATTCAAAAAGGCATTTAAGGAAGCAATATCATTTACAGTAACATCAAAAATAATAAATTGCTTTGGAATAAACTTAACCAAAGAGATCAAAAATCGGTACATTGAAAACTACAAAACACCAATGAAAGAAATGTGAAAAGACACAAGTAAATGGGAAGACATCTTGTATTCATAGATTTAAAGACTTAATATTGTTAAAATGTCCATATAACCCAAAGTGGCCTACAACTTCAATGCAATCCCTATCAGCACCCCAATGGAGACGATTCTACACGTCAGTCTGCTTGAAATAGGGACTCAGAAAAATTATTTTTCAGGAGCAAGCTAAAGGAAGCAAGAAGCAGGACTGCACCTTCATTTTGGTCCTCTGTTGTTATTTTCACGTCATCCTTATGTACCCAGAACAAAGTCTCAAATATCAATCTTAAGCAATTGTTTATGGTTTTCTTCCTGGTAGATGGAGTAAGACAGTGTAATGGAAATAGATCTGTGCTTGGAATTCAAGTCCTGACTCTCCTTCTTGGGAGCTCTGTGGTCTTGGAAGAGTCACTTAACCTTTCTGAGCCTTGGTTTAATCAATACCTGTGAAACAAAGGAGTTGGGCTGGAAATAATAAGTAATGCCTCTTCCTGTTCTGGGTTTCTGTTATGATGTGAATTTACATTTCCAAGGTCTGGTCTTATTCATGGAACGTCTCATACCTAACAGGTGGCAAGGGCACCCGGGGTATCTTTACCATCCTGAAAGCCTGACCTTCTACCATTAGTGATCCATTTCATTGGGCTTAGCATTGTTTCCTCCTGCTAGTCTTCCTTTTGAGAAGCATATAAAGGCGCTTCATTCTAAATCTAGGTCATTTTTCCTGGTTGGGAAATGCAGGGATTTTGATGTCCAGAGATTTTAAGTGGGAAGATAAGGGTGTATGTAACACAGAGAGACCTCGAAGGGTGTCAGAGACAAATTTCACCTCCTTAACAATTTTTCTGCAGCTTGGCTCTGAGCACTGTTATGACTCAACCTCTCTGTGTTTGGCAAGGCTCAAACAAGAATAATGTCTGTTTGGTACCAAATCAGCACAGGGAGTCCCTAGCTAAATGTCAGATTCAGGTATTTCTGACAGATTCTGAATGGAGTTCTTTATTAAGTCTTTTGATAAAAGGAACTTGTTTAGAAAAGCCAAAACACCCCTTTGAGTAAACCATGTACATCATTACGAAACTGTGAACTGGCCTACACGCTCAATCTTAGAAACCTTTTTCATCATTGTCTTCTAATCCTGTTCTCTTCCATGCTGGTCCTCAGTAGTTGCAGGAAATCCCTCGTCTCTCTTTGTTTATCTTGCCTATCGCCTGTCACCAGCACTTGATCTTTCCTGTCATGGAGAAAAGCAATCTCTTCTTCCGCATGCTCTCAATATTGAGGTACCACTAGTGATAAAGAGTTTCTGCTTTTCATGGAGAAAGACCCATTAATGTAGTTGTTGCTTTTCTCTCTCTAACAATAATACCAATCATTTATTGAGTCTTGCTATGTCTCAGGCAAGTTTGTGTGCCCAAGGCACTGTGAGACCAAACAAATATAAATATAGAAAGGTCAGAGTTTGGAGCACACAGAGGTTTATTGCACAGGGAAGCAAGGAAAACCAGGGGGAGGGGTTCATGCCCCCCAAAACCTTGAATTCCCCAAAGGGTTTTGTGCGTGCATGCTCAATCACTTCAGTCGTGTCCGACTCTTTGTGACCTTATGGATAGTAGCCCACCAGGCTCTTCTGTCCACGGGATTTCCCAGGCAAGAACACTGGAGTGGGTTGCCGTGCCCTCCTCCCGGGGATCTTCCCGACCCAGGGATCAAATCCGAGTCTCCTGTGTCTCTTGCATTGGCAGGAAGATTCTTTACCACCGCACCACTGGGGAACATTCTTTTCTTGGCCATGCCACACAGCACGCAGGATCGTAGTTCCCCAACCAGGGATTGAATCCAGGCCTGAGCAGTGAAAACGCTGAATTTCAACCACTGGAAGTTCTAACCAGGGAAGTCGCCAAGCAAAGCATTTTTAAAAGCAAGATGGAAGATGGGGGTCTCAAAGAATGTGATGATCTCCTGCACAATTCTCTAGTTGATGTTGAGGCTACAGGGCAGCTAACATTATCAATCCTTAGGCACCAGTAGGTGGGTGGGGGTGGGGGGCACTACATCCTCCTGATCATCAAGTAGTTAATTTCTTCCATTAGGTGGTGGTTTTAGCATCTGCAAAACTCAGGAAATATGAATGAGATACTATTACCTGGGTATTTTAGAGAGAGGAGCTACGACAGATATGGGGGAGAGGATCTGTCCTGAGAAGGTCCCAGAGCATCCTGCTCAGTTACAGTATCACTCCATTTGGTTCTCACACCTCTCCACCTATTTTACAAGTGGGGTGGCAACCCACTCCAGTATTCTTGCCTGGAGAATCCCATGGACAGTGGAGCCTGGTGGGGTACAGTCTATGGGGTCGCAAAGAGTCAGACATGATTGAAGCAACTCAGCATGCACGCATCCATACTGAGTCATTTTCCAAGATTTTTCAGCTAGAGCTGTCTGGCCCCAGAGCACAGCTTTTGCCCCCAGCCCTGCCAGCCTCTTCTGCCTGATAGCCATCTGCATACTCTTGACACTGCCCGGGCTGCTGTGTGGGAGACAGAGTTCCTCCCCTGGTGACAAATGATGGTTTATTCTTGTGACTTAGAAGACAAAGACCTAGCTCATGGGGGAAATATTCATAAGGTTATCACCCCAGAAAATTAAAATAGATCCTCTTTCTACTGTCTTTTCTGTACCAAATTATTCTTACGGTAGATGTTGGTAGCAGAATCAAAGAATCATTTTTGTATGCTGGTTGGGGACTGAGATCTAAAAGTTATTACCTCTTTTCTGCTTCCTAACTTGTGAGTTGCACCTGAATGCATCCACCTAACTGGAATACTTTTTCAAAATCTCATTTTATTTAATTTCTATTTAGACAATGCACTAAACCATTACCTTCCAACATGGAGATCAATAGATGAATTTGAAATTTCTTTGCAAGGTGTCATTTAAAATAGGAGCTTTGGGAATTGCCTGGTGGTTCAGTGATTAGGACCCAACGCTTTCACTGCTAGGGCCTGGGTTTGATCCTTGGTCACTGGGGAATTAAGATCCCACAAGGCCCAAGGTGAAGAAAAAAAAAGACAAAGGGGAAATAATGAGCTTTGCCCTAAAAATCTGAAGACTTGAGTCCCAATTCTGGATCTGCCATTTATTAGCCTGTGTGTATGTGCTGAGTCACTTCAGTCATGTCTGACTCTTTGCGACCCTATGGGCCATAGCCCACCAGACTCCTCTATCCATGGGATTCTCCAGGCAAGAATACTGGAGTGGGTTGCCATGCCCTCTTCCAGGGAATCTTCCCAATCCAGAGATTGAACCCACATCTTTTAGTCTCTTGCATTGGCAGGCAGGTTCTTTACAACTAGTGACCCTTGAGAAGCCCTTATTAGCCTGTAGTGTGTTGTGTTCCATGTGTGGGTTGGAAAAGAATTTCCAGAGATGAGGGAGAATGAGAAGAGAGTAAAGTTTATCAGAGGGGGAAATGCTATTAGAACAGGGGGCTGGCTCAAGGGAGAGCCAAACCCTTTAAGCAGGCTAGCATTCAATTTTTATAGCCTTAAGATAGAATTCCTACTGGCATTCTGGTATTAGGTGATTGGTTAGGATGCTATAGGGTGGGTATTTTATCTAATACGGGGTCATGGAACTGGCCAGTTTAGATCCGGAGGCTCATGGGAACAGTTGCTACGGGGCTTGGTCAGTACCAAAAATTTTTATCCTGTGACCTTGGTACATGGCTCCTCATAATGTTAGGCAAATACACTTAATTTTGTTAAATCTCTTTCCTCACCTGTAAAATACAAACAATTATATTTTCCTTGCTTAATTCACAGAGGTGACATGGTAGGGATACCACTATTAGGAAGTGCTTTGTTAATCTACAAGCAGAAGCCACTAGGCAAGATGAATTGAAATTCTCAAAAGGTCGTGAGTGGGAAGGAGACCTTCAGCAGGGCTCGAAGAAAGGGGTTCACCAAGGATTCAGTCATGGAGAAAAATTATGTGTCTTTCAATTGGTTTCACTTTATCTTAGCTTGAGGAGTGCAGATCCAAATAGTCTCCAGCTGGATGCCTGATATTCTTCAACCCTCTGACTTCCAGGAAACAAATCTTGGTTCTCATCTAAACTGAGTGCCCCACTTCTAGAGGGAGAGTGGCATGAGGATTAAGGGACTGGTTGACACCAGTGAAACCAGGCATCTGGATAATACTGGCTGGATGATCAGACTAAAAAGTAGAGAATTCACTGCATGCCACCTTGGTTACAGGGCTTCCCAGGTGGCGCTGGAGGTAAGGACCCTACCTGCCTAATGCAGGAGATGTAAGAGATGTGGGTTCGATCCCTGGGTTGGGAAGATCCCTTGGAGGAGGGCATGACAACCCACTCCAGTATTCTTGCCTGGAGAATCCCATGGGCAGAGGAGTCTGGCAGGCTACGGTCCATAGGGTCGCAAAGAGTCAGACAGGGCTGAAGTGACTTAGCAGCACCCACCTACCCTCACACCTTGGTACAAGCACAGAGATTTGGCAATGGAGTGAGAGGAGAATATGCGAAACTCAGATCCTGTATGAAGTCATGGCGCCTCGACTCCTGAAAGTTAATCCCAAGTTAGAACAGAAATTGCCTTCCGGGTAGTCCAAACAGCGCTGAACATAGAGAGCAGCTCACTCAATACCATGTGATGGTGACTGTCCTTGGTCTCTTGGTGTCTGTTCTTAGCTATAGGTTTTCCAAAGATATGTGTTAAAGGATGCAATTTATCAGTGCCCAGAAAGAAGACTGAAGGTAGGGACGCGTTCATTAATGGCAGGCCTGGCACCCTAGTACTGAACCCTTTCTCCCCCATCTCGTTCACTTCACCTCCAACCCCGATCCCCAGACCAGCATAATCAGGTTTGGGAGACTGAAAGGGTTTCACTTCCGCCCGGCTGCAGGAACCATAAATTCCAGACTAGGTCGGAATTGGAATAATCGCAGTCAAAATACACCCAGCTGCTCTTACATACCCAGGCGCGCACGCATCCCCAGGCTATGGGGCGCACGTGAGCCCACGCCCCGCGCGCCCAGCCCTGCCCCTCGCGGAGCATCCTCCGAGCTGCCACAGAAGCCGCCGCCTCCTCCTTCTCCTCCTCCTCGTCCACCTCCTCCTCTTCTTTCTACGGCCGCCGCCGCGGCTGCTGTGACTCCCATCCCCTCTTGTCCTCATTCCTCTCCCAGTACTTGCTCCTCCTCCCATCCCCGGCGCCTGCTGCCCGGCGCTGAAGGGCAGAACCCTCGGCAGCGGCTCCCCTCCGCTCGGGCCACGAAGAGGCTGGAACAGGTCTGTGTCTGGGGCGCTTTGTTGCAGGCTGTTGGAGCGCCAGTGGCTCCAAGAGCCGTTGAGGGGGCACGGGGCGGACGGGAGGGTAGATTATGTCTCAGGTTTTGGTCTTTTTCTATGAATAGATGGGATGCGATGCGGTGGGAGGGCAGTCCGGTCCCTTTGCCAGTTCGCCGTCCCTGTCGCTTCATGGAGAGAGAGCTCGGTAGCTGCCCGGACTCGTGACCCTGCCCACCTCTAAAGCTCTCTTTCTTTGGGCCCCCAATCCCCACATCCACTTCCCAGAGCTAAGCTTTCTCTTGTTGGGGGAGCTCATGGGTGGGGGCGGGGAGAGATGGATGGAGTCGATCCAGCGGGACGCCTGGGTGCATGAGGCTTTGTTGCCTACAACAAAACCAGTCCCCACCAGCTTCCAGTTCCAGCCTAGGCTACAGTATGCCAGTAGAGTGGGGTGTGGATAGGGCAGTCTGGGGAAGTGAGGGAATGTGAGGGGCACTCCCTGTGTGTGACTGACACACAGGAATGCAAATTTGAGAGGGAGATGGTGCAGGTTTTGTGTGGGGTTCGTTGAGTGTGAATTGAAGTGGTGTGTGTGTGTGTGTGTGTGTGCACGCACCATGGGGCTGGGCTACTCTTGGCATTACATGTCCTTGGGTATCATCCCATGCCAAGCCAGATTGCAGTAACACACAGGCAGATCAGGTCCAACCTGTTCTGCCCACATCGGAAGGGTAATGATGGTTTCAAAGTCATGGAAATCTCCCCAGCTTGGGCTGTTGCTTAGGAAATTCTGGATGTGGAATCTCTAGCCAGGTTGGCCAAGTCCTACTGGACATCATTATTGTTCCCCCACAGATGCCCAACTTTCTTAGCAGGCTTTTCTTCTCAGCCAATGAGGATACAAAGCTCTTACAGTGATTCCCTGCAGTAACTCTCCTCACCCCACTTCCTCACCCCACCCCTTTAATTAGTGAATCCCCATGTCTTTACTGCAGTGATGCTAGCCGTGGGTTAGGAGGTAGCCTTATTATGTTTGGAGAAAACGGACATGCTAAAAGCGTTATGTATTAGTTGTGGTTGAAGACTGATATGGACCAGAATACATCCCCATCTTAAGAAATGTCTAGCTCATTTATTAATATTAGTGTATTTTGCTTTAAGCAAATCTGATATGTGTAATTATGGATTAACAAGGCAAACGGACTAGATGGGGACAGTATTCACATTGCAGAATTTGTTGTTTTACAAAAGGATTCATAATCAGATCATCTTAAATAACAGTGCCCCTGTGACCTTTACAGTGAATATTTTTACCAAAAACCGATTTATACAGAATTGTTCACATAACCAATGGATGGATACAGAAAGGTATGTTTGTATTACATTTACTTCTTGCACACAAATTTACCAATTTTAGTGGAAGTGTTTTCCCTCATGGTGTGGATGCTTAATAAACACTAAAAGAAAACGTGAAAATGGCAGTAATAAATATAAAATCCTTTGTGATCTTCTATCATTTGAATTGTATATGCATGCATGATAAGTCACTTCAGTTGTCTCTGATTCTTTGAGATCTTATGGACCATAGCCCACCAGGCTCCTCTGTCCATGGGATTCTCCAGCCAACAATATTAGAGTGGATTGCCATGCCCTCCTCCAGGGGATCTTTCTGACCTGCGTCAAACCCGTGTCTCTTATGTCTCCTGTATTGGCAAGTGGATTCTTTACCACTAGCGCCACCTGGGAAGCCCCGAATTGTATATAAAATACAAGTTAATCAGGACAGAGTCTTCAGGGAGTTTCACATTTTAGGTACTTTTAGTAGTGTCACTGGTAATTAATAATAGCACAATATTTATGTGCCGTATGTTAGTTCTGAAATGGATATATGATGACCACTCTAATACTCATGCAATGAAGCCAGAACAGGGGCACATTCTGAGTCTTCTGTTTTGTTGTGTGGGCACTGATTGCATGGGCTGATGAATGGCACTGGAAATAAACCTAAGAGATGGATGATTTCTACTGGAAGTGCCTGGTGGGCACAAAATTCTGCTAGTTAAGAGTGTGGATCCTGAGAGTTTGGACCAGCATCCCAGGCGTTTACTCCCTTCAATGAAGACCCAAAATAGCTCTGGCTTCTATTTGAAAGGTGTGCCAGCAGAAGTAGGCAAGCTTGAATCGGCTTCCTCTCATCTGGCCAGTGCCCTGCTACAGAGGAAATGATGCCCTGAAGTCCTTTGGGCACATCAAGGTCCTTTGGTCACTGGCTGTCAGTATCAGAAGGTATGGGGCATTATCTCTAAGAAACATCCTCTACAGCTTGGGCTAGAACAGAATTGATCTGTTACTGTGGTGATACTCAGATTAGTCTAATGGTTAGGACAGTGTTTCCTAATGTGGGTTCCAAAAAGACTAGTTCCATAGGATGGTAGTAAGTGTTACACACACACTCACACCCACCACCCCCACACACACCCACTGAGTTTTGTGGTTAAGTTAACTCTGAGAAATTCTTGCTTAAACAGAAACAGTTTTGTTTATTGCAGGGGCTTCTAAAAGCCGTCACTAGGCCAGTGTATATATCTTTGCCCACAGAACCTGGTGTTCCAGCAAGCATTTGGCTGAGCTGGTGTGGGAAAGAACATTCTTTGGGCAATACCCGGCAAGAGCATTTTTGCACTGAGTTTGGAGGCTGTCATCCTCTTGCTGGGTAAACTTGGATGACTTGCTTCAGCCCTCTAGGCTTTCCTTCCCCCATGTGTAAAATGAAGCTGATAATGATCATCACTCTCACAGACTGTGATGGTGTGTTGACAACTAAGATAATATCTCTGCAAGTATTTTGAGCTCCTTAGAAGAAAGGCTCTATATAAACTCTAGGTTATTATGAAAGGAAAGTGAAGAATTAAGGCTATTATCTCGATAGTTCGGGCCCCAGTCCTGTTTTTCTGCTGCCTTATTGGGCAGTCTGCCTCAGTTCTCTGCTTTGACTGCGAAAACCTATACCCTCATCCAACCTTGGGTGACTCAGTTCTCTGGGCTTACTTCCTTTCACATCCTGACACTTTCAGCATGGCCTTTAATTTCCTGGTCCAGAGGTATCATCAGCACAGCGTCAAGGAAATCCCATCAACCTGAACACACCCTGCTGACTAGAGAGCCCTGGAGGTGGGAATTAAATACAATTGGAAAGTTGCTTTTATCCTTCAGACTCATCCTCCTGCAGAAGCAGTTCTAAAGGACCATCTTGGAAGCTGACTGCTATGGGCTCCTCTCCAGTGGCCCAAGTGCCCCATCTGGACCAGAGTCCTGTTTGCAGGAGAGGTATCTTAACAAGTTTCCAGGGTCCATTTTGCCAGTAGGAAGCCATGGCCATCTTTAAGGAAATTTAAAGGCAAAAGAAAAAACACTCATGTGACCATTGACCCTTCCTGATTCCCTTGACTCCTCGTTAATTCCTTCTTTTCCTTACAAGCTCCCTTGAAAGAAGGATAGAGTTCTTGAGGATTAACCACTAAATAATCATTGCAGACTGGGTTTGAGGTAGAGACTGAGGTGAAGGCATTAGAGTTAGCAGTCTACAGTGCTCTGTACATGGACCAGCAATTTCCCACATGCAAGCAGCAAGCTTCCATCGCAGTAGGAAGGATTTAGGTTTAACCACAAGAGGAAACTGTGTGACTTTAAGATGTGATGCTGGAAAGTGAGAGTGAAGTCATTCTCTGTCCTGGAGAGCTTAGTGGAAATGCCTATCCGTGAGGGGAGAGTCATAGCATGGTAGAGCTGCAAGTGCTTCGTGAAGTTCATCTGGTTCAAACGTTCTCTTTGTATGAGTCAAATGAGGCCCAGAGAAGTGCAGTAAGCTACCTAAGGTCACACAGCTACCATATGTCAGAATGGAAGTCCTCCTAAAAGCTAAAACTCAGATCTGCTGCCTCCTTATGCTCTTTACACAGCTTTATACCCAGCTGTGTTCTTGTATGGGGCTTCCTTGGTGACTAGACAGTAAAGAATCTGCCTGCAATGCAGCATACCTGGGTTTGATACCTGGGTTGGGCAGATCCCCTGGAGAAGAGACTGGCTACCCACTCCAGTATTCTTGTCTGGAGAATTCCATGTACAAAGGAGCCTGGCCAGCAATAGTCTTGTATATTTCAGGGGAATGTGGATTAGCTCATTCCGTGGGACTTGGAGGTGGTGTCCAGGGCTGAGTTGTGTGGGCTGTAGCAGAGGAACAGGATTCTCTGGGAGGCCTCAAAGGCCTTCTTCCTTGTATCTCCGGATCTCCATCCCTTTTGAGCGTATAGTTGTCTGATTCACCAAACCATGCAGCTAGCTGGAAACCTAAGGCCTGGGTGTTCTGCCAGGATACCCAGTGGGTGATTAAATCATCCCAGTCCCTCTACCTTGGTCATTATTAACATTGCATGGACTAAGGACCTCCTTGAAAGTTTGGTGAAAACTACTGATGCACTACCCAGAGAAGGGCTCACATCCGCTGCCACAAGCATGGTATGTCAGGGTCATCTAGGTTTGTAGCTCCTGGTCTGTTGGCTGTTGGTGTTGGTATACAGCCTAGGATCACTTGTAGATGTTCCCTAAATTCTGAAGACTCCCAGAGCTGGAATTGTCAGTCTTATCTCAGAGGAAATTGGAAGTACTGGGATGAGGCTTGTGCCAAATAGACTGGGGTTGTGTAGAGGTTAGAGTGAAATTTCTTTAGGATGAAAGAATGGGATTGAATCCTGGACTTGAAGGAAAAACAAAAAAGAAACTGAAATGAGCTAGCCATTTCCCTTTCTGCCAACATTATGAAAGAGATAAGGAGAAAGGGAGGCATGGCAGAAAGAAAGGTGGGAGACTTGGAAGGATGGGAGAGGGAGATCATTCTAGAAAGGGTGTCCATCATGTCACCACTGCATGAAACAAGCTCTTCTGAAAAAAATGCAACAACCCTTCTACCTCTTTCCAGACTTTCTCATCCTAGTTCAACTTCTAAACAGCAAAAGCTCATGGCTTTGGGAATTAGAAATTGTCTTAAATCCTGGAACACCATGTCCTTGAAGGGGACATTTTTAGAGGCTTGGAGTGGGAGATGGACATTGTGGGGGAGTGGTACAGCTTGTCTCGCTTATTGTTTAAAAAAAGCATTTTTATGATCAAAATAATACATGCTTATGGCTTGTAAAAAATAGGAATATGAAGTAGAATGTTCCTGGCCTCTCCACCACTGATTACCCACTATGTTCACAGTTTGGTGTGTATACTTATGTGTGTGTTTCTATGAATATTCATATATGTATTCATGTGCCTAAAATAGTAATAAAAAATGTGACCAAGACACCATATACTGCTCTATAGCATGCACTTCACTGGACACTGTGTCTGGAGGTCTTTGCCTGCCAGTATACATCTAGCTAGTTCATTCTTCTTAACAGTTGCATAGTATTCTGTCATCCAGTTGTGACCTAATTTTTTTAATCCAAGCTTTATTGGTGAATTTTTACATTGTTTCAAATTTTTACAAATTATTAAATACTGGTGCAGCCTACTTCCTTCTACACATGTCTCTCCATAGTGTGGCCAGCATTTTTGTAGTGTAAACTCACAGTGGACTTTCCAGGTGGCTCAGTGATAAAGAATCTGCCCACCAATACAGGAGACATAGGAGACACAGGTTCAATCCCAGGGTTGGGAAGATTCTGCCAAAGGAGGAAATGGCAACCCATTCCAGTATTCTTGCCTGGAAAGTTCCATGGACAGAGGAGCCCAGTGGGATACAGTCCATTGGATCACAAAAAAGTGGGACTTGACTGAGCAGCTGAACACACACAGATTCACAGTAGTGACCTTATTGGTTCAAAGAGTTTAGTTTGCACATCTCTCTCTTTTTGTTTTTTTTTAGAGAGCCTGCTCATTTGCCCTCCAGGAAGTTGATGGTGACTTGCCTTCTCTCCCAACAATGGCCATTTCTCTATTCTTTTCTCACACCCATTTCAGTTAGGTTGGTTGATCCTTTCAATCTTTGACAATGTGATTGCTGGAAAAAAGTCTCCTTTTCCTTTGCATATTTTTTTGAATGCTAGTGAGGCCGAAGTATGTGTATGGCACATATGCATTTCTTCTTCTGCGTTGCCATTTCATATCTTTTGCCTATTTTTCTACTGGGTTGTTCTTTCTCATTGTGATAACCAGAATCTCTTTATATATTTTGAGTAGTAATGATTTAACCGTGATCTATATTGCAAATACAGTACCTAGTCTATTATTTATCTTTTGACTTTTAGTGTCTTTCATTGTACAGAAATGTTTATGATTTTAAAAAATAATCATTGCCACTCTGTTCCTTTATGAGCACTTCAACAATGCCACTACAAATGTCTGTGGACTATATTATATGCTTTTGGCTCATTATTTCCTTAAGATAAATTCTTGGGATTGGGTTTGTTCAGTTTTATATATATATATTGCCAAAGTGCCTTCTAAAGTGTTTTTTTTTAAACCAATTTGCACTCCAACTGCAGTATATCAAAGTATACTTTATTCCTCCTCTTGAGATCTTCTGATAATTCAGGTTTTGCATCTTAAATTGAGCGCTAGGCAGGAACTCGTATTTGGCATCACAAAAGGCTGGGGCAGAAATCCCTAACTGCACGTGAAACACATGTAATACACATTTCACCTTCAATTATTTAAGCAAACATGTTTTTTAATTCATCTCCAACTAGAACTGTGTCAAAAGCATTTTCCAACATCAAGTCCCCCTAAATTTACTGTGAAATGTATGGCTATTTAGGGTCATTTTTGCTGGTGGCCACTGCAGCAGCAGACAATGGCAAATGAACTTTAGAGATGTATGTTGTAAGACACTTGGAACAAAGCTACTGCTGCATCGTCACTGAACTCTGAGGTCAGCTAGTTTGGTTCCAGAATTTTCCAGAGGCTGAGGGCTGAGTAGGAGTCGGCTTCTCTCCGACTTGGCTTCCTGCAAAGAGGACAAGTTTGAGGCCCTCCCATGAGGAGTTATTCTAATAGAAATAAACAGTGATGTCACCCTCTGCAAAGGGAATAGTGACAAACAGGTACAGGTGTAGATTTTCTTGTCACTCAGCCTGGGCTTGCTTCATCTTCTTGCATCTCTTTGCTGCCAACATCCAGGTACGGTCAAGGGAATTTCGGTGTTTGCTTTAGGCCACATGTAGGATTAGGAGAAGGTGGATATCAGAGCAGTCATTTGTGTGGCTTAAGAACTGTCTTTTGTCTGAAGAGTGAGAGCAGCAGTAGCAACATTTAAATCCTTTGGGGGTGGTTGAGCATGTTGTGGGGTATGAAAGAGCAGTGATAGTTGGTACCCATTTTACAGATGGAGAAGACACATCTGGGAAGGAGAAATGCTCTGAGAGTTGGACGTGCTGGAAAAGTCTCCTGAGATACCTCCAACACATGCTGGTTAAAAATCTGGCCACTTTTCTCCTCTAGGGATGGATATGTGTGTGATAAGTAAGTTGCTTCAGTCGTGTCCAACTCTGCAACCCATGGACTGTAGCCCACCAGTCTGCTCTGTCCATGGGATTCACCAGGCAAGAATACTGGAGTGGGTTGCCATGCCCTCCTCCAGGGGATCTTCCTGACCCAGGGATCGGACCTGGGTCTCCCGCATTGTAGGCAGATGCTTTAACCATCTGAGCCACCAGGGAAATCTGCATTTGAACTATAGCCAGTTATTATTTGTGGTTTCCCATTTACCTCAAAATCTTGGTATTTGGAAAATGACTTTAGATCCTATCTAATATATGTGGGTTTTTTCTTTTAAAGGCTTGGAACTGATGGCCAGTAAATATTGCTCTTTGCTGCCTTGAAAAAAAAAATGGCTTTGGCTGTTAAGTTAATGAATGTCCTGGAACTTCCCTGGTGGCTCAATTGGTAAAGAACCTGCTGGCCAGTGTAGGAGACACAAGAGATGTGGGTTCGGTCCCTGGGTCAGGAAGATCCCCTGGAGTAGGAAATGGCAACCCACTCCATTATTCTTGCCTGCAAACTCCCATGAACAGAGGAGCCTGGCATACTACAGTCCATGGGGTGGCACAAGAGTTGGACATGACTGAACACACACACACACACACACACACACACACACACACACAATCACACACACACTCATCTTAAAGCTAGGGTGTCCCTTCTTTGTTGATGCTGAATTATTTGTCTGTTTATTTATTTATTTTGGCTGTGCTGCATGGCTTACACAATCTTGGTTCCCTGACCAGGGATTGAACTGAGGGCCATAGCAGTGAAAGCACCTAGTCCTAACCACTGGACCACCAGGGAACTCTCCAATGCTGAATAATTTATAATTGAAACATTACAGCCAGAAATATGGTCTCTACACATAAATCATGTGATGGGTTTCTCCTTATGGGTGGTCATAATGGAAAAGGCTATATTTTGTTTTTAAAACTTTGCTTGATGCTTTTCATAGAACTGGGGATTGTCATGTTTTGTTTTCTAATAGATTATGCCCCAAAGGTAGCATTGCTGTTTAACTAATTAGAACCAGGAGGAGCTATCTATTGTTCCCATACTTAAGCTTGAAAGGACAGTCTTATTAAGAAGCAAAATCCGTCCAGTAAGTGGAGTTTACAGGAAAAACTGGGAGGCAGAGACCTGAATCCCAGTTTGGTTTTGTTTCTAATTAGCTGTGTGATCTTGAACAAGTGCTTCAATGTCTCTGAGCCTCAGATTCCTCACTCTTTGTTAGGAATATATTATATTGTAGTGCCTTTCATCTAAGTAAAGCATACTTGTCTCCAAAGTCAAAACTTGCTTAGTGACAAAATCATTTGGGGGCAAATTAAAAATTATGTTGGGGTCCCCACATCAACCAACTGAATCGGAAACTCCAAGAGTGGACCCAGCTAAACTATTTGTTAACCAGCTCCTTCGATGATTCAGAGATGGCTGTAACGCCTTCCTGTGGTAACTTTCTGGAAGCAAGAACTGAGTTTTCCAGCCAGAGGGAATGAAACCCATTTTCCAAAGTGGCAAAGTCCAGGTGTCTCAGTGTCTCTGGCTTAGAAACCTGTGATATGAGACCTCATTTGGGGAAGCTGGTTTGCGACCTTGTTCCCTGGGGCTAGTTTTCTGCAGAGGTGAGTGGAGAGCAGACTGTTCTTTTTAATAGGAACAAGTCTGAATGAACAAACTGACCATTTATTCAATAATGAGCATCTTTCAGGCCCTTTGGCACAAAATCTTTGGTCGAGGCATTTCTGAGAAAGGACAAAGTGGTTTCCAGAATTCAAACCTTTCTGCCCAAGCTCTCCTGTGAATCCCTTTTGAAGCTTCCTTCTATCCCTTCTTTGACTTTGTAAACTTTTCTTTCTCTTTCCTTCATTCAGTTCATGGTGTTGCTGTGGGTTCTCTTGTTTCACGGGATTTCAACCTCTGAGCTTTTTAGGCCCTCATCTCCCATCACCCCAGCCCTCTTTAAACACCTTCCCCCCACCCATCGCCCCTCACTTCATCACATTACTGATTTCATTTCCTTCAACCGTAGGCCCTCTCTCAATATTGTCCTGCTCTCTAAGTGCCAAAAGGAAAGGAGTCAGCATCAAGATACATGCCTTTGGGGATTTCCCAGGCAGTCCAGTGTTTAGGACTCAGCACTCTCACTGCCAGACTGGGTTCAATCCCTGGTCGGGGACCTAAGATCCAACCAACTGCACAGTGGGGCCAAAAAATAAAAATGTACATACCCCTTTACTCCATTTCTTTCCTCAGGTCTCAGCCTTCAGCCCTTCACTTCATTACAGGGGAAACTGGAGCTAGAGAAATGCTTCTTCAAGGCAAAGTTTCAGAGACAGCAAATCTTCCTCTTTATCTATAGCCATCATTTACTAAGCCGAGTGCCAGGTACTGTGCCACTGTCCTGGTGTGCATTATCTCACTGAATCTCTTCCACAGCTCCATCAGATAGGCACTCTTAGTATTCCTATATCCCAGAGGAGGAAACTGAGGCTCAGAGCCACTAAGGGGCTTGTACAAGTTCAGTCAGCTGGTGAGTAGCAAAGTGGATCTATCTGTCTGGTCCAAGGGCCTGCGTGGTTACACAGAGTATTCTGCTGTTAAGGATTACCCATGGTGTATATTGGGCTTCCATGATGGCTCAAACAGTAACAAATCCACCTGCAATGCAGGAGACTCAGGAGATGTGGGTTTGATCCCTGGGTCTGGAAGATCCCCTGGAAGAGGAAATTGCAACCCACTCCAGTATTCTTGCCTGGGAAATTTCATGGACAGAGGAGCCTGGTGGGCTACAGTCCATGGGGTAACAAAGAGTTGGATACAACTTAACATGCACACATGCATACAGTATCTACCTCCTACCTTGTGGTGTATATCAGGCTGAGTTGTACCAGAGGCCAATCTATGCAGCAACAGATTTTCTTGGGTGTGAAGAGTCTGAGCCCTGAAGAGCCTCAGTAACTTTAAACACCAAGAAAGAAGGGGGAGTTGGTTTTAAGGGCAGAATAATGTCGCCAGGGTTATTAAGTATCATTGTAGGGGTGGGCCTGGGAACCTGGTTTTGATTCTTGAGAACTGAAAACTGAGTAAAACTGCAAATATTGGCATTGAGAAGTACATTCCTGAGACCCCTGCGACTATTGTTGGTTTGATAGACCCTGGGGATGTGAAACATACTTGGTATTTTCTTCCTCCCACTCCCTTCCGGAAGCCAGTGCCAAGAGCAGAGGTAGGGAATGACTTCCTGGATGCTCTCAGCTAAAAGGGGACTAGAAAAGGGGAGATAGCTAGGAAAGGGGCCCAGAATAGGCTGAACAACATTCTTGTTGGCTTGGATTCTTGGGTTTCCAGCTCACCCAAGTCCTTCTTGTCTGATTATCAAACTTGCAACACCAGGCAAGGAATATTTGGCATCCACTAATACAGACTCTTTGAATTCATGTTGATGTTCCTCAAACTCATGAGTACAACAAATCCATGCCCAGAGATTTCCAGAATATTCCCATGGGAGCAAGTCTGTCTTGGAACCATAACCTAAGACCCCATTTGAAGGAGCCCAAGTTTTCACTTTGACTGGAGTACATGGATCGATTTAACATTGCTACAGTAAAACAATTTTTTTTTCTTTTTCTTAGCTCCTTCCTGGAAAGATCTTACATTGGCTATAATTTCTCTAAAATCTCTTTCAACTTGGAGATGCCAGATGAAGACTCCCACCTCTTTTCTGCAGGGTTTGTCCTTTTTATTGTCATGTTCAGTCGTGGGAGTTAGTGGGTCTAAGGGTCTCTTAAGGCCTCAGTCACTTGCTCCATGTCTAATGCCTGACAAGTCAGTTGGTCTCCCTAGGCCTCAGTTCTCCCATCTCTGATGATCCCGACTCTCCAGTTTCCATGGGGATATTAGAGCAAGCAGATCTTTGAAAACAAATGGTCCAAGATAGATGATTGTAGTTGTCTTCAGGTTTTCCCTGGTAAAAGAGCTGTTTTGGAAAAAAAAAAAGAGAGAGAGAGAGAAGTAGTAGAAGGTTCAAGGGCTGAGAGTTGAAATCATTTGCTTAAGTTCAAATTCCTGTTCTGTCTCCTACTAATTATGCGATCTTGGAAACTTTCTTAACCACCTAATTGCCTTAGCTCTGTATAATGGTAAGAGAATAATTACACCTATGTCATAAAGCAATAGTAAGGAATCAAAGAGATAATACATAGCAAGGGTCTGCCGCATAGTTAGTGCTCAGTAAAGAGCAGCTATTTCTTTTATGATGATGAGCGCATGAATCTTAGTCCAGCAACTTTGGGTAAGTCGCTTAGCCTCTTTAAACTTAAAGTTTCTCCACCTGTATAAATATGGGAACAATCATAGTAGTCACCTCACAGGGTTTTTTGAGGAATAAACAAGCTCATTCTTGCAAGGTTCTCAGCACACTGCTTGGCCTGTAGAAGTGCTCAAGAAAGTATTGTCAGTTGCCAACATAGTGGCCCTGTAGGCTCTTTGGCCTCTGGCTTCTCCATGTCTGGGCCACCTCTGAACCTAACTCCCACCACAGCAGAGGTTTCTGATGCCTGTTGTTGAGGGTGAGCAGCAGAGACAGCCTTTCTGCCTGGAGACCTCCTGAGAGCTTCCTGCAAAAACCCAGCACCCGGGCTGTGTCACCTGGGCTGCTTCTGGACAGTAGCTGATTGATTCCTAGGACCCCAAATGGTTCACAAAGTGACAAAAATGAGGACAAGGCAGACCTAGCTTATCAGCTCCAATAGGAACCTGGCCCCAGGCAGCACTAAGTTTTGTTAGCTGCCCCTCCCTTTCCTCCCTTGGCAGCCCCGCCAGGCACGTATTCCCTTCTGGCCTTCCTCCAAGACAACAGGCCAGAGGGCCCTGCATCTCCTCCCACATCAAGGAAGGCAAGCAGATGCTGCCATAGTGACAGTTACTACCTGATCAATAGAGCTGGGAATTGAACCCTGGTGACAGGGCCTGCCTTGAGGGGGGCCACCTCCCTGGGCATCACCTACCTCAGCCTGGTGACCAAGCAACCTGCCCTGCCCACCACTGGCTGGGTACCAGCCTTGAAGCCTTTCTCTATGCATTTATCTGCACCTCTGGGGCCCCACAGCGACTGCCCATTTCAGGCATACGCTGTCCTCATTGAATTCCTCAGTGACTTTGCCTTAATTCAGCCCTTATTATTTCTTTCCTGAACTGGTCAATATTATTGTTGTTGCTGCTGTTGAAGCTATTAATAACAGTAGGAATAGCTAACATTATTGAGTGCTTCCTGTGTGTGAGGCACTATGCTAAATACTTCATATGTATTTTCTTATTCCATCCTCCTAATAACCATTTCAGGTAGGAGGCAGTATTATTACTACTAGAGATATTGGTCAGCCTGGAGTGTTAAGGGTCCAGATGGGATCTTGGAAACCTATAAAATATTAAGAAGGGGTTACATGACCCAAGGGGACTTTTTGATGTGTTGGAGTTAGCCAAAAAGTTCTTTCGGGCTTTTCCATAACATCTTATGGAAAACTCCAGCAAACTTTTTGGCCAACCCAATAGTTGGCCAAGAAGCCCTTCTATACCACCCTTTCCACTTTTCCACTGGTACAGCAGACATCGGTACAGCAATGTACAATTGATTGACTCGGACACAGCAGATGTTGCTCATTCTGAATCCTGCGAGGCCCCTGGCCATGGCTGGAGATAAGGGAGCCATACCACCCCTAACTGCTTGCAGCACAGGAGGATTTTTGCATCCGGCCCACCCTGGGGTTACTTGGCTACTAGCTGTGATCAGGCTAGGGTGGCCCCATGGTGGACATGACCAAGTAAAGATCACACTTCTTAGCCCGAAGTTTCAGACTTTCTATAATATGGGCTTCCCAGGTGGCTCAGTGGTTAAGGATCTGCTTGTAATGCAAGAGACACAGGAGGTGTGGGTTCAATCCCTGGGTTGGGAAGATCCCCTGGAGGAGGAACTGGCAACCCACTCCCATATTCTTGCCTGGAGATTCCCATGAACAGAGGATCCTGGTGGGCCATAGTGCATGGGGTCGTAAAGAGTCGGACACGACAGCACGCACACACTATATTAGTATAAATGACTATGACACACATTTCCAATAGTATTTACTTAACACAGACCCAATACTCCAGCTATACCAGGCTACCCTCATCCCTGGAACACATCTTGCACATAAATACCCATTTCCATGCCTTCGTTCATGGTGCTCTCCTACTGGTTCTTCTCCAAAAATCCTCTGAGAACATCTCACTTTGTTGCTCCTTTATTCTTTCATCCCAAGGACCCATTGAGCATCTGTTGCATACTAGGTGCTGTGCTTGGCACTTAGAATGTGATTATAAACTAAACCGACATACACTCTGCCTTCATCAAGCTCACAATTTAGTGCAGGAAACAGACATTAAGCAAACCAACAGAGACATGTATAATTAGAGTTGAACCTTGAACAATATGAGGTTTGGAGCGCCAACCTCTGTGTCATTGAAAAAAATATGTATAACTTATAGTCAGCCCTCCATATATGTGATCCCAACCTAACTGCGATTCTCACCCATGGATTCAACCCTGATCATGTAGTACTGTGGTATTTGTGCTCAGTCACTTAGTCATGTTCGACTCTTTGCAACCCCATGGACTGTAGCCTGCCAGGCTCCTCTGGCCATGGAATTTTCCAGGCAAGAATACTGGGGTGAGTTGTCATTTGCTTCTCCAGGGGATCTTCCTGACCCAGGGATTGAACCCTTGTCTCTTGCATTACTGCTGAGCCACATGGGAAGTCCCCCCCACATCAGAAAATATCTACATGTAAGTGAACCCACACCACTCTGACCCATGTTGTTCAAGGGTCAAATGTGTAAGTTGTGATAAGTGCTATGAGGGAGAAGAAAGGGTGGTTATGAGTGATGGTTACAAGGGAGACAATTTAGATGGGAGGGAATGAAGAAAGGTCTTTCTGAGGGAAGTGACACCTAAGCTGAGATTGGAAAGATGAATAAATAATAACAAAAGAATATTCCAGATGAGGGACCAACGTGGGCGGACACTTGAGGTGGATGCTGGCTGTATTCAACTGACTCAAAGAGTTAGTGAACCAAGGAGCAAGTGGTGCTCAGTGAGACTGGAGACTATGGGGGGTCTTGCAGGCCATGGTAATGAGTTCCCTCTTTATGCTGAGTGCATCGGGAAGTCACGGATGTGTTTAGGTCAGGGATCAAAATGATTAATTCATACGTTTAAAATAATCCTCTGGCTGCTACACAAACTTGGCCTGTAGAGAGGTATGAAGGGAAAGAAGGCCAAGATTAGGTAGCTGGGATACTAGTTTAGGAAGAGAGATTCTGGTGGCTTGGACTAAGGGGTGGCAGTGGCCATGGAGAGAAGTGAACAGATTTAAGATACATATTACAGCTAGAGCCAAAAGGACTTGCTAGTGGACTGGATATGCTGGCAAGGGGAGGGAGCAATCAAGGAGGACTTCCATGTGTCTGACTTGAGTGAGGAAGATGGCAGTACCACTGACAGACATGGGGATGGAGCCTGAAGCCAATTCAGAGTTTAACTCTTCTGTGCCACATTCGGTCTCTAATGGTTATGTAGCATATATACTATACTACTTTGTTTTGATGATAACTAACGTGAGAGTAGTTGTTGTCTCTCTGTCCCTGCATGCTCAGTCACTTCAGTCGTTTCCAACTCTTTGCGACCCCATGGACTGTAGCCTACCAGGCTTCTCTGTTCATGGGATTCTCTGAAGAATAATGCAGTGGGTTGCCATGCCCTCCTCCAGAGGATCTTCCTGATCCAGGGATCAAACCCGAATCTCTTGCATTCCAGGCAGATTCCTTACCGCTGAGCCACTGGGAAGCCCTGTTGTCTCCCTAGGTAGGTTTTAAACTCTTTGAGGACACTGACTATGTCTTCCTCGTGTCTGTATTCCCCAAAGCACCCAAGACATCATGTATTGAAGAATGATCAATTAAGGGAAGGAACTTGTTTCTTTTTCAAGTTTACTCTTCTCACTAAGGCATTAGACATGAATGGATCAAGCTTTTCTTTAAAAAAGAAAAAGATATGTGCCTGGGTAGACTTTGAACTGCATTTAATCATTAATCCCCTTTTGAACAATTGCTGCTATGTCAGCATGATGCACAGGGCACACCTAACCTTGGTCCTCAGAACATCCTTCATCCATGCAGTAAAGCCTCTGTGTTCACAGAAGTGTGGCTTCATGGGAATATGCAGGCTAGCTCAGGATGGGCAGAGCGAAATACTAGAAGTGACCTGAGGGCCTCAGTTGCTCAGGCAGGTGTAGGTTTTCATGGCCATGGGTAAGCACATACTATGGTTAGCATGCTATGGACCTTATAGTCCATCACAGAATAGACAAAATATAGCGGGGTTGCAGCACCTAGACAAGATAAAATAAGAAGGTGCCCTATTGCAGTGTTTATGTGATTCTTGCAGAAGTTCTCCAGGGAGTTGTCTGATCCTATAGTTCTGAGGTAGGAACTCAGGAATCTGCATTTTTACAAGCATCCCAGGGAATGGTGGTGCAGGTAAGCCCTGAATCACACGTTGAGATGTCCTGGCTTCAGAGATCAGCCCTGGAACTGAAAGTGTGTACAGCTAGCTCCTTGGGGACAAGCTGGCTCATCCCTGCTCCCTTCTTAGAGGAGGTCCAGAGTCATCCTCAGGAGCCCCAGAAGCTACACACACAGTTGTAGACATGCATGGGCTCCCAGAGAGTGACAGAAAAAGAGATGTAACAGTCCTGACCACCAGAGTGGGAAGGGTCAGGAGATCAGAATCCATAACTTTGCAGCTGCACCTGGGAACTGACTGGGCTTCCCTGGTGGCTCAGTGGTAAAGAATCTGCCTGCCAATGTAGGAGACAGGGGTTTGATCCCTGGGTCATGAAGATCCCCTGGAGAAGGGAATGTCAACCCATTCCAGTATTCTTGCCTGGAAAATCCCATGGACAGAAGAGCCTGGCGGGTTCCTGGGGTTGCAAAGAGTCAGATTCCACTGAGAAGCATGCACACACACAGGTCCATTTTAGCGAAGGCCTTAAGGGGGTGCTAGGTCATTGGTTAGTCTGCAGAGGCAGCACCCTAGCTGGTCCCCACAGACTGCTAAGGTTGCTTTCCAATGAGGAACTGAACTGGGCCTTGCCCTGTACTCTAATGGGCTTCCCTCATGACTCAGATGGTAAAGAATCTGTCTACAATGCAGAAGACCCGGGTTTGATCCCTGGGTTGGGAAGATCCCCTGGAGAATGGAAAGGCTACCTACTCGGGTAATACCCAACCAGGGGTATTGGAGGAGGGTGGGTATTAATTTAGCATCTCAGTGGGGTTAAGGGTACCCAGCAGCTCCCTGCCTCCAGAGACTTATCCTGGTCTAGCCAGCCCAGCTTCCTACCTAACCAAAACTTGCTTTGTGTCCACCCCCTGTAGTCCAGACAGAATGGAAACCACCTTCCTCCAATTGTCCATGGGGTTAACTCTAAGCAGCTCCATCATCACTGTTCCCGCTTGCCTTGCCTTCCACCTCTTCTGAAGGAGACACAAGACTGACCTGGTCATCATTTGCAGAACACACAGCGTATAGCAATGAACATCTAGGGGTCCACTTCACTTCCTGTTTTCCAAAGCCACCAAGAGAAACTTGCAAGCTATCATCACATCCCCACCTTCTACCCACCTTGGACCTGACTGTACTGTCTCAATTCCCCAAATCTGGAACTGGCCTAGGTGGTAATCAACACCTCCCCAGCTTGTTTCAACTCTGGGACAGCTTCACCCAGTGATTTTCTTCCAAAAGGAGTCAACTCCGAATTTTGAGACCTCTTAAAGCCTCTCCATTCATATGATCCTCTGCCACTGTCATAAACGTAAGCCCCTTTCCGCTCTCCTGGGGCTTTTCATCCCCATACATGTTTGTACTTTCTTTTCATCACCCGAATCGTGTCTCTCATGCTTTCGTCTGTGCCCTTTGAGACTCAGGTTGCACATCGACAAAGTCCCCTGGCCCTTCCCTCTTGCTGTGTCATCCACCTCCGAGCATCACAGCACTGGCTACCCATTGGCATCACCTGGGAAGCTTTTTAACAAGGGCTGAAGCCTGGACTCCCTCCCTGGGAGATTCTGATTCAACTGGCCTGAAGTGGGGCCTGGGCGCTTCTACTTTTTAAAGAGCCACACCCCAGGTGATGCTGATGTGCAGCCAGATTTACAAACTCCTGACACCTGCTTGCCTTAGAGGACATATCCATTCTCTTGCAGCTGCTCATTCTCTGGGGCTGCACACACCACATTGCTGAGGGGTGATGTCCACATGCTCCTATTCTCTGACACTATTTTCAGGCCTTTTTTGTCCACCTTTAAAAAAAAAAGAAAACAAGCCAACAGATAATAGAATTCAATAGCAACTAAATGTATTGTCTATTGTTTTAAAAAGATTGTTTTTTTTTTATTTTTTTATTTTTAATTGGAGGATAATTGATTTACAATGTTGTGTTGGTTTCTGCTGTACAACAATGTGAGTCAACTATGCCTGCATGTGTGCTCAGTTGTTCAGTAACGTCCGACTCTTTTTGACCACATGGACTGTAGCCCATCAGGCTCCTCTGTCCATGGGATTTCCTAGGCAAGAATACTGGCGTGGGTTCCCATTTCCTTCTCCAGAGGATCTTCCCGACCCAGGGATCAACCCATGTCTCTTGTGTCTCCTGCATTGGCAGGTGGATGCTTTATCCCTGAGCCACCCAGGAAGCTCCAAATCAGCTATAAATATACGTTTATTCAACCCCCACCCCGTTTGCACATATGTCCTATCCACCCCCCATCCCAGCCCTGTAGGTCATCACAGTCTAAAAAAATAGATTGTTTTAAAAATCAAATAAAATAAATGCTCCTTTGAGGCATGTGCTGCTTACACTATCCACTCTTCTTTTTGTCAACTCTTCCTCCTCTTTCTCCCACACTTTTCCTGGACTTTTATTTTTTTTTCTTGGACTTTTAATGCCTGGTTTATTACCTTCCTCTCAAACATGAGCCCTGCTTTTATCCTGGAAGACTTTAGTGTCCCAGTGTACAATCCATCCAGCACCTTGAAATCATGGCTTGTGCCTTTGATGAATATTTATGGAGTGTTGTGATAAACTGGGCACTGTCAGAGGTGTGGTGTGAAGGATATAGCAATGAACAAATGGACAAAAATTCCTGCCCACAAGAACCTTACCATCAGGAGGACAGGAGTAGGGGAGAGAGTTAACCCATCAGTAAATAAATAATCATGCATAGAATGTCAGTTGGTGATAAACAGATGGAAAAGAATGAAGCAGGGAAACAAGGTAGGAAATGATGAGAGAGAAGAATCACTTTTATATGTGAGAGAAGGAATTTCAAGGGTACCCTTCATTGAACAGATGATATTTGAGCAAAGACCTGGAGGAAGTGATGGAGCTACCATGTAAATATCTTGTGGGAGAGCATTACAGGCAGAGAGAACAGCGAGTGCAAATATCTTAAGGCAGGAGCGTACCTGGCTGGGAAGGGTCCAATATGGCTGAAGCTGAGTTTGTAAAGGGAGAGTAGAAGATGAGGTCAGGGAGCCATATGAGACTAGGTCTTCTTAGGCCTTGTATGAAATTGTATGGACTCTGGCTTTTACTCTAAACTGAGATGGTGAGCCTTTGGAAGGGAGGATTCTGGCTGGAGAATGGGATAGAGTCTGACTTACATTTGAAGTTTACTTGATTTCACTCGTCTCCACTCACCTTCATCTCTACTCCACTTTGGTCACGTGTCCCTATTGCCAGCTCATGTATTTTTTCATTGCCCTGAACTACTGCATCTCTGAAATCTTAAACTCAAGTAGTATGACAGCAAAGCTTCTTCGCTCAGTTGTGTCTGACTCTTTGTGAGGCCTCGGGCTATACAGTCCATGGAATTCTCCAGGCCAGAATACTGGAGTGGGTAGGCTTTTCCTTCTCCAAGGGATCTTACCAACCCATGGATCGAACCCAGGCCTCCCACATTGCAGGCAGATTCTTTACCACCTGAGCCACAAGGGAATCCCAGGAATACTGGAGTGGGTGGCCTATCCCTTCTCCAGTGGATCTTCCTGATCTAGGAATTGAACTTGGGTCTCATGCTTTGCAGGCAGGTTCTTCACCAACTGAGCTATCAGGTAAGTCAAAGCTTCTACACCCACCCCTTCACTCTAATTATGCTTTCTCTTTCACCTTATCTAAACTCTCATCTCATGACTCTACTGAGTTCTTCATGGTTATCAGTCTTTCTGGCTTCTCTTCTTTTCCTCTCCCTCCTAAATCCCATAGCGCAACTTTTCTAGCAATTGTCATGTGTTAACATTCTGGTCTGGCTAGTAGTTCAGCAAAGCCCAAACCATAGATCATTCCAGTGGATCTTGGTCCTGGCTGCACATGAGAATCACCTGGGATGCTTTAAAACATGCTGATTTCATTGGCCTAGAATGGAGCCTCTAAGTTGGTCTTTTTAAGCTCTGTCAGTGATTCTAATAAACCACCAGATTAATCAAGCAACAGGCTCTATCCTATACTTCTGCACCTGGGCAGAAAACCAATCTCAGTTGTTCCCTAAAACTACTGGGAAATCTGACAAAGTGTGACCCTAGTAAGCTACATCTCACATTCCTCTCGATGGGTAAGTTACCCTCCCCCAGCCTCCAACCCCACACCTGTCCATGTCTCTCTTAGAAGGTGGCTTCATTTTCCATTTCATAGAGAAAATAAGAGCCTTCCTTGGCCTCAAATTCCTGTCTTGCTGTCTAGATGCATCTCTTGTTGTTGTTCAGTAGCTCAGTTGTGTCCGACTCTTTGTCACCCCATGGACTGCAGCATGCCAGGCTTCCCTGTCCTTCACTATCTCCTGGAGTTTGCTTTAACTCATGTCCATTGAGTCAGTGATGCCATCCAACCATCTCATCCTCTGTTTCCCACTTCTTCTTCTTCTTCTCTTTTATTCAGTTGTCTCATCCACCTCTATCAAAACTTTCCTCTATTTTGAGGATCTTCAACATGTTTCTCACCATGGGCACCTTTCAGAATATTTAGTGTTTCATCTTTCAAGACCTTCTTTTCAATCCCATATCCTTCCTCTCTAGCTACTGCCCTATGTCTCTTCTCCCCCTCATAGCCAAGCTTCTTGAACGGTGAATCTCCTCAGCCTGTGCCATCCCCTCTGCTTCCATTAATTTCCACAGTGGAATATGGTTTCTGTCCTCATCACTCCCCTGAAACATCTTTTGCTGTAGACACCAGTGATTTCCCAACTGACAAATCTAATGAACATTTCTCAGTCTTTTGACTTACTTGGTGTTTCTGAATCATTAATTTTTACTGCCTGCCTTCCTGAAAATTTGTTCTCCAGTGGATTCCATGACACTCTTCTTTCTTGATTCACCTCCTACTTCTGTGGCTGCTCTTTGAACTTTGCTTTCTTTTCCCAAACCCAAAATATCAGTGTTCCCAGGAAGCTCTTTCTGTTTTCCTACTGTGTGCTTGCATGCTAAGTCACTTCAGTCGTGTCCAACTCTTTGTGACTCTATGGACTGTAGCCCACCAGGTTCCTCTGTCCATGGGATTCTCCAGGCAAGAATACTGGAGTGCGTTGCCATGCTCTCCTCCAGGGGATCTTCCCAACCCAAGGATCGAATCCATGTCTCTTAAGTCTTCTTCATTGGTAGGTGGATCCTTTACCACTAGCACCACCTGGGAAGCCCTTCTTTTCCTACTCCTTCACATTTTTCTTGGAAATTTTATCCATGCCTGCGACTTCAGCTATCACCTACATTTTATAACTCTCAGATGTGTACCTTCACCACAGATCTCTCTCCTGAGCCCTAGATCTGTTTATAAAACTGGCTATGGGCTGTCTCTGCCTAGAAATTCCACTCAACATGTCCAAAACTGAATGTGACCTTTTATATACTCTGGCTCCACTAAATGAGAAACCTGAGTCATCCAAGATTCTTCTTTCATCTTCCTCACTTTCTACAGTTACCAGTTCCTCCCAAGTCTATCTCTCAACAATCTCTTATCTGTTTGTTCCTTTGCATCTTGACTGCCCCTTCTTTGAATTCCCATCATCTGTCACCTGTACCATTGTAGTATCTTCCTAACTGGAGCACCGGGCTCTATAGCAACCTCCTTAAAGCTGTCTTTGGAACCCAAATAATCCTTCTCCCATGGAAAACTTATTGTGTTTCTGCTCTGCTCATATGTCATCAGTGACTCCTAGGGACTCATAGCAGTGGTTTTCAAGTTTATGCTTCAGGGATCCCTGTGCATGTTCTGGAGTGAAGGTGAGGGGCAGTGGGCTGAATGGACCACTCAACAGGGCGAAACTCTAATTAGGGCAACTGTGCTTTGTGTGTTTTATTCTGGGCAACTGAGGACATTTTCCATTAGAGTGAAAATTCTATAGCCAGAAGAAAAAATTTGAATGCCATTGACCTTGATCTTCACAACAGACTTTAACAAGTTCACTGTTTATCAGGAATAGAAGAGTATCTCTTATATCAAGAGTATGAGAGCTTCATAGAGCTTGTATTCAGGAACTTTGACCCTTCCAGATGTGTGTAGTTGGTTGCCAAGGTCCAGACCAGACTGAGGGCTCTCACAGCTTGATGTGACTTTTGGTGATTGTTCTAAGGCCCTTCCTCCTGCCTTTGGGGTGCCAGGTGCCTCGTGCCTGTCATGGACATGAGCATTGAACTCGGCCTGAAGAACACCCAGGGTCTTAATGTAGGCACCATCCCTAGTCAGTCTCAGATATTAAATTACACCCTGTTCCATAACTTGCATTTTTTCTCCTTGACATTATTTCTCATATCCTTCCAAATGATTAAAGAGTCTTTTTAAAGCCTGTAGAAGAGCCCATTGAATCAAAGATTGTTCCATGTTTACTTTCTCAGAACTAGGAGAACCTTAAGACACCCTGTCCAGCCCCATGCTGTGATCTTAGTGAAAACTGATTCCCCATGAGCTTAGTTCCCAGGCCAGCTCATAGACCATGGCCCTGATCACACTCTTCCAAACTGGGATTGAGTTCAGGCTGGAGGCTTTTCATCTGCCTTCAGGAAAGGGGAACATGCACATTGTCACTTATAAAAAGGGAATCTTGGCATTGACAAATCTGGTGGTTCCCTGTTCCATGTTGTAAAATAGTCTTAATCTGTCTAGTTCAGAGAATGTTCACCAGTGAGTCATCTGTAGCCACACCCTGGCTTGACCTGAGCCTCTAGTGTCATTTCTCCCTAAGCCAAGTTAAAACTGCTTGATAGTATAAGCACAAAAGCAGCAACCAGATTTTAATGCTGATTGTGCCATCCCATGTATTGTATGACCTTTGGCAGTCACTGAACAATCAATCATCCCCTGAACAAGGAGGATGGTGGACGAGGTGATCTCTAGGCCCCCCTTCAGTTCCAGTACCCTGAGTCTTCAATTCTAGGATGCAATGAGTGTGAAAGATGCTTTGAAAAGTTCAAAATGCTATATAGTTGTGGGGTGTTCTTACTTAAACTTACTGCTTTAAGTTCCCATAACAGCAGCAGAAGAAATAAAGGGCCCTTCCTGATGAATAGACAACTGGGCAAGTCAGCATCTGACTCATCTGCAGTTGGCAGAATAGTGTTGTTTATCAGGGAGCAAAATAAGAAGAACAGCTATTATTTATTGAGACAGGATCATATGCCAGCAATATGCTAGTGACCTTCATAAATATTTTTGTTATTTATTCTCACAATAACCCTGTCATTATTATCATTGTTGCCCTTTTACAGATGAGGAAACTGAGGCTCTGGGAAGTGAAGTGACTCAGTTGAGGTCACACACCTAGTAAGTGATGGAGCTAAGATTGGAACCATGATTTTTCTCATTTGAAAAGCTCAAACACTTTCAAATATGTGAAAAGTGGAAACTCTTTTCCTACCCTAGTGCTTCTCAAATGTTGATGAGCAGCTGAATCACCAGATCTTGCTAAAACCAGATTGCTGATTCAGGTTAAGGTCTGAGCTTCCGCATTTCTGACAGGGTCCCAGATGCTGTTGATAGAGTGGATCCATGAACCCCATTGAGTAGCAAGAGGCTAGAGGCCTTTCTAGAGGAAGCCCTGGGCTCCATGTGCTCCCGGGGCTGGGCCACACAGGCTGTGCCCTGCAAAACTCCAGGGGGCAGCATTTGCATTCTACTCTGTGCAGTGTGCCTCCTGGGGTCCCATCCGGGGGTAACCCCCAGTCTGTAGTGAGACCCCAAGGAACAGTGAGCAGATCAACAGACTCTTCATCCACTGGGACCCAGTTTGAAGAAAGGAAAGTGCTCCATCCCCCACAAATGAAAAATTGATCTTCCCAGTTGAGAAAAGAAACGCAAAGCAGGTCTGCTCACAATAAGGGTGGCCCATTTGGTGTTCAAGGCGAGCTGGGAAGGAGGGAAAAAAGGAAGCTGGCAGGCTGGCTGGTTAGCAGGCTGGCTGGCGTGGCCGGCTCCATTCTTATGCTAACAAAGCCCCCGATTCCAGGCTGCAGCTGCTGCTTGGTGGGGGCTTGGGCCATTCATAGCAGCTTTCTTTCTGAGTGCCAGACCCCCAGAACAGGTGCGGCCCCACTTGTTATTTTGTGCAGCCCTGACTGTCCAGACAGGGAGCTGATTATCACTGTGAATTGGGGATTACTGCTGATTTACCAGCTTCTGTTGAACAAAGGGGCCGGCTTCCAGACAGCTGTCTCTTCTAGCCAGCATGAGGCTGACTGCCCCGAAGGCCATGTGGGCCTCGAGGAGGTGAGATTGAAGTAGAAATGGGACAGAGGAAAATAAAAAAATCCAGGTAGCATTTTTTTCTGGGACAGGTCAAAATGTTGGAGAGTCAGAGGGCTGGGAGCTTAAGCCCACAGTCTCCCAGCAGGAGATCAAAACCAAGTGAACTAGGCCCAAGCACCCCTTCTCTGACTGGGGGTTGCTGCTTTGAGCCACATGGCCTGAGCTCTGCTGAAGTGGCCAAGGTTGTGGGAAGGCCCTCATTGTCTCATTGTCCCCTTCCTCCTCCTCAGCCTCAGCGCCAGACTTTGGGAACAAGACAATCAGCTGCCATTCACAGAAAGAGGGGAGACCTATTAGCCCTGTGGTTTACAAGCCCAGTTCCAAAGTAAGGCAGCTTGGAGCCAGGTTATGACTCCTTAGTAGCCTCATGAGCTTAGGCCATCATTTGATTTCTCCAAACCCAAGTTTCTCCTAGAAAGATAACAACAGTACCTCTATCGTGGAGCTACTGTGAAGATTTATTACCACTAACAATGACAGCTAACACAGGGGAAGCACCTGCTATGGACCAGGCCCTCTTCTAAGCATTTCACATGCTGTAATTCCCTGCATTTTCACCATAACCCTGTGAAATAGGTACTCTGATTATCGCTGTTTTATAGATGCAAAACCTGAGGATCAAAAGGGTTAACTTGCCCAAGGTCACACAGGTAGTAAGCGGCAGAGCTGAAAATCCAACTCAGGCAGTCTGTTCCAGAGGCTGCCTCTTAAGCACTATGCTTTCCTCTACTGCACAGACTCATGTAGAGTGATGAGCACAGTGCCCGGTACATGTAAATGTTTGGTAGATAGGGTGGTTATAATTCATTCATCTGATGTAGCCAATGAATGACTAAATATGTGTCACCCAGAAAAGGAATATATTTTTCTTATATGAAAAATGGGTTTCCACAACTGGAGTCTCCACAATGGAAAGAATGGTGGGCTTTGTTGGCCCCAGGGCTCCAGCTACGTTCACTCACACACAAAGCAGGGGTCAATTCATCTTGCTACTTGGCTTAGCAGACCAGTTTTGATTTCCAGAGCAGCTTTTCACCTCTACTCACCAAACCACCTCCTCTTCAATCTGCACCTTCCGTAGGCCCACTGCTCCCCTACCCAAACTTTTATCCCTATAAATTTGATTCACTTAGTATGTCAAAGAAAGTGAGAGTAGGAAAGAGAGAGGGAAGGAAAAAAGGAGGTAGAGAAGGAGTGGGTGAGAGAGAGGGAGTGAGATTCCCTCTTAGAAAAATGAGAAGGAAAGACAGCACCAGCAGTTCCATTCAAATGTAAATGTTTTGTAAGAATTTTTATTGACAAAGAAATACACTCATAATATCTGATTGAGAAAGGCAGGCTGCAAAATATATTGAGTGTGACGCTCTTTTGGAGTGTCTCAGTAAACAAATACAGAAAAAAGACTGGAAGGAAATTCATCAATATGTTCATAGTAATTATCTGTAGGTAGTGAGGTTGCAGATTATTTTGCTCCTTTAATTTTTCTCTATAATGTCACCAGAATTTCACATGAGTATGTATGATTTTTGTAATTAAAACAACTTTTAAGGAAGAGAAAAAACTAGGGACAGGATATGTCTTATAGTCTGTGTCAGGGATGGATTCTGCCCCCTGTCTTTGAGAGCAATGCTTTTGAATGTCCTTTGCATGCATGCTCAGTCACTCAGTCATATCCAGTTATTTGTGAACCTATGAACTGTAGCCCATCAGACTCCTCTGTCCATGGGATTCTCCAGGCAAGAGTATTGGAGTGGGTTGCCTTTTCCTACTTCAATGGGTCTTCCCGACCCAGTGATTGAACCCATGTCTCCCACGTCTCCTGCATTGCACATGGTTTCTTTATCGTGAAGCCACTGGGGAAGCCCTTTATGTCCTGCCAAAGAGCACTCCTTGTGTGCAAGGGAGTGCTAAACCACTCAACAGGGCCTCAGAGAGCTTTCAGACATATGCTCAACTCTCACTTCCAAGAGTATCTAATCTTCCTGCCCAGTCAGGTAGGTAGGGAAGGAGAGCCCTGACCTTAAAACACCCTGTGTCCCTGACTGTGGTTCAGGAAACCAGCAGTACAGTTAACATCCTAAAGGTTTGCCGTATTCGGCAAGAACCTGAACAGGGCTGAGGGAGTGGGGCCAAAGCAAATAAATTAAGAATTAATGAGTGAGAGGGCTCAGAACTGATAACAGAAAGGTGAGGCCTAGAGGTATCTTTCTTGAACTGGAGGCTTCTCATGTAGAGTTCCTATTTGGGGCATGGCCTTGTTAGAAATGAGTGAAAGTTCAGGCAGGCAGAGGGTTGGGGACAAAGGCATAACCAGAGGCCACAAGCTCAAATGCCTTTGGGAGGACCAGGCTATAGCATAAACGACTACCAGGACCTGGTGAGGACTCTGATGGCTAGAGAGAGCAATTCCCACATAAAAAAAAAAAGCCTGGCAATGTGGGCCAGGGTTTCCATGTCTTGGGACTTTTCAAGAGAAAATGAAAATCCAGAAATTTATCCAAAATCTCTCAACCTTTTTTTAAAAGTTGAAACAAAATGCATGTACAGTCCACAATTTTTTAGACTTTTTTGAAAAAATTATTTTTATTATTTTTTGGCCATACTGCGAAGACGTGCTGGATCCTCCTTCCCCAGCCAGGGATCAAAACCCATGCCCCCTACAGTGGAAGTGCAGCGTCTCAAACGTCTCAAACACTGGACCACCAAGGAAGTCCCTAGACTTTTAATTTTTAAATAATTATAGATTTACAGGAAGTTGTAAAGATGTTACAGAGGGGTCCTGTGTACCCTCCACTTAGTTTCCCACAAGGTTACATCTTACATAACCATTGTACAGTATTAAGCCAGGAAATGGACTTTGACACAATGTGTGTGTGTATATATAGTTCTAGGTCGATTTATCTCCTGTATGGTTTTATGTATCCAACACCACAGTTAAGGTACAAAATTAGTCCATTATGGCAAAGATCTCCCTCCTGCTACCTCTAATTAGTTATACCCACTTTTCTCTCCCCACCATCGCTAACCCTTGGCAACTACTAATCTATTCTCCATCTCTGTAGTTTTGTCATTTCAAATATGTTATATAATTGGAATAATATGTAACCTTTTGAGATTGACCTTTTTACTCAGCTTGATGCCCCAGAGACCCATCCAAGTTGTTGCATATATTAATCATTCATTCCTTTTTAATGCAGACTAGTATTTCACGATATGGATAGATCAGAGTTTGTTTAATCATTCTTATGTTGAAGGACATTTTTGCTGTTTTCAGTTTCTGGCTATTATAAATAAAACTGCTATGAACAATTGTGTACAGGTTTTTATGTAGACAGAAGTTTTCATCTCTTGGATTAATGTCCAGGAGGGTAATTGCTGGGTCAGGTGGTGCTAGTGGTAAAGAATCTACCTGCCAATGCAGTAGACGCAAGAGATGTGGGTTTGATCCCTGGGTTGGGAAGATCCCCTGGAGAAGGGAATGGCAATCCACTCCAGTATTCATACCTGGGAAATCCCGTGGACAGAGGAGCCTGCCTGGTAGTCTACAGTCCATGGGATCACAAAGAGTCAGCTGCAACTTAGTGATCAAACAACAGAGGTAAATGTGTGTTTAGTTTTACAATATAAGAATCTGCCAAACTGTTTTCCAGAGTAACTGTACCATTTTAAATTCTCATGAGTAATACATGAGCAATCCAGTTTCTCTGCATCTTTGCCAATATTTGATGTTTCCACTAATTTTTAGTCCACCAGTCTCACAGGTGTGGAGTGGTATCGTTTAAATTTGCATTTTTCATAGTAGCTAATAATGTTGAAAAACTTTTTTATGTGATTATTTGCTATCTAAACATCCTCCTCAGTGAAATGCCTTTTACTGTCTTGTGCCCACTTTCTAATATAGTTTTGTGTTTTTCGCTGTTGAAGTATTGAGAATTCTTTATATATCCTAGATCCTGGTCTTTTGTCAGATACATGGTTTGAAAATATTTTCTCTCAGTATTTGATTTATCTTTTCACTCTTTTAACTAAGTCTTTCACAGAGCAAAGTTTTAATTTTTTATGGGGGTCCAATTTATTGATTTTCTTTTATGGATTGTACTTGTGGTGTCATGCCTAAGAACTCCTCACCAGGCCTTGGGTCCCTGAGATTTTCTCCTATTTTTCTATCAGAAGTCTTCTATAAAAAGTATTCTGCATTAAAAAATAAACTTTTTCACAGAAATGAAAAAAATATCTTCTGTAAACTGTACATAGTTTGTAAAAACTATATAGAATCTATGATCTATTTTGAGTCAATTTTTGTATAAGATGTGAAGTTCAGGCCAAGTTTTCTTTTTTTTTGGCTTATGGATGTCAAATCACTCCATTATCATTCGTTGAGAAGGCGGTTTTTCTTCCATTGAATTGTTTTTGCATCTTTGTCAAAAATCAGTTGGGCATATTTGTGGGGGTCTATTTTTGGGTTTTCTATTCTGTTCCATTGATATCTGTGTCTATCCTCTGCCAATAGCGGTGCTCTCTTGATCACTGAAATTATATAGTAAGCCTTAATATTGGGTGAAGCAACTACCCTCACTTTATTATTCTTTTCCAAAATTGTTTACCTATTTTGTCTTTTGTATTTCCAAATATATCATTGAATAATATTACCTAAATCCACTAAAATCTTGATGGGATTTTGATAAGAATTACATTAAACGTGTGTATCAATTTTGAGAGAATTGACACTGTCACTACATGGAGTTTCCCAAACTATGAACGCGGTGTGCGTGCGTGCTAAGTCACTTCAGTCATGTCTGACTCTTTGCTACCCTGTGGACTGTGGCCCACCAGCCTCCTTTATCCATGAGATTCTCCAGGCAAGAATACTGGAGTGCATTGCCATTTCCTTCTCCAGGAGATCTTCCTGACCCAGGGATCGAACCTGTGTCTCTTACATCTTCTGCATTGGCATTGGCAGGCAGGTTCATTACCACTAGTGCCGTCTGGAAAGCCTCATGAACACAGTACATGTATCCATTTATTTAGAGCTTGAATTTCTTTCATCATTGTTATTTAGTTTTCAGCATACAAGTCCATACAAATACGGGTTTTATTACATTTAAACCTAAGTATTTGATTTTTTGAGTGATTATAAATGGTATTGTATTTTTAATTTCGATTTTCAAATATTCATTTTTGGCATATAGAAACACAATTAATTTTTTTATGATGATACCATATCCTGCACCCTTCCTAAACTCCATTATTAGATGAAGGAGCATTTTTTTATGGATTCTTTTATATTTTCTATGTTGACAATCACGGCATTTGCAAATAGACATAATTTTCTTTCTATTTTTCTGATCTGTGAGCATTTTGTTTCCTTTCTTGCTTTATCGCACTGGGTAGTAGTACTATGTTGAATCCCAGTGATAAGAATAGAAATCCTTACTTTGTTCCCAATCTTAGGGGAAAAGCATTCAGTCTTTCATCATTACATAAGATGTTAGTTGTAGCTCTATATTTTATCAGCTTTATTGAGATGTAATTCATATGTCATATAATTCACCCATTTAAAATGCACATTTCAATGGCTTTTATATAATATATTCACAGAACTTTGCATCTATTTCCACAATCAATTTTAGAACATTTTTATTACCCTCAAAAGAAACCATAGCCCGCCTCCAACTGTCACCACTCAACCCCTCATCTCTTCCAGCCCAAGGCAGCCACCAGTCTACACTCTACCTCTGTGTATTTGCCTATTCCGCACATTTCATATAAATGGAATCATACAATATGTGGTCTTTGAGATTGGCTTCTGTTATTTAGCATAATTTCAAGGTTCATCCTGGAGAAGACAATGGCACCCCCCTCCAGTACTCTTGCCTGGAAAATCCCATGGACGGAGGAGCCTGGTAGGCTGCAGTCCACGGGGTCGCTAAGAGTCGGACATGACTGAGCGACTTCACTTTCACTTTTCACTTTCATGCATTGGAGAAGGAAATGGCAACCCACTCCAGTGTTCTTGCCTGGAGAATCCCAGGGACGGGGGAGCCTGGTGGGCTGCCATCTATGGGGTCGCACAGAGTCGGACACGGCTGATGTGACTTAGCAGCAGCAGCAAGGTTCATCCATGTTGTAGCATGTATCAGCACTTCATTTATTTGTATTGCTGAATATTGTTTAGTCACTAAGTCGTGTCCAATATCCGCAACCCCATGGACTGTAGCCCACCAGGCTCCTATGTCCGTGGGATTCTCCAGGCAAGAATACTGAAGTGGGCTGACATTTCCCTCTCCAGTAGCTGAATAATATGCTGCTGTTTACATATATCACGTTTTGTTTATTCATTCATTAGTTGATGGACATTTGTGTTGTTTCAACTTCTTGACTGTCATGGTAGTTTTTTTATTATGGTGTAACAGTTCTTTAAATATTTTAGAGAAGTCTCTTATGAGATATATGATTTGCAAATATTTTCTCCCATTCTGTGAGTTGCCTTTTAACTATCTTTTTTGTATTCTTTTAATTTTATTGATGTCCAGTTGCCTGTGCTTTTAGTGTTATATCTAAGAAACCATTGCCTGATTCAAGGCTAGAGTTTTATAGTTTTAGCTCTTATATTAGGCCTTCCCTGATGGCTCAGTCAGTAAAGAGTCTGCCTGCAATGAGGGAGACCTAAGTTCATTCCCTGTGTCACCTTTGATCCATTTAAGTTAATTTTTTCATATGAAATGAAGAGTCCAACTTCATTCTTTTGCATGTGGATATACAGTTGTCCCAGCACCATTTATTGAGGAAATTTTTCCCCATTGAAATTTCATGATATGCATGTCAAAAATCAATTGGTCATAAATGTGAGGGTTTATTTTTGGACTCTAAACTCTATTCTATTGTTCTGTAAGTATATATGTACATATGTGTGTGTGTCTTCCAATCCATGAACATGGGATGTCTTTCCGTAAATTTAAGGTTAGGTCCCATTCTTTTAGGTCTTCTTTAATTTCCTTCAACCATGTTTTGTATGGTACAGATGATAAGTTTTATATTTATTTTGCTAAATTCATTCCTAATCATTTTATTATCTTTGGTGCTATTGTAAATGCAGCTGAATTATTCATTTTAATTTTATCTTGCCTATTGCTCCTATGTGGAAATGAAATTTTTTATATTTTGTATATTATTTTGTATCTTGCAACCTTGCTTTTTTTAATGTTTTATTTCATGTTGGAATACAGTTGATTAACAATGTTGTGATAGCTTCAGGTGTACAGCAAACTGATTCAGTTATTCATATACATGTATCTATTTTTTTCAAATTCTTTTCCCATTTAGATTGTTACATAATATTGAGCAAATGAACTTATTAGTTTTAATTGGGTTTCAGTGGATTCCTTAGGATTTTCTCGATACAGATCATGTCATCTGTGATTATTTCCTTTCCATTCAGGAGGCCTTTTATTTTCTTGCATCATTGTTCCAACTAGAACCTCCAGTAAAATGTTGAATGGAGATGGCAACGGTTGACATCCTTGATTTTTTTCCTAATCTCAGGGGGAAAGCTTTTACTCTTTCACCATTAAGTATGGTATTAGCTGTGGGTTTTTCATAGATGCTGCTTACTAGGTTGAGGAAGTTCCTTTCTATTTGTAGTTTGTTGAGTGTTTTATGATGAAGAGGTGCTGAATTTTGCCAAGTGCATTTTCTGTATCTATTGAGATAAACATGTGGTTTTTTGTCCTTTATTGAAGTATAATTCTATTAAATTACATTAATTGGTTGTTGGATGTTAAGCCAACTCTGCACTCCTGGAATAAATCTCAGTTGGTCATGGTATATAATCCTTTTTAGATATTTCTTGATTCAGTTTGCTAGTTGTGGCAGTCTCACCTGTTTATTTATTTATTTTTTTTGTAGATGTTCTTTATCAAGTCAAGGAAGTTCCCCTCTATTCCTGGCTTTCTGAGAGTTTTTTTTTTTTTTAATCATGGATGGGTGTTGGATTTTGTCAAATACTTTCTTGCATCAGTTGACATGGTCATACCATTTTTCTTGCGTAGCCTGTTGATAATTTGGATTTTCAGTGTAGCTTGTTGTATTTTCATCTTCATTCCATTCTGTAGGTCAGAAGTCCTGATAGATTTGACAGGGTTTTCTGTTCAAGATATAAGCTGGGCTGGGCTGTTACCTAGAAGTTCTGTGGATTAATCTGCTTCCAAGCTCATTCAGATATTTTTCAGAATTCAGTTCCTTGTGGGTATATGTTTGAAGTCCCCATTTCTTGACTGGTTGTCAGCCAGGTGTCACCTTCTGCTCCTAGATACCACCAGCAGTTCCTTCTAACATGGCCTCCTCCATCTTCAAAGCCAGTGACCTTGCACCCTGGCCTGTCGAATCTTTCTCATACTTCAAATATCTCTGACTTCCTCTTCTGCTTACTTGCCAGAGAGAACTCTCTGCTATTAAAGGCTTCATGTGGTTAGATTAGGCCCATCCAGATAATCTCCATTTTGCCATATGTATACTTAGTTGCTCAGCCTTGTCTGACTCTTTGTGACCCCACAGACTGTAGCCACTAGGCTCCTCTGTCTATGGGGCTTCTCCAGGCAAGAATACTGGAGTGGGTTGCCATGCCCTCCTCCAGGGGATCTTCCCAACCCAAGAATTGAACCCAGGTCTCCTGCATTGCAGGCGGGTTCTTTACCATCTGAGCCACCAGGGAAGCCCATATAATGTAGTATAATCACTGGAGTAATTTCTCATCAAATCAATAGCTCCATCCACACTCAGAATAGGGGATTATATAAGAGCAAGGATCATTAGGGATCATATTTAGAATTTTTTCTACCACAGAAATACAGTTTAAAAAGTGAATTAATTTAAAGAAAAACGTTGGGTAAATGATATGCCCAAAATTGCAAGGTGTGTATGAAGGCGGCTTTGGACCTAGATAAACAGGTAGTTAATTTTCAGATTTCTTCTATATTCTATGATTCTTTAGTTAGGAGGTTTTCGAATAGTCTACTCTTCTGTCCACTGTGAGCTAAAGTGTATGAATATCAGAGTCCAGTGTGTTCTTCCTATATGTCATGGTCATGAATGACAAGAAAGACTGAGGAACTGTTTCCAGTTAAAGGATACTAAAGAGATATGATACCTAAATTGAAGTATTCATCCCTGTTTGAGTCCTATCAGATCAGTTCACTTCAGTCGCTCAGTTGTGTCCAACTCTTTGCGACCCCATGGACTGCAGCATGCCAGGCTTCCCTATCACCAACTCCCAGAGTCTGCCCAAGTTCACCATTGAGTTGGTGATGCCATCCAACCATCTCATACTCTGTTGTCCCCTTCTCCTCCCACCTTCAATCTTTCCCAGCATCAGGGTCTTTTCTAATGAGTCAGTTCTTTGCATCAGGTACCAAAGTATTGGAACTTCAGCTTCAGCATCAGTCCTTCCAATGAATATTCAGGACTGATTTCCTTTAGGATTGACTGATCGGATCTCCTGGCAGTCCAAGGGACTCTCAAGAGTCTTCTCAACACGACAGTTCAAAAGCATCAATTCTTCGGCATTCAGCTTTCTTTATAGTCCAACTCTCACATCCAAATTTGCTGGCATATTGAGTGCAGCACTTTCACAGCACCATCTTTTAGGATTTGAAATAGCTCAACTGGAATTCCATCACATCCACTAGCTTTATTCATAGTGATGCTTCCAAAGGTCCGCTTGACTTTGCATTCCATGATGTCTGGCTCTAGGTGAGTGATCACACCATCGTGGTTATCTGGGTAATGAAGATCTTTTTTGTATGGTTCTTCTGTGTATTCTTGCCACCTCTTCTTAATCTCTTCTGCTTCTGTTAGGTCCCTACCATTTCTGTCCTTTATTGTTCCCATCTTTGCATGAAATGTCCCCTTGGTATCTCTAATTTTCTTGAAGAGATCTCTAGTCTTTCCCATTCTATTGTTTTCCTCCATTTTGTTGCATTGCTCACTGAGGAAGTCTTTCTTATCTTTCCTTGCTATTCTTTGGAGCTCTGCATTTAAATGGGTATATCTTTCCTTTTCTCCTTTGCCTTTAGCTTCTCTTCTTTTCTCAGCTATTTGTAAGGCCTCCTTAGACAACCATTTTGCCTTTTTGCATTTCTTTTTCTTGGGGATGATCTTGTTCATGGCCTCCTGTACAATGTCATGAACCTTCATCCATAGTTCTTCAGGCACTCTGTGTATTAGATCTAATCCGTTGAGTTTATCTGTCACTTCCATTGTATAATCGTAAGGGATTTGATTTATGTCATACCTGAATGGCCTAGTGGTTTTCCCTACTTTCTTCAACTTAAGTCTGAATTTGGCAATAAGGAGTTCATGATCTGAGCCATAGTCAGCTCCCCTTGTTTTTGCTGACTGTATAGAGCTTCTCCATCTTTGGCTGCAAATAATATAATCAATCTGATTTATAAATCAGATTGATTTATAAATGTTATCTGATTTATAAATTTATATTATAAATTGAGTCCCTTCAGTTCAGTTCAGTCGCTTAGTCGTGTCCGACTCTTTGCGACCCCATGAATCGCAGCACACCAGTCCTCCCTGTCCATTACCAACTCTCGGAGTTTACCCAACCCATGTCCATTGAGTCAGTGATGCCATCCAGCCATCTCATCCTCTGTCGTCCCCTTCTCTTCCTGCCCCCAATCCTTCCCAGCATTAGGGTCTTTTCCAATGAGCCAACTCTTCGCATGAGGTGGCCAAAGTATTGGAGTTTCAGCTTCAACATCAGTCCTTCCAAGGAACACCCAGGACTGATCTCCTTTAGGATGGACTGGTTGGATCTCCTTGCAGTCCAAGGGACTCTCAAGAGTCTTCTCCAACACCACAGTTCAAAAGCATCAGTTCTTTGGGGCTCAGCTTTCTTCACTGTCCAACTCTCACATTCATACATGACCACTGGAAAAACTATAGCCTTGACTAGACAGACCTTGTTGGCAAAGTAATGTCTCTGCTTTTAAATATGCTATCTAGGTTGGTCATAACCTTCCTTCCAAGGAGTAAGAGTCTTTTAATTTCATGGCTGCAATCACCATCTGCAGTGATTTTGGAGCCCCCAAAAATAAAGTCTGACACTGTTTCCATGGTTTCCCCATCTATTTGCCATGAAGTGATGGGACCAGATGCCATGATCTTAGTTTTCTGAATGTTGAGCTTTAAGCCAACATGTTCACTCTCCTCTTTCACTTTGATCAAGAGGCTCTTTAGTTCTTCTTCACTTTCTGCCATAAGGGTGGTGTCATCTGCATATGTGAGGTTATTGATATGTCTCCCGGTAATCTTGAATCCAGTTTGTGTTTCTTCCTGCCCAGCATTTCTCATGATGTACTCTGCATATAGGTTAAATAAGCAGGGTGACAGTATACAGCCTTGACATACTCCTTTTCCTATTTGGAACCAGTCTGGTTTTTTTTGTTTTTTGTTTTTTGTTTTTTGTTTTGATTTAAAGGATGTTATTGGGATAACTGATGAAATTTGAAAGAAGGTTTTTGATTAGATGATAATGTTATATCAATATTAATTTCCTGATTTTAACAATTTTTGTGGCTACATAAGAGAATTACCCCTCTTTTGTTTAGAAAATATACACTGAATTACTTAAGGATAAAGGGGCATGATGCCTGCAACTTACTCTCAAATGGTTTGGAAAAAAATAATTGTGTATTTGAGTATAAATATCCATTAAAAGAGAAAAGAATGAAGCAAATGTTAGAAAATGTTAACATTTGAGGAATCTGAGTGAAGAGTATATTGAAATTCTTTATACTATACTTTTACACTTTATATCAGTGGAATTTCAGATGAGAATCACAACCCTGGCTGATACCTTTTCATCCCAGAGAGACCCTGAGCAGAAGATCTAAGTGTACCATGTCTGGACTCCAGACTCATGCATGGGAACTGTGAGATTATAAATTGTGTGTCTGTGTGTGTGTTTAATTCAATCAAAAGGAGGTTTCCCAGGTGGCTCAGTGGTAAAGAATCCATCTGCCAATGCCAGAGACACAGGAGATGCGGGTTCGGTCCCTGAGTCAGGAAGATCCCCTGGAGAAGGGAATGGCAACCCGCTCCAGTATTCTTACTGGAGGATCCAATGGACAGAGGAGCCTGGAGGTTTACAGTCCATGGGGGTTGCAAAGAGTTGAACATGACTGAGTGACTTAGCATGCACATGTGTGTAACAAGCATTTGAAATGGAAGAAGGGGTAGACAATGTCAAGAGATATTATAGATAGGAAATCACCACAATTTGGTGCCTGACCACATGCAGTCAGAGAGAGTAGTTGAAGAGAATCCTGAAGGTAGGAGCCTGGGAATGGGGATTAACTGACAGAAAGAGGCAAATCAAGATGGAGAGCTGGTTGGAAGGATGAAGAAAAAAAAATAAGCTTTGGCATGTTAAGTTTGAATAACTAGGCGACATGAGTGGAAAGGAACTATCCAGTAGAAAGGAGTTGGTTAAGACTGACACCCAATAGAGAGGTCAAGGCTAGAGCCAGAGATGTGGGAGTCATCACGATGATTCTGGATGTATCTCTTGTGAAGGGAAGAAAGGCTGAAAACAGAGGGTTGTTCCCACGTCCAGCATGGCACACTCAACCAATTATGAGTACTTGCTCTGATATCAGACAGGTATGGATTTAAAACCCCAGCTTTGCTCACTGCTAGCTGTGGCCCCTCAAACAAGTTCCTTCTTGTCTCTGAGCCTCATTTTTTTGCAACTATGAAATGGTGATACGCACCACACCTGCCTTCCTATGAGAGTTAATCTGTATAGAGCTCTTGGTCCTGTGCTTGGCACATGGTTGGAGCTGGAGAAACCAGAGCTACAATTGTTATTGATTGATATTTCCTTTCATGTGTTTGTCCTCATTAAGTAACCCTTCTCCTCAAAAGCCTATACAGGTCAATTCAGGTCGCTGTGGTTTGCTGACTAGAAAGAGGCAAAGGTACTCCAGCCTGGCGCTTCTGCTTATGGGAGCCAGGTCTACAACCTGTCACTGCAGAAGGTGGGCTGCTTTTCTCTTCTGGCAATATGGACAAATTAAGAAAAAGGTGCAAGGGACTCTAGGAAGTAAGTGTCTGATCTGATGGAGCAAGGGCAGGCCCCGAAGACTTATCCGTAAAGATGTTACGGAAAAGCCCAAATGAACCTTTTGGCCAATCCAGTACTTGGCTCACCATGAGTGATTCATTCTTCAAAAGCATTCCCTAAGCCATCTGGAGAAAGGGATATTTGGAGGAAAAGGATAGTCTGATCAAATGTGAAGAATGGGCACAGTGTGCAAGGGGGCAATTTAATGAAAGATATTTGGTGCCTACTGGTAAAGAACCCACCTGTCAGTGCAGGAATCATAAAAGACGTGGGTTTGATCCCTGCGTTGGGAAGATCCCCTGGAGGAGGGCATGGCAACCCACTCCAGTATTCTTGCCTGGAGAACATTTCTTCCCTATGGACAGAGGAGCCTGGTAGGGTTGCAAAGAGTCAGACACGACTGAAATGACTTAGCACGGAGCATAGATGACCTGATACATGTCTAAGGAGGAAATGGGTTCTAAGGGAGTGTGACTGGCTCAGGAATGAAGAGATCTGGCTTCATCTACTTACATTAATTCTCCCTATGGAAGATATCTGGCTTTGTGACCCCATGGACTGTAGCTCCCCAGGCTCCTCTGTCCATGGCATTTCCCAGGCAAGAATATTGGAGTGGGTTGCCATTTCCTTCTCCAGGGGATCTTCCCGACCCAGGGATGAAACTTGCATCTCCTGCGTCTCCTGCACTGGCAGGTGGATTCTTTACCAGCTGAGCCATTGGCTTGAAGGCTATGGAAGATGGAGCTCTGAGCATTAGACTTCCAGGTTCATTCCCCCTCCCTGCTGCTGTAACACTGATCAATCTGTGGTCTTCTGCTACTAGATGTTAATGCAATCAAAGAGATCACAGTGACCTTAAGATTTCCTGATTAATCCCCCTGCCCCAGTCAACATTACTTTCTTTAATTCTCAGTGCTCGATTCATTTTCTCAGCTCACTTGGCTCTGCTCCAAGTACCTTTCTCCTGTCATGGGGAGAGGGTTTGGTTGAAGCTGTGGAACTCTGGGCGGTTTCTTGGTGGCAGCAGATGGAGAATCCTTGTCCTTGAATGAAGGTGTACACCCCAAAGTGGAAGGTTTTCAGGTCATGACAAAGAGCGAACAGATAAAAAGGGACATTGGGAAATGATAAGTGTTTGTGTGTGTGTGTGCTTATGTGTGTGTGCACGCACACATGCACATGTGCGTGTATGTGAGAGAATGAGATTGATTGAGAGGTATCAGGAGCCTGTAAATAAATGAAGAATCTTGAAAAACTGGTAGGAACAAACTGAAATCATTATTTCATCTTCTGCCAAAGGAGACACAAAAGGAAACCTGCTGAGCCAAAGATAAGGAGCAGGGATTACCAATTTTCCAGAGGCCCCTCATGCTTTGAGATCCTTAGTGGGAAGGAACTTAAGATACAGAAACTGATAGATCAGCTGCTTAGCTGGGCAGCCAGAGTCGAAGCACACTGTCCAAAGCACGACTTATAATTTTTCACCTACAGTGTTCCTCTTCCTCTCAGCCACACATAGTGTATTGATCCTTTTCTTGAAACCTTCCATTTATTTCCCAGTGTTCTTAGGATGAAGATAAAACTCCTCACCTGGCCTGAAAGGCTCTGATGATCTGGCCCCTGCCTTCCTCTGCAGTCTCATCTCACATCACCCTTTCCCATGCCCCAACCCCTACCCCAGCCTTACTGGCTTTAGGTCTCCAGATCATGAGAGCTCATCCCTGTCTCATTCATTGTATTTCCTGTCTACATACCGTGCACCCCCTCCGAACCCACTCCAGTATTCTATCCTGGAGAATTCCATGGGCTATTCCGTGGGGTTGCAAAGAGTCAGACACGACTGAGTGACTTTCACTCAGGTGAAATGAGATAACCAGAAAATGCCGGTTAGAGACCGGTTTGGCCAAGAGAAATAATAATAGTCAGCATAACTGCAGTTATTGAGGCATTAGCATGTGGTGGGGCATTGCTTTAGGCACTTTACCCATTTACTCTCCACAATAACCTTCGGAGGTATTATTAATATTATTCCCATTTGACGATGAGCAACCTGAGACCCAGGAGATTCTGTAACTTGATTCAAATGGTGGCGGTTTGACTGAAGTGCATCTGCTGTACTGTGGAATGGTGACAATATTTTTATTTCCTCTGTTTTTTTTTAAATGACCTGGAAGTGTTTCCCTTGTGCAATCTCATAATCTTGAACCCAGCCCCAGGAAGCAGGTGGGAGAGGTGCCCATGCTGTGTTGGCAAAACCACAGCAAGTGCAGATCTAGTTAGCATCCCCTTGGGGAAGGAGCCACCTCGGTGATTGACAATGTAAATTAAAAAGCCGAGATCTTTCCTACTTTCTTGATATTGAAATCTATAAAACCATCAAATCCTAAGCCAGCCTTCCCCAACTAAAAGGGAGTTGCAATCACAAAGCAAATTTAACACCTCTTCCAATTTTTCTGACATCAAGTGGAGTGCTTCTGTGGAGGTGAGACTGGCCTTAACTTGAAGCTCTGCGTAGCTGTAACCTCAGCTATTACAGGGCCAGATTGCTCCCTGCACCTTCACCTGGGATGTGAAATTGACACACAGGGAAGAGGCAACTGACTAGGCAGGCTTTGCAACCCTGGCCAAGTATAAAGAGAACAAAAAATAAAGCAAGAGACAGAAAAAAAAGAGAGTGACCCTTGTTGTTAGGATGTTAGCCTGATCATAGGCATGATATAAATGTTTCTTTTTTTCTTTATGCCACTTTTTGGACCCCCTTTAACAAAAGATGACTGTTTAAAACACAATTTGAAATCAGTTTGCCCCTCCCTGCTCAGATCCTGAATCACATTTGTGGGCTATACATGGGGCTTTACCTGCATATTTTATCCAAATCCTAGAACTAGAGAAGGGACCTAATAGATCATTTGGTTTAACTCGTTGACTTTATGTGGGCTTCCCAGGTGGCGCATGGCAAAGAGCCTGCCTGCCAATGCAGGAGACACAGGAAACTTTGGTTTGATCCCTGGGTCGGGAAGATCCCTTGGGGAAGGAAATGACAACCCACTCCAGTATTCTTGCCTGAAGAATCCCATGGACAGAGGAGCATGGCGGGTTACAGTCCAGCCTGGCAGGTTACAGAGTCGAACATGACTTAGCTGCTAAACAACAATAATTGACTTTAGAGATGGGGAGACGGAGGCCAAGAGAAGGATGGCTTGCTTTTATTTTCACTAAATAGTGTGTGTGTTAGATGATCCTTGGGATCTGTTAAGGGGAGAGAGGGAACAACCTGCATTGTGAAGGGGAAGGGGTGAAGAAAAATGCTAGAATCAGTAAGTGTTTGATAAAGAGCTAGTCATGTGTCGCATAAATGTATACACATTGCGAACAACACCCCTTTCTGTGGCAGAAACAGAAGGGATGTCCTCAACAGAGGAAGGGTCTCAGCCAAGGAAGCTAAATGGGAGTCATTCATCCCTCCAGCCCCTTTCTGCCATCACAAAGATTGATCCAGTCCACCTCCTTGGCTTTCCGTGGGCTCACAACATTTTGCTCAGCAGTGACTTTCAAACACTGCCTCACTCTTGGCTGGTGGCATTTACCTTGTGTGGGAAGGATAATGCCTTTTCTTTGCATCCTTGAATCCATTAGTTTTCTTTGAAGCATGGTGCAGAGTTTTCTGTTTCCAAATTACATGGCAAAAACAGAAATACCTCCAGTTTTCAGTACAGCCTTTTGTAGGAGGTTTGGGGCAATGTGTCCCAGAAGTTGATAGTAAATCCTGTAAGGAGGGAGGCAGAAAGTACCAGCTCTTCTTCCTTTTCTACCTTAAAGGGAGATAGACTTGAAGTGGAATGGAGCTAGGAACTCTGGAGAAAGCCAGCCCAAGAGCAGTAGTAGACCCTGCCTGGGGAAGTCAGAGTGGATAGCTTTTCTTTGAATTTGCTGTCAGACCTTGGGTAAGTCACTTCCCCTCTTTGTGTCTCTGTATTTTTTTTCTGCCTCTTCTGCCGTCTTCCCTGGTAGTTCAGATGGTAAAGAATCTGCCTGTAGTGCAGGAGACCTCGGTTGGATACCTGGAGTGGGAAGATCCTCTGGAGAAGGGAATGGCTACCCACTCCAGTATTCTTACCTGGAGAATTCCACGGATGGAGGAGCCTGGCGGGCTACAGTCCACGGGGTCGCAAAGAGTCAGACACAACTGAGCAACTAACACTTTGACTAACACTTTCTGCCTCACAGGATACCTGAAAGGCATAAATGTGGAGAAAATAGACACACATATGTTTTGGACAGTTAAAATTCAATATAAGTGCAACTGTTATTGTTTTGTTTTACATCTTCTCCTTGCCTTTGTTGGTTGGACCCCTTGGGGTATGACCTTGAACTTGAATTGGTATAGAACATCTAGCACAGATTCAAGGTCTCTGGAGCTATAGAGGGGAGAGGGTGGAAGGATCAGCAAGGGTGGGAACAGAGCCCCCATGAGTCATAGCCCCACCACTTCCTTAACCTCTCTATCTATGTCTCTGAGCTCAGTTCCTCATCTATAAAGTGGAGGCTCTCTGAGCCTCAGTTTCCTCATCTATAAAGTTGAGTTGCTGGGAGGATTTAAGTGAGTCAACGAATGGAGAGTTCTTATGCCAGCAGCACTGGCGTGAAGGAGGCATTTGATTGTAATGACTGTTACTGCTGTTATTTGCTTCTGCATCTTAAGGAGAACTGTGATGTCTTAATGCCAGTTTATGGCTGGTCATTGGTAAAAGAAAATAGAGGTTCCTAGGTCTCACACTGAAGAAATTCTGATTCTGTAGGTTTGGAAGGGAGCACAAGTATATGTATTTAACAAGGACTCCAAGGGATTCTGGTGTGGCACCAGATTTGGGAACCATTGGTCTGAAGCAGTGTTTTTCAAGCTGCCAATTATTACCCACTGCTAAGAAAATCAATTTAGTGAGTAGTGATCAGGATTAAAAAAAAAAGGAATAAACTAGGAAATAATAATGCGCAATACACACAGTAAGGGTAAGGATCGCTTCATGATATGTTTATTGTCTTTCTACCTGTATATATATATATATCTATTTAGTTATGTGTGCTATATGAATGACAAACATATTTCTTACTGTAGATCATGGTCCAAAATGTTGGAGTGTACTAATGGATACTATGTTCCATTTGTAGACACTGGTATCCAGAGAAATCACCTGTCAGGTCCCAGCCCAGACAATAAATGGCCAACGAGAGAATGGAGTAGGATCCATTTCTCCTCCTCCGTCTCTGCCATGCTGTGCTTGGGTTGACAGAGTTGGTTGTTTTCTAATTAGAAAGAGTTCTGATACCTTGTAATGGCCCCGGCCTGAGATGTAAGGGCAAGGCAGGATATTGCTACAGGTATCAGGCTAATTGCTTTGACCCCCCTTAGACAGAAAATGCATCTGGGTGAATGACAGTGTTTAGTTGCTCTTGATTAGTGAATGTTTTGTAAATACAATTCACTCCTCTCCTTCTCTCAGACTTTGATACTTATTTTCCCATTTGAAATTCTTTTGTTGCCTTTGTGAAATCAAAGAATAAGCTTAAAACTCTGTTTCAGTTCACATCAGCCAAGGTCAGTGTCTTCTTACTCCCCACTTGGTGTGTAAAGGATGTTAGCACTCCTAAACCTCTCTCCTATACGTGCCATCTAAAGGAAGCTGAAACACCTGGACTCTAGCCCATTGTGGTCCTGGGAATAGCTTCCTTTGGCAGTGAGCTTGGAAATCTGAATATTTCTATAAAATCTTCTGATTTTTAAGTGTTGCTTACCAGATCAAAACAATTTCAAACAGTGTTTGGGCCAAAGAAAATGTGTTCCTGGCCCAAATTTGGTTTGTGGATCACCAGTTCATGGAACATAGGGCCTATGAGAGGCCTTGTCATTGGACATCTACTAGTGAGGAAGGAAGTACAGCCTCAGAGAAGCTAGTTACTTTCCCTGTGTTCACACAGCTAGATTGGAGCAGAACTGGATCTTGAACCCACCTTTCTTGCTTCTTAGTGCTCTCTCTCATTCACCCCGTGCCTGCTGGACTGCCCCACTTCTGCTGAGGGTTGAGCCATGCTGGCCTTTGTGGAGGACAACATTTTGTTCAGTCCCAAGTGTTCTCCTCACGGGATATAACACAGTCATCACCGCCCATCTGATAAGCACCAGGCACTTCTCGGCACAAAGTGTATGAATTTACCTGCCTTCCCAATCTCAACCGTGGATGTGGCCTCTTGTCACTCTTTATTGCTTTTGCTCCAGTGATAGGATCAAGACAAGGTCTTTATAGGAATGTTATTAGCATTACTCCCAGCCAGCAGTACTTTCCAATAGAATCAGTGTGGTCTAGGATAAAGAATCTGAGGCTTTGAGTCCAGAGGGCTGGGCTGAATTCTGAGATGTGTGACCTGAGACAGCTTACTTAGCCTCCCTGGCCTTCAACTTACTTTACTGTGAAAATGAGAAAAGTAAAATCTTGTCTGTCTGCTATGAAGCAAAAGTGAGATAATATGTATGAGACCTATTTGAAAAGACAGTGTTTTACAGCTGTGAGGTTAAATTATCATTATGAAATCAGCAAAATAATTATTGAGCACCTACTAAGGGGAAGCTAACAGACCGTTTATTCAGGGCATGCCAAGAAACTCAAGGCCTAGCTGCCTCCATGAGCTCTAGTCTAACTGAGAAAAAGGGACATATGTGAGTTGAAGGAGAGCCAGCACTGCAAAGCTAGAGATGACCAGGCTAAATGAAATGTACAGACTGTATAGTAAGAGAGATTGGTGGAAAGCACTGATCACTGAAGGATTCCTGGAGGGAGTTGCATTTGAGCTGTGTTTGGAAAAAAAATTTGTAGGATTATGGTGAAAGAGGGAAGAAGGACATTCTAGAAAGGGACAACAGCACAGGGAAGGGCTGAAATTATCTGTGTTGGAGACCTAATCTCCATAGAGTGGAGGATTCAAGTAGTGACTGGCAGATAACCACTTCTTCACTTGGCTGGAATGCAAAAGAGAAAATCAAGAAAAGTATGATTCACATGAAATCAAAGGAGAGTCCATGTGGGACAGTGGACATGGTTGATTACATTACAGAAGGGGCTAGTACTGTACAATGGTCATAATAATAGTTCCTACATTAAGGGGTTGTTCTGAGCATTGAAGGAGGTAATGTGTTGAAACAGCACAGTACCTTATACAAATAGATGGTAAAGAATCTGCCTGCAGTGTGAGAGACCTGGGTTCAATCCCTGGGGTAAGAAGATCTCCTGGAGAAGGGAATGGCAAGCCACTCCATTATTCTTGCCTGGAGAATCCCATGGACAAATGATCCTGGAGAGCTATAGTCCATGGGGTCGCAAAGAGTCAGACATGAATGAGTGACTAACACATATTATACATGATTAGGACTAAAGAAATGTTAGTTGTCATTATCATCATAATCATTTTTCATCTTACATTGATGTCAGGGGGTAATAACATGGCCTTTGAAGTCTGCCTGATATTAGTTGCATCACCTTGGGCAAGTCATATCACCTCCCTGTTTCTCAGTTTCCTGGTCTTTAAAATGGGAATAATACTAGTGCCAACTGAAAAGGCTATTGTGAGCTTAAATGAATTAATCCAAGTAAAGTGCTTATCCCAATGCCTGGCACATGGAAAGCCCTCAGTAGATGTTAGCGATTACAATGATGATGGCCAGGTAATGCAATATGATTGCATAACAAAAAATTGGGGAAAATTGAGAAACTGAAACAAAATCACCCAAAATCTTACTACTAACATACAACTTCTTGTTATTATTTTAAGACCTGGTTCTTAAATCTGAAATGTCTTTTATTGAGAAAATTAAACCTTCTGAAAATGATGTCAGTTTGGGATTCACTGGTCATTTCGTTAAATATTTACTGAGCACCTACCATCTGCTACCAATATTCCAGGGGTTGAGATTTAGCCAAAAACAGGACATACAGGATCCCTGCTTAAACTTATAGCCCATTAGAGGAGGATAGGAAACAAAAATAAATAAGTCAAATAAAAATATAAGATAAACGGTGAGTTTTGCCCACCCGGGCCTTGGATAACAATAAGCAAGAGGGGACAGCCTCAGTAGTTCCTGTCTAGCTGTCCTTACCACTCTGCAGACCGCAGAGAGAGGCTCATTGGTCCATGGAGGACATGGAGATCTATAGGAGAAAGATGTAATCTTTTAGAGCTTGAAGGGCCCTGGTTAATGTGATTCTGCCACGGGGTATCTGTTCATCCATCCTTGTCTTAAAATAACACTGTCTTACCAGGCTACTCAGCCTCCTGCAGGACCCTCTCAAGGTCAGAAAGCCTTTTTTAACAGGTTTACTGAAAAATCTGCCTCCTTGCTACCACTAGGTGGCAGTAGTCCTAGTTCTGTCACCTGAACAACCCAGATAAGTATGTATCTGGGAATGCTTCTGAGATTTGAAAGCAGGTGGGTATCCTATATGGGATGTTTCTCTGTTTTAGATCCTGTGTCTCTGGTCCCTTCAAGAGCCACTCATGTTATGGGATGGTTTCCAGCTCCTTTGTCAATTTCATGACCATCCTCTGGAGATGTTTCCCTTTGTTAATGATCATCTTGCAATGCAGAGCATAGATAGGAACAGGAAACTCCAGGAGAGAATGGCAGAGACTGCAATGTGACAATTATATTCTGGGGTCTAGAAACCATACTTTAATTAATACAACCTAAAATGTGCTCCGTTTTTAGCAGCTACATAGTTTAGTTACATTATGCTATGGGGTCAACTTGAACTGCTAGATCTTTTTTAAATTGTTTTTATGTGACCTGCTGCCAAGCCATGCTTCCCTTATTCTGGCCTCACAAAATAGACTTTTAATTTTTGGGGAATTTTTTTCTATATCTTATAATTTTCACCTTATTATTTCTTTTAATTTTAGCCCAGTACTCCAGCCATTCTGAGCTCATTTTGAATATCAGTTTTGTTCTTCAACAAACTTGATATCCCCACCAGTTTTGGGTCATCTTCAGACGTGGTAAGTATGTTTTCTGTGTCATCTAAGTCAAGGGGTCCCCAACCTCCAGGCCACGGACTGGTACATCCTGTCAGATCAGCAGTACCATTACATTAGAAATAAAGTGCACAATAAATGTTATGTGCTTGATTCATCCTGAAACTATCCCCCCCACCCGCTAGTCCATGGAAGAATGGTCTTCTGGTAAATCAGTCCCTGGTGCCAAAAAGGTTGGGGACCACTGATCTAAGTTACTAGTAAAAGTGGAAAAGCCCTGTGGCCTTTCTCTGGTGACTTTTCTCCTGGTTGCTACCTATGCTTTGTGTAACACTTTTTTATCAAGTGCCAGTCTATTTCACCTGTGTTATAACCTGGTTAATATATTGCTGCCTTATCTTAAATCATTTGTGGGGAAGTTGTAGGAGACAATTTCAGATGCACTGCTGAACTTAAGATATGTTGTAGTTACAAAAGACAGGATGGATGGAAAATGATCTAAGAAGGCTTCTTTTGTTTTGTAAAATGGAAACTACTGTACTTTTTCCAATGATAAAAGTAATATAAGCATGTAAAGGTCAGCAGCATTCAAAAGTATATGAATTAGAAAGTCCTTCTGTAATTCTTTGTGTTGACCAACTTCCAGATAACTGTGGTTCATTGTTTTGTGTATTCATAAACACAGATCTGTGATATAAATCAAATCATACTACAAAGACTGTTGTGCGACCTACTTTTCTAACTTATTAGCTTTTGGAAATGTCTTTCTTTGTCAGAATATATAGTTTCACTTCATCCTTTTTAACAACACAGTGTTCTTTTCTGCGGATGCATCCTAACTTAACTCATCAATCCCGTATTGATGGAGGTTTACATGATTGGTGAATTTTTGCTTTTCTGTAAGCAGTGATGCATGATGAAATTTCTTTGCTAGCTTGAAATGTGGTTGCTGGTTTTTGCCTCCTCTGGATTCCCTGTCCGTTTGGGATCTTGTTTTCAATGTTATAAATGTCAAAGGCTGCTTCTACCAAAGAAATAAACTAAAGAGGTGTCTGCCAACTCCTTGCTCAGCATGTTTTGAGGTTGAAAATCTAAACCTTATCCTTCTTTGAAGGGTAGTTAAAGATGTTTGAATTCTCTGGGGCCTTAGGAGAACCAAGAACCAAGGTACCCCAAAATCAAGTCTGGAGTGATAGAGAGGTTCTCCCCATCACATATCGTCAGCTCTGCCAAGTGAGGCCAGTTGCCAGGCCCTGTATAGTTTCTTTCCTTCTCACCTTCACACTTTCTCTTTTCCATGGAGTCTTCCTCCCTGTACACATACACCTCCCAGACTAAGTTAGAAGCCACCTGCTCTGAACTTCCAGAATATGTTAAGAGTGTGGGCTTGAGAGTCAAACCTGTGTTTGAATATCACAGCAGTACCTTCCCAGTTCTGTGATCTTATATAAGTTACCTATCCTTTCAGGGCCTGATTATCCTCATCTGTAGAATTGAAATAAAACTATATAAGATATTTCAAAACACATAAACCAATGCCTGGCTGATATAAAGCACTTAATAAATGTTAGCTGCTATTATAGCATCATGGGTGATCATATTACCTATTCCATAGACTTATGACTATTAAAGGAGAATGTATGTAAAACTCCCAACACAGTGCTCCACATAAATTGAGTGTTAAATAAATGACAATTATTTATTGAATTTCTATCTCCCTTTGGATACTTAACCTCAATATATTTTGTGTGACTTCTGTTTATGTTCATGTCTTGATCTCCTCCTCTAATTTATAAACTCCCTTGTGAGCTGAGTTCTCTTTTTCTTCTCCTCCCTACCACCTCTACCAACTAGAAAGCATAAGAAACCCACTGCTGGGGATTAGTGGGGCTCTTTAAAATTTAGATGAATGAATTCTGCTATCACATCTTAAAATCTCTTTATCACTGTATTGTGTTCTTGTTAGAAAGCATCTTTCCCATTAACTGATAAAGAGGGCCTTACTGATCAAGGGGGCCTTGTCTGTAGGGCAGCACATGGCATACATTCCAACCACTGAGCCACTGGTCACAGAATTAGCAATCTATGGAATCATAGCTTTGGGAAGCTTTCCAGAAAACAGTGGCCTTGAGTCTGTGTTTATCTGAGCAGAATATATTTGTATGTTGCTCTCAGGCTTCTGTCTAAATGGAAAGGGACATCAGGCACCAGCTTAGTTAAGGACACCCTGAAGTTGTTTCTCTACATTCACTCATACCCTCCACACAGCAGCAAGAGCTATATTAGACAATAGTAAATCAGATCACCTTGGAAGAAAAGCTATGATGAACCTAGACAGCGTATTCAAAAGCAGAGACATCACTTTGCCAACAAAGGTCCATCGAGTCAAAGCTATGGGGAATGCTCAAACTACCGCACAATTGCACTCATCTCACATGCTAGTAAAGTAATGCTCAAAATTCTCCAAGCCAGGCTTCAGCAATACATGAACCGTGACCTTTCAGATGTTCAAGCTGGTTTTAGAAAAGGCAGAGGAACCAGAGATCAAAATGCCAACATCCACTGGATCATCAAAAAAGCAAGAGAGTTCCAGAAAAGCATCTATTTCTGCATTATTGACTATGCCAAAGCCTTTGACAGTGTAGATCACAATAAACTGTGGAAAATCCTGAAAGAGATGGGAATACTAGACCATGTGACCTGTCTCTGAGAAACCTGTATGCAGGTCAGGAAACAACAGTTAGAACTGGACATGGAAAAAGAGACTGGTTCCAAATAGGAAAAGGAGTACGTCAAGGCTGTATATTGTCACCCTGCTTATTTAACTTATATGCAGAGTACATCATGAGAAATGCTGAGCTGGAAGAAACACAAGCTGGAATCAAGATTGTCAGGAGAAATATCAATAACCTCACATATGCAGATGACACCACCCTTGTGGCAGAAAGCAAAGAAGTACTAAAGAGCCTCTTGATGAAAGTGAAAGAGGAGAGTGAAAAAGTTGGCTTAAAGCTCAACGTTCAGAAAACTAAAATCATGGCAACTAGTCCCATCACTTCATGGAAAATAGATGGGGAAACAGTGGAAACAGTGTCAGACTTTATTTTTTGGGCTCCAAAATCACTGCAGATGGTGATTGCAGCCATGAAATTAAAAGACGCTTACTCCTTGGAAGGAAAGTTATGACCAACCTAGATAGCATATTTAAAAGCAGAGACATTACTTTGCCAACAGAGGTCCATCTAGTCAAGGCTGTGGTTTTTCCAGTAGTCATGTATGGATGTGAGAGTTGGACCATAAAGAAGACTGAGCACTGAAGAACTGATTATTTCAATCTGTCGTTCTGGAGGATACTCTTGAGAGTTCATTGGATAGCCGGGAGATCAAACCAGTCAATCCTAAAGGAAATCAACCCTGCATATTTATTGGATAGACTGATGCTGAAGCTGAAGCTCTGATACTTTGGCCACCTGATGTGAAGAACTGACTCACATTCAGTTAGGTGTTTTGAAATATCTTACATAGTTTTATTTCCATTCCACAGATAAGGATAATCAAGCCCTGAAAGATTAGATAACTTATATAAATCACAGAACTGGGAAGATACAGCTGTGATATTCAAACACAGGTTTGACTCTCAAGCCCACACTCTTAACATGTTCTGGAAGTTCAGAGCAGGTGGCTTCTAACTTAGTCTGGGATGTGCATGTGTACAGGGAGGAAGACTCCATGGAAGAGGGAAAAGAGCCTGATGCTGGGAAAGATTGAGGGCAGGAGGAGCAGGGGGCGACAGAGAATGAGATGATTGAATGGCATCACCGACTTAATAGACATGGGTTTGAACAAACTCCAGGAAATAAGGAAGGACAGGGAAGCCTGGCATGCTCCAGTTCATCATGCTGGAAAGAGTTGCACATGACTGAGCGACTAAACAACAAGAAGAAGGAGGGCAAGGAGAGGACTTGGAGACAATGAGTATAAACAGTTGCTTCAAGGTTCTAGTATAAGGAGGAGGGCAGCAGTGGGGCAGTAGTAGTATCTGGAGGTGGGGTTAGAGTTGAAGGAGTATTTTATTAAATTGTTGGATGGGAGAAATAAATAATGTGAATGATCCAGTCTCACACCTCAGAGTGTAAGCTCCTTGAGGGCAGGGATTTTGTCTCATGTGTCTGTACCACCTCCCGCAGTGCCTAGCACAGAGCTGGCATTCCATAAATGTTGTTGAGACAGAGAACAGACTTGTGGTTGCCGAGGGGGAGGGAGTGAGGGAGCGATACATTAGGGATTTGGAATTAGCAGAAGCAAGCTATTATATACAGGATGGGTCAACAACAAGGTCCTACTGTACAGCACAAGGAACTATATCCAATATCCTGTAATAAGCCATAATGGAAAAGAAGATGAAAAAGAACATATATATCTATATATAACTGAATCACTTTGCTGTACAACAGAAGCTAACACAACATTGTAAATCAGCTACATACTTCAATGACATTAAGTGACTAAGAATCTTTGCTCCCAAATGCAGGGATCCAGGTTCAATCCCTGGTCAGGGAACTAGATCCTGCATGCCTCAACTAAGATCCCACATGATGCAACTAAGACCCAATGCAGCCAAACAAATGGTAAAAAAAAAAAATCAATGGAAGCAAATGTTAAAGCATTGAATAAGAAATAATAGCAGGATAAAGTGGCAGGTGAATTGCATGGAAACTTGGCTTGAGTCCCAGTCATTCCTGCCATGCTCTGCCACACCAAGCTTACCCAAGAGCCAGACAGCCTAGGCATGGGTTGGCATGGCACAACTCCCTTTGTCGAGAGGCCATGCTGTGTCTCTGCAGTCCTCCGTTCCAGGAAGCAGACAAGCTTTGGGACTGTAAGAACTGGGTGCAGCCAAATGAGACAGCAAAGCTCAGGAGTGCTCCAGAAGTGAAACCCCTGTGCTTCATCACTGTTCTCTTGGCATGGTCTATCTGTGGCACAGGGCACGTGTGAGACATGGGCCGCAGGGCTATCCCAGTCTGCCCCTCCTGGCTGGAGGGTGATTCATAATCTCCTGTTGCTCAGGCCAAGGAATAGCTAAACCAGGGTCCAAGGAGGAGAAGCCCATGGCCAAGCAGCCACCAGAAGCCTTGGACCAGGCTCCTCCCAGTTGCCACACTGCATAATCCCCACAGTGTAAGGGGATGGTCAGCCCACTGGGGTTTCCCCTAGGGTTCTTGTGACTCAGCTGTTGCTGGAAAGATGGCGTGGCCCAGCATCGAGCTAGCACACGGGAGGCAGTTTCGAATGAATGGACCCTTTGGGACTCTGGGAGCTAATACAAATGGTGAGGGAAGAATGCTTCTTTATCCATGCCTTCCCTGTCATCTCACTCAGTGCCCAGACACAGTCCTGTGCAGGGACACAGCCACAGGCAAGAGCATGTCCTGGGCTGGGAAGAAAGGATGTAGTTAGTTGGCAGTATCCCCAAACAGACCTTTTCCATCTCCTCACCTGGCACCCGAAGAGTCCACCATCGTATCAGGTCTTAGGAGTCCAAAAAGTATATTTCAACCTGCATTGACCTAACGCTTAATCTGGATTACATCCTGTGTATTTTCTCAAAGTTGTTACTACAATAAAAAAACAACAACAAATAATAATAATAATGATAATTTCAGCTGACACACACTGAACACCTACTATGGGCCAGGCACTGGACTAAGCACTTTATATAAATTATCTGTTGTACTCCTTACTGCACACCTGTGAGGTGAATACTATTTTAAAATATTGAACTGTAAATTGATTTACAAGGTTGTATTAGTTTCAAGTATACAGTAAAGTTAATCAGTAATAGAGATATATAATTCACTGTATATATATTCACTCTTTTTTAGATTGTTTTCTCATATAGGTTATTACAGATTATTGAGTATAGTTCCTTGTACCATTCAGGAGGTCCTTATTGGTGATTTCATTTATATACAACAGTGTGTACATGTCAATCCCATCCTCCTAATACTATTATTGTCTCTGTTACACAGAAAAGGTTCAGTCTATGAAGGGAAAGAGTTGAGATTCAAGTCCAGGTCTGTCTCACGACAGAATCGGTTCTGCATGGTTCTCTATTGTAGCATCAATGTACTCTTTCAAAAGTAAATCAGATAATATAATTCCTAGGCTTGACAGCCTCCAGTGGCTTCCCATCACATGTAGAACCAAATCCGACTTTCTTCCTGGGCCATCAAGGCCTGGCAGAACCCAGGCTTTACCTTCTTCCCCCGCCTCTGCCTCTTTTCCCCACCCCTGTAAAAACCTGTGCCCCGGGAACTGTATCAGTAGCCGTGATCTGCTATGAGTATGTTTGGTAGGCTGGCTTGGGTGCCTACCCTTGCTCCCTTGGAAAATACCTCCCATGGTTCAAACAACCATCCCAGGAGCCCTGTCGGTATAAAGTGAAAGCTGCCTGTGGTTGTCAGTATGACCATTGTTCCGTGGAGAGTTGCTGGACTATCTTAGAACGCTTGCTCTCTCTTTCTCACTTGTGCTGGAAGATCCTAGAAGGTTGAGAGTATCCCAGATCCTCTCCAGTGCCAAGAAGTGTGATGCTAAGAGATAAATCTAAACAGCACTGGACTAGGAAAGGTATGACCTATATCTTACTCCAGCTTTCTCACTCAGTAGCTTAGGAGGCCTGAGATGAATCCTTTCACTTTTCTAAGCCTCAATTTCTTTCTTCTTTTTTTTTTTTGTTTTTTGTTTTTTGGCCATGCCACGCAGCTCATGGGATTGTAGTTCCCCGACCAGGGATTGAACCCTGGGTCACAGCAGTGAAAGCACTGAATTCTAACCACTGGTCCCCAGGGAACTCCCTAATGCTCAATTTCTTTATTGGTCAATGAAAGTCATAATCTCTGCTCTTGAGGGATTGCTTTGAATATCTAATAAGAGACTTATTGGATAGTGTTCTAGAAAGTTGAGTGCTTACTATGTTTCAGATATGGCTCTAAGCTTCTTGCTCCAAATACCCAACCTTAATTTAACCATGAGATAACATGGGACAGGGCTTCTCAGGTGGCGCTGTGCTGTGTTGTGCTTAGTCGCTCAGTCTTGTCGGACTCTTTGTGACCCCAGGGACTGTAGCCCACCAGGCTCCTTTGTCCACGGGGATTTTCCAGGTAAGAATACTGGAGTGGGTCAGGTGGTGCTAGTGGTAAACAACCTGCCTGTCAATGCAAGAGATGCAAGAGACACGGGTTTGATCCCCGGGTTGGGAAGATCCCCTGGAGTAGGAAAAGGCAACCCACTCCAGTATTCTTGCCTGGAAAACGCCATAGGCCAGAGCCTGCTGGGCGACAGTCCATGGGGTCACAAAACATCGGACACGACTGAAGCAACTCAACACATTAAGCTGCTCACCTGTATTACCTCCATCATTCCCCCAGAAAAACACTACTATATTACTATTAATAGTATCTCCACTTTGCAGATGAGAAAAATGAGGCACAGAGAGGTTAAGAGGTTTCTTCATCATTACCTAGCTAGTAAGTGTCAGAGCCAAATTGTGAATCCACCAATCTGACTTCATAACCTGTCGACTGAGCCCCTTACTTTCACATGTAAGGTAATGTGTTTTGTTTGGGGGAATGTTTTATCTGTTCTGGTGGCTCTAACAGAATATTGTAGGGGAGTGGCTTATAAACAACAGAAATTTATTTTTTGCAGTACAAAGATCAAGGTACCAGCAAATTTAGTGAGGCCACTCCTTGGTTGTGGGTGACCATCTACTCTCTATAATCTCACATGGCACATGGAGATGAAGGAGCTCTGTGGGCCTTTGCTTATAAGGGCACTATCCCATCAATCAGGTTTCCATCCTCATTACCTGATCACCTCCCAAAGACCCACATTCAAATACTACCACATTGGGGATTAAATTTCAACATATCAGTTTTGAGGGGATACAAACCTTCAGTCTGTAGGAGGTGGGAGGTTATTATTATTATTTAAAGTAAAAGTACCTTTTCTATCATTTGCTCTGAGTGTTATGCCATTTTTCCTCTCACTGCGCCCATGTGCTACTTGCGCTCCTTCACCTGTTATTGTTTAACTTTGTGGTAGGGGACCTTCTCCCTGCCCAATTTGCTTACCTTCTTCTTCCTCAACGCTATAAGAGGTTCCCAATGAATGTGATGTTCCAAGAACATAATCTTCCCGTGGATAGAAAGGAGTGCGAGTGCCTGGGGGTCTGATTCCTTTGTGTCTTCACGAGTACTGAGCACCTCCCATATGTCAGGGCCTGATCTAGTACTGGGGCTACCACAAGGAACAAACAATCAAAAAACCCCACCCTGCACAACTTCACTTCAGTGGTATTCGTGCTTCAAATACCCAACCTTAATTTAACCATGAGATAACATCAGACAGGGCTTCCCAGGTGACTCAGTGGTAAAGAATCCACCTTCTAGTGCAGGGGGTGTAAGATATGCAGGTTTGATCCCTGGGTTGGGACGATCCCCTGGAGGAGGGCGTGGCAACCCATTCCAGTGTTCTTGCCTGGAGAATCCCCATGGACAGAGGACCCTGGAGGGCTGTGGTCCATAGGGTCACAAAGTTTTGGCGACCCTATGGACTGTAGCCTGCCAGGCTCCACTGTCCATGGGGATTCTCCAGGCCAGAATACTGGAGTGGGTAGCCTATCCCTTCTCCAGGGGATCTTCCTGACTCAGAGCCACAGGAATTGAACCGGGGTCTCCTGCATTGCAGGCAGATTCTTTACCAGCGGAGCTACCAGGGAAGCCCACGCTAATGAGACATGGCAATAAATACAATATGAGATCCTGAATTGGATCTTGGGATAGAAAAAAGACATTAGTGGGAAAAGTGGGGAAATTTGAATAAGGTCTATAGATTAGTTAACAGTGTTGTATCAATAGTAATTTCCTGGCTTCGATACTATTACCATTATTATGTAAGGAGTTTAATGTGAGCAGAAGCTGGGTGAATGGTGTCCAGAAACTCTGTGCTATGTTTACTATTTTCCTGTAAAGTCAAACATTATTTTAGGCAGTTTGAAAGCAGGCTGGCAGGCACAGAAATGATAAATGACAAAGGATATGGGAGGGACATTGACAGTATCTGCTGTACCTCCTGAGTCACAGTGTCCTCATCTGTGAATTAGACCCAGTAATAATGTATCTCAAGGAATTTGTATGGGAACCTACTTTTGAAGTATTATAAAAATGCAGGCTATGAGTATACAGTTTGGTGATAGCAGCTCCCAAAGAAATAAAAATATCAATACTCCATCCCCTCGAAACACTGTTTTTTAATAAAATTATTTCAAAATAAAAAGTTAAATATATCCCTGCCTTTCTGGGGCTTGCCTTTTGCTAGAGTGAATGTGGAGGAGGGAATAAATAAAGCAATTGGGAAATAAGTATTTTTTTTTTGGTTTAGAAATATTATTTTATTCATTAATCATCTAAAACTAATCACTCTGTTTTAAAATATTTATTATATTGAAATGAAATGGAATATTCTTAGCCTGAAGTCTCTGGACAACACTGGCCAGGCAAGGTCCCCTGTGTTCAAACTCTTTGGCCTAAAAGGGCTCCAGTTAGAATCCTCTTGTCTTATCCTCTCTTCCAACATATACCTTCTTGGCTGATTGGTACTATCAGGTAGAAATTGGACTCTGAAGGCTTTGACAGGGTAAGGAGAAAGAAGCAGGGGATGTGAGGTACAGTAAATATGTTGTTTATTTTGCTTTTCTTTCTTAGAGGGACCACTTCTCTCCAAATCCATTTGCCTGGTAAAGCTGTGAGTACTATCCTGACCTCTGGCATCCCAACAGAGAGGTAGACAGTACCTCTCATCTGGACAGCCAGAGCTCTTCACCAGATAGGGAAATTAGCATTTTAGAAAGAAATAGATACTATGGATAAAGCAAGAAAGGCAGATAGGGAGCAAGAGAGGGTCAGTTTTAAAATACATCATGACCAAGGGGGCTTTATCCCAGGGATGCAAGGATTCTTCAATATCTGCAAATCAATAAATGTAATACACCACATAAACAAATTGAAAAAATAAAAACCATATGATTATTTCAATAGATGCAGAGAAAGCCTTTGACAAAATTCAACATCCATTTATGAAAAAAACCCACCAAAAAGCAGGAATAGAAGGAACATACCTCAACATAATAAAAGCTATATATGACAAACCCACGGCAAACATTATCCTAAATGGGGAAAACTGAAAGCATTTCCCCTACAATCAGGAACAAGACAAGTGTGCCCACTCTCACCACTAGTATTCAACATCGTTTTCGAAGTTTTGGCCACAGCAATCAGAGCAGAAAAAGAAAAAAAAGGAATCCAGATTGGAAAAGAAGAAGTAAAACTCTCACTGTTTGCAGATGACATGATCCCCTATATAGACAACCGTAAAGACTCCACCAGAAAATTACTAGAGCTAATCAATGAATAGAGTAAAGTTGCAGGATATAAAATTAACACACAGAAATCCCTTGCATTCCTATACACCAACAACAGGAAAACATAAAGAGAAATTAAGGAAACAATTCCATTCACTATTGCAACGAAAAGAATAAAATACTTAGGAATATATCTACCTAAAGAAACAAAAGACCTATATATAGAAAACTATAAAACACTGGTGAAAGAAATCAAAGGAGACACAAATAGATGGAGAAATATACCGTGTTCATGGATCGGAAGAATCAATATAGTGAAAATGAGTACACTACCGAAAGCAATCTATAGATTCAATGCAATCCCTCTCAAGCTACCAATGGTATTTTTCAGAGAACTAGAACAAATAATTTCACAATTTGTATGGAAATACAAAAAATCTCGAATAGCCAAAGCAATCTTGAGAAAGAAGAATGGAACTGGAGGAATCAACCTGCCTGACCTCAGGCTCTACTACAAAGCCACAGTCATCAAGACAGTATGGTACTGGCACAAGGACAGAAATATAGATCAGTGGAACAAAATAGAAAGCCCAGAGATAAATCCACGCACCTATGGACACCTTATCTTTGACAAAGGAGGCAAGAATATACAATGGAGAAAAGACAATCTCTTTAACAAGTGCTGCTGGGAAAACTGGTCAACCACTTGTAAAAGAATGAAACTAGAATGCTTTCTAACACCATACACAAAAATAAACTCAAAATGGATTAAAGATCTAAACGTAAGACCAGAAACTATAAAACTCCTAGAGGAAAACATAGGCAAAACACTCTTCAAAATAAACCACAGCAGGATCCACTATGACCCACCTCCCAGAATATTGGAAATAAAAGCAAAAATAAACAAATGGGACCTAATTAAACTTAAAAGCTTTTGCACAACAAAGGAAACTATAAGCAAGGTGAAAAGACAGCCTTCAGAATGGGAGAAAATAATAGCAAACGAAGCAACGGACAAAGAGTTAATCTCAAAAATATACAAGCAAGTCCTGCAGCTGAATTCCAGAAAAATAAACGACCCAATCAAAAAGTGGGCCAAAGAACTAAACAGACACTTCTCCAAAGAAGACATACAGATGGCTAACAAACACATGAAAAGATGCTCAACATCACTCATTATCACAGAAATGCAAATCAAAACCACAATGGGGTACCATTTCACGCCCGTCAGAATGGGTGCTATCCAAAAGACTACAAGCAATAAATGCTGGAGAGGGTGTGGAGAAAAGGGAACCCTCTTACACTGTTGGTGGGAATGGAAACTAATACAGCCACTATGGAGAACAGTGTGGAGATTCCTCAAAAAACTGGAACTAGTACTTCCATATGACCCAGCAATTCTACTGCTGGGCATACACACTGAGGAAACCAGACTTGAAAGAGACACATGTACCCCAAAATTCATTGCAGCACTGTTTATAATAGCCAGGACATGGAAGCAGCCTAGATGCCCATCAGCAGATGAATGGATAAGGAAGCAGTGGTACATATACACAACGGAATATTACTCAGCCATTAAAAAGAATATGTTCGAATCAGTTCTAATGAGGTGGATGAAACTGGAGCCTATTATACAGAGTGAAGTAAGCCAGAAAGAAAAACACCAATACAGTATACTAACACATATATATGGTATTTAGTCAATCAGTAAAGATAACCCTGTATGCGAGACATCAAAAGAGACACAGATAAATAGAACAGTATTATGGACTCTATGGGAGAGGGCAAGGGTGGGATGATATGGGAGAATGGTATGGAAGCATGTAAATTATCATATGTGAAATGAATCGCCAGTCCAGGTTCGATGCATGATACAGGGTGCTCAGGGCTGGGGCACCGGGAAGACCTGGAGGGATGGGATGAGGAGGGAAGTGGAAGGGGGGTTCTGGAAGGGGAAAATATGTACACCCATGGAGAATTCATGGCAATGTATGGCAAAACAAATACAATATTGTAAAGTTAAAAATAGAAAATAAACTAATTAAAAAAAATAAAAATAAAATAAAATAAGTTGGCTATGTCAGGCCTCCCTGAGAAGGTGACATTTGAATAAAGACTTTAAAGAAGAGAGGGAACAAGAGCCCCACAAAGTCAGTCACAGTGAATAGCAAGTGCAAAGGTCCTGAGGCCAGACCAGTTTAAGGAACAGCAGGAAGCCTAGTGTGACTAGAATAGAGCTGAACAAGGTAAGGTTGCCTCTTGCTGGGATCTTAAAGATAATGGACAGAACATAGCCACCAGGGAAGGCCCAGGGAAGTCAAACAATACACACCAAATAGGGGACCCGCCAGATTTCCCAGGTGTCACTAGTGGTAAAGAACCTGCCTGCCACTGCAGGAGACTTAAGAGATGTGGATTTGATCCCTGGATCAGGAAGATCCCCTGGAGGAGGGTTTGGTGACCAATTCCAGTATTCGTGCCTGGAGAATCCCATGGACAGAGGAGCCTGGCAGGCTACAGTCCATGGGGTTGCAAAGAGTCAGACACGACTGAAACAACTTAGCACACACACAGAGGACCTGCCATTGGCCTCTGTTTCCAGCTGAGTCAGTGATGACAGAAGCATGAAGGGAAAGAAAAGATCAGGGGAGGAAATCACTGAAATCTGGAATCCTTATCCAATTTCTGGTGAGGAAACAAATCATTATTAGGTACCATAATGAGTTTCTGAATCTCCTGTGCTTGATTCCTCACTGATCAGTGAACTCTAATTAATGCCGAGTGTGGCGGTAACACCACAGCCGGAGCCATCTTCTGGATTTCGCCTTAATAAGTGTCACTGGCAGCATAGAAAGGTGGTCTGATTTTTCTTGGCCTAATAAGTGGAACTGAAAAAGTCCAGAGCATTGTTCTGGTTTCATTTATGTGTCGTCTCAGAAGTCCCCAAGTCATCCAATTAGCATCATTTGGATATTTGGGGCCTAGTAATGCATGCAGTAAACAGAGTACAAACAATAAAGCCACATGGGAAGCAGCCTCTAGGCCTCATGTGTACCTGAGAAAAATGGGCCGAGTACCATATGGGGTCCCTGGAGCCTCCCCAGCTGGCAGCCATGGCCCAGGATGCTCTCTCACCCGTGCAGGAGCAGAAATCTACACAGGGAAAAGCAGCCTACTGATGGGAGCTTGTAGGTAGCAGTGTTTTCAGAACATCTCAGCTCATCCTGAGATCCACACAAATGTGGTGGCCTTGTCTTTATAGTGTGATAAAGATGGAAGGAGAGGATTTAGTGGATAGTGTTCTCAAAAATGTGAAATATTACATTTCTATAAGGTATTACTATGCACACATGCGAAGTTACTTCAGTCGTGTTTGACTCTTTGCAGCCCTATGGATGGTAGCCCGCCAGGCTCCTCTGTCCGTGAGATTCTCCAGGCAAGAATACTGGAGTGGGTTGCCATTCCCTTCTCCAGAGGATCTTCTCAACCCAGGGCTGAATCCTGAGGGGTCGAATCCCAGTCTCTTACGTGTCCTGCATTGGCAGGCAGGTTCGTTACCACTAGCACCGCCTGGGAAGCCCTAGTGTCACTATATATATATATTACTATTATTGTTATTATGTACTATGGGAGGTATTAAGAGAGTAGAACACCTGCAGCCATAGTGTTTTCAGCTTTCCTGCATCTCTAATGTTATAGAGAAGGCCGTTATCCTCTTTTTGTGAAGCAACAGCTACCATGTTAAGCACTTACTATGTGCCAGGCACTATGGTAAAGGCCTTGCATACATGATCTCATTTAGTCCTCACAGCAATCCCGTGAAGTAGGTATAGTTTCTCCATTTTAAAGTCGGGTAAGTGATGCTCAGAGATCAGGTAACTAACTTACTTGGGTAAGATGCTAACTTACCCAAGGTAACACAGTAAGTCGTTAGCATCAGAATTTATCTGCAGCAGACTAGCTCTAGGATTGTGTATCCTTATCTCTGTGCTAAAAGGCGTTTGAAATAGCACACGCAAGACACACATACCCCCAAGTGGTAGATGTGGATCTCTAAGAGGGAGACACCAGTTTCACTCTATGGGCTCCATACACAGGGATGGCTGTAGAAGGAGACCCCCAAGCAAGTGGACCACTCCAGCTGGGAGTGATTGTGGACAGAAGTAGGTACTTGGATGCTTGGGGGTGGGGTGCTGTGGGGGTATCTGGCTTCCCAATTGGGAAGACTAGGCTGGGGACAAGAGTGACAGACAAACTCTGAATTTCAGAAACACCCAGAGTAGCAGTCACCAACTTCATCACGTCCTTGTGCCTGCGAAGCAGCTACGGGCAGAGAGAGGTGCTGAGGCTTGCCTAAGGTCACACAGCTCGCTAGAGCGCAGGTGCAGTGTAGAACCGGGGTCTTCAGGCTCCAGTTCGGTGCTCTTCCTGCCGCTCCACTCCCACTGGCCCCTCAGGTTCAGTGCACAGCAGTCAGAGGGAAGCCACGTCTTTGTGAGTGAAGCCATTGTCTGGTGGGTGGTTCTCAGTGTTGCCCAGAGACCTGCAGAAGTGCTAGTCTTCAAGTTTCACCCAGGACTGACTGGGGACTGAGATCCAGCAATATGGGACTTTGCAAGCCCTCTAGGTGACTCTGATACACACTCAAGTGTGAAAACCACCGGCCCAGACAGAAAGGCAAAGCGCTGAGTGCTGCAGCCATACACATGCGTTCGGATCATCCACTCGAACAGCACAAAGAAGGATCGTCTTCCTAGGGAAGGACAGTGAAAAGGAACACAGCTCTCAAGCCATACCTGCAGAGCAAGGTCACCTTCAAACACATGTGGTGGTTAGACATGCACAGATGGGGAGGGAGAGTGCAGCTAGTACTTGCTCATCCACACGTGCATCAGAGATAGTGTAGTTTTGCCAACTCAGCAATTCTCCAGAGATGTGCCAGTTCCACTGCTTGTTGCCCACGAGATGCATCCCTGCCTTCTGGGAAATTGCCATGCAGGATCATAGAACCTCTGATCTGGGAGGGATCTTAGAGAGTACCTACCCTATTGCCCACCTCTACTGCATCCTGGTGATGCCCCTGACTTTCCTTCTCCAGAGGAACCTGGACAGCTAGAGTCCATGGGGTTGCAAAGAGTCAGACAGGACTTAGGACTGAGCACAATCATTTTTACGAATGGTGGTAGGCCGCACAAAACATCAGTGGCTCCTAGTTTGTGGCCTCTGGTTTAACATCTTTCTTTCCCACTTGGCTCTCTGCTCCACAGGGGCACATGCCCGAGGGTCTGCTCTGCTCACCAGTGTCTGGATTCAACAAATGGAAAAATAAAAATAGAAGATGGACCCACCCTCCCAGTAGAACACCAGGTTCAGAAAGAATACACTGGCATGGAGATGGCATTCTGTCACTCCTCGCCTCTTTTTCAATTGCCCACTGGAAACGCCACCATGTCCCTTTAAGCCCTACTCCCAGTTGACCCCTGCAGGCCTCCTTACCCTGCGTGCTGAAGTCATCACCATGGCCACGTGGGTTCTGGTGGGGGCGGGGCCCTCTGTGACGTCACCAAGGGCCCAGCCCTGCCTGGTCCTCAGTCTCCAGGTGCCAGAGCAGACCAGCGCACCGGGAGCCTCTTCGTCTCAGCTCACGATGCGATCTGTAATCTGGGTCTGTTTTTGGCCTATGTTTGCCTCGTTTGTCTTTTCTTATGCGTTTTATCTTCTGAGAGATGAAGCCGTAGAACCCCCCGGGATGGTGCCCAGTGGAAGGCACATCCGAGTTCGAGTTGGGAAGAATCAACCAGAGCAGGCCCCAGGCTGGTTCGGGAGCAAGCCACGCTGGCTGTTACTCTTCCTCACGTTGATGGTGATCCTGAAGTTTGGAGGAGGCGGTGACAATAGTAACGTATGCACTCCCCATAGCCATCTGTTTGGCTCTCCAGGAGGAAAGACGATAAAGGCTTACCCCTGCAAAGACTCGATGTGTGGTGCCTTAACCCGGCTTGAGATGGAACTTGTGAACCTTGTGTCCAGTGTGCGGAGTCTGAAACTCACTGCGGCAACCGGTGGTAACCGCCAACACCCCAATATCGAGGTTCTTTCTGACGCAGAGAATAACATGATGATATATGAGATATGGGAAGCTGAAGACCCCTACGGAGTGGATTTGCCCATCAGAGAAAAAGAGGAGTCGTTGAGTGTTGACAAACTGTATCCAAACTAATAAAAGTATTCTGTAGCAAAAGGAAAAAAGCCTCTGATATTTTTTATTCGTGCTACCGTCTTACCTTTTCCAGAATGTTGTATAGTTGGTATCATGCAGTGTATAACCTTTTCCAGACTGGGAGACCTGCGTTCGATCCCTGGGTTGGGAAGATCCCCTGGAGAAGGGAAAGGCTACCCACTCCAGTATTCTGGCCTAGAGAATTCCATGGACTGTACGGTCCATGAGGTCTCAAAGAGTTGGACACGACTGAGCAACTTTCACTTTCACAGTGTATAAGCTTTTCCAGACTAGCTATTTTACTTAATAACATTCATTCAGGTTTCATCCATTTCTTTTTGTGATTTGACAGCTCATTTCTTTTTATTCTTGAATAATGTTGTTATATTGATGTTCCATAGTTAGTTTAAACATTCAGCTAGTAAAGGACTTTTTGGTTGCCTCCGATTTGTGTATGTGTGTGTGTGTGAGAGAGAGAGAGTATGAGTTAAGATGTTATAAAATTCATGTGCATGTTTTTGTGTGGGCATTAGCTTTCAAATCATTTGGTGAACTATCTAGGAGCAAAACAGCAAGATCATACAGTATGACAATGTTTAGCTCTGTAAGACATTGCTTCCAAAGTGACTGTACCAGTTTGTGTTCCCACTAACAACAAATGAGAGTTCCTGTTGTTCCTCATCTTTGCCAGTAATTGGTTTTCTCAGATTTTTGTATTTGGCCATTCCAATTAGTGTGTAATGGTATTTCATTGTTTTAATTTCACCAGCCTACTCTGAAAAGTTATCTTATTTCTATTTCCATCATAGCATGTCCATTGTGTTTTATTACCATAAATTCTTCAGGCATTTTATCTTTAATCTGAGGTTTAAATAGATCTTCTTCTCAGGGGAACTTCTGCTGCTGTTTATACCATCATTATTACTTTGCTACATTAGTCCTCTAATACTTTTTTCTTGATGGACTCATAACTTTAAATCGTGTCTATTGGAAAATACTTATTTTTAATTGTACAATACTGACCACATTTTCTTTTCCTGAGTATTGCTTTGTCCACTAATGTTTAGTGGCTCCACACAAAAGTTTAAGTTCAGCATAACTTCTCACTGTTTTTTGGTAGGGGGTTGTTTTGATTTTCTTATATACTTGCTAGATGTTAACCAAAGCTATATTAGTACCAGTTGCAGTTGCAGTAGTACATTTACCCTGAGGTTTTACTTACAAGCATATATGTATTTTATCAGAATCTTGACTTCATCTTATGTCTTCTTTATATGGTTTTGAAAAACTATATGCTCATTATTCAAGTATTTTTATAGTCTGTGCCTTTTCTCCACTGAAATTAAAATGAATCCATTTATATAATTTTAGAAAGAGGGAACAGCCATAAAATATGTTGATATAGTTACTAAAGGAGATATATTTTTAGAAGAATAGTAACTAAACTATTTGTTATTTGCTAGCAAAAATAATTTCTTCTCAGTGTATTTTGTAATTATGAAGGTCCAAATATTCTTGCATATAGTCTGTATAATCAGAGAAGACATATTAGCAAACACCTCAATTGAACATAGATTTATAGAAAATCTAATGTTCAGTTTTAACTAGTCTAACTCAGAGACTTGTTACAGTTCAATTATCAACATTCTTGTTTTTCTGTCAGTAAAGAGAATGTGCTAGTTTTCTTGGGGAGAAGACTATTTTAATCAATATTTTCCTATGCTTTTGATTTTCAAGAGAACAGAAATCTTAAACAAGATACTTGTTTTCAAGGGTCTGGTACTGTGCCTAATGAATATTTCTCTAATTAATATGTTATCATTAGTAAAACATGCATTCTGTTTACTTCCAACACTGAGTTAAAGTGACTTATGATAAAAGATATATTAAATGTTTGAGACTGACATGTACACACTGCTATATTTAAACTGGATAGCCATCAAGCACCTACTGTATAGCTCAGAGAACTCTGCTGAATACTCTGTAATAACTTAAATCGGAAAAGAACTTGAAAAAAATAGATATATGTGTAACTGAATCACTTTGCTGTACAGCTGAAGCTAACACAACATTATTGACTAATTATACTCTAATATAAAATAAAACAAAATTTAAAAAGAAAATAAACTTTCACAGAAGACACAGATAGCAATATAAACTAAAAAACATTGAGAATGAGGCAAAATATTATTGTACTTCAAGCTTTATCAATATAAATATTAGTCATTATTTGAAATGGAAGGAAATTAACTCAGCATTGCTCTTTCACATAAAGGCATATAAATGCATATTCAGATAGAGATACAAACAATAATGGCATTTTTATCAATCATTCATCTCCTTTTATGTTGTTCCATTATAATAGAATCTGTGTTTGTTATCTCTCTTAATATAGTGGTATCCTCTTTCATACATCAGATGTTTGTTAAGCACCTACTATGTGTCAGAGTGTTTCAGGCACTGGAGATACAGTGGTAAAAAATTTGCTTCTCCTCATGGAATTTATATTTTATTCTCAATTTAGGTAGAGATAAGCAAAGAAGCCAAATATATTGTATAATCACTAAGGGCTATGGAGATAAAACAGGCAGAGAGGAAAAGAACTCAATTAACTAAACATACATGGAATCAGAAAGAACACTAACTTGTTCTATGTTTTTCATTTTTGTCACTAATATAAGAAATCGGAGATTCTGTGGAACTGACATTGAGAAAATCATGCCCAGTGTTATATCTTGTTATTAGTCAATGCAGTGTTTAAAGTGGACATGGTGAGCTTTTAGCCACATCCTCAAACTATACATTCTTTTATGTATTTTACATGCAATCTTCTTTTTTAAAGTTGAAATACAGTCCATGGGGTCGCAAAGAGTTGGACATGACTGAGGGACTAAGCACAGCACATAGTTGATTTACAATGTTTTTTGTTTGGTTTGATTTTTAACTTTTTATATGCAATCTTAACCATGTTATTGACAACAGATTTCTTCTGCCCTGATGGCTATCTCTTTGTGGAATCTTAATAAGTTTGAGATTAGAGGCAAAGACTTTCCTGAGATGCATGTGGTCTTAGTTCTTTTACACACATTCTTATTGAATGTTTTAAGTTATAGAAAAATAGCACATTAATTTTTTGAAAATGACAACATATCTTATTCAGGAATAACTCTGGAACTTCATGAAAGAAGCTTATTTTCCCAGTGTTAATTTTGCATACCAAAAATGCTCATATCATTAGTCATTTCTCTGAAATACATCCTTGCAATTCTTAACTGAACTGAGCCTATGAATTTAGTAATTTTCTAGTAGCAAATAAGATCCTACGGGAATGAGACACCAAGAAAAAGGTGGGGTTGGAGATAGTTTTGAGTACAGGTATAGGCCTAGGATTCAAGATGTTCTATAGTATTTCAAAAATATGTGGGAGATACTAGTTTTCGAAGGATAAGTCTTGTGCACTTTTAAAATTTGTTTAGTGTTGGCTCGTTTCTGGCTATGCAGGGAAAGTAAAAGTGTTAGTCACTCAGTCATGTCCAACTCTTTGTGACCCCATGGACTGTAGCCCACCAGGCTCCTCTGTCGATGGAATTCTCCAGGCAGGTATACTGGTTGGGTTGCCATTTACTTCTCCAGGAGATGCATACAATGTATATATTTAATATACATATTAAGTAACCAGAAAAAGAAAATTCATGGTTGGAGAGAATATTTAACCAAGTTTTAATAGTTCTAATGTGAAAGACAATCCCTTTGCTAGCTTGAATTAAGCTATGTGAAATATACTCTCTGAAAACATTTCCTGAAGCTGGCCTTTTTGTATGAAAATTTAAGATATGTGCAATTCACACATCTTTGATCAGTTTAAGCACATTCTGTCTTACTGGCAGAGACCAAAATCTATAATCAGATAAGGAGTCCTCTGATGAGGGAGATGTTAGAAATGGCAATGACAGTGTACACAGGGTCCTAATTGAGGAATTTTCAAAGAGTTGTCTAGTAATACAGGGTGCTCTCCATTTGGACTCTGGCAATAAGTTGAGTATTCTTTAGTTCCCAATCAGTGAAGTGAAAATCACTCAGTTGTGTTTGACTCTTTGCAACCCCATGGACTATACAGTCCATGGAATTCTACAGGCCAGAATACTAGAGTACTAGCCACTCTCCATGGAATCTTCCCAATCCAGGGATCAAACCCAGGTCTCCCTCATTGCAGGCAGGTTCTTTACCAGCTGAGCCACCAGGGAGGCCCAGTCAGGCTGAGGACAATTCAAAATGTTTTCAAGTCCTGGGTCAGGGGGAATGATCTCATTTGGCACATGATTGAGTTCCTGTGAAGAGGAAAGACTTTCGGTTCAGTTCAGTTGCTCAGTCGTGTCCGACTCTTTGCGACCCCATGAATTGCAGCACACCAGGCCTCCCTGTCCATCACCAGCTCCCGGAGTCTACCCAAACCCATGTCCATCGAGTCGGTGATGCCATCCAGCCATCTCATCCTCCTTCATCCCCTTCTCCTCCTGCCCCCAATCCTTCCCAGCATTAGGGTCTTTTCCCATGAGTCAACTCTTCACAGGAGGTGGCCAAAGTATTGGAGCTTCAGCTTCAACATCAGTCCTTCCAATGAACACCCAGGACTGATCTCCTTTAGGATGGACTGGTTGGATCTCCTTGTAGTCCAAGGGACTCTCAAGAGTCTTCTCCAACACCACAGTTCAAAAGCATCAATTCTTCGGCGCTTGGCTTTCTTCACCATCCAACTCTAACATCCATACATGACAACTGGAAAAACCATAGCCTTGCTTAGATGGACCTTTGCTGGCAAAGTAATGTCTCTGCTTTTAAATATGCTATCTAGGTTGCTCATAACTTTCCTTCCAAGGAGTAAGCGTCTTTTAATTTCATGGCTGCAATCACCATCTGCAGTGATTTTGGAACCCAGAAAATAAAGTCTGACACTGTTTCCACTCTTTCCCCATCTATTTCCCATAAAGTGATGGGACAAGATGCCATGATCTTAGTTTTCTGAATGTTGAGCTTTAAGCCAACTTTTTCACTCTCCTCTTTCACTTTCATCAAGAGGCTCTTTAGATTTTCTTCACTTTCTGCCATAAGGGTGGTGTCATCTGCATATCTGAGGTTATTGATATTTCTCCTGGCAATCTTGATTCCAGCTTGTGTTTCTTCCAGCCCAGCGTTTCTCATGATGTACTCTGCATATAAGTTAAATAAGCAGGGTGACAATATACAGCCTTGATGTACTCCTTTTCCTATTTGGAACCAGTCTGTTGTTCCATGTCCAGTTCTACCTGTTGCTTCCGGACCTGCATACAGGTTTCTCAAGAGACAGGCCACATGGTCTGGTATTCCCATCTCTTTCAGAATTTTCCACAGTTTATTGTGATCCATACAGTCAAAGGCTTTGGCATAGTCAATAAAGCAGAAATAGATGTTTTTCTGAAACTCTCTTGCTTTTTCGACGATCCAGCGGATGTTGGCAATTTGATCTCTGGTTCCTCTGCCTTTTCTAAAACCAGCTTGAACATCTGGAAGTTCACGGTCCACATATTGCTGAAGCCTGGCTTGGAGAATTTTCAGTATTACTTTACTAGCGTGTGAGATGAGTGCAATTGTGCGGTAGTTTGAACATTCTTTGGCATTGCCTTTCTTTGGGATTGGAATGAAAACTGACCTTTTCCAGTCCTGTCACCACTGCTGAGTTTTCCAGATTTGCTGGCATATTGAGTGCAGCACTTTCACAGCATCATCTTTCAGGAATTGAAACAGCTCAAATGGGATTCCATCACCTCCACTAGCTTTGTTCGTAGTGATGCTTTCTAAGGCCCACTTGACTTCACATTCCAGGATGTCTGGCTCTAGGTGAGTGATCACACCATCGTGATTATCTATGTCATGAAGATCTTTTTTGTACAGTTCTTCTGTGTATTCTTGCCACCTCTTCTTAATATCTTCTGCTTCTGTTAGGTCCCTACCATTTCTGTCCTTTATTGAGCACATCTTTGCATGAAATGTTCCCTTGGTATCTCTAATTTTCTTGAAGCGATCTCTAGTCTTTCCCAATCTGTTGTTTTCCTCTATTTCTTTGCATTGATCACTGAGGAAGGCTTTCTTATCTCTCCTTGCTATTCTTTGGAACTCTGCATTCAGATGGGAATATCTTTCCTTTTCTCCTTTGCTTTTCGCTTCTCTTCTTTTCGCAGCTATTTGTTAGGCCTCCTCAGACAGCCATTTTACTTTTTTACATTTCTTTTCCATGGGGATGGTCTTGATCCCTGTCTCCTGTACAATGTCACGAACCTCTGTCCATAGTTCATCAGGCACTCTGTCTATCAGATCTAGTCCCTTAAATCTATTTGTTGCTTCCACTGTATAATCATAAGGGATTTGATTTAGGTCATACCTGAATGGTCTAGTGGTTTTCCCTACTTTCTTCAATTTAAGTCTGAATTTGGCTATAAGGAGTTCATGATCAGAGCCAAGTCTGCTCCCGGTCTTGTTTTTGCTGACTATATAGAGCCTCTCCATCTTTGGCTGCAACACATATATATGCATTCATATGCAATGTTTGTTTTTGTCTTTCTGATTTACTTCACTCTGTATACAGGTTCTAGATTCTTTATGTGAATTAATCCTTACAACAAACCCATGAGACATGTACTATTATTATCCTATCAAATAAGGAAATTAAAGCACAGACAGCTTAATGTGTCCAATGGCACACAACTAGTTAAGTAGTCACTATTTCATAGTGGAGCAAAGCTTAGAATCCAGTTTTATCTGTTTCTAAAGACCAATATAGCCTCAGTAAACTGGTTTCCTCAGTGGCATATGTAAGAATTCCCCCAAACACTTTTAAACATCCAGCCACATACTAATAGTATAAGCTTATTGTTCCATTAAGCATCTTCCCAGGTGGTGCAGTCATTAAGAATCTGCCCACCAACACAAGAAATCCAAAGAGACACAGGTTCAATTCCTGGGTCAGGAAGATTCCCTGGAGGAGGAAATGGTAACACACTCCAATATTCTTGCCTGGAAAACTTCATGGACAGAGGGGCCTGGTGAGCTACAGTCTATGGGGCCACAGAGTCGGACACCACTGAGCGACTGTACACACACATTGTCCCATTAGGTTGGGTTACTTACGGATTCTAGAGTCTGACATGCAATCACTCATTAACCATGAGAGCCACCTGATGACTACATGCACCCTATGAAGTATCATCAGAAAGAATATTTTAATAGAAACATCAAAGGGTTGGGAAAATGGCAGGTTGCATGTGAAAGAACCGCATGTGGCTCTGGAGGCTCAGGGAATGTATCGCTGCATTAAAGGATACAACAATTCTCTACAGGCAAACAGGAGTCAGTTAGATCACCCTCAATCTCGGGAACCATGAATGAAGATTCTGCCCATTAGGTGCCCAGCATGCAGCAACATGGTCGGACTTTCTGGAGAGCAATAGCAGATCAAAGTAGTGACCAAGACAGAATATCACAAAGTAGAGGAAGTACGAACAGTGGCAGCATCAGGTATGATGTCTTCTGATGATCCTGGGACTACAGAATGGTGTTTTCTGTGGCCTTCAGCTGTCTCATCTGTAAAAATGGTGGTCACAGTACCATCCCCAGCAGAAGGACAGGAACTGCTTCAGATAGTCTCAAGGTCCTTGCCAGCGGTAAGATCTATGATTCATTTGAAAGAGTCATCCAAGAGGTATAGTAATGACTTGTTGAGTCGCTAAGTTGTGTCTGATTCTTTGTGACCCCATGGACTGTAGCCCACCAGGCTCTGTCCATGGGATTTCCCAGGCAAGACTACTGGAGTGGGTAACCATTTCCTCTTCCAGGAGATCTTCCTGACCCAGGGATTGAACTCGTGTCTCCTGCACTGGCAGGCAGGTTCTTTTATCGCTGAGCCATTGGGGAAGCCCATAGTAATGCCTACAAGTACACAAAGGCTTTACCATGAGGTTAAAACATTCTTGTGCTCAAAAAAAAAAACATAAACCTTCCCTCCTCACCCCTGTCCCCAATTCAACCTAAACTGCAAAGATTTCCCTGCAGTGAAAGAATTGCAAAGATTTTTCTGCAGCAAAAGTAGCCCAGTCTCAGAAAGGCAAGATGTCTCCATTTGAGGCACATCCCAACCTGAAATATGACCACAACCATTTTGAAGTCCCGGAGTACTTAATGCGAGTCTCACTGGAAGAACAGGCAGTCCATACAGATGATCAATTTCAAGACAGCTCTGGGTTGGTGCAACTCCCCTGGAATCCCAGCCGGCCTTTTCTTTTGTTTCAGGGTTACCTTGTGCCCATATAATGCAAAAATCACTTTGTAATGGCTTGAATGGGTAGAAAATTGACCATATAAAAAGAAAGTGCTAATAGGTAATCTAGTCCACCACATATCTGGCAAAGAGATTAGCAGAATGCCATGTCAGAGCCTGCTTTGTCCTGCACTATCATTAATGACACAGAAGAGAGAAAGAAAAAGGCAGTCCGATTTCATCTACAAAAGAGCCCAATTAAGGGTCGTCTGGAAGCAAGGACATTAAAAACAATGGATGAGGGTATGAAAATGAAACACTGCTGGAGGGTGCAGTTGGAAAGAAATGGCCCTATTCATCTGGAAAACAAATTAAAACTCACTATTCTCAGGATGTATACATCAGGCAGCAGTGGGGGATTGGCAGTAGGAGTGTGAAGAGGAAGAGAACACAAAAGCAGCCTGAAGGAGGCCTCTGTCTGGACAGATGATATACAGACTGTGTCGCAAGGCAATGAGACTGTGGTCTTACACATAAGGTACAAAGGGAGATGAAACACCCATCCAGATTGTTAAGCAGGAAGACGATGGATTTTGTTTTGGTTTTGTTTTATTTTGCTAAGAATATCGTTACCTATTCATCTCATTTATTCTTTCAGCATGAATTTACTGAGGCATTTGTTTTGCTTAGCTCTTTACAAACCACTTGAGGAACTACCGTGGAGCTAGGTAAGAGGCAGCCCCTGCCCTTAAGAAGCTGAAAATATTAATGGGGAGACAAGACAGCTATGCAAAAGTTACAAATATAAGCAAAGAAATATCATAGGTTACAAGGTAATATACAAATTACCCCCTTTGCTATGGATAGAGTGGGTATGAAAAGCAAGAAGATAGTGGTGTAGAGCAGAATAAAAATTAACCAGAAGCCCTAGCCTCCATGGACAGATAGCTTTTTTTCTCCAGGAGTGGACTTAGAAGATTCTACATGATCTACGGGATGTGCCCATAACCAACCAAGCAGGACTCTTCAGGGTAGCTACAAACCTCTAGAATTAGATAAGCCAACGTGCTAAGTGTGTACTGCCTGGCAAAGAGGGCTCATACGGTGAATACCTTTTCTCCAACCCTGTAGAGGAAGCTCTTTAGGAAAAAAGCTACCCCTCTCTTAGTGGATCAACTAACTTTTTGAAATTGACATTCAGTCTCATTTCTCATATCCTCAAAGGCTCACTCCTAGGTTGTGCTAAATAAGTAAGTCAATACCACACTGCTTCCAGATTGGGAGATAAGCAGAGACACACACCGGGATGGACAATTACTCTTTGTATTGATTGAGAATACAGGTTCAAAGTCAGGCCATGCAGGATTCAAAAACAATTAGAAATTGGCAATAAAACGATAACCAAATACCCCAATCCCATCATACGGACCCAACCAACATACATCTATAAATTAAAGCCACAAACACACTTCTAAACAACTCTTAAATAAAAGAGGAATTTAAAATATTACAAATGCTTTAGAACTGAATGATGATGAGTACAGTACATATCAAAGTCTATTGGACGCAGTCAAGGCAATATTCAGAGGAAAACATATGGCCTTAAATTCACTTATTAGAAAATAAAAATGGAAAATAAATTAATTAAGCTATCAAATCTAGGAGTTACAAAAAGCACACTTAAATAAGTTTGTGGCAAATAGAAGGGATTGATAAAGATAAAAATCAGAAAATGGTGAAATAGAAAACAAAATAGAATAGAATTGATTCATAAAACCAAAACACTTTTAAGTCAAACCTTCAGTAAATACTAATTAAGAAAAAAATGAGAAGGCACAAATGAATACCACCAGGAAGCCAAACACAGTCACAGGTAACCAAGCTAATATTAAAAATAAAAGAATATTGCATGAAATCTTATTTAAAAGTTTTTTTATTGAGGTAGCATTGGTTTATAATATTATATATTTCATGTATACAACACTATATTTTGACTTTGTATACCCTACAGTGTGCTCACCACCAAAAATTTGGCTTTTGTCTGTCACCATACAGTTGATCCTCTATACCCATTTCACGCTCCACCTAAACTTCCCCCTCTAGTAACAGCTACTCAGCTCTTTGTATCTATGTGTTTGTTCTAAACTAATATATTTCAATAGGAAAATTTCTAGAAAAAGACAAATTACTAAAATTAATTAAGAAATAGAAAAATAGATAAAAATCATATAACAAGTTGAAAACACAAGCAGCTTTACCTTTTCAAACCTTTAAATCACAGACAATTCCCATTTTATATAAATGGTTCCACAGTATAGAAAAAGATGAGCCACTCTCACAAATTGGACAGATAGGAAAATAAAGAAAAAGAAAATTATAAATTTATCTCACTTATGAATAAAAATATAAAAATCCTAAAGGAAATGAAATCTAGCACCTTATTAAAATTATACATCATGTCCAAGTAGGGTTTATCCCAGGAAAGTAAGGAGAGTTCAACACTAGCAAATTTATGAACATATTTCACTATAATGGCAGATTAAGAAGGCAAATCATACAGTCATCTCAACAGAGGCAGAAAAAAATTCTTGACAAAATGTAATACCCAATGCATGATAAAAACCCACAGCAAGCAACGAATAGAAGAGAACTTCCTCAGCAAATTTTTAGGAAACTGCCAGGAGGTAATATTGGCTATGAGCACAAGCTTTGGAGTCAGACTGGTTAGGTTTGGGTCTTAGTTCCATCATATACAGGCTATGTGATCTTGTGCAAATTATTTAATCTCTGTGAACTTCACTTTACTCATATTGCAAAAGTGAGGAAAATAATAGTACCTTCTCCTAATAGTATTGGTATGAGGTTCACATGATATAAAATATATAAAGGCACTTACAAGAGTGTCAGACAACATTTATTACTCAATAAACCATTGTTAATTAGAACTACATATTGACAGAACATTAAGACGAGAAAAAGACAAGGATGGTCACTATCACCACTTACTATTCAACATTCTGATGCCTAACCAATGCAGTAAGATAAGAAAAATAAATAAGAGAAAAAGGATTAGAAAACAAACAAAAAAAATTGCTATTGTTTACAAGTAATATGGCTATACAGAAATCTGAGACAGTCAACTGACAAAATATTAGAACCAATATGAAACTCTAGTAGGGCATATAAAATATCAGTCTATGAAAATCAATAGCTTTCCTATATATCCACAATAACTTATTAGGATATATATGATAGAAAAAGCAGTCATTTATCATAGCAACAGAAACTACAAAATATTAGTTATAAGGCCCTGAGCAAGTTATTTAACCTCCCTGGGCCTCAATTTTCTCATATGTCAAATAGATGAGTTAACAATAACTATCTCATAGGGTTCTTATGAGGAGAATGAGAAAAAGCATGCACAGTACTTTGCAGTGTTCTCCTTCACAAAGGCTATATACTCATTAAATGGTACTACTACTTTTGCTGGACATTACTACTGCTATTGTTATTATTGCCATTCTTGTTTTTAAATTGGGTAACTTTCTATCTCACCAAGTCCTCGTGAAAGAGGTATGAGTCACAGCATCATTCTCTTTCTGCAAATAAGAAACTGTTTAACAGAGTAGGGAAATGGTTTAGCCAAAGTAGGAGTATGTTAGAGCCCAAATTAGGCACACCATCTGGTTTCCCCTTTAAACAACCAAAGCACTCTGGTGTACAGAGCAGTAAACAGATAAACATAGTTCAGGGTATGTAGGAGGGGTCTGTAGTCTAGAGCAATCCTGGAACTACGGTCTTCCCTTTGCCAATAAAGTTCCTGAAACACAAGGAAAACCCTGGAGATTTTCAGAGGGTTAAGTCAAGTCAGTCTCCGAGTCCAGCTAATCTTGAACAATGTTGAGGGGTCTAGAGCCTCTTTTCATGTGTACAGAGTCACTGCTTTTGCAATGAATGCCCAGTTACATGTGCCCACTCTTTCCTACGAGAAGATATGGCTGCTTTAGCAGCAGGGGGCTACTGAAGGTCTCTCTGGGGAATCTTGTTTCTCTTTAATCAGGTTCAAATCATTTAGTGTCTGCTTGCAAGTCACTGGAGAGAAATGGATATAGAGTAAGACAGTGTAACTTTCCTTTCACTCTGAGGCTTTTCACAATAATTCCATTCAGTAATTCACTCTAACAGATAATTTTTGTGAACCCCGAATAGTGTTAGATTCTTTGCTAATAAGCATTTTATACATACCATCTTTTATTCATCACAATGATTTTTGAGGTAGATAATATTTTCATCCTCACTTGGCAGATACGAAATTGAGGCACAGAGAAATCAAGTGATTTGTCCTAGCTCACATAATAAATGAGGAAAGGACCTAATGTTAAAATCCAGGTCTGTGGACACCTAGCTCCTTCCACAGACCATGACCCTGACTGAAGAATACTTCATTCCATTATGCTTTCCAGGTATTTCCCCAAAGTATGAGGCAGAGAGGTTCTTTTGACGAAGGCACATGTTAAGCATTTGGTGTCAGCCACCAGGCTTTCCAAGCTAGTGTAAGAAGCAAGATGTTTTTTGTTTTTTTTTTTCTCTTCATGTAACAGGAGCAGAAGCTGTCATATGGCAAGGCTGCAGTCAAGAGTCCATCTTCAGTGATTTTTCAGGCTCAGTTTTCTTATATTCCCTCCCAAATACATAAAAAAACCCATCTGTCACTGTTTCCATTGTTTCCCCCATCTATTTCCCATGAAGTGATGGGACCAGATGCCATGATCTTTGTTTTTTGAATGCTGAGTTATAAGCCAGCTTTTTCACTCTTCTCTTTCACTTTCATCAAGTGGCTCTTTAGTTCATCTTCACTTTCTGCCGTAAGGGTGATGTATCTGCGTATCTGAGGTTATTGATATTTCTCCTGGCAATCTTGATTCTAGCTTGTGTTTCATCCAGCCTGGAATTTTTCACGATGTACTCTGCATATAAGTTAAATAAGCAGCATGACAATATACAGCCTCGACATACTCCTTTCCGAATTTGGAACCAGTTCATTGTTACATGCCCAGTTCTAACTGTTCCTTCTTGACCTGCATACAGATTTCTCGGGAGGCAGGTAAGGCAGTCTGGTATTCCCATCTCTTGAAGAATGTTCTACAGTTTGTTGTGATCCACACAGTAAAAGGCTTTGGCATAGTCAATAAAGCAGAAGTAGATGTTTTTCTGGAACTCTCTTGTTTTTTCTATGATCCAAAGATGTTGGCAATTTGATCTCTAGTTCCTCTGGCTTTTCTAAATCCTGCTTGAACATCTGGAAGTTCTCGGTTCATGCATTGTTGAAGCCTCACTTGGAGAATTTTGAGCATTACTTTGCTAGCATGTGAGATGACTGCAATTGTGTGGTAGTTTGAACATTCTTTAGTTTGTTTGAAGATGAAATTAAAACATACATAAATTGTAGAAGTCAATGCAATAAGACATAAAAAGAAGTTAGGTTTAAAAATGAAATAAAAAAATGAAATGACAGACTATTTAGAGCTCATAGCACTTAAAAAATAGTTTTATTCATTTATTTATTCATGGCTGTGATGGGTCTTCATTGCTGTGAGGGCTTTTTCTCTAATTGCAGCGAGCAGGGGCTACTCTCTACTTGCAGTGCGTGGGCTTCTCATTGTGGTGGCTTCTCTTGCAGACCAAGGGTTCTAGGGCACACGGGCTTCAGAAGTTGTGGCTTGTGGACTCAGTAGTTGCGGTTCCCAGGCTCTTGAGCATAGGCTCAATGGTTGCAGTGCATGAACTTAGTTGCTCTGCGGCATGTGGGATCTCTAGATCAGGGATCAAACCTGTGTCTCCTGCATTGGTAGGCAGATTCTTTACCACTAAGCCACCAGGGAAGCCCCTCATAGCACTTTTAAAAGAGATTGGGTATGTGGTTCACAGGCCAAAAATAATAGCTTTCTATATACCAGCAATAAACAACTGAGAAGTATAATAGAAAAAAACCAACCTTCTGAAATACATGAAATAAATCTGACCCCCCAAATGGTCAAAACTTTTATGAAGAAAACTATAAAAATGTATTGAACAACATAGAAAAACCTTCTTATAAATGAAAGACAGGATGTTAAAAGCATAAATTCTCACAAAAATAATCTTGTAGGATCAAGGTAATCACAATCTAAATCCTAAAAGACACTTCATAAAATTTGACAAACTGATTCTAAAATTTAAAAATAAAGTGAATATGCAAGAATAGCCAAGATAGTTTTAAATAGACAAGGTACTTGTAGATTTCAAAGCATGTAATACCTCTGGGTAATTAAAATGTATCTGCATAGGACTAGACAAAAATAAATAAATAGAGCATAATGAAAAGTCCTGAAACTGATTCATGTACCTATGGGAATTCAGTATACAATAAAAGTGGCATCTCAAATCAATGAAAAGCCTGACTATTCAAAACTTTGCATCTAGACAATAGTTTATCAGTTTAAATAAATAATATTCTTACCTAATATACATAATTTAGAAAACTAATTTTCATGTGAATGAAAGATCTAAATGAAAAATATGGATTCAGTCTTCATTTATGCAGAATATATAATAAATGCCTACAAACCAACAAGACAAAGATGCTCAACACAGTAGCAAAACACGCAAAGAATAAAAACCAAAAGTTCACAGAACAGTAAACTCAAATGGCCAATAAATCTAAGAATATATCCAATCTTCCTAGCAATTAACAATGAGATACCATTTTCATCCATTAGATTGCCAAAATGAAAATTTTCTAAAACATCAAATGTTGACAAGAAAAATGTTTCTCCTAACACTACTCAAGACACCACATGTAACTTCCAGATTATAGGAAATACAAGGGAAACAGTAACAGGTAAAATAATACCATTTGTTACAATACCATTTGAAAGAATCAGACAAATACAGAACAGGAGACAGTCTACAAGACAATCAACTTGATATCTTTCAAAATCAATGTTTGGGGAAAAAAGGTGGGAGTACTGTTCTAGAATATAAGTGTCTAAAGAGACATAACAAAACCAGAGTTTCACAAAGGACCAAACTGACTCAAAAAGAACTGTAAAAATCTGAATAGACCTATATAAAAACATTGAATTAATAATCAATTACTTTCTACCAGGAAAAGCCCAGGACAAAAAGCTTCACCAGTGAATTCTATAAGATGTTTAAAGAAAAATTAATACTTGATACATCACAAACCCTTGCAAAATTAGAAGAGGAGGGAACACTTCCTAACTCCTTCTATGAGGCCAGTATCACCCTGATACCAAAACCAGACAAAGACATTGCAAAAAAGAAAACTATAGACCAATATCCTTTACAAATAACATATTTAAAATCCTCAACAAAATAGAAGCAAATGAAAGCTATCAGCATATAAAAAGGATGGTATATCATGACCAAGTGAGATTTATCCCCCAAATTCAAGATTGGTCCAATATATGTAAATTAACTGACCTGACGCACCACGTTAGTAGGATAAAGGGGAAAATCCCACACAATCATCTCAATAAATATAAAAAAAAAAAAAAAGCATTTGACGAAACCAAATATTCTTTCATGATGAAAACGCTCGACAAAGCAGAGATCAAAGGAAATCTCCTCAACCTGACAAAGGGTGTCTATTAAAAATCTTAATAAAGAGAGACTAAAAGTTTCCCTATAAGATCATAAAGCATGAATGTCAACTCTCACCGCTCCTATTCAACATTGCTTGGAGGTTTTAGCCAGGGCAATTAGGACAGGGGAAAAATGGTATCTGAGATTGGAAAGGGAGAAGTAAAACTCTCTCTTTTCATAGATGACATGATCTTATATGTAGAAAATCCTAAGAAAATCAGTAAAAACTTTTAGAACAAATCAATCAGTTCAAAATAACTCAACATAAAAAAAAACCTGATTTTTAAAATGGGCAGAAAATATGAATGAACATTTCTCCAAAGATGATATACAGATGCCAACAGGCACATCAAAAAATGCTCAAAATCACTAATTATAAGAGAAATGCAAATCGAAACCACAATGAGACATCACCTCACACCTGTCAAAATGGCTATCATCAAAAAGTTTCTGAATAACAATTGGTGAGGATGCAGAGAAAAGGGAACCCTAGTAAACTGTAAATTGGTGCAGCCACTATGGAAAACAGTAGGGAGGTTCCTCAAAAAAGTAAAAATAAGAACTATCATATAATCCAGTAATTCCACTGCTAAGTATATATCTGAAGAAAACAAAAACACTGATTCAAAAAGATGCATGCACCCCCATTGTTCACAGCAGCATTATTTACAGTAGTGAAAGATACAGAAGCAACCTAAGTGTCCATCAACAGAGGAACGGATCAAGAAGATATCTGTGTGTGACACAGACACAGGGTGGAATATTACTCAGTCATTAAAAAAAGAATGAGATCCTATAATTTGCAACAACACAGATGGACTTAGAAGATATACTTTGTGAAATAAGTCAGACAGAGAAAAACAAATATTCTATGTTATCACTTATATGTGGAATCTAAAAAATATTCACAGATAAAAAGAACAAGGGCTTCCCAGGTGGCACTAGTGGTAAAGAACCCACCTGCCAATGCAGGAGATATAAGAGACACAGGTTTAATCCCTGGGTTGGGAAGATTCCCCTGGAGGAGAGCATGGCAACTCAGTCCAGTATTCTTGCCTAGAGAATCCCATGGACAGAGGAGACTGGCAGGCTATAGTCCAAGGGGTCTCAAAGAGTCGGACATGACTGAGCAATTAACACTTTCACTTTTCACTACTTTCAATAAAATATGCAATTAGTTAGCCTTGACTGGATCCTGGTTGCCAAAATAAAGTATTATAAAAGACATTTTGAGACTCTTAGGGAAATTTGAATGTGAACTGGATATTAAATGGATATAAAGCTTAGGAAATTATTGTTAATTTTCATAAGGGTGAGAAGATATCGTTTGAATGTAATTGGCATGTATGTAGGAGAATGTCCTTATTTTAAGAGATCCTTGCTGAAGGATTTTGAGGGTTGAGTCATGATACTTACAATGAAGTGGATCAGCAAAAAATGATAGCTCAATAATGGATAGATAGATAAAACAAGAATGGTAAATGTTAACAATTATTTAATTTAGGTGCGGTTATATAGACAGTCATTATACTATCATATTTTTTCTGTTTGAAATTTTTCAGAAGAAAAGTTTGAAAAAATATTTGCAAAGGATTGGGGAAGCACATATGTTTATACAGTTTAAGTTTTGAAAAGCCACTTAAGAGCACGATTATAAAAAGTCCACCCACAAAATAATCCTCTATATTTGTATTGGTCTCTATATACATACATAAAAATAGAGAAAAAGGTCCTAAAATACACACACCAAATGGAGGACACTGACAACTTAGGGAGGGAGTGGGGAGTGAGGTTGAATGTGACGATATCACATGTGAGACCAAAACTGAATAGAATGTAGTGAAAGATGAATAATGGGCAGAAAGAAGGACAATGAATTATGGTTTGTTTCAGTCTTTAAAGATTGACAACAAACTTTCATATGAAGGGTTTAACAATTATTTCCCCTCATGTGGTATAGCAAGGAGTGGGGTATGAGGAGGCTCAGAAGATTTTCTCTACTTTTTGTTCCAGGTCTCCTCTCAGTCAGTTCAGTTACTCAGTCGTGTCTGACTCTTTGCGACCCCATGGACTGCAACACACCACGCTTCCTGGGAAGTCTATCACTCACTCCCAGAGCTTGCTCAAACTCATGTCCATCAAGTTGGTGATGCCATCCAACCACCTCATCCTCTGTCGTCCCCTTCTCCTCCTGCCTTCAATCTTTCCCAGCATCAGGCTCTTTTCCAATGAGTCAGTTCTTCGCATGAGGTGGCCAAATTATTGGAGTTTCAGCTTCAGCATCAGTCCTTCCAATGAATATTCCATCCTTTAGAATGGACTGGTTGGATCTCCGTGCAGTCCAAGGGACTCTCAAGAGTCTTCTCCAACACCACAGTTCAAAAGCATCAATTCTGCGGCACTCAGCTTTCTTTATGGTCCAGCTCTCACATCCATACATGATGTGATCCATAGCTTTGAGGTCTCCTCGAGTCCCTCTCAATTTGGCTGACATCACCCTTCATCTAGGGTCTGGTCTTATCTCACCAGCAGCTGGCACAAAGGGAACAGAGAATAGAAGTAAAGGGGTGAGAGGAAGGGGAGAAGAGGGAAGGGGATGGAAGGAAGAGATGAATGTGAAGAATTGGGCCATATGTCAGGTTTGTTCACAGATAAAATCATCTCATTATGTGGAGAATGCTTCTGTGGGCTCTGGTTAACTTAGCAGTTTCTGTTAGAGTCCTTAGCCTCTCTCAGAACATTTCAGTTTTATGGGCTGAGGTTCATTTTCTAGCCTGGTGAGGGTTTGCTTCAGGATGTGAGGCATGGATGTGTGTGTGTGATTGTCTGGTCACTGTTGATGTGGATCTCACACAGGTCAGGGATGACCTAGGGCCATGTGGAGAGCAGTTGCTGCCTTGTTCTAGTCAGTGTCTTGAGTGGTTTCACAGGACTGCTTGGGGTAGTGATTCATTGTTGAGGGGAGAGGGATTTGAGACCTAACTCTGTTTAGCATGTCCCTTGAATTGTTGGGGGTTTTCCTGGTGGCTCAGATGGTAAAGAACCCACCTGCCGAAGCAGGAGACACAAGAGATGTGGGTTTGAACCCTGGGTCAGGAAGATCCCCTGGAGAAAGACATGGCAACCCACTCCAGTATTCTTGCCTGGAGAATGCCATGGACTGAGGAGCCTGGTGGGCAACAGTCCATGGGGTCACAGGCAGTCAGACACAACTGAGCTACTAGCATTTTCACTTTCACTTGAATTGTTGGAGACAGTGTTATGGATCTTGGTCTCATAAGTTCAGCCCAATGCTCTATGAATAGGTGATGTGGGAGCCATGTTACAGGCTGACACCATATTCTCGGTGGACTCTGGTTTGGTCCTTGGGCTTTGAGGACTGGTACCAGCTATGTGGATCTGCTCTTGTCAGTCATTTCCTCAAGCTACAGTTGTGTGCACTGGCCAGATCATGGGTTGTCCAGATAACAGGAGCAGTTATGAGTGGCTGGTCAAGCCAATAAGTGAAGTGGAGGCATGATGATAACCTGTCACATGGTGTGGGGAGATGAACAAGTGTCTGGAGGGCTGCTCCATGAAAAGATTGGTTGGGGTGTGGTCTGCTCAAGAATAGCCCCCAAAGGGTCCATATAAGGATGGGGAGTGATGGTGTGGGCCAGTGGTTAGCACACACTGCATACCTATACTGGAATCTTGCTGGTTTGGAAGAGATTTGCCTCATGGCATGTGCACCGAGGTAGTGAGCCTTAGACAGCTATATAATGTTGGGTTGCAGTGGTTGCAGGAGAGGATAAAGTTCAAAATATTTAACAACAGACTCTGCATGAGCACTGGCCACTTGGAATATGATGCTAAAGCAGGTCTTATATCTTGGTTGTGAGATTCTGAGGAGGTCCAAAAAGTCTTAGGGAGGGTCTAGAGAAGCTGGGTTGATGATGGGATGCACAAGGGGAAGGGATGATGATATAGAGAAGTAGGTATTTATCAGTAAGTAGGGAAGAATTTCAGTATTTGAACATCTGTTATGGCCATACTCATGTATTCTGGATGAATATTGGTCCTAGTTTTAAGGTTACTATTCTAAGCAAAGGCTGTCTGATGGCATGAGGCATTTTGAGTAGTGACAGGTGACTGCCTCATAGTTTGTGGGGAAACAGAAAACGCAGGCCAAATCAAGGCCTTTGGAAGCCCTAATTACTGAAAAGATTTTGGAAGTTTGCCCTCATCTTTGTCATTCAAATGGAAATCATTCTAAACCATATAACAGGTGTAAAAAAAAATTCAACAAAGTTCTGAATTTTCTCATCATGACTACTTCATTTTTTAAAGTCACATTTCAAACTCCTTAAAAAGTTATTTGAGGGCTTCCCTGGCAGTCCAGTGATTAAGACTGTGGGCTCCCAATGCAGGGGGAATGGGTTTGATCCTCAGTCAGGGAACTAAGATACCACATGCCTCATGGTGTGGCAAAAAAAAAAAAAAAAGTTATTTGGTGGTGCTTCTGCAGTGTTGTGCCCTAAGCACATATGAGCTGGCCTTCTGGATAATACATCACTAATCAGGGGCACTAGACAGTTGTTTCACCAGGCATTTGTGAACCCTGGTCTAGGAGATGGGTTGCGTTACTAAGAGAAAAATGGCAGCATAAAGCCTGGTGAAGATGAGAGCTGGTAAGGTCAGCTTCACCGTAGATCCAACAAGGGAAGTCTCTGACCTGGCCATCCTGCATGAAGTGGTGGCTGGGTGGTCAAGATTGACCTCATGATATTCAGAGTGGTGGCATGGTGATAGATCCTGTAAGGCTGGCTTCACTACATTGTAAAGTTCAATAAGAGCTCCAATCTGAGCAGCAGTTGCCTCACAGAGTTAAGATTGGTGAAGCAGGCCATGGAGGTCACTGTCAAGACTTCATAATGGTAAGGTACACTCTGGTGGAGAGCAGGCTTGTCTCAGTATATATCACAGCTAAGATGCAACCTCAAAAAGAAAGCTCTTACTCTGTACAGTTAGGGTACAGCTTCTCATGTAAGCGAGAGTTGCCTGACAGTATTAGGAGAGTGGGTGAGTGCCAGGAGGGCTGCTGTGTGGGGTTCACCATTGTGGTATGGACCTTGGTCTGAGAAGGTACTGTGTGGAGTTATCCTCATCAGTGGATGAGATCCCTGAAGAAATGTGTCAAGGAAAAAAGAAAGGGCTCTAAGATAGATAGGGCCTGCCTTGTGTAGTATGGCACAGATGTGAGGGTCTTAGTTGGGGCACGAGTGACCCCACTTTATGTACCTTGGTCTGAGGGTTTCCTTATTAAGATCCTGAATAATAGTACATAGTGTATCAAAAGTTCCTGGTCCTGGAGTGGACCTTTAAGGATACTATATCCAGATACTTAAAACACACACACAAGGAACCAGTACTCTCAAAGGTTTGCCGATTGGTGACTACTCAATGGCTTATATTCCATCATTTAATATCTATGCATGCTAAGTCGCTTCAGTTATGTCTGACTCTTTGCAACCCTATGGACTGTAGCTCTCCAGGCTCCTCTGTCCATGGGATTCTCCAGGCAAGAATACTGGAGTGGGTTGTCGTGCCCTTCTCCAGGGGATCTTCCTGACCCAGGGATTAAACCTGGGTCTCTTATGTCTCCTGCATTGGCAGCTGGGTTCTTTGCCACTAGCACCACCTGGGAAGCCCATTTAATATCTATATAGATAAATAAATAGAGACAACCTGGGCATTCTTCTGGACCTGTTCCCCAAATCTTGTAATCTAGAAGACATCGGGCCTCCGATTCCCCATTTGCACCCAGAGACACTGGTAGCTACTGGCCAAAGAGCACTGAGAACCTCAAGATTCATAATATGTTGGGGTTCCAACCGTCTCATCCATTCCTGAGCCAGTGGTAGAAATTCATTCCTCAACCAGGCACACCTCTTTCCATCAAGTCTTCCAGAAGCCTATACTTCTCTGTATTTTAATCTCAAATTCCTCCTGGAAATAAACATATAGGAAGGCCCTGCCTCGGATATCCTGCACCTCACACATGAGGCACATTCCTGAATATGTCCTACATCTCAGAAGAATAGTGAAAGTTAAAGTTGCTCATTTGTGTCCAACTCTTTGCAACCCCTTGGACTATACAGTCCCATGGAATTCTTCAGGCCAGAACACTGGAGTGGGTAGCTGTTCCCTTCTCCAAGGGATCTTCCCAACCCAGGGATTGAACTCAGGTCTCCAACATTGCAAGCAGATTCTTTGTCAGCTGAGCCACCAGGGAAGTCCCAGAAGAACAGATGTGAACCTAATTCAACTGTGCCTATGAGATACTTATGCTGTACATCTATGAAAAGTTTTCATAGTAGAAGCCACCACTGTCAATTCACAACTTTACAACATATATAACATGGCCTATTATTTAATAAAAGTATAAAATATATCACCATATCCTTATCTTTTTAGCTTTTCTGATATAAAGGGGTGTGGCCAGGATATTAAGTCCCTTATTCTGAGAAAGAAGCTAAACTGTTTATAAAATCACCCACTTCCATTTCTACTGTGTTGGCTTAAAATTTTATAAAATTGGTACTTATGTCAGAGAGTCAAAGGAAGAAAACACACTTATTGTAGGTGCACCAATTTTGTTCACGGAAGTTAGAGAGCCTGGCTTCAAATCTTTTCTCAATCACTCAGTAGCTGTGTGACCCAAGAACATTTATTCACCACTCTAGGTCTCAGCTTCATCATCTAAAAGCTAGTGATAATATTAATTGCACCTGCCCCTTGGGAATCATTGTGAGGATTAAATGAAGTTGTGGGATAATTTGCTTAAGAGGATTAGGACAGTATCTGGCACATAGTTTACAATACATGTTAGCTGCCATTATTATTAACACCACAAGATAAAGTTAAAAAAAATAAATTATTGACTATTACTCTGTATTCTGCTTTATTGACTATGCCAAAGCCTTTGACTATGTGGATCACAATAAAAACTGTGGAAAATTCTGAAAGAGATGGGAATACCAGATCATCTGACCTGTCTCTTGAGAAACCTGTATGCAGGTCCGGAAGCAACAGTTAGAACTGGACATGGAACAACAGACTGGTTCCAAATAGGAAAAGGAGTACGCCAAGGCTGTATACTGTCACCCTGCTTATTTAAACTTATATGCAGAGTACATCATGAGAAAATGCTGGGCTGGAGGAAACACAAAGCTGGAATCAAGATTGCCGGGAGAAATATCAATAACCTCAGATAGGCAGACGACACCACCCTTATGGCAGAAAGCGAAGAAGAACTAAAGAGCCTCTTTATGAAAGTGAAAGTGGAAAGTGAAAAAGTTGGCTTAAAGCTCAACATTCAGAAAACTAAGATCGTGGCATCTGGTCCCATCACTTCATGGTAAATAGATGGGGAAACAGTGGAAACAGTGTCAGACTTTATTTTTTGGGACTCCAAAATCACTGCTGATGGTGATTGCAGCCATGAAATTAAAAGGCACTTACTCCTTGGAAGGAAGGTTATGACCAACCTAGATAGCATATTTAAAAGCAGAGACATTACTTTGCCAACAAAGGTCCGTCTAGTCAAGGCTATGGTTTTTTTTTTTTTCCAGTAGTCATGTATGGATGTGAGAGTTTGACGGTGAAGAAAGCTGAGCATCGAAGAATTGATGCTTTTGAACTGTGGTGTTGGAGAAGACTCTTGAGAGTCCCTTGGACTGCAAGCAGATCTAACCAGTCCATCCTAAAGGAGATCAATCCTTGGTGTTCATTGGAAGGACTGATGTTGAAGCTGAAGCTCCAATACTTTGGCCACCTCATGCAAAGAGTTGACTCGTTGGAAAAGACCCTAATGCTGGGAAGGATTGGGGGCAGGAGGAGAAGGGGACAACAGAGGATGAGATGGTTGGATGGCATCACCGACTCGATGGACATGGGTTTGGGTAAACTCTGGGAGTTGGTGATAGACAATGAGGCCTGGCATGCTGTGATTCATGGGGTCGCAAAGAGTCGGACACGACTGAGTGACTGAACTGAACTGAACTGTGTTCTGACACTGTGTTCTCTATAAGACATGACAAACAAAATATTTAAGCTATAAAGCTATATAAAACACTTTCTGGAGGCCCTCTGGCTCACATTCCGGTGTTCTGTTGTCTTAACTCATTCTCCTGTGTTGATGACCTATAGATTGTTCATGACCTCTGACTCTTGCCTGCTCCTACAATTCTTCCCAGTTCACCAATAAAGTATCTAACTTAAGGCTAATCTCGCTTGGCAATTTCCAGGGATGGTGGAGAATCTGGGAGGAGGGAAGGCAGGAGGGCTTAGGGGTGTGACTCAGGTTTCTGAACTAGGCAGCTCAAGGAGCTAGGCTCAACCTTGGCCAGAGAAGTGTGCTAGATGGTACCTGCTTCCCCCAGTAGTCTTCCCCCAGGGAGTAAGTACTATTTACAGCCACATGCTTGTTTGTCTTCCAAGATTCCCAGTATCTTATTTTACAATGACCTTGGAGCTGCTGGGGATGGATTCACCTTCTGTGTGTTTTGGGAAGGTCCACCTTTCCCTTGAACTGAGAGCTCCACCTTAGGGCCAATTTGACACTTGGTCTCTAACGAGATATCTTCCTGTGTAGTACTTACCATGGTTCTAGTGACAGGCTGAGAAATGCCTAATTATTTTACTTACACACGAATCTTCATCCTCCACGGCCTTTAGTTCTTTTCCTTCTTTGGGGCAGTTAAAATTTCTTACACATGTACACACATGCACATTCATGAGCACACACACTTCCCATAAGGACTACTCCCACTGATGTCACACTAAGCAGAGATCAGCACAAAACTGGAAATCCAAGTTATCAGACTCAGATTTGTGGCAGCAACCTAGTGACAGAGGGAGGAAAAACGGGAGCTTATTGCCAGCTTGCTGCTGGTGCTGCTAAGTCTCTTCAGTCGTGTCCAACTCTGTGCGATCCCATAGACGGCAGCCCACCAGGCTCCCCCATCCCTAAGATTCTCCAGGCAAGAACACTGGAGTGGGTTGCCATTTCCTTCTCCAATGCATGAAAGGGAAAAGTGAAAGTGAAGTCGCTCAGTCGTTTCCGACTCTTAGCGACCCCATGGACTGCAGCTTATCAGGCTCCTCCGTCCATGGGATTTTCCAGGCAAGAGTACTGGAGTGGGATGCCATTGCCTTCTCCTATTGCCAGCTTAAGAGGAAAAAAAATCTTGAAATGTTCAATATGGAAGACTAGGTCTAGAGAAAAACAAAAAGGGAGGAAATGGGCCCAAGACCATCTTTTAAAAGCAATCTCTGTGAGCTTTTGGCTTATTGCCTGGAATGTTGCAGAAATTCACCTCTTCCAGTGACAGCTAGGAAAAGGTTTCCAGTAGACAAGCTGAGTTTTCAATACAATTCTAAGATTTGGAATGGATAGTCAAGCCTATTTTCATTCATCCATATAGTCAACATATATTTTTTTCATTTTTGTCAACACATATTTACTGTTCACCTGCTATGTGCCAGGCACCCTTCGATGCCCTGGGGAGAGACATGTGAACAAGCCACACAGAGTCACTGCTCGACTGGAACATGCCTCTTTTTAAACATTTTTTTTTCAGAATCCAAATCCAGACTGTCTCGTCTTATTCAGAAGGCAACAACCCACTCTGACCACCCAAACCCACCCTCCTCTTTCTGCTCAAACCCAAGGCCCAAAGCCCAACACACAGTTGTAAGTTTCATTTCACAAAGCAGCTGAGAGACTTGGGCCACTTGCCATTTTGTCCTGAGTCCCTACTTTATTGCGTTTTCCACCCACCCCTTGCCTCCAGGTTTGCCTTGTGGGGTCTAGACACTGACACAGGACAAATAAGCCCTTCAGTTGAAACAAAATCATCATTGTCATGTCCTCATTAGGGACCCTATTATATACTCTCTGCACAAGTCCTGACACTGGCTAGTGCCAGTCTGCCAAGGGAAGTAGAACAATCAGTCTCTGATAGGCTCTTGGCTCCCAGCAGGGATTCGGGATGAAGCCCAGGGTGAAGGATGAGACCTTGCTTACTAGCAGAGGGAGAGGGTTGGATAACACTCTGAGATTGTTGCCAGCAGCTCCTTCTAAGCAGAGAGTCTGGCCCCAGAGGTCTGAGGACCTCATCCCAGCCCTGCTGCTAAATTCCATGAGTGAGTTCCTTCACTGTGACAAGCCACATGTTGGCCGTGAATACAAATTATAACAGTGTTTTTTGACTGACAACATTAGCCAGACTTACAAGAGGCTCTGCATATCTAGAAGAGCTTGTTGATGCTGCATTGTCTCCAGTGGATAAGGGATCAGAAAGTGCATTTGTAGTGGGAAAGCAAAATAGTGGTGATGACTTTATAGTTCAATTCAGTCTCTCAGTAGTATCCAACTCTTTGTGACCCTGTGGACTGGAACACGCCAGCTTCCCTGTCTATCACCAACTCCCAGAGCTTGCTCAAATTCATGTCCATCAAGTCGAAGATACCATCCAACCATCTCATCCTCTGTCACCCCCTTCTCCTCTTGCCCTCAATCTTTCCAAGCATCAGGGTCTTTTTCAGTGAGTTGGCTCTTCACATCAGGTGGCCAAAGTATTGGAACTTCAGCTTCAGCATCAGTCCTTCCAATGAATATTCAGGGTTGATTTCCTTTAGGATTGACTGGTTTGATCTCCTTGCAGTCCAAGGGACTCTCGAGAGTCTTCTCCAGCACTACAGTTCAACAGCATCAATTCTTTGGCACTTTATAGGCAGGTTTTTCCCCTCAACTTTTTCTTCAATCATTCTGAGGCACTCTCCACTGCTTATCTTGATATCCGCCCCTGTGAGCAGTGAGGAGCGTATGTTATGAAGCTGATATCAGGGAGGATGACAGTGACTCCTCACAGCCCACACTTAGGGCCCCCTGCCTGGGAAAGAATCCACAGGATTGTTCAAGGGAGGGAGTGAACTGTGGGGAAGAGGCTGGGGGAGTCGGAGATGATTATAATCCACACGTTCTAGTTGTACATCCTGGGAGGTATGAGATGTGATAAACAGATCTCTTGAAATAAGAATTTTCTATACCCTTCAGTTGCTTTGTACTCCTCAAGGATCCCGCTGCCATTACTTTCAACTCTCATCTCTATGCTGATGAAATCCTCCACCTTTATCTCCTCCTCCCTGTAGGATTCTAGGCCCACATTGAAAGGCTCTGCCAGAAACCTCAGGGGATGAGTGAAACTCAGCATGTTCTAAACCAAGCCTGTCATCCTTTCTTCCCACCCACCAGCAGTTCTTCTCCCAAGCTTTCTGCTTCAATTTCATGGCAAGAAACTATGAAATTATCATTTATCCCTTCCTTCCACTCCTATAACTTCCAGATAGCAAATTCTACTGATCTATTCCTCCACATCTTTTTTTTGATTAATGAATGGATAATTACTTATTTCTTAATTGATCTGTGGTCCCAGTTTTGATACTCTCTAATAGAAATAGTGACCTAAGAAGCCTTCCAGTGTTTCCAGCATTGCATGTGTGCATGTTCAGTCATATCTGTCTCTTTTGTGACCCTATGGACCATAGGCCGCCAGGTTCCTCTGTCCATGGAATTTCCCAGGCAAGAATACTGGAGTGGGTTGCCATTTCCTCCTCCAGGAGATCTTCCTAACCCAGGGATTGAACCCACATCTCTTGCGTCTCCTGCACTGCAGGAGGATGCTTTACTGCTGAGTCACTGTGGAAGACCATTTCCAGTATTAAGTGCCCTGAAATGAAATCTGGGTGGGTTTGATCTGATATTGATATATTTTTTTCAATTTTGCTTCCTATTATCACCAATTTAATTAAAGGGACTTTACTGCCTGTTGTATCACTGCAGTAACTGCTCTGCTTCCAATTAATTTATTTAACATTCATTCAATATATATTTATTGTATGTCTACTACATGCCAGGTACTGTTCCAGGCATGGAGGATACAAGGGCAGATGAAACAGAAAAGGCTCCTACTCTCCTGGAGCTTACATTCTAGCTGTGTGTCTGGGTGGTGGGGAATAAACACTTAAAGAACAAGATAATTGGATAGAGATAAATACTATGAATAAAATAAAACAGGGACTTGCCTGGTGATCCAGTGGTTAAGAATCCACCTTCCAATGCAGGGATGGGTTCAGCCCCTGGATGGGAAACTAAGATCCCACATACTGCGAGGCAACTAAGCCCATGCACTGCAACTAGAGAACCCACATGCCACAACTACTAAGCCTGTGCGCTCTAGAGCCTATGCTCTACAACAAGAGAAGCCCATGCATCGCAACTAGGGAAAGCCCTCTAGCCTCAACAAAGAGCCCATGCACTGTAACAAAGACCTGCCACAGTCCTCCTCCCAAAAAGAAAAGAAAACAGGCTGATGTATTAGAAAGTGATAGCAAGAAAGGAAGTATACTTCAGGTGGCCAACACAGGCCTTTCTGAAAAGGTGACATTTATGCTGAATCCTTAATGACAAGAAGACATCTATCACATGTAGAGAATTAGGAGATCAGCATTCCAAATAGAGAGATGAACTGGCACAGAAGCCCTAAAGGACTTGTTTACCAAACAGACAAGACAGTGAGACTGAAATATAGGGAGCAAGAGGGAACGTGGCACAAGCTGAGGTTGAAGAATCATGCAGGGGCCAAATCCTGTAGGGCTCTTGTATGTCACAGGAAAGAGTTTGGATTTTATTCTAGGTGCAATGAGAAGTGATGGTTTTAGGCAAATGAGTGATGATCTGACATATTTTATTAGATTTTTTAAAATATTTATTTATTTATTTATCCATTGAGCCTTTGCCCTCAGTCGTGCCTATTGAAAATCCCTGGTTTCAGTACCTTCCCTGATGCCCCAGCAAGAAATGATCCCTCCTTTTCCTGGTGCAGTTCTTAAGGGCTATAGAAAAAACTACAACCATGAGCATTTATATAGTTTCAGCTTATAAGGTTATACTCATGTTCTTATTTAGACTCATAGTTAACACGGTCCTGTCCTATAACCCATTGAGTTTATGTGTCTCTCCTCCTTAATGTTCAACTAACTCTCTGAGATCAGGAACCAGGCCTTATGCCATAAATACTCATTAGTATCTATTACTATGTGCAGAGTGTGAAATGACATCACATCTTCATCTATACCCAGACATATCTCAATGCAGTCAACTTGCTTTGAAAGTTAAAAAGCATCTGGAATTTCTATAAGGGAATCCCTTATGGTATTCACCTCACAGGCTATCAGTTTAAAGAGGCCTGCATCTTATTATGGTGATCAGATTGAAATGTATAGACATATCAAATCACTATGTTGTGTAAAAGGCACTGACAATGGGGTTGTAGGGCCATTATAATTAAAAAGCAAACACAAAAACTCATAGAAAGACAAGATATTTATGGTTACCAGAGTTGGGGTGGGGGGAGGGGGAATTAGATGCAGGCAGTCAAAAGGTAAAAACTTCCTGTTATACGATAAATAAGTACTAGGGATGTAACGTACAGCATGATAAAGATAATTAACACTGCTGTATGTTATCTATGAAAGTGGTTAAAAGAGCAAATCCTAAGAGTTCCCATCACAAGGAGAAACACTGGTTTTCTTTTTGTTTAATTTTGTGTCCATATGAGATGATGTATGAGATGAGATGGGCTTCCCAGGTGACTCAGTGGTAAAGAACCTTTCTGGCAATGCAGGAGATGCAGGAGACGTCGGTTCTATCCCTGGGTCAGGAAGATCCTCTGGAGAAGGGCATGGCAACCCACTCCAGTATTCTTGCCTGGAGAATTCCATGGACAGAGGAGCCTGGTGGGCTACAGGGGGTCACAAAGAGACACGACTTAGTGACTGAGCACACATGAGCATGAGATGATGAACGCTCATGAGGCTTATTGTGGTCATCATTTCATGATAGTAGAGTTAGGTCATGATGTTGTACCCCTTAAACTTATACAGTGCTGTAAGGCAATCATGTCTCAATAAAACTGGAAGATAATAAATACAAATAGGCCTGTCTCTCATTCAATGGGGACTGAGTACTGAGCTTCCACCCCTTCATGTGGCCGGGTGCTGTGTCATACGTGCATTCTAGGGCACGATTATGTGTTATGACCCAGCATGCTGAGAGCTGTACATAATAATATGGAATTGCAGCATTAGTCAAGTTCTGCTGCATTAAGGGTTACAAACACTGAGACAATTCATATAGGAAAGATAGGGGAACAAAACACTCGTTAGTATCTATTATTTGTAATAATAGCAATTTTTTTTTTTTTTACGTTTCAGTACTATTCAGAATGATTTTCATCTAAACAGGTGTTAGCCATATTTTTAGTTACAGATGTAGAAACTAAGGCACATCCAGGTTGAGTGACTTGGATGAGTCACACAGGTGACAAGTTGCTGAGTTGAGATTTGGGATGCTCCACCCCATTTGTAGGGCCTCCTAGGTGGCACAGTGGTAAAGAATCCACCTGCCAATGCAGGAGATACAAGAGACATGGGTTTGATTCCTAGATCTGGCAGATCCCCTGGAGAAGGGAACGGCAACCCACTCCAGTATTCTTGCCTGGAAAACTCCATGGACAGAGGAGCCTGGTGGGATACAGTCCATGGGGTCACACAGAGTCAGATGTGACTGAGCACACACGCACCAAACTGAAGCACAGTGAAAGGAAGTGGCTTGTTTAAAGTCATATACTTGTTGGACCACAGGCTCCTCATGCCTCATGGAGTAATCCCTCCCAACACAGGACCACCTCACTGATGGCAGGGAAAACAAGTGGATGGCCCACACTTTAGGGCTGAGCCATTCTGACCTTTTCTTTTGGTGACAGCAAATGAGAACAGTCAATGCATGTAAAGCACATGGAACAGTGCCCTGCAAATAGTAAATGTGCGGTAAATGATAATGGCCTTCTTGCCCTTCTCAGTCTTGGCTCCCACATAGCTCACTCTGCCCACCATCAGTCAAGGATCTCTTCTGGCCTGCAGTTGAGCAGGTTAGCCAGGATGACCCTTGTTAACAATAAGAGATGAGATTACAGACTGAAACTTAGATCAGTAAATGAGAAGGCCAGACTACCTCAGCTTAGTGGCATGGCAGTGGCAGAAACAAAAGCTCAGAATCAGGGTCAAATAGAGGTGACTAGTGTTGAAAAGTTCCTGCCCGCTGGAGCACCAGACAGGCATCTGATGGCCAATGAAACTCATGAGCTGCCCACTACCCCCACAGCCTAGCCCAGCTCCGGACCATCAAAACAGCAAGTATGATGCAGGGAAATCAGCCATGGAGGCAGTTGCCTAGAATCTTGAGACTTCCTAGGGGAAAATTAATTTTGCTCATTACACCAGTACCTCTATAGCTGGAGGTGTGTGACTAGGCGTGATGGCTGGTGACGCAGGTGGCCCTTATTTAATAGAATAGACCAACTTTTGTTGGGCAAATCCAACCAATTATCTTCCTTCTCATTATCCTGGGAAACATCAGATTGAGTGCAATCACATCACACTTAGAGGGATAGCAAATTTAGTGAAATCTCTTATTTATATGAAAAAGAAACCCATAACCATATGCTAAATTTGTCACAATTTTTCTCAAATATCAATAGAAATATTGTGCTCAAAACATCAGAAAATAGAACTGTTGAAAATAAAAGTATAACATAATCCCAGCAACCGGGCAATATCTGCCAATAACATACTGGAAAGTGTTAGCAGTGTGGTTCTGCTTTTAACTAGTGTCAAACCACCTTACTGCTTCCAAATTGACATTCAAGGTAATTTCCTATACATTTTGGGCACTTTTCCCATTGCTTCCCCTTGTTGGCCTCTTTCCAGACATCTGTGCCTGATTAAACCTGTAGCATCTGATGAGGATCCTTGGGAAGAAAAGCTAAAAGTGCCTAAGATCTAAAGTGGCAGTCAATTTCATTGTGGAAGGCAAGAGAGGAGAAAAGAGCTAAAGGAATCTGTGGCTGGGGTGTCTGTCCTCTAGGCTTCCCTCGCAGAGGTTGTGTAGACGATGACAAGCTTTCACGTCATATGTCATAGCTAGAATCTTTCATCTTCTAGACATTTCTGAGTCTCCAATGTCAGCCCCAACTCTCCTCCCAAAAGGCTCATATTCACAATCTCCATGATCTAGCTTAGGTGGGCAATGCCAAAATGGCTGGTTTTCTTGGAGTTTCTGTTCCACTAACCTGCAAAACGCATTCTAAGATCACATTCTCATAGTCACAGATGATAGCACAGATGGAAAAATTAACACTTATGAGTTAAAGCACTCCAGAATTCTGGTATGCACATTCTTCAAAGCTGCACCTGAGGGACTGCTACTACAGTGTGGGAAATGATGATAGATGGGAGTAACCAATAAAGCATCCATTATTTGCCAGCAACCACTTATCCCCCTATTTCTATGGTAACATCCAGGGAGTGACCAGGGTACTTGGACAGAAAAGAAAAGAAAGGACCAGAAACCTTGATACCACTGCTTTTGAAAAGTTGCCAACTCTCTTTCTAGGGGTTCCTACACAAAACCAAGTGGTTAAAGACCAAATTAAGAAAGCAGGTCTTGGGAATTCCCTGGTAGTCCAGTTGTTAGGACTTGGCACTGTCACTGCCAGGGCCCAGGTTCAGTTCCTGATTGGGGAACTAAGATTCCACAAGCCATGCAGCATGACCCCCACCGCCCAAAAAAAAGAAAGAAAAAAAAGCAGGTCTTGTTCTTTGTTGATGTGCTATTAGCAGCCATTGAGTGAACACAGAAGGAAAATGAGGAGCAACTGAAAGCCACATTCTCAGGATTTGTCAAGAGAAGGGGGTAGCAAAAAAAGAAAGAAAGAAATAGAAATTATCTATTATGTTAGATTATGTGTCCATTCTCAAATGTTCTAATAGGAGAATATGTTATAATATAATAAATTAATCTTTAAATGCTAAAAAGAAGAATAGGGGGTAGCACATTGGGGAGCAACATCCCTCCATTGTTTGGTAATGTGGTGATGACATGGTGGTAGAGTACCAGAGATACATGGTGGAAGCCTGAATTCTCCTTCAAACTCAGTCATCATTTCACTGTGTGGCTCCAGGCAAGTAAGTTCCTCATCAACAAAAATAGACATAATTTAGCCTCCCAGACTACCTGTCTACTTCAAAGCATGATGACAAAATTGCATTCAGTATACTTTGGTTTCTTATACTGGTTGAAGCCACCAAAAATCTCTGGATAAATATATGTTTTTTAAAATGTCTTAAAATCAAAAAAGACCCACACTAATTATGAACTATCAGAAAGAGAAATTAAGAAAAAAAATCCCACTTAAATTTCATCAAAAAAACAACGAAATACCTAAAGAATAATTTTAACCAAGGAGATAAAAGACATGTACACTGAAAATGACAAATCACTAAGGAAGGAAATGGAAGAAGAAAGAAATAAATGGAAATAAATTCAGTGCTCATGGGCTGGAGCATGGGTTGCTTCTTAAAATGTCTATACTGCCCAAAGTGATCTACAGATTCAGTGCAATTGCTATCCAAATTCCAACGGCATTTTCCACAGAAATCAAACAAAGATTCCTAAAATTTGGATAGAACCACAAAAGACTCAAATGGCCCAAGCAATCTTGAGAAAGAAGAACAAAGTTGGAGATGTGCTCCTTGATTTAAAACTATATGACAAAACTATAGGAATGAGAACTGTATGGTATTATCATAAAAAAAGACACATAGATCAATGGAACACAAGAAACAGCCCCAAAATAAATTCATGAATATATATTCAATTATTTTATGACAAAAGAACCAATTATATACAATGTGGAAAGGACAGTCTCTTCAAAAAACGGTGAGAAAATTGGATAGTCACACAAAAAAGAATGAAATGGGACCACTACCTTATATAATACACAAAATTTAGATCTAAATGGATTCAAGACTTGAACCTAACATTTGAAACCATAAAGCTCCTAGAAGACTACAGAGGCCATAAGCTCATTAACACACATCTCAGCAATGATTTTCTTGGCTCTGACACCAAAAGCAAAGGCAATAAAAGCAAAAACAAATAAAGGGAACTACACTAAACAAAAAATTTCTGCTCATCAAAGAGAACCATCAACAAAATGAAAAGTCAACCCACCAAGTGGAACAAAATATTTGTAAAACATATATCTGATAAAGGATTAATGTAGCCATGAAATTAAAAGATGCTTGCTCTTAGGAAGGAAAGCTATGACAAACCTAGACAGCATATTCAAAAGCAGAGACATCACTTTGCCAGCAAAGGTCCATCTAGTCAAAGCTATGGTTTTTCCAGTAGTCATGTATGGATGTAAGAGTTGGACCATAAAGAAAGCTGAATACCAAAGAATTGATGCTTTTGAATTGTGGTGCTGGAGAAGACTCTTGTGAGTCCCTTGGACTGCTAGAAGATCAAACCAGTAAATCCTAAAGGAAAGCAACTCTGAATATTCACTGGAAGGACTGATGCTGAGGATGACACTCCAATCTTTGGCCACCTGATGTGAAGCGTCAACTCACTGGAAAATACTCTGATGTGGGAAAGACTGAAGGCAAAATGAGGAGAGTGGCAGAGAATGAGATGGTTAGTATCACCAAGTCAATGGATGAGTTTGAGCAAACTCTGGGAGATAGTGGAGGACAGAGGAGCCTGGCGTGCTGCAGTCCATGGGGTCACAAATAGTTGGACATGACTTAGTAACAGGACAACAGCAAACCAAAATATATAAAGAACTCATACAACTCATTAGCAAAAAGCAAAACAAAAACAATCCAATTAAAAATGGGCAGAGGATCTAAACAGACATTTTTCCAAAGAATGCATACAGATGCCCAATAGTCATATCAAAAGATGCTCAACATCACTCATCATCAGGGAAATAAAAATAAAAATCATGATGAGGTATCACATTTCACCTGTTAGAATGACTATTACGAAAAAGACAAGAAATAACAAGTGTTGGCCAGGATGTGAAATAAAAGGAATTACATTGTTGGTGGGAATATAAACTGATGCAACCACTACGGAAAACAGTATGCTGCTGCTGCTAAGTCGCTTCACTAGTGTCCGACTCTGTGCGACCCCATAGACAGCAGCCCACTAGGCTCCTCTGTCCCTGGGATTCTCCACGCAAGAATACTGGAGTGGGTTGCCATTTCCTTCTCCAATGGAAAACAGTATGGGAATTCCTAAAAAGCTAAAAGCAGAATTACCATATGATTCAGCAATTCCACCTCTGGGTATTTGTCTGAAGAAAATGAAAACACTAAATCAAAAAGGTATATGTACTCCCATGTTCACTGCAGCATTATTTACAACAGCCAAGATACGGAAAAAGATGTGCAGGATTCACACTTTTTCACATGTATGTGTGTGCGTGTGCACGCACGTGCACACACACACACACACGATGGAATATTATTCAGCCATAAAAAAGAACAAAATTTTTCCATTTGCAATAACATGGATAGAACTTGAGCACATTATGCTGAATGGAATAAGTCACACAAAGAAAAATAAATACTGGATGATTTCACTTCTATGTGGAATTTAAAACAGAAAACAATCCAAGTTCATAGAGACAGAGAACAGATTGCTGCTTGCCGGAGACAGGGAGTTGGAGCGGGGGTAAAATGGTGAAGGCAGTCCAAAGGTACAAACTTCCATTATAAAATAAATGTCATTCATGGAAATGTAATCTATAGCATGGTGACTATAGTTAATACGGTATTGCATATTTGCTCTCTTAGCAAAGTTGCAAAGAGAATAGTTCTCACAGAAGAAAAAAATCTGTGATTACGTATGAAGACAAATGTTAACTAGACTTATTGTGGTCATTGTTTTTCAGTACATACAAGTACTGAATCATTGTGCTGTATACCTGAAACTAATATAATGTCATATGTCAATTACACTTCGATAAAAATAATAAAGCTAATGATATTGGTTAAAAAAGAAATTATGGCTAATGGGATGAAAGGAAAGAAATGTACAGTAATGGTCAATAAAATATTACACGTGTAAAAAACAAAAAAAAGAACTAACAAGGTAGCAAATACTACAGGACAAAACTGAAGTGATAATAGGAACCTAAAAGGTTAAGTGAGCATGGAGGTAGTTTCTTTTGCCCTAAGGGAATTTTCTAATGCTAGAAAATTTGAGCTTTCATGTTGAAGCCTTGTGGGTCAAAGGGGACAGAAATCAAAGCCCAGAACAGCTGAATGTGAGAAATACGACAGGAAACTCTCCCCACAGAAATCCAGGGCTCCAAATAACTATACTTACAGGATATGGGTGAATCATACACGAACCTTGTAGACAGGGAGGGAGGGAAGGATGAGGATAGGGTGAGGGAAGCAGCCAGAGCTTCAGGAAAGAGGAAGATGTGGAAGGACTCAAAAGCCATAATTTAGACTTGATCTAGAACTAGTGGGGACCAGCACCAAAGGTTTTGGGCAGCAGAGGAGTGACATATAAAGGGGTGTTTGGAGAAGCTGAACCTAGTGGCAAAGGTGGGGTATTGGTTGAGGTGAGTAGTTTTGGAGCTTCCGGGAGAAGAGTTAAACCCTCTCTAAGGGCATCTGGGCAGACTGCATCCCAAACATTCCCCTTGCATTGTCCCTTAGGGCAACCACCCAAGAGGGCAAAGTGAGAGGAATTCAGCCATCTCTTCTCCTCATCTCAGCCCAGCAAAGGTCTGTCTGGACTCCAGCTTTTGCCTCAGTGCCTACGCAAACAGTAATAAGTGCCAAGGTGTTGCCATGGAAACCACTTCTTCAGCTTTCTCATGGAATGCTCTGCAGCAGCGAGGCTTCCTGCTCTGGGAAGCTTTTTTGCAAATATTTGAAGAAAATGGCAAATGCGTCAGCCAGGAGTGTACACCTTCAACTGGCTGGTGAGGTGTGGGTGTGGAAGGAAGGGGCTACATCATAGTACAGGGTCCACTGGGAAACCGACTCAGCTGTGGGGCCACTGGAAAACAATGACCTTTGAAAGCCACAGTGCTTTTAGTTAATAGGCTGGGCTCCTAACAATGTTTTATCTCTTTCCACTAGCACAAGGTTATACCCTAGGACCTGAGAGTCTCAATTGCATGCCCCACTCCAGAAACCCATCAGTGACACTCTGGAATTCCCTATGGCACACCTCAACATGACGGGGTAAAGTCTGGTGGAATAACATGGAACATAGCAGGGCTGAGAACTGCAGAGAGGAAAACATCCATAATGATAATAACCAAGAATAAAGCTTAGTTAATTCTGTGCTCTAAGCACTTTCTAGGGGTTTTCCCATTTAATTCTCACAATATCCTGTGAGGTTGGTCCTATGAGCCTGAAGTAGCTTCGTGATTAACCCAGACACTCACAGGTCACAGAGCTGAAGCGGTGAACCATGATTTGTCATATATTTGCAACCGTTCTGCCTTCCGTTTTTTCTTTCTGATGATGGCTTTATTGTGAAATATAGTGTGCCTTAAAAGTATGTGAAGGGCTCCCCAGGTGGTGCTAGTGGTAAAGAATCCACGTACCAAGCAGGAGACGCATTTTCAATCCCTGGGTTGGGAAGATTCCCTGGAGGAATGCATGGCAACCCAAGAGTACTCCAGTACCCTTGCCTGGAGAATCCCATGGACAGAGGAGCTTGGCAGGCTATACAGTCCATGGTGTTGCAAAGAGTTGGACATGACTGAGCAACTGAGTACACACACACACACACATAAAAGTCTGTAAAAATATATATGTTTTTTCTTAGTTATATTTGTCTGCTTTCAATCATTGATCCATAATATTGTTGATGATGATTATAATAGTTAACATTTACTAGGCAGTTAGTTGTTGCCAAGGATAGTCCTAAATGCTTCACCTATCTTCTATCTTACATAATGCTCACAACAACCCAATGAATCAAGGACTTGTATGATCACCTCTATTTTAGAGAAGAGTAAAATTGAGGCTTGGAGAACTTAAGTAACTCAACCAGTGGAATTTGGCAAAACAGGGACATGAACCCAGGTGGCTCTGATCCCAAGGCCCTACTATCATTCGCAGTCACTAAGTGGCGTTCTGTCTGGACTTAGGTTGAGTCTCCTAGTGCAGGCAGATCTCCGCTCTCCACTACTCTGAGAGCATCCTGGAGACGGCTTGTTTGCTCTGTCCCCACTCCCTGGAACAGGTCAGAACTCCTCCAATACGCACGATGCGCCCCTGGGATTCGCAGGGTGTGCAAGTGTTTCTCAGCCAGGACCCTAGAATTGGGGACCTCATAGGACCCTTTCCTTCATTAATTCGTTTATTGATTCATTTATTTCTGGCTCTACTGGGTCTTCGTTGTTGCATGGGCTTTTCTCTACTTGCGGTGAGTGGGGGCTACTCTCTAGTTGCGATGCACCGGCTTCTCATCGTGGTGGCTTCTCTTGTTGCCGAGCATGGACTCCAGAGAACCTGGGCTTCCGTAGTTGTGGCATATGGGCTCAGTATTTGCAGTTCCCGGGCTCTAGATCATAGGTTCAATAACTGTGGCTCAAGGGCTTAGTTGCTCCGCGGCACGTGGGATCTTCCTGGATGAGGGATCAAACCTGTGTCTCCTGCAATGCAAACTGGATTATTTACAACTGAGGCACCAGGGAAGCCCCACAGGACCCTTTTTTTTTAGCCACAGGGCGCCCCACAGGCCCAGCCACTTTAGGAAAACTCATTCACCTATTTGCGCATACCTAGCTTGCCTTCCTGGTTTGCATTTCAGGCCAGTTTAGGGCAGGCTATATGGACCCTCCATCTCTGATCATTCATGAGGCTGCATCTGTGTGGGCTACAGTCTAGCCTGATTCTCCAAGAAAGAAATCATCTCTGCCCCAGTTCTCTCATTGCCCTTTGTCTTCATGGTCTATTAAAGCATCAGCCAGGTCTGCTGAGCTTAGAGTAACTCCAGCACTCTCTCTCACTGAGCACCCTCACCTGGAGGCATACTTCTTCTGGTCTTTAGTGAGTGGTGGGTGGTGGAGAGTCGATGAATTGATGCTATTTTCTCCTTAGAGTCTAAAGTCAAATGGCAGATGCAGGTACAGCTAGGTCAGATATAAAACTGAAAAGCCGATGGCATCAGCTTTATGACATGATAATTCTCATTTAAGAGCAACAGGAACCTTACAAATGGGAAGTCTGTAAATCAGCAAGCGACATTCAGCACATTAATGAAACAATTTCACCCAAAGCCTCTTGTCAATCAAAGCTGTCCAGGACCTGACAAGGAGGCAGCAAGTAAAACTGGATTTCTGAGTAATAGCTGCTTTGTGAGCATGAGAAGGGTGACTGGTTGAGCTTGCCCTTTATGCCACTGAATTTCATGGATATCTTCAAATGTCATCCAGGGAAACACAAGCTTAAATGATAGTGAGTGGCATAGGAGAAAGAAAACTACTAAGTTCTAAGTAAACCTGGTTTATCCTAGGTTTTACTTGCTACTGACTAGCTGGGTGACCTTGTGAAGCAAGTCACAGAACTTCTGATCAGGAAGTGATGGTAAAGTTTATCTTGTCTAATCCTCTCCTGAAGCTTGAATATATTTCATAATACCAGTGACTACTGGCATCCTGGGAGTGACAGGGAACTTGCTACCCATCAAAGCACTTCCTCCAATTCTTAATGAGCTCTCAATTTCACCTATTTTGCTATTTAATTAGCACTTACATTGTGCTTCAGATATGTCAGATACTGATTTAAACAAATCACAAATTTTGAACTATTTAATCTTTAAAATAACTGTATGATACAGGTGGGCTTCCGCGGTGGCGCTAGTGGTAAATAACCAACCTGCCAATGCAGGAGATGCAGAGACATGGGTTCGATCCCTGGGTCAGAAAAATCCCCTGGAGGAGGGCATGGCAACCCACTCCAGTATTCTTGTCTGGAGAATCCTATGGACAGAGGAGCCTGGCGGGCTATAGTCCATGGGGTCACAAAGAGTCAGACATGGCTGAAGCGACTCAGCATTGCATTGCATTGCATGATGTAGGTAATATTATTATCCCAATGTTACAGGTGAGGAAGCTGAGTGTCAGAGAGGCTAAAATACTCAAAGTCACACAGCTAGTAAGTGTCAGAGTCAGGATTCTGACCCAAGCAATGTGGCTTATCACTGTATGCTCACCCACTGCACTGTGATAAGCTCTTTTATTGGGCTGAAACATGTTTACCTCTGTAACTTTGTTACCTCATTGGTCCTAGTACTTACTCTTCCTGCAGTCCCAAAGACTACATTAGATTTAACCTCAGAAAGGCCTTTTCTACCCTTGAGTGCAAGGCAGATTAGGATGCTGCAGCCATTGCTGTAAGAATGATGGGTGGGAACCCTACTTAAGTGGGTGGCGTGGGGGAAAGAGGAATGTAGGAGGAATTGGGAGATTGGGATTGACACACACACACACACATTACTGATACTGAGTGATGATAGAATTTGAACTTGAATCTAGGTGTTTGGACTATTTGTTACAATATTGCTTGTTTTATGATTTAGCTTTTTGGCCACAAGGCATGTGAGATCTTAGCTCCCTGGCCAGGGATCAAACTCACACCCCCCTGCTTTGGAAGGCAAAGTCTTAACCACTGGACCACCAGGAACATCCCCAGATCTTGGATTTGAAATCAGATCTTTCTGTCACTAGAGTCTGGGCTTTTCATCACTATGTCGCAGACCTTTCCATAATATTTACAGAACTGGGGCACCTTGTTGAATCGCTTTTTGAAAGGGAGATTATGAATGTTAAAAGCCTATGAATAACTATAGATATCCTGTTCCTGATACAATCAAATTGTTTTTTATATTGAAAGAGTTTGAGAGAAAAAGAGAAAGAAGGGATTTTGCCTTTAACTGAGATAAGACATGAGAATATAACTAGTAAAACATGGTGGGGGAGACTCATGCTTGCTTTAATTTTACAACAAAGTTTTCCTCAGCACCTACTATGTACCCAATACTGTGTACTAGAAAGACAGCAGACCTGTGCTGTGTGCTACTTAACAGGCTCAATTTTGTTTCTTACCAGGGTAATGCCACGTCTCTATGATAAGGGGAAGACAATATTCACTCTACTTCCTCTAAGAACTGAAATATTTGGTTACCCTTGAGTGATAAAAACCACAATATCAAGGAAAGATCAGTTTGTGAACAAACAAGGGATGTGGGACAATTAAAAAAGCCATCTGCACCCGTACAAACCTCAAATGGAAATCCTCTCAATTTTAAAACAGTGGCAGGAAATCAGGAAGCCTAAAAAAAAATGGCACAAAAGGTTGATAGCCTTCATATATAAAGAGTTTCCAATTTGTCAAGAAAAATAGACACTAATGGTTAAGTGGGCAAAAGATACAACTATTTTCTAAAGCAGAAACTATAAATGGCTAATAAATATGTGAAAAGCTTCCAACCTCACCTAGAAATAAAACACATAAAATGAGGTAACAGTCAGAAGCAACTTTTGCCTATTAAATAAAACCCCCAAAAGATTTTTTAATGAAAGGACTCAATGTTGGCAAAAGAAAGTCCTGTGGGCTCTCTTATACATAGCTAGTTTCAACTGGGCAAGCTTTCTGTAAAGTTTTCCCTGATGCTGGGAAAGATTGAAGGCAGAAGGAGAAGAGGGTGTCAGAGGATGAGATGTTTGGATGGCAACACCGACTCAATGGACATGAACATGGGCAAACTCCCAGAGATGTTGGGGGACAGGCAGACCTGGTGTGCTGCAGTCCATGGGGTCTCCAAGAGTCAGACACAACTTTGTGACTGAACAACAACAAAAACAAGTATAAAACGCCTGTGCTTCCCTGGTGGCTCAGATGGTAAAAGAATCTGTCTATAGTGCGGGAGACCAGGGTTGGATCCCTGGGTCAGGAAGATACCCTGGAGAATGGAATGGCTGTACACTCCAATATTCTTGCCTGGAGAATTCCATGGATAGAGGAGCCTGGTGGGCTATAGTCCATGGGGTCACAAAGAGTCGGACACAACTGAGCAACTAAGACTTTCACTTTCTTTTCACAAAAAGCCGACATTTAGACTCATGGCATCTAATGAATTGCCTGAGGTCTGTGTGGGGGGCAGCTATGGTCCACAGGTCTATCTACTTACTCAACAGACACTTAGCACACACAACTTTGATTTGTCAAGCTTAGCCTCATGTAATTCTTGGTGTCTCGACTAGACTTTGGTCTGCTTCCAGGGCCACCTCCTTTAGCAAGTCCCTTGCACTGAGTACTTGTTCAAGGAATCGCTGCCTAGAGATGTATGAACTGATGGAAATGGTGTTACACAGGGAGCCCAAGCCCCACATTTCACATCATACAGATAATAAAGCTGTTTTGGCATCAGCTCTGCCACTAACTGGCCATTTGGCTGTGGAGAGTTTACTTACCTCTGTTTCAGTCTCCTGACCTGTCCACTAGGGCTGGTTTTATTCACCTGTCAAGATGACTGTGGATTGAGCCTCTGCCACTTGATCTTGAGAGAGGTACTTCACCTCTCTCAGAACTTCAATTTTCTTTTTTTTTATTTTTTATTTATTTATTTATTTATTAATAAATTTATTTATTTTAGTTGGGGGCTACTTTACAATATTGTAGTAGTTTTTGCCATACACTGACATGAATCAGCCATGGGTTTACATGTGTTCCCCATCCTGAACCCTCCTCCCACCTCCCTCCCTATCCCATCCCTCTGGGTCATCCCAATGCCCCAGCCCTGAGCATTTGTCTCATGCATAGAACATGGAATGGTGTTCTGTTTCACATATGATAATATACATGTTTCAATGCTATTGTCCCAGAACGTCCCACCCTCACCTTCTCCCTGAGAGTCCATAAGACTGTTCTATGCATCTGTGTCTCTTATTCTGTCTCGCATATAGGGTTACCGTTACCATCTTTCAAATTCCATATATATGCATTAGTATACTGTATTGGTGTTTTTCTTTCTGGCTTACTTCACTCTGTATAATAGGCTCCAGTTTCATCCATCTCAATAGGACCGATTCAAATGTATTTTTTAATGGCTGAGTAATATTCCATTGTGTATATGTACCACTGCTTCCTTATCCATTCGTCTGCTGATGGACATCTAGGCTGCTTCCATGTCCTGGCTATTGTAAACAGTGCTGCGATGAACATTGGGGTACACACGTCTCTTTCAATTCTGGTTTCCTCAGTGTGTATGCCCAGCAGTGGGATTGCTAGGTCATATGGCAGTTCTATTCCCAGTTTTTTAAGGAATCTCCACACTGTTCTCCATAGTGGCTGTACTAGTTTGCATTCCTACCAACAGTGTAGGATATAAAATTAACACACAGAAATCCCTTGCATTCCTATACACCAATAATGAGAAAACAGAAAGAGAAATTAAGGAAACAATACCATTCACCATTGCAACAAAAAGAATAAAATACTTAGGAATATATCTACCTAACGAAACAAAAGACTTATATATAGAAAACTATAAAACACTGATGAAGAAATCAAAGAGGACACAAACAGATGGAGAAATATACCATGTTCATGGATTGGGAGAATTAATATAGTGAAAATGAGTATACTACCCAAAGCAATCTATAGATTCAATGCAATCCCTATCAAGCTACCAACGGTATTTTTCACAGAACTAGAACAAATCATTTCACAATTTGTATAGAAATATAAGAAACCTCGAATAGCCAAAGCAATCTTGAGAAAGAAGAATGGAACTGGAGGAATCAACCTGCCTGACTTCAAGCTCTACTAAAAAGCTGCAGTCATCAAGACAGTGTGGTACTGGCACAAAGATAGGAATATAGATCAATGGAACAAAATAGAAAGCCCAGAGATAAACCCACGCACCTATGGGCACCTTATCTTCGACAAAGGAGGCAAGAGTATACAATGGAGAAAAGACAATCTCTTTAACAAGTGGTGCTGGGAAAACTGGTCAGCCACTTGTAAAAGAATGAAACTAGAACACTTCCTAACACCATACACAAAAATAAACTCAAAATGGATTAAAGATCTAAATGTAAGACCAGAAACTATAAAACTCCTAGAGGAAAACATAGGCAAAACACTCTCCTACATAAATCACAGCAGGATCCTCCATGACCCACCTCCCAAAACATTGGAAATAAAAGCAAAAATAAACAAATGGGACCTAATTAAAATTAAACGCTTTTGCACAACAAAGGAAACTATAAGCAAGGTGAAAAGACAGCCTTCAGAATGGGAGAAAATAATAGCAAATCAAGCAACAGACAAACAATTAATCTCAAAAATATACAAGCAACTCCTGCAGCTGAATTCCAGAAAAATAAACGACCCAATCAAAAAATGGGCCAAAGAACTAAACAGACATTTCTCCAAAGAAGACATACAGATGGCTAACAAACACATGAAAAGATGCTCAACATCACTCATTATCAGAGAAATGCAAATCAAAACCACAATGAGGTACCATTACACACCAGTCAGAATGGGTGCTATCCAAAAGTCTACAAGCAATAAATGCTGGAGAGGGTGTGGAGAAAAGGGAACCCTCTTAGAACTTCAATTTTCTCATCTATTTAGTACTTCTCTCATAGGGGGCTGAAGTGGAGAAGGAATGAGATACTGCATGGAAAGAACTTAGCACGGTGCCCAGAGTAAGAATAAACAAAAAAATATATGAGGAGGCTGAAGTGTAATCTCTTCTAGTTGCACAGCATTTAAAATTCTATTTTTGAAACATTTTCCTTCTATTTTTTCTCTCTCTCTAGGAAAGCCTGAAAACATCTAGCTAATAATGTTTCATAGCCATGACCACAACCTCTGCCTGCTGGCATGCCCCACCACTTCCCCACCCCACCCCCCACCCACTCTCATGCCAAGCACCATTCAGTCCCCAGCATGGCATCAGCTACCCACAGCAAAGAACAACAGGTGCTTTGTGAAAATTCAGCTAACTGCTTACAACTCCCTCTGGGCATGGCATCACACTGGCTATTTAATGGGGACTAAACTGAGGCTTAGAGATTTGGGTGAGTCCCTGCATATGGCAGCAGTTAAAACAAGAGGCAGAATCCTTGACCCTCAATAACCACAACTAGGTCCATTAGCATAGCACTGCATGTGTTCAGGACGCTTTCCTGACATCTCCATTGAACTGCCTAACAAGGCAATGAGGCCAGCGGGGCAGATATTAACATTGCCATTGAAAAGATGAGGAAGTCAGGCTCAGAGAGGACAGCCTTGCCTACGGTTATACAGTTAACTAGCAGAAGAGGTGACATTAGATCCTAGGTCTAGTCTAGAGCTCTTTCCACTACATATACCACAGGCCTTGCACAGCTGTCAAGGTCAGTTCCAAAGGAGTGCAGCTCAGGTAGGATACAGAGGTTGTCTTGGGAAAAAAGAGCAGATGACTATTGACAGCAAGCCCACTCTTTGGCCCCATTGTAATCTACTTGCCTGACCTGGGAAATAACCAAACGACTGAAACAGCAGCATCCATGGGGTACTACAAAGGTTGTCAAAAAGATCAGACAAAGAAGCTTATATAAAAATTGTATTTTACACATTGTTGGAAATGGAGGAGTGGAGAAGCGATGACAACGTGATAACGTGCCTGGAGCATTCAGGTAGTCTCTTGCTTATGGAAAGTGACCTCCATTTGACCTCTGGGTCATTTTTTAAAATTCTCTGGGCGTTTCTCTGTCTCTCTCTGGAGATATAGATATAAATACATAGACAGATAGACATATAGATATCTTCTCCTTCTTTGGCCATATTTTAGCCTTCTGAGTAGTTTACTGTGATAATCTCCCAGGAAATAATCTATCCTTCAGTTTTACTCTGTGGCTGCCATCCTCATGGAGAGAATAAAGTATAGAGAGAATTAAGAATAGCAGGGGAAATTTAGAGTAGAATTGTGTGTGTGCATTTGTATGTCTGTGTGTGTGCATGCGTGCAGGGGCAGGAGAAATGAGAACTTGAAATTAAGAGAAAAAGTTCCCATCTCCGCTAGGGTGCTGACACTGAAATGATGTAAGGCATAAGATTGTGGAATTTTTTTTAAGAATATATGAGATTATGCCCCCTCACATGATTGCTATATAATAACAATAATAATCACAAAATTACGGTCAAATTTATTGAGATATTGTTGCTGTTGTTCAGTCGCTCAGTTCAATTCAGTTCAGTCGCTCAGTCGTGTCAAACTCTTTGCGACCCCATGAATCGCAGCATGCCAGGCCTCCCTGTCCATCACCAACTCCCAGAGTTTACCCAAACCCATGTCCATCGAGTCAGTGATGCCATCCAACCATCTCATCCTCTGTCGTCCCCTTCTCCTCCTGCCCCCAATCCTTCCCAGCATTAGGGTCTTTTCCAATGAGTCAACTCTTTGCATGAGTTGGCCGAAGGATTGGAGTTTCAGCTTCAACATCAGTCCTTCCAATGAACACCCAGGATTGATCTCCTTTAGGATGGACTGGTTGGATCTCCTTGCAGTCCAAGGCACTCTCAAGAGTCTTCTCCAACACCACAGTTCAAAAGCATCAATCTTCGGCGCTCAGCTTTCTTCACAGTCCAACTCTCATATCCATACATGACCACTGGAAAAACAATAGCCTTGACTAGACGGACTTTTGTTGGCAAAGTAATGTCTCTGCTTTTAAATATGCTATCTAGGTTGGCCATAACCTTCCTTCCAAGGAGTAAGCGTCTTTTAATTTCATGGCTGCAATCACCATCTGCAGTGATTTTGGAGCCCCAAAAAATAAAGTCTGACACTGTTTCCACTGTTTCCGCATCTATTTGCCATGAAGTGATGGGACCAGATGCCATGACCTTAGTTTTCTGAATGTTGAGCTTTAAGCCAACTTTTTCACTCTCCTCTTTCACTTTCATCAAGAGGCTCTTTAGTTCTTCTTCACTTTCTGCCATAAGGGTGGTGTCATCTGCATATCTGAGGTTATTGATATTTCTCCCGGCAATCTTGATTCCAGCTTGTGTTTCTTCCAGCCCAGTGTTTCTCATGATGTACTCCGCATGTAAGTTAAATAAGCAGTGTGACAATATACAGCCTTGACATACTCCTTTTCCTATTTGGAACCAGTCTTTTGTTCCATGTCCAGTTCTAACTGTTGCTTCCTGACATGCATACAGGTTTCTCAAGAGACAGGTCAGATGGTCTGGTATTCCCATCTCTTTCAGAATTTTCCACAGTTTATTGTGATCCACACAGTCAAAGGCTTTGGAATAGTCAATTAAGCAGAAATAGATGTTTTTCTGGAACTCTCTTGCTTTTTCGATGATCCAGCGGATGTTGGAAATTTGGTCTGTGGTTCCTCTGCCTTTTCTAAAACCAGCTTGAACAACTGGAAGTTCACAGTTCACGTATTGCTGAAGCCTGGCTTGGAGAATTTTGAGCATTACTTTACTAGCTTGTCATGTCCAAATCTTTGCGATTCCATGGACTGTAGCACTCCAGGCTTCCTGTCCTTCACTATCTCCTGGAGTTTGCTCAAACTCATGTTGGTTGAGTCTGTGATGCTATCTAAGCATCTCATCCTCTGCCGCCCTCTTCTCTTTTTGCCTTCAATCTTTCCCAGCCTTTATTTGGGATTAGAATGAAAACTGACCTTTTCTAGTTATTGAGATCTTATTGTGTACCCTGCAAAATGTTTTATAAACATCATTTTACTTATTCCTCACAACTTTGTGAGGTAGGTATCATCATCACATTTTACAAACAATGTTTAGGGGAATTAAGTAACTAGACCAAGGTCACACTGTTATTGTCACAGCTCAGGCTGAACCCAAGCATCCATCTCCAGAGCCTATGACTTAAACATTACAGTCTATTCTTCTGCATGGGGATGGACTCCCCCCTACTCCCACCCTGCTCCAAATAAGACATAATACTTATGAAAAGTTCCTCAGAGTACTGTTATGCTTTTCACTTTGTTTCATCCTTATAACCAGTACTATTAGTCCCCTGCTGCTGCTAAGTCGCTTCAGTCGTGTCCGACTCTGTGCGACCCCATAGACAGCAGCCCACCAGGCTCCCCTGTCCCTGGGATTCTCCAGGCAAGAACACTGGAGTGGGTTGCCATTTCCTTCTCCAATGCATGAAAGTGAAAAGTGAAAGTGAATTCGCTCAGTCATCTCCGACTCCTAGTGACCCCATGGACTGCAGCCCACCAGGCTCCTCCATCCATGGGATTCTCCAGGCAAGAGTACTGGAGTGGGGTGCCATTGCCTTCTCTGCTATTAGTCCCCACCTTATTCTAAAGAAAGTTAGGAAAGAGAAAGTAAGGGAAATTGCTCAAAGTTCCATGGCTAGCTAATGGCAGAGTGAGAATTAGAAGACAGGAATCCTGACTCCCAGTCCAACGTTCTTTCCATAATGTTATATCTGCTTCAGAGCTTCTGACATGGACCCCAATGCTCCCTCTGGGATCGATAGACATGCAGCGAGAGCTGGACCTAGTGACTTGCTCCTAAGGGACACAATATAGCAAAAGTGATGGGAAGTAACTTCATTGATTAATGGCTGTTAATCCATCTTGCTGACACTCTTTCTCCACTGCCTTTGTGGGCTAGCCACACTGACGCTGTAAACTGCCACACAGAAGAGGCCACATGCCAAGGAACTGAGGGTAGTCTCCAGACAGCAGCAAGACCTCAGTCTGACAACCCACAAGGAGCTGAATCCTCCCAACAACAATATGAGTGAACCTCAAAGTGGATTGTTCCTTAGCTGAGCCTTGAGGTGACTACAGTCCTGACAAGCACCATGAGGCAGCCTTGTGAGAAAACCTGCTTAGCTGTGCCTGGACTCCTGACCCACAGAGCCTGAGAGATTATAAACATGTTTTGTGGGAAGTCATTAAGCCTTGGGGTGATTTGTTACATAGTGATAGATAATTAACACAGTATGATTCCAGCCAACAGCTTCATTGATCTTCTGCTTATTCACAGCAAAACAAAACTATGGCATAGACCTGGAGAGGGTTGAGGAAAAAGATCTAGATGAGCTTTTTAACTCCAGGGGAAAGTTGTGAATCTAGGAGGCAATCCTCCTGGCCTCCTTTGCTATTTCCTTTGCCTTGAGGTTCTTCTCGCCGTGTCCCAAGGTGGTGCAAGTAGACCTAAGGCCTCTCATGCCCTACTAGTCAGAGTTCAGTTTCTTGGTGCTTGACTTGTGTTAAAATTAAGTGGCTGATATAACCCAGAAATCCCACTGCTGGACATACACACCGAGGAAAGCAGAATTGAAAGAGACACGTGTACCCCAGTGTTCATCAGAGCACTGTTTACAATAGCTAGGACATGGAAGCAATCTAGATGTCCATCAGCAGACAAATGGACAAGAAAGTTGTGGTACATATACACAATAGAATATTACTCATCTATTAAAAAGAACACATTTGAATATGGAATTTAGAAAGATGGTAACAATGACCCTATATGCGAGACAGCACAAGAGACACAGATGTAAAGAACAGACTTTTGGACTCTGTGGCAGAAGGTGAGGGTGGGATGATTTGAGAGAATAGCATTGAAACAGGTATATTGCCATATGTGAAATAGATCACCAGTCCAAGTTCGAAGCATGAAACAGGATGCCCAGAGCTGGTGCACTGGGACAATCCTGAGGGATGGGATGGGGAGGGAGGTGGGAGGGGGGTTCAGGATGGGGGACACATGTATACCCATGGCTGATTCATGTCAATGTATGGCAAAAACCACTACAATATTGTAAATTAGCCTCCAGTGAAAATTAATTAATTAATTAATTGAAAAAAACAAGTGGCTGAAATATCAGGTCAGCTTGGGAAGCCCATTAAGTACCTCCACTTAGGAGTCCCAGTAGGGCCCAAGGCCCCACACTAGGCTGTCTTAATTCCAGAAATTGTAGCTGCTCCCCAGCCACTGACCCAACCACAGAGCTATTTTGGAATTTCTGAGTGTGGGCTGCAGTAAGTGAGGGGTTTTGACAGACTCCCTAAAAGCAATTAGCCAAATGGGAATCACTTACACTCAATTTTCAAATGGCTAATTTGGTGTCAGGGAATCTTCTTTAAAAGGCGTGGGTGGCAGACATCCCAGTGTATCCTGTAACTATTTTCACTAGCTAGCTTAGCCAAGGGAGTTGCATTCCCACACACTAAGAAAAGTCTCATCATGAGGGTCCACCGGAGTGCTTCCTTTGCTTGCTCAGGCGTCGCTACTAAATGAGAGTTGAGTCAGGGAGTTACTTTTCACCCTGTCAGCAGAAACTGGAAGGTGAGTGCAGGCCAGTGTGGGGCTTTAGCAGAGCACTGCCCTGCCTGTGAGGTAAGGGTCCTCCTCCGGCTCCACATCCTTAGTCCCCATGTGTCTCATGAATGCCTGTGTGTGTGCCTGGACTGGTAGTTATGGGGGAAGGAGGAGGGAGGGAGGGGCATGGCAGATTGGAAAACGTGCACTCCCCCACAGACAGGAAAGCCTGAACCAGCAGCACCTCTCACAGTTATAGGTGATGGGTGTGAAGATTTGGCTCTTGACAGCTACATGTGACACACATCTAGAGGGGGCTGTGGCCATAAAGACCCTGTGGTTTTGTGTGGAGAGAGGCTGTGAATGGGAGCGTGGGAGTACACCACTGAACGAACTCTCACTATATAGAGTGTTCCCGGGTCCGTGTACCTAAATCTAGTGATGAAAAATCAAGTCACAATGGGACTATGTATGTATGTGTGGCACATCTCAAATTCTCAGTGTGAGTCATTCACTGACGTGCATGTGTGAGTATACCTTCCTGTGTGTTAGTAACAAGGGAAAAAAAGCATGTGAACATGAAACTGACAAGGAGCCCCGTGAAGAGTCCTTTAAGAAAAGGGCAAGGAAAAAGATCTGGCTCTTTAAGTCCCTACCCGGAGGGAGCTGAAGCAAACTACAGCATTTCCTCAACAACTGAGCCAATCCATGCCCCCTCCTCCCTCCACTGCAGTCATCAAGAGAAAGGGAAATGGTGCAAAATTACCCCTCCCTCAGCTGAAATGTACAAGACCTCCCTGCCTCTTTCTTTCCTAACAAGTGTCTGTAAGTACCTGCCCAGCTTGGCTCAGCAGTGAGCTTTCTTCCCTTTGTTTTTCATTATCTTCATTTGATCTACAGAGTCTACTGTTCACAGGCGCACCCAGAGAAGAAGAATGGTTAAGTGCAGTGCTGTGAGCCGCCCCATCTCAATTTCTGACTGTTCCCGCAAATTATAAGAGAACTGGCTAGAGCAATAATGGATTATCTTGCACCCAGAGGTCTTGCACCCTGAATAATAAGCTTGGCTGAAAACCAGAGTTGCTCACATAATCTTCCTTTTCTGCCTGTAGTTACACAAAACACAACCTGGGTTTAATGGTCCTCGAGAATATTGATCTACATGTTTACAAGCTTGGGCAAGTTTCTGGATGAAAGACGCTAACATGGTGGTGAAAAAGAAATATTACTCCTTACTCTAGACCAAGCAATTGTGGCAAATGCAGTGGTGAGCCTCTCAACCATTTTTGTGCTGTGGACCTCATGGCAGTCCAATGAAACCTATGGATCTCTTTCTGTACAACATTTTTAAATGTATAAAATTTATAGAATTACCAAGGAAATATTGAAATAAGCCCATTATTTAAAAATTTGTGATATAGTCACATATGTTCCTTTTATTAACATGTTAAACAGGTTTTAGCAGAAGGTCTCATAACTAATGTACTTTGCAAATAGTGATCAGCACAAATGATATTTCAAGACATTGGCAATGGCTGTAATGTTAGAGGATAAAAACATCTGTGATTTCTACTGGTGATAAAATTACAACTACTGCTAATACTACTGTGGTTTATAGCCAAATTTGTAACAGAAGCAAAAGCTAAATTTCAGTTTGAGATTTGTAAAAATACAAACGTACTTTTTTTAATTCAAATTCAATAGACCCTCCCTGCATTCTATCCATGAATCCCTAAGTCATTAAATTCTCTTGAGACATAGAGAGAGACAGAGAGCATCAAAGCTGAAAAATAAGATTGCAGTAGCAACTCCTAAATAAGAGAATGTTCTGACCACCTGATCACCTCTGAAAAGTCAAAGAAGGCTGAGAACAATGAAGTCAGCGATTGTATTAGATGCGCCAAACAAACAACAACAGTGGAAATGTTTGGAAATCAGAACTGATTCAGTCGTAGAAATTTATAGTCACTACAGTAACTGAGTATGATGATAAACCAGCCCCAACCAGAAAGGGTTAAAATATATTTTGCTACTTTGTTCTCTGCTCAAAGAAGCACTTCATTGGTTTCCTTCTCTCTACAGGAGTAAGCCTAATTTTCTTGGGTTGGCCTCCAAGGATTCCCAGTACCTCCTTCCTATAGCAAGCCTTCCCTAACCCTCTCAAATAGTGACTCACTTCTTCCTATAGACTACCTCAGTCATCTAGTACTCACTTGCTGTACCCTGGTTCCCTGTTTCACATATCTCTTTCTTCCATTAGACTGTGAGCTCCCCAAAGATAGGAGCTGTGCTTTTTTCTCTCACTGTAGGTATTCAATTTGTTGCACTGCATGTATATGCCAATGAGTCTTATTTCCAATGGATGAGCCATTGCAAACAATAGGCTTTGACCACATCACTCATCTAATTTGTAATTTGCTTGGGACAAAGATGAGGGTGGGTTTCATTAGTTGTTTACCAGTTGTCAAAAATATAGGACACTGGAGAGTTCAGCTAACGATGAAATCACTTGCAATGTGTAGCTTAAACTTTCACAATGAGAATTACTGTGGGATTTTCCTCATGGTCCAGTGGCTGAGACTCCCCACTCCCAATGCAAGGGGCCTCCTGGGTTCAATACCTGGTCAGGGAAAAATATCTTGCATGCCACAACTAAAAGAAACTGCATGCCACAACGAAGATCAAAGATCCCACGAGCTGCTACTAAAATCTTGCACAGCCAAATAAATATTTTAAAAGGAAAGAATTAATATCATTCAAATGTATTCAAATGGAGTTAAGATACAGCATTTATAACACTGTTAACTTAAAATCTAATGAAAAAAGTGGGAAATGACCAGGAAATATTTCATGATGTTTTGAGGCGGGACTACCTGAACTTCAAAAACACTCAAGAAACAAGCAGATCAACTTGAGGTTTTCTTCTTTTGTCTCAGCCCAGTTCTCCGTTCATCCATCCATCTGTCCACCCATCCATCCATCCTTCCATCAAAAACCATCCAACATCTAGCCATCCATTTATCCTTGATCTATCCATACATCCAACATCCCTTCATCCATCCACCCACCCTTCTATTGAACTAACATAACTAGGGAAGTTTAATGTTCTTGGAATCTTAAAGGGAAATGAACTCTACAGTTAATCCAGCTCTCAAACTGAATGTCACATGAAAATTCTGATCGGGAATATGGAAATCTGATATTTAATAATTGTTAGGTTGAACTAAGCATTATCTCTCTTAAAAACCTTCTTAGATCTTTTCAGTTCTGCCTTCTCTCTCACTGCGTATTCTAAATAATTCTCAAACATCAGTCCTGCCACTCTCCTACACAAGTTTCTTCTCAGTGAACATTGGTAAGGATTCCCACCTCCTCAACATGAAGGTGGAAATTCTGCTGCAGTCTTTTGATAGATGTGGAGAAATGACAAGGAGATTTTAGGCAGGATTTGACAAAGACACCTTAAAACTCATCTCCTCCCCTGAAAATTTCCTGAGGCTTCACTGGCTCCCAATTCCTTGAGGAAGGTACCAAGGGAGAACCAACAGATCAAGAATAACAAATATCTGAAACTTGTGTGGGAGATTGTTGCCCCATTAAGCCAAGCTTCCCATGAAACTGCTGAAATTCCAAGCAAGGAAAACAGGCAGCATGAAATGACACTGTAACTCAGTCCCTCACTGGCATGGGTCTGCGATTCCTGAGAGAAGTGTGTCAATACAGTAGAGTATCCAAGTGGGATACATTGCCCAGAGAGGGCTAGCAACCTTCCTCCCATCCCCAGGGAAGACCCTTCACTGTCCACTCCGTACACTCTTTGATTCACTTCTTAGTTCCTTTTGTGTGCATTCTATAGTTTATTTGTAGTTACCATGGGGATTACATGCAGCATCCTAAAGTTATGCCAATCTTTCTTTAATTGATACCAACTTAAATTCAAACACATAAAAATTCTACTCTTTTACAGCTCTACCCACTCACCACTTTATGTTATTGATGTCACAAATGTTATGTTATTGATGTTGTGTACCCATTAACATAGGTTATATTTTCATGCATTTGTCTTTTAAATATTTTAGAAAATACCAAGTAGAGTTATAAACAAAATTAAAATTAAAGTGTTTTTTATATTTGTCCATGTATTATTTACCTTTCCTGGAGAATTTATATTTTCATATGGCTTCAAATTGCCATCTAACATTCTTTCAACTTAGATTTCCTTTCGCATTCCTTTCAGGGTACATCTAGTGGGAATGAACTCCTGAACTCTGTCACCTTTTGTTTGTCTTGAGCTTGTCTTAGCTCTCTCATTTTTTCAAGGAAAATTTTGCTGGATACAGAATTCTCAACTGACAGTTTGCTTTTCACTCAGTGTGGCCTGCAAGGTTTCTGCTGAGAAATTTGATAACAGTCTTATGGGGGACTCTTTATACGTTCAAGTCATTTTTCTCTTGCTTCGTTCAAGATTCTTGTCTGTCATTCTCTTTTGACTATTTGACTATTGGATTATAATGTCTTTGTTGTTGTTTAGTCACTCAGTTGTGTCCTACTCTTTGTGACCCCGTGGATTGTAGCCCACCAAGTTCCTCTGTCCATGGGATTTCCCAGTCAAGAATACTACAGCAGGTTGCCATTTCCTTCTCCAGAGGATCTTCCCAATCCAGGGATCGAACCCACATCTCCTGCATTGCAGGTGGATTCTTTACCACCGAGCCACCATTTGGGTCTTTGGGGGTTTATCCTACTTGGAATTTATTGAGTTTCTTGGATTTGTATATCTATGTCTTCCCTCAAATTTGAGAAGATTTTAGCCATTATTTCTTCAACTAATCTCCCTACCTCTTTCTCTCTTCTTCTAGGACTTCCATAATGTGTATAATGATCTGTTTAATAATATCACATAAGTCCCATAGGCACTAGTCACTTTTATTGATTCTTTTTTCTCTTTTGCTTCTCAAACTGGATAACTTCATATAAACTGTCTTCAACTTTGCTGATTCTTTCTTATGCCTGTTTGAATCTGCCTTTGAAATCCTCTAGTGAATTTTGAAATTCATTTATTCTCTTTTTCATCATCAAAAATTTTCATTTTTTCATAATTTCTATATTTTATTGATATTCTCATTTTGTTCATATATTGTTTTCCTGATATTTTAGCTCAGTTCAGTTCAGTCGCTCAGTCGTGTCCGACTCTTTGCGACCCCATGAATTGCAGCATGCCAGGCCTCTCTGTCCATCACCAACTCCCGGAGTCCACCCAAACCCATGTCCATCGAGTCGGTGATGCCATCCAACCATCTCATCCTCTGTCATCCCCTTCTCCTCCTGCCCCCAATCCTACCAAGCATTAGGGTCTAAATACAATAGATGCACTGGCTTTGTTGTTGTTGTTCAGTTGCTCCGTCATGTGTGACTCTTTGTGACCTGATGAACTGCAGCACACCAGGCTTCCCTGTCCTTCACCATCTTGGAGCTTGCTCAAACTCATGTCCATTGAGTCGGTGATACCATCCAACCATCTCATCCTCTGTCGTCCCCTTCTCCTCCTGTCTTCAATCTTTCCCAGCATCAGGGTCTTTTCCAATGAGTCAGCTCTTCACATCAGGTGACCAAAGTATTGGAGATTTAGCTTCAGCATCAGTCTTTCCAATGAATATCCAGGGTTGATTTCCTTTAAGATTGACTGGTTTGATCTCCTTGCTGTCGAAGGGACTCTCAAGCATCTTCTTCAGCACCACAGTTTGAAGGCATCAGTTCTTCAGCACTCAGCCTTTTTTATTGTCCATCTCTCACATCCACACATGGCTATTGGGAAAACCAAAGCTTTGAGTATATGGGCCTTGGTAGGCAAAGTAATGTCTCTGCTTTTTAATACACTGTCTAGGTTTGTCATTGCTTTTCTTCCAAGGAGCAATCGTCTTTGAGCTGCAGTCACCTTCCATTGTTTCCCCACTTATTTGCCATGAAGTGATGGGACTGGATGCCATGATCCTCATTTTTTGAATGCTGAGTTATTTATCTATTTTATAGATAGTAATATGTATCTGTTAATCCCACACTCTTAATTTATCCCTCCCTCTCCCCTTTGATAACCATAAGTTTGGTTTCTATGTCTGTGAGACTATTTCTACTTTGTAAATAAATTAATTTCTATTATTTTTTAGATTCCACATATAAGTGATATATAATATTTGTCTTTCTCTGCCTGACTTACCTCACTTAGTATGATATTCTCTAGGTCCATCCATGTTGCAACAAATGACATTATTTTATTCTTTCCTATGGCTTAGTAATACTCCATTGTATATATGTACCACATCTTCTTTATCCATTCATCTGGTGATATACACTTAGGTGGCTTCCATGTCTTGCCTATTGTAAATAGTTCACCTAGCTGCTTTTAAATGTTTTAATTTCCCAAATATTCTCACCTCCGCTTCTTCTTGGGTACTAGATACGTTATTATATTCATTTGCCCATAATCTCTTGGTCCCAAGCATCCACAGGTCTGCAGTTCTCCTGCAATTTGCCTCCATAGCTTCCAGCCTGAAATCCAAACTATGTCACTGTTCCTCATCTGTGCTCTGAGTCAGGTGATACAGAAACCAGTTCCTCAGGTAGCCCACAGACAGGCAAGAATATTGCATACACGTTCCATCCTGCTCCGTTTGTCCCAAGTGAGGGAAACAGGAATTCGGTTGATTACCCCTGACCATACTGCACCACATTGTGGAGGGGGTGAACAAAGGGTGAGTAAAGTGTAATGAAATGTCTGACCATTTTTAATGTAGCTTTTATTTGATTGGGCATTTGCTTGGTTGCTACTGATTTTTACCTGGTTTCTGAAACTCTTATAAAATTATTGTAGTCAGTCCTTAATTGTTAATTTGATATTTCTGTGAGGACTTAGAGCTTCCTAGTCCACCATCTTGCTGATATCACCCATTTGCACTTATTATTAACCATTGAATAAACAATAGATGGTACATAGGAAACACTTAACAAATGTTTTCTGAATTGAATTTTAACCTGACTTGCATTATTCATTATTGCTTCAAGTATATTAGACCCGAGTGCTCACCTAGATTGTAAGCTCCCTAGGGTAGGGGATCATTCATAATCTCTGCTGTGTTTACATAGAATAGGTATAGGTGCTTAACATCTGCTTATTTTGTTCAAAGTAGGTGTTTAACAAATATTTATTGATTTTATATGACTGAATTGGCTTTTACCTCTTATCCTCACCTTGCCTTTGCCCAGAGTGAACACAGACTTGGATTTCATTAGATGGTACATAAAAATAAATGGATTGGAGCCATGTAGTGCCCTCGTCTCACTCCCAGGAAGTAAAAATAAATCTAGGTCTAGCTTTTACTCTGCCCCTTGCAAAACTCACATTCATTTCCAGACAAAAGCAGGGACTACTATCCTTGCTGAATTTTTTACTATTTAGCATTGTGAGTCCCAAAGGAAGTACCAATTTTAGAATAAAAGTTATAGGTCACAAACTCCTATTTATCTCCAAGAGTCCCTGGAGCAAATGCTTTAATCATCATCTCATAATTATTCCCTCCTTTCTTCCTTCCTTCTTTTCTCCCTTCCTCCCGTCCATAAATATATATTTAACAAGCACTACTGAACAAGAACTGATGATGTACACATGAGACAAGTAAGGCATGGACTTTGCCCACAAGAGTTCACTGAACAGTAATCATATACGTGATCCTTAACTCTATCTGGAATAATGGTTACTCTTTGAAAGAATTCAAACAGCCAATTATATCCCTGGTAACAAAACCAATTTGTGGCTGGGAGGAAGATAACTGTGTCCACAAAGAGGAGCAGGAAGACCCTGATCTGACCTTTTCCCATGGGCACATCAAAATTACAACTATTTGCAGAGCAACTACCTATGAGAACAACCTGAAGATTAGCAAAAATTATCTTCCACAACTAAAGATATAAAGAAACCACAATGGGATATGGGATGGGTAAGAAGAATTGGGACACAGTAGAGTCAAGACCCACATCCCTGGGTAGCTGACTCACAAACAGGAGAATAATCACAATTGCAGAGGTTCTCTCCAAGGAGTGAGGGGTCCAAGCCCCACAGTGGGCACCCTAACCTGGGTTCTGCCCCAGCAGGACAAGTCCCCAGAACATCCAGCTTTGAAGGCCAGCAGAGCTTGCATACAGGAGAGACTGAGGGCTTTAGAAAACAGAGACTCTGCTCTTTAACAGTTTGCACAAAATCTCACATGTTTCAAGTCCCAGTGCAGAGGCAGTAATTTGAAAGGAGCCTGGGTCAGATTTGCTTGGTGATCTTAGAGAATGACCTAGAGAGGCCGTTGTGTTGGGGTAATCCAGAAGCTGGTGCTAACCCACTAGTGTGTGGGGTCAGGTCCCAAGTTGGCTGATTTGGGGAGCCATGGTCCTGGGTCTTGTCCCAGCCTGATGTTGGGCAGGGCTAGGTCCTGAGATCTCTGGCTATGGGGCAGCATGGTGGTCTAGGACTGATGCCAGGCTGTTGATGGGCAGATAAGACCCTGGCACTAATAGGCTAGAAGGAGGACATGAAAATAGCACTTGCCAGTGTCCTTATGGTAAACAAGCTCCAAAAATTGGCTGCTATCAGTATCTGTGCCCCCAGGGAGAGTCCCAGTTGCTTTCTGCCTCTCTAGGTCATTCTCTAAGATCAGCAAGCAAATTGACCCAGGCTGGCACCAGCCCTAGGATATTTCAAACCATGCAACCAATCAGGCTGTGACCCAGGCCACTAGCAGGCAGCAGCCAACCAGACTGGGGGCCAATCCTACCTACAAGTGTGCCAACAGTAGTCAGCTCTGCCACAACAGAAGGGCCCATGTAGCCTACAGAGGGGACAATCCTAGAGAATATAGCTCTGGTGACCAGAGAGGAGCTTGCCACTGGGCCCAATGGAATGTCTCCTGCATAAGCCCACTTCTCCAAGAATAGGAAATGTAACCAACCTACCTCATACTTAGAAATAAACACAGAAAAATATGCAAAATGAGGAGACAGATAAATATGTTCCAAAGGCAGGAACAAGACAAAACCTCAGGAGAAGAACTAAATGAAGTGGAGCTAGGCAATCTGCCTGACAAAGAGTCATGGTAATGATCATAAAAATGCTCAACAAACTCAGGAGAAGAATTGAAGAGCACAGTGAATTTTAACAGCTAGAAAATATAAAGAAGAACCAAAACAGGGCCTGAAAAATATGATAACTGAAATTGAAAGTACATTGGCAGGAATCAATAGTAGACTAGATGATACAGTGGAATGAATCAGCAAACTGTAACACAAAGTAGTGGAAATCACCCAAGTTGAACAGAAAAAAATGAATTAAGCAAGTGAGGATAGTTTAAGAGCTCTCTAGAACTACATCAAGCATACCAGCAGTGGCATTATAGGGGTACCAGCAGGAAAAGACAAAGGGGCAGAGAACATATTTGAAGAAATAGTGGCTGAAAACTTCCCTAACCTAGGGAAGGAAACAGATATCAAGGTCTAGGAAGCACAGAGTCCCCAACAAAATGAACCCAAAGAGGTCCCCACCTAGACACATTGTAATTAAACTGGCAAAAATGAATTATAAGGAGAGTCTTAAAAGCTACAAGAGAAAAGCAAGTACAAGGAAAATTTTGCAGGCCACAAAGAAGTGGCATGATATATTCCAAGTAATGAAAGGAAAACACCTAAAACCAAGAACACTCTACATGGCAAGGCTATCATTCAGATCTGTGAAAGAAAGTCGTGTCCGACTCTTTGAGACCCCATGGACTGTAGCCTGCCAGGCTTCTCTGTCCATGGGATTTCTCAGGCAAGAATACTGGAGTGGACTGCTATTTCCTTCTCCAGGGGATCTTCCTGATCCAGGGATACCTGAGTCTCCTGCATTGCAGACAGGCTCTTTACAGTCTGAGCCACCAGGGAATCCATTCAGATCTGAAGGAGAGATAAAAAGTTTTACAGACGAACAAAAGCTAAAAGAATTCAGTGCCATCCAAAAGTCTACAAGCAATAAATGCTGGAGAGGGTGTGGAGAAAAGGGAACCCTCTTACACTGTTGGTGGGAATGCAAACTAGTACAGCCACTATGGAGAACAGTGTGGAGATTCCTTAAAAAACTGGGAATAGAATCGCCATATGACCCAGCAATCCCACTGCTGGGCATACACACTGAGGAAACCAGAATTGAAAGAGACGCGTGTACCCCAATGTTCATCACAGCACTGTTTACAATAGCCAGGACATGGAAGCAACCTAGATGTCCATCAGCAGACGAATGGATAAGGAAGCAGTGGTACATATACACAATGGAATATTACTCAGCCATTAAAAAAATACATTTGAATCGGTCCTATTGAGATGGATGAAACTGGAGCCTATTATACAGAGTGAAGTAAGCCAGAAAGAAAAACACCAATACAGTATACTAATGCATATATATGGAATTTGAAAGATGGTAACGGTAACCCTATATGCGAGACAGAATAAGAGACACAGATGTATAGAACAGTCTTATGGACTCTGAGGGAGAAGGTGAGGGTGGGACGTTCTGGGACAATAGCATTGAAACATGTATATTATCATATGTGAAACAGAACACCATTCCATGTTCTATGCATGAGACAAATGCTCAGGGCTGGGGCAATGGGATGACCCAGAGGGATGGGATGGGGAGGGAGGTGGAAGGGGGGTTCAGGATGGGGAACACATGTAAACCCATGGCTGATTCATGTCAATGTATGGCAAAAACCACTACAATAATGTAAAGTAATTAGCCCCCAACTAAAATAAATAAATTTATTTAAAAAAAAAAAGAATTCAGTGCCACTAAACCAGCTTTACAAGAAATGTCAAAGGGACTTCCCTAAGCAGAAAAGACCACAATTATAAATATAAAAATTATAAAAGGAAAAATTTAATTGGTAAAGGCACATATACAGTAAAGATAGTGGACTAACCATTTATAAAGCTACTAGAAAGGTTGAAAAACAAAAGTAGTAAAATCATCTATATCCACAATAAATAGAGATACACAAAACAATTATACGTAAAATGTGATGTCACAAACATTAAAGATGGGAGGAGGTGAAAATGCAGGGTTGTTAGACTTCATCCAAACTTAAGAGACCATCAACTTAAAACAATAATACATATACATATATATATATATATATATATATATAATGTGTATATATATATATAATGTGTATATATATATATATAATGTGTATATATATATATAATGTGTATATATATATATATATATAATGTGTATATATATATATATGAAACCACAAACCAAAAATCTGTAGTAGGTACACACACAAAAAGAGAAAGACATCCAAACATAACACTGAAGATAGTCATCAAATCACAACTGAAGAGATCAAAAGAAGAAAACAATTAACAAAATGGCAATAGGTACATACCCATCAACAATTATTTTAAATGTAAGTGGACTATATGCTCTAATCAAAAGACACAGAGGCTTGATCTAATCAAAAGATCAAGTGGCTGAGTGGATATAAAACACAAGACCCATATGTATGCTGTATATATTAATATATGGCACTTACTTCAGATCTAAAGATGCACACAGATCTAATAAACATTTTTCCAAAGAAGACATACAGAAGGCCAGCAGGCACATGAAGAAAAGATGAACATCGCTAATTATTATGAAGATGAAAATCAAAACCACAATGGGATATCACCTCACATCTGTCACATGGCTATTAGCAAAAAGACAAGAAATAATAAAAGTTAGAGAGGATGTGGAGAAAAAGGAATCCTTGTGTGCTGTTGGTGGGAATACAAACTGGCGTGGCCACTATGGAAAACAGTGTGGCGATTCCTCAAATAATTAAAAATAGAACTAACATACAATCTGCCAATTCCACCTCTGGATATTTTTCCAAAGAAACAAAAACACTAATTTGAAAAGATACAGCCACCCTTATGTTCATTGCATCATCATTCACAGCAGCCAAGATATGGCAGACACTTGTGGCCAATGATATATAAATGGATAAATGTGTACATGTATACAATGCGATTTTACTCAGCCATAAAAAGAATGAAATCTTGCCATTTGCAACAACATAGATGGACCTATAGGGTATTATGCTAAGTGCAATAAGTCATACAGAGAAAGAAAAATACTGGTTGATTTCAGTTACTTGTGGAATCTAATAAAACAAATGAATGAAAAAAACAAAAACAGAAAATTCCCTGGTGGGGTACTGGTTAGGACTCGGCACTTTCACCGCTGCGGGCTGGGGTTCAATCCCTGGCTGGGAAACTAAGATCCAGCAAGCTGAGAGGCATGGCCAAAATAAATAAATGAACAAATTCAAACAACTTGTTTTTTAAAAAATTAGAAAAATAACAGAAACAGAAATGGTGTCAGAGATGCAAAGAACACAGTGGTGGTTGCCAGAGGAGACGGAATTGGGGGTAGGGGGTGGGATGAGTCAAATTGGTGAACATGATTAAGAGGTATAAATTTCCACTTCTAAAATAAGTCATAGGGATGTACAGCATAAGGAATATACTCAATAATGCTGTAATAACTTTGTATGGTGACAGATGGTAACTAGACTTACTGTGGTGATCATTTTGCAATGTATGAAAATATCCAATCACTATGATGTACACTTGAAACTAACATAATATTGTTAACCCAATTATACTTGAACAAAACAATTTGGACCTTGTGATCTCTCCCTGTGCACTCTAGGACACACACACGTTTTTAAGTAGGCAAGCTATCAAAATTTCTCTTTTGGGTTTTCCATGTCTCCATTCAGTTGTTCTGGCACTGTCTTTTCCTGCCCCCAGGAAATTAGTGCACTTTCAATCCTACCAGCTACCATTTTAGAGAGTTTATGCTATCTGGCACAATGCTCCTACCTGCTCCCATGTAGGCGCCTCTTCCTGACAGTGCCCTATACTCTGTTTTCACCTCTCCAACACCTGTCTTAGGGCCCAATTCCAAATGGCTATTCTCTTAGCTTCCAGTTAACTGAAAAAAAGAATTTTGCTAAGGTTTATCAATTTCATTGTTTTTTAATTAATTTATCTTTAAGTTGAAGGATAATTGCTTTCCAGAATTTTGTTGCTTTCTGTCAAACCTCAACATGAGTCAGCCATAGGTATACATATATCTCCTCCCTTTTGAACCTCCCTCACAACTCTCTCCCCATCCCACCCCTCTAGGTTGATACAGAGGCCCTGTTTGAGTTTCCTGAGCCATACAGCAAATTCCCATTGGCTATCTATTTTACAGATGCTAATGTAAGTTTCCATGTTACTCTTTCCATACATCTCACCATCTCCTCCCCTCTCCCCATGTCCATAAGTCCATTTTCTAGGTCTGTTTCTCCACTGCTGCCCTGTAAATAAGTTCTTCAGTACCATTTTTCTAGATTCCATATATATGCGTTAGAATACGATATTCATCTTTCTCTTATTGAGCACATGCTCCGTGAGAATACAGCCTTGCTGATAGCAGCATAGCAGCCTGGGCAGGAACCACCTATCAGGGCACCTCCTTCCTCTGATGACAGAGCAACCCCGTTTCACGCTCCACTGGTTGTGTACTAGTCTCTTTATCTTGCGTGCCATGCATGCCAAGTCGCTTCAGTAGTGTCTGACTCTTAGCGACCCTGTGGACTGTGGTCTACCAGGCTCCTCTGTCCATGGAATTTTTCAGGCAAGAATACTGGAGTGGGTTGTCATACCCTCCTCCAGGGGATCTTCCCGACCCAGGGATCAAACCTGTGTCTCCTGCAACTCCTGCATTACAGGCGAATTCTTTACAACTGAGCCACTGGGGAAGCCCTCTCTTTATCTTACTCTGTCCACAATTCCCTATCTTTAGATCTCCCAACAATTCTGCCCTAGATAGACACCCCACGGCCTCTGCCTTAGCTCAGACTTTCATGACCTCATGTCTGAGCTATCCTAATAATAGTTAACTTTTATCAACTGCGTGTGGTGGTGGTTTAGTGGCTAAGCTGTGTCCGACTCTTTGCAACCCCATGGACTGTAGCCCACCAGGCTCCTTTGTCCATGGGATTTTCCATGAAAGAACACTGGAGTGGGTTCCATTTCCTTCTCCAATCAACTGCTTACTAAGTGCCAAACAGTGTTCTAAGAGCTTGACACAATTTAATCTTCACATAACCCCTCGAGATGAGTACTATTATTGTCCCCATTTTACAGATAAGAGATCTGAAGCACGATAATTAGAGTCACATGGCTAATAAGTAGCAGGGCTGGGACACAAACTCACGGAACCTTGGCCTCACATTTCACACCATAAGACTTCTTTAGCTAGGAGAACATAAAAACAGAGTCTGTGGCAATCTCTTCGCTCAACAGCTTCTGTCTTCGTTTTTGTTGTTGTTATTTGGAAGATAAAGTCATCATAGCCCTGAGAATCGAGCAGTCTGTGAAGCAAGGTAGTCAGAGAAGCTTTCTTGAAGTAGCTGATCCTTGAAGGGTGAATGCAATTGACAGGAAGAGAGAACAGCAATGCATATTTCAGGCAAAGGTTAAAAGTGGGGAATGCTGGGCTTCCCTGGTGGTCTAGTAGTAAAGAATCCACTTTGCAATGCAAGGGACACCAGTTTGATCCCTGGTCTGGAAAGATCCCACATGCCTCCTGGCAACTAAGCCCACAAGTTGCAACTACTGAGCCCATGTGCCACAACTACTGAAGCCTGGGTGCCCAGAGTCCCTGCTCTGTGACACAAGAAGCCACCACAATGAGAAGTCCATGCATTGCCACATTGGAGAGTAGCCCCTACTCACTGCAACTAGAGAAAGCCCCCACACAGCAACAAAGATTCAGCACAGCCAAAACTAAATAAATATTTTTAAAGAGTGGCTTTAAAAAAAAGAGAGAAAGTTTTGGTTTAAAAAAAACATGTGGAGAATGCTCCAGTTGTGTGGAGACCAAACTGCTGAAGCAAATTCTTTTGGGAGAAAGTTGGAAGCCCAACAGGAGATGCATGTTAGGGCCACAGTAGTGCATTCTTGAATACCAAGTTAAGCCCTTTAAATCTCAGGAGTAAGTCAGTGGTATCCACACTGTGTTCCCTGAGGCCAAGGGGAAAAAGGAGACTCTGTGTCCTCCCTCCTCGCTTCAACTAAAGCACAGCTACATTTTTTGGAGCATGTCACTTTTATTTGCTTTTCACTTGGGGATTTCAATTACCTAGTATTTTGCTTGAAAAAAGCATCCCCTGGTAACTGGAAACCAAAGAATGAACAAATGAACAAATAGACTTTGAAAACTACAACTCTAGGCAATGGAAAGCCAGCTATGGTTTTTGACCAGGGGTATGACATAACCAGAATGGTGTTTCAGAAATAGAATCCTGCTGACAGAATGCAGGGTGAACCACAGGATATTAATAATAAGTAGGGGGACCTGTTGGGACCTTGTGGTAACTATTGAAGTTGATAAGGCCAGGGACAGTGGGAATGATTAGAAAAGGGATAGTGTCCAGAACATTGCAAAGGATATTCACAGAGCATGGTTAATATACTATGCTAACTAACAGGATGTGAGAGTCAGAAAGGAGGAGTAGTAGCAGTGTTAGTCATTCAGTCGTGTCCCACTCTTTGTGACCCCATGGGCTGTAGCCCACCAGGCTCCTCTGTCCATAGGATTTTCCAGCCAAGAATACTGGAGTGGACTGCCATTTCCTTCTCCAGAGGGTCTTCCTGACCCAGGGATCAAACCTGGGTCTCCTGCATTGCAGGCAGGTTCTTTACTGTCTGAGCTATAGGGAAGTCCCTAAAGGAAAGAAATAGTATCTATGAAAGTGTAAGTCACACAGTTGTATCCAACTCTTTGCGACCCCATGAACTATAACCTGCCTGGTTCCTCTGTCCATGGAATTCTCCAGGCAAGAGTACTAGAGTGGGTTGCCATTTCCTTCTCCAGGGGATCTTCCCGACCCGGGATTGAACCCAGGTCTCCTGCATTGCAGGCAGATTCCTTCCCAACTGAGCCACTAGGCAAGCCCAGTCAGAAAGGAGTAATGTCTCTAAAAGGGATATTTCAGCTGATAAAGAAAATATTTGGGATCAAAGAGACCATTCCAATGTGCTTCAAGCTATAACATGTTGGGTAAGATGTACTTCTGACCCCTCAGAAGAGAAAACTAGCCTCTATTTGTTTTTTCTGGAAAACAAACTGACACATTCATCTATCTTTAAGAGTGAATTGGGCAAAATAAGGATGATTTTTCAGTTCTACTCAAACACCAGTTACCAGATATTCCTGTCTGACAAGAGATTCCCTTAGGAATCCATACTGGTGAGAAACAAGCTTAGAGAGGAGAAATGTTCCCATAAGCCTATACTGTCTATGCAGAGCAATAACTATTTTAGATTGGGCTTCGACAAATTGAGATTGGGAGCTATAGGGCAGCAGCCAGATCTAATTCTACAGTCTCTGGAACACCTATACATTACTGGTGCTCCATCAGTGTTAAGTCAGTCATGGAAAGAAGCATAGACCCGTATGCCTAGAGTAAGAGAGAAATTGGGTTAGGCCAAATGAGACTCAAACAGAGGCCTAATGAAAAATGGAATTAAGATCTCATGTTATACCCCTTTCCTACAAGTGAAATGAACACTGGATTCAGGATCCCATACTCAAAGCTTCACACTGTTGCCAATTATGTATACGGTGTTGTTGTTTAGTCAATAAGTTATTTCCAGCTCTTTGGTGATCCCATGGATGCAATCTGCCCGGTTCCTCTGTCCATGGGATTTCCCAGGCAAGAATCCTGGAGTGGGTTGCCATTTCCTTTTCTAGGGGATCTTCCCGACCCAGGGATCGAACTTGCATCTCCTGCATCACAGGTGAATTCTTTACCACTGAGCCACCAGGGAAGCCAATTATGTATGAGCCTTTGGACAAATCATTTACTTCTCCAGGCCTCAATCTCTCTGTTCTCCAATGAGGAGAATGATTCCTGACACACAAGGCTGCTGTAAGAGTGGAATTTGAGTTTTAAAGTGCTTTTAAAAGTATCAAGTATATCCACAGTAAAGTATTTTGATATGGATCTTATATGCCCAGATAATGGTATGTGATCAGAATTTTTATAAATCAAACCACATATTAATATTTTAACACTTTGTTATACAAGTTTGAAAGAACTTTACAGTGAACACCCATGTCCCCACCATGTCCGTGATTTTTAAAGGCACTGTACAACAATAGTTTTGCAAAAGAAACTAGCTAAGCAGATTGATATTCATCATTTTCTGTAATTTGTGTTCATCTTCCAAGTGTGGCCTCTCCAGCCCTTTCGCATTGTCTTGCAAAGGAATCTTTACCTGGGGGAGAAGCCAGAATGTGTTTGCTCCCAACAAAATGTAGTTTCTCTTTGCTTATCAAGACTGGGCCTAGAATGCTCATGGCTAGAAAAGGCAGAAGAATAATTGGACTAGATCAGTGAAGGAAGGCATCAGGAAGATGTGGTCCAATTGGATAAATTGTAAGCCACCACTTTCTGGGATCACACAGAAAAGAAGATTCTATCTTTGGATGCCCATTTCTTATAAAAGTCCTTTTCAATTCACACCCTCTACTATGGGGCAATACATGGATTACTGAGAAGGCAAGTGAGATCCGCTTAACAGATGAACAATAAAGTTTTTGATAATAAAAGGAGAGAATCAGAATTCTATTTACGAAAACCAGCCGAGCAATCTCACCATAGGTAAATTAAAGCCCTCTGAAACCCAGCAATCTTCTTAACCAGCCTTGGTAAATATGCCGAGTTGAATGGGGATTGTGACCTTTTTCACAGGAATGACCACAAAGTTCTATACAACTTGAGGACTCCTCAGTAGACAAATGGCTGAATAAATCCTAGTAGAATCATGTTATAGACTATTATGCAGCTATTTGAAGAGATGAGCCAGATCTATGACTACTGGTGTACTGGGAGGTCTGTGATGTACTCGGTTTTTCTTTTTTTTTTGGTCATGTTGTTTGTTTTTATTGGGGTCTAGTTGCTTTACAATATTGTATTAGTTTCTGCTGTACAACAAAGTGAATCAGCTATATGCATACATATATCCCCTCCCTCTTGGACCTCCCTCCAGCCCCCCATCCTACCCATCAAAGTCATCACAGAGCACTGAGCTGAGCCCCCTGAACTATATAGGAGGTTCCCACTAGCTACCTATTTTACTAATGGTAGTGTATATGTGTATGTATATGTGTCAATCCTACTCTCCTAATTTGTCCCACCTTCCCCTCCTCCCTCATGTACACACGTCCGTTCTCTACATCTGCATCTCTATTCCTGCCCTGCAAATAGGTTCATCTGTACCACTTTCCTGGATCCCACTAAAAACAGAACTACCATATGACCCAGAAATCCCACTACTAGGCATATATACCCTGAGACAACCTAATTCAAAAAGACACATACACCCCGATATTCACTGCAGCGCTATTTACAATAGCCAGGACATAGAAGCAACCTAAATGTCCATCAACATAGGAATGGATAAAGATGTGGTACATATCTAAATGGAATATTACTCAACCATAAAGAGGAATGAAATTGGGTCATTTTGTAGAGACATGGGTGAAACCAGAGCCCATCATACAGAGTGAAATAAGTCAGAAAGAGAAAAATATATGTGATGTACTTAAGTGCATAAACCAGGCTGCAGAGAAATGTGTATCTCACGATCCCATTCTAGTACAAACACCAAAATCTCCAATCACAGTGCTCTGTGCCTGCATGCCTTTGCATGTGCACAGGAAGGCAGTGGGAGGACTCAGACTCAGGCTGTTACTATTGCTTATTCTATAGAGAGGAAAAGGAGAGGGGAGCACATTGTTTATTTTGCTTCATATGCCTGTGTATTGTTTCACCAGTTGCATCTCCAAAGCATGAAAGTGAAAATGAAACTTAAGTCAATTCAGTAGTATCTGACTCTTCGAGACCCCATGAACTGCAGCCTACCAGGCTCCTCCATCCATGGGATTTTCCAGGCAAGAGTACTGGAGTGGGGTGCCATTGCCTTCTCCAAGAGCTCAAATGCCACAATGAAGATAGAAGATCCTATGTGCTGCAACTAAGACCTGGAGCACTGAAATAAATAAGTAAATGTTTAAAAGGAAGCAACTGATCTAATGAGGTGGATGAAACTGGAGCCTATCATACAGAGTGAATTAAGTTAGAAATAAAAAGACAAATACTGTGTATTAACCCATATATTTGGAATTTAGAAAGAAGGTAACAATGATCCTACAGGCAGAACAGCAAAGGAGACACAGATGTAAAGAACAGCATTTTGGACTCTGTGGGAGAAGGCAAGGGTGGGATGATTTGAGAGAATAGCACTGAAACATGTATATTACCATATGTGAAATAGATGAATAGTGCAAGTTTGATGCATGAAGTAGGACACTCAAAGCTGGTGCTCCAGAACAGTACACAGGAATGGGATGGGGAGGGAGGAGGGAGGGGGGTTCAGGGATGGGAGGCACATGTGCACCTGTGGGTGATTCATACCTATGTATGGCAAAAACCATCACAATATTGTAAAGTAATTATCCTCCAATTACAATAAATTAATTAATTCTTTAAAAAGGAAGCAACTGAGTTTCAAAGTCACACCTTCATTTCAAGGAAAGGGGGCAATCGGCAAACTTTGTGGTCCAGGAAGCTCAACAGCCCAAACTGCCTGTCCCTGGCTGTTACCTCCCTCTCCCTTTTGCATTCTGCCTTCCCTCCAAGAAAAACAAGTCACAAAAAGAGTCATCACCTTTTGAGCACGTGCTGTGAGGCCAGCACTGACACTATGAGAGGCATTGTCAGCCATATCATGTCAAGTTAATGTGCTCAACGACCCCTGTGATAGATAGGCTGTGATTTTGGGAAAATGGACTAGGCCAGAGCCATCTTTAGAAGGCTTTAACTGGCTTTATTTAATCCTTTGCTGAACCAAAGCCTGAGGAGTCCCCTAGTGCTCTCCCAACTACACTTGATGAAAGACACAGAAGGTAGTTCAGAGAAGTTCAGTTCAGTTCAGTTCAGTTCAGTCACTCAGTCATGTCTGACTCTTTGTGACGCCATGGACTGCAGCACCCCAGGCTTCCCTGTCCATCACCAACTCCCGAAGCCTACTCAAACTCATGTCCATTATGTCGGTGATGCCATCCAACCATCTCATCCTCTGTTGTCCCCTTCTCCTCCCACCTTCAATCTTTCCCAGCATCAGGCTCTTTTCCAAGGAGTCATTTCTTCACATCAGGTGGCCAATGTATTGGAGTTTCAGCTTCAGCATCAGTCCTTCCAATGAATATTCAGGACTGATTTCCTTTAGGATTGACTCATTGGATCTCCTTGCAGTCCAAGGGACTCTCAAGAGTCTTTCCCAACACCACAGTTCAAAAGCATCAATTTTTCAGCGCTCAGCTTTCTTTATAGTCCACCTCTCACATCCATACATGACCACTGGAAAAACAATAGCTTTGACTAGATGGACCTGTGTGGGTAAAGTAACGTCTCTGCTTTTTAAATATGCTGTCTAGGTTGGTCATAGCTTTTCTTCCAAGGAGCAAGTGTCTTTTAATTTCACGGCTGCAGTCACCATTTGCAGCATTTTGGAATCCAAAAAAATAGTCTCTAACTGTTTCCATTGTTTCCCCATCTATTTTCCATGAACTGATGGGACCAGATGCCATGATCTTAGTTTTCTGAATGTTGAGTTTTAAGCCAACTTTTTCACTCTCCTCTTTCACTTTCATCAAGAGGCACTTTAGCTCTTCTTTGCTTTCTGCCATAAAGATGGTGTCATCTGCATATCTGAGGTTATTGATATTTCTCCTGGCAATCTTGATTCCAGCTTGTGCTTCTTCGAGCCCAGCATTTCACATGATGTACTCTGCATATAAGTTAAATAAGCAGGGTGACAATATACATCCTTGACGTACTCCTTTCACGATTTGGAACCAGTCTATTGTTCCATGTCCAGTTCTAACTGTTGCTTCTTGACCTGCATACAGAGAAGTTGGCTAGTGCTTAAAAGATCACACAGCCTTGAAGAGCAGAAATGGGAATGGCTTGTCCGGGATTTGATTAAGCCTGAGAAACTTGCTACTTCCCAGGGTTATTACAGAGCACCTCAGGAGCTCTAGTTCCCAACTTGCAACTGTGCAGCTCTTACACAATCCCAGGAAGCCATTTATTCGTGATAGCAATTCCTGACATTGACATAGCACTTTACATTTTGCAAAAACTTTCCCTGTATCACTGTATATCTTATACTCACAAATCTGATGGAGATCAGACAAGAAAATTACCCTAATTATATAGATGAAGAAACATTTTCCGAGGGGTTACATGACTCAAAACTATTCAGGACTGAATAGTTTGTAGTAATCCCTTTTTCGTTGTCTGCTGTCCCTGGGTCCACTGGAGGGCGAAGCGACAATGGGTTGTGCCTGTTTTAATCCGTATCAAAAAGTGGCTTTACCAGCTCCAACCTGAACTCTGTCGGTGCCACCCTTCAGAGCTGGCACCTTTCCAGTGGGTCAACATCCTCCCTCCCTCTCCCTAAATGTAGACGTCAGCCAGAGACACCTACTCCTGTCTCCCCAAAAGGTAGACGGGTGGAGAGAGACAGGCCCATTGGAAAAATGGAGGGGGAGGAACCAGGTGGAATGGTGACAGGTATGGTACAGTGACAGGAAGACTGACAAAAACAAATGAATGCTGCCTCCTCTGGATACAGCCAGTTTAAAGGGGAAACCAACTCTAAAGAACTCAGGGGGCAGGGGTCAGCCAACACTGTGACTGTACTAAATGCCACTGAACTGTTCACTTTCAAATGGTCAATTGCAGGAACTTTGCTGGTGGTTAAGACTCTGCACTCCCAATGCAGAGGGTACGGGTTCAATCCCTGGTCAGGGAACTAAGATCCCACAGGTCGCACAGCATGGCCAAAATAAAAATGGTTAATTACATGTTATATGGATTTTACTTCAACATAAAAAAGAATCCAGAGGCTCATGGCACCACAGTCCCAGAGAGAATTTTTTGCAGACATGGGCCCTGGCCTGGGGTTCAAAGAGCCTTGAACAGGCAATGAATGCCTATTTGTGTCTCTCCTGTAACCTGTCCTCTATGGGCTGCCCACTCGTGTGGTGATAGTGTATGCATGTGTATGAGTGTGTGTGTGGTTTCTCAAAGCAGCTCCTATGACTCTTGACTGCAGGAATTTTTGCAAATAACACTTAATCCTTGTTAAACTCCCATTCTGAGCCCATCTTTAATCCGCACAGCAATCCCCAGAGGTAGGGACTATTATCATATCCATTTTACAGATGAGAGAATGGAGCCCCAGGAAGGTTCAAGAGTTGCTACAAAGTCACCCAGTAAGTAAAGTATACAGGCTCAAACCGAAAGCCAGGCACTGTAGCTCTCCACTTCCTGCACTGAACACCTACACTCTGTCAGGTTCAGAACAGTATAAATTATGTTTATACATATGGGGCTTCCCTGGTGGCTCAGACAGTAAAGAATCTGCCTGCAATGCAGGAGACCTGGGTTCGATCCCTGGCTTAGGAAGATCTTCTGGAAAAGGAAATGGCAACCCATTCCAGTATTCTTGCCTGGAGAATCCCATGGACAGAGGAGCCTGGTGGGCTACAGTCCATGGAGTGACAAAGAGTCAGACATGACTGAGCGACTAACATACACATGTCTATACATAGAAGGAACTCAATAAATCCCCATCAAATGAATGCCTCTCTTCCATCTATTAAGCTCCTGCTCAGCTCTCTATCTCATTTGATGTTCAGAGCCCTATGAATTCAATGCTATCATCAGCCCCATCATTTACAGCTATCATCACTTACCGATCAGGAATCTAAAGCTCAGAGATGTTAAATAACTTGCTCAAGTTTACACAGCTCTTCGATGGCAACACTCTGATCCAAACTCAGATCTGTCAGCCAAGTCTTTCTCAATTGTCTTCCGGAAACTTCTCTGGGGCTGCCTGCTCAGTAAAGCCCAGCTGGCTCCTTCTGGCACCCATGTTAGTTGGCCTTGATTTGGATGTAAACAGGGGGGATACAACTAACAGACTGGCCTCTAATTCAATGCATGGAAAACATGATCACAGCAGGCAGGCAGAGGGGAAGGGCACTGCCATGGGGAAAGGAGGGAGGCAAGGCCTGGAAAATTCTGATGGAGGCAGGGGCTATTCTCCATCTGCTCCCACCAGGGGAGAGACATTTTGGCTCCTCTTACAGCAAAAACAACAAACTCAAAGCATGCCACAGTCAGCATGAAACAGGAATCTTCCTTGGACATCTGATTCTAAGAAATGAGTCTCCACGCTAGAGGAGGCAGCCAGGTTCAGGCAGCCTGTACCCTGACACCTCATCAGAATTATGCTGCTCTCTGCCAGAGCCTCAGCTCAGCCCCAACTGCCACCCACCAGGAGGGGCTGAACTTCCCCTGTGAACTGTATCATGGGCTCAGTTTTGCTTCATACCCTGCTTCCATGTGCTGTCAGCCTTTGTTTCAGCTTCTTCCATTGGGTGCTCCATTCTGGTCTGGGGATCAGAGTGACTCTCACAGGTCCAAACCACATAGCTCACAGGGTGATGCCATAGTCCAGGGATCAAGATGGATGAATTACCTATCCACAGAGCTCTGAGGGCCCACTCTACTTGACTTAGAGCAGCAGTCTCCAACCTTTTTGGCACCAGGGACCTGTTTCATGGAAGATAATCTTTTTCCATGGACTGTGGGTGGGGGGAACACTTTCTGGATGATTCAAGTACATTACATATTATTACATTAATGGTGCAGTTTCTTTCTATTATTATTACATCAGGTCCATTTCAGATCATCAGGGGTTAGATCCCAGAGCTTGGGATTCTCCTACACGGCTGAGCCCAGAGGATATGGTTCTAAAAAATGTGTTGATTGATTGACAGGTGGATGGCAGGGTGATCCAGTCCTAGAGCTTTGCTATTCTAGGTGTGGCCCATGGACCAGAGGCACTGGCATCACCAGAGAGTCTATTAAAAATACAGAATCTCAGGCCTCATCTCAAACTTTCAGAATCAGAAACAGTTTTTAACCAGACTCCCAGGAGATTTACATGATCATTAAAGAGAGAGACAAACTGGTATAGGATAGTGACTCAGGCTTGCACTGTAACTGCTGTTTAACAGGTACTCATTCTCTGTTTTTCTGAATCCAGTAGTTTCTAAATGTTGTTGTACATTATTTCTTTTTTTTATTATTTTTTTTTTATTTATTTTTATATATTTTTATATTTTATTTTATTTTAATAAATTTATTTATTTTAGTTGGGGGCTAATTACTTTACAATATTGTAGTAGTTTTTGCCATACATTGACATGAATCAGCCATGGGTTTACATGTGTTCCCCATCCTTCATCTGGGGTACTTTTTAGAATTTTTTTACTTGAAAGTCATTTTAAACTAACAGAGGAGTTTTAAGAATAGTAAAAGGAACCCTTGTCAGCAGGGTAAGCCCTCACTCAGATTTGCCAAATGTTAGCATTTTGCCATATTTGCTGTATTCCTCCCTTGTTATGTTTCTACATGGTATTTTCCCCTTTAATCCTTTCACCTAAACTGCAGACATCATGTTCTTCACTCCTAAATACTTTAGCATGTATTTCCTAAGAACAAGAACATCCTCTTAGGTAACCACAATCTGGTTATCAAGTTCAGAAGTTTTAACACTGATACAGCAATATGATCTAATATACAGTCCATACTCAAATGTGGTCAATCAGCTCAATGATGTCCTTTATGGTAATTCTGGTTTTCATCTGGAGAGCTTTTAAAGTGCCAATGCCACAGCACTGAGCTCCTGTGCTATCCCCTGCCTGCAATGCAGAGACTCCAGTTCAATCCCTGGGTCAGGAAGATCCCCTGGAGAAGGAAATGGCAACCCACTCCAGTACTCCTGCCTGGAAAAATCTCATGGACAGAGAAGCCTGGTAGTCTGCAGTCCACGGGGTCACAAAGAGTCGGACACGATGGAGCAACTGTGTGACTTCACTTTCACTTTCATGTCTCCTTTAATCTGAGTTCTGCCATCAGTCATTGCCTATAAGGTTCTTGGACCTTTCTTTACTTCTTCTGATGCCATCACCCCGATGGGAACAAAACAGTTATTTTTCCACACTGCTATTTTCCCTACAGCCACTCGGCCCCATCCTTATTTCTTTGTAAGAAATGAAGCCTTGAATGTTATCTGCTCTGGGCTGTGTTCTCCACAAAGCTGCGTCTAACAACTTGGCTACAACACCTGGAATTACAGAAGAGCAAGGGCAGATGGTGGAAAAGAATGCCAGAGATGCAGCAAATCAGTTAAGGAGAGGGCCAAATTTCTCTTTGGGCTAGCCACAAAGTTTCTCCAGGGTTCAAAGACTGCTTGATTAGAACTAGGCGGTTCTCAAATTACCTTGGTTTGGAAAGCAAGCCGCTGAGGTGAGCAGATGTAGCAATCCACAGCTAGAGTGGACACAAAGGTGATGTACAGATGGGGAGCAACTGAAAAACTCCAGCTAATCCCAGGAGCCAGCAGGCTTTTGCACTTCCTGAAAGAATCTGGGTCACTCTAACTGGTCAGTTTAATTGATTCAATGGATCTCTTCTGTTTCCAGCCATGAGCAGATGAAGGGGAAACTTGCCTGTCTGTGAGGGAGTTCATGTTATTTAGTTAGCTGGGTCACCCATTTCCCCAGCCTTGAAATAGCATGGCCACCATCACCTCCACCCCTCCTCCCACCCAAACATCTGTGTCACTGAAGCCAAAAAAACTCAGTTTTCTTTCAACAGGCTCCATCAGAGGAGGCTGAGTCCAGATTTGTATGTGTTGGTGAATATATTCTAGAAGAAAGGTGAAGGCACAAAGCAGATCATTTGGCTTCAAAGCAGCTTTGTCAATGCCTGAAAAATCGACTCACTTTAGGATGTATTGACATTCTTTAATATTCGAGAGAGCTAGTCTACTCAGATGGATGGCGTTAACAGATACATCTTTGCAGTTAGTCAGTGACAAAATATTTGTGAGTGGCTAAATTGAAGAAGAACTAAACAGCCTCTTGATGAAAGTGAAAGAGGAGAGTGAAAAAGTTGGCTTAAAGCTCAACGTTCAGAAAACTAAGATCATGGCATCTGGTCCCATCACTTCATGGCAAATAGATGGGGAAACAGTGGAAACAGTGTCAGACTTTATTTTTTGGGACTCCAAAATCACTTCTGATGGTGATTGCAGCCATGAAATTAAAAGACGCTTACTCCTTGGAAGGAAGGTTATGGCCAACCTAGATACCATATTTAAAAGCAGAGACATTACTTTGCCAAAAAAAGTCCGTCTAGTCAAGGCTATGGTTTTTCCAGTGGTCATGTATGGATGTGAGAGTTGGACGGTGAAGAAAGCTGAGCGCCGAAGAATTGATGCTTTTGAACTGTGGTTTTGGAGAAGACTCTTGAGAGTCCCTTGGACTGCAAGGAGACCCAACCAGTCCATCCTAAAGGAGATCAGTCCTGGGTGTTCATTGGAAGGACTGATGTTGAAGCTGAAACTCCAATACTTTGGCCACCTCATGCAAAGAGTTGACTCATTGGAAAAGACCCTAATGCTGGGTAGGATTGGGGGCAGGAGGAGAAGGGGATGACAGAGGATGAGATGGTTGGATGGCATCACTGACTCGATGGACACGGGTTTGGGCAGACTCCGGGAGTTGGTGATGGACAGAGAGGCCTGGTGTGCCGCAACTCATGGGGTGGCAAAGAGTCAGACACGACTGAGCGACTGAACTGAATGTGGCAGCTGAGAGGAGTTACCCCACATCCAAGGAGTGGCGGCTGAGTGGGCACAAGAGGGCCAAGAGGAGCTACTTCACATTCAAGGTCAGGAGGGGAGGCCGTGAGGAGATACCCATCATCCAAGGTGAGGAGCAGCAGCTGCGCTTTGCTGGAGCAGCCGTGAAGAGATACCCCACATCCAAGGTAAGAGAAACCAAAATAAGATGGTAGGTGTTGCAAGAGGGCATAAGAGTGCAGACACACTGAAAGTATAATCACAGAAAACTAGCCAATCTGATCACACAGACCACAGCCTTGGATAACTCAATGAAACTAAGCCATGCCGTGTGGGGCCACCCAAGACAGACAGGTCTTGGTGGAGAGGTCTGACAGATTGTGGTGCACTGGAGAAGGGAATGGCAACCCACTTCACTATTCTTGCCTTGAGAACCCCATGAACAGTATGAAAAGGCAAAAAGATAGGACACTGAAAGATGAACTCCCCAGGTCGGTAGCTGCTCAATATGCTACTGGAGATCAGTGGACAAATAACTCCAGAAAGAATGATGGGATGGAGCCAAAGCAAAAAGAATACCCAGCTGTGGATGTGACTGGTGATAGAAGCAAAGTCTGATGTGGTAAAGAGCAATATTGCATAGGAACCTGGAATGTTAGGTCCGTGAGTGAAGGCAAATTAGAAGTGGTCAAACAGGAGATGGCAAGAGTGAACGTCGACATTCTAGGAATCAGTGAACTAAGGTGGACTGGAATGGGTGAATTTAACTCAGATGACCATTATATCTACTACTGTGGGCAAGAATCCCTTAGAAGAAATGGAGTAGCCATGATGGTCAACAAAAGAGTCCAAAATGTAGTAATTGAATGCAATCCCAAAAATGACGGAATGATCTCTGTTCGTTTCCAAGGCAAACCATTCAATATCACAGTAATCCAAGTCTATGCCCCAACCAGTAACGCCAAAGAAGCTGAAGTTGAACGGTTCTATGAACACCTACAAGACCTTTTAGAACTAACACCCCAAAAAGATGTCCTTTTCATTCTAGGGGACTGGAATGCAAAAGTACGAAGTCAGGAAACACCTGGCGTAACAGGAAAATTTGGCCTTGGAGTACAGAATGAAGCAAGGCAAAGGCTAATAGAGTTTTGCCAAGAGAACGCACTGGTCATAGCAAAAACCCTCTTCCAACAACACAAGAGAAGACTCTACACATGGATGTCACCAGATGGTCAACACCAAAATCAGATTGATTATATTTTTTGCAGCCAAAGATGGAGAAGCTCTATACAGTCAGCAAAAACAAGACTGGGAGTGGACGGTGGCTCAGATCATGAACTCCTTATTGCCAAATTCAGACTTAAATTGAAGAAAGTAGGGAAAACCACTAGACCATTCAGGTATAACCTAAATCAAATCCCTTATGATTATACAGTGGAAGTGACAAATAGATTTATGGGACTAGATCTGATAGACAGAGTGCCTGATGAACTATGGACAGAGGTTTGTGACATTGTACAGGAGACAGGGATGAAAAACATCCCCATGGAAAAGAAATGCAAAAAAGCAAAATGGCTGTCTGAGGAGGCCTTACAAATAACTGGGAAAAGAAGACAAGTGAAAAGCAAATGAGAAAAGGAAAGATATTCCCATCTGAATGCAGAGTTCCAAAGAATAGCAAGGAGAGATAAGAAAGCCTTCCTCAGCGATCAATGCAAAGAAATAGAGGAAAACCATAGATTGGGAAAGACTAGAGATCTCTTCAAGAAAATTAGAGATACCAAGGGAACATTTTATGCAAAGATGGGCTCGATAAAGGACAGAAATGATATGGACCTAACAGAAGCAGAAGATATTAAGAAGAGGTGGCAAGAATACACAGAATAACTGTACAAAAAAGATCTTCATGACACAGATAATCACGATGGTATGATCACTCACCTAGAGCCAGACATTCTGGAATGTGAAGCCAAGTGGGGCTTAGAAAGCATCACTACGAACAAAGCTAGTGGAGGTGATGGAATTCTACTTGAGCTATTTCAAATCCTAAAAGATGATGCTGTGAAAGTGCTGCACTCAATATGCCAGCAAATCTGGAAAACTCAGCAGTGGCCACAGGACTGGAAAAGGTCAGTTTTCATTCCAATCCCAAAGAAAGGCAATGCCAAAGAATGCTCAAACTACTGCACAATTGTACTAATTTCACATGCTAGTAAAGTAATGCTCAAAATTCTCCAAGCCAGACTTCAACAATACGTGAACCATGAAATTCCAGATACTCAAGCTGGTTTTAGAAAAGGCAGAGGAGCCAGAGATCAAATTGCCAACATCTGCTGGATCCTCAAAAAAGCAAGAGAGTGCCAGAAAAACATCTATTTCTGCTTTGTTGACTATGACAAAGCCTTTGACTGTGTGGATCACAATAAACTGTGGAAAATTCTGAAAGAGATGGGAATACCAGACCATCTGACCTGTCTCTTGAGAAACTTGTATGCAGGTCAGGAAGCAACAGTTAGAACTGGACATGGAACAACAGACTGGTTCCAAATAGGAAAAGGAGTACGTCAAGGCTGTGTATTGTCACCCTGCTTATTTAACTTATATGCAGAGTAAATCATGAGAAACGCTGGGCTGGAAGAAACACAAGCTAGAATCAAGATTGCCAGCAGAAATATCAATAACCTCAGATATGCAGATGACACCATCCTTAATGACAGAAAGCACAGAAGAACTAAAGAGCCTCTTGATGAAAGTGAAAGAGGAGAGTGAAAAAGTTGGCTTAAAGCTCAACATTCATAATACTAAGATTATGGCATCTGGTCCCATCACTTCATGGGAAATAGATGGGGAAAGAGTGGAAATGGTGTCAGACTTTATTTTCTGGGCTCCAAAATCACTGTAGATGGTGACTGTAGCCATGAAATTAAAAGACACTTACTCCTTGGAAGGGAAGTTATGACCAACCTAGATAGCATATTTAAAAGCAGAGACATTACTTTGCCAACAAAGGTCCGTCTAGTCAAGGCTATGGTTTTTCCAGTAGTCATGTATGGATTTGAGAGTTGGACGGTGAATAAAGCCGAGCACCAAAGAATTGATGCTTTTGAACTGTGGTGTTGGAGAAGACTCTTGAGAAATGTGTGAATTGCACATATCTCAAATTTTCATACAAAAAGGCCAGCTTCAGGAAATGTTTTCATAGAGTATATTTCACATAGCTTAATTCAAGCTAGCAAAGGGATTGTCTTTCACATTAGAACTATTAAAACTTGGTTAATATTCTCTCCAACCATGAATTTTCTTTTTCTGGTTACTTAATATGTATATTAAATATATACATTGTATGCATCTCCTGGAGAAGTAAATGGCAACCCAACCAGTATACCTGCCTGGAGAATTCCATCGACAGAGGAGCCTGGTGGGCTACAGTCCATGGGGTCACAAAGAGTTGGACATGACTGAGTGACTAACACTTTTACTTTCCCTGCATAGCCAGAAACGAGCCAACACTAAACAAATTTTAAAAGTGCACAAGACTTATCCTTCGAAAACTAGTATCTCCCACATATTTTTGAAATACTATAGAACATCTTGAATCCTAGGCCTATACCTGTACTCAAAACTATCTCCAACCCCACCTTTTTCTTGGTGTCTCATTCCCGTAGGATCTTATTTGCTACTAGAAAATTACTAAATTCATAGGCTCAGTTCAGTTAAGAATTGCAAGGATGTATTTCAGAGAAATGACTAATGATATGAGCATTTTGGTATGCAAAATTAACACTGGGAAAATAAGCTTCTTTCATGAAGTTCCAGAGTTATTCCTGAATAAGATATGTTGTCATTTTCAAAAAATTAATGTGCTATTTTTCTATAACTTAAAACATTCAATAAGAAATGTGTAAAAGAACTAAGACCACATGCATCTCAGGAAAGTCTTTGCCTCTAACCTCAAACTTATTAAGATTCCACAAAGAGATAGCCATCAGGGCAGAAGAAATCTGTTGTCAATAACACGGTTAAGATTGCATATAAAAAGTTAAAAATCAAACCAAACAAAAAACATTGTAAATCAACTATGTGCTGTGCTTAGTCCCTCAGTCATGTCCAACTCTTTGCGACCCCATGGACTGTATTTCAACTTTAAAAAAGAAGATTGCATGTAAAATACATAAAAGAATGTATAGTTTGAGGATGTGGCTAAAAGCTCACCATGTCCTCTTTAAACACTGCATTGACTAATAACAAGATATAATTCTGGGCGTGATTTTCTCAATGTCAGTTCCACAGAATCTCCGATTTCTTATATTAGTGACAAAAATGAAAAACAGAACAAGTTAGTGTTCTTTCTGATTCCATGTATGTTTAGTTAATTGAGTTCTTTTCCTCTCTGCCTGTTTTATCTCCATAGCCCTTAGTGATTATACAATATATTTGGCTTCTTTGCTTATCTCTACCTAAATTGAGAATAAAATATAAATTCCATGAGGAGAAGCAAATTTTTTACCACTGTATCTCCAGTGCCTGAAACACTCTGACACATAGTAGGTGCTTAACAAACATCTGATGTATGAAAGAGGATACCACTATATTAAGAGAGATAACAAACACAGATTCTATTATAATGGAACAACATAAAAGGAGATGAATGATTGATAAAAATGCCATTATTGTTTGTATCTCTATCTGAATATGCATTTATATGCCTTTATGTGAAAGAGCAATGCTGAGTTAATTTCCTTCCATTTCAAATAATGACTAATATTTATATTGATAAAGCTTGAAGTACAATAATATTTTGCCTCATTCTCAATGTTTTTTAGTTTATATTGCTATCTGTGTCTTCTGTGAAAGTTTATTTTCTTTTTAAAATTATTTTATTTTATATTAGAGTATAATTAGTCAACAATGTTGTGTTAGCTTCAGCTGTACAGCAAAGTGATTCAGTTACACATATATCTATTTTTTTCAAATTCTTTTCTGATTTAAGTTATTACAGAGTATTCAGCAGAGTTCTCTGAGCTATACAGTAGGTGCTTGATGGCTATCCAGTTTAAATATAGCAGTGTGTACATGTCAGTCTCAAACATTTAATATATCGTTTATCATAAGTCACTTTAAATCAGTGTTGGAAGTAAACAGAATGCATGTTTTACTAATGATAACATATTAATTAGAGAAATATTCATTAGGCACAATACCAGACTCTTGAAAGCAAGTATCTTGTTTAAGATTTATGTTCTCTTGAAAATCAAAAGCATAGGAAAATATTGATTAAAATAGTCTTCTCCCCAAGAAAACTAGCACATTCTCTTTACTGACAGAAAAACAAGAATGTTGATAACTGAACTATAACAAGTCTCTGAGTTAGACTAGTTAAAACTGAACATTAGATTTTCTATAAATCTATGTTCAATTGAGGTGTTTGCTAATATGTCTTCTCTGATTATACAGACTATATGCAAGAATATTTGGACCTTCATAATTACAAAATACACTGAGAAGAAATTATTTTTGCTAGCAAATAGCAAATAATCTAGTTACTGTTCTTTTAAAAATATATCTCCCTTAGTATCTATATCAACATATTTTATGATTGTTCCCTCTAATATTATATAAGTGGATTCATTTGAATCTCAGTGGAGAAAAGGCACAGACTATAAAAATACTTGAATAATGAGCATATAGTTTTTCAAAACCATATAAAGAAGACATAAGATGAAGTCAAGATTCTGATAAAATACATATATGCTTGTAAGTAAAACCTCAGGGTAAAAGTACTACTGCAACTGCAACTGGTACTAATATAGCTTTGGTTAATATCTAGCAAGTATATAAGAAAATCAAAACAACCCCCTACCAAAAAACAGGGAGAAGTTCATCCTGAACTTAAACTTTTGTGTGGAGCCACTAAACATTAGTGGACAAAGCAATACTCAGGAAAAGAAAATGTGGTCAGTATTGTTCAATTAAAAATAAGTATTTTCCAATAGACACGATTTAAAGTTATGAGTCCATCATGAAAAAATTATTAGAGGACTAATTTAGCAAAGTAATAACTAATGGTATAAACAGCAGCAGAAGTTTCCCTGAGCAGAAGATCTATTTAAACCTCAGATTAAAGATAAAATGCCTGAAGAATTTATGGTAATAAAACACAATGGAAATGCTATGATGGAAATATGGAATAAGATAACTTTTCAGAGTAGGCTGGTGAAATTAAAACAATGAGATACCATTACACACTAATTGGAATGGCCAAATACAAAAATCTGAGAAAACCAATTACTGGCAAAGATGAGGAACAACAGGAACTCTCATTTGTTGTTAGTGGGAACACAAACCGGTACAGTCACTTTGGAAGCAATGTCTTACAGAGCTAAACATTGTCATACTGTATGATCTAGCAGTTTTGCTCCTAGATAGTTCACCAAATGATTTGAAAGCTAATGCCACACAAAAACATGCACATGAATTTTATAACATCTTAACTCATACTCTCTCTCTCTCTCACACACACACACACACACACACACACAAATCAGAGGCAAGCAAAAAGTCCTTTACTAGCTGAATGTTTAAACTAACTATGGAACATCAATATAACAACACTATTCAAGAATAAAAAGAAATGAGCTATCAAATCACAAAAAGAAATGGATGAAACCTGAATGAATGTTATTAAGTAAAATGGCTAGTCTGGAAAAGCTTATACACTGTGAAAGTGAAAGTCGCTCAGTCGTGTCCGACTCTTTGCGATTCCATGGACTCATGGAATTCTCCAGGCCAGAATACTGGAGTGGGTAGCCTTTCCCTTCTCCAGGGGATCTTCCCAAACCAGGGATTCAACGCAGGTCTCCCAGTCTGGAAAAGGTTATACACTGCATGATATAACAATTATACGACATTCTGGAAAAGTTAAGACGGTAGCGCGAATAAAAAATATCAGAGGCTTTTTTCCTTTTGCTACAGAATACTTTTATTAGTTTGGATACAGTTTGTCAACACTCAACTACTCCTCTTTTTCTCTGATGGGCAAATCCACTCCGTAGGGGTCTTTGGCTTCCCATATCTCATATATCATAATGTTATTCTCTGCGTCAGAAAGAACCTCGATATTGGGGTGTTGGCGGTTACCACCGGTTGCCGCAGTGAGTTTCAGATTCTGCACACTGGACACAAGGTTCACAAGTTTCATCTCAAGCTGGGTTAAGGCACCGCACATCGAGTCTTTGCAGGGGTAAGCCTTTGTCGTCTTTCCTCCTGGAGAGCCAAACAGATGGCTATGGGGAGTGCATACGTTACTATTGTCACCGCCTCCTCCAAACTTCAGGATCACCATCAACGTGAGGAAGAGTAACAGCCAGCACGGCTTGCTCCCGAACCAGCCTGGGGCCTGCTCTGGTTGATTCTGCCCAACTCGAACTCGGATGTGCCTTCCACTGGGCACCATCCCGGGGGGTTCTACGGCTTCATCTCTCAGAAGATAAAACGCATAGGAAAAGACAAACGAGGCAAACATAGGCCAAAAACAGACCCAGATTACAGACCGCATCGTGAGCTGAGACGAAGCGGCTCCCGGTGCGCTGGTCTGCTCTGGCACCTAGAGACTGAGGACCAGGCAGGGCTGGGCCCTTGGTGACGTCACAGAGGGCCCCGCCCCCACCAGAACCCACGTGGCCATGGTGATGACTTCAGCACGCAGGGTAAGGAGGCCTGCAGGGGTCAACTGGGAGTAGGGCTTAAAGGGACATGGTGACGTTTCCAGTGGGCAATTGAAAAAGATGACAGAATGCCATCTCCATGCCAGTGTATTCTTTCTGAACCTGGTGTTCTACTGGGAGGGTGGGTCCATCTTCTATTTTTATTTTTCCATTTGTTGAATCCAGACACTGGTGAGCAGAGCAGACCCTCGGGCATGTGCCCCTGTGGAGCAGAGAGCCAAGTGGGAAAGAAAGATGTTAAGCCAGAGGCCACAAACTAGGAGCCACTGATGTTTTGTGCGGCCTACCACAGTTCCTAAAAATGATTGTGCTCAGTCCTAAGTCGTGTCTGACTCTTTGCAACCCCCTGGACTGAAGCCAGCCAGGTTCCTCTGGAGAAGGAAAGTCAGGGGCATCACCAGGGATGCAGTAGAGGTGGGCAATGGGGTAGGTACTCTCTAAGATCCCTCCAAGATCAGAGGTTCTATGATCCCGCATGGCAATTTCCCAGAGGGCAGGGATGCATCTCGTGGGCAACAAGCAGCGGAACTGGCACATCTCTGGAGAATTGCTGAGTTGGCAAAACTACACTGTCTCTGATGCATGTGTGGATGAGCAAGTACTAGCTGCAGTCTCCCTCCCCATCTGTGCATGTCTAACCACCACATGTGTTTGAAGGTGACCTTGCTCTGCAGGTATGGCTTGAGAGCTGTGTTCCTTTTCACTGTCCTTCCCTAGGAAGACGATCCTTCTTTGTGCTGTTCGAGTGGATGATCCGAACACATGTGTATGGCTGCAGCACTCAGCGCTTTGCCTTTCTGTCTGGGCCGGTGGTTTTCACACTTGAGTGTGTATCAGAGTCACCTAGAGGGCTTGCAAAGTCCCATATTGCTGGATCTCAGTCCCCAGTCAGTCCTGGGTGAAACTTGAAGACTAGCACTTCTGCAGGTCTCTGGCCAACACTGAGAACCACCCTCCAGACAATGGCTTCACTCACAAAGACGTAGCTTCCCTCTGACTGCTGTGCACTGAACCTGAGGGGCCATTGGGAGTGGAGCGGCAGGAAGAGCACTGAACTGGAGCCTGAAGACCAGGGTTCTACACTGCACCTGCGCTCTAGCGAGCCGTGTGACCTTAGGCAAGCCTCAGCACCTCTCTGTGCCCATAGCTGCTTCGCAGGCACAAGGACGTGTTGAAGTTGGTGACTGCTACTCTGGGTGTTTCTGAAATTCAGAGTTGGTCTGTCACTCTTATCTCCAGCCTAGTCTTCCCAATTGGGAAGCCAGATACCCCCACAGCACCCCACCCCCAAGCATCCAAGTACCCACTTCTGTCCACAATCACTCCCAGCTGGAGTGGTCCACTTGCTTGGGGGTCTCCTTCTACAGCCAGCCCTGTGTATGGAGCCCAAAGAGTGAAACTGGTGTCTCCCTCTTAGAGAGCCACATCTACCACTTGGGGGTATGTGTGTCTTGTGTGTGCTATTTCAAACGCCTTTTAGCACAGAGATGAGGATACAGAATCCTAGAGCTAGTCTGCTGCAACTAGTCTGCTTCTGATGCTAACGACTTACTGTGTTACCTTGGGTAAGATAGCATCTTACCCAAGTAAGTTAGTTACCTGATCTCTGAGCATCACTTACCCGACTTTAAAATGGAGAAACTATACCTACTTCACGGGATTGCTGTGAGGACTAAATGAGATCATGTATGCAAGGCCTTTACCATAGTGCCTGGCACACAGTAAGTGCTTAACATGGTAGCTGTTGCTTCTCAAAAAGAGGATAACGGCCTTGTCTATAACATTAGAGATGCAGGAAAGCTGAAAACACTATGGCTGCAGGTGTTCTACTCTCTTAATACCTCCCATGGTACATAATAACAATAATAGTAATATATATATATTGTGACACTAGGGCTGCCCAGGCGGTGCTAGTGGTAACGAACCTGCCTGCCAATGCAGGACACGTAAGAGACTGGGATTCGACCCCTCAGGATTCAATCCCTGGGTTGAGAAGATCCTCTGGAGAAGGGAATGGCAACCCACTCCAGTATTCTTGCCTGGAGAATCTCACGGACAGAGGAGCCTGGCGGGCTACCATCCATAGGGCTGCAAAGAGTCAAACACGACTGAAGTAACTTCGCATGCGTGCATAGTAATACCTTACAGAAATGTAATATTTCACATTTTTGAGAACACTATCCACTAAATCCTCTCCTTCCATCTTTATCACACTATAAAGACAAGGCCACCACATTTGTGTGGATCTCAGGATGAGCTGAGATGTTCTGAAAACACTGCTACCTACAAGCTCCCATCAGTAGGCTGCTTTTCCCTGTGTGGATTTCTGCTCCTGCACGGGTGAGAGAGCATCCTGGGCCATGGCTGCCAGCTGGGGAGGCTCCAGGGACCCCATATGGTACTCGGCCCATTTTTCTCAGGTACACATGAGGCCTAGAGGCTGCTTCCCATGTGGCTTTATTGTTTGTACTCTGTTTACTGCATGCATTACTAGGCCCCAAATATCCAAATGATGCTAATTGGATGACTCGGGGACTTCTGAGACGACACATAAATGAAACCAGAACAATGCTCTGGACTTTTTCAGTTCCACTTATTAGGCCAAGAAAAATCAGACCACCTTTCTATGCTGCCAGTGACACTTATTAAGGCGAAATCCTGAAGATGGCTCCGGCTGTGGTGTTAGCGCCACACTCGGCATTAATTAGAGTTCACTGATCAGTGAGGAATCAAGCACAGGAGATTCAGAAACTCATTATGGTACTTAATAATGATTTGTTTCCTCACCAGAAATTGGATAAGGATTCCAGATTTCAGTGATTTCCTTCCCTGCTCTTTTCTTTCCCTTCATGCTTCTGTCATCACTGACTCAGCTGGAAACAGAGGACAATGGCAGGTCCTCTCTGTGTGTGCTAAGTTGCTTCAGTCATGTCTGACTCTTTGCAACCCCATGGACTGTAGCCTGCCAGGCTCCTCTGTCCATGGGATTCTCCAGGCAAGAATATTGGAGTGGGTCGCCAAACCCTCCTCCAAGGGATCTTCCTGATACAGGGATTAAATCCACATCTCTTAAGTCTCCTGCAGTGGCAGGCAGGTTCTTTACCACTAGTGCTACTTGGGAAGTCTGGTGGGTCCCATGTTTGGTGCCTATTGTTTGACTTCCCTGAGCCTTCCCTGGTGGCTACATTCTGTCCATTATCTTTAAGATCCCAGCAAGAGGCAACCTTACCTTGTTCAGCTCTATTCTAGTCACACTAGGCTTCCTGCTGTTCCTTAAACTGGTCTGGCCTCAGGACCTTTGCGCTTGCTATTCACTGTGACTGACTTTGTGGGGCTCTTGTTCCCTCTCTTCTTTAAAGTCTTTATTTAAAATGTCACCTTCTCAGGGAGGCCTGACATAACCAACTTATTTTAAATCTGACCCTCTCTTGCTCCCTATCTGCCTTTCTTGCTTTATCCATAGTATCTATTTCTTTCTAAAATGCTAATTTCCCTATCTGGTGAAGAGCTCTGGCTGTCCAGATGAGAGGTACTGTCTACCTCTGTGTTGGGATGCCAGAGGTCAGGATAGTACTCACAGCTTTACCAGGCCAATGGATTTGGAGAGAAGTGGTCCCTCTAAGAAAGAAAAGCAAAATAAACAACATATTTACTTTACTTCACATCCCCTGCTTCTTTCTCCTTACCCTGTCAAAGCCTTCAGAGTTCAATTTCCACCTGATAGTACAAATCAGCCAAGAAGGCATATGTAGGGAGAGAGGATAAGACAAGAGGATTCTAACTGGAGCTCTTTTAGGCCAAGTATTTTGAACACAGTAGACCTTGCCTGGCCAGGGTTGTCCAGAGACTTCAGGCTAAGCATATTTCATTTCAGTTTAATGTAATAAATATTTTAAAACAGAGTGATTAGTTTTAGATGATTAATGAATAAAATAATATTTCTAAACCAAAAAAAAATACTAATTTCCCAATTGCTTTATTTATTCCCTCCTCCACATTCACTCTAGCAAAAGGCAAGCCCCAGAAAGGCAGGGATATATTTAACTTTTTATTTTGAAATAATTTTATTAAAAAACAGTGTTTCGAGGGGATGGAGTATTGATATTTTTATTTCTTTGGGAGCTGCTATCACCAAACTGAATACTCATAGCCTGCATTTTTATAATACTTCAAAAGTAGGTTCCCATACAAATTCCTTGAGATACATTATTACTGGGTCTAATTCACAGATGAGGACACTGTGACTCAGGAGGTACAGCAGATACTGTCAATGTCCCTCCCATATCCTTTGTCATTTATCATTTCTGTGCCTGCCAGCCTGCTTTCAAACTGCCTAAAATAATGTTTGACTTTACAGGAAAATAGTAAACATAGCACAGAGTTTCTGGACACCATTCACCCAGCTTCTGCTCACATTAAACTCCTTACATAATAATGGTAATAGTATCGAAACCAGGAAATTACTATTGATACAACACTGTTAACTAATCTATAGACCTTATTCAAATTTCCCCACTTTTCCCACTAATGTCTTTTTTCTATCCCAAGATCCAATTCAGGATCTCATATTGTATTTATTGCCATGTCTCATTAGCGTGGGCTTCCCTGGTAGCTCCGCTGGTAAAGAATCTGCCTGCAATGCAGGAGACCCCGGTTCAATTCCTGTGGCTCTGAGTCGGGAAGTTCCCCTGGAGAAGGGATAGGCTACCCACTCCAGTATTCTGGCCTGGAGAATCCCCATGGACAGTGGAGCCTGGCAGGCTACAGTCCATAGGGTCGCCAAAACTTTGTGACCCTATGGACCATAGCCCTCCAGGGTCCTCTGTCCATGGGGATTCTCCAGGCAAGAACACTGGAATGGGTTGCCACGCCCTCCTCCAGGGGATTGTCCCAACCCAGGGATCAAACCTGCATATCTTACACCCCCTGCACTAGAAGGTGGATTCTTTACCACTGAGTCACCTGGGAAGCCCTGTCTGATGTTATCTCATGGTTAAATTAAGGTTGGGTATTTGAAGCACGAATACCACTGAAGTGAAGTTGTGCAGGGTGGGGTTTTTTGATTGTTTGTTCCTTGTGGTAGCCCCAGTTGACTAGATCAGGCCCTGACATATGGGAGGTGCTCAGTATTCGTGAAGACACAAAGGAATCAGACCCCCAGGCACTCGCACTCCTTTCTATCCACGGGAAGATTATGTTCTTGGAACATCACACTCATTGGGAACCTCTTATAGCGTTGAGGAAAAAGAAAGTAAGCAAATTGGGCAGGGAGAAGGTCCCCTACCACAAAGTTAAACAATAACAGGTGAAGGAGCGCAAGTAGCACATGGGCGCAGTGAGAGGAAAAATGGCATAACACTCAGAGCAAATGATAGAAAAGGTACTTTTACTTTAAATAATAATAATAACCTCCCACCTCCTACAGACTGAAGGTTTGTATCCCTTCAAAACTGATATGTTGAAATTTAATCCCCAATGTGGTAGTATTTGAATGTGGGTCTTTGGGAGGTGATCAGGTAATGAGGATGGAAACCTGATTGATGGGATAGTGCCCTTATAAGCAAAGGCCCACAGAGCTCCTTCATCTCCATGTGCCATGTGAGATTATAGAGAGTAGATGGTCACCCACAACCAAGGAGTGGCCTCACTAAATTTGCTGGTACCTTGATCTTTGTACTGCAAAAAATAAATTTCTGTTGTTTATAAGCCACTCGCCCTACAGTATTCTGTTAGAGCCACCAGAACAGATAAAACATTCCCCCAAACAAAACACATTACCTTACATGTGAAAGTAAGGGGCTCAGTCGACAGGTTATGAAGTCAGATTGGTGGATTCACAGTTTGGCTCTGACGCTTACTAGCTAGGTAATGATGAAGAAACCTCTTAACCTCTCTGTGCCTCATTTTTCTCATTTGCAAAGTGGAGATACTATTAATAGTAACATAGTAGTGTTTTTCTGGGGGAATGATGGAGGTAATACAGGTGAGCAGCTTAATGTGTTGAGTTGCTTCAGTCGTGTCCGATGTTTTGTGACCCCATGGACTGTCGCCCACCAGGCTCTGGCCTATGGCGTTTTCCAGGCAAGAATACTGGAGTGGGTTGCCTTTTCCTACTCCAGGGGATCTTCCCAACCCGGGGATCAAACCCGTGTCTCTTGCATCTCTTGCATTGACAGGCAGGTTGTTTACCACTAGCACCACCTGACCCACTCCAGTATTCTTACCTGGAAAATCCCCGTGGACAAAGGAGCCTGGCGGGCTACAGTCCCTGGGGTCACAAAGAGTCCGACAAGACTGAGCGACTAAGCACAACACAGCACAGCGCCACCTGAGAAGCCCTGTCCCATGTTATCTCATGGTTAAATTAAGGTTGGGTATTTGGAGCAAGAAGCTTAGAGCCATATCTGAAACATAGTAAGCACTCAACTTTCTAGAACACTATCCAATAAGTCTCTTATTAGATATTCAAAGCAATCCCTCAAGAGCAGAGATTATGACTTTCATTGACCAATAAAGAAATTGAGCATTAGGGAGTTCCCTGGGGACCAGTGGTTAGAATTCAGCACTTTCACTGCTATGACCCAGGGTTCAATCCCTGGTCGGGGAACTACAATCCGATGAGCTGCGTGGCATGGCCAAAAAATAAAACAAAAAAAAAAAAGAAGAAAGAAATTGAGGCTTAGAAAAGTGAAAGGATTCATCTCAGGCCTCCTAAGCTACTGAGCGAGAAAGCTGGAGTAAGATATAGGTCATACCTTTCCTAGTCCAGTGCTGTTTAGATTTATCTCTTAGCATCACACTCTTCTTGGCACTGGAGAGGATCTGGGATACTCTCAACCTTCTAGGATCTTCCAGCACAAGTGAGAAAGAGAGAGCAAGCATTCTAAGATAGTCCAGCAACTCTCCACGGAACAATGGTCATACTGACAACCACAGGCAGCTTTCACTTTATACCGACAGGGCTCCTGGGATGGTTGTTTGAACCATGGGAGGTATTTTCCAAGGGAGCAAGGGTAGGCACCCAAGCCAGCCTACCAAACATACTCATAGCAGATCACGGCTACTGATACAGTTCCCGGGGCACAGGTTTTTTACAGGGGTGGGGAAAGGAGGCAGAGGCTGGGGAAGAAGATAAAGCGATTCTGTCGTGAGACAGACCTGGACTTGAATCTCAACTCTTTCCCTTCATAGACTGAATCTTTTCTGTGTAACAGAGACAATAATAGTATTAGGAGGATGGGATTGACATGTACACACTGTTGTATATATAAATGAAATATCACCAATAAGGACCTCCTGAAAGGTACAAGGAACTATACTCAATAATCTGTAATAACCTATATGAGAAAACAATCTAAAAAAGAGTGAATATATATATACAGTGAATTATATATCTCTATTACTGATTAACTTTACTGTATACTTGAAACTAATACAACCTTGTAAATCAATTTACAGTTTCAATATTTTAAAATAGTATTCACCTCACAGGTGTGCAGTAAGGAGTACAACAGATAATTTATATAAAGTGCTTAGTCCAGTGCCTGGCCCATAGTAGGTGTTCAGTGTGTGTCAGCTGCAATTATCATTATTATTATTATCAGTTGTTGTTTTATTATTATTGTAACAACTTTGAGAAAATACACAGGATGTAATCCAGATTAAGCGTTAGGTCAGTGCAGGTTGAAATATACTTTTTGGACTCCTAAGACCTGATACGATGGTGGACTCTTCGGGTGCCAGGTGAGGAGATGGAAAAGGTCTGTCTGGGGATACTGCCAACTAACTACATCCTTTCTTCCCAGCCCAGGACATGCTCTTGCCTGTGGCTGTGTCCCTGCACAGGACTGTGTCTGGGCACTGAGTGAGATGACAGGGAAGGCATGGATAAAGAAGCATTCTTCCCTCACCATTTGTATTAGCTCCCAGAGTTCCAAAGGGTCCATTCATTCAAAACTGCTTCCCGTGTGCTAGCTCGATGCTGGGCCACGCCATCTTTCCAGCAACAGCTGAGTCACAAGAACCCTGGGGGAAACCCCAGTGGGCTGACCATCCCCTTACACTGTGGGGATTATGCAGTGTGGCAACTGGGAGGAGCCCGGTCCAAGGCTTCTGGTGGCTGCTTGGCCATGGGCTTCTCCTCCTTGTGACCCTGGTTTAGCTATTCCTTGGCCTGAGCAACAAAGCGAGATTACCGAATGTCCAGCCTGGAGGGGCAACTGGGTTAGCACTGTGGCCCATGTCCTCACATTATTAGGCCACGTGCCCCTGTGCCACTGATAGACCACCGCAATGATGAACGGTGATGAAAGCAACAGGGGTGTTCACTTCTGGTAGCACAGCACTCCTGAGCTTTGCTGTCTCATTTGGCTGGCAAACCCAGTTTGTCTTACAGTCCCAAAGCTTGTCTGCTTCCTGGAATTGAGGATTAGCAGAGTACACAGCAGTGCTCTCTCGATCTTGGGTTTTTGTTTGTTTGTGGGGTGTGTTTGGTTGGTACCGTTTAGGGTTTTGGAGACGGAAGTTTTGGATTTGCTTTACGTTGTTGGCGTGATCTTTGGGCATTGAGGCTATGCGCATGGGGGGTTGTGGGCGGGGGGGGGGGGGGGGCACTCAGCTTGTACTGCATCACAGATACGACTGGTCTGATCGGGTGAGTGGGCTGTGCCACCTTGGTGTTGGTTGATTTTGTGGATTGGGGTGTGTGTTTGTGTGGTTGTTTTTGTTGGTATATGTTTGTGTTTTTGTGTGTTGTGGTTTCTTTTGATTGGGGGGGGGGGAGGGGGGGGGGGGGGGTGGGGGGGGTTAGTTGTTGTGGGTATATTAATTAGGTGATGTATGTGATTTGAAGGGTTGTTGAAAGTGGGGTTTTTAAGGGTTTTATTTTATTATTTTTTGTGGGGATTTTTGGGTTGTTTTGGGGGTGGATGTGGGGTGTTGTGGTGTTGTGTTTGGTGTGTGTTGGGTGGGTGTGGGTTTGTTATTTGTGGTTTAGTGGGGGGGGTGTGGGGTTGTTTTTATTAGGGGTTATGTGTTGTTTTTTGGTTTTGGGGGGGGTTTTGGGGTTGTATTTGTGTTTTATTTTGGTGTTTGATG